>CM075855.1:20285150-21715150 GCA_037975125.1 Latrodectus hesperus | reverse complement strand
AGGTAATGTTGCAAAATCATTTTAAAAAAGAATCCACATAAATTTTAAATTTAATAAGCATTACTTTGAACGTCAGTGAATTTGTATAAAAAATTAAATGAATAAAAATGAAAATAAAATTTAGAAGCAAAAAATATTTTTTCTAATATTTCTTGATTAATAAAGTTTAATTTATTATTCATTAATATATTTTCTTAAGTATTTCTAGGTAACATAAAAAAAGCTTAAAATGCAAAAAATATTTTTTTCTAATTTTATTGCTTTAAAAAATAACATTTTTGTAATTTTTATTTCCTTTTTAAAAAAAACCTTTGACATTTTTCCTTTCAGAGGTGATTCAAATTATATATAAAAATCATTATATATATATATATATATATATATATATATATATATATATATATATATATATATATATATATATATATATATATATATATATATATATATATATAATGAAATCTTTCTAAGATTCCTTATATAAAAATATTGATTTTTGATGTCCTATTTTGTTGCTAAGAATATTATTAATACTCATGTATTCAAAAACAATCTGAAATCAATTTGAATTTGTATTGATCATTAATAAATTGCTTGTAAGGAAGAAATATTGCTTTATATTTGCTGGAATTCGTTTGAAAATGAATCCAAATGAGTTTTTGAGAAAACCGCTTCTGGAATCAATGAATTATGAATCAAGAATGATAATCATCTGACGAAACTAAAAGTATTTTTCATATCATTTCGAAATTATTTCGAGACTGGTAAAACAAAAGGAATATTTTGGTCGTAAAATCACTGAAATATAAATAATATTGTAATTGAACATGACTCTAGAATAAAAGAATACACATCAGCAGAATGTTTAAAGACAAAGACATATTAGCAAGTTAAAATATCAATTAAATATTGAAATCCCTCATTAAATACACTTTAAATTAAATTAGCTCTCTTGAGTACTTATTTTATTACTTTGAATACGTTGCCACGGGGAAACGATTGTAAAAGGAATCATACATTTATATTCTACATATTTTTTAATATTATGTGTTTTTAATTATTTATTAATTCAGCATTTCCACTTTTGTTCCTGGATTGATTCGGGATATCATGGATATCACGGGGATTCGGGATATCATATATGGGTAGTTGTAAGATATCCAAGTGATGCGTTTCATAATGAGGAATAAAACTTTTGCCTAGAGTAAACATTATTAGTATTAAGGAAAATGGCAGAAAGTACTTTCCCTTAAAAGGAAAGAGACTGTGTACATACTGTTTTCTAAAAGCATGAAACTTGAATGTCCCCTCATTTTCTCCAACTAAAATTTTTTTATGGAAAATCACCATAACCTTCCGTTTGCTTGATGATCTTCAAATACCGCTTTTCTTCAAGCGTCGTCTTCCATATACTTCATAAGAGATGTTCGTTGCTTGGTAAGGAGATGTCAAGGTATTTGAGTAGAGCTTGCCAAACTCAAAGTAAGGGGCATTAGTTCAAGCTGCACCTCTAATCAATTCAAGCACTTCGTGAAATACTTCTCGAAATTCAACTTTCTTAAATTCTTTATTTTAGTAATCGCGGGTAAGTTTCAAGCCCCTAGAAAAATACGAGTATTCTCTCAAGCTGGGTTTCAATGCCATTGATGTGATTGACATGAAGATTTCGCAATAAGAAATGACTTCGGTCTTAGTATATCTCTTTAGATCACACCCTTTGAAAATGTAACGGATAAATAATGTGATAAATTCATATTCTTGCTTCTATATTAATTTGTTTTGCATCAAAAAGAATTTTAGATAGTTTAATAGTTTTACTGTATTTTAAACTATTCTACCACATTATTCTACTATAGTTCAAATATTAAGCATATTTGATTTATGTTATGTGTTTCTCCAAATCTAATACAATTAATTTTCTGCACTGATAATAATTTTTCATGCACACAATCACATTTTCCCCTTTTCCCTCTCTCTAAAGATTATTCCTAGATTCGTTACGTTTCGAATAAAATGTTAAACAGCATTTCACGCCAAACACAATGATTTTTTAGTACAGTCATCGTTTCGATAATGTTACAGCGCTTTCCAAATAAAATCTCAAATAAATATTAATCGATTCAACTGACGCTTGGAAGAAGAAGAACATATTTGCAAATGATATAAAGAATCGAACGACTCCTGCCGATTCAAGTGGGACAGCTAAATCGCTACAATTCCCCGCCTCCAGCCATCGACAGAGAATATCGATTCTTGAAAATCGTTTCTTTTATTAAGAAATGAAGCAATCGTATCCTTTTTTCCCAAGGATGATCTCTTGCCTTGAAAAAAAAAGTCTTTATGACTTTATATTTTGATGACGGGTCGTTCGACGTGATCATCTTGCGTAAGCCATCTTGTTTTTATTGTGATTCTGTTATTACCTTTTGAGGCCGTTAAAATGGTCTCCTCGGTCCTTCGCAGGCTGAGAAACATTTATTGGTGTTAATACCCACCGACGTTCCAAGCTTTCCCACCTTTTTTATCGTCCGACATAAAAGGCGGTGTCATAATGACATGGGGTGAGACGTCCTTCGGGCGTAAAAGAGTTATGTTGACACAACCTTCGCGGATCAGAAAACTTAGACCAAGGTTGGTCGTAAAGGAAAGTGTAGGTGTATATCAAAATGCACCTTGAGAAAAAACTTTTTTTCTTCAGGTAAGTTTAATGGGAAATTCCACTATACCATCAATAGTTATTGTTTAAATCCACGCGAATTTAAATTGCAAGTATGGCTCATTTTTGACATGATTGGTGAAATGCTTAAAACGATTAGCTTGGATTACAAATCTTAATCTTTTTAAATGTGAGGATAGAAAACAATTCATCAGTCTGAATTCCATATTTACCATGTCGTTGTCAGGATAGAGAGTTTCTTATTAATAATGAAAATACGCTCTTAAGGGAATCGAATATTTCTCAACACTCAATGGGAGTTATATTTATTTAACTCGATTACTAACCTCAAACAGGGCCATCGTTGTCGCAACAGCAGGCTTCCCTGTTCCTAACCCTAAGTTGGGCTCTACCATTTAAACAGAAGAGTCCGGGACGAGTCAAATGGGGTCGTGGTTGTTGCCTTGCAGTTAGGGCATCGGCTTTCCATACGGTAGGGGCGGGCTTTAATTCCCAAAGCCACTATATACCCACTGAGCACGTGCGATATATGAGTTCGTTCAATCTATGAAATCGAAAATCCTGTGGTCGGTCATTGAGCGGCAACCATAGGTGTAATGGTCTGGAGAAAATTTCCTTCCCCTCCATATCAAAGTCAAAATTGAGGGAGTGGATCCTCTGGTGGTGTTATCTTTTGGAGGAGCACTTAGAGCTGAGTCTTACTTTCACCTTCGTGGTGGCGCTTTGTAAGATGCACCCTACCGGTTCAAATTCGCATGTACATCGGCAGAGTGAGCTCGGCTTGTCCAAGTGTCATCAATAACACAGCAGCAACAATTGTACCTGTTAACTTAAATTTAGAAAATAAGGTCATTCTCTGGTGGTGTCATCTGTCGGAGGAATCTTAGACAAAGTCGCACTTTCAACTTCGTGGTGGTCTGATTAATTGAAAGACTTAATTTCTTCTTAATTCTTCTGACTTAATTTCACATAGCCATCGGGTAGCGAGTTTGGCTCGTTTAAGTGTGTCATAAGTATCAATGACAACATAAACCTTTGTTTAATGGAGGAAAGAAAAGGTTTGCTTTCGATTAAGTTAGATTTAAATCGATATTTTTTCAGAGTTAATTTTAATCCTTCAAGATTGGCTGATTTTTAAGAGGGAAAATATGGAAGTTCCCTTTTCCATTTGAAAGGAATTCCACTCGATATTTTTAAGAGAGTATATAAGTATCATAATATTAATAGATCTTAAATATAGGGGGGTTACATGAACATATGTACTAATATTATAAAGATGCTGACATAAATATTAATAAAAATAATTAAATATAAGTCCTAATGTTAGCATAGTAATTTCTATTCCTGAAAGAGAAGGGGTAACAGCAAAGAAATTACAGATATGAGATTTTACAATTTTATTTGAGTCTGTTCTATTAAAGTATTGATAGTTCAAATGATTAAATGACTATAAATGTTTGATATGATAAGATATATTATAAAAAATCAAATGCATTCCAAAGAATATGCTGTAAAAATATGCATTTCGAGGCGAAATTGGTGTTTTTTCTTATGACTACAAGATATACTTTAAAAACAGTGAGAATTTCTACTTCAAAATATTATGAGCTACGAACATTCTGTCAAAACCATTTGAATTTTAACAGAAACACTCGAAGAACAACTGGCTTTTGTTTATTGTTAAAGAAAATAGGGGGGAATGAAGACAATTTAATACAGTTAAACGCATTTACCGTCTTATTATAACAGTTTTTACCAGCGTGAGTTTAAATCTTCGGTATCAACTCATAATAAATCAAAATATTGTTCTTTTGTCGCCAAACGAAATTCCACGTTTCTTAACAAGTGTTTTTTTAAAAATTCATTTGGACTAATCATTTTTATTTTTTCAATTTAACTTTAATAATAAAATGTCTTCAGCGGTTGAAACCAGCTATTTACACAAGTATAACCAATTAAATGTCCCAATAAAGAGAAACGAATCATTATGATTAAGTCAACAAAAGCCAATTTTTGCGATTTTAATCTTCAAAAGTATAAAAGACATTCGTATACACAGCGTGATCGGCTTTTTATATTTCTTATTAGTAATTTTTTAACAATTAAAATTATATAGCCTCCAATGCAGAAATATTTTAAATGGAGGAAAACAGTCTATCTAATTGAGGAAAACTTTGTCTAAAGTAATAAATTCTGAGTAATAAATTCATGTAGAAAATATTAAATGTAATTTTGATATGTCTCTCACTCTTAAGAGATCGTATCAATAAAAGTTTACTCATATAAAATGTGTTAATTAACTTTTATTGCATAAAAAGTGCATTCATATTCAACCTAAATCGATTGAGAATAATAAATCAGAATTTTATGAGTTGAAGTGCTTAAAAGTTGAGATATCTTCAGAGAAAAACTGTTTTTATATTAAATGTACTCAATGATATAGCAATAAAATAGAAGAGGCATAAAATTATAGCTTTTTATTATTCTTTAATTACTGGCTGTGTATGTACGCAAGCTGTGTTTCTTAGGGCTTCAAACGATTATTATTTCGTTTCTCTCAGAGTAAGGCGTGCAAATGCATAAATTAACGAAATCTCTATATGTTCGTTACTAAAACAATTTTATTTCCATAGCCACTATTTCTAGTGAAAAAATTAAGTACGAGTTTTAAACGGCTATTAGTCATTAAATTTGGCTTAACAAGCTGTATTATTTATAACGCTGACATCATTTGAGGTAATTTCTGTAAAATGTAATATTATAAGATATGAAGATGCTTTAAAAAATTTCGACTTCAACAAATTTTTATGTAATCCTATTTTAAATACTTCGTGAAATTGCGCATTGTGTAATGTTGTTGAACACTAATATTCAAACTAAAACATTTCACTTCTATCGCAAGACGCACGACAAACTGTCAAAAGAGAGCAAATAAATAAGTAGGAAAAACCATTCAATAAAATCTGCCAGCTTGTAGTGAAGCATACCTAAATAATTATCATACGTTTTGCTTATATTCGTATTTGTGATATTGGATTCATATCTAGGCAAAATGAAGTATTTACACTACTGGCCATTAAAATTGCTACACCAAGAAGGAATGCAAATAACAGAACGATATTTATTGGACACATACATTATGATGGAAAGAACAAGTGATTAGATTTACAGGAAATTTGGATGTATAGAACTTGAGAAAT
This sequence comes from Latrodectus hesperus, assembly GCA_037975125.1. Classification (NCBI taxonomy): domain Eukaryota; kingdom Metazoa; phylum Arthropoda; class Arachnida; order Araneae; family Theridiidae; genus Latrodectus; species Latrodectus hesperus. Next base: position 21,709,273 of record CM075855.1, on the reverse strand, counting down.
CAGTACCCAGAGCAGCCACCTCTGGCTGCAATATCAGCATTTATCCGCATAGGCATGGAGTCAAACAGAGATTGTATGGCATGCACGGGGATCTCAGTCCATGCAGCTTCAACACTATGCCACAGTTCATCGACAGTAGTGGATGGTGAGTGATGGCATGCCAATCGCTCGGCAACCATTGACCACACGTTCTCAATTGGTGACAGATCAGGAGAACGTGTTGGCCAGGGTAACAGTCGAACCTGTTCTGTATCAAGCAAGTTCAGAACAGTACGGGCAACATGCGGTCGTGCATTATCCTGATGAGACAAAGCATTAGGGAGGCCTCGAAGATAGGGCAGAGCCACGGGCCTTAAAACATCGGAAATGTAACGGTTGCTGTTTAAAGTGCCGGTAATGCGAACAAGAGGTGATCGAGACATGTATCCAATGGCACCCCATACCATCACTCCAGCAGATGGGCCAGTATGACGATGTCCAATGCAAGCTGGCAATGTGCGTTCTCCACGATGCCTCCAAACACGGATGCGGCCACCATGGTCCTGTATACAGAACCGAGATTCATCTGTAAAGATGACGTGATGCCATTCCAGTGCCCAGGTTCGTCGCTGATCACACCATTGAAGCCGCTCCTGTCTGTGACGCAGCGTCAATGGTAGCCGAAGCCATGGTCGCCGTTCAGACAATTCATGCTGCTGCAAACGCCGTCGAGCAGAAACTTGTTGCCTTGCAAATGACTCCATTTCTCGACTCAGGGTTCGTGACGTGGCTGTACGATCCCTTGTGACCATGCGGATGAGATGTCTGTCTTCTCTGCCGTTAGTGATGGGGGGTCGCAGAGATCCCGCATGATGTTCCGTATGATTTTCCTGAACCCATCGATTCCATATTCTGCGAACAGTCATGGGGTCTCGACCGACGCGAGCAGCAATATTGCGGTACGATAAACCGCAATCCCGGTAGGCTATAATCCTTCCTCGATCAAAGTCAGACACGTGCTGATAGGCATTTCTTCTTCTTACACGAGGCATTACAACAACTTTCTTTGCGAAAACAACGTTGAAACGGAAATTGAGTATGAGAAAACTGCTGTCAAATCTCTGGTTTTATACACATTGTAGATGTCGCTACTGTCGCCTGCTTTGTATGAATGCGCTGAAAATCTAATCATTTGCATATCACAGCAAGTTCTACCTGTCATGCAAATTTCACGTGTGTGGTGTGCCGCTTTCCTGGTGTGGCAATTTTAATGGCCAGTAGTGTATTTTATGGGAAATCCATTCATTTTAAATACATATTATATTACAGTTGAAATTTTAAATCTGTGACTAATAAAACATGATAATTATTAGACCAATTTGACATTGATAACACTGAACAAGCTCTGTAATTCAGGCTAATGCATAACAAAAGACTTTTCAGTGTGTAATGCAGCTGTTTCAAATTTATTACATTGAGTAATCTTCGTAATGTGGTAATAATTCAAGTAATTTAGTAACCATTTCCGAGTAATAAACTGACAATTATATGGTTCTGGAACTAATGAAAGAAATGATACTATACAGTACTTCGGTATTGATTAAGAGTCGATAAAACAATCTCTTAAAAGTCAGAAGACTTATTCAATTTCTATAAGATATAGGAAATTCCACAGTTTGAAAAGTCACAATTACACAGTTCTAATTCAGCTAATACAAGAGAAAACTGCTTCCAAAGACAGAAATCTCTATTACCTCAGACACATAACAGTTTCTGTGCACTAAACTATCATTCAAGACTGATCGCCTTCACTAATAATTCCTTCTATGCCGGACAGCAGTATTTGTACCTGACTTGGCGTGAAAATCTAGGAGTTTTGACAAGGTTTCTGGAAGGTTCAAGGTTAACTCGTTTAAAATTGGTCCTAGTGACTCTCTTATAGAATATTCCTTCGTGGTCACTAAGTGGCCAAGAATCTCAGCAAAGGTCACCAAGTTGCTAAATCACTAGAAATTACATTTTTAACGTAGTATACACCTAAATTGCACAACTTTTATCCAAAATAAAAGTATTTCAGATCTGTCTGAGGCATTTGATACAAATTCTATTAATATTTATAAAATTGTGTCAATATCTAGACATTGATGACACTAATTAATATTCCTGTGTACTAATAGTTTTTTAAACTAACCTCATCCTAAATTCCTTATTCAGACATATCTGTTATTTCCCCATTTACTCTCATGTCCATGTTTAGAATATTTTATGCAATGGAATTTTAGAATTTTCAACGAACCATAAAGCAAAAATCATAAACAATAAGTAATATGTAAAACAGAGTTTAATCAAAAAATTAATAATTACTTATTTCCACACACACATACATTTTCGATGTCTTTTATTCGAGATGTACCCATAATCATTTAATTATTGTTTAGTTCCATAATCTTATGTCTATGGCCACAGGTGAACATTTAATGCCAAAAGAACATCAAAAACAGACATCATAAGCTGCATCTCCAATTATTTAGAAATAAATTCAACTTTTAGACTTTCATTCTCGATAAAATAACTTCATTTATCAAATTATAAAAAAAACCCACTTTAAATCATTTATTTTGAATCACAATATAATGAGTAAATGTTAAAAAGAAATTAATAAATCATTGTTAACCTCAGAACTAGTGTTAAGAAACTATAAATGCATGAAATATGTTCCACATAATTGTGAAGATTATTACCCATAATTAGAGTTTTGAGTTCTAATATCTATAAGCGAGTTGAGTAATTTACCATAGCTAATCTAATCCTAAATTGAATGAAGTGAAAAGAGCTTTTGAGTGAAATTCCATTAATGATAGACAGAAAGTGAATAATTCATCTTGTATACGTGTTGAAAATTAACCTTTCGGTCCCGCATATTTTGGAATTCAAACTTTTCATCATCATGTGGGGGAAAAAATCCAGTCTTCTGCGGCATTATATAAGCTCTGCTAATGGATTTAATCTTTCATTTTTTGGAATTTTAGTAGAAGAATTTGAAGAGTGCGATCATTTGTCGGTTTCTTTTTGATGCTCTCTAATTCCGTCTGAAAGGTGAGACGCAGTCTAGACGAAATTCTTGGTGAAAGAATTCTTTATTCTGATTGGATCGCAGCTAATATTTTAAATGGAATCGAATAGTAAATGTTCTTGGTAATGTTTTTTCTGTGATACGAGTTTGTGGTTTTTGTCTGCTTTTGTTCCAATATCATTTTGTCGAACGTAATTTTATTCTTAGTTGTAAGGAATAGTGCGCTTGGCTATTTTTTACGATGTATTATAATTTTTAAGATTATCTTTAGAGCGTCAAAATTTGAAATTTGATATAGTATATAACAGTAATAAACAAACGGTAAAATGGGATGATCTGTTTGAATAGGATTTTATATTATTGGAACTTTTCAACAAAGAAAATCTAGTTTTCTTAGTAAGCATTTTGATATGTGATTCTAATATTTTAGGTAAAATCCAATGCAGTATTTCCCCCATAGCACGGTGTATCAGTTCCGTGCAATATAAAAATGCGTTGTGCGAGTATTCTTGCAAAACGCATTCGCTTGACTTCTTATAACGCGTTCTATACAAATGATTCACGCTTAATTTTTTTCGTTAAAGAGGATTTAAATCAAATATTAAGAAAAAACTACGTTATAAATGTAATGAGAGACCTTGATTAAAATCAAATTAAGAACATTTTAAATAAAAACTTATATAAATATAACTAAAAAAACAGTTTTAACCTCAAATAAATTAAATAATTCCACGAACAGTTTTATTCATGTTTATTCGCTGTAGGGTTATCTGAAATAATGTTCAACGACATCTTTTGTTAGCAGAATTTTCAAAATTAAATATAACATAATATAATTTAAATTTATAAGAACACAATGGACACAATGTACAAACGTACGCGAAACGGATTGTGAACTGTACAAATCATTATAAATTTCAAAGTCAGAAATGTAAAACGATTTGTGGGATTCAATGCGTTCTATGGGAGAAAAGCGTTATAGGAGGAATATGAAATCATGCAGTAAGAATTAAAGAGGTTCACAAAAATCAAGTTTTTGTTGCTAAGACATATTTTCTAAAAGAATTTGTGTGACGATAAATCATTTATATCATGAGTAAAGCGAGTTAAAATTTTCAAAATTTGTTTTAAGAAATCTAAAAAGTCACAAGAAGTTATTTTATATTCATGTTAAAAATAACCTCACATGTCAAAGTAATTTTATTTATGTCAAAATAATATGTAGACTAAATAATCTTCATTTTCATACAAACGCAGGAGATATACTGTTGAAAGTGTCAAAATCAAAGTTTCTTAGTAAAGGATTTTGTGGAAAAATAATGTTTAAGGTTTGAAATCTTATTTCGACAAATTCATCAGACAAATCTTGTGTTTGAATAATTTGCCTATTTAATTTAAAGCAAATATGTTTGTCTCAAACTTGAGTTGTGATAATTTCAAACTTACATTCCAATAAGTTTGACATGTAGTGAATTAACTTCAATATGAGTGTCGTTCATCATTCTTAAAAAGAAAGTATTCACTACTCCTAATTAATGAATATTATTATTTTTCACAGTGCAGAGTAATTAATTTATTTCTTTAAAAGAATTAGAAATTAACGAAAAAACCAGAGCCCTCACCTGCTTTTAATTTATTTTCTTTTTTGTTTTTAATTACTTTATGAACACTCAACATTCTCATCTTGAATTTACAGTATTTCTGTCAAGCAATAACCATTCATCAGAACTTATTGAAATTTATACAATTGTGTTACAGAAGTTTTAAAATGAGTGAAAAATATTGCCAATAAGTGGCTCGCTACAGAGCAGAAAAGAAGTATCTTAAACAAGCGAATACAGTCATCGCTAAAAGATAGTCCTAATGCTATGCATGTCTTATATTTGAATTCAGTGATTGGAGGCATTTAATCTTTTCTTATGAAGTTTGCACTGCATTGGCAGTGCTGCATGGGCCGTTTCTTGTGAAGGAAGTGATTTCAACATGCAAGCTGTCCTTCCTGAGATTAATCGAGAGAGAAGGTACTCTTTTGTAATGAAAATTCTTATACATAACTCATATTAAGCTTTAAAAGAATTTGATTCTAGAATCATAATTTTGTAAATAGATCACGGAAATCTTTAACACCATGAAAATTAAACCCTCATAAATAAAAGCTGGCTTAGATTAAAATAATCTTTCAGCCCAAATGAGTAAACAAATTCTGGAATTTTATGGAATTATGTTAGAAGGATTTTTCCATAAAAACCCATGATCTACTTCCAGATTATAAAGATATTAACTACCATACAACTGCAAGCAGTTTTAGTAAATGGTCTTCAAAGAGTATCTTTTACCAGCAAGACAGAAAACAATGAAATATTGCTGAAATGGCATATTAGAAACATTTTCATTAATTGAAAGTAAAAAAGCATAAAAGAAGATCACATCAGAATAACATATGTATAACTAAAGTTTATCGTAACTGGACAAAGGATAATGGTTTTCACTTATAAATACTGTAAACTATGAATCAGAAACGTTTACTTAATTTTGACAATATTATTAAACAAATTTAGTAAAATTTTAATGAACTGAAAGTAATCCAGAAGAAGAACACATTCAGAATTCTATGTAAAATATGAGCATTGAAACCTGCATTTAATAATAATAATAATAAATAATAATAATAATATATATATATATATATATATATATATATATATATATATATATATATTACTCTTTACTTATTCGAAACAAAGTTCTTCAACATCTAATTTTTAGTTTTCATTGTAATGAGGAAGTGTATATTTTTAAGAATTGAATGAAGATTTAAAAAGCCCAGACTTCTGCAGTATACGTCTGATCTGTAAGACAATACAGCCAGTAACTCCAATAAAACACTTAAACATCTGAAAATGGTTATGGAATATTTTCGAGAGATGCGTGATAATGCTACAGCTTAAAATTCCTTTGCCCATATTTAATAATGATTATTTTAGTTGTTACTTTTTAGAATACCACATCACGGGTGATACATCCCATACAATCTTTAAAAGGGACTCTGTATATCTAAAAAATGAATAAATATTCTCGGCGAAAACCAAAGTTGTGTTTTTTATATCTTAATTTGTTATTAATAGCATGACGTTTTATCGTATAATACAATTCACCATTTCTTATTATCTGATCCCTGAATGCTTTCTTTTGCAGAGGGAAATCCAGATGCGAAGCGGCTCTACGACGATCTCATCTCCCGGTACAACAAGCTGGTTCGCCCGGTGATCAACGTGTCCGAGGCTCTGACCGTCTCCATCAAGCTTAAACTCTCGCAACTCATCGAAGTCGTAAGTCATTCCTAATCATTCCTGTGTCCGAGATTAAAGTCCCCTTCCATCTCCAAGTGATTTGACCGCAAGCGCCCACGCCAAACGAAGAATTTAATCTATCGATGCCCGGATGGGTCATTATGCTTCCACGCTTAAGCCGAGTGCGGGGGGAGGCAGTACTTGAAATTATGATAGAGTGGGGAAGGATAGCGCCAAATCTGGAAAGGTATTACTTACCTGGAACGATTGGTTCGATTGCTTCCAGGTGTAGACGGGTCATTTATTTTATCTGAGTTGTTCGTCGTGAAACTCCTTTCCTGATACTTAGTTCGGTATCTGAGAATTACCCAATGAATTCTCGTACGACTTTAATGAGAGAATGTATAGTCTGGAATTTAAGGAGAGCCATTTAAAAGTATTGAAAAGGTTTCATGATTCTAAGTGATAAATATGTCATTGTTGCTTTATTGTTCTTAAAAAGACTTAGCTTTAAAAGAAATAAATTTCTGCAAGGCTTATAAAAAAAGGAACTAAACATTTAAGATTTTTCTATTAAATTCCACGCATCGAAATATTCACACACTTTGAAAAATAAAGAATTTTTAAAGATTTCGTTTCCAAATGTCAATAACATTTTGCCTCTGGTCAGATTCCAATTCGAAACAGGCTGTGTAATTACATGAGGCATTACATCATCCACACACAACAAGACACGTTCATGAAAAGGATTTTTTATGACTCCTTATTTTTATTTATCTAAATTTTTTTGTAAGTTAGTGTTTTGAACGACGAATTTTTTTAAATGTAAAATTGTAATTATCTGAGAAATTAAATTTTTACATATGCAAATAATTTTAAGGCCCATAATAACTTGGTAGATATCGTTCTTGAATGCGAACAGAATGCGCTCAACGCTTTATCCACAAAAACTCCATTACAGTTATAAGCTATATTCCTTTTTAAATAGCTCTGTAGTAACTTTCTGTTAATCCTCTGGTTAAATGGGAAGAAAGTAGCATTAGCTGAGGTGTTGATGTCGTCTGTTAATCATGGCTCAAAATTATAAAGAAGTTGGTGTTCTGATATGCAGAATTGTGGGTTTTGATGTGTAGAATTGTGAGTTTTGTTCTTAAAGTGGTGTTACCATTGCCAACGACCCAAACTTACCAATTAAATAACTTGCTGAAAAATCTAGAATTTGTATTTTCTGAGTAGAAAAACATGCATGCTCTTCTTACTTAGAAATAATTTTTTTTAAATTTAAAAAATATGCTTGAATTTGTTTCTTGCAGAAGTCAATATAGAGAAAAAGGAAATAATATAAAATAACAAAACATATAAATATTGGTTATCAGGGCAAAAACCAAAATGTTTATTAAGCTAATAAAATAGTTGTTCATACACAATTTTCGAAATTTAGAACTAAAATATAAAAATATAGACTTAAATTTAAAGGAACTATATTTGCTTTATTTTGTCAATTTAATATTATTGCCAAAGATTATATTTAATTGCCATAGGGTTATTCAACATAGTAATTTTAAATAATGTTATTATTTTTTAAAGTTTTCTTTCTTACTAAACATCCACGTTTTGGGTACACAATATATTTCAACCAGTTTTTACAATTTAAAGAGAATTCCAAGTCATTATAAACATTCACAGAGGAATCGGACCGTGGTAAAGCTGGAAGTGTAAAGCACTGAGAGTTTTATAAAATCTTTTTGTTAAATTTGGTGACTCAACAAAAATGAACATCAAGGAAAAATTTTCTAATGGGCACAAAAATTTGACTCGAACCCGTATCAGCAAAGCCAATCAATTTTGATGGGTAGATATGAGTAGTCTTAAATAAAAACCAACAAAAAATCTAATTTAATTCTTTTATTTAAACATGTTAAAATTTACTTAACATTTCAATATATATATATATATATATATATATATATATATATATATATATATATATATATATATATATATATATATATATATATATATATATATATATATATATATATATATATATATATATATATATATATATATATATATATATATATATATATATATATATATATATATATATATATATATATATATATATATATATATATATATATATATATATATATATATATATATATATATATATATATATATATATATATATATATATATATATATATATATATATATATATATATATATATATATATATATATATATATATATATATATATATATATATATATATATATATATATATATATATATATATATATATATATATATATATATATATATATATATATATATAAATATAAATATATATATATATATATAAATATATATATATATAAATATATATATATATATAATATATATATATATAAATATATATATATATATATATATATATATATATATATATATATATATATATATATATATATATATATATATATAAATATATAATATATATATATATATATATATATATATATATAAATATATAAATATATATATATATATATATATATATATATATATATATATATATATATATATATATATATATATATAATGTGTGTGTGCTTATATAACTTATATAATTCTTCATATTTTTATTGACCTTTAGAAATTGTTATACAACTGTATTTTGTAAACATTGTAGATTTCTAAAAGTAGTTAAACTTTCCTTATTCATAATGTTAAGAAACTAAATTAAAATTATTATTTGAGAGATAATCATACAGATATCGAAAATAATAAAATAATTAGAACAAGTTAAATATCGATTCCTGAAAGATAAATTATTCTTTTAGTTATTATTTCACTCTGTAAATATTAAGTATGTTTAGCATGCAGTAACTTTACTCAAATATTGGAACTTTTTCTATGTTCTTAAATGATTAAACGTTTTAATTTGTTTTGGCGCATGGTTAACGTGAAATATATATTAAAGAAACTGGAAAAGTGATAATATCATACAATTCTTTTTCCCATTTTATAGTTTTTATGATTTATGAAATGAGTTTTCATACTAATAATAATTGGAAGCATTGTATAACTACAATATTAAATAATTATTACAGTTAATGCAACAAGTTAATGATTTTATGAAGAGATTAATTTTGTCTCTCTCTCTGTCTCCGCCGAGCTGGCAGCCGAATGGTTAGCGTTCTTGCCTTCGGTTCAACAGTTCGTGTGTTTTAATCCCACCTTGGACATGGATGTTTGTAGTGGTTCGTAATCCACTTTAAACCGTAGGTCCCAGTCTAATCAGCCCTCGTGTGCAAAAAATGACCGTTGAGCGTCAAACAAACCAAACCAAACCTCTCTCTCTCTATCAAATATCATTTAAGCGAAACTTTAATTTTCTATAAACCGATCAAGGTCAAGTATGAATAAAGTTTTAATGTAGGATTTGCAAATAAATACGAGGACAAAGTTCATGAGATTAGCATCGATAGTATCTGAAGAAGCATAACATATAGGTTTTTCAATAATAATAATTAAAAAGAACATTAATTATAACTACAAAAAATGAAAGACGTTCACAAAAGTTCAAATGCATAGCGTGGTTAATACACGTTTTGTGTATTTGTGAAAGTGATTAAAAATGAATCTATAATAGGCGATAAATTGTTTCCATTTGCTTTGTATAGTGTCCATTACACATCATTTACTACGCATGTGAGTGTGCGCATACTTCTCTGTAATTTGTGTGTGCGTCTACTTCTCTGTATTTCATATGTGAGCGCAAACTCACCCAGACTGTGTTGTTGCACAAGCATTTCCCTGTACCTAGCTCTGAGTTTAGTACTACCAGTTAGATGGAAGCAGCCGGGGGAGTCTTTATGATCTTGAAGCAGGGACCAAGACTCCCAATATTTGGCCTACCATCCCAGAGGTATCATTTCACTTGGAAGACATTGCGACAGTTTTAACGTGCCTCCTTTAGCAAACACAAAGTATCTTCAATTAAGTCGGGATTCGAACTCACTACCATCCTAAAATGAGAACGACGCCCTTACCAGTCAGCCCATCGCTGCCTTCGCTGTACTGTGTGCGTGCATAACTTACCTATACTTTGTGTGTGCCCATATTTCCCTACATTGTGTATTCATATACTTATCTATATTGTGTCTGTGCGCATACTTAGCTATACTGCGTGTGTACTCATACTAATTTAAATTGTATGTGTCGCATACAACCCGCATACTTCCCACTACTTAGCAGTCAAGTGTGGCAGCAGCTGAGTGAGGGTTTTTGTAGTTTAGAAGCAGAAGATTTTCAAATACTTGACCTGTAGCCCTCAAAAGTACTATTTCCCTTGGAGGACATAGTGATCACCTATTCAACGTGTCCCAGGAGCCTCTACTCAGCATATGGATCTTCAGTTAGACTCGGATTCAAATACATTATCTCTGGATAGAGCTGTAACAACACCCTAATCAATCAGGCTGACTCGGCCTCTTCCATGCACCTGTGTAGGTTACCAGTATTCTCTTAGTCATTCCATAACTGAGAATTCATTGTCGTTCAACGGTCATTTTTTGCACATATTGACCAATTAGACCGGGATCTACGGTTGAAAGTGGATTCTGAGTTACTAGGAGCATGTTGCAGTGGATTCCATGTTAAAGGTGAGATTTGAATCCACGAACTGTTGAACCGAAGGCAAGAGTGCTAACCATTCGGCTACCAGGCCGTCATAACTTACACGAAATCTAGTTCTTGAAAAAACTCTCTTTTTTCATAGAATACACATCTTGTTTCTTTTGTGCTAATGCATGACCTTTCCACTGAATTCTGGTTTTATAATTTCTACAAATTATAATTTACTGAGAAATCTTTAAGAAAAAATTGGTTGTTTCAAAAATATTGAAATTTTAAAAATTAAAGCAATTTTAACATAGTGTGCAAAGCATACCTATAATTTAACAGAACAAAATTTCCAAGTTCAGATGATTTATTTATTGACAATTAGAATATATATTTTCTAAGTTACTTTCTTTAAAAATATTTTTTCTCAGAATGAGAGAAAATCTTATTTTTTATTTTGAGAAAAAAGTATTATATTTTGCTTCTTTTTTTAGGCTATTAAGTGAAATTGGTAAACCGTGTTAAATGTTTTTCATTCTTTGTTTGTTCATTTCTATTTGAATTTTCTCTTTCAATTCCTAAATCTCCCTAACATCATCATATCGTCTTTACTATTGTAATTATGAAAAGTTAGAATCCTCCAAAATATTAAATTCATTATTGGTGGAGGTTTCTAATCTAATATTTTTGTATTTTTGGTTTCCATGCCTAAAAATGTATGAGTAAAAGTAATTTTAAAACAATGCGAAAGAATTAAGAAGTGAATTTTTCCTAAGAATATTAGTCTTCTTTAGTTACGCTAGAGCTACAGTGTATTATAAACGAGATAGCAATAATTGTGAACTCTCTTTTATAAAACAGCAGAGAAATTACATAAGGCTAACTGTCATTTTTAACGATAAATATTGTTTATTTATTTTAAAATATATTAATAATTAGAGCATTAATTCCTTTCTCAAGCAATTTTACAAAACTGCAGTTCATGTAAGAGAGTATACAAAATGCTTGTAAAATCTTGAATCATTCATAAAAATTAAAATATCTTTCTAACTTTATCTAAGTACATACCAAAAATCACTAAGGTATTACTTTAAAAATAAGCAAAAGCTCTTATACTTTTTCATAATGCCAAGTATAAAAGTAAAAGATGAAAAGTCAAGAATTCCAGAATAAAATTTTCACTAAGAATATGAGACAAAATTTAGAATATATTTTTTTCCATAAAACAAATATTAGGAAAATAATTTCTGCGTATCAATATATTTAGGCAGATATTACAGTTTTCTATTTTAAATATATTCCTGGCTATATTAGATAGATATTTAAAAAGGGATAAATTGTAATTTCGGTCTATATTTAGTTGAAAAAAAAAGAATACAAGATATTCAATGAATACAAATTGAAAGCAAAATATGAAATAAATAGTTAAAAACGTAATTAAGAGATTAAAGAAGCTATTGTGAATTTATCTGTTATATGTAAACGAAAAGATTTGCAGAAAAGGAAGGCATTTGCTACCCACTGCTGATATATTAGAAGAATGAAATGTGAGAAATGCGGAGAGTTAGAAATGTCTCTAACAAAAAAATAAGAAATTATTGTCATTTCTGCCTATTATCTTCAAATTGATAAACGAAATACACACACGTAAAAAAGTCCGCCTTTCATATGTGAAACAAAAGTGGAAAAATACGAGAAATATCGTTAGACATAAGCTTAGTGACAAGATATTGAAAATATTGAAATTGATACTCATTCTTAAAATTTAGGTGAAGAAGATGGCAAGAATTGTGTATACTTGCTTTAATGTAAAAAAGGAAAGGAATGAAAGGGTTAGAAATTTATTGAAAATGAATCTAAATCTATTGTTATTCCTTACTATATTTAGACGAAAAATTAGAAATAAGTGAAAAAAGTACTAAATTCAACTTTCAAGCGAGTTATCTTTACCAATGGTTAGTTTTTTTCTAATTTGTAAATGAAAACTAATCAACTAGGCTCCAGAACTTAAGCATTTCAATACTGCAGTTCTGCTATTGTACTTGTGGGCCGTGTGGTTAGGGTATCGGCCTTCTGTTTGGTAAGACGGGGTTCTACTCCCAAGACCCACCGAGTACATGCTATATACGTGCTCGTTAAATCTGTGGAATCGAAAGTCCCGTGGTCAGTTACTGAGCAGTTAACCATGGGTGTAATTTTCTGGAGAAAATGTTTTCCCCTTCAGATCAATGTCAAAGTTGAGGGAGTATATTCTCTTGTGGTGCCATCTATCGGAAGAGTATAAAGCAAAGTCGTACTCTCACATTCGTGATGCTCTGATGAAAAGAAAGACGCACGCTACTGACTTAAATTCGCATATCAAACAGTATGGCGAGCTTGGCTTGTCCAAGAGTAACAACAACACGCTCTTGCATAAATCCAGCCAGGTTATAACAATATTGATTTTGGATGCAGCAAATCATTTTCCTTGTAATAACCATGAAATGTACCTAATTAATTATGTTAAAAATATTTTGTCAGTGTTATATAACGGAAATAGGATAAAAATAGTATAAAATAAAATAGGAGCATTAAAAAAACTTTTAGTTTCTTATAACTGCTGTGAAATTTGATTTTTCCCCATCAACTAAGAAAACAAATTAGTAAGAATTCCGTTCAATCAATGTTTCAGCTTCTGAAAGCTGATATTAGTACAACAAAAATGCCACACATTTTGTTCAATTCATTATTTAAATTTGTAATCTAAGCACGATTTAATAATATTATTAAGTGCCACATATATTATATATAACAACAACAACTGTACTTGTTAGTTTATATTTAGACAGGACGAAAAATTATGAAAAACTAGAACATTTATTCCCATTGAAAAAGTATCGTAAGTTAATGTAATTGGTTCTCTTTACTCAGTGTTACAAAAGAAATTCCTATCTATTGTAGTTGAATGAATAGAAATTTTTACTGCCATGAAATGATGGTGAAGCATAAGTAGAAATTAGCGAAATAAAATACCTTTTTATGAAGTAAAAATGTGCAAGGAAGGCACAGAAAGTTTAACACGTATTAAAATAAAAATAATGAAATCGTTGTCATTCTCTATCATTGTAATTCTATATTTAAGCTTAAGGGGGAAATAAAGTAAAAGAAGAGCAGGATATTATACATATAAAATCTTTAGAAAAAGGGGAAATGCAATTTACTATTCTTATTTCCGTCATTTGAAAGAAATTTTTACCTTTAGCAATTGAATTGAAAGGAAAAAAATTAATTGCCAGGAAATAATAATGAAGCACAAATAGAAAAATAGGACATTAAATTTCACTATATAAAAAATAAAAGAAATAAATGTTAAAAAATACATTAAAAAATTGCGAAATTATTGTGTTTAACGATTGTAACTCCACTATTGTAATTCATATTTAGATGGAAAAAATACGAGAAATGTGGGGCACTTGTATGCATGAAAAATCGTACCAACTATTGTTATTTGCATCTGTTTCCTTCTTCATATGGAAGAAAAATAGAAAATTTCTTATAAAATAGAGTTTTTTCACACACCGAAACGTCATAAAATATTAAAAATTTTCATTTCTTATAGTAAAATAGTTAATACTTATGGAAAGGGACACATAACTCAAAATTGAAAGGAAAAAACATTACCATAATTCCTAATGTAAATACAGTACTATGTAATTGCTGGAAATAATTAGTTGACGGCGTACTTATTTTGTAATCCAAATCCAGTGAGGTCATTCAACTTGCCCACATTGCAGGAGTGGAATTATGGATAATCTTGGACGATGGACTGCAAATCGTTGAAAATCTGAGATTAAAAGATATTAGTTTCAGAGACAGCATGTGGCATATCGGTGACAATTTTCAAACACTTTTTGTTCATGTTTACACTTTATTCCTTTTGTTTGTATTGTCATATTAGCGATAAAATATCTCTCCGTTTAAAGTGAAACTATAAAAACTGAAAACTTTAAACGGTGAACAACTTAAGGGAACTTTTATTGTAGCAGCCTAGAATAAAAGATTAAAGATTTTTTTATCGAGTATATTTTTTAATTTCTATGCATCACTTTTTTTCTTTGTATGGTGATAATCTAGAACATAGTTTGAATATCTTTCTTTTTAAGCAAGTCGTATATTTACATTCATTATCATTTCAAAACTAATATGCATTTTTTTACATTTGTACATTTCAATAAACAATAACTGAGATCAGAAATATCTCACTCTTCATTTCTGAATATATAAATATCTTATTCTATAATGAAAAATAATAAGAAATTTTCGTATATTCTAAATTATATTTTCTCTGTAAAAAAGGAAGAGAAATGAGAATTTCAGAAAAAGTATTTAATTTTTTTTACTACATAGACATTATATAGGAATTACAATCACCAAATTTTTAAAACACCTTATGCCCTCTTCAGAACTCTTATCTTGGTATACATAGGTACACATTAAAACTAAAAGATCCAAAAAGATAAATTAATTTAGCTAAAAAAGGAAAATTAGTAATCAAAATAATGAAGCTTCTTCCAGAGAGTTTGTCCATTCTTAAAATGCATTGAACAGGAAGGTGAATCCAAATTGTAAAACTTAACATGCATTGCTTAGTATTTAGTGGATCCTTGTGTTGATATCCCCAGCGGATGCTGCCAAATCAAGTATAGTCTGATCACGGTTAAAATTTAGGAAACTGTTGGATGTGTCAAGTGATTTTAATAGAAATATGCAACTGGAAGTATTACCAATTATACAATGTCTGTGCAGTCTAAAAACAAAATTCTGTATTTAAAGTTTTTGTTAAAAACTTACATGATTAAAATTGAAAATCTAGCAACAGTGGTTTTTCCCATTAACTGTTGTCCATGGAGAGAGCAGGATGACTTTTCTTCGTCCCTGTTTCTGTCTGGAGCGCATGGATGGGAAAGGACAGCAGCCAGCATTCATTGACGACGACTCCGGGCAGGAGCGGGAGGAGACTTTTGAAACGGAGGTCCGCTGCAGGCAGAAATTTCCATTTTTCTCCAGTTCTTACATTCAAACCTTATTCGGGATTTGAACTCGAGCCCACCTGGTGAGAGAAGAGGGTTATAACCACCATACAGGTTGGGTGGTTGCTAAATTTTGAAACATATATTTAAAGAGTAACGATTTGCTTTTATAAAATTAGTTATAGAAAAACATTGTATGTTTTAATTTTATTTCATTATAGTAAAAAAGATTTTAAGAGAAATAGATAGTTTTTTTTTTCATTTTGAAATTACCTTTTCTTAAAACTGTCCATAGTCATTTTTCACTTTCATGATAATCTTTAATAAAACACTTTTTTCACTTTCTTAACTAATAAAATCCCCATAAATAACTAATGATCCCATTAAAAGTAAAATAATGTTACCATTATGTGGATTATCTTTAAAAAAATACTAACAGATTTCAACACAATTCTTGTTTTTTTTTATAGATTCTATTAAAAGTGAGAAAATAAATTGTCATTGTCTTTTGCTGTGAATATATTGATTTTGGTAATCAGCATAATGGACAGGAAATGCGAAGTAACAATTTAAAAACAGACATAAATCAATCACTAAGACTGTGATAAGATTATGTTCAAATTTTTTTTACATCGAAAACATGGAATGTAATTAAACTATTTTAGATTACAATAAAAATCTACATAAATCTTGCCCATTTTTATTTTCTGTCTATAAATTTTGGTAATTAGATATCTCAAGCTTCAGTGTCAGTATATACAGGGTGATTATAAAAAAACTTTGCCAACATCTGCACTTCTAGCGTCCATTCTATTTAACCGATCAAGATGATATTTCAAATATAGTTCTTTTGAGATATGCGCTCGAGATTCTGTGAATGGCAACACAGTGGCCCTCGCGGTTACAGTTATAGAGACAGAAACTCGAAATGTTCGAATGGAAACGCCTACTTTTTACCATCGCAAAATGTTCAGCACATGCGAAAACCCTAAATAGTGTTGAAACGGTACCGATATGTCTAAAAACGGACGTGTTCTGCAAACACAAAAAAGAGTTCTGGAAACCGGCCAATAAAACACGATCTGGGCGCACGCAATAAATTTGCATGTGACAGAGTCAAGAAACCAATCACAGAACGCCGGTCGCCAGATATTCAGCATAGGAAACCTATAAAATACCAAGCGGGTATGCGAAGTCGTGATTCGGGAACTCGCACATGCCGACGATATGAGTCTTCCTAGGAAAGTTCGTGGTGAATTGATCAAACTCTATTACCAAAATGGGATGAACGCTGCGGAAGCCTTGCGTGTGTATCGCCGCAATCATCGACAACGACGCGGCCCATGTACTCTGCAAGCTCTGCGTGATTTAGTGCGGAAATTCGAAGATACAGGCTGCACCTGTGACAAACAGCGCTCCGGACGGCCAACTGTTTCTGAGGACGTTGTCATGGAAGTGCACCATACAGTGACTGCAGGACACACAGAAACCGCAAGAGGCATAGCGCGCGTGTTGGATATTCCGAACTCAACTGTCCGCAAGCTCTTGCGCTCGGTACTTCACATGTTTCCCTATCGGTTCCAGCGCGTCCAGATGTTGGAGCCGGGTGACCCACAACAACGTCTGAACTTCGCAAATGCATTTTTGTTACGATATGATGCGGATAACGACTGGCCACTTCGCATACTATGGACGGACGAGGCGCATTTCACCTTAAATGGCAGCATTAACACAAAGAATTGTGTGCACTGGGGAGAGACGAATCCTCATGCTGTGGCGCCAGTACCATTATTTGACGCCAAAGTGACTGCGTGGTGCGGCATTACAGCTACATTCTGTTCTGGGCCCGTTCTTCTTTGAGGAAACGACCCTGACTGGCCCTGCAACATGTTCTGTAACGGGCCCTCGGTATGCAGCCATGCTGAAAAATTATGTCTTACCGGAGTTGCGTCGGCTGAATGCACTCAATGACATTGTTTGGATGCAAGATGGCGCACCTCCACATATAGCGAGGTCAGTTAAAAGGCTCCTGGATCAACATTTTGGTGATCACATCATCTCACGCTATTATCCTTTTCCGTGGCCTGCGCGATCCCCAGATCTGACGCCTATGGATTTCTGGTTTGGGGGCTATCTCAAATCCAGAGTTTATCTGTGCAATCCTCAAACATTGTCGGACTTAAAGGATTCTATACGGCGTGAGATTGGAAACATCCCTCGTGCCATGTTGCGTGCAGCGACATTGTCCATCGTCTCCCGCATGCAATGCGTAATTGCCTGTGATGGCACTCATGTGGAAAATGTTTGAAATTAATAAAGATTTTTTTCTCTATGTGTTCTCATCATTGAGCAGTGTCTTGTCTCTGTCGTATGCATTATTCCTCCGTGAGCCTTGAAGAACTGTTTGTATGTGTATAACACGTCGGTTTTCGGACATATCGGTACCGTTTCAACGCTATTTAGGGTTTTCGCATGTGCTGAACATTTTGCGATGGTAAAAAGTAGGCGTTGCCATTCGAACATTTCGAGTTTCTCTCACTATAACTGTAACCGCGAGGGCCACTGTGTTGCCATTCACAGAATCTCGAGCGCATATCTCAAAAGAACTATATTTGAAGTATTATCTTGATCGGTTAAATAGAATGGACGCTAGAAGTGCAGATGTTGGCTAAGTTTTTTTATAATCACCCTGTATATAACAGTATATATATATATATATATATATATATATATATATATATATATATATATATATATATATTTGAAATTTAGCCACTCTTTCTTCTAACATTAGGAAAAAATTTAGCTTTCATAAGAAATTCAATCTGCATCAGCAATTGTGATACAGTTTGGATCAGCAGTTGGTAAACCGCAGCGGTAATAATAGAAAGGGTATAGAGCATACGTGAATACAGTGTGTGTTCGGTTGACGAACATAATCTGTTTCAAGATTCTGTTCGCTATTAGATCTGTTCGTTAACCGATCACCCACTTGAAAAAAAAGAGTTAACGCAATCGTATTGAGAAAGGCGCGTGTGCATGAGAAGAGGGTGTACACCAGATAATGAATGCACAAAAGGATAGTAAACTGTTATTATAATTCTGCATAATAAAAAAGATGCTATTGCTGTCATGATTCATACAGAATTCCTACATGTGTACTACAGTTTCCTGAAGTTTGAACAACGTTGCACGAAGTGTGTGTATGTGTGCGTGGTCAATTTTAATACCTTCTTAAAAAAACTGTTCTTTTACTCCTTAACAATGGTAATTTTATTGGCAAAATTGAAAATTAGTTATCATTCATATTTATTAGATAGTAAGGGAAACTAGTTTAATTTCTTCACTCTAACTAAAAATCATTGAAGTGGAGAAAATAAGCATAGTAAGATAGAACAATTTTGGACATTTCTTTTTGTCATTCTTTAGTCACTATTTGAATACTTGAGCTGATATGACCAAGAGCTACCGCTCAAAGATAACAACATTTAGTAAGAATACCTGCTCAAATGTAGAGTTTACCATTTAACTGAAGACCATAATTCTTAGAGATTCTTACAACTACATCTCGGAATGGGCCGTAATAGCCTAGTGGTTAGGGCATCGGGTCTTCCATCCAGTAGGGCGGGATTCGATTCCTACAGCTGCCAAAGACCCACCGAATACATGCGATATACGTGCTCGTTAAATCTGTGGAACCGAAAGTTCTGTGTTCGGTCGTTGAGCGGATACCATGGGGGTAATGGTCTTTAAAAAATTTTACCCTCCAGATCAAAGTCAAAATTGAGGGAGAGGGCCCTCTAGTGGTGTCATCTATCGAAAGAGTCTTAGAGCAAAGTCGTACTTTCACCTTCGTGGTGCTCTGGTTAAACGAAAGACACATTCTACTGACTTAAATTCGTATAGCCAATAGCAGAGCGAGCTTGGTTTGCCCAAGTGTCATAAGTAACAACAACATATCTCAGAATTTGTCTATTGTCTAACTGGAATTCATCAAGTGTACGATTTATTACTTTTTAATGATAAATTTGAATTTTTCTTCGATTGAGGAAGAATACAAATATGAAAGGCGTCGAAGGCATTGACACTTATGACTTCTAGAAGTTTAAATGCTTAAACACCTTGTTTGGGATTTTATAACAATGTATTACCTATTGATGAAATTAGATAGGTCAAAAATTGCGGTCAATTAGAGAGTGACACAAACATTGTAACTGTCGACAATTATTTATGTAAGTAATATATTTAAGTAAATATAAATGTTGATAAAGGTTAATTTTTACTTATATTGAAATCATACTTGAAGTTATTGTAAAAACCTATCATCATTGCTTTAAGGCATATTTTGAATCGGTATTGATTTGGAAAAATTAACTATTTAGAAAGACTGGCTCATAAAAACTGCTTTTTCGTATTTAAAATTGTTATTACATTCTATAACAATTTTGAATGTTTTGAAATAATACTAATGCATTTAATATTGAAAACTTTGTATTAGATTTTTACTCTTATCACATATATACTCCATATCCTTCTTTCTTTTATCTCTATTACTATATTCAAATATGAAAAGAAATATTTTAAAACATCTTGCATTAATTCGGTACAGAACACAAATAGTAAAGATTTTGAAATAGCCATTATTTACTGCTCCGTTTGCTTTAATGGTAAAATAATCGCTCTGTGGATGATATCTTAACTATAAATTTGCAATGACAACGCTAGTTTGATTGAGTTCCTATTCTCTAGTCACAATTTGCTGAAGAAAGTAGATATAATCAGAGAGAGTTTGCTGTTAAACGCTGAGTATTTTTTAATCGTCCAATCAAAATCCAAAACACCAAAAATAACTTTTCCCAATTGTATTATCAAATATAGAAATTATTCAACATGAATCTGAAATATCGACACTTGCTTCACAAATAATAAGGTTGGTTAACCAAATATTTCTTTTGATTGTATCTCTCATTATCGTTGAAAGTCATAACATTCTAGTTAATAATGCAATCATGTTTAAGCCATAACGTAGAAAATTTCACTCAGAGCCAGTTAAATATTGTCCTATCCGTATATAATTTAAGCACGTTAGAATTTTAAATGCTTTTGTCCCGTTACTAGAACAGTATACTGTCTGTGTGTCTATTAAAAGAATAGCTCTCGTTTATTCTCGTCTGTCTGCTTATTGCCATGAAACATCCCACTTGCGACAGAAGGACACGGAAGAAAGTCACCAATTTTGAGAAGAACATATAGTATTACTGTAAATACTATATCAAGTCAAAACTTCCTTTATATCCATTTGAAATGATCTGCTCTTGTTACTACAGGAACCACATTATTTAGACGGAGTGTTTTTTGGGGTTGAAAGTAGAGGTTTTTAAAAGCAGAGCCCTAATTCAGTTGAAGAGCTCATCATTAGAATGGGGTGCATGTCAGCAACCCCTTATAATTGACTTCAACTATTGTGATTCTATAGCTCAGTGAAATTTATACTCAAAAATTCGAATATAAAATACTGATTTGGTGAAGAAATAATTGTTAGACAAAAGTGTCCTATTTTGCAATGCATTTTTTGAATCCTTAAAAAAGTTCACAATCATTAAAATAATAGCATAAAATCAATTCGAAAATTTATTATTCTTGGTAAAATAACATAAAAATTTTAAAAAATTAATGCCTCTTTACAAGGCAAATACGTTTAATAAAAGTAATAATTAAATGTCACATACATGCCTCTTTGAAAGGATAAAGAAGAAATAAATTTAAGAACCCAGGGGATAACTATAGTTACAATAATGAATTTCGACAAATTTGGGCTACAAAACAAGCAAAAAGTGTAAAATCAGAGACAAGTTAAATTTTTTTGTATCTCATTAAGAAAATTGCCTTGCGAGACAAACTTATCAAAAATTATAATCCTTAATTTAAATTAAAATTAAATCTCGAAAGACAAATTTTTTCTTCACTGTGAACATACATTATATTGAATAGAGGAAATAATTTTTTTATTCGTGTAACAAAGAGAATGTATTAAAGTTTCCAAAAAAAAGTTAGAATAATTTTGGCTAGATAATAATCAATAAGCAGATTATGTTGTGCTTCTGGGCACAATCTGCTTAGTAAATATCTGAGAAGAATTTTTTGTTCTTCAAAAGAAAATCCCACACATTTCGTTATTTTCATTATTATTATTAAACAACTTATCAAGTTTTTTCTTTCGAAGAAATTTTCTTTCTTTGAATTTCTAATGAAAATAGTAAAAGAATAAGAATTTTCTCAAGTTAAGACTGAAACATAACAAAAATTATTCTAATTCAATCAATTTATCAATACTTTATACTTGTGAAAAGTAATGGTAAATTTTGAACTTATTTATGGTAACCCAAAATGTGTGCAAATGTTGTCTCAGAATAATATTAACACCATGGAAATATATTAGATATTTTTTAATACTTTGTGAAAATCTAACTCTAGTGAAAAAAATATGGAAAATATATACTGAGGAGGAATTGTAATAACTGAAATATAGAAGTAAAAATATCCACGTCATTAATTTCTGAATTCATGAAAAAGACAGATTTAAATATTTATATATTGGATATTTTAAAAGTGGATCATGTGTTTTAACTTTCGAATATTTCCTACTTTTATTGAAAATTTTGAAATTGAAATTAATCAGTGGTTTTTGGCGATAATTACAAGTGAAACACCTGTGAAAAAAAATGACATTTTTGAATGCACTTCATTATTATTAAAATTTAGTTATGTATGTATATAGCTCATAAGTTAATAATATTTTATTTTTTTATTTTTTCAAATAAAGATTTAGGCATTCATACAGTATATAGTAACTATAGAAATTCCGGAAGTCTTGGATTTTTTTTCCAAACCATTTAAAATTTTGGACCTCTCAGATTTTTAAAGAGGCAAATCTTAAGAGTCCGTCTAATTGGAACTAGTATGGTCGAAACATTCTAATTTTTAGGACTTTCTAGAAATTGTTACCTAAAGTCATGCCACATATACACAGCGCTGCAAAGCACAAAACAGGATGAAAATAAAAACTCAGTGAGAAACTGAAAAATATTGAAACGAATTGTATAGACTAAAAAGCGAGCAATTGCAGAAAATTGAACGCAGAGCACATTCAGAAGATGGATTCTCCATTATTAATGACTTTAGCTAGAAACCATCTAAATAAATAGAGCATTTACGACAGAGGAGCAATTTCCAAGAAGTTTGTCACTGATGTCAAACGTCGTCTACCATCGTCGTGTCCCGCTCCCAAAACCTTCGTTGTCCGCATTGGTGTCGCACCCTCAAAACCTAGTCAATGATGTTCAGATGTTCACGTCAAGCGTCGTCTACATTGCTGTCTCACTCTAAACTCTTTGTCACACATGTTCACGTAAAACGTCGTCTACCATCGTCGTGTCACGCTCACAAAACCTTCGCCGTCTACATTGGTGTCGCACTCTTAAAACCTTGTCACAGATGTTCAAGTAAAATGTCGTCTACCATTGTCATGTCACACTCAGAAAACTTTGTCGCAGATGTTCCCGTCAAACGTCGTCTACACCATCGTCGTGTCACACTCTCAAAATGTTCGGGTCTACATTGGTGTTGCACGCTCAAAACTTTGCCGATCGATAAATGGAAGAAAGCATTATGGTCTGAAGAATCATCTTTCACACATCTCCTATACAACAGGATGGGTTTACGTTTAGAGGACTTTTGCACAAATGTATGCTTATGATTGTCACACTCCAATTCTTAACCATGGAAATGGATTCGCCATGACGTGGGCAGATATATCGTGGTTTTCCTCAGGATCAATAGTAAACCTGTAGCGGAGAATCACTGGGGAGAAGTAGAGAGAAATTTTAGGTGTCCTTACAAATTTATCTTAAGATGAAAACTTTGTTACTAGCAAGAGAACTCTTGCTCATTATTTTTTTCAGAATCATGATGGACCTATTCATGTCTTTTCAAATCATAGTTTGATGAACACGAGTATAAAGTGACATCTACTTTTTTCCGTAGATGCACCCAAAATCTCTATAATTGAACTCTTAGGGACTATTTTAGAGAGTTTATTAAGAATTAAATAACTTCCACTGGCATTTCTCGCAGAATTTTTACAATATCTTTTTGACAAATGGTACGATATTTTCCTCTAAACGGTATCAACACTAATATGAAAGGAATTTTTGGTGAATCTAAGCTGCATTACATGCCAAAGGTGTTCCTATAGCAAACACTAAAGTAATACAGGATAAGGGATTCTTTATGAAGCTCTAAATTATTTCCATTACTTTAATAACTAAAAACTATACTTTTCTATTATATCCCCGCTCTTGATCCTAAAGAAATTACGTGTCTTTTACGAGAAAGCGATATCAATATCACGAAGATACGATGATTTTATTGGCTCAAATTTAATTTTAAATTTAATGTATACTAAATCGAATTTTTAGTGCAAAATTTTACTAAAGAGTGATAGATAATGGTAATTAAGCTAAATGCTAAACAAAGCTAAAACTAGTTGGTCCAAAAGATTGCTTGGTGATCATTTTGTCGGTTCAAAAAAGCATTACTGTCTCAAATCATCAAGGGCAAAAAACAACTAAACACAGCAAAATTAAATTTTGTCACATTTCAAAAAGGTATTATTACATTATAATTACACACACAATTGATCACCGATGCAATTGCTAAACAGGTTCGGTCAGAAATAAACATTTCGTTTTATCAAAATAAATGTACTAAAAATAAAAGGAAATTCAGGGCTATATTCATTTAGTTATTTTTATAACATTTTTTCAGCTTATCTTTCTAAAATACATTTAATAAATTTTAATGCACAGTTGTAATGCTCATTTCATCTTGGACTTTTAAAATAAGTTTACTGTTGATTGTGATAATGTTTACAACAAATTTTAAATGTGAGTAATAAAAGAGTGTAGTCTAAAGATCCAAGGAAATTCCCTACTTAATATGAAAAACAGTGAATCTCGCAATAAACGAAAACAATTTGCATTGATTGCCTTAAGCCTGAATAAGCCAACATTAATGTGACTCAGAAACACAAGTAAATCACTGTAAGGTGTATAACTGTTATTGTTATTGCATCTTGTACGTCTCTTTATCGAAATCTACTATTAAGATGTATCGAAAAAGTAATGTTACCATATCCATTAATGGGTCATAAAAACCATATGTTGCTTAACATTTTATGAAAAATGATCTGATAGTTGTGCTCAAAGGTTCTTACCAATGAACGTTTTCGGCGCAATTTATAAATAGTTTTTGCTTTACTAGATTAAAGAATATTATTTATATTCTACTCTAGTTTTCAGTTTCTTTTACCTTGAATATATTTGCTTGATAAAGTTCTCATGAATAATTCAATGTCACTTTTGTTATTGACAACTAAAAGCGTTTTATGGCTCTGTTCAATATCTTATATTAAATAATGGACCGTATTCACATAACCAAAATAACTCTTCAGGTATAACCTATAAAATAGCCTACCCTGAAAGATATAGATGCAGAAAACTGAAGGGCACAGATGTCGTATAATCCAGGAAGACAAATTCTAAATTTTTTGGCCATGTAGAAATGTTGCCAAGATGACTTAAATACTAGATTTGCCAAAATTCTTAGTATTCTTATAGATATCGATATCTGTGACGTAATAAAAACCAGGTTGCCAGATACATAAGAAAATCCACCAAAACAATCATCAAACTCAGAATTTGGCACCCTGGATTATACGGCATCTATGCCAACTGAAGAGCATCATTCGTTTTCCATTATTCGACGATGGTAACGAGCTTGTAACTTCACTCGCCAAAAGCTTTCTTTTATAATTAGACACTTGTGAACGAAATTAGATGATACTTTGTAAATATTAAGATATTTACTTTATTATTTGATATTTTCATCTACTCAAAATTATTAAATACAGCCAGCAACTTTGTAATTTTAAACTTATTAATGATGAATAAAGTTATATTGAGATTAATTTTGTAAATTATAGTATCATTCAACTGCATTAGACTGTAATGGGAACAAAATGGAGGAGAAATATCTAGACAACGGTTTTAAAGTTTCAACTGGAATCGCTGCTATCTGATCACTGATCCTAGGAGAGATTACTGAAATCCCAAATATTAAGATATTTTTCACAAAATGTATTTACTTTTAAAAGTCAGCTTATCGTATATTTATAGTTCATGAAAGTAATATGAAACTCACGTATTCAATTTGCAATCACCCAAGAACCATCATTCTCTATTAAAGAACTAAAAACATAACTTATTTAGCTTTCATATATAACTTACAAACAAGAAACGTAGCTTTCCTTGATTTCGAGGCTTGAATGGGTATAGCATCAGGTCAGATATCAATTTCTTTATTTGATTATGAACAAACTTCAAATTCCAAACGTTTGACTTAGCTTAGCAAGTTTGCTTGGTGAAATAAACAATGGAAATAAAGTGTCATATTAAAAATCATTACAATGAAATTGAAGATAAATAATAATACAGACGTTGCGGCACAGGTGAGCCCCAGAATGTATCCTTATGTTAACGGGTTTTAATACTTGCTCATCATCAAATGCCTCGTAAATTTTTTGAACCACGGTCAGATGACGAGGTCACACATGAGCTGGCACCCTCCTCTCCGCATCCACACCTTATCAGCGGAAGAAAGTTAAAATCACTTATTAACGTGGACTCGTCCCCAACCCAGGGAGCTCCATCAACCCAGTGAGGGAGGGTGCGGGGTCACCCTCCCAATCACTGCCCGCGGCAAATGGTGCTTCACTTGGTTGATCTTAAACAGGAAGCAGCGTGAAGCTACAGAGCCACCGGAGCTCACCCATCTGAACACCAAAGTTAAACATTACTTCAATTTACAATTTATTATTTATTTATTTTATTTTTTTATTTTTTTTATTTTATTTATTTATTTATTTATTTATTTATTTATTTTTTTGAAAAATGATCATTTATTTAAAATTCGATTTAGCTTAGAGCTGCGGAAGCCCGATTAATAGAAAAGTCAATATTGTATAATTTTTCTTCAGAAAAATTAGATGCTGAAGGGGATTATTTCTGCTTAATAATTTGAAAGATCAAGAGTGTCTTCACTGCTGTTGTGTGCGCTAAAAGAAGAGTAGTGCTTTGGGTAATGACCTTGTCAACTGACCATAATTCAAAATTGATAAACAGTTACTAATTTTAGCATCGTCGGGTCAACAAAAGTGGGTATCTGGAAGCAAGACAGCGTAACCATAAATAAATGAGCAAATAAATTTGATGCAAAAATTGATGCACCTTCCCACGGAGTTCGTTTCTTAGATCCTAGTTCCTTGTAGAGTTTGAAAGAATGCAGTAGTAATTAAATACGATGTGAAATGGGATACTTTTAATTTTATGGTATTTTTTCTAGCGGGTAATAAAATACTTTAGATTCTATTAGTAGAAAATATTTCTTAAAAATATCATCAGTTTGGTATTGCAGTGTAGAGTTGGAATAAAATATTTTTCAAGTCTTGCCTTTTTGAGTTAACTTTTTGTACTGATTACAACTATAATCAGATGCAAGATTCCTCAGGTACAGTGCATTCATTCATCGTTCAGATTTCAGTATAATCAAGCTTTAGTTTTTATTCATGAAAAACGTTACTTTTCGTTGCTTAGGAAAGAGAACAAAGTGAATTTTGTTCTATTTCCTAATCAGTATCCTTAATGATCGTTCTGAATGAAATGGCTAATTAATCAGCAATTTTTTTAACTGAATAAGCATACTATTGAAAAAAGTATTTTCAAACAAATGTTTTTTTCATTAACTTTACTCACGAAATGTGCTTGCTTTTAAGAACCCTTTAGATTTTTGGTAGCAATTTCAATAAAATAAACAGGAAATTTTGCTGATTCAACCATTAAAAAACTGGTTTCGTATATGAGTAAATAAATATATTTAAAACATACTGTGTTAAATTTTAACGCATGTAAGATAGATAACAAATGTATAAAATACGTGATATTTTTTTTGTAATATAGGCTGCTATTCCTACATTTGTATTTTGGGAATGACATAATTCTATCCGGGATGCAATTCTATTAAAAAAAGAAAAAGGGAAGTCTTACAGCTTTAAAGAACGGTGATGAATTAAATTTTGAGTGAACCCCTGGCTTCTAAATTTGAAATCAATATTTAGCTATATCTAGTGATAGTGTATCAACAAGATGCTTTTTTTACTCTAGCAAGTAACCATTAGAAGTTTACGATATATCATAAATCACATTAAAAAAATTCTCTGTAAAAAGTACAATAAAACACGAACGTGTATTGCTAATATATTACAGAGATTTTTTGACAAATATTTATTTTCAATAATAAAAGAGGAATTATGTTCATGTGAATATGAATTTCTATTCAATTCTATACCAAGTAATATTTTAGAATTTAGACTTTGGAAAGAAAAATTATTTAAAGATTCATGCTCTTAAAATAAGGAAAAAAATTATTTGTGATGTAGCAACAAGTCACAATGTGGACATGGGAATCGGTAATGAAGTCAAAATGTTGTGATGTTTTGTAATGAACAGTGCAAAAGACAAGTTCGGCCCATTGATACTTTAACACTTATGCGATGTGTACCATTTTAGAGTACTAAATGCACTCACTAATTGAGATATTCCTCCGAAAGCTATAATAACTGAAAATTATGTAACTTTTAATGCCGTTATAGATAGCTATTCCCCATTTTTGTATTTTTCTATGTAGGGTTTCATTTGCTTTAACCTTAATTGAATTTTATAGCACTGAGCAATTGGTTTAAACCAATGGTAAACTAACCAAGCAACCTGTATGTTTTAAGTAGCAATTATATATTAAAAATTTGCTTATAAAAATGCTTCTCTAGAGAGATGAGTAAATTTTATCCTGAGTATCAGCTTTTGCTTTCATTCTAATTTCTATATCGTATGGAGCTATGAAGGCAGAAGAATTACGGCTTTTGATCGGTACAGAGACAGATCTACCAAGTTCTATATTCGAGGGTATCAAAATTTTCGAAACCTGTTCCAAGTGTTTCGCTGATCATGCTTCACCAAAACACATCCTTGAGTGCCTGGGGCTGTCCAAACAAGATTTATACGTCGATTCTTTGATGGTGCTTGATTTTTTGGGGGTGTTCAACGCTATGGACCTGGTCTAGAGCTGCTGGATAAAGGGTCCATGCAACAATAACACAAATCGATTTATATAATAACTATAAGTTTGAGAATATTTGTGTAATTCGAAAGTGTATTATTAGAAGGAGAAAAGGAAATTAAAGATAAGTCTTTCTTAATACCGCCATCTTTTTATAAAATCAATATTCGGATTAATAAATACAACATGAAATTGTATGTTTAAATTGATAAAATGATAAAATTAAAATTTAGCAACATTTGAAAAAGAACATCTAAAATGTTCTTTCAAATGTTGCTAAATTTTAATATATACATACAAGCCAGATTGAAAATACTTTAGCATGAAGACAAAATAATCGAATCGTGGTGTTTTGTAATGAACAGTGCAAAAGACAAGTTCGGCCCATTGATACTTTAACACTTATGCGATGTGTACAATTTTAGAGTACTAAATGCACTCACTAATTGAGATATTCCTCCGAAAGCTATAATAACTGAAAATTATGTTACTTTTAATGCCGTTATAGATAGCTATTCCCCATTTTTGTATTTTTCTATGTAGGGTTTTCATTTGCTTTAACCTTAATTGAATTTTATAGCACTGAGCATTTGGTTAAAACCAATGATAAACTAACCAAGCAACCTGTATGTTTTAAGTAGCAATTATATATTAAAAATTTGCTTATAAAAATGCTTCTATAGAGAGATGAGTAAATTTTATCCTAAGTATCAGCTTTTGCTCTCATTCTAATTTCTATATCGTATGGAGCTATGAAGGCAGAAGAATTACGGCTTTTGATCGATACAGAGACATATCTACCAAGTTCTATATTCGAACTTTGAATTTTTCAGAAAATGAAAATCTGCATCACTTATCGTAAGAATTAAAAGTAATTTCTATCTTCAACTCTGTGTAACAAGGTTATTTATTTAAAGCAAGATTTGCTTTTGCAATAATTTGTAGAGTAAGAAAAGAATCGAAAAACATACTTCTAAGCAACCTAATTTAAAAAAACATGTTCTTCTAGTGTAGAAAAAAGACACATTTCACAACATATGCTTGAACTTGACCTTGTACGTCCTATGCATGAACTTGATCTTGTACATCATATGCATGTACTTGATCGTGAACATCATATGCATGAGATTGATCTTGAACATCAAATGCTTCAGCTTGAGCTAGTACATCATATGCATGAACGTTATCTTGTACATCATATGCACGTACTTGATTTTATGCATCATATGCTTCAGCTTGAGCTTGTACATCATATGCATGAACTAGACCTTGTACATCAAATGCATGTACTTGATCTGCATGTGGTTCAAGAAACAGCATGTCCTTCAAAACATTATAAGATTTTATAATCTCAATATTCATCGTATTGTAATGGTCATAGGCACGGAAAATTAGTTTAGATAACAATTTATGGTTTTAAATCCGAAATTGTTATAAAATCGATTCCTTTTTGAAGAAAGTAGAAAATTAGTTTGCATTATAAATTTCTTGTTAGTAAAGATTCCCAAGCCATTGAATTTTGTGGTTTTATCTCCTATAAATTTCTCTTTCTTTCAAGAATATCCCTAGCTTACAACATAACAAAAGAGTCAACACGTGTCGTGACGAGATTTTATAATAACTGTATTTCTTATATTGTTTCCAGAGAGAAAAGCATTATTATTTCTTACTAAACTTCATTGTTCTGTCTCAGAGAAAATGAATAAGGAAGCTAATTGTTATTTTATTGCGATGCAATTTCCAATTTTCTATCTCCAAACAAACAAAAATTCGAGAAAATCTGTTATTATTCACTTTTTGTAATCTGTAGCTGAAATTATCATCTTAAGTCAAGAAGAGAAAACTGTGCTTCGCTGTTATTAACCGATTGCCATGTAATATTATTAATTTCACCAGTAAGTCTTGTTTCTCACAATAGATATACTAGCAATGGTGAGTTCCTTTTATTTTCCTATATTTAAATGCATTTAATTGCAATTTCATACGCACATACACACTCATATATATATATGTATATATATATATATATATATATATATATATATATATATATATATATATATATATATATATATTAGAAAACGGAATAACATTTGAAACCAATAGATTCAATATTCTGTAAAAGTATATTAGTTATTAAAAGATTTTTTTGTATTTGACAAATGTAGAAAGCTGGAAACAAAATAGCAATTGAAGAATCAGCATGAAGAAAATAATTGTGAAGATTTTATTAGTGGGATTTATTTTTCTTTAAAAAACCATTAAGCGATCTTCATCATCACTAGATTAAAGAAAATATATTTTTGGAATTTTTTCTTTTTACATTATTTTCTGGATAATAATACACACAGGCATATTTATGATACCAATATTGCTATCAACAGAAACATATACTACAAATAGCCTGTGAAAAACAAACTAAAATATTTATTATATATATTTAATTTGATGCAATTTTCCTATGTACCTTTTCTTCGGAGAAATTATTTTCTATATACGAGAATAGAATTGGTGATAAATAATAAGAACCCCTTAAGATAAACACATCAAATTAGATAAGCAAAAGAATTCGAAATAATACCAAAGTTATGCTAAAAAAATAATTTGTTTCATCACTGGCTAGTTATTAAAAACGAGTGAAACAAATGAAACGCTTCACCGCAGTTTCTAATCTGGAGAACTTCATTATCCAGGAAAGAAAAAGATTCTTACAACATTGCTTTTGTGGACAAAAACAAAAGAAATTAAGAGTTCCACCCACCACCAACAACAAGAAGCGACGAGTGAAATATGGCTTCTGGCAGAGCGTTTTTAGAAGGAGGAACTCATTACATGTTTTAACTGATTAAAGAGACAAATGAATTATTCGGTTATGGCATTTAGCAGAAGGACGCTATTGTGGAGCAATTGAGTTAATGGGTTTTTGTCATTGTGAGCGTGCCAATGTCCAACCATTGGCGTTAAATCGCTGCGATAATTGTGTTTTATGGAAAATTACACTAATGAATGAATTGTGGGAAAAGTATTGAATAAAACTGCTTCTTTTTCATTTGAATTTCATTTAGAAATTGGGAATATCTTATTCTCTTATGATTCTGACAGGTTCATATTTCACTCGTTTGATGGATTGTAAAGATGGCATCTTGAGAATTGAAAGCATTTTTCATTTGAATGCGGAAGGAAATCAAAAACCGATACGCTACTTTAGAATTATTCTGAGCTTTATTTATTGCTGCAATATTTCTACCTCGCTCAAATTCGCCTAAAATGCTTTTGTTTAAAAAGAAGGATGTATCGATTTACCGTCACTACTAAACGTCAAAAATGAACAAATGCTTTCGCGTAAAGGGAAAAAAATTTTAAACGAAATAAAATATTATAATTTTATTAACTTTTTTTATCGTCATTAATTGATAAGAACAATTGTTTCTAATTGAATTTTAATGAACTGATTACTGAAAAGATTTGATAATAAATAAATTTCAGACATTATATATATATATATATATATATATATATATATATATATATATATATATATATATATATATATATATATATATATATATATATATATATATATATATATATATATATATATATATATATATATATATATATATATTATTTCTTATATAAATTACTTAAGACTTATTTTCTTTGCCCTTAAAGAGTAAAATGTTCCTATATTATCTTATAAATCAAGAGATTCAAACAAAATAAATGTAACATAAACATACACTTTTTAATTACAATGTATTTAATTAAAAAGTGTATATAATTGAATTTTGAAAACATATTGAGAGTATTCATAATTTTTAATATATTCATTATTTACGTCAGAGTATAAAAAATTTAAAAGTCATACAATATGATATATTAGTGATATGTTCGTAATGATTTAGGGGGATTTTATTGTGTAGTTTCATCTTCGAGAGAAAATTTAGGATTTCACAAATTTGTAATAAAATTACAGGTAGATAACTTAATAACGATACGAAAGTTTGATATCTATTTCTCATACAATTATGCATACCTCATTTATTGAATATTCTGTATACAATACATTTTTGGAATAACATGAAAATGGAAAATAAGTTATGTTTACTACTTTTACGAAATAAATTAGTTCAAATTAAAAGTGTTGTTACGTAATTAAAGGAACAGAATCCAAATTTTTTAACTTTAAATTAATTCTATATTTTATTGAGCTTTCCTGATATAACATTTGTTACTCTCTTGAATAATGGTTATATTAAATGATTTTCATTAAATGTAGTTTTTTTAAGAACGTGCTATTAACATTAAACTGTATTTTTATCACTCTTCTTTTAGTTATTTCTCTTAAAATTTGTTTTGGGAAGAAAAATTCTGAATATTCTTTCTCATTTCATTACCCAATTTAAGTATTTGGGTTCTTCCAAAAATAAACTATATTAAGTAAAACAGCTTACATTTATCCGTTTAATAGTTAAAATCTATTTAGTGTAACAAAAAGATATAAGATAAAGAAAAAATAACGTCGTCCAAGTGTGGATTATATTTTTTTCCTTTGTGCTGAAGTCTTTAAGAACATGCTGTTGACATCAAATTATATTTTTTATCATTCTTCTTTTAGTTATTTCTCTCAAAAATTGTTTTGAGAAGAAAAAATCTTAATATTCTTTCTCGTTTCATTTCCCTAATTAAGCATTTGGGCCCTTCGAACTATACTAAGGAAAACACGTAAAAAGTAGCTTACACTAATTCACTGTAACTGTTAAAATCTATTTAATTTAACGAAAAAGAACTGAGATGAAGAAAAAATGACGTCATCCAAGAGTGGATTAATTTTTTTCCTTTGTGCTGATTTCACCCTTGAATTCCGTGTTAAGAATGGCAAGGGATGCTTGTAAGAAGCTGCAGTGTCCCATAAGGAACAAAGGAAGCCCAGATGATCAGACTCATAAATCAATGTCAGAATGTACTGTAAAAAATGACATTAGACATTACTTGGGCGATGCTTGTTGCGAAAAAGGTTTCCAGATTCAATTTTGATGTTTTTTATGTCGGAGGTCGAATTTGCTGAAAGATTCAATAGCAAATCAAATAGCTAACAGTAATTACTTAGATTTGTTTAAAGTTTAATAAAAAAAATTTCATTAATTGTATAATTTTTAAATGATAACTTAAATTGTTTTATTCAATTTTAAAGTAAAAACAATTGAATTTTTTAGATAGTTTTAAGGACATATACCTTAAGCAAAGTTATTTTACACACAATTATTCAAATAACAAATATATTTGTTTGTAATCTGATTGATGCAAGGAAATTGTTCCTTATTCTAATATTGTTATAATGAATAAATTTAAAATTAATAAATTTTTCTTAATATTGCTAAACCTAATTCACTATTATCGCTAATAAATTTGTGGTATTGTTGTTAAAGCAATCTGTACAAGATGAATGGAATTTACCACAGCAACTCTCTCTCTTCCGTAGATATTAATCTTCCTCAAAATGTTCCTCGCAGGTTGTAGTAGTAATTTTTTGTAAAATTTTATTAAAACTGAAGAGAAGAAGGAGGTCCCATTTTGTTTAAGACATCATCTGCAAGAAAACGTTATTAGATAATGCATAACATCATTACGAAGAAAATAAGCTCTATAAATACTTCGGGTTCGCGCGTTTTGACAAATCCTGTTAAATAGACTGCTCATCATTGCTCGAAGGTAAAACTATGTTTTCAATAGTTGAAAGTAGATAAGTTCATTCAAGAGATAAAGTTCACCTTTATTTAGCTGAGGCCGCATTTGCGTGGTGTTTAGGGCGTCGCTCTTTCCATCGGAAGATAATGAGCTCGAATCACTACTTAATAGAAGATCCACCGTGTTTGCTAAAGGCTATATTTGGGTCTGTTGAATGGGTCTCAGTGCCCTCCAAGTGAAATTGTATCTTATGTGAGCGGCAGGTTAAGTAGTGGAGAATCTTCAACTTCGTCCTTACTTCTAAATTTTGAAGACTCCCAATCTGCTACTTCCCTCTAACTGGTAGAGCCCTGTTATGATCTTGGTCCAGGGCTGGTGAAACAACAACTTTAATTGCACTATATGTTTGAAAAGCGATATTTGATGATTCATAACGCCTTTAAGCAGTATGTAACAAAGCTTCTAAGAATACATTAGGTTCAAATCAACCAAACTAGCTCAGTGCGTTGCTGATCGTTGTTTGCGACCATTTGGAAGGTCAAAATCATAAGTTAAGCACTTGAAAACATGATATACCTTTAAAAGTCTTTGTAAGAGCCGTTTTCATATTTACGTAGGTTTTATGGTAGAGTATTCTCATTTATTTAAGTTACTTTATAAGTATTTTAGCATGCTTAAAAGCATCAAGCTTTACTTAAGACAATCCGTTTACATTTCAAATAGTAGGGTGAGTATATATTTAATGTAAATGAGTTTATATTTTATTGTTTTGTACAATAATAATCATAATAAGCCACAACATAGCAAACAAAAGTTTATAATTATAGTTATATAACAATATTTTTAGAATCCTATAAAAATTTTATGCTTTGAATATTATGATTCTTCCCCTTAAAATAAGTAAAGAACAATACTTACGTATTTAACATTAAAAGTTTTCGAATTATGCATTTTAATTGTTTTTTTCAATGAAAATGGAAACATAAGAAAATATATAGAAAATATAAAATACATAAAAAAATTACAAATGAAAGTAAAGCATATATACGTATAACTGTCTTTCATATAAAATGGTAAAATATTTTTTATGTCGAGGAAATATAGATTTAATTTTATAGAATCTAAAATAGTGTGTGTCTAAAATATGATTTCGAGATTTTGTGAATAATTTACCTCAATAAAGGAAGTTATTGAGTTTTTACCATTTATTTTTATAAAAGAATCTCTAAGTATTTTTGTTTACCTTGTATAATTATAATCTTAGCCATATTTTTGGAAGATACTGAATACCTTTAAATTTTCTTTTTTCTTGTGTTCGTAGAATAGTATCATATTGCTTATAAAATGGCATCTTATGCGAATCATTAAACCTTTTTATCAAAAATTTGAATTAAAAAAGTATGTACATAGATGGTTCATTTAACTTAGAAGACATACCATAATCACAGGGTCTCATATCTGGTGAATGGGTTCCCAAAGCAAAATATTGGACGTTGTCACGGTATACTGGAAGCTTTAATTGGGCAACACTTACGAAATTTTACCAGAAATTCTATCGTTTAAACCATAAAACAATGATGTTAAATTAAGTTCTCAAGTTTGATTTAACATTTTCAAGTATTTTTATAGACCAATATATTATTCTTCAGTATTTTTATATGAATGACTTTAATTTATGAAAGTTTTGTAAATTTAGACACCGTATCACTTACACTTTTGGTATCTAATCAACAGCTAGTAATAGATTAGTGATTATAATTCTTATAAAAAAAGAAAACTAATTTTTAATAATCTTGTCATTTATTCTTCGATTTTATACACAATAACCTTTATTTGCTTCTCAAATAAAAAGTTAAGTAAAATAGTTGTCACTATTTTATTGAATCCAAATAACCAATTTCACTCTATATATTTCCAAGTCGCGTGACTTAAATATTTCTATACTATGAAAAGAAGAAAACATATTATATTGTCTTATGTATATGAATCTATTACTTATACGAATCTATAAATATAATATCATTGTAATTGTCATTTAAAGCTCAGTATTATTACTTTGAATTTGTTGCATTAAATGCTCAAATAATTTGTCATAAGCTTAAGAAATTGTAAGAGCTAATGGTATTTGTTAAATTTTGGAACTAAATTACTTAATCAATTCTAATTGAGAATTTGTATGATTCGTATTTATATAATAAAAGAGTTTGAGTTTTAAGCTGTAAAATCTTTTTCAAAATATGTGAATTAAAGAAAAGTATGTTAAATATAAAATACCAATAATAATTCCGTAAATTATACGGAAAAGGTAAAAATTATTTAAAACTTGTGCCTGCTGTAAAAATAGAAAAATTGCTTTGGCAAAACTAAGGGTAAAAATTGCTTTAAACCTTTTTCATAGAATCACAAATTAAACTTTAACAGTTGAGCAATTATTTTAATTTTATAAATTATTACAGTATCGAATGCTGATGGAATATATCCGATTTTCAAAAAGAGTATAAACAAAATGCGGAGAATAATAGAGCTCTCACAATTCTAATAGTATTTATTATATTATTCAGGATTATATTAGGTTCTGAGCAGAAACACATAAGACAGTGAGTTACAGAAAAAAAGCAAATTCTAAATTGAGCGATCTTCAGTTAAAACATGGAGACATAGCTAAATTGTAAGGTGCAACAATTTATTACAATCAGAAATAGTCAATGCAAAATTAAGGCTTTGTACTAGTATCCAAAAAGGCTGCAAGCCAAGGTCCTTGGTCAAAGTCCTATTCTTGACCCACTGTTTCAAGGAAACCTAAAACAAAAAATGCATATATAAAGTAAGAAAAATACAGACTTCAAAAAATAATTCACTATTCTTATGAAATTCATTACAAATAAACTAATCAACAAATGTCCACAAAAGTTTAAAATATATTTTTATTTAATTGATTATTAATTAAAATTTATTTATAATGACATTGTGTAGTGACATTTTATCTGTGATTTTCAAAGTATTGATTAAACACACACATGTATATTCATATATATATATATATATATATATATATATATATATATATATATATATATATATATATATATATATATATATATATATATATTATTTCGAAATTTTTAGCACTCGATTTTTCTAATTTTTTTCCTCATTAATGAATTAATGCAATCAATAAAAACTCACATCATTAAAATATTAAACTATATGCTTTTTGTTTTAATTTAGAAACTTTAAATTGAAAACTATTCTAAATAGCATTGAAATTCTATGAAGAAAAACTTTTAATTTATTAAAGTTTTGGCTTCTCTAAGAAAGAACATTTTCCGCTGGGAAATATTTGATTTCAATAAGATGTTGGCAACAATTCAAAACCAACAAAGAATACAAAATTTCTGTTTACGATAAAAAAAATACTTTTTTAGTAACAGTATAAATGTTTACAATTTGAACCCAGTGTATTTAAATCGATATACTGTTTGCTTATAGTACATTCATTTGTTTGGAAAATATGTTTAATAAGAAAGTCACATAATAATATTGGTTGTCTAGAGAATAATTCTTTAGCTCCTTTTTCGGCTTAAGATATTTTTTTAAACAAAGATACAATAACATATTTTTGTCAAAGATTAGATGAATCTTCAGCTTTTTCTTAAATCCGTAACCCGAATCTGAATCTAAAAGATTTTTCTATGGTAATATTTCTTTTAAATTTCTTTAGTTTAAATTACTTATAATAAGTATGTAAATGAAATAGCTATACAAAAAGCACATAAAAATATATTAAATACATCTGCATTAATTTAATTCTTCAAAAAATGTTTTAAAAATATATGTACCTAATGCAAAATTTAGTAACCTTAAATTGTTGTTCGCTTTAATATTTTTTCCGTTGACTTATTTTAAAAAATATTTTATGAATTTAAAATTATAATTTTTTGGCCATTTTTATATAATACCTATAAACTATCTTAATAAACATTTTCAATTTTGTATTTAATATATTTTGATACATAAAATGTGCATAAAGTATGAAAATTGTAATAATTATATAAAGTATGAAACGATCATTGTTGTTACAAATAAAACTTTCATTATAAATATGCACAAAAACATAATACTTTTGTTAATTAATGAAATGTAAGCATCTCTCTCCCTTTTATCATTGAAAAGTTATTTTATTTTCTGCCTAGGTTTTATTAGCCTTAGTTTTCTTTTTTAATAAAAACCATTGGATCAATGATGCTATTCATTAAAACTATTGATATCTTTTCTGAAAGAGAACTCAGTTCAGAATGATGTATTTTCAAATTATTATAATATAATTGAAAATAATACAATGTAATTTACCATAATATAAAGAATAAAATTAGTAATACTCAGTTGTTCATTAAAATGTCTGCAACAAAAAGGCAACACGCTAAAGACGTAAAATTTACAAGACAGATAGATGATGCTTCGATTTGAAAGAGTTATCAACATTTCAATCTTTCCTTTATGTAAAATAGGGGAAACTATAACGTCACCTGCAACGTCCTTACAAGAAGGAATTTCACGTCAGGGTTCGGACTTATAAATTGAACTCCAACATTGCCTTCCTGGTGAAAAAAATGTGACATCTCGTGTAAGAAGGAAAAGTTCGTACCAGCATGCTTTTAACCGTGATGCAATTAAAATTTTGTTGTTCCTTATTCCACTTGATCTAGTACAATCTAGACCAAGTCCAGTAGCTCGTTCGCCCAGAGAAAGTCCCGAACCAGCGCAGTGTTTTCAAAAAGATCTCTTTTCTCCAAACTCAGACAGGAGAGCAGATGGTCCGGGGAAGCTTGGTGGAAATGACACCTGAGGCACACAGGGAACACCTTCTGACCCTGAACGAATGTAAGGGTGCGATTAAAATTTTAGTCTACCGATGATGCAACTTATCGTATTGTGTCACTGCTATTCATGACGTTCAAGAATCTATGGCAGTCTGCATAATTTGAAGTCTAAGGGTTCAAACAATAACATAGAAATTTTTGTTGTAAATGGCACGCGAGGACGTGTTCTGGCGTAGCTTGTTCAGTGAAACAGTTGGAATGAAAATTTGGAGCCTTCATAAAATTTGAATGGTCTGAGGTCACCACTTTGAAAGCTTTATGCAGCTTCTATTCTCAGTATATTCATAATTGTGTCAAAATATTTCAAAACTAAACTATAAATTACTTATTACATTCATATATTTTTACATGATTAAAAATAAATGTAGCAAGCTATTTCGGTCCGGTACTGTTGCTGGAGAAATATAAGATTATATCAAGACATCTCTAAATATCATTGTTCTTATTCTTCATCTTCTGAAAAATAATTTACATAAAAAAATTTTTCTTGGATCTGAATCTAAAGAAAAAGCAGTGATACTTTAATCTTGTTCAGACAGGATTCAAGATTGACGATGAATAATAATCGTATCCTAACGAAAATATCTCTTTAAAAGAAGATATTATAAATTAATAGCTATGTTTCACAGCTGTTAAAATTCATAATTGCCGTATAAAGACGATTGATTTTATTGATCTTTGAATGTGATTTTAGCAGTTCTCTCTATGTGCGTTTCTCAACCCCAGTTTATTCGTTAAAATTGGATTTATTTGTCATTATTCAAACTCTTTGTAAGGAATTTTCATTAATTTATCGACATTCATTTTTTAGTTTATAGTAAAACATCACATTTATGTAAATGCTGTATTTACACCTAGTATTAGTAGTGTGTCACATAATTACTAAGACATTGTTTTGATTTCTATTTTATGTTCCTTAATAGTGTACCGAGCTTCACGGGTTCGTGTTGATTGAGAGTTGAATAAAGCAATCACTTAATGAACACAAGACTTTTATTCGTAAAAACACTTCACTAGATAAACGAAATTCCCGCTGTAACAATCACAATTATACAGCTACAATTCGTCAGATATAACAAGAAACAGCTTCTAATCACAGGTCTCAAATACCTCAGACAGAGAACAACTAGCAGTCACAACTAATCGTCTTCACTCACTGATTGTCTTCACAAAAACTCTACTGACTCTACTCCATGTCGGGCTGCGGTATTTATACCTGACTTGGCGGAGAAATCTACCAATTTCGCCAAGGCTCTGGAAGCTTCTAGACTATCTCGGAAAATATTGGTCCTAGAGCTTAGGTGATGGATGTTTCCAGAAGTATCGATTTCTCGCCAAGTCGCCAAGAATCTCGCCAACCGTCGCCAAGTCGCCAAGAATCTCGCCAACTGTCGCCAAGTCGCCAAATCATTAGGAAATCCGCTTTTAAACTACAACACGTCTAAATACCGCAATTTTTGCCCAAAATGTGAGAATTTCCGATCTGTCTGAGATATTTTAAGACAAATATAATCATTGTTTATAAATTTGTAACATTGCCCCCTCTCAAGGACTGCACGTCCCGGGCAGTACAATCCCCTGATAGGAGGCCAAATTTAATATAAAAGAATTTACATTTCAAGAGGATACAGAGCACATTACATACACAAGCAACTAAAAATACAAGAAAATAGAAAAGATTAAAATTATCTATACTATTTACAAAGAGACCATGGTCTACTAATTTTTACTCTACATTACGATAAGGAGCTAATCTATCATAATGTACTACCTTTGGTTTTGAAGAAGATGATTTTCTTATACGAACCACGACGTCGTTCAGTCTTTTTAGGACTGTGTAGGGACCTTCCCAGTTGGCTTGCAACTTTGGAGAAAGTCCTTTACGTCGAATCGGGTTCCACAACCAAACTTTGTCGCCTTCTTGAAATTCATGTCCTGTCGCTCTTGTGTCATACCTTGTCTTCATTCTTTCGGTCGTCAGGTTGATTCGGTCTCGAGCGAAGTTATGGACATCTTCAAGACGTGCCTGAAGGTCTCGAAGGTATTCCTCTGGCGATGAAGATGTATCCGGTGGACGACCAAACTGAAGATCACAAGGGAGACGAAGTTCGCGACCAAAGAGCATCTGTGAAGGAGTATATCCGGTAGTCTCATGGACAGCACTGCGATATGCAAGCAGAAACAGCGGTAGCTTCAAATCCCAATCTTGCTGATTTCTGGAAACCATAAGTGAGAGATTATTCAAGATGGTTCTGTTAAATCTCTCTACCATGCCGTCCGATTGTGGGTGTAGTGGCGTGGTCTGCGTCTTGTCTATTCCGAGAATTTGACACATTCCTTTAAACACAACAGAGGTGAAATTTGTCCCTTGATCAGAATGGATTTGTAAGGGTGTGCCGAATCTGGAAACCCATTGATGCACTAGAACCTCGGCTACTGTAGTCGCCTCTTGATCGGGGATTGCAAACGCTTCAGGCCACTTAGTAAAGTAGTCCATGACAACTAGTATGTATTTGTTGCCATTTGAAGATCGTGGTAAAGGACCCAAAATGTCTAATGCTATTCGCTCAAAAGGTGCTCCTACGTTGTACCGCTGCAACCTTCCTCGGCTACGTTTCTTTGGTCCCTTACGTGCCGCACAGTCATCACAAGATTGACACCATTTCTCTACATCTTGTCTAGTTTTGCTCCAATAGAAGCGTTCTCGAACTTTCTGTAGAGTTTTCATTACTCCAAAGTGGCCTCCAGTTGAGCTACTATGCAATTCTTTCAAAACATCTGAAATTCTTGATTTTGGAAGAACAAGCTGCCATTTGAAATTACGTCCATCATCGGATTCCCATTTCCTGTATAAGACACCATTTCTTATATGGAGTGAGTCCCAAAGAGCCCAATATTGCTTAGTCGCAGGACTGTAGGTGGAGATATCCTGCCAACTTGGTTTCATACTGGAAGATTCTTTTAATTCTAAAATTGGATTTATATCTGAATCTTCTTTTTGGGCTTCTCTAAGTTCTTTATCACTCCATGGGTCTGGTTTCGATGGAGGTGAAACAGTAACTTGGCGTACCGAAGGATTTACTAACTGATAGTTCTTCTCTACTCTAGAACAATATCGGCAGCTTTCATTACACGGTTTCCTTGATAATGCATCAGTATTTCCTTGAAGAGTTTCTTTGCGTTGACGTATTTCCATTTTAGAAATTCCACCATCTTTTGTTTTCGGACAGTATCTACGGACGTGTCCGACTCCACCGCAAGTCCAACACTGAATTTTTGTGTTTCTGCCACCTTTACTCAATTCTAAGCTACGCAATTTTCGCCGCAGATCTTCAATTTGCTTTCTTAGATCATAGTTCGTATCAGTAGCAGAGACGGCTCTGATGTAGTGCTGGTCTTTACGCGTGGCCTGCTGGGCAGCCTCTATCTTATGTGCGTAGACTAGGGCAGATCCAATATCTTTGACATCGGCGAGTCTAAGTGTTTTCTGTATCTCCGGATCCCGCACACTATCGATGAAGTGATGGAGAGCCAGATCTTGACGTGTCTCAGCTGGGCAGTCCGAAAATGCTAGATGGGAAAGTCGCTGAATATCGGCAGCCAATTCTTGCAGACTTTCACCCGCTTTTTGATAGCGGGACTTTAACTGTAGTCTGCTATATTCTTTAGTGCACTTATCTCCAAACCGCAGCTCAAGCGCACTCGATAGGGCTTGGAAATCGTGCCTCTGCTCCTCCGGAAGCGTCTCGAGGATGTCAGCCGCGTCTCCTCTTAAAGAAGCCGCCAGGTGAAAAGCTTGGGCTCGGGGATTCCATCCATTAGCTTCCGCTACCATCATAAACTGGGTCTTGTATACTTGCCAGGATGATTTCCCATCAAATGTTGAGAGTTTAATATTGGCTAGGGAAGGCACAAATGCCACGTTGGGTTCCTCATGTTTGTTTGACATTTGCTTCTCCAAGCTTTCAATCTTCTTATTCATATTGTCTAATGCTTCTTCAACGTTTTCTTCTATCT
The DNA here is from genome assembly GCA_037975125.1 of Latrodectus hesperus. Lineage (NCBI taxonomy): Eukaryota > Metazoa > Arthropoda > Arachnida > Araneae > Theridiidae > Latrodectus > Latrodectus hesperus. Next base: position 21,665,475 of record CM075855.1, on the reverse strand, counting down.
CCAGAACTTTAGTTTCAACTGAAGTTACCTTATCTTCCATTGCATTCATCTTCTCCTGAATGATGTTGGAGAATTCTTCTTTAACACTTACAATGTCCTTCTTAAGTTCCTTTTTAAGTTCCTCCTGTCCAGATTTTATCTCTTTCATCATCTCGGTTTTAATCTCTTCTTGTCCAGCTTTCATCTCTTCTTGTCTAGCTTTCATCTCTTCTTGTCCAGCTTTCATCTCCTCCTGTCCAGATTTTATCTCTTTCATCATCTCGGTTTTAATCTCTTCTTGTCCAGCTTTCATCTCTTCTTGTCCAGCTTTCATCTCAGCCATCTGCTCCGCTAATTTTTCGAGAAGACTTTTCATTAAATCCATATCCATTTTTCTTGTGACACGCTGCATCAACTCTTCAATCCCACTTCTGACACCAGTTGTACCGAGCTTCACGGGTTCGTGTTGATTGAGAGTTGAATAAAGCAATCACTTAATGAACACAAGACTTTTATTCGTAAAAAACTTCACTAGATAAACGAAATTCCCGCTGTAACAATCACAATTATACAGCTACAATTCGTCAGATATAACAAGAAACAGCTTCTAATCACAGGTCTCAAATACCTCAGACAGAGAACAACTAGCAGTCACAACTAATCGTCTTCACTCACTGATTGTCTTCACAAAAACTCTACTGACTCTTCCATGTCGGGCTGCGGTATTTATACCTGACTTGGCGGAGAAATCTACCAATTTCGCCAAGGCTCTGGAAGCTTCTAGACTATCTCGGAAAATATTGGTCCTAGAGCTTAGGTGATGGATGTTTCCAGAAGTATCGATTTCTCGCCAAGTCGCCAAGAATCTCGCCAACCGTCGCCAAGTCGCCAAGAATCTCGCCAACTGTCGCCAAGTCGCCAAATCATTAGGAAATCCGCTTTTAAACTACAACACGTCTAAATACCGCAATTTTTGCCCAAAATGTGAGAATTTCCGATCTGTCTGAGATATTTTAAGACAAATATAATCATTGTTTATAAATTTGTAACAATAGTTTATTTTTCATAAATGATGATGTATTGTGACACTTTTAAATTTGAAGTATTACTTTAAGCTTTCTATTCTCTTTTATTTTTGTATTATACATAGACAAGTTTCGAAAAATCAATTTTATATCTCATTTTTTATTTATCTTTAATTTATTTTCAAATATAAAATCTTTAAGCAGTTATATATATATATATATATATATATATATATATATATATATATATATATATATATATATATGGGGTGATTATAAAAAAACTTTGCCAACATCTGCACTTCTAGCGTCCATTCTATTTAACCGATCAAGATGATACTTCAAATACAGTTCTTTTGAGATATGCGCTCGAGATTCTGTGAATGACAACACAGTGGCCCTCGCGGTTACAGTTATAGTGACAGAAACTCGAAATTTTCGAATGGCAACGCCTACTTTTTACCATCGCAAAATGTTCAACACATGCGAAAACCCTAAATAGCGTTGAAACGGTACCGATATGTCCGAAAACCGACGTGTTATACACATACAAACAGTTCTTCAAGGCGCACGGAGGAATAATGCATACGACAGAGACAAGACACTGCTCAATGATGAGAACACATAGAGAAAAAAATCTTTATTAATTTCAAACATTTTCCACATGAGTGCCATCACAGGCAATTACGCATTGCATGCGGGAGACGGTGGACAATGTCGCTGCACCCAACATGGCACGAGGGATGTTTCCAATCTCACGCCGTATAGAATCCTTTAAGTCCGACAATGTTTGAGGATTGCACAGATAAACTCTGTATTTGAGATAGCCCGAAAACCAGAAATCCATAGGCGTCAGATCTGGGGATCGCGCAGGCCACGGAAAAGGATAATAGCGTGAGATGATGCGAATACCAAAATGCTGATCCAAGAGCCTTTTAACTGACCTCGCTATATGTGGAGGTGCGCCATCTTGCATCCAAACAATGTCATTGAGTGCATTCAGCCGACGCAAATCCGGTAAGACATAATTTTTCAGCATGGCTGCATACCGAGGGCCCATTACAGAACATGTTGCAGGGCCAGTCGGGGTCGTTTCCTCAAAGAAGAACGGGCCCAGAACAAATGTAGCTGTAATGCCGCACCACGCAGTCACTTTGGCGTCAAATAATGGTACTGGCGCCACAGCATGAGGATTCGTCTCTCCCCAGTGCACACAATTCTTTGTGTTAATGCTGCCATTTAAGGTGAAATGCGCCTCGTCCGTCCATAGTATGCGAAGTGGCCAGTCATTATCCGCATCATATCGTAACAAAAATGTATTTGCGAAGTCCAGACGTTGTTGTCGGTCACTCGGCTCCAACATCTGGACGCGCTGGAACCGATAGGGAAACATGTGAAGTACCGAGCGCAAGAGCTTGCGGACCGTTGAGTTCGGAATATCCAACACGCGCGCTATGCCTCATGCGGTTTCTGTGTGTCCTGCAGTCACTGTATGGTGCACTTCCATGACAACGTCCTCAGAAACAGTTGGCCGTCCGGAGCGCTGTTTGTCACAGGTGCAGCCTGTATCTTCGAATTTCCGCACTAAATCACGCAGAGCTTGCAGAGTACATGGGCCGCGTCGTTGTCGATGATTGCGGCGATACACACGCAAGGCTTCCGCAGCGTTCATCCCATTTTGGTAATAGAGTTTGATCAATTCACCGCGAACTTTCCTAGGAAGACTCATATCGTCGGCATGTGCGAGTTCCCGAATGACGACTTCGCATACCCGCTTGGTATTTTATAGGTTTCCTACGCTGAATATCTGGCGACCGGCGTTTTTGATTGGTTTCTTGACTCTGTCACATGCAAATTTATTGCGTGCGCCCAGATCGTGTTTTATTGGCCGGTTTTCAGAACTCTTTTTTGTGTTTGCAGAACACGTCCGTTTTTAGACATATCGGTACCGTTTCAACGCTATTTAGGGTTTTCGCATGTGCTGAGCATTTTGCGATGGTAAAAAGTAGACGTTGCCATTCGAAAATTTCGAGTTTCTGTCACTATAACTGTAACCGCGAGGGCCACTGTGTTGCCATTCACAGAATCTCAAGCGCATATCTCAAAAGAACTATATTTGAAATATCATCTTGATCGGTTAAATAGAATGGACGCTAGAAGTGCAGATGTTGGCAAAGTTTTTTTATAATCACCCTGTATATATATATATATATATATATATATATATATATATATATATATATATATATATAATGGCTTAAAGTTTTTATATCTGAAATAAAATGGATTTTAATTTGTTATATTACAATGTACTTATTTTATTGATTGATTTAACACTAATAGTTTATTCAATTGATAGCATATTTTCCTTATAATCGCATATTACTATTGATCTGAAAAAGATGCATAAATGCTGCCTTAATGGATACGTAAAAAGTAAATTTCCCATAGAACTTTTGTGTTAAATGATGCTTAACTAGTACTATCTAATTTAAAAATTATATATTTGTCTAAAAAAGAATATTTTTTGTCGCATCTGGTGTGCATGAGAAAGAACAAACAAACAGAAGCAGAAAACATTTATTGGTTTCTTTCTCGTAACGGGGCTCCATTACAGACAAAATGTCCGACTTTTCCTCAGCTTTGCGTGCATGTTTGATTTGGGATTGGAAACCAAGCCCACTCGGTAAGACCACAAAACAGGCTGGGTGACAAAGGATATGTTTATATAAATGTTTTTATTAAATTATTATACTATAACATATTACATTTATATACATAAAGTTTTATTATATTAATATAAAAAATTCAATATAATTATGGAAAAACCCGGATTATCGAATAAAGAAATAATAATAAAAATGCTTAAAGTTGTCGTGTAACTAAATCGTGATTTTGTATGTTGTTGCAAGTGTATGGATGCCGAAAGGATTTGCGTTTGACGAAACAGATACTTATTAAATTCAAAAGATTAACATTAAAGTAAAATTAATATTACAGATCTCAGTAAGTATTCCTCATTCAATACAAGCACAAAATATATTCAACACAAATCTCTTAATGAAGCGGACTGATGAGCGTAAGAGTTTTCCTTGTATTAAGCCACAGAGCATTCGAGCAACTTAACGATGTTACAAAAAAATAGCCTCTGAAGGTATAGCCAACAAATCAATTTCTCGTCAATTTAGTGAGATATCATAGAAATCCTGTAAATAATATGCCAACTGGAACCATTGTAATCAAGATCCTCAACTGCATATATATGCTGTATATACACACATGTCCATGAATTAAGAAAACGCCGAAGCACATGGAAATGGATGCCAAAGACAAGATGCCACCTGTAGAAAAATCACACTCATAATCAAGCATTTTATGCAAATTATGCGAAGGCATTCTGATGGCGCCCAGTGTAAGGCACAATGGGGAAGGGAATGGATAAGGACCTCTGGCAGAGAAGTAAAAGTGCTCAAAACCAATCCCCTCAGTGCCAAGATCGGATAGGTATGACACAGCGGACGCATGCGGTGATGTTCTGCGTCGAGAACTATCGGCCCCCTGGAATGCTGGCGAATGCAGATGACAATCGACGAAAAACTCGGGATCACCTAAAGTGTCATCTCTAGGTGGTAGCAAAGATTCCTATAGGATGTAAATGTCAATTGTCGTTACAGTACAGGTCATCTCCGAGTGACTGCACCAAACGACGAACAGCATACCCACCGAAAAACGGAGCATAACAGCAGACCTGTCGCGTCAGTTATCGTCAGTCAGTCAGAAATTTAAGCGTTACAAGTATATACAGACGTTTGGGGCAGTATGGTCTATATGCTCCTAGGTCAATCACATGTGCTCCATTCAATTGCAACTCCCTTTCTCTAAAGGTTATACTTAAGTAGAAAACATGCAATATGGAGACCGTCACAGAGTTCTTGTGTTATATTTGTCTACGTATAGAGGTTCAGCTTGCAGTCTGATTCGCGTACAACGTTCATGTGGATAACGCCAGGCATATATATATATATATGTGTGTGTGTGTGTGTATATATATATATATATATATATATATATATATATATATATATATATATATATATATATATATATATATATATATATATATATGTATATATATATATATATATATATAAATATATGTATATATATATATATATAAATATATATATATATAAATATATATATATACATATAAATGTATATATATATATATATATATATATATATATATATATATATATATATATATATATATATATATATATATATATATATATATATATATATATATATATATATATATATATATATATATATATATATATATATATATATATATATATATATATATATATATATATACATATATATATATATATATATACATATATATATATACATTTATGTATATATATATATATATATATATGTATATATATATATATATATATATATATATATATATATATATATATATATATATATATATATATATATATATATATATATATATATATATATATATATATATATATATATATATATATATATATATATATATATATATATATATATATATATATATATATATATATATATATATATATATATATATATATATATATATATATATATATATATATATATATACATATATAAATATATATATATATATATATGTATATATATATGTATATAAATATATGTATATATATATATATATATATATATATATATATATATATATATATATATATATATATATATATATATATATATATATATATATATATACATACATACATACATACATACATATGTGTATATATATACACACACTTATATATAATTTTTAAAAATAATTTCGTTATTTATAGAAAGAAAGAAAGTTGTGTTAAAAATTCATATCAGGATTGTATTTAAATTAGAGATATGGTATAAAAATTTTTTTTTCAAAGGTTAATTTACCTTTGCTTGCATATATTCCGAATCTATAAAGATCTGAGCTTTTCTGCTATTTTTTTCATCTTTCAATTTTACGATCCTGCAGCTTCATCCCCTTTTTTTCTCCCTGACTTTCATCAAAAAATTAAAATTCCAGTCACGAAGTTCGTATTAGATTTCCAGTTTTATGTGAGAGGTTTGGTATCACTTGAAAGAGACTCTTTCCTTTGAAATTGTATAAATTTTTGAAACAGAATTTTGTGAATTTGGTATAAAAGTATTTTTGTAGCAGAGACTGTCAAGTAAATGTATTCTTTCTCTTTCACTTTTCAGAACCTCAAGAATCAGATCATGACAACAAATCTCTGGGTGGAACAGGTAAATTAATATACATTTATTCTCTTTTAATTTAATTATATATGTATATATTGATAGAACTATATAGATATGATAGAACGTGTCCCATTTCCCAAAAGTTGGGACTAGGTTAAACTATTTTTAACGTGTTTCAAAAAATCTTTCATATATTTGCTTACAATTATTATTCAGTAAATCAATCAAAGCAAAATACAGATAAATCATATTATTTTGAAAATTAATGTGTTCATGATCACAATTACGATATAGATTGATTTTATTTTTACGAATTGATTTTACGATTTAATTACGAATTGATTTAATTTGCGATTTAATTACTATTGAACTAATTTTACGATTTAATTACGAATTGAACTGATTTAATTACGAAATTACGAATTGAATTGATTTTACGATTGATTTTACGAATTGATTTAGAATATTGAAAGAAAATAACGTATAAATTAATGTACAAAAATGTATTAACTATGCACTAAAAAAATCAAAAGTTTTTCAAATTCACAAATAAATTAACAAGTTTTACAGATGTGTAAAGCTTTATTGTACTATATAACTATGGATAGGATTTAAGTATGAAACTTTTATATGCATAAACCTTATAAGAAATATTACTGTATGATTAAAAATTACCCAACAAAATGGCAATAAAGATGAATGTATGAGGCATTATAGTCTTCCATGATATATCAGTGCTATATGATTCAATTAGATATATTATATAATCAAATATAATTTCAAATATGCGCCTGAAATATTTATCTATAAGTCCTGTATGAAGTTTCGCTGTTTAATGGCTTAAATCATTAAAATGATATGACGAAATATAGATACGGATATGAGATATTTATTTGAAATATCAATAATAGCAAGAATAGCAAGAAATATCGGTATTTCAAGATTAAAATATATAATACCTTGAGAACAAATATTGATTAATGCAGGAAATATCATTATTTCATGTTAAACATTGTTAAATCCATTTATCCAAATATATAGATGCATATACAAACATAAAATATTCTTATTAAAAATTCTGAATAAAATATCAGATTTTTCAACAATTGAAATCATTAAAATACCAGATGTAATGTATTGATACGGTTACATTCATGGTGAATATATGTTCAATTGTTGCATGAAGCATTCTTTCCTGTTTGAAATTATAAAAGACACGTGACTAAATGTTTAAAAAGTGTAAGCATGAAAGATTTATGAACACATCTTATAAGACACGTTATTGTTATATGATTAACTTTGATTTGTGCTGTGCAAGACTAAATAAAACATGCTACGTGAATACTTTTATCGAGTTTATTTGTGTGGTGTTTTTAAAAAGTAGTATTATGTTGCGTAACAAAAGTCTATGTAAATTAAATATATGAATGTAAGAAAGTTAATATAATCAGAAAATTAATGCTCTAACTATCATATCTTCTCTAAGACATTTCTAAAATGGGCATCTCTTTTTATTTATATACATATATATGAAATATTCATACAGTCTTCTATGTTTTACTGTACACTTAGAGAAGAAATCTTAATTCAAAATCTAATTAAATTTATCCTAGATTTTGAAAATTTTAAAATTGCCACAAACCTTTTTTCACTTTTATTTGAAATGATAAAGATATTTTCTCGTGATTAGACTGTTATACAATCATATTAACCGCACTGAAGATAAAATACCTTCACTTTTTTTAATTTGTCTTAACTTTTCTTAGCAGTCACAGAGGTTTACTTATTGTGCCATATCTCATTTCTTCAGCCAGAGGTTTTTTTAATCTTGATTTAACCTCATTAATACTCTCTTTCGACTGTTTTCTTCTTCAGTGATTCTTAGTGGTATCAAACGCATTCCCAGAATTCCTAATCCAGTTTCTTGGTAACACGTTCTTTATATGAACTTTAAAGCCACTAACACAACTGAAGAAGTCAATTATTAGAAACTTTTCACTTGCTCTTTTTTCTTTAATTATTCTTTTTCATTGCGTAATACATTTCGGATGTCCTAAATAATCTTACAGTAATATTAAATTGTTTTGTTATCGCAGTACTTGATATTTTACATGGGAAATCAAACAACTGATTTCATATTACTATATTACTTTTAAAGTTTAAAATAATATAATAACACAAGTCATGAAATTTCGATAATTCAGAACAAAAGAAATAGTGTGTAGATATAAAAATTAATCGCTTTTCCCATGAAGTTTTATTTACTGAATCAATAGGTTATAAAAATATCTTTCAGAGTAAGTATAAAAAGCATTTCTTACAATTAGAGTTCCATGAATTAATAAAAATTTATTTTTGCCTTCTTTTCAAATTATGTTTTAAATTTATAAATTCCTTAAAATACTCCTAAATTCATTCAAAAGAAGATAAATTTCTCAGATTTGAGCCAATAAATTTTCATTTATTATTATTTCCTTAAATAAAGTCCTTTTAAGAAGTATAAATTATCTGAAGCGTAATACTTATAAAGATAATTCAAGCTTTCAGTGTGGAAACCAGATTTTAAAAACATAGTATTTTAAACCCCTCATATGTCTAAGCGATATTTTCAACTAACGCAATTTTTTATTTGAAATTAATGTACAACTATAAATAAAATACATTAAGATAAAAGAAAGGTTATAGTTAAAAGTACGCCTATCATATGAAACTGAATTATCAAAAATTAAAATATTAGAAAACATTCAAATCTTTCTTTCAAATAATATTACATTTGGAATTCAATATCAACCTAATAAAATTTAATATAATCTAAAACTTAATGCTCAAACTATCAAATCTTCTCTGAAACAGTGAAACATTTCTAAAATATATATCTCTTTTTAATTATGTAATACTGATACAATTCTTCATGTTTCATTATGCAGTTAGAAAATTAGATTTTTTAAACCATTATTCTGCAGTTTTATTTAAATTCTTATAGTTTAATTTTCTTATAATTAACATTGGAGCAATAGAATAACTTTTATTAATTATAGAAAACATAAAAGAATTTAGAAGATCCTTTTAATCCATTTTCTCTTATCTTTGGCCCAGAAGTTGGTGTAATTACATTAATACATAAAGTAAGAAATAAAAACCACTTAATTTTCATAACTATTTCAAACTTGAAGAGATTTCTAGAGCTCTAATTCTTTACAGGGAAAATTTTGAATAGTTAAGTATTATCATTAAAAAACCTACGCATTTGAGTAGTTTTCTAGGATTAATTAAAAGCAAAACAAGCTTAACTATGTATCTTTATGAAGATATATGTTTTTAAGTTTTTATTTTTATACTTATAAAATTCTCGATAGATACTAATCTCGATGTATGGTATAATTAAGGGAATTAAATTTTAAAATACATTACGATTCTTGATAAATAAAAGAAACGTTTAAAATATCTAGTGCAATATGAATTAATAAAACTTAGAATCGGTTGTTATTTTGTTTAAGAAATTTAGAAAAGATTGTTGAATAATTAATTTTCTATATTAATTAAGAACTTTTAAAGAAAGCATGTTTATATTTGCAGCACAAAATTGTTTCCTTAGAAAGATTTTGAAATATTATACATCTATGATATATCTTAAATAAATGAACTTTTACACAAAAAAGACTTGTTTTTCGCTTAATGATTCAAATACCTTTAAATGTAAATTTCACATATTTCAACAATCAAATATATGAAAAATGTGACAGTGCTATTAGTTATTTTAATTTAATCCATGTGCTCACGCATGTATTGTTAACCCTTGAATTAAAATGTTCTAGATTAATACAAATGATTTAGTATTAATGAAGAAAATATTTTTTTTACTTTTTCATAAATATATGTATTTATAATTATGTATTAATCATAAATATATGTATTTATAATATAATAAATTATATGTATTTAGAATCTGAAACTATATATGTATATATAATCATATAATTTATAGATATATATTTAATAATGCATGAATAATTATTTATTTATGGAAATATTTTTCCCATATTCTAAATATTTTATCATAAGGTTTTAAACTATGCAAAAAATAATATAATAATTATAAGGCACATTTTTATTGAATAAATATGTTTTATTCTAAAATATACAATACAATTAATGTTTAAAAATATATAATAAAATGTTTTAAATATATTATTATTAAATTTATAATAAAATGTTTTAAATAATTTCTAGTTCCAAAAAATTAATTCCATAAAGGTAAAAAAATTATGATAAACTTGTTCATATAGTTTTATGATCCATAGTTTGTCGCATGTGCAAATATACACTTTGTTCCAAAGTTTTTTACTACGCATGCGCAAAATTCATAACCAGCTGCGTATAAGAAATCCATGTCGATTATTAATTATTTTTTAATGATTCATTACATGGAAAAGAGTTTTAATAATGAATTGCTTCTTGGTTTACAAAGTTTTTTATCACTTTGGCTTATAATACTTATAAAAATTCATTTTCTCTGAGTTGGGTGCAAAAATCTTTTGCGTTTAATCCTTACAAAACTCTCACAGTTGTTTTAGAATTCTATTAGATAAAACTAAATGCTGCCTTCATCACGCAAACTAAAATACCGAAGCAAATTCTAGACGAATAGACACTTTTTTATTAAAATCGTTCTCTCTAAGCAAGCATTCAGAAATTCGTTAAATTTCTAGCTCGTCGAATAGAACTCGTCTTCTTCTTCTTACGAATCCCTATGATCTGAAATCAGGTGATATCCATGAGGTCGTCCGCTTTGAATTTCAACAGAGCCAAGCAGGGCTCCTTTAGGAGATCCTCACGAAGTTGACCAGCGGATTCTGAAAGATGTTTTTAAGCGGTCTCTTCAATGTGGCATTCGGTGAAAACTCGGAATGTCTTGGCGACATTGGAAGATCGAAGGGTTTTTTAATGCCCAGTGCACAGTCGATCTAAAGACATAGGAGAACTGGCCAAGGGGCAAGTGAGCCGCTTCGCTTAGCACCTGGAGCCCCATAGGTCTGACTTGGCTCCTTCTCCTGCCAGTCAGCAATCCAGCCCCTCCTAACAGGGAGAACTGACGATGTGGTTTGGATCGGAGTTTTCCTTCTCCTGGGTATCTTTCTTGGTCTATCTCCTACACAAAAAAGACCTGTCTGGCCAGGGAGACCCTGCCAATAGCTAAGTTACCGTTAGAACTCGTAAAATCGATATGTAAATATTATGGGAACAGGCCGACCTACGGCTGAGTGGTTAGCGTTCCTGACTCCTTGAGCTGTGGGTCCCGGATTTGAATCCCGGTTCGGGCATGAATGTTACTTTCTTTCTCCGTCCTCTCTTCCGTGATGATGTATGAATGTGGCCCGCCTTATAAACGGGTTTGTGGTGGTATGGCGCGGGCAACGCTACTCGCCTCCGTGACTTGGTTCACAGGTGCCCGCTGGTTAACGACAAATGAGTAGCAGCTTCGGGCCTTGTTGTGACATAGGGATCGTCGGCCAAGAGCCCACCGTTGGAAAAAAGGATTATGGGAGTAATTATCTGCGGGAAGTCAAATGTAACAAAACATTTTACAAATATGTTTTAGTTTTGTTTCTGTGTAATTGATTTCAATGCAAAATGTTTCATTTATTTCGTTTCTTTACTTCATTGCGAGTAATTTAAGTATTTATATCACTATACATATAACAAAATTATTTGCAAATACGATGATCTTTTTTGATTCTCTTTGTCTAACGTATGTAAATAAAGTTTCCAATAATCTAGACCTTTTTGTGATTATTTCATTTAAAAGGTATTATCATTGATGGTTGTGATTGTTTTTCTTTTTACTTACAGTATTGGAACGATTACAAACTAACATGGGATCCAAGAGAATACGGCGGGGTGGACATGCTCCATGTACCATCTGATCATATATGGAGGCCTGACATCGTCCTCTATAACAAGTAAGTCTGTCGATACATATGTGAAAAGTATGTCAATGCATTATATCAAATGTAGAGTCTACATACAAACTATTTAAATAATATAGCCGCAGTAAACTGCATCTCTAAATACCATAGCAAAATAATAAGTCTACATATATCATAAAGTATGTCCATTTGAATATTTGAGAATCATTTTTAAGCCTTCTTTTTCGTTATGAGAGGCGATAAAACAATATTCTGCAAAATGGCTATTGAATTATAAAAGTACTATCGTTTAGAATAAAAAACTTTTCAATACATTACAAAAAAACACTCTCCGGTAACCCTACTACGGAATTTATATTTCAGGACTCAGCACGCATATTTAAAATCTCTTTGTTTCATAATTGTTGATGTTTATTTTTGCTGATTACCATTCATTATTTGCTGTTGTCGTTTCTTTTTTTACTTGCCTGAGATTTCAATATTTAGGATTTACAAAAGCCTGCAGCAGATTAATTTCGAATCATAGGATTTTCATGTTTTGAAATTAATATTTCATTGATTATTTTTTGCTTTGTGGTTTGGAATAAATGATTTCGCGAACGGCAGACCAAATTCGAAAACTACATAAGTTTTATCGTATCTATCTATTCTTATAATTCGCCATTTTAAAAACATTTTATTTATTTTTCCATTCTATAATCACATATTTTTCTCTTTACTACAATTCAATAAATGTTCTATTTTATTTACAATGTTTCCATATTATTCACACTTCAAGTTTCTACTTATAGGGTGCCCTTTAAAACTTAAGTTTTATACTAATTAAGGATTTAAAATTACAACTGCTCTTCAAATTTTTAAACGCATTTAAAAAATGGGAGATCGGTAAGGGAACAAAGATAGAGAAAGAATTATAAATATACAATTCTTTAATTAGAAACAAATATTTTCGTTTGGAAAAAGCTACTTCTTTAGTTATAAAGACAAAAAACTGAATAATGTATATTTATTATTTTACAATGATCTGTATTGGATACCACCTGTTTCATGGACAACATTCATTGAACCATCTTTGACTGCTATTATATCTTCAACGTGCACTTCTTGGAACTTAGGAATATTGTTCTAATAAATTGCCGTAAAATGCCCAGATGTCTTATTTGATAGTCAATTGGATTTCTTTTCTAATAAATAACTAAGCCAAATGATAAACACTAATAAAACCAAAGGGCGAATACTTTGGTTTCGATGCCTTAGTAGACAATCTGTTCTTGTGTTATTGTTGTTACTTATGACACTTGGCAAGCCAAGCTCGTTCTGCCGACGACTATGCGAAACTAAGTTAGAAGGGTGCGCCTTTAGTTTAATCAGAGCACCACGAAGGAGAAAGAAGAACTTTGCTCAAACACTCTTCCAATCGATGGCACCACCAGAGGATCCACTCCCTCAATTTCGATATTGATCAGAAGGGGGAGGAAATTTTTTTTCAGATCATGACACCCATGGTAACTGCTCAACGACCGGCCACAGGACTTTCGATTCCACAGATTTAACGAAAACGTACATGACATGTACTTGGCGGGTCTTTGGTGGCACTAGGAATCGAACCCCGCCCTACCGGATGGAAGGCCCATGCCTTAATCACTAAGCTAGTGGACAATCTAACACCTTGAAGTTTCTGAAAAGTAATTTCAATAACATCCCTTTCCGTTTTTACATCCTGGGAGGATGTTTACTAAGCAGCGGACTGTATTCAAGTGGATCATGGGAGGCGATGCAGAACACTGCCAAGCACCTACGTTCACGGACATCCACGGTTCAATGTATAATTTGAACATCTATCTTCTTTTACATGATAAAAATTCTTTCACGTCGTATAGCATCAAATAAAATGCAAAAAATGCGCTGTTAAATTTGTTAAGCAGCCACCACATCGTTCATTCATCATCACCACACATTCTTCTTCCACAAAATCTGGTATTGAATCAAGGACTTTCCATTCTGGACAACATAAACTTATCACAATAAAACCTGTGGTAACTACAGCGTGGTAGAGAAGCCTAAAGTCAAAATTTAATTATTTTATCTAAAATAGATTAATATTCAAATACTGTTTTTCAAATACTGTAAAATAAAAACTTTTTGATAGTATGATTGAGTTCACAACAGCCTTTAAGGAAAAATATAATTCATTTGGTGACTGAAAAACAGTCATTTATACTGTCTGAAAACCTTTCTATGTCCTTTTTCAAAAAGCCTTTGTGTTACCGGAATGAAAGCGTTACATTTATTGCATTTGGAATGTTTCAGAGTTTTTGTTTTTAACGTTTTCCACAAACTAAGATTATATCAAAGTTCCTTTAAAATTTAATCTTAAATTAAAATTTTATCATTTCTGATCAATAGCTTATGACATGCAATAACAACCACTTACTGTCTCGCTGAAACCTAACGAACAGCTGATTGAGGGCTATAAGGTCTACAATGCCCATAGAGTCCTGGGGTGGGAAGCATATGTCCCGGTGAGAGGGTCAGGTATGCTAAGTTCTCAGTCTATCTGTCTATCAGTTTCCTCTGTAGGGAGGAAAAGCTGATTCGACCTTCCTCAACCCATGGATAAAACTTCGGGCCTGTGTTGAGAACTCTACCACTACGCCAACGACCATCACTTACACACAGCTGTTCACGTATTTTAAATTAATTCCTTCTTATTTAATTAAAAAAGTTTTTTTAAGTAAAAATGTCTAAAAATTTATGTAAAATCTCAACACAAATAAATGATACCATTAAACTTCTTGGAAAATAATTTCTAAAAAAAAATTCAAAAAAGTATTTATGAAAATATTTAGAAAAAAATTTAATGTTTGAATTTAAGAATCTGTCTAGTAAATATTAAAATAACATAGACTTTGTTTACAGCACACAGATTAAGGACAGTTGTTATTTAAAAACTGAAGATAATTTAATTTAATTTAAAGTAATCATGTTTACAACTGCTTATACATGTAATTTTGATTTTAAATGCAGTAAAAATATTAGGAAAAGTGCTTATGATACAATAATATTTTCCATTACTTTTACATTTGTGAATATTTATCCTATCACAGTAATTAAATTAAGAAAAATATATTACTTCAGTATTGAATCAACATTTATTTAATTTAATGAAAATCTCTGACAAAATATTTGTAAAGAGGAACGTATATTAATAGTGAAAGTTTATAGTTAAATAATATTTTTCAAACAGAAAAGAAATTGAATCAACAGTTTATTTTTCTAATTTAAACTAAAAGGCAAAGTTCTTTTATTCAGATCATATTTCAATTTAAATTTTAAATTATTTTAGAAGTACTTAACTAGATTTAAAATAAATTCTTGATATTTCGATATAGTTATTACAAAAAATATATTTGCTATGATAGTTAATTTTAAAGTGTGATAAAAGTATGAGAACAAGTTCTAAAATTACGGGAATATCAAAGCTTTTAAATTTCTGACAATTAAAAAAATTGCTTCATTACTTATAATGATTAAAACTAAAGTTTTTGAAAAAACTATAATAATTTGAATTATTATTTCACAAATAGATGTTTATATCAAAAATAAGATTTTATTCTTGCCTACTTCATCAGTATTAAAGATTTATTCTTGCGATATCAAATATTTTTGTGCTTTTTCCAATAAGTACTGACCCATAATTATGCATAGTTCTTAACTTTTAAATGACAATTATTGTAATTTGCCCTCATTTCTAATTTAGGATTTCAAATTTTTTAAATATATTTTGTATTTCTAAACTCGTAATTTGCTTATTTCCTAAATATCGGCAAGAAAACACCTTTCGCCTTATACATAACTATTCATTTTCACTTTTATAATATATTTTTTATCGAGTACTTGCTTAAATTGCCTTAAAAACTCCTTTGACTTTAATTAATATCTTAATAATAACATAAATACATTCTGTAACAAGACAACGACCAAGAAAGAATCATTTGATTGCTTTCAAATGACGTATGCACATACGTATTGACCAAATATGGAAATGATTGAACTTTGTTGTCCAATGAATAAATAGTGCGATCTCCAGCGCATTGGAACTACACATCCAGCAGATGTGTTTGAAGCTCTGTTCTTCACCAGAGACAGCGTTTGAACTGTTGTTAAAAATTTATGTTGTATTGCTATTTAGAACAACTTTCAAAGACTAAAAGAATACCTCACCGCAGGATTCTAGCTTATTACGTACAAATATCTGAGTTTAAAAGGGGTGGCATCTTTGGATTTAAAGAAGCAGGTTTGGCCAGAGAATCGTCATATAAGGGGGGAAGCGATGCGGCAATTAGAAGATGTCTGCCGGAATGGCAGGACAATGGGAGATTTCAGCGTCCTGATGGTGGCAGTTGACCTAAAGGTCACAGTAAATCGGGAGGACAGAGTGATCTTCTTCTACTTCTTAGAGTTGGGTTTGTATGTCATTCGGCTCCTCTGCTTTTATCAGCATTTTGTACCATTAACTCCAAACCCAATGTTTCCTAGTTCCAGTTGCTCGGGTCACCCACTTTATTCATAAAGTCCGATAACCCTTTCATGGAGTCTAAGTGTAACTCTCTTGCAAGGATGGACAGAGTGATAGTCAGATCACCAGTCACAGCGTTTGATTCAACGCGATCAACCATTAGACGTGCGATTCACACATGAGTGTCCACCGTAACTATTCACAGACAGCGGACAGTTACGCCACCTGCCCCGCATGCCCCTACACTGTCGAACCAGATTACAGATGTGCTTAGCTTGATCAGGTTGGAATGAATGCTGAGTCTTTAGAGACGAATCCCACTGTCGTCTGAATCCTGCCGATCATCATCGAGACGCCCAAGACAGCGAGCCGTCTCGTTTGCATGCCGTACAGGTCCTCAGCCTGAGATACCCTTTTACTTGGTAGCTGGATCTATTTCGCTGTAGTTAGAGGCACACTTACAGTGCAGCGGAACGTCGACGACATTCTGAGACCCGTTTTGCTACCGTTCCTTCTGTAGTTCTGCAAGATGGTGTCAGACCTCATTCGGAAGGCGTTGCTGTGAACGGTCTTACAGCTCATCTAACACTTCCTTGATCAGTCTAATCATCAGATCTCACTTACCAAGCACGTCTACGTTACAATAGGAAGCGAATGCATCTATCAAGGAGTACTGAGGATTCAGCTTGACGACACTTTGAGCAAATTTGCAAGAAATACCGCAGGAGGCCTAACGGGACCTCTATCGGTCTATGCCACACCATGTGGTGGTTTGCATTCCAGGCTAGAGGATGGGTCAACTTCTCAATGAGCTCGTCACTTTGTGTCGTATGCCACTCCGAAGTAAATCGTCCAATTGTACAGACATTTTCACCATTTTGAAATTTGTACACAACCTTCTTATTTTTGTCTTGATCTGACAGTTCTTTCTTAGAGGGTCACTTACTTTGTTATAAGCTCAATGAATAATTCTGATAATGAAATTGAAGTAATAAAATTGAAATCTTCCTTAAAATTGCTTAAAAATTCTTCCAAAATAAGTTAAGTCAATTAAATATGAGCATGTATTAGTTAAGTTTATAATATACATTTCAAATCTTTTTGTAATTTTTATGTTATAAATTAACTCACATGACCTATGATTGTGGCATTATTTATTTCATTAATAAATATTTATACATTGTCAAATAATCATGAGTGAGTTATTATTTGACAATACATAAATAATTATTTACAAATTAAATAATTTATGGCACATTCATGGGAATAAATAATATATTGTTAAATTTAAGTAAATCATGATATGATCGTAGCTTATATAAAATCAAAAATATTTTATTCCACTTTGAATAGATTATGACATAATCATAGCTTATGTGAGGTAGATAAAATTTGTTTCAATTTGAATACATAATGACATAATCATGAATGATGTAAGTCGACAAGGCTCAATTTTCTTTTGAATAGGTTATGATTTGCTAACAAATTACCTGAGTTGAATATATTTCGTTTTAGTTTGAAAATGCTATGACATGATTATGGTTATTTTAAATCGATAATATTTCATTTCATTTCAATGGATTATGATACAGACATAAAATATTTGAATGAACAGTATTTAATTTCAATTTGAATAAACTATGTATTTATTTGAATCAATGGCATATAGTTTCAGTTAGAAAAGTATTCAGACTTTTCATAGACATGAGAGATGATAATACTGAGTTGGAATTTGAATAGATTACGATACCATGCATCAATGAGTCGATAATATTTAGCTTCTATTTCAATGGATGACATGAGCATAGATCTTTTAAATAGATAATATTCAGTTTCAATTTGTAAAGATTATGAAATTATCATTTGGGTGTGAGTTAATAATTTTAAGCTTAAATTTGATTATATTATGACATTAACAACCCTTATTTGATTCGATGATATAATTTCAATCTGGAAAAAATTATGGAATGTACATAAATTTTTAATGGATTATATTTGGTTTCAAAATGAATAGCTCAGTAAATCTCGAAATTTTTCTAGCCACTATTTACCGAAAAAGAGAAAAGTTTTATTTGGTTAAGGTATTATTATTAAACTATAACTATATGTAAAAAATAGTGCACATTTTATATAAATCAGATGTTTTTAAAATCAGGTTACTATAATGAAGCACAGTTAAAATAATACAGATAATATACTTTAATTGTGCATCATCATAATCAAAGCCCATTTTGTAATTTTAGATAGATGCAAATGCACAAATCACACATTTACAAATATATCACTTAATTTTATCTAACATCTATAAGCATTGTAAGTATTTAACCTCGCAATTCAAGAAGAATACATGAATAGGAATAATTGAAACAAACCAATATTAGCTAATGGCTGTAGACATTGAGTTTCAAATGGATCAAACTAAGCTTATTTTATAATAGCAAAGTTCAAATGGAAATCAAAAATATCAGCGTTTCCGCTTCCTCTAGTCTAAGAATGATTTCATTTCTATTTGAAAAAAGATGATGCTAAAGGCCAACGAAATGTGTTAAAATATTTATTGACATATTGTCAGTCAAGGTTTAGAAGGACACATTACCTGTTTTTGTTATCTGTTTTTATTGGATTGGATTACTGAAAGTAAGCGATTTTGATATAAGATCAATTTCAAGATATATTTGATATAAGATCAAAACAGATTCCTTTTATCTTGAAGTTTTGGTAATCTAGAACAAATTTTAGTAGAATCAAATCTAGATTATAAAGATATATATTTGATAATAAAGATATATCTAGAACATATAAAATATATAAAGATTTTTTTCTGTGTCGCATGCTTACCCTGTGTTTTCTTCAAGTGACAGAAACATACAATTTCAGAAAGACTGTAAGAGATTTCGTCTGGCATTTCGATTACATATAGCCGCGTGCGAGGATTTTTCCATATTTGATATTTTGAACATTGTTTTGAATATTTTCCTCACTTGCGATTATTTAGAATTATCGTGAATCGAAGGCATCAATTTATTTTTTATTTATAAAGATTCTTTAATATGTGTTATTTATAACTATTTAATAAAAAAACACTGTACAGTAATGTGAAAAAAACCTGAAACATGAATTACTAAATTTACGTTTATTCAATGGGAAAAAGAATAGTCAATTAATTTAAACAGAAAAAGCGATAAAATAAACATTTAAAAAAACTCACTGTAATAAATATCCTCAAATTACAATTGTAGTAAAGTTATAATATATTCCGTCATTTTTATGTGCATTGTTATACACACGCATAGCTCCTTGGCAAACATGTCAAAACAGGTTGAAGAAAGGTAGACCATTGCTCGATTCTTCAATAACTAACTTTATAAGCATATGTCAGTTATGTTAACCTTTTTTCAGAGTATATTTGCATGATCAAGGAACTACTTGGAGACTGAATAGAGCTCTAGTCTTAAGTACGCTCAAGAAATAAATAATGGGAGAGTATGTCTCTTGCTGTTCGCACATCTCTTAGATTCGGCAGAAAATCTTACTAAGGAAGGACGTATAGTCGTCCAATTCCTTCTTCTTTTGAACTTAACTATTAGGAATGATTGGCTGGTACTCATTACTCACTCCTGGTATAAAGGCTACAGTACCATGGTACCCTAGTGGTACATTTTAAAAACCACATTTCGAGTGTAAGCAAAAATTCAAAATACCAAATAATAAATAAAACTGGATTTTTGGAACATAAAATTTTATGTGAAGACGATTTTTATTGCGGTGAATAAATTCGTCAAAAAATGTGCGAACAGTTTGTGTATTCTTAAGCAAATTCATTTTAAGATTTTCTCAGTGTTTATACATAAATCTCGCTCAATTTTTAGATCAACGTGAATTTTTTTAAAAAATCCACCTTTGGAAAGACTTCAGAAGTAAAAATAAAAATTTATATTAAAATATTGATTAATTAGAGGCCAAATACTCTAACTTTGACTCGAACATATTTTAAATAATCATAGGCAATCGATTTTAAGGGAAAACTTTATATTGTATGCTGTTTAAATCTAGAAACTAATTTTATTTTTATTAAGCCTCAAAAGTGTAACTTTAATACACATGATAATTTTCAAAAATATTAATTTTACTTAAATACTCACGTGCAATATGAGGGTCTTTCTGACGTTGGTACAGGTTCTTTGCCTGCTCCTCAATCTTTTTTTGAGTTTGAGATTTTTGAATACAATAAACTTTAAATTATAAGTTGCTGTTGATATTATAACTCTTATTTTCTAAATATTTACATATTTCAAAACTATGAATTCATTAAAGAGATGATTGCTTATTTATAGAAATCTAAATATAGGATTGAAGTAACAGCAAAAACTTTTGTCACCAAATATTTTACAGATTTGTGATGTATTATTTTTATTAAAATCGCATAAGAAGACTTAACAGTAGTTTTGAAATTTTTCATAATGTTGCTATCGCAAATATAAAACAACTATAAGGAAATATTCTTTCCATTCAATTAAATTAATTAAAAAAAATATCAACACTTTTTTACTGTAAGAAAAACAATAGCTTCCCAGTCAGACTTTGAATGGAAGTTATTGCACCTTTTAACGCTAATGTCTATTGAAATTATTATACATTTTAAGCCTCAAACATTTTCATATTTTAATTTTTTTAAATGAAACTGCTCTATTGGTTATATTTTTAAATTTTTAACTAAAATCTTATGAATTATATAAAATTTATTGTACTCATATACTTCAAAATTTTACTTTTAAAATCTTTTCTTGACGTATTAATGATAGCACTAATGCGAAAATATTTAATACGACTTCTACTTTAAGTAGGACTATTTTAAATATGAAGAAAATTAATTGTCAAAGAAAATTAACAGAATATTTTCTAGAAATTATAAATTGGAATATAAAAAATATTTCACAATTATAACATTTCTTATTCACATTAAAAACGTACGAAAAAGTATTCATTTGTAAATATTTCAAAATAAAATTGTTATATTGCAAACTTAGTTTTTATTTAAATCTATTTCAGAAAGCACTTCTCACTTTTTATTTCATCACACAATGCTGCCATATCTCTTCTTAAAACCGATCCAATAGCAAAATTAAAATGCCCCTCTCATGTATCACATGCAATACAAAATAATTTTCGAAATATATATTCTCAATATTAGTTTGTTATTTCTTTCCAATATTACACGTTCAATCAAAAATAATAATTCAGCTATCCCTTTTTTTCAAAACATACATAACGTTCTTTATGCTCCAACTTAATATACTCTTTGGACACAGAATTCTTTTATTTTAAAAAACAATGACTTTCACTATATTTTTTGACAGAAGCACTTAAGACATTAGAGAGGAGAACACTTTCTAAAATGTCTTTATTATACACGTTGGCATTGATTTCAATTTCAACAACTACGAAAGAAATTCTCGTTTAGAGAAAGAGATTACCGTTGATAAAACATTTTGAAATCTAGACACAAATGTTTTATGATGAGTGATATCTCCAATTGGTACCAAACATCTTTGATCTTCTTGGGAATTATTGGATTGTTTTAATACAAAATCTTCTCTTGAGGAAAATCCAACAAATCTCTAGCATGTCAAAATGTATTATGTTTGGTTTTCCTTATTTTTTTTTTTTTATCTTTTTTCAAGTCAAGAAATAGAACGTTATTTTTGTTCCAAGATCTTTGATAACTGTATTTATCTTTTCTTTAGTAAATTCATCAATAATGATACGAGCAATGTGATGTTCTATTACATGTTCTTCAAACTCTTCGAATATATTTTAAAACACATTAGGGGGCTTTTGGCATTCGATCACTTATAAATCAATTTCTTATAAGTATTTATTCTTTATAAAAATTTTAAAAAATGATACTCTAAACTAATTATTAATTATACTTTGATATTAATAATATTTTTATAACAACCGCTATAGTAATATTTTGATGTTATAATGTTTTAATACTTGTGTTGACAATAACCACTAATAATATATTTATATTGCAGCATGTTATGAGAATAAAATATTTCAATGATGAATCTTTTGAAATCAAATTAAACTTTTTTTTCCTCAAAGAATTTTTAATTATGTCTCTATGAATCTTACTGTCAACTGAAAACTGTTTTAATTTTACTGCCACTTTTTTAAAACATAGTTTGCTTGCCAATTTTTAAAAAATGCAAAAAAAATGTTGAAAATGTAAAAGAAACAATAAAATATGTACTTGTAATGATTTCAAATTGTCTTTTATAGAAAAATTAGTATCACAGATTTTGTGTGACAATTTAATTTATAATTTTATGAATATAGATGTTTCAACATGTGTTTGCTATGTTAATCGAACACCATTAAGTAAACATTTCGCTCAATAAATTATTATTTTTTATAATAGGGATTTTATATTTAAAACATTTCACAATTAACTGAAATGTTTCATTACTTTTTATCATGAAATTATTCTTAGTCAGATATTATTATTAAACTGTCAAATATTTGTTTTCTTATATATTGAAATTGTCATTTACTACAAATTCAAAATATGACTAATATTACTCAATATGAAATGCGAATATCGGTCACATATTGAATGACTATTGGATCACGAATGGCATCCAAATTGAAACTACGTTGGTCGTCATTATGTGGCTTAAATTGGTTCCTAATATTGAACCATTCTTGGTAGCCTAGATTAGATAATGTTGCTTGCCATGCATTGTCAGTTGCTTTTACAAAATTACATTGAAGCTCGAAAGACATATTTTGGATTAAGAAATAGTTTCTTAAAGACGAGACTTTGAAATTTTTATTTAAAACTGTATATAAGGAAGTCGCTTCTTATACCATTTAATAGATTTCTCTCAAATACTATCGCTCCTTTGTTGTGGTCAGCTAAGCTAAATTGAAAAGATTAAAAATAAAATCGAAATTTTGCTTTTGATATAATGCTCACAATTGAAAATTTCTTTTTTAGCTCTCTTTAAATTTCTCGTGTTTTGGATCTCTGTAGAAGCTTTTTTTATGTTAGAATTTATATTTCACATATTAAACACTTGAATTAAGATATAATATGTACATGTTTATATAAATAAATAAATGAAATTCAGATAAAAACAAAATTGTTCACTTAATGAATTGTTTGTAATGTTTTTTTTCTTGGCAGTGCGGACGGGAACTTCGAGGTAACTTTAGAGACGAAAGCTCAACTGGACAACCGGGGTACCATCCAATGGAAACCTCCGGCTATCTACAAGAGCTCCTGCGAAATAGACGTCGAATATTTTCCTTTCGACGAGCAGACATGTCTCATGAAGTTCGGCTCATGGACTTACGATGGTTTCAAGGTACGTAAGCCTAGTTTGAGCAGATCTCACATTAGAAACAGCATATTCTTTTTCTACTAATCTAATTACAGCATGTAATATGATTAGTAATCTTGCCATCCTCAATTGTAAATGGAAAAGTAAACTGAAATTTCTTAAGGATTACTTAAACCTTAAATGTTGACATTTCTTATGCTTTAAGAATTGATATTACTAAGGCTTTAAGGATTTTGTTATATGAGGATCAGCTTATATATCTGAGCGACAACTTGAGGATTAGACGCAACGAAAGTTTAAATTTTACAAAATATTTAACTACATATTTCTGTATAAGAGTATTTATATACAGACAAAAGAGAGTATTTACATAAAAATCCACAATTTATTAACATAAGTACGACCTGTAGTTTTCTAGGTATGTTTAACACATTGAACACTTGTACATTGTACTTTTCCTGTAAATTATGTTTAATTGGTTATTTGTGCTTAGATCACTTTGAGAAGTATAATGATTCTATTAACAATGTAGTTGAAATATGTGCAAATAAAAAGTGTACTTCATAGTTTCATCGACATTCTAGCATTCTTCTCAAGTGAGTTTAATATCTATGTGTACAATCAGTATCATCATTCTTTTCGGTATATTGGTTAAGTCATGGGGCCACCTCAGCATCCACCAACATTGCAAAATGTTCAGTCAGATACGGAATTCGAATTCTATTCCTCCCGATGACGAGAAAGATGTTTTAGCCAACCTCCGCTGTCCATAAAAACCTCTGCAAGGAATGAAGCCCTCGGATAGCATAAATTTAATTTGCTAAAAAAATAACTTATCATTCAATAAGTTGTTGAAACTTCTGATTTGTGTATCTTAAAAGTCCAGACAGTCACATTAATGTAACCATTTGTCAAAAGCCTGAATAACCACATTTCTCAGAGCGGACTCTTGGGAGATGTACAGGAAGAAGATTTAATTAGGAGTTTGAAGGTGCTAACTGGTATGTCGAGTCATGTCGTCTCAAGTGCCATGGCTAGCGTGCTAGATTGATTACACGGGTGCAGTTCCATGCCACGAATAATCTGATCGAGATGGTCCCACAGATTCTCGATGGGGTTGGAGTCAGATGAGTTTGCTGGCCAGGAAAGAAAGGTAAACTAATCCTGGTGCTCTTTGAACCACGCACTTACACTGCCAGCTGTATAACACCCTGCATTGTCTTACTGATAAATGCTGTTATCCTGAGGAATAGGGAGAGATGCATACTTGTATTGATCTATCGTGCCTTCCATAATGATGAGCGAACCCAAAGAATGCCAGGAAAACATTCCCTAGACCCAAACGTTCCCACCTACAGCCTTGACTATTCCAACAATGGTTGAAGGATGTTTGCTTTCAAAGGTTTCACGTCGTGTACACCAAAGTCTATCTGTCAGATAAGAGCAAAAAACGTGATTCACTGGAAAACGCAACCTGTCGCCACTCAGTGGACGTCCAGTGCGGTACTCTTGTGCATGTTCCAGCCTTCTTCTCCAGTGAACAATGTCATCATAGGTGCATCGACCAGGCGTCTACTTCGGAGGTGCAGCAATGTTAGCTGAACAATAGTTTGTAGGTAGACCCTCGATTCATAGGGGCGGTCGGTTGCTCACGTCTATCTGCCCAAATGCATCGCCACAGCCGTCTTTCACCTGTCATCCATGGCCCGAGGTGCCCCACATTTGATGCTTCACTGATTTTGGACAGCCCCCTTTTGCCATGCATGGTTTACTTTTCCCACGGTGGCATACAAACAGTTCCTTTTGGGAAATGCTTCCATCCTTGTTCCAAAATCTAATGACCATGCATTTTCGGACGTTGAATAAATCGCTCCGTTTCTGCATTACGCTAACAATTACAAATTTTCCTGAAGCCCTTACGCATCCTTTATATACTCTCATCTGCACTGTGCAGATCGCTACCTGCCTTCTGCGATTGGTTATTTAACTTCAACACCAAAAACACGTGGTGGTCACATTAATATGATTGAACTGTGTAGTTTAAAGATTTATTCCATGCAGTACAAAACAGCATTTATTGTAGACAACTCCCACGCTTGTCTGCTAATCTGGAAATTCGAATGAATTGAACGCTGGATTTCAATTCAAGAGTTCCTGAGTTCGACTCCCATTTAGGACATGAATGTTTGTAAAAGTTTTATAAATGCATTTTAAGTTTATGTCCTTGTCAAATTATTCCAATTAGGAAAAATAGACTTGGGGAAATCAAACCAAACCTACACGTGATAAAAAGGAACTCTTCTAAAGTAATAGAATCATGTTACCGAACAGTTGACAATATATGTCTGTAGTAACTTTATTAAAAATTATATTTCGAAACAAAAATCTATTCTTATGTTATAATGTAACGAAATGTGTTTGATTGATATGAGAATTTTAAGTTAGAAACACATTAAAGTTAAGTACACAGAATGCGTTTCTCAGCATTTGTGCCAATTTAATATCTGGTTAGAATCAATGAGAAATTAAAAATCAATTTTTGCTTTTAAAACAGCATTATTTTAGCTTATGCATAATAACCGCATAAAGGCGTTTTAATGTTTTAGGTGGTAAAAGTTTGATCTATATATAAGTATTTTAGGATGTTTTTAATCTATTCCCTTTCGTAAATATTTTTATCATTTTTTAGTTTACAGCTTTTTTATGAGTTTTTATCCTTTTGGGAGTTTTTTAAGTATAATTACTTTCAAACCACAAGAGTTATTAGCTATTACATTCAAAACATGTCACCATATCTAACATCGTAAAACCATCCGAAAAAATTCTCTCTTTTGCAAAAAGTCTTAAGCATACTCGATATATATAAATTATTCATTTGTATTTATCAAAATAAAAATCTAAATAAATCTAAATTTAAGATACACGTGTTTAAAATAAAAACAAAAGTTACTTACAGTTATTTTCTTTTTAATGTATTAGCAAGTATTGAATGTTAAATAAAAACTTACATAACTTTAATTTTTTTAATCTTAATAAGCAACTGAAGCATAAATCAGTGGCCTAAATCTACGCACGTTTAAAGTGTCCCTAAATAAAAAAAAATAAGCGACAACAGTACTTGTAAGCAACGTTTTTATTTGAAAAGTCATTTATTCGGAAGCACTTAAGCATATGAAGGTAATAAATTTTGCATTTAGCTTTTAAAAATTCTATCAAGAAAATATAGGTCTTTCTCGTGGTTTTAAGTATAGTATTTGTTTCCTTATTTTATGTTTCTTTTTTTTTCAAAAAAGCATATATTTTGTTGACAAGTACACTATTTTTGCAATCTTAATTGTTTTAGTTCCTTGAATAATACTAAGGGCTCGTTACTGTTGAAATTTTAAAAATAAAGAATGGAGAAAGATCAATCGTAGTTTTTTGCCTTTGAAAGGAAAATTTATTTTTACCTAATCATTGCTCTCCTTTATCTTTAATGGATAAAAGTACTTCATAAAACTTTCTGCGAAATAGCTTTGAAAAATATTTTTTTACTTTTTTTGCGAGAGCTTTAAATTTATTTCAACTGTAAATAATTAAATAAATGAACATCAGAATTTAAATTTGATCCAAATAAGCTTCGATAAATACTTTAAATGAGATTGGGGAAATGTATAAATAACTATATCTGCATCTAAGATGATTTCACAATTTCACAAGTAGTTTTAAACCATGCGTGTGAAAAAATTGTTTTCATAGAGTTTCAAAATTATTTTTATGTACATTTTACGTATCATAAATAATTTTAGTTTCGTTATAAATTGTAAAATATTTTATTTTGTATATAAAATATTATATTTTTATATTTTTAGCAAAAGTAATTTTAATAAAATTTAAATATGACATATTTTATTAAATAACTGTATTATTCAATGTAATATTTAAGCTATTAAATTTATGATTTGAAAATAATTATCCTCTGTCATAAGAACATGAAAATGTCTTCTCCATTTTTTTTCGTTTCGTAATTAGTGCAAATTTAGATTCAACCTCATTGCCATAGCTCTGCTCTAAGTAATGCTGCAACAGGAATAAGAACAGCAATCGCCAAAGTATCATGAATCCATAACTTTCACTTTTATATTTTCAGGCACAGGTGTCGTATGCTAAATTCAGAATTTCTTTGGTGACGAAGAAATGTTACCAAAATGCCGTATTGTGGCGTCTCTCGATGACGTAAATACAAGGGTTGCCAAAATAGAATCTCTTATATAATTCTTATAAGTCTATTTCTATGACGTTATAAAAACAAGATTGCTGGATAAACAAGAAAATTCGACAAAAAATCCTCAAATTCAGAGTTTGGCATGCTGGATTATAAAGCACCTGTGCCTACTTTTGTTGATACAAAAATTAAAGCAACATTTTATGAGAGAGAGACACTTTTTATTAAATTCAAATATAAAAATAATTTCGAAAGACTGTTGTAATTAAGGAATTATGACAGAGATGACAGCGAATTATTTTCAAAGTTTACAATAATGGTTTGGACATTAGCTACAAGCCAATAGATAGACAATCAGTAATGTCTGATATTAAACAATTATAGCACTAAAGGGAATATAAACTAAATTCAGTTCCATATAAAGTGCCCGAAGAGCCTGCTACATCAGAGGGAAGCCTTGGCATCATGATAAATATGCGCAAGAAAATGAAAAATTGTGCATGTATAACTGCGAAGGAGAATCATTCTTTAAGATATGTGTAATAAATTTACAAAAGACAATTGTATTTTCGTAAGATTTTCTGCCACATTTTTGTGGCGCATTCATATTTAAAAAAAATTTCAATTAGTCATTTGGACAATATCTTGCCAGGATAATATTACGTTGATTTTAATTTTATCATTTTATTGTTTATTATTTTGGAAACTTGTAATATTCAATTTTACAATTTTTTCATTGTTAATGCATTGAATGCCATTTAAATTGAAGCCGATTAAATATTTTTCATTTAATAAAATTTTTAAGTGAATGTTTATTAAATAAGATAAGTATAAAAATACTAGATACAAGCTAACGTAACTACTACCTTTATAAGTGGCTTAGGGGTTGATCATGTCAAAAAACGTTGGTAAAGTTCTGATATTGTAACACAACTGCAAAATATTTTTAAAAAATTACAGTTATGAGATACTCGAATCTTAATATTGTAAGAAAAATTTGAATATTTGTATCGCTTATTTATATGTATTTAATTTTATTTTCAACATAAATGAAACAAAAAATTTTAAGTATTGAAACATTATATTAGACACCTGATCTTTTTCTAAAAATTTAACAGTTGACTAGTTTTAAATGTAAAAACTATTCCATACAATTTTTTAAAAATGAATAACACATATATATACTTTATATATATATATATATATATATATATATATATATATATATATATATATATATATATATACATATATATATATATATATATATATATATATATATATATATATATATATATATATATATATATATATATATATATATATATATATATATATATATATATATATATATATATATATATATATATATATATATATATATACATATATATATATATATATATATATATATATATATATATATATATATATATATATATATATATATATATATATATATACATATATATATATATATATATATATATATATATATATATATATATATATATATATATATATATATATATATATATATATATATATACATATATATATATATATATATATATATATATATATATATATATATATATATATATATATATATATATATATATATATATATATATATATATATATATATATATATATATATATATACATATATATATATATATATATATATATATATATATATATATATATATATATATATATATATATATATATATATATATATATATATATATATATATATATATATATATATATATATATATATATATATATATATATATATATATATATTGATATTTATTTAATTGCGCATATATGTTCATAAATGTGAAATAAAATTGTTGAAAAATATAAAAATATTTTATATGTCTACGTATTTGAAATCTTTAGATAAAGGAATAGATATGGAATTTTTTTTAAATGATGTCAAGTCTAGTTAAATAAGTGGAAATAATTATGTTTCATCTAATGCTTTTGTTGCAATGATTTATTTTAACAACCAAATTTTATATAGAAATAAAATTTTATAGAAAAAATAACATACTTAGCTCCACAGACTTTATAAGTATTTTTATAATGTTTACAAAGTATATAATATCTAATTATTTTTTATAAGAAAGGAACTATTGGTAAAATTAGTAATCAATTATAATGTAATATCCGGTTATCATCAAAATAAAATTTTTATGTTCTTAATTGGTTTTCTGTTACGTTAAATAGTTTATTCAGTATAATAAAATATTTCTCTTTTTCTTAAACCTTATTATGTTACAATATATTTTTTATTCTGGATTAGTCATCTAATTCATAAATAATCTAATACATTTAAATATTCTTTTACATGAATATAAATCAAATAATTTATATATAGTACATTAAAAAGAATTTTAATATCAATTTGCTGGCAGATTAAATGGCAATTTCCGAATGTTGGATATTTACAGATATCCAACATTCAACCATTTTTCTTTTGAAAAAAGATTGAACAAATATAGATGGTGAATGAAATTGATCATTTTAACGTGCTTGTTAAATCTATGTTAACTACAAATTGGGTGTATATTGCATAGAACATGCATTACACAATTTTATTTTAATTAAACAAGTTTCGCTGTTATTCTACTAAAAAAATTTCATAAAATTTTCTATTTTATTTTTTCTTTAAGTTGTAATCAGTATTCTTTCAATTGTTATATATGCATTCTCTTATGCACGTGCATATTTTATCTGTTAAGCATTGTTATTTGTGCGCATGTTCTAAGTGAAGTAAAATTATTGCCTATAGAGGAAAATCTATTGGTGTGTTTGTGATATTGGGTAAGATGTCACACACTTGATAGAGAACATTCTAGCAGTAATTCAATAGTGCGTAATCTTTGGCCGTCACTCCAAAAAATGCATAAAATGAAGCCGCCATTCAAATCGAAGGGTCCGTACGTCACTTGTGTAAGAATCAGTTGGTCAGATTAAAATGGTGCTAAGTAAAATTAATTTTAGCAAAAAAAATCAACCAACTTTTTGAGCGCGCGTTTTACAACTCAGCTTTTTATTATTTCAGGAATATTGATTAAAAGAAATTTTTTAATGCAGGCGTAAGCATGACAAGTCTTAAGATTCAAAAGAGATTGTTTGCAAATATTGTAAAAATTAACTTAGAATTCTATTAATTAATGAAATGTTTAAAAATTGAAATCGTCTTTGCCCATTTAAACTAACCATAATATGGATGTTATGGCTTGTCTTTTTCATTTTGCTTTTTTTTTGCTGTTTTATTGTTAAAGGCTTGAATTAATGGAAAACGATGTTTTACTCCTTATATAAGAAATCGTTTTATTAAGAAAATGAATTTCGATACTATTTTCAAACATTCGATAGTGAACTTCGCCTTGTTTGCTACCGCTCGAAGAATTCGATGTGAAAGCAGGCAGCAAATTCGTTGATTAATCGGATTTACAAGGCTGTCTCAATACGACATAAAGTGGATGAAACGTTATCTGACGTCAGGGATATATTAAACCAATGAGAATCGTAATAAAGTGGCGTACTCAGGATCTCAACCATAACAAAAGAAATAACCACTTTATAGTTAAATAAAAAAACTGCTTACTTAATGCAACTGGCAGCCAGAAAGTATTCTTCTTGTTTTTCATTCAAACAGCTTTTTTTATTGCTATTAAAATAATAAGTTTATAGTACCTTAAATTTTATTCTTTCAAATAAAATGTGCCTCAAATAATTGCATATTCAGTTTTCAACAGTTTTGTAAAAATTATTCCTTTTTGTTTTCATTTTCATCAAGTAGGAACTGGGGATCAACACGGAATGGTTTGATTACCGTTCGGCGGAAGCTCCTCGTGGACGGGATTTCAGACATATGCAGTCTGTTCCAAGAAAAAAAAGTATTTTTCATGGCACTTACTCGGATGAATTTGCTTTGCAGGTGGATTTACGGCACAAGGATGAGGTGGAGGGAACGAACCTGGTCGAGATCGGAATCGACCTGAGCGAGTTCTACTTGAGCGTCGAGTGGGACATACTGGACGTTCCCGCCATCCGCAACGAAAAGTTCTACACCTGCTGCGAGGAGCCGTACATCGACATCACCTTCAACATCAGCATGCGCCGAAAGACCCTTTTCTACACGGTCAACCTCATTATTCCGTGCATGGGCATATCCTTCCTGACCGTCCTCGTCTTCTACCTGCCCTCGGATTCGGGCGAGAAGGTCTCACTGTCCATCTCGATCCTGTTGTCGCTCACCGTCTTTTTCCTGTTGTTGGCAGAGATCATACCGCCCACCTCGCTGGTGGTGCCCTTGCTCGGCAAGTACCTGCTCTTCACCATGATTCTCGTCACCCTCTCCATCTGCGTCACCGTGGTCGTGCTCAACGTCCACTTCAGGTGAGTCACTCCCTTCAGAACAAACATGTTTCCCTGCATACAGGGGGATTATAAGAAAACTATCAAGACATGTGGTCCCCTAACTATTATACCATTCATAGAAATTTTGTTATTAGGTATTTTGAGGTATGCGCTCAAGAATGATATGTAAAGCAACGATGTGATTATAACAGTTACGGTTGCAGTGAGAAAATTTCGGAAATATCAAATGGCTACACCAGTTCTTTTGTACTGGAATGTGATCTTGATTGTAAAATCAATAAGACAGGGAAAGTAGCATAAAATAAGGCATTTTATTGTGTTTCACAAATTCTCAATTTAACCTCCTTCGCACACGAAGAGACTTTGCATGCGACAAAAGGTGGATAGCACTGCAACACGTACCATGGCAATAGGAATCTCTAGAACCACAGTTCTGATGGCATCTTTCAAATCAGATGCAGTTTGCGGAGGAAATCAATACGCTTTGGATTTCAGATATCGGCACAGCCAGAAATCCATTGGTTCGATCCATCTCACGAGTTAACAGATCTAGATAGCGAGCACTCGTTACTGTACGCGTTTGCAGATCATCGGTAGTAACCTCTTCAAAAAAGTAAGGGCCGAGGAGGAATGTACTCGTTATATCGCACCACACAGTCAATTTTTTCCTCGTGTAATGGACGTGCAAACACATCATGTGAATTTTTCTCTTCCCAGTGCACACAGTTTTTCAAATTCACGTTACCAGTTAACGAGAAATGTAACTCATCTTCTCATAGAAGGCGTAAAGGCCAGCTGCTATCTTCATCGTACCAGATAAGGAATTGAATCGACAAAATCCAGCCAAAATAGATAGTTGCCTGTTTCCAACATCTGGACACGCTGGAATTGATACGGAAGCATGTTTAGAACAGAGCGAAGAATCTTGCGTACATGTGAATTCCCCAGATTTAGAACACTTAAAATGGCGCGTGCACTTGCGGAACGAACTGTGCTTATCGTCTGATGAACTTCAGCAACAGCTTCCAGAAGAACGGAAGGTCGTCCAGACCGAGGTGGATCCCAGTTTGCAACCAGTTTCTTCAAATTTTTGAATCAAGTCCCGTACAGCTTCGACAGTGTACGAGCCTTGCCGTAGTCCACGGTTTCTGTGTTAAGGACACAATGTCTCTGCGGCAATTTGTCCATTCAGGCAATAAATCTCTGCGATTTCGCCATCTTCTTTCCCTGAAAGAGACATCTTGTTCGGAATTACAGAAAGCAACGATATGCGGCTCGCATTTCGCTTTTCTTTCATGTAGACGTGGCGAAGTCAGTCATGACAACCTGAAATTTGCACTTCTTGATTCCTCCTACTCATTTTGTGGAGGGTCTCATCAGGCTGGGATTTCAGCCAAAGAAACGGTGTGAGGTAAATGAAACGAAAATTAATGTTTTGGTGCACGTCCTTTTAATTTTTTCCTTGCTTAGCTCGGGGGGATTTTGTGCTAAAGGTGCTATTCCAACGATATTTAGTATTTTCCAGTTTTGCGATCATATTCCGACTAAAAAAAACTGAGAGTTGCTATTTGAAATTTATGAAATATTTCCATTCTCAACGTAACTGTGTTTCAGTGACACTGTTGTTTCCCATATCATTCTTGAGTGCATACCTCAAACTTCCTTATGCCAAAATTTCATTCTTTTTCTGTGATTTGTTCGATAGTTAGGAGCCCATATGTAAGGGTAGTTATTTTTAAAATCACACTGTGTGTGTTCTTTATACACAGAATAGCTTTCCTTCTCCCTCTCCTTAATTTTACTAAGCAATTGTTAGAATCAGTATGTTTAAGAAAGAAATTGCCTTACTGTGTTCAAAATAATTACATGCAATCTAAAATAACTAAACAAGCAAATATACTGGTATAATTATTTTTAGTCTGGATATCGTAGTAAATGAATAAAACTAAGATGAATTTATGTATACAAATTCATACTATATATATAGTTTATGTATATAAAATTAATAACTTAGGCAACCATAATTCAGAAAAATATTCTATCTTACAAAATTTTAGTTTTTATTTAAATGAGCATGTTTGTTGTCCTCCATTAACAATTTTTTTTCATGATTTCTAGTTGATACAATTCTGTGGTTATTTATTTTCAATATGGAGGACATTTTGTTATATTAAACACTGAAGATTCTAATATTGAATCTATGATTTATCCATGTGTGTCCATATTTTCACATATCTATTATTTTAATCCTACAATTTTCGTCAAATGTTCATCACACTTTATGAGCATTTTTATATCATACTTTCGATTTAACAAAATTGTAAAATCAATTCCGTTTGCTCCTAAAATTTATTTTATGCAACAAAACGTAAATAGCCATTCATTTGGTAAATGTATAGAGCCAGCCATTCATTCATTCAATACTCAACTTTGGATTATTGTCTATAACCGAATTTTTTCACATTTCTGATTCTTTTATTTTTTACCTGCGATAGTAATATATCCCTCAATACTTTCTAATCATAAAATGCCGCTTCCTTTTTGTAATTTGTAAAATATAAGCCATAAATAAAACAATACATACTACTTCCTTTTTCTCATAGATTTGATATGCAAACATCGTCCAAAACAATTTAGAAACAAAAGACTTATAAATCAATATTTAATTGCTGATGTTGACATCGAAAAAAGTTAAACATGATTTCTTGCTTTTGCTTTCTTCTTCGATGTTATGACTAAATTGAGCTCCAAAGGATGATTTTATAAATTTACGATTTTTTTAAATTATTTTGCCTATGTTTTTCGGTATTTCAGTCACACAAATAACAGCAGTTGACTATATCAAGTGATCTTATGAGGCTACTATATTTTACAATTATTTTTTAAAGAATAATACAGAATCATCTTTACATTTTGTTCTAAAATGTAACTTATTTTATTTCCGTCGTATCCCAGAGAAAGAAATATTCCATGAATGGAACTAATTTCTTTATTTTAATTTGTTAATTATAATTATTTGATTTTCTTTTTCCTTATGATCTAGAGCATTCAATTGCAATTAATTTATTGGATTCTTAATTTTAATTGAGCGATTGTAATCCCTTAATTGTTTTTTCCTTTTTCTCATAGCTTAGTGGGAGAAACTGCCAATAAATTACAAACATTAAATTATAATTAATTTATTCAATCCTTAATTGTAATTTAACAATTTTAATTTATTTAGTATTTCTTATTTTTTTATGAATCAGAGGAAAAAATTGGTAATCAATTACTATAATTAAATTGTAATTAATGTTTCTGATCTTTAATTGTAGTTAAGTAATTATAATCCATTAATTGTTTTTTCATTTATTCTTTTCCCAATGGAAAATATTGTCAATAATTACTGCTTCTAAATAGTAATTCCTTTACATGTAAATTTTGATTTCCTCAACTATTAATTTTAAATAAATAACGAATTAAAATATCATTGTTTTTAACAATATATGAACATACAATGCACATATTGTAAATTGAATTCGCATATTGAATTCTGTTCCGTTATTTGAAAGCTAAAGATAGAAAGACTTACCCATAGCGCTAAATATGTTTCTTTGCCATTTTTGATTATATACATTCATCTATTAGATTAATATTAATAAAATTTATACGTAAGATGAAAATGTATGTGATATAATTATTGGGAATATCACTTATTTTTAAAAAATATTTAAACTCTTATGATCACCAAATTTATCTTTTTTACTTAAGATTTACAATTTATGTTTCCAATAAAATTTTTCCTGTTGTTTAAAATATTAACTTGTAAATATTAAGTAAATTATGATGAAAGTTATTAAATGTTTGCTAAATTATATGATTTAAAAGGGACTTGTTAAGTCCAAATGACGAGACTACAAGAATGTCAAAAATCATATAATAGGTTGGGAAAAAGAAAACCATTATTAAAAAGAAATTGATCACTACAGCCATTTACCGAAAAGGTAAATGGCTGTAGTGATGAATTTCTCGTAAAGAATCGATCAAACAATTTCACATTTATGATCGTTGTTAAGATGACATTTCTCACTAAAAAATTCTTTCGATGTTTTTTGTTTTGGTCCAATCAGTTGTGAGTTACAGAATGTTGAAAATGGAAGTCAACAAAGAGAGTATTAGGTATATTTTACAGTTTTTCTTTGATGAAGGCGAAAAGGAAAGGCAGGCGGTTGAAATTGTGAATGGGGTTTATAATGCTAATACTGTAACAGCTAATTATGCAATTTTGGTTTCGTCGATTCCGTTCAGGTATTTATGATGTTAAAGGTGGTCCTCGCACAGGCAGGCCCGTCGTCGTAAAGGTCGATAAAATCACAGAAATAATCGAAGTTGATCGGCATGTTAGTAATCGCAGTGTCTCCCATTAGCTAAATATTGACCTTAAAACAGTATTGAAACATTTGCGCAAAGTTGGATTTTAAAAAAGCTCGATGTTTGCGTGCCAGACCGATTAACACCAAAAAACATGATGGAATGAATTTCGATCTGCGAAACCTTGGCCAAACGGAATGAAATCGACCCATTTCTTAAGCGGATGGTGACTGGGGATGAGATATGGTTCACATACGACAGTATTATGCCAAAACGGTCATAGTCAAAACGTGGTGAAGCAGCTCAAACGATATCCAAACAAGGCCAGGAAGGTTCTTTTGTGTATTTGAAGGGACTGGAAAGGAATCATTTATTATGAGTTGCTTCAGCATAGCCAAACACTAAATTCAGATCTCCATTGTCAACAACTGGACTCTTTAAAGCTAGCGATTGATCAGAAACGGCCAGAATTAGCCAATAGAAAAGGTGTTCATTTCCATCAGGACAACGCCAGGTCACACACATTTGTTGTGACTCACCAGAAATTAAGAGAGAGGCATTATGAAGTTACTTTTATAATGGCAACAAATTATAGAACAAAACAGTTTATATTAGACCCAAATCAGACAATTTAAAACATGTTAAATAAAAGTCTTGAATTTCATGCAAAAATAATGGATTTCTTTTTCTCCAACCTACTAAAAGTAGTTTACACAAAACTATATACAATATACCTGGCAAGATTTGACGGATTAACAGAGTTTGAATTTTATTTTTTTTAATTTATTGAAACTTTTAGGTAATCAAAGCTAAAACATTTAAATTGTTCTTATTTGGCGCTAAAATAAATTATTATAAATTAAATCTGCTTCTTATAAAAAGATATATTGAATTACCAATGTAAAAAAATTTAAATATTATAATTCTGTTAAACTGATTTCCACCGGAATTCTATATAAAATACCTCAAATTATTCTTTTTTTAGGATGATGTGAAAAGAATATTTTCTATTCAAAACCTATTTTTTCAAAAAATTATGTTTCCCAAAATTATTGTTTAAAGCCTACGGACTCTTTGAAAATTCTCATGTAAGAATTACAATGTAAAGAATTGCTTTTCCACTGTATTAGAAAATAACCCCTATTTTTTAAGAAAAGAACTCCCCAATTGGGTTGTTGTAAAATATAGACTTTCGGAGGAAAGTAATCTCTTCCTGGAAAATAACCTCCGAAACCTGAAAACTTCCGCAATCTGTGGGAACTGCAGACGAGGAGCTCCATTCATTTCAATGCCAACGAATCGATTTGTTTTGTTGGTTTTCCTCAAAATCTGAAGAATGTCCCACTGCTGAAGGAGAGGAGACTTTGTACTGAATAAGTTCCGGAGAAAGCTTTTCAGCTGCAACAATGGAAAAGCAGAATGGCGTCTATTTATGAAAGGAATATAAAATGTTAGCTTAGAGAGGGTGATAAAAATCAAATTAGAATCGCTTTCTCAGTTGCAATTTTGATACCAGATAATAAAGAAAAACAAATGCCGAAATAACAATTTCTATTTGCATAATAAGAAATAATAGCTATTTTCCCCACTATATTGGATGATAAAGCACTTACTTGTCAGTTTTTGAAATCTGAATTAAATTCCAATGTCCTTCAATAGATTATAACTGCACCGAGTTTGGGTCGTTTTGCAAGGAAAGGAGTTGTTAAATTAAAATTCATCAACACATTTAACCCAAGTGTTCATGGATGTTAATCAAGAGCTCTTTTTTTTTTATTTCCAATGGTGATGGCGGGCAGAGCAAATAAAACAACCCAGAAGAATCCAAGAGGGACTCATAAGTAAAAGAAAGACGAAATCATTTCCAGAAGCTCTCTCCCATAACGCGCAGAGAAGTTCCGCGTTATAGGAAAACGCACTGTATGAACATTCTGCTAAAACGCGCTACTTTGACCTGGTATAACACGACATATACAAGTAATTCACGTTCAACTTTTCCAGTCAAAGAAGGCTTAAATCGAATATTAATGAAAAACTATGTTATGAACGAAATGTTTTATTAAAATCAAATTAAGAACATTTTTTAAATAAAAAAATTTACTAAACATTAATAAAATTTATTTTTTATTATTAATTTTAAATAAAAAAATTATAGACATTATAGACTTAATAAAAAAATTATAAATAAAATTCAGTTCATTTCAAATAAATCAAATAATTCCAAAAACTTTTTATGACATACTTATTCGTTGTTGGAGCTATCTGGAATAACGTTCCACCGATATCTTTTTTAGCAGAATATTCAAAAAAGTCATTAATATAATTTAATTTCATTTTATAAGAACACTCTGTTCAAAAGTATGCGAAATGCACTGGGCACTGTACAAATCATTATATATTTCGCAATACAGAAATATAACGTGTGCAATACACGCGTTGTATGACGGGAAAACACGTGTTACACGAGGGACGTGAAACTCGCATCATATGAGTGCCGTGGCGGAATCAGGAATCGGCAGTCTCGGGGGGGGAGTCCATGGAGCGAACTACGGTGATGGAGATGATTACGATTCGTGGGTTCTTTAGAGCCACAGAGTCGACAGTCAGGATGGTCACGGATCCGCAGGCGACATAAATGTTCACCCAGACAGTCGTGACCTGAAAGAGGGCTGCAGAATCTCGATGAGGCTTGTCTGGTGCTGCCTCCATATCTGCCTCACTCCAGTTCTTGTTTTAAATCCTTTCTCGTTGCCAAAAAGAGTTATTAAATTTCATTATTTGTTTAATGTACAGTTTCACGAACAACTCAGAGCAGTTTGGCTGAATCATCTGAGTGCCCTTACGAACAAGGACAGCAGGCCATTAGTTGCCGAAAATGGCACAATGGCTAGAGATCCTCTAGATGGTAACAATTTTGTTCTTCTGTACTAGAAGTCTAAGGAACTGCCGGGACTGGAGTACACTATCCAAACTAATGGCTTGAATAAGAACTAAGTTTCAATTGCTTGGTTAGGAACTAAGTAAGAGTATCGCGTTAGGATGACCACCCATTTAGTGCTTAAGCTTGGTCTCTCAGGGCCCTCGATCATGAAAACAACTCTGGGTATTGTAAGTCTTGGCCCTTTCATGGAATGTCATATTTAATTTTTTGGTGACGGGTGTTATCTATTGGAATTACTGAGCAACCGAAGGTACCAAATATAAATTTCAAAATT
This sequence comes from Latrodectus hesperus, assembly GCA_037975125.1. NCBI lineage: Eukaryota > Metazoa > Arthropoda > Arachnida > Araneae > Theridiidae > Latrodectus > Latrodectus hesperus. The sequence continues at coordinate 21,625,208 of CM075855.1, read as the reverse complement.
GATTCTTACGTAAAATCCCATTGATCAAAGCAGAGAGGAAATTTGATGCAAATAGAACTAAATTGACGTCAAATTGTTTCATGTTGTTTCTTAATGAGAACTTAAGCAGAAAGTAGAACATACGATAAAAATTTGGTGCATAGTTTATTTGAGAAACCACGATTTCTTCAACCAAGAAGCAAAAGTATTTTAAATGCATTATTTTTAAGACAACAATAAAAATATATTTAAATGAAAAACCTTAAAAGAATAACATTATATCCCACTTAACAATTATTAATTATTTGCATCAAAAATAAATAAATGAAAGTGCACTCAAATATCTTTACTAGCAACTCTCCAACCAAGTTTTATTTTGATAGATACTTGTTTGTCATAATATTTATTGTTAACGCATTGTTTGAGCACATTTCAAGTAAAACTTCTTATTGTATTCGCTGGAGCAAATTAAATTTTAGATAATAGAATCCGATATTTTTGAAAATACTCAACCACAATCTGTGCTGGATTAGGGTGGTTCAGATTTTTATGATTTTGTGGCAAAAAAAACAGATAAATGACTTTTAGAATTGAGCTCTAGTTTAAAGAAGCACAAAAGTTTTTATCAAAGTAACATCCGTGTATTTTGTACACGGGTTTTTATTCTTGGCAAAACATTGTGTTATTTGGTGTCGTTTTTATCCGATTGACTGGATTCTACTCATACTCAAAATGGAACTCTCAATTTACATTTTCTGTTACCACTGATACATCTCTTATTATGATATTTATTAAAAGTGAAATATCTTGTGTGACTTTCATTCCTCTGCAGTATTTCTTCCTTTTGATATTTCATTTTGCAATGTGAGCTCTCTAATTGGCGAAAGAGTAATACATAGAATTATCTACTTAACCACTTAAACTGATATAAAAACATGTTCATATTCTTAAAGCCTCAAAATGACTTTTATGGTATAGTAAAGCAAGTCTTCCAGCATTTTATAAGTTCTGTTTATTTTTAAAGTTAATTAACGAAACATTTTTTCTTCACTGAAATGGCGGATCACAAAAGGTATTTAACACAATGAAGTATTTAACGGAACAGATTTAACAACGATGTTTAACAGAATAAAGTATATTCCCGAACGCCAACTTCTCTGTCCCTAATAACTAACCGTCTTTAAGTGACTTATACACCCTATCTTAAGGAATAAGTTGTTGCTTTTACCTGGTCATTATAGTGATAGCCCATACGCTGTTTCGAAAGGCAAAAAAAAAACGGTTTTTAACTAAATGAAGTATTTAATGGAACAGATTAAACAACTGTGTTTAACAGAATGAAGTATATTCACCAATAACTAATTCTCTAACATTGATTATCACAAATATTGATGAATTATACACCATATCTCAAAGATTAAGCCTGCTTTCCCGGCCCCCTGCGATCGCCTAATCTTTCACCAATCGAACACGTTTGGAATATGATTGGACACTGATTGCAGACCCTACTTCAGAAGATGCACTTTGGCAAATGGTTGACAGGGAAAGGAGAGTTATTCCTCAGGACCCCATCCTTTCTCTCATTGATTCTGCGGTTGCTTCGTGTATCACTGTACACGGTGATAGCATAACCTACTGACCTGACCCTGTTCTCACTCTGTACTATGCATATCATTTTGAAACACAGATCAAAGTTTCGTCTCCTTCTTGTAACTCCGTCTTGGTGTTACATTTTCAATGTCTGGCAGTGTATTTGATTATTTGATGTATTGCATGGTCACCTGGTCACTTTCACTTTTTGGCATTATTAGCTAAAGAACTGGTTGAATACTTCCATCGGCGGCCGTACACAGTGAATGCCAAAATAACTTCCTCGTGATTTAGCAGGTAAAATCTCCCAAAACACTCGGCCAGACGCCCCTTGAAAGACATTGCAACTATTTACGTGCTCTGTTCGAAATGAGGTAATGTGACGGATCTTCGGTTTTCGCAAGTTTCGAATCTGTAATTTCGCATCACGAATACAACACCATAGCTTATTAGGTAACTACAACCTATTCATGGAATATGACACGACATCTTCTGGAAACATTTCTCCTTTTTCATCATTTCCACGTACGAATTTCTTTTTAAAATATCTTGTTTACATTGTGATACACTATCTTGAATAAAATATATAAATGTTTATATATTTTTTCATACTTGTGGCAAAATCGGGAGTTAATTCGTTTGCTTCTGCTTTTCATTATATATCAATTAGTGTTTTTGAAGAAAACATATATTGATGAGTTTTTTTTTAACTAATTCTGATAATCACTAGAGTGCTCTTTACACATACACCAAAACTTTCAATAATTAGACTACTAGTTCTATAAAACAATTTTTTCTTTTTCAGTTTCGGGATTAACAGTGCGAATTACGCATCACCACGAGACAACGCATCCGGTTGAAGCTGTCTTTTAGGGTTTGGGATATCAGAAGGAATTAAAATCAACAGGATTTTAAAATTAGACAAAAATTCAAAATAAATCTGAGAATATTGGATAATTTTAAGCACACTGTTTTATTTAGATGACTCAATTGTGTACAAACAAAACATTTTTTCTTTTCATTGTAACTTAAACTAGATAAGATCAGAAAAAATTTAAAAGTTTTTTTTTTTCTTTTTTAACCATAAAGTAATTGTTTATTTCCTTCCAGATGTGATTAAGACCACGCCTCTTTATAACAATTCTCATTGATTTAAAATATCCATGCCTTCAGATAATGTTTCATCCACGTCACACATAATTAATTACGACATCGTATTGAGAAGGCGTCGTAAATCCGACTTTTCAACGAATTTGAGGGAGCTTAAAATAGGATTCTTCGAGGGAATGTCTGAGAATATTGTCAAAGTTCATTTTGTTAATATAACGACTTCTCATACTAATACCAAACGGTGTGAGACGCTGTTTTCCATTGATTCAAGCCGTTAACACGGTGGCAATAAAACAGAAGAAAAGGTAAAATAAAAAAGACAAGGCAAAACATCCATTTAGTTATTTTAAATCGGCAAGGATGATTTAAATTTTTATAATTTATTTCATTTTTAAGTAGACAAACGCTATATTGATTTTTTCCAGATCTCTTATTAATGCTATCCATTCTTTGTGTATCAAATCCTATCAATGGCCAAAATGATCCCTCATTTTCTTTGCAATCTTTAAGAAAATGAGTAATCTATGTAAGCGCAGCCGCGGTGAGCTGTCCATAAGGTCATCGTCCACATTATCGAATGGTACGCAGCTGAAAATGTAACATAACTGAAGAGTATTTACTAAAAGCTGCTGGAACACTTCAGCATGGTCACAATTCATCCACGTGAAATGATACCTCTAAGAATAGCAAATCAAATATGGGTGTCTTGTGTTTGCTTCCTTTGTTTATATCACGATGAGCCTCATTTAGCAAATTCCACTTGACTAGAATCAACTCTGGGTTAGGTACAGGAATAGGCGTTGTTATACACACGTGTAAGCTCACGCAAGCAGTTATATGACATTCAAATTCACATCGCTATGCGTTATAATCTGCATTTCGTGCTTTGATCCACAGAAGACAATTTACGTTGGTAGGCATCATCCACGTATCCTAAGACTAGATCAAGGTGAATAAAGCATTGCATATCATAAAATTTTAGTCTTTTCTTTTTTTCAGCTTAATACCATTTTGACTCTTAAGTCTATGGTCTTGATATTCGACGCAATCTGAGCACTGGCTTCTGTGACGCGGTTTAGAGTTTCTATTTCTAGCGATCGTACTTGTTCACTGCAGCTATTGTCTCGTAACGTTGAACCCTGATCAAATGATGAAATCTTTTTTTCCTAAGGCCCGGCTGCCCTCAGGATATTCAACGCTACAAGGAGCGAATGTGATGCGGCATTTTGTACAATGGGACACCCATTAGATGTGCCATTTAGCCCCGAAAGTGAAGGGATACAGAAACACACAGATAGAGAGATAATGGAACATCCATCCCCTAACCAGGATTTGAACCCAGGACCTACTGCTTCGAAGTTAGAGACGCTAACCACTCCGCCATTGAACAGCACAAAATCAAATCTTGATTTAGTAACTCTAAAATATCTCTCCACCACACCAGAAAGGGATCTTTGGACCTTCCTAAACTTTTAATTTGCACAGTCATTTCAGCACGAAAATTTTCATCTAAATCAGGAATCGTACCCGTTTGCTTTCGAACACAGAGAATTATCTTTCCCCACCAAATAAAACTGGACTATGGGGTGAATAAAAGGCATAGTTTAAAATCCTAAATATATTTTGTGATTTATGCTAAACACACATTTATTTTCCCAGAAAATAATTCAAGTTTGCATATTTTCTGAAAAATTAATTTAAAAGTGCAAATTGAGAAATCATTACGCTTTTCATCTGTTGCTGAAGATAAAATATAACTATGCTATAAATTTTTCCGTTACTCCCCATAAAGCAAATATTATCTTTAATAATCAGTTTTTCTCGGCAATAAATTAATATCCATCAAAAATAAATAGGTTATTATTTTAAATTACCTATTAAACATTTAATTGAAAGCAAAGTATATTAATTAAATGAACAAATTTGAGCTTTAAAACTAAATACGCTATTAATCTCAAGTTACTTTTTTTATTATTTATTCTTAAACAAATACTAACGAATTGTTTTGATTAAAAAAAAAGTCAATATTTTTTGGCAGTAACATTCATTTTTATAATTAAAAAATATATAAAAGCATCGATTCAACTTATTTTGATAAAATGATGGTAATTAAATCGCTTTTAACTTCATGATGTCATGTATGTATCTTATGCATACAAAAGAAATTTGATGTTAAAACATTTTCATGGAGAAATAATGATGTCCCGTCAAGAAAAATAAATTAATCTTCTTGATTTTATAACTTTACTGAAATTCACACCACTGCATAAGTCATATGTTAATCTATATGTTTATGATAAATAAAATCTTTAAATGGAAGATTTTATTTAGAATCTTAAGCATTCGCACTTAATAAATAACAATTACATGTATGCATAATTATTTCAAATTTATTAGTTAAAATATATTTTAATTACCTTATGTTAAGACTTTAGCTATCAAGTAAACATATGTGACATAGGGCAGCGAATAAAAACAGTTTTCCTGCCGTTTCTTTTTTAAAATCAAAAATGGGAACAAATATATTACTATTTCTTGTACAAAAAATTATTATTTAAGCATAATTTTAATTTTGTTAATTAATCATTATCATTTAATCATTTAATTTTGTTAATTAATTTTGTTAATTAAGCATAATTTTAATTAAGTAAGTTTTTGCATTTTTTAAATCATGGATTTATTCTGTAAAATAAATTACAGTATAAAATACTTCAGCAGATAATTTCAGAAAATTTTCTGTTAGTGCACAGATCACAATTCAAACAACGGGCTGCAATACGCAAAAAAATTGTCGTTGGTCCTATCGTAACACTTAAATGTTGAATGATTTAACTTGCCATTTTTTTCGATTATAATTTTAAGTTAAAATACTTAAATTTTTTAGAAAATTTTCAAATTAGATAAATTTTATTAATCACAGTTTTAAAATAAGGTGTTCTTTTGTGTAAGGATATTATATTTATTTTTAGTAATATGTCGCTTCCGAGCATTAGCAATAAATTTTTTAATAACGCAATTTTTTTTAATTAAATCAGTACCAATGAAAATTTATTGACCAACATTTCTATATATTCGTTTAAGTAAGCCACAAGTTAATCCTAATAAACACTTTCCTTCTCACTTTGAAGTCTTGAAGCAAATCTCTGGGTAAATAAATAGAAAATAGTGTTGCCATATTTTTAATCGTGTCAGGAAATCCTATTAATTGTAGCGAAAAAAACACAATTTATAATGTACAAATTTTTACAACTTAGCATAAATGGTCTCTAATTTAAAAAATTAATACTTTAACATCACAATGATAAATATTTTTTTCACTTTTTCCGTAGAATTCTTATAACCATTTATATATGTATTTTCAATTCTGAGAAAAGTACCGCTCGTTTATTGCTTCTATAATCAAATTTGAAACTTCTTCACCGTTTAATATTTCATTTTATTTAATCATTAGACTTGTTTGCAAATGCGTATACCAAATTGCGTAAAAATAAGCGAAATTTTTTAACATATTTGTGAATAACATGCGCTATATATTTTTATTAAAGTAAAATTTATTATATATATTATAACTAGAAATGTTTATAACTTAAAATGTTTCCAATTATACTTTGCAAACCAAAAGAATTCATTTAAAAATTTTTCATTAATCGGACATTTATTCAATAAATATTTATATCACGTGAAATATTTTCTTCTTTCGGTTCTAGCATGTTGAGAATACTAATGATTCTAAATTCTTTTTCGAATATTATTGTACTTAAATAAAAAAAAATTTCGTTTATTCTTTATCAGATTACAGTGTATACTCTTTGTACTATGAATACATCATATTTCTCACACTGGAACTTCTGATTGGTTAGAACAGGGATTCTCAATGAAGTCAACTAACCCCCTTTGGGAATATTGGAAGCTTCGAGACATAAAATGCTAATTATCTATTGGGAGTCGATGATAAATTAAATTAATAATACAAGAAAAAAGTGCAAAATAATGGGAAATAATAAAGAATAAATATGTGCTATACTTTCCTTAAGTATCTGCTTAGGAAAATAAATATCTTTAAATGCTTTATTATTAGTATTATTATTATACTGCATACTATACATTATGGTAAAATGTGAAAAGATATACGAAGGAGAATATAAGGTTAAAAGTGGTGAAAATATTTAAAATCCCGTGCTAGAGATTCCAAAATGAAACGTCTAAATTCGCAGCTTTCAAAACAAAAAAATCAGTGCAGCATTTATAATTGCAACTTCTAAATCGACTTAATTTTGGAGGCAGTGGGAATTCCTCAGTGCATGCAATCTTTCGCACAGCTTGTGACGATAATTATCAGGAAACGTTTTATGAATTCAATTAAATATAATCGCTCTTCCTCGTGTGAGTCATAAGATTAATATTTGAAACGAAGTCTCTCATTACGTTATATCAAATAAAGTTTCCGATTCCAAATGATGAAACCATATCGCTTTATAGGGATTAAAAATCGTTTATTTTGATATATTTGGCACCATTCTTTAAAACTATAGTTATTGCATAAATCTCCAATTCCAATATTTATTTATTACATGAATCTTCATTGTTTAATTCCCTATTAAAATATTTCAAAAGAATTATATCATTTCTTGCATATTTTTTCAGTTTATAATAAAATATTTTGTTGATATTTGTATAATACTTCGTAAATAAAAATGATTGTGATTTTCAAATGCTTCAAGTAAAAATTAACAGTCGGGCACCCCTTGATTTCATTGCGATTTTTTGACGAGAGGATCTGACTAACAAGATGGTCGCTACACAAAAGCGGAAGTAATATAAATTGCATTTTATTGCCAAATTTTTCGCCAAACCAAGGAGTACCCAATTCTACGACGGACCCATTCTTTAAAGGAAATCAAATATTTCGACTATTTTTTTTAATTTGTAATGGCCAGGCAAAATATAAAGAACTAAAGATTACAAAACGTAAACTACAGAAAATAAGTCGAAGTCATTTATCTAAAGAGCGATCTTGCCTCCCAATATCTCACTTCCTCCGTTTGAGCAGCAAAGAGCCCCACAAAGGGGCAGGTGGTCCCTGCCCGTTACTTCTCCAGAGCCGCAGGGTGGACAGTAAGAATGCCCAAGCGCTTCAAATGAGAGGATTGGTAGTCCTGTCCTGTTGTTAGACAAAAGATTGCAACTGCATTTCGTCTTGGTAAATCAGGTATAGGAGGAGGACCTAATTTATTTCAGTGTCTTTGAGCTACACGAGTCTGAATGTCTCGTGAGGCATTAGAAGCAAGTAGATGTAGAAGAAGCAGCTTAATCTTCCAATAGGAGAGCGGTCCGGAAGGATGTCGTAAAAGGCCTTTCTTTGAAGGATGTCTGCCCCAGAAACCTCAGAGGCCGGCAACCCACTGCAAAATATTTCCACTATAATAAAGCAATTTTCCTAATCTGGGAAAGATTAAATGATGGGAAATTAAAAACAATCTCAAAATAATGATATAATTTAAAAAATAAATAATTTGAAAAATAAAAAATTTTCAATCTTAAAATAATAAAAAAATAATAAATATCATTGCTTTTAAAATATATAAAATAAATCATTAATTTATAAAAAATATTTTTGTAGTGTAGAAGCATAACTTTTGAATTAAATTGTTTTTTAATAAATAAAATTCAAATTTTACAATAGTATTTAGTAATTATAAAAATTGAATCTTTTTGCATGAGTGCAAATTTTATAATGGTACTTGTGCTTAATAAGTCTTAAAACACCAGTTACAAGGATTGTTCATTTGAATAGAGAAAAAATAGTTGAAATATTTCGTTAAACAATGAAAAACCTGTATATAATATTGAGTCAAAATTTTCAAAGCTTTAAATATTTTACATTGGAAATTCTTGCAATAAATTCCTTGTGTTAAGGACTAAATTAAAGAAATATTTTATAAGGTAGTAAACCGGCTAAATTACTAAATATTTCGTGGAGTTACAAACTGATTTCGTTTAATTCTAATATATATTCTCTTAGAGGTAACATTTCGTTCTTATAAGAGTAATATATTTTTCAGAAAGTATTTCCTTCCAAAACATTAGATAAAATTATATTCAGAAACCATTATCTCAGTTAAACTATCACAAATTCTAAATCATTTCCATTTATTCAATAAATTTCCTTTTCTATTCTATCAATTTGGGTACGAGTCCTAAGTTAAATACATAGATATGTTAAAAATTTCCTTAATTTTAAATGAAATTATTTTTTATATATTGTTTTCTTAAACTCCCTTCATATAATGCATAAAAAAATCCATGCGGAATGTAATTGTACAAATGGTTGCAGCTTAACTTTACTCAATGAAAGTCATGATTTTGCATAGATTTTTCGACATTAATTTGAAATTTTTCTCTTATTTTTATGCTTTTGAAGCTTAAAAATGTACAGAAGGATTATTTCCATACTTGAAATTAAATGATCATATTTGAAGTCCACCCTTTGCAAAATGTACAGGATTTGCTTCGAAGAACATATTTCAAAATTTAAAAAAAATTTATTCACGGTTTACACTGGGTGACTATAACCCTTTATCACAACAAGGGCGAAAACTGCTATTCAATTATGGTTCAACCTTGAACCCCAAGTTACTCAGACAAGTAGCATTACCCACGTCATACCACCACAAACCCGTTTATATGGGGGGGGAGCACATTCATACATCATCTCAGAAAAAAGAAAAAAGAAACACAATGAGAAAAATATATGTATCCCCGAACCGGGATTCAAATCCGGGATCAATTGGCTAGAAGTCAGGAATGCCAACCACTCAGCCATCGGCAAGCAACAGAAAAAATAAATGAAAATTAATGTTAACGTAAGCAAAGCACTAACCTTAAGATTTAAAAGAGACTGTTCACAAATATTGCAATTTTCAATTTAGAATTCTATTAATAAATTAAATTTTTAAAAATTTAAATCGTCTCTTTACCTATTTAAACTAACCATAAAGTGGATGTCATGTGACGTCTTTTTCATTTTGCTTTTTTCTTCTGTTGTATTGTCAACGTGTTCATGCCTTGAATCAATGGAAAACGGCTTCTCAAACCGTTGTTTTGGCTTTTATATAAATCACGCGTTTTATTAACAAACTGTGTGTGAACTTCGACACTATTCTTAGACATTCGATGGTGAACTTCGCCTTGTTTGCTGACGCTCGAAGAAAACCATTTGAAAGCAAGCAGGAAATTCGTTGACAAATCTCATTTAAGACGTCGTCTCTGTACGATGTCATAATTAATTATGTGTGAATTAGATGAAACGTTATCTGACGTCATGGATATTTTGAACCAATCAAAATTGTAATAAAATGATGTAATCGTATTCTCAACTGGAAGGAAAGAAGCAACCACTTTATGGTTAATAAATAAAAAAAGTGTAAACATGATGTATCCTCCAAGAGGAATAGCGCTCAATTTGCAGTCCTTTGATTAAAGTGTTCCTGGTTTTCACTTTGATGTTGGAATTTTTGTTGCTATTTTGGTTTTTTTCCTGCCAGATTTGGTTCTTTCGGGATTAGTAGGTTATCCTCCTCATTGGCGACCATTGACACTTTTTATCGTCGCCAAGTAAAGCGCTCGTTTTTAAAAAGCAGGAATTTTCCCAAAGTTCCAAAAATACTCATTTTCGGAAATTTTAAATCACATAATAGTTTAAAAAATCTTAAAATAATATTTCTACAAAATGAATAAAAACCTTTTTTGTCGGGTTCGCCTTCTTTTCAAAACAACCGGTAAAAGAGATGAGTGAATAGGACTTACTTGATATGACGTCAAGCTCACATGTCGAATATGCTCGGTGATATTATGGAAAAATATATAAGAAAAATATAATAATAAATTAACAAAATTAAATAAGAAAAATATAATGATAAATAAACAAAAAGAAATTGGAAAAAAGAACAGTTTACGATGTTTAGATGCTGGCGACAACGAAACACAACATCAATCGTTGAAATAAAGGTTCGAATTGAAAGTAAAACGAAAACTTCAAATGCGGTTCCCACTGAAAATACCATATATATGACGTAAAAATTATGTAAAACAAGAAAAAAACTGTAGTCTGAAAACAAAAATAATATGAAAAATAGCAAAAACTTAAACTGGCAACATGATAATCAAAACAAAGGAAGCTAGATTTGGCGAGAAATCACTTGGGGGGGGGATATCATACTCACACCGTTCTTTCTCTTGTTTTACGTCATTTTTTGTCATTATTTTTTTAAGTGGAAACAGCGTTAGAATTGCTTAACGACAAAAAAAGTCGCCGATGGGGGGATACATCCTACTAGTTCCAATAAAAAATAAAATTAAGTACGAGTGTATCTTAAGAAAAGGAAACATTCTTCCAGGGTAGTTTTTATTAATGTAGGAAAACATTTGCTTAAATTTCACCTAAAAGTCATTACATGCAATAACCTAAACCACTCCATATTTTAGTCTAAATTAGTACAAGCAGCTTTAAGTTTTTTTATAAAGGAATATTTTCTACTCTTCTTCCAAAAAATTATGATACCACTCAATATTCTAGTTTTTTCAAAAATATAATTCCTATTAATTAAATCTAACGGCTAAATACAACTCCTCCGCTTCGTGCATTTTCATAAAATGAAGCGTCATCAGCCAGAAGCTCTGTAAGTCAATCAGCAATGGCGGGATTTCATTGGAAAAAAGAAGGGTGGCATCATTATTGCTTTTCTAGGCTATTTCCGAATCATGATAATTTTTGGCGGAAATGGCTTTTTCTCGATTTCACGCAATTTACGTCATGATGTTTATAGGAAATCTGTTATGGTTCCGATTAAATATTGTTCCAGTCCCTCATGTTGCAACTCGAAACTAAGTTTCCAATTACGTGATATCAAATAAGCGTTTCGGTATCGACTGAAAGGGATGAAAGGGTTGTCATTTCTGAAGATCTGAAATAACTTTACTAAGCTGTTTCACAAACACTCAACCATTGCGTGAATTTCCAATTCAAATTGCAGTTGTTGCGTAAACCTTCAATTCTTAATTCGCTGATGAAATATATTAACTATGTTTATTCCTTGCCTTATCGGAATAATAAAATATTTCGATGTTATTTCTAAAAAATTCCGCAACTATTAGAATTGTCCACGATTTTGAATGCTGTAAGAGAATACAATTATTGTGACATCAATAAATCCATCATTGCATTTCTAAAAGCAATAAAATTGCGTTCTATATTAAAAACAATGTACCTAATTCTTAGCTTTTGAAATATACATTTTCATAAAAAATGGCTTTCTATAAATTTGAAAATTTTACAAGTGAATTGTAATTGTTAAAGTAAAGTAATTGTCACAGAAATTCTGAAGAAGATTAATAAATTTTAGCACATTTTTTACAAATCAAACTTCAGCAAGATATTTTTCCTTTCAACATATGCATTTTTGCTAATATTTCAAAAAGCTTTACACATTCCTCACATTACTTAATCTTATTTTAATACTTCGTACAGTATTTGATTTGTATTTTGCAATAACTTAATGAAGTTAAATAAGTTAATTCTGTAAAGAATTATGTTTCATGATACAAGAAGAAAAAACTTTCACATCAATCAATATTGTTTCAAACTTTTTCAGGCATTTTCTGTTGAAGCTTTAAAATTAGTCCTTATTCATTGGTCTCTTTCTCGTCTTATATATTCGAGTCCTTGGACTGATACACATTTATTCAATATTGTTCTTACATTTATTTATGGAAATTGCTTCTGATCGATGGCAGTGGATCTCTGCTTGGTTCGGGTGTTCGTTCCCATTATCAGATGGTAGTGAGATCGAATCTCGACCCAACAGGACACCCATTGGGCCGGCTGAAGGCGGCCGGGACACTTTCAATGTGACGTGGTCTCCATGTCCTCCACACGCAGTGATATCTCTGGAGGTGCCAATCCAAGTCTGAGGGTCTTCTGCTTGGTTCCTGCTTCTAAATACTTAAGACGCTATTTGAAGTTGGATCAGTCTTTAGCCCTTATGGTTTCTAGTTCAGTACCCTTAGCCATGGTCCTCTGTGCTCTCATGCGATGGGGTTTTTTGGACTTAATTGGTTTTCCTGCGCCAATGTTATGAGTAAAACCATTTTCGATTGATTTCTTAAGGTTCAGCTTCTGACCTTAGATAATTTTCCATTGCTCAAAAAAAGGCATTATAAATACTTGACTCTGTCACTCATTTCAAACTAATATAAAAGTTCATTAACGTCTAGACATTGAAGAACAAATTACTTTTTCTTTTTTGTTATTTCTAAATACTCTTATATTTTGGAATTTGAGAATAATAAGCTATTATCATATCTATGAATGAAATTTCATATTTTGCTAAATTTCATAATTAGGATTAGTCCAAAAGAACATATAAAATAATATTTATTGTCCTAAAACAACTAATAAAATTTCAAATACCAATGTTAGTTAGCAAAATTTTCTCTCAAAAAGTATAATTTAAAGAAGTTCCAATCATAATCTTTAAATTAAAAGAATAATGTTTAAATTCAAGACAATTCAGCAATTACCAAAAAACATTAATATTTTTCTCCCAGGATTTCATAAGAGCTTTAATGATTCCAGATACTTTGAAAACAAAATATGAATCCATTAGAATTAACGATTATTTATAACTTATCCTCGTTTCGTTTATCTCCTTCAACAGTAAAACTTTTTCAAGAAATGAATAAATTCTCATCAGTCAGAAATTTTGATAGGAAAATCTCTAATCATAATTTTAAAGAAAAACACTACCTTCATTCAATTCACTTGATTTTTAGAAAGGACTGAAACTCTTTCAGTGCTTTCATGCATTGATGATATTGAATGCTCATTTCATGTTGATTAAGAAAGATTAACTGCCATTATTTTGTAAAAATCTTCTACGATTTCATATTTAAAAAATTCAGTTCTTTTGTAAATCAAACATTGAGTTAACCACCAAAATGAGCATGCAATTATTTCGTAGATCTTTAATTCGTATAAAATTTTTCCAATGAAAGAATACTTGATTCCACCAATTTCAGATTATGATATATTTTGGAGATATTTGCAGAATGTTTCGGAGCTTTTAAAAATAATCATGAGTTAAAGATACAATAAATCAGCGTTACCAACTTGCAAAATAAATCTTCATATACACTGGATAAATGAAAATTTTTTGATTTATAGCTTTTGAAATTTTATGCTTTTTTAAAAGAAGACTTTCTCATACCTGTTAAGTTACGCGATTGTTACATAATCTTGTAAACTCTGTTTAGTGAAACGGAGAACTTCAGATGCATTCGGCAGTATTCTTTTACGTAAAGATTCAAAATACATCTCTATATAATTTCCTAGATATATTTTCAATTAAACTTAACTTACACAGAATTATAAACTAATCTTATACCCAGAAAATTATATATATATATATATATATATATATATATATATATATATATATATATATATATATATATATATATATATATATATATATATATATATATATACTATAATTCCAAAACAGTGGGGTTAGTTACATTTTTTTTGTAATATTCGCTGTTAGAAAAGAAAAAATATGCATAGCGCTCAGTTCACATACATTAAAATATGCAAACAAAAATTCCCCTGATGCAAATGAGTTTTAGGAAGGTGTATGAGGCATGGTTTCTCTTGGTTTATGATCCATTAAATGAAGGGTTAACAATGTGAGGCTAAGGAAATGTCTCGTATTCCTGTAGAAGAAAGCTTTCCATTTTCTGAGCTGTAAGCTTTGTGTGTCATCCATGAGGGGAATTCAACTCCAATAACTGATGCATAAGCTACAGGTTGGATGATATTATATTGCCAAGACATTTATATTTCATTCTTGATAATAAATATATATACCGATAGCCAAAAATACCTACTAAAATTTCGCTGTCACCAAATAGAATACTTTCACTTTCATGTACAAATCCAGAGTTGTTCCGAGTTCCAGATAAGAACCCCTTTTATTTTCTACACTGTAGCTGGACACTCTCTCTCTCTCTCTCATTCTTAAAAAAAAGCTACAACTCCACTGTCACCGAATAGAATATTTTCACTTTCAGTCACAAATCCAGAGTTGCTCCAGATGAGAACCCCTTTTATTTTGTACTCTGAAGCAGGACTCATTCGTTAAAAAAGCACCTTTTTCAACTCCTTTCATCGTTACAGGACATGGTACTGCGCGGTCTTCCTGGGCGCGCGATGGCAACCCCTGGCCACTGCTCCAGGTGGGTCCACGAGCACATAATCCCATATGGAACATAGTTGCCGACTACTTGAATCGAAAGTCTGGTAACAATAGCGTTTTGAATATTTCGCTGCAATGAAGTCTTATTCGTAACATAATTTCTTCTGTCTGTTAGGATTAATTAACAATATTCGTTATCTCTTGTTTATTTGTAATGATCTCTGGCTACCACTTCCAGTTTCTAAATCAGAATTCGCATTTTCTCTTGGCTCACCATTGCATAGTTATAGGACATTGTTTTACAGAGTGGAAAGTCCCAAGTAAGACAGCATTTCTTGGACACCGATATGCCCGAAATTTAATCACAGTTAAACCACGGGAAATGGGTGTGAAGCTTGCTTGCATGTCTATTGGGGTGGGAAGCGTGGGAGTTTTCTCGGTTCCTTCCTTTCGTCCTTTAGAACAGCAACAACCAATATGCACGTGAATATGGACCACTATGTAGGAAAAGTCCTTCTAAAGAATAATTTTCGAGGTGGATTTTAAAATATCTTGCTACACAAAGCTAGGCTATAAGACTATCCACTGTATGGTGGTATTATTGGTTTTCTGCTTAGTCCCAGCTTCCAAACTACAAGGACTTCCCCCCCCCTGCCTCTGTCTAAATGGTACAGCCCAAGTCAGGGTTAAGTACAGGGAAGCATGCTGCTGTAATAGTAACAAACAAAATTTTGTGTCAAAAAAGAAAGAAATAACATGTTTTATAGTAAAATAGAAACTTTTAATTTTCTCTCCACAACGGAATGTTTTTATCCATCTTTTAGCGACACAAGTTGACCTCTACAACAAAATCATGTTGCTGTAACATCATATTCACGTTTGAAAAATATTCGCCGAGTATTAAAACCAATTTTCTAATCCAACAGAAAAATAGTCATAGCTCACACACATAGTTATCTACGTGTCATTCCTAGATTCTTATAAATAATGTAATATTAAATTTTTTTAAATATTACATTATTTATAAGATCTTTTATTCCATTTTCACTAAGGAAAGTATTATTCATTTCTTAATGTCATACCGAATTCACATACACACACACAGAACATCTGAGAAAATTAAATCAGAACATCAAAAAAATTAAAAAGATTTAAATACTGTTATCATAACTTAAGAACTTACCATGCTCAAATTTTTTAACCGAAAATCTTTTACAGTATCAATTTCTTCTCTTAAAGCATATGCTAATATTTTCTTAGTATGAAAATCAACTGAAAAATTAAAAAATTTTGTAAATTATGCTCAATCATGCAAAAGAGAAATTTAATTCTTTTATAATTATCTTTTCCCTCATTAAGAAAATGTTTTTCAAAATATTAATATTAACCTATATATATATATATATATATATATATATATATATATATATATATATATATATATATATATATATATATATAGTGTAAAATTTTCAATCTAGAATAATATACCTGTTATGCATAAATAATTTTCTATCATAACAGCATTAAAAAAAGCAATGCATCTGAATGCTTTTGAAGCTTAATTCCACTTAGAGACTAATTATCGTTCCTACTTTTCGACTGCGATCACTTTCATTAAATGCTTTTAGAATTAGAAATTGATCAAAGACTTCGGGAAGGCAAAAGCCTAAAATCGTAGTTTTCGTAAGTAAAAGACGGCGTGGTATTATAATTGCACTTTCAGGCAAGTGCGCTGAATTGACTTGATTTTAGAGAGAACGGCTCGCGCACTCCCTCATAAAGAACGTCGCGATGATTATCAGGACGATCAAATGTAATCGCTTTCCCCCGAGGCTCATAAGCGTGACTCGAAACGAAATTTCTAATTACACTATATCAAATAAGCGTTTCGGTATCGAATAATTATTCCATATTGATTGAAAGGGATTAAAGGTCGCTCGTTTTGTAATATCTCATACGATTCCGCCGAGCTGTGACGTTTACAGGAAGCCTCGCATTTGCTGAACTGAATGGGATCGAAACTGTATCTGTCCTGCGAAAAGCAAGGCAGATTTCTTAGCTGAATCAATAGTTTTCCTCGCAACATGCACAAAAATGTTTATCAATTTACGTTCTTCAAGTGACAATGTAAAGAATAAAGGTTATGGTTAAATCTAATCAGTTAACTGAAAGGTCCTTTTTATATGAAAATATCATTAAGTTATTATGTAAGCAGAAATAGCAATAAAGAATAATAAAACTTAAATATTTATCCAAGCAGTAGTAGTCTAGTAGATAGGGCATTGGTCTTTGGTCCGGAAGGGCTGGGTTCGATTCCCAATGCCGTCGAAGACCCACCGAGTACATGTGATATATGTGCTCGTTAAATCTGTGGAATCGAAAGTCCTGTGGTCGGTCATTGAGCAATTATTGTAGGAGTAATATAGTTTAGAGAATATTTTCTCCCCCTCCACATACCAAAGTCAAAATTGAAAGAGTGGACACTCTGGTGGTGCCCTCAATCGGAGGTGTCTTAGAGCAATGTCGTACTTTCACCTTCGTGGTGCTCTGATTAAAACGAAATCCGCGCCATTTTGACTTAATTTCGCATAGCCGTCGGCTAGTGATCTTAGCTTGTCGCAGTGTCTTAAGTAAAAAAAACAAAAGTTATTCCATAAAAATCAGTAAAAAATTTATATTTAAAAAATTCAATGAAATGTGAATCTATCTTAGCCCAAATTTTTCAATTTGACAAATCAGAGTATTTAGAGTTATTTTGTTCTTAATAAAACTTTTTACTCTGAATAAAGCTGAGAGATTCCGTTTAAAATAATTAAAAATAGACATACACACAATGACTTTATAATATAATATGCGCTGGTAGTTTTCTTTTACCTTAACATCGTACATTGAAAATGATTCTAAATTATTTTGAAATATAATTCAATTAATTAAAATCTATGATTATAGTTATAGCTCCTTTACTTAGACTGCGTCTATTCAATCAAATGCAATTATAAATAGAACATTTTTAAAGCTTGTTATGTATGAAAATAGTTTTATACTAAAATATTTTTAATGATTTTAGATTTCTGGGAAAGAATAACCTAAAATCACAGTGTTCATAACGAATAGACAAGATGATATTAATATCTGTACTTTTAAGCGATTTGACTCAAATTTTAGAAAAAATGGCAGTTTCTTTTTTCTCACAATTTCCCGTCATCCCTCAGAAAGTGCGTCGTGATCAAGAAATCTTTTACAGTTTTGATGAAATGTAATCACTTTACCTCGAATGTCATTAGGGACAACTCGAAATAAAATTTCTAATTACAACGAACCAAATAAGCGCTTCGGTCTTGATTAATTAATCCATACCAATTGAAAGGGATTAAAAGTCACTCTTCTAGTAATGCAGTAGATGATCGGTTAAAGAACATAATCCATTACAAGACTCCGTTCGTTAATCGATTTACCACAGATTTCTTTCCTCATCATAGGAATTCGAATTGAAATCCCACCGCAGATCCCTAATAAGAGGCAGGGTGCTTTTTTAAATATGTCGTAGTCGGAATGTCCTTCATGTGAAATGATGTCTCTGGCTATGGCAGGCCAACTCAGGCTTTGTTCGTGCTTCTAAATTACGAAGACCCATCCATTTTCTGGCCAACGATAGCACAGCCACTGGGGGAGCCATTGTACAAGCTGCTATCACTTCCGCCCCTTATCCTGCTGAAATAGGTGGAATATCCCAGTAGCAGCCGGGCATTTAAAAATAAAACTGAGGAATAAGTTACAGGTTTAAGATAGAATAACATTTTTGGTGACAAAATAATATTTTGGAATGTTCGATTCGATATTACTTATATGAAACCATAGGAACATAATTGCCATGGCATCACTATAGGTATTCTTTGGATACTTCCAGGACCTAACTGCATTGCGAAGGCCGATATTAACACGAAAAGATGTAAATATGAACTCTTTATAAATGTATATACTATCTATATACACATCTCTCTGTGTGTACTCGTACATTACATGTGTAAACATACACGTATATATAAAATTGTAATAAAAACAAGTAGATGGAAAATTCCTGTTTAAATTTTATAACAATATGTCTTCACATTTTTTCTAACAAATAATTATCAGACTTTGAACAATTCAATGATATTAATATGATCATATAGGAAATAAATTGATTTCGGTAACAGTCATTTAAAACAGTAAAAATATTTGCTGGTAAAAATCAAATGCACTATTTTACACAGATGAATAATATTACATAGAAATAACAAAAAATAACAACATGTATAGAAAGAAATATAATAACAAATTATAAATTATAATAGTTTTATTGGAAATAACAATCCTTACAAACTTACCACAGAAAAGTATTTTATGTATCTCTACGATAAAAAAATGTCGCATATTTTCCTTTTTGAACCTTGGGCCATAAAATCCAACCTGCCCACTATAGAAAAAAAAAACTTTAATATGTGTAGTAGTTGTCATATAACCATAATGAAACAAAATTGTTATTTAATGACCGAAAACTACTGCAGTAAGTATAGATAAAAAATGTGAATGATAAATTGTTTTAGAATCAAATTTATAAAATGATAATAATTTTAAATTTTTGTTTCAGAGAGAAAAACATTGAGAAGTAAGAACATGTAAAAATATATTATGTAATTTTAACAAATTCTAATACCAAATTTGCTTGCATATAGAAAAACTGCAGCAGTTGCCCAGCAAGTATTCTAACGATTATTTGCCTGAGCTTAGAAAATAATGATATTGAAAATATTTTAATTCCAGGGAAGAAATAATTATTCATAAACAAAACGTTTTTCAACTCATTAATAACCGGGTTTGGTGTAAAATCTGTTACAATTTGGTTTGGCGATAAACTCTAATTTCTGGTAATCCTGGTAACTCTACATTTTATAGCTTTTGTGAATCGGCCATCTTGTTGGTCACATCTTGACTCGCCAAAGAATCAAGGGGCACTCGATTGTAGACTTTTACCTAATAATCATAAGTGTTCTTGAAAGTTACAGAAAAATAATTAGAACCTCAAAAAAGTGCTTAAATTGTATTTTATTTTCACAGTTTCTGTCTGGTTATTTTAGAATTAAATAGTCAAGAATGTAAATTCATTTCAACATTGTGTCACATATGTATTTCTAAAATAGCAAAACTTAAAAACTTGTGTTTGTGAATTATTATCATAAAAAAAATTCTAAAATCTCTTAATCAAACAAAAAAGTATACAAAATAACTTTGAATTCCTTTCTTTCAAACTGCAAAGTTTTCTGTGTTTCCTCATTTTTTAATGTAGTCTTTATCTATTTTCATAAAAAGAATTTCTCATTTTTTTTCTTTAGTTGGCGATTTTTTTATTTAAGTCAATTAAGAATTAAATAAATAATGTTTGAATTATTAGATTATCTTTCAAACACAGAGAATGATAAAATGTCACAGTATTTTTTAAATAACATGTCATTAAAACAGTTTCATGATGTGTAGAACAAATGATAGAAAATTTTAGTTAATTAAAAGTGCCCTTTGATTAAAGGTTAATTAAAAGCTGGAAAAACCCGGTGGCGTGATGTTAGTGTTTCGCGCTCCCGAGTCACAAGTCCGAAGTTCCATACTTGGACTGGGCTAGATGGACTCAGCTTTTCGACTCTTCAGTGAGTCGATAAAACTATGTTACAAAATTCTTGGAAACTAAACACTAGGGGGTTTTGCGTTAAGCTGACCACCTTGCCCGGACATACACTTACTATCCAAGGGTCTTCGATCATGAAAACAGATATGGTTACAGTGGATCTTAGCCTCCCAATGTCGCGCCCCAGAATTTAATTTAGTTCAAAGATGTATGCCCATGGTGCTTGCTTAATGTAGTTGTATGTTTATAAGTGTTATAATGAATTATAAAAGGCTTATTTTAACTTCTTTAAAAAGAATTGTTGCAGCTTCTATTGTGGCAAGTGTTAAGACTGCAATGTACAAAACAGAAAGTCGAGATTTCTATCCTAACACCTGTTGAACAATGAGAAAGTGTGCTCTGCCTTTTCTTTCTGTATGCAAATCTATTTAGATGAGTATTTGGATTTTTTCATATTTTTTGTTGCTGCAAATGAATAAAGCAAACAATAAATGGATAGTCCTTCTAGGGATCCGCTACGTGGTGAAGTTAAAGAAGAAATAGCCTTGCGCAACTGTTACTATATGGGCGTTGTGGGATTAACTAACATTTTGATGTAAAAATGGTGCTTGACACTCAATAGCAATTTACTACACATTGATGCTCCTGGAAAACAGTTACACTCTTCATCAAAAATTCTGACGTCAACAAAAATATCTTAACAATAAGTTTATCTTAAAAATAGAGTGCTAATATTTCCAAATATCACCACATATGAACGCTATTTATATGATATTATTAACACAGTTTAATAATTTATTTATGCTATTAAATATTTAACTATTATTGTATTTGTAGTTTATTAATTAACATTTATATTGATTTAAGCTTTTGAATTTAATTTGAATTCATGTGACTGAAATAGCTCTCAAGAAGCTAAAAATCAGAGCTAGTTAAAGCAGGTAGTGGAGATCAATTTTTTTTAGCTCTCTACAAATTTGTGAGCAACTCACACTCATAAAAGAAGAAAATTTTAAAAATTGATTCAATCAAGGAAAGTATTTAAAGGTGGTTGAGTTTCAAAATTTAAAAACATTATTCAAGTAGAAGACCCCCAAGACTTGATCTGCCATATACAGAGATACCATTTCACTTGGAGGACAATGTGAACACGATTTATTTAACGTGCCTCAGACACCGTCAGTGATCTTCGGTTAAGTCAGGAATCGAATTCAGTACCTTTAGATAGTAAGAACGTCACCTTTTCCAACCAGGATACAATGTCCTTAATCAAAGCTCTGTCTTTCAAATCTATAATTCGTGGTTCCTGTTCCCATTTTAGGCTTGGTTGTTCATGATGATGCAAAATCCGTTTTAATGCTATATTAGTTTCATTAATACTCTTTTATGAAAAAAATATTATTACAGCGGCAAATTTATCAATCCAAATAAGGAACGACTGTATAGTAACTGTAATGTGATGACAATTTTTTTAAATTTTGCCCGCCAATGATTCCAAAAGCTTCCGAACCATGAACATCAAGAATAGAGGAGCAAATGGCAAGGTTCTCTAGTCATAGACACTGTACTGCGGACAGGACAAAGTGGGGGATCGGAAAGCCCAATCCTGAATAGATGAGCCTGAAGATAATCATGATCAGTAATGATTCTGAAAGACGTCACTCCTTCACCTCTAGGGGGAGTGAGGGCTGCGTTCGAATCTGATTATCAAGAAGGCAAGCCCAAGTCTTCCATTTGCCATGTCTTGAAGACAGCAAATTCTTCTTTGTCGGATATTGTTCTTGAAAAGTCGTTTGGCATTTTGCAGAGGGATTTGGGGACAAAGTTAATGTAATGTCAAAGCTTGCTTGACCAGCAAATCTGCCTGCTCGTTGCCATAAATGCCGCAATGGCTTGGAATCCATCGAAGAAGTAATCTCTTCCAGTCCTTAGAAATTAGCCAATAAGCTGCTTACACTCAAACTCAGTCTCAGCTGGGAATGCACTGTAGTCAACAGTAAACTGTATAGCTTGCTGAAAGTCAATAAAAAGAAAAAATATTTTTGGGGAGGATTCTCAGTAACATCTGTAAGGGCCACAAAAATTGCACAAATAAAACCATCAAGTTTATATGCCCAAGTACTAAGAGATTATTTAAGGTGAAAAGCTTCGGGTAAGCAACAGCCCGGGCCGTGACAAAGAAAGGCATGACAGATCCATCAGTATAAGCATGAACCAACCTCTGGCCAGGATAGCTCTCAAGAATGGTTGCCAGATTCATGAGCGGTATAGCGTCAGAAGCTCTCGGCTTGCATAGAAATATGTTTCGGACAGGCCGAATCAAGTTGAAATTTTCAACAGCAAATTTTTAAATACCTAGGAAAAGAGGCGGTCTAAAGATAAACTGTCTCATATCCAAAAACTCAAACTCTCTTGCAAGCTGATGGAATTCAAAATATGACAACAAATAAAAAATAAACAAAGGGAAGAAAAATTCATGGATTAGACTCCTGTCTTTCAATGAAATGCTTACATAGTTCCTTTAAATCTCTGTCTAATGAATGCTGTGTTGGCAGAAACTGATTATAGAATAATAAAATAGCTAAATTAAAAATTAATAATATTTTTCCCAAAAAGTGGAATTATTTTATTGCATTAATATTTTATCAAACAAACAATTCTAAATTCAGTTACAGTCTTTTTTCTGATATTTTTATCAGAAAAAGTGTATTTTCGAATGAAAACATGCTTATTTGCCTAAAATCATTTTCAGTTTTTGCTTTAATTGTTCCTTTTTAACTGTCTTTTTCTTTTACATTTTATTGATCAAAAAGATAAATAACTCGTTATTTAATGTTTGAATAGATGATTTAAGATACTTAAATTTTGCATGAGTTTTAAAATTATTTAAACACTTAAATTCAAGTTTATAACACAATGAAAACCTAACTCGATTTCTAATAAATAATCATAATATAAGATGAAAAATACAATTTAGCGTAAATAAAATTTATACAGTAACAAAAAAGACTGCAAAGAATTGAATGGATTGGATATAAATTCTTGTTTTTGCTTGAATCAGAATTCCAATAAAAATCGTTATAACACTTTTCACGATCTTATCAATAATTATTCTTAAGCAGCATAAAACACAAAACAATACTAATTCCTATTTTCTTATTTCAAATCATTGAAAAAGAAGAATATAATGTGCTCAAATTTCATTCTGGATTATGTACACTTTTCTTAATAAGAAAAATCTTTTAGATGCGTAATTCGTATGTAACTGTAACCCCAGAAACTGTGCCGATTCAACCGTTTCCTGCAGAAGCAATAACAGAAGTAATTAATGTGTCTGTCTTCTGTAGAAGCCATTCATTTCTCCGTCAAATTAATAACGTCCCACTTTAAGTTGGATAAATCTGAGAACATTTCAAATTTTCATATAAAGCATTAATCTTATTGTCAGCTGTCTTGGAATTAATAATTTTCCCTTTCGGTGCCGTTACTCCCTGTGAGAATTTCGGAATTATGGAATCTATAAATTTTGCACAAAGTTCAAGCTCTGTTATGCAAGCTACGATTTGTAAGATAACTGGGCTTCACACAATCCGTTTTCTAATCTCGAGTTGAAACAATGTCTCAACGCGTAATTCTCGATCATGAAAGATGATTCCGATGTAAGCGATTGATCCACATATAAGATGTATTCCAAATAGACCCTCATAGACGAATAGAAGTTAAATTCTGCATTAGCATATTCTAAATGAGATGAATTATATTCCGAATGAGAAAAAATGATTCGCCGGTTTCAGGTTTCATTATATTTGTACCTATAGATCATTGTTTAATTATTTTTCATAAATTTACCATTGATTGCCTATTGACAGCTGGAATATTATCCAATCTTTAAAATTTTCCTTGACCTTCAAGAAGTCACACTGAGTTTTCCTGATTTAAATTATTTAAATGTGCAATAATAACTTTTCTTTAAAAATTTAAGTTATTTCCACATTTTGTCATTCAGAACACTCATATCAGAACAAGTCAGATCATTCAGAACAAGTCATAGTAGAAAATTTGGTTCCTTCACAGGTAATTCACAGAATTATTTCTAATATATAATTCTTGAAATCAATCTCTAAAAAAGAGAGAAAATTAGCTTAATAAAGAAAAGAATATAACTTAACTATAATGTCCTTTTATTTCTTAGTGTGATTAATAGATTAAGAAAGAAAAGGATAAAATAGTTAAAATCGCATTTGAGATTATTTATCTTCTCCTGGTAGGATTACATGTCGTATTTCAAAAAACAATATGGAAGTCGTTATTCACTTTTACTTCTCATTGCAGAAAGAGATAGCTTTGCGAATGGAATTAACAGGTTAAGAAGAATGTTGTAAAAATGCAAAAGAATCTCTATTCCGCCATTTTTATCCCCGAAGCATAAAGTCAGCAGTAATCCATCACTGCCAAAAACATCGTTGAAAAGCCATCTATGCATAATGATTCAATGTATTGAGTATATCGATGTTTTGAATTCAGGTCATTTGGTACAAATTCTATACCAGGTCATTTTGGATGATAAATTATTCTTTTTTTATATAATATTCTGATTTTTTAATGAATTTCTGAGTTATTCTTTTATCTCTGTTTATTTTTATTGAAGTATAAATTATAGATTATACTTGAAGCAGAATACAACTTTCTAAGATTTTCTACTTAATCAATTTATCGAATACTTTAAAAACTGAGCATTTCATCAATATAACGAAAAATATATTTAGATTGGAACAAGGAAACGGAAAATGTCGAATAAAAAAATTAAAGTATACATATTAGTATTTTTTTATTTTAATACAAAAATGAAATTTTTTATAATTATTTGTGACCGAATATTTTTATATGAATATTAATTATTTTTGATTGAATATTTTTAAGAATATGCAGTTATATCTTCGTACAAAAATGAATTTTTTTATAAAAAAAAATAACTGCATATTCTTAAAAATATTCAGTCACATAAATATATTAAAGGTGTGTGCTATACTTTTTTAAAAGTAACTGTGCACATTAATATGTTTATGTTACTAAATACTGTTAGGAATATGCTGTTTTACTTTCATATGGGAATGTATGTAATTGTGAAAGAATTCCAAATAATTGATTGATTAATAACGCAAATACATTTTATCAATAAAGAAATTAGAATAATTTATTTCTTTTTGCAACTATTCTTGGAATAAAAATAAAGCTAGCTAATTTTGAAAATTATTTTTATACATTCACAAGAATACAGACAGTACTAGATAAAATATAAAATTATACATAACAACAGAATATAACAATTTACGTTTAGTTGAATGTATAGCACATTTCTTGCTTGCTGGAGTTAAACTTACAACCGACTGTTATTTTACCCACTCGATTTATTTCGCTCCATTTTCACTGTCAAAAGAAGCTCGATAAAATAATTCTATTACAATCCTAACTTACACATTTTATTCATTTATAGGGTCACAGTTCATCAGATGAAATGTTTACAAATCTCTTTTCTTCTCTTTGTTTTATACAGAGCTTGATTTTTCCTTTAAAATATATATTTGTATTAATTCACAGAAATAAAGTAAGTTTATATGTACATAGTTTTACAATTATAGCTGCTTTTCAAATTTAAAAATTTGTTTGAAACACTCTTTCAGCATTTATGATTATTTCATGAAGTCACATCACTTATTATATCAATTTTTGATCAAAATTAAAAGCTTCATACAAAGAATACAAAATTAATTTAACAGAAAAAAAGGATTTAATCTTTAACTTCTTCCAAATCTCATAAATTTTCTGTGTTAAAATAGTTAAATAAATAACCTTCAAACAATTATTTCAACAATATATAGAGCACGTTTAAAGTACGTTCAAATATTACTTTTCCCAACATATTAAAATTATTAAAATAACATTAAATATATTGTAATCTCTGATGTAAAATTAACTTAATAATTATAAGAAAACAAATATTTAAATAAAAATAAATATTTTAAAGTAATGCTACTTTGAAACTGAAAGCTGTACTTATAGACAATCATGTTCATCATTGTAAGGAATAATAGTTCTTTTCTGCGATTTTTTGTGATACATCAAATTTCTTTTTGATAGCCAATAGAATAGCCTTCGAGCTTCTGACAGTAAATTCTTGCAAATCCATTTAGCTCAGTTCCCTCAATTTCTGCTCATTTCCTGTCTTCAGAAACACAATTTCGCGCTTGACGTTATCACAAGGCAAAAAAATTTCTAAAATAAATCATCTCAGCATATTTTCATGCATTATTCTCCCGGAAAGTCTTCTTGTACCTTAAGAGAATCGGAAATAACTTTGTTGATAAAAATAAATTCAGAATTTTTCTTCTACGATACCAAAATTTCATTCGAAAGCTTTTGTATCACTTACATAGCTGTGGCTTTTCGTTGTTCTTTTAATATTCGCATCTGGAATCACAAAAGAGCTCATTTCGAATTCTTTGTTTTCGAACAAAAAAATCGTCTGCTGCCTCCTCCGATTGCAAGAGGGGTGGTCCGGTGCAGAAATTCTGACGAAGAATTTCGGGACTCAGATTTTAATATTCATTGCATGGCTGCAGAGAATTGTCCTATAAAACTGGAATATATGCAACATTTTATGGCTCAAAGCAACTCTTAACAGTACCTTTTATTCTTAGAATATGTATCCAACTTTATGGCTTTCTTCAAGACGATTTAATCATAATATTTCAGTACTTTGACGCATATTGATTTTCATTTAATCTCGATAGAAAATTTTTCATATTTGACAAGCAATTTATTTTTAGATATTGAAAATGTTGAATGAGAGTTTGTATTTTGTTCATAATATAGTTATGGAAAATAACTCGGAGTTAAGTTTGTAATCATTTATATTAAAATGTTAATTATGAATATTTTTATTATGAATTTATGTGCATAGTAGAAATAAAAAGAAAATGAGAATAAATTAAAACGAAAGTGAATAACGCTGTTCTGAAATATATAATAATCTCGTTTCTAACAATTATTGATTATACATTATGGTAATTCTATATGTTTAGAAATTTTATATGCAATTGGTAAATTTTACTATAAGAAATAGCATCTATTTATGCCCGTTTATTCTACGGATTCCTTTTTTTCTTTGACGGTGAGAATAAATCTCCTTCCTTAAATGTAAATGTAATTAAATTTTAAAAATGGGGGAAAGTGTGTGCTTAACAATTAGACAATTATATTTGTAACATTTGAACATAACTCTCCCTTCCTTCAAATAATAAAAGAAGTCATTCAGTTTGGAGAAATCTAAATATAATAAATTATATATTTGTAAAATTTAAAACAAGATAATTAATTTGAACAATTAATGAATTTAATTGTTGATAAGTTTTATTGACTGTTTAAAACAATTAAAATCAAACCTATCGTGATGAGAATTTCTCTTAACATTTCGACTTGAAAAATGAAAATACGTCAGAACATAGCAAAATTTTTAACAAATGTTTTTATATTAATAAATTTTTAAGATATATCATCAAAAAGTAGTGTTCCACACTCTCCCATAGATATTTAAATTATAGTTTAAAATTAAGTATAAAAAAATTCCCAAGCTGAAGCTACTAAATATGATACGGAATATAGAAATTTTTTTATAATAATAAATTAAGAGGAAAATGCATATGGAATAAATATTGTATAAAAACTGAATTAGAAAGAGAGAATTGTGAGATTAGTATATACAAATATTTTGGGCTTGAAATGATTGAATAATTTGTAATAGAAATTCTCAAATTTTATTAGTCTCATATACGTGTGTAGGCAAGAAGGCTGGTGAAATTTGAGAATTTAATAAGTAACACATCTTTCACACGCATTATCATAATTAATAAGGAATTAGCTAAAAACCCATAAAAAATTTAAAAATTTTTAAAAATCAGAAAAAATAGCTAAAATAAAAATGATCTGCAAGTTTAGTATCGGTAAGTCACATTAGTTTTAGGATGAGAAAAAAATAATTAAAAAGCAGTCGACAGGTGGACGCTTCAATCCTAAGTGGAAGAAAAGTCCCTCATATACCAGAAGTAATGCTACCAAATCGAGTAGGGTGGTAAACCCAAGTATCAGCCACCTTCTGTTAGCATTTGGAGCGGATTTTAACGCTCATGTTTTCTCAACCGTTTAACCAGAGCTGAATGCACGATATCTGTTTACTAGATTATGTTCGCTATCCAAATTATTCGTTAACCAATCATCGATTCAGCATAGGCTCTTTGTGATATCGATTAATACATATTGGAGACCCTGAAAATTAAATTGAAAACATTTATAACTTCTTAATAAGTTTATTAAAAAAATACTACATAGAGATAGCCTGGCATATTAATCAGATCGGTTCATTTTTTGCTTATGGTTCGTTAAAGAACATCTCCAATGTCGATTGCTTTGCTCAGGATTTTCCGGAAGGGATTAGTAGCATTGTCGTTGTATAGTGATTAATCAGATTGTTGTTGTTGCCGTCTGGAATTCGTCATTCAAGGACAGTGAATAAAGAAGGGGGAGGGAAGCGCTCAAAATAAAATAAATTTCGGTTTTGAATGAAATCAGAATCGAAACGTATGGTCTAATTTAGGTGTAAATATTGTATTGGGAAAAAATGTTTTTTAATATAGAACTTTGAAGGCAAACAACATAATGAAAGAAAGATGAAAAACGATATTTGGTCTCTTGGGTTTCGCAACCCTGCACATTATGCTCCGAAATTCGAGAAATTTTCGTTAGAATTCAATTGAGCTCGATATCCGAATATGTGTTCGTTGTCCGAAAGCAAAAATCTTTCGTGAAAGTGTTCGTTGTCCGATGGTTTCAGTCCGAACTATTCGTTAACCGATCAACCACTGTATCTCAGATTGAGTCGTCCAGAGCTTGCACGATCTTGAAGTGCTACAATTTTCTCAAATCTCTGAACAAGCTTTGTGAGGATGGCCAGTGTTGAAGGCCTTTTTCAAGTTTTCCCACTTCTCTGAAGTCGGAATTTAAGCAGTGCAACAGTCACAGATGAATGGATTATGTAAAAAAATGCTTCACCAACAGAATTTCATCTTTCCCATTCAGTATCCTTGTTCACAAACATGCAAATTATTATTTTTTAACTTTAATTATAATTTTTTGATTTTTTAAATTTTTATAGTTTAACTGACTTTTTGCCTATTTTGTATATTAACATAAGTCGATTTCGTAATGGAAATAATCGGCTCTCTGATCTTCAAGTGATCAATTTGTAGACTCGATTGCTACTAAATGAAATGGGGACGTTTGTGACGGCTAGGAGGCAAAGCTATATTGCTGTCAAATTAGCCATTATTTACATAAAGGAGTTGTTGTAGCACCAACATGCTTCCTTATACCTAGCCCTGAGTTTCGCTCTTCCCCTTAGATAAAAAGCAGCCGGGTGAAGTCCTCCTGATTAGGAAGCAAGGACTAAGTAGAAGACCCCCAATACTTCGCCTGCCACCCCCAGGGATATCATTTCACTTGGAAGACATTGCAACCAAGCCCAGTTTTAACGTCCCTCAGCCACCTTGCATAAAGTGATTGCAAAACAACAGAAATCATTCATCTTTATTAGTATAAGCCAATGTCTTTATGGACAATTCTTATTTTAATTTAAGTAATTTTGCAATATTATCATTATTTATTATTATTTTTTTTTTTTGATCAGCAGGTCAATCAATAAATATGGATTTTCTTAGAAAATCTCAGAGCTATGATCTTAAAGCAATTCGCAGCATAAAAGTTTGTTTAGGCGAAATTAACATTGAGTGAGAGAAATTAGTCATTATTATGAATCATAACTAACAATTTTTCATGAAATTTTTATTGATAACAACGTTTGTCAGTATTTTACAATTTTTTTTAATTGTAATATTTATTATTTTAATTGTAATTTAATGTTTTTCATTAATTATAATTAATCGAATTTCTAATTAATCGAATTTTAAATATAATTATATTTTTATTTGTATTTTATGGATTAATTTGTGCAAACGTGATACTAAGATACTTTATTCGGGAAATGATAACAAGATTACTAATGATTTTCTTTTCTTATAATATTAAGATTATAAGAAGAGTGATAATGATTTAATTATTATTATTTTATTCAATATAATAATAAACTAATATTTTTCATCCATTTTAAATAAAGTTATAATAAATTATAATAAAATTATAATTGTGTTTTCATGATTCATTCAAATCCAGATACTAAGAAACTGAACACAGAAAATATTTATACTTCTAGTAGCTCAAATATACGATGACCAAATTTGAAAGTAATCTCCTACGGTGAATGTTCCATTAGGGAAATATTGCGAAACTCCTGTGAAGATGGAAGGGTAATACTGTTTCGGGAATCGAAAACCCAAAATGTATATAGATGAGCCTACATTGCCTCTAATGAACAGCGAATGGAGTTCCCCCAGACGAGGTAAATGAAGACATGCGACATTCAATTCTTGGAGAAGTAAATTGTTTGTCAAAGGCTCAATCCAGCGACAGGAGTGATTAGAAAGCATGGCCGTGTTTGCCAGCCCATAGACACTTCGATTAACTATGTTCTACAGTACATTCTCTGCACTAATTGATTGCCTACTGATTGAAATCTTCAACTAAATGTACTTGTTTCGAAATGCTAAACACAGAAATTTATAATAAAACTTATACATTATTTCCAGTTACCGTTACATGTATTTTCACATACAATTATATATACAGAATATGTGTATAGTCAAATTGATGTTCTTCTAAGACTTTTTTGAAACTGCAAATCATAATATATCATATAAAGTATTAAATATTGGAAGAAGTTTTGAGTGAAGTAATGATTTTGGAAATAATGCATAAAAATATTTGTTAGAGATTCTTAAAATATCTGTTGTTATGTTGTTTTTATTTATGACACTTGTACAAGTCAAGCTCTCTAATCGACGGCTATGCGAAATTATGTCAGAAGGATGCGTCTTTCGTTTTAACCAGAGCACCACTAAGGTGAATGTGCGTCTACGATAGATGGCACCACCAGAGGATCCACTCCCTCAATTTTGATTTCGATCTGGAGGGGGAGGAAATGCTCTCCAGACCATTGCACCTATGGTAACTGCTCAACGACCGCCCACAACACTTTCGATTACACAGGTTTATTACCGACAGATTTACTTAAAATGAATCTGGATAATTATTGATGTAAAAAACAAAGATCGTATCAATAAGAAACCAAAGAAAATGAATCAGAAAGAAGACAATAATGGAAAATCCATTAAAGGCATCGATAATCCTATATAATCCACTTGAAAAATATATTTGTTTAATATGTAGCATATTTATTGATTTATCTATTACTGTAACATAATTTATTATTATCGTAGAGCTTTGTGGTTGGAACTAGAAACCAAATGATTAGCGTTACGACCTTTGCTTCCACAGTTTTTGGTTTGGAATTCTACTTTGAGTATGAATGTTTAAAGTTGTGGATCGCGGAATCATTATACTATAGGTTCCGTTCTATTTAGTCCATGTGTGCAAAAAACGAACTTTGAAATTATCTTGAGACTATTTCACCCATGCTAACTGCTTAATGACTCAGCATAGGATTTTTGATGCCACTGATTTAACGAGCACGTATATCTCATGTATTGTTGTTGTGTAGTTACTTATAACACCTGGACAAGACCAAGTTTGCTGCTCTGTCGGCTATGCGAATTAAAGTCAGAAGAGAGCATCTTTCGTTTAATCAGATCACCACGAAGTTGAAAGTACGTCTTTGCTCCAAGACTCCTCTAATAAATGGTACCATCAGAGGAACCACTCCCTTAATTTTGAGATAGGTCTGGAGAGGGTGGAAATCCTCCCCTAACCGTTACACCCATAGTAACTGATCAACCACCGACCACAGGACTTTCAATTCCACAGGATTTAACGAGCACGTATATCGCATGTACTCGGTGGGTCTTTGGCGGCATATGAGGAATCGAACCTCGCCGATGCCCTACCCTCTAGCCTCTAACATCTATAGCAACCACGGCCTCTAATATCATTTTTTGAGCTTCATATATTGCTCAGATATAAGCTCTGATAAACTAAAATATTCAAATTAAAAGGCAAAAGTAACTTTTCAATACTAAGCAAACTGTGCAGATTAGTGCTGAATGCTCTTTTCTCTATGACGTATGCTTTCTCTCCTTCTAAGTTAAATATTGCTCAGTCCAGAAATGATTCCAACAATGATGTTATCCCAGAAATTATCAAGACTTTTTATAAAAATTTATTTTAAAATTATAAAATGCTATTGTAAAAAAGTTATGTTTTCAGCACGTTTTAATATAATATGGATAACAGTTCAATAAATAATAAAGTTAATAATAAAATATCTTTTATTAAATCTATATAAAATATGTTTAATTTAAATGAGTTTGTAAAATTAATATAATTATAAAACTTACTTTATATATAAAAAAAGCATTGTTTAAAGAGCTTTTTTTTTACCTGTATCACTAAACGTGAATTTTAGTGGAATTTAAACTAGCGCTTTAATGTAAAATAAGTAGAGTGCTCTAAAGTCGAAATTATGTTTCGTTTATGTTAACCCCATACTTACAGGATTATTTCAGAATGTCAGGGGTTTAAATTCGCTTTAGGGATGTCGTCTGGGAGTGATAAATACCCTAGGCTGGTAGCTTAAGCAGGACAAATCCGAGATCTTACACAATTTCCAGCTTTAACGACAAAGATAAATGTACAAAATAAACTTGAACAAAAACGAGATTATCCAACCAGAATTAAAAGAAAATGTCTTAAGCGTTAAGGGTATGATCTCTACGCCAATTATAATCTGCATAAATATTACTAGTTTCATAACTCTTATTCAAATTAATGCAGTTTCCTTCTTTTAAAAAATAAAGATTCAAACATTTAAGGATTTAATCCATGAAACTCAGTTGTAAACATTTATTCAAATTGATATGAACATTACTCTCTAAATAAAATACGGAAACATTAATTGAATTTTAAAATTTGAAATCAAAGATTAAATATATTAATCTTCGTAAATGAGTCGTAAATTTTTTTCTGTTTTATTTTATTGTTTGATGGAATAAGATAATGCATCTTATTTTCATCAGGTTTGTTAATCTTATAAACACGCTTCACAAAAATTAGGTTTATAACGTCATTTATGAGTGCCCTTTTTGTTATACTGATTTTAATTTCTTCCTGAGATTAAAAAATTTATTAAGAACATATTTTTTAATGTAAGTTGTTGATTAGCAAAGATTTTCCCTAAATGTTTCCATACGTATTACAAATCAAGCATATGTACACACATGCATGTGTGTGTGTTGTTATTACTCATGACACTTGGGCAAGCCCAATTCGCTAGCCGACTTAAGACAGAATAGTGAGTCTACTTTTTATCAAAGCATCACGAAGGTGAAAGTATGACTTTGCTCTAAGACTCCTCGGATAGATGGCAGCACTAGAGGTTACAATCCCCAATTTTTACTATGATCTAGAGGGAAGGAAATCCTTTCTAAACCATTACACCCATGGTAGCTGCTCAACGACCGACCACAGAGGTTACGATTCCAGTTTTATCGGTTACGAACCCACCCCTTCCGGACGGAAGACCAATTCCACCCTAAGTACTAGGCTACCACGGCCCTGTATATATATATATATATATATATATATATATATATATATATATATATATATATATATATATATATATATATATATGTATGTATATATATATATATATATATATATACACACACACACACACACATATATATATATATATATATATATATATATATATATATATATATATATATATATATATATATATATATATATATATATATATATATATATATATATATATATAATTCCTTAATTACAAAATGCTTTGTAATTTTCTGTATCACTTTCTTAATTTTAGTAAATTACAGTGACATTTCGGAATTTTAAAAAATGAATCGATTTATAGGAAAATGTTTATGCTCAACAAAACATGTGATTTTCCCTGCCCTAAACAGTAAAAGTTAGAAATTAAATGTTTAAAACTAAGTTTTGTATTGTAGCTTTGAGAGGTCAGATTTATCACTTACAATAACTTATCTTAGTGGTCGTTCATTGCTTCTTTCTGTGCATTTCTTAAGATAACATGCTTGAGTTCGTACAAAATTCAATGCACATATTACTCAAAGAAAAATCTGTATTTCTGCACGTAAAATATTATTTGGTAGGAAATCACTGCTGTTATATAGCTTTGCTATTTGCTTTTCTCCCAATCCTATTTAATTTTCAACGTAAGGCAGCTTATTTCCAATATTATCCGCTTCAGAGTGTTCTGCAAGCCTGCCTTGCGATGCTTCTTCGTATAATACGTTGTCTTTATGACAGCAGCATCGGCGTTCTGAAAGCTAAAGTCTGAGGAAGTCCATGACTGAGAGCCTGGTGTCTTACATTAACAATAATTCGTGTAAAATACCACTTGAAATTAATCCTATAATTTGTTTCCTGAACTGAATAAGTGCTTACTTTTCCAGGACGCCTTCAACACATAAAATGGCACCTTGGGTGAAAAGAGTATTTCTGCATCTACTCCCACGCTTATTACTCATGCGGCGTCCTGCTTATCCGGACGACAGCCCAAAGGTAATTATTAATTTATTTATTTATTACAAATAACCAGAAGTTTGGCTAGTTCATCATTAATAATACCTCTACCCGAGTTATTCATTTTTCATTTACTAAAATGAGTTCAATAATTTATATATCTTTTATAAATGTTTTTATATATATAATTATCCTCTATAACTTAATGTTGAATTTCTGCAATGTATGTAATGCTGAATAATTTGTTATCCTTATTTCTCATAGTTAAAAATCCTTTTAAGCGATTAAAACTATCTCTTTAAAAAATATCCAAAATAGATTTGTTTGAGTTCTTCCGGTATCATTTGAATCATCTCCAATATCATTTCAAATGATCTACCTGGCAGAACAAAAGAATTATTTGGCCAGTATTGTCAACTATATAAATGCTTATAATGGGTAACTTCCTTAAAGCTTACAATAAAGATAATCTGAATGACCAATGTTTTGTAGCAATTTCGTTAACTTTTATCATAATATAAATAGCACTAAAAATAGCTAAACTTATAAATATCAATTTATTTTCTCTTAATATTAATAAAATATCTCTTTGCAATTTCTCAAATATGTGCAGGCGGGTAAAAAAGAATTAACTTTTAAATTTTAAAATATTAACTATTATATCCTACCAGATAAATTCTATAACCCAATGATAAATAGCTCAGCGTATGAAATCAAATTTAAAAGAGTATTTGGCAAAAGAACGCTATCGAGCAATTATTTTAAAGTGATATTAATTCAAAATGATGGTACTGATGCCGTATGATCCAGCATGCCAAATTCTGAGTTTGACGTTTTTTTTGGGGGGGGCAGATTTTTTTTGTTTATCTGGCCACCTGGTTTTTATTACATCATAGAGTTGGAACATTTATTACCTATAAGAATTATGCAGAAAATTCTATTTTTGCAACGGTAGTATTTACGTCAACGCGCACGTCACAAATCGTCATCTTGGCAACATTTCTTCATTTTTTAAAAAAATTCAAAATTTGGAATTTTGGATTATACGGCATCTGTGCCAAAATGATTGCATTCAACATCAATAATTAGCAATTGGAAACAGAAAATTTATTTCGTGTCATTGCATGTACGTTTTACTAAATTCAAATGAGGTTGCGATTTTCTTCAAGTTAAATAACATACAAGAAGACAGTTACCATCTAAAATTCTGGACAATATATCGGCCATACATAAAAGGGTTATCAATATCATTTGATGTACTTACTAAATAAAACGGAAGGAACTTAATGTTAGAAACTCTGCAATACATAAAAGTTTTTCACAAAGATTTGCTTATGTAAAGATAATTTACCGTTAAATATCACATAATTTAATTGAGAATTAAAATAAAGAGTGTGTTAGAATCAATAAGAATTACGTAACTTAAATTAAATTTTAAAAAAATAGGAGCCTAGCGAAATTTCTAAATTCTAACTGGTGATGAAATTTCATACTAATTTTTATGTTCGAACCGGTCA
This sequence comes from Latrodectus hesperus, assembly GCA_037975125.1. Lineage (NCBI taxonomy): Eukaryota > Metazoa > Arthropoda > Arachnida > Araneae > Theridiidae > Latrodectus > Latrodectus hesperus. The sequence goes on along the minus strand of CM075855.1, from coordinate 21,588,402 downwards.
ATAAATTAAGTTCCGACTCTATGCAGCCAATCCCACTTCCCAATAAAGCAAAATTCTTGTGTCATCTTTGCTAACAATGAACTCTATACTTTACATGGGCCCCAACTATAGAAATTATGAATAGCAAACTTTTTTCCTTCGGTAATCTTAATGTCTTTATAGGTAAGGAGGAAAAACTTATATTCCGAATAATAATAAGAAAATTGATGCTTTCAAAATGTGTGATTCGTGTTAAATATCGGAGTTCCAGGATATTTTCGAAGTGCGGCAGCTCAGGGCTCACTGGCATTGCTTGAGCACTTATTGATTGGGAAGCCATTGATCAAGGATGCCGTGAACTTTAATGGGTATTTTTTTCTTCTCTCAAAAGTTAAATGATGTGAATAACCTACATTATAGAAATAATACGCCATGTGAAAGATTCAATTAATCAATCTCATCTCGAAAAGAAATTTGAGGGTGCATCCTGATCAATATTGGCATTGTTTCCATCAATATCTTAAACTTAATTATCGTTAAGATATTAAAAAAAACCAATTATTTAATGTAAAAGCTCTACAATATTTGAAAATATAACTAAAACTCTATGGTTTGATTGAAAAGTATTTACAATTCTAGACATATATTTCTCTTTTTAAAGTAATTAAATGATAAATGTGAATAAGATTATTTTAACGTTTACCGTGAGAACTTTATATTCGTTTCTGTGCCTAAACAAATTGAAATAATCACCAAAACTGTAAAATATAATCATTATTAATTTATTAACTTTATTAACTTAAAGATTCTATAAAATTTTAACATCATTTAATTGAAAAAGTGAAATAAAATTTTAATATAATGAAAGATAACACAAAATGTTTCTATAAATATAAATTTTAATTGATTTTTTAACTTCAGAATATTTTAAGAATTCCAATAAACATAAGCAATTCTAAAACGGTTTCAATAACATAACTCCAACCATATTTTCGTGATAGTAAATATATTAAAGAAAGGAATACAATATACTGAAAATACACAATATGATAAAATGCCATACCAAAATACATAAATATTACAGGAAATCTATCCAGCGCAAAAGCAGCTAAAGAAAGATTTGCCAGTATAAATAAGATAAAACATGAAAAACATTAAAACTAAAAAGACAAAATTTGAAAATTACTACAAAATATACAATGGAAATGAGAGGAGGAGAGACTAGGGACCACGTCTTCACCAGGAGGGAAATGGCCAGCTATGCAAAATAAACATTCTTTTCACGTGGGACAAATATTTAAAAATCTTCGAGTAATCGCATTAAAAGAAAAGGCATAAATATATATAATTTCAAATTAGATACATATTATAATTGTGAAAAATAGATTATAGCTATTATTCAACTCGTTAATATGTGATAATATTTTCGGTGATAGCTCCAGAACATTTATTTTCAACGAGAAAATATTTTGCAATTATTTCCTGTGAGACTTCGTGTTAAAAAGTAAATATTTGTATCTTTTTAATTAATTTAATTTTTGCTTATGAATAAATATTTATATTTATTACAAATCTCTCGCATTCTCCTGGTGAGAAAAATATACTTTAGGCTGTGCCCCTTGGTGAAAGTTAGCAACTTTATTTTCGCCAACAGTATCTTCGTGCATGTTTGAAAAAACAAAATTGCGCCGAAAAACACGATGGCATGAATCAAAAGTAAAATAATTATACAAATATAAATGTTAAAAAAAGGTAAAAAAATAAGAATTTTTTAAATAAAAAATAAACACATTTAACTCTAGGAATCTCTATTTCACATATTTTTTAAAGTAAACTAAATTTTCTAACGAGTTTTCGAGAGTGTTCGAAGAAAAATGGCTTATGAAAACATGCGCAATGAATCAAAATTAAAAAAAATTGCACAAATTTTACAAATGCTTTTAAAAGTAGAATTAAATAAGATCATTTGTATCAGTGAATCCATAGAAATGAGCATAGTAAATAAATGAAAAATCTACTTACCAAACTTACCAAAACAAAGACGATATCCAAAATGAAAAAATGCAAAGATTACCAGAAATAAAACATGAATATGGCGCTAAATTGGCGAGAAATTGATGGACACCCTAAAGTATAGGCCATCCCTCTTGGGGAAATTTTTTTAACATCTAAGAAATATCAAAATGTCTTTAGTGACATCAATATTCAACTTCAATACGTCTACAAAAAAGTCACAACTAATCCAACGTAGCAACCCCTGCCAATGTTAAACAACCGAAGATCGATGTTGTGCTCTAGTTTTCAGGAAGCAAGTCTGTTTGAGTGGTGCTTAGGCGCTTGCGAAACGGGAATATTGCACTCCATGAAAAGTCCACCAGAAAATGAAGCCTATGCGGTGGACATTAAAATGCTTTTTGAAACCCTACAATGTTAGTCTGTTTGCTATTGTTACTTATGATACTTGGACAAGTCAAACTCACCAGCAGACGGCTATGCTAAATTAAGACAAAAGACGCATCGTCTTTTGTTTAATCAGAGCACCAAGAAGGTGAAAGTACGATTTTGATCTAAAAATCCCCCGATAGAGGGCACCACCAGAGGATCCACTCTCTCAATTTTGACTTTCATCTGGAGGGGGAGAAAATGTTCCTCCAACCCATGACAGCTATGATAATTGCTCAACGACAGATCACAGGATTTCAAGTCCACTGATTTAACGAGCATGTATATCGCATGCATTCGGTGGATCTTCGTCTGCACCGGGAATCGAACCCAGCTCTTCCAGACGAAAGAAGATGCCCTAAGCACTAGGATACCATGGCTCGTTAGTCATGTCCTCTAAATGAAATGATACCTCTGAGGGTGAGAGGCCAAGTATTGGGGTTCTTCTGCTTGGTCATCAAAATCCCGAGTAATCCACCCGGCTGCTTCTATCTAATTGGTACACCTCAACTCTGGGCTAGGTACAGGGAAGCAAGCTGCTACAACAACAAGGCCTGTTAGTTATTTACTATGCGGTGTAAAAATGATCCAAATAAAGAGGTGAATGCTTATGAAATTACAATCACAAGTATAAATAGAATTTCATAGCAAAAATATAAATTCATAGATAATATGCTTTTATTGCAATAAGCAAATGAATTCGCTTAAAAAATCATTTAATAACTCGATGAAATTCATAAGAACATCCTTTTTTACTACTGTCAAAAAGTTTTTTCGTTTGCTGAACTAGTGAATTGATATCAATTGAGAAGAATGCCACTGCTTTCAGCATTTCTTCCCGGAAAATAAAAGACGCATTCACTGCCCCTGCAAAGCAATGGCGTCGGAATACATACTCTTCATTAGGACCACCCTTCACTCCTTAATCTTCCCATTACACCTGCATTACAGCTCAGACACGGGGTGGCCGCACGTCACTTTGCGTGATTGGAGGGGAATGATGTCCTCACGTGCCTCTGGGAAGTTAAAGGAGATGGCCTCATCTCCGATCCGAACTCCTGCGATGTGCGTCTCACTGAGAGCGAATTCTGGAAAGTAATCAGATTTTAAGTAAAATTCTCGTTAACAAATTGAATGGAGCTTTCGATGGTTCCTTAAATAGAAATGATGCGATTAAAGCATTATCATTGTGTCTACCTTATATATATACACACACACACACACACACATATATATATATATATATATATATATATATATATATATATATATATATATATATATATATATATATATATATATATATATATACAATTCCTTCCAAAGAAGACAACCAAGACTTCGTAGCACGTCTGCTCTGTAGGAAATATCAACCAAAACAGCCTGGAGCGAACTTAACCCTTTCAGAAGGGTTCAGCATACTGGTCACTCATTCGTTAAGAATAGTGGCGCAAAATGATATCATTGGTCAGTTCGAAATTCCTTAACAATATTTGGTAATGTACATTTTGTTTTGGAACTCCACAAAAGGGGTGGCGTTACTCATACATTTTCCTTAAAGGGCCCATATATATAATAAAAGGGTACAAATTATAGGATACGAAAAACAAATATTTTTATATATATATATATATATATATATATATATATATATATATATATATATATATATATATATATATATATATATATATATATATATATATATATATATATATATATATATATATGTAATGTTAAATGTATTTAAGTTATCAGTCACTTCTACATTTTATAAAGATTATACTGTGGTTAATCTTTTTTATGATATGCTTAATTAAATGTTTTATTCAAAGGATACCGTAAACTAAAATTTCATGTTTGCCAATTTGGTATTTTTCACTTTAACTATTTAAATAATTTCAATAGAATGCAATATTTATAATTTTTTTAAGAATAAACCAATAATTTCATTGATAATTAAATAGCCATTTGAGTGAAAGTAATGTCGATACTATTTTATATTAATTTTCAACAGCCTTCATTAAATTTATAGACAATTGAAGTGCAGTGAGAACTTCTATCATTCTCTACATGTATAATGTACATAAATATAAAAATGATGATATTGATCCTTATGTTTGGTAGTGATTCTTGTCATTAAATGTATGCCATTCATGTGTCTTTAATATTTTAATTTTGAATTCGAATAATCTAATATATTGCTTGGTCTTAAAAAATTCTTAATCTTAAGGCATTCTTAAGAAATTTAATCAAAATTAAATCTTTATAGAAACTACAAATTACCTTCCTTATAGGTAGTCTGTCGTTGAATTAACTGTAAACCACTATGAGCAAATCAGATCTCTTTTGAGTAACTTATATTTAAAGTATACCTATCGTTATCATATTATTGTAAAAAGTTTTTAAAAATAATTATCAGCGAATTCAAAATGTTCTCCCGTAGATAGAAGAAATTCCTTATTCACAAACAATTCTATTAAGTTTTTCTACTGAAGAAAATTAATGTTGATATTTGTTCTTTGGAAAAATTTGGGAAAAGAAAACGAGAATTATTGGTATTGACGACGTAAGGAGGATTCTTTATTCACAAAAACTTTGACAAATTAAGTTCGTCTTATTTAAAGACTTGTTTTCAGAGAAGGAAATCCCGAGGACAGACTCCCACGCATACCCAGAATATACGAGACGTTGAAATAATCTCATCCGAAAGAAATTTGCTATCTGCAATCAGTGTAAACCAAATCTTACTAAAAATTAATTATCAAACTTACTGAAAACACATTCATTCTAATGGGGTTATTTTTCAGTGAGGCAATAATAAACCAAATTGGTTTTCTAGTTTAAGAAGAATTCAGATTTTTGTTTGCTTTTCTGAAACTGGTGTGCGTTAAAGAAGGTATTCAATAAATATTCTATAAATAAAATAAGGGAATATAAATGGAACATATGCTAATATTCTAGTTTTTGCATTTGTATTCTCTCGGGTGTATAGATTTCTCCCAATTTTAAAGTAGAGGGTTCCCACTCGAAAATGCAACAAGCAGAAGATCTTCAGGTCAGTTGATCAACTCATTGATTTATAGTTTTTTAGTATTATACTCGGCGCATTTTCTGGACTTTTCACCATCTTGGACTTTTTTATTGCTAATCTTGCTTCTAGATTTTTTAATATCTTGGGGGTATTAATATCCGTAACAAGTCTATAACCGGGGCCGTTGTTGTTATTGTTCTTGTTGCACGAGCATGCTTCCCTGTACCTAATCTCTCTAGGCTCCACCAGTTAGATAGAAGCAATGGGTGCAGTCTTCTTTATTTTGAAGCAAAGACATAATGCTTGGTCTACCACCCCCTAGTGGTTAGGACATCGGCTTTCCGTCCGGAAGGGCTGGGTTCAATTCCTAATGCCGCAAAAGACCCACCGAGTACATGCAAAATACGTGCTTGTAGAATCAAAAAACCTTTGGTCGGTCGTTGAACAGTTACCAGTTGTATAATGTGAGGTTTGGAGAAAATCCCCTCACCCTCCAGATCAAAGTCAAAATTGAGAAAGTGGATCCTATAGTTGTTCCATCTGTCGGAGGAGTCTTAGAGCCAAGATGTACTTTCACCTTCGTGGTGCTCTGGTTAAACGAAATACACACCCTTCTGACTTAATTTTTCATAGCCGTCTGCTTGCGAGCTTGGCGTGTCCTAGTGTAATAAATAACAACAATCTGAATCTGATGAGCTTTCGTGTCTGGAGTTCCTTGGTGCAATACTTTTATTGCATACAATTTTTTCCAATTTGCAAGGCTTCGTTAGCTTTTTGAGACAATAATTGGAAAATGGTGTGATTAGCTGGTAAATTGGGGGACAAGCTTTGAGATTGTAAACAAGCAGTGATTTATTTAAGGTATCCGCCTATGTTGAAAAGCTAATTTTCCGCAACCGAAAGTGGTAAAAAAAGTGGTATTTTACTTTTCTAGTATATCTTTTTTAATTTTATATGTTTTCAATAAAGTGCTGATTGATAGTCATAAGTATGAAACCGTTATTTGTCTTACATGTCCAGAAAGAAGCAGTACCATCATTATTGCCACAAGCAATTTTCTCAGAACTGTGTTTTTCACAAAATCTCCAAATCGTTTACACGAAATCTCGAGTAATAATAAAGATATTTGTATGAAATCTGGTCTACATGTTTAAAATGCTATTATCTATAAAATGTGCAAAATTTTGAATATATATATATATATATATATATATATATATATATATATATATATATATATATATATATATATATATATATATATATATATATATATATATATATATGAAGAATTTTTCCTTTACAGCTATTTTTAAAGAGAATGTTCAGTAAAATTTGATAAAATATCCATATTGCTGCATATTTTTAGCCATATTTTCTTTATCGCTCTGAATATTTCTTAGATTTTTCTTCATTTCAATCCTCACATAAAGCTTATGCCCAAATTAAATGAATGTTGAGGCATTTCAATTTTCTGCAGCGTTTCATCCGTTTTGTTAAAATTTCCCTAAAATTAGCCAGAAAATTACAAATTTCAAAAAAGTATTTTATGCGAAGTTAAAATTTTGACTAGTTTTATGTTTTCACATCGTAATTTATCTAAAAAACAAGATAAAAGAAAATTTAAATCAATTTTTAAAGGAAAATAGATGCGAATGTCGTCGATTATATTGTCGACCAATTCCTGCTTGTTTGTTTGTTTGTCGCTCAACGGTCATTTTTTGCACACGAGGGCTAATTAGACCGGGACTTACGGTTTAAAGTGGATTCCGAACCACTACAAACATCCATGCTCAAGGTGGGATTCGAACCCACGAACTGTTGAACCGAAGGCAAGAGCGCTAACCATTCGGCTGCCAGCTCGGCAAAAAAAATAGATTCGAATGTCGTCGATTATATTGTCGACCAATTCCTGCAGTGTGTTGATTGATATTCATACATATTTCCAATAAATGCATACATAAATTATAGATGTAACAGACTTGCGAATTTTTCTGAAAAAGCTTAGAAATATAATATTTTTGTATCTCTAAATTCTTCTCTAAATAAATGTAATTTTTCTTGCTTTAAATCTCTTGTTCTTCAAAAGAATAAAATATGCTGAGGAGACGCAAGAAATTTAAACCTGAATCAGTCTAGACACTTTGAGAGTATTTTTTTCCTACCGACTCCCATTGAAGAAATAATTAGCAAACAATGATATTTTTTAAACTGCATCACTAATCTTGTGAGTTGCAAGTTTATTCAAAACATTTTGTTAAAACCAACTATTAAGTTTGACCACTTATATTTATAAATGGGTTTTCAGCATTACTATATGTAGAAAAATTCACTTTTTGGAACTTTTCAGAATCTCATTCTTTGCAGTTGGATATTATTAGGTTGAGGAATAAGTTCATAGCGTTTTTACCAGACTTTTATTTAAACAAAAAACAATAATTATATCAATAAGTTAATCAATTATATATATTCGCTGTTGTTGTTTACAACCTCTTCATACCTCTCGACAAATTTGTTGATGCCTTTCAGTCAGAAATCGCCTGGTCTGGTGTCAAAAAAATTGCTGAGCCAGTTTGAAGGACCTCTTTGTTATCGAAGGTGTTATCGAACCATTCATATGGTTTGACAAGGAGTGGAAAAGAAGGTAATCGGTCAGTGCAAGGTCCGGAGAATGTGGTAGATGCTGAAGAACCTCTCATTCGAGTTTTGGGAGTGCGGCTTGTGCAACATGGGGCCTGGCGTTGTCGATCAGGAGTATGGTTTTCAGTCGAATAGCCTCATTCACGCGGTGTAGCTGGGCAATGTAGAGCTCCTTGTTGACTGCGGCTTTCTTTTCGAGCATTTCCCAGTGCACCAAGAGGTCCTTAAAAACTGGCTCAACAACTACTTTGACACCAGACAGGCGATTTTTGACGGAACGGCATCAACAAATGGGTCGAAAGGTATGAAAAGGTTGTAAACAGCAACAGCGAATATATATAATTGATTAACTTATCGATATAATCATTGTTTTTTATTTCAATAAAAGCCCTTGTCAAACGCGACGAACTTATTCCCCAACCTAATAAATTCCAATATCATGGGAAAATTCTATATTGTTACCGTTTATTCGCTTAGTAATTATGTGTCTATTTTGATTTTGCTCTTAAAGATACAGCACATAAAGTAATTTTTCACAGCCCAAAATTCAAATGAGATTTTACTATAATTTTATAACTGTCAAATTATTAAGGAGGAAATATTGTGTAATTTCAAATCTCATTACACACCAGTACAATAACAAAAATTGTATGAAGAGCATGAGTATATAGCACAAATTTTTTATGATCTAATGTTTACGACTTACTTAAATGAATATAAAAATGATAAGAAAAAATTCCCTTGTTAATGAAACAATTTAATTATTTTTAATTATGTGTTTGCGTGGCTTATATGCTTCTTTTCTCAAAGACGCTAAAAGCAAAATGCATTACCTGAAATGTTTTTTTTTTCACCTCATGATTAGGGCATCAATTATTTTCCCTAATTCTATTAATGACCGCACAAGAATGTCATATTTTACTGTACGCGCCTCATTTGTTTCTGTGTTTCATCATTCCATGTTACTCGAGGCAAAAGATGTTAAATGTAATTTAATTACAATACTTGATCGGCCGACGACAATTTATATATAAATTTCAATAAAAATATGCATTGTTTATATTTTATAAAGTAAAATATTCGTTTTTAATATTATGATTGGGGATAAAAATGTTTTAGACGCATATTTTAGATTAATATAAAAGTAGATTTATCAATAATAAATTATTTATTTAATATTATATTTTATGTGATAATGTTTATTTTTTAAATTAATATTTGTATAGAGTTTGCATACCGAAATAAATATATATTTATGAGATAACCATAGAAAGAATAACTTGAAATATGTTAAACTGAAATCTTTAAGCAATTTAAAATAACTGTGAAAAATGAAAAAAATTGTTATATCACTTAATTATTCATTGATTCAAAGAGTTAAATAACAGCAATAAATATAGATTATGTATGGAATATGTATAGATTTATAAAAAGTAAAAAGTAATCAAGCTGTGGATTTTAAATCTATTAAATATCGAAAATGCAGAAATAGCATGTTATAAAAATTATCTTTTTATTTATAATTTATTACTAGTTTATGTTGGGAAATCGAAACATTTTTATAATTTTATTTTTAAAATTTATGTTTTGCATGTGTGTTTCATATCACAAACTTTAACACATATTATACCTTCCTACCGATTCTTTCAATTTAAAAATCAAAGTTCAATTTAACTTTATTGTTAGTTTTTTTATAATATTAAAGACATTAACGGCATTAAAATTTTTCATTTCTTTTCTAATAAAATCAATCCATTTAATTTTATTTTTAATTAAATATGAATAAATGTGCCTGAAAATTTCTATTTCATGCTCCATACTTTCTTAAAACACTAAAATAAATATGCATGAATTTGATAAAAATAAAAAAGCAAGTTATTTTTAGATATTTAAAATAAAAACATTTATTCGATATTTCATACAAAACACATTATTAAATTTAATCAAAAATACTTTATGCTCTTCTTTTGAAAGTTCGTTTTATTATTTTGCACAGATTATCCTCCTAATAATATTATACTGAAATTATTCTATTCTTTGTATAATTTTAAAATGTAAGATTTTATTTGAAGTTTGCTTTTTTTCGTAAATTATGTGTTTTAAAAATATTTAACAGGTGATTAGAGTAATCACAATAATTTTGTTATAAATATAAATTTCAGAAGAAAAAATAATATATATATATATATATATATATATATATATATATATATATATATATATATATATATATATATATATATATATATATACATATATATATATATATATATATATATATATATATATATATATATATATATATATATATATATATATATATATATGTATGTATGTATATATATATGTATGTATATGTATATATGAGAAGAGATAGACTGAAAGAAAGTTTTATATAATTTTTTTTACATTATTTGCATATAAAGCAAACTACTTCGGCAATTTCAATTTGCAACTAATTAAATGATAAGAAAATAGGTCAATCATTACATTAACCCCACTTCCCAGTGTTATAAACAATCAGGTTTTTATATTGGTATTTAAATGTTGAAGGTTAAATTTTCGCTCATTCTGTCTTATTTGATAGGACCCAATGCTTCATTGAATAATCAACTTAACTTGAATAATGATAATAAATTCAAAAAGCAGATCCTTGGCTCGTGATATGGTTTTGCTATATTACATGCGTGTTGGATGATATGATGATGAGTTTTCATTTAAAAAATGATACTAATCTGCTTTATTAATGAAATACTCGATTAAAAAATTAAAAAGAATAATCCAAATCTATGTGGACGACTTCTGAATGAGAGCCCAGAGATACTGAACGCACGTGTAATAAAACATAGCAGAAAATAGACCCAAAAGATTGCATAGGAATTTCAATTTTTAGAAAAGACAAAAAAAAAGGTTTTAGAGCATTAATTTAACTACATGTAAAAAAACTGTTGTTGTGACTTAGACACTTGGACAATCCAAGCTTGCTGGCAGACGGCTATGCGAAATTAAGCCAGAAGACTTTCGTTGAAATAGAGCACCACAAAGATGAAAGCTCGTCCTTGCTCTAAGACTTCTCCGACAGATGGCACCACCAGAGGATCCACTCCCTCAATTTGGACTATGAGCTGGAAGAGGAGCCTGTATATCTTCATGTACTCGGTGGGTCTTTTGGCGGCATTGGGAATCGAACCCAGACTTTCTGGACGAAAACCACCAGGCTACCACGGACCCGAAAAAAGTACTGATTGGAAATGTGATTAAATGTTTGCTGATTGCTGTGGTCTCATTTAATTAAACGTGCTGCACATCTTTTCTACGTGTATTCGATGGGATTTCATTAGGTTAGAAGTGCAATCCTTGAGTCTTCAGTCATGAAAATGGTTTCGCAGTAATGCTTCATCCGAGGAGGATTTGAACTTGAGTGGGTTCAGATCAGAATAACATGCCGTTAATTACAATTTCAAAGGGGACGCAGGCTACAACATCTACCAATATTGACTGAAGGCTCTAACATTGCTTACCTTCAATGTTATTTTTATCAAACGAGTGTATGGTCATTCATTAAATCCTTTTCCTCCACGTCAAAACGAGTTTCATTTACATTCCAAATGAATTATATGCATTCGATTTCGATGCTTAGAAACGAACATTCTTCGTTTGCATGGTATTTTATCCCCGGGTATATACCATTAACCTAAATGCATAGAGATCATTATGATGAAACCAAATTTGAATTATTTGGCTTCAGATCCCTTTTTTCGAACGAAACCGCTTTTGCAATGGAGTAGAGTTGCCTTTTCTGCCCCTACAAAATTTGGTAACATTTCATTTAATATGATAGCTCATGGAAAGGCTAATCATGATCAAACATTTCTTTTTTCTGGGAAACTATTCAAGGCATTAGATAACTTTCGTCACCCCAATAATATCCGCTATATTTTCTTGTGTTTGCCCAGATTCTTATCTCTCAAAAATAGGCCAATGGTTTCCGATAAAACACATTATTGTAACATTTTTTTTAAACCAACACAACTGAATTTCATAACTAAAGCAGTGAAGAAAAGAAATTTCTGCACTTATTCCCATTCTCTTTTTGCTTTCCTGAATATTGATTTATTTATACAGTTTTCTTCTTATAATTTTTTTCTGAGAGTTTACACAATGTGTGTTTTTTTATGCTAGTTCTTGGTGTAAATATTTGCTTGATTTACTTGGAACAGTTTTTTCAGAATTTTTTAAGTGGGTAGTCAATGGTCTCAAAGAGTTGTTATCGGTTTCATACTATTTGTCAGATGACGAGTGAGTAGCTTAGGTGGGGAAGGAAGAAGTTCTTATAAATTTACAAATAATTAAGGGTTTATTTACAGAATATTTACAGATTACTTTAAGGTAGCTCCTTCATCGTGAGCTCCTTCTTACAATCTCTCTTCTCTCTTACTTCTACACACCTCTCAACATTACATATTAAACACTGCCATCTAGTGGCCACTCATTTTATAAGTAATATTACAATTTGTTGCTAACATTCGGCCAGACTGACCTTACAATTGTCCTCAATTTATGTAATAATGCTAAATTACTAATTAATACAACAAATATTAACATTAACAATTAAATTAAACATATCAGATTAAATAAAATTATTAACTACATAACTATCATTATTTTTCATTCAACCCAATTCGTCTTGCCTGCCGTTCAAATAAAACTAAATAAAAATTTATATCCCCATCTTTAATTTTATATTCGTGCATTAACTTTCGAAAATCTACGTGTACATTTCTACTTTCATCGTTGCTACTTATATCTGAAATATTTACATTTTGAACTCGATTTTCGATACGCAAACGTTCAAGTTCATGTTCACGGTCAGCCAACGTTTTGGCGGCTATTTCTGATGCAATTCGATCTTCAGTAATCCTACTTAATAAGCTCTTACTAAACTCTTCATCATACGTCTCTGATTCCGTTATAATACGTTTTAAATCAATTATTTTAGCATCTTCAGGTAAGGAGAGACCTAATTCTGTTGCTAACTCTATTAAATCTACTTTTTTAGCCTTCCCCCAAAATGCCATACTTTACAAATTATAATACTTAATTACTTTATACATAAAAATAATTTATATCAATAACGAAATTATTACTTTTACTTCACCCAAAACGAAAATAATTGTTTCTTTAAAAACGAAATTACTTTTTGCAAACGAAATTAAGAAAATACTTTATACTTATACTCAAAATTCTTAAATATCGTTTACTACTTCAAAATACGTTACTTAATACGTTAATATACATTTCGAAACGAAACAATTAAAATTCGCCTACCTCAATTCCGAAAGCGTCGCGAGTTATATCCCTCTTCTGATTTGTTATCGGTTTCATACTATTTGTCAGATGACGAGTCAGTAGCTTAGGTGGGGAAGGAAGAAGTTCTTATAAATTTACAAATAATTAAGGGTTTATTTACAGAATATTTACAGATTACTTTAAGGTAGCTCCTTCATCGTGAGCTCCTTCTTACAATCTCTCTCTCTCTTACTTCTACACACCTCTCAACATTGCATATTAAACACTGCCATCTAGTGGCCACTCATTTTATAAGTAATATTACAATTTGTTGCTAACAGAGTCTATCAGAATTTTGTGCATTACTAGCATTGTTCGAAGAGTCCATGTCTACTTTAACATCAGTTAAAATATTTCATTCATCTAAAAACATTTTGATGTCAATTCTCATAATTTAGATTCAAGAAAAGTATATAATTAGCGAGTTCGAAACATAAAATCAGTGGACAGCTTTAGAGTATAGATCAGAAGAAGCGCATATTTTGTGGATAAAACACGGTCTGAATATGTCCCAATAAATTGTCTTCATCAGTATTCTTAAAAATTGTATGTTTTAGTTATAAAAAACCGAAATTTAATGCATCTTTCTGTCATGGAAAAATTATAAAAGTTAAGAAGGAAAAGCACATTTAGTTTGAAACCAAAACGAACTGCTTGATAAAAACAATTAATATACATTATTAAAATAAAAAAAATGGTTTTATTGAACAATTTTTATATCTTTGTGTATATTTCCTCTCAAAATATAGATTATAAAGTTTGAAAAAGAGTTTTTTTAGATTTAATTTTCTATTTAAGCAACTTTTAAACTAAATATTTAAAATTAATTTTTATTCAATATTTAAATTGAACATTTTTTAAAGTTGTGTTCATTTTAAATTACTCATTAAGATGTGTGTGGCTTTAAATAAAATTTGAACTTTATGAAAGCGAGAAAAATATTTTCAGAAAGGAAAGCACATATTTGTTCAGAAATCGAAATCTTCCCTATCTAATCCAAAGAATTTTCAACCATAAAAATATGCGCATAAATCACATTTCCATGTAAATGCCAGTTTAAGCTAATTAAGTTTAAGTTACCCAACACAAAAAAATTCAAAGATCATTATCTGTAGATAAGACCGTAAATTGTGTAACAAGAAAATTGCGTATCCCTTTTATTTTGTAGCCGAAAAGATTAAACGATCCGATAAGTAGAAGATTATTCTCTTCGTAGTGCAGACCAAATCCTAATGCTCAGATTTAATCCTTCTTTATCCTCAGTCATCAATGATCCAAATGCATTTACTTTTCTCTATCCTGTGCCCAGAATTAACCTTTTTATCTGATCATAATATTAAACGCAAGTACTTTATATTCCATAATATTCAAATTTTTTTCTTTATTTCTCGTAAATAAATAATGAATTCAGTATTAAAGTCAGCCAATTACCTAATTTGAAATAAAAATAATTATAAGTGAATTTGATTTCTTTTACTATTTGTTCTTTAGATATGACATTTAATTTTATGTTGCCACTAATTTTTAAGAGAAACAATTGAAAATTAGCCAATTGATTCTTATTTTTCACATTTTAATGATATACAAACTTGCAGTTTGAATCATCTTAGTTCTCTAAATTTCAATTCAATAAACCGTTTATTGAGTTCGTACCTCGTGAGTCTTTTTTATAATGAGATTGTAATTGTTCATACTCACAAGTATACAAACCTTAATCAACAGGTGCGTTTTTGCTGTAATTTCACCAGAAATAAACTGAGAGACATGAAATTCTCTCATGAGAAATAGAGTAAAGAGACATCTATTTGCGTAGTTGTGCAAAAACGAATACAAAAGACAATCAAAGAAAAAAGGCTTTGTTGAATTCATACTACAGGATTATTTGTCGAAGGGGGAACACAACAAGATGTTCCTTAGTATGGGATTCGGAGGCCCTCTCTTACTGTAATGGTTGCTTTGAACCATCTCAGCAACAGATTTTCCAATAGTTCTGGCGGCAATTCTTCAATCATCATCTGTTTCAATAGTAGGATGTTCTTCGGAAGATATAATCGTGGGGCATAGCGTCTACCCAAAGCATCCAGCACATGTTCCATTGGATTTAAATCAGGAGATTACGTTAGGCAGTTCATTTGATATATAACTTCACGTTTCAGTACTTGTTGAACAGCAGGAATACGATGTGGCCACACATTATCATCCCTACTCCAATGGCATTTTGGAACAGATGCATATGGAGAACTGTCACGATTTTGCAATAGTAATTTCTGGTTACAGAGTTTCTGTTCTAAAAATTTAGCTTCATCTGCTCATTTAATATTATGCCTCCTTAGAAGACAAATTTAGGACATCCGTAATGGTCTATTTCTATCATATATCTAGAAAAAATCCGTGTCCCGATCTCTCGTCAAATCAATTGGTGTTGAGAATCACTTAAAGGACTCTCTTCCGTAAAGATGACACAACTCTATTCATGAAATGCCCAGTTTTTGTGCTACTTGCACAAAAAGCTAAGCCATGGCACCGATATCAAACTTTCAAAAGATTTCAGGACGGTAAGTGAAGAGGTCAACTTTGTGAAGGCATCTGAGCCCAGAAAGCTTGCAACCCCGTTGTTGTTGAGTTGCTGAATAGCTTCGAGCTGTTTTCAACTGCAGGATGATATTCGATCATCTACTGAAGTTATTTTTTTAGGTGGCATTTTGTCCATCTAACTTTGTAATAGAGTCTCCATCAAACTTTGCAATAGATCAACCTATGGTTTGGAAGATTATACAAACACCAGAAACGACACTTTCATTCTCTTCAGCCACACTGATCAAACCACGATCCTCCCCCAGCTTTCTGATGACTCTTCCAATTGTGAAATTGTCCAGAGACTTCTTCCAGTTATATTTCACCAAAACCTTCGTTTGCACCTCTAAGAGAATGTCTGTTCTTCCTTTTACTGTAGTATTGAGTTCCGTATAACAATCGCAAACGTTTTGCATATGCTCACGTTGCCTGTGACGTTTTGTTCAACTGCATTGTGTTCATTGCACTTGTTGAAAAATTCTCTTTTCAGCAATTTCATCGCTGCCTACTTAAAATTTACATTGCTGCACACCAGTGTACTTTTAACAGTAAATTTAAATAATAAATTTGAGTACTAGAACTTATGTGTAAAAATGACAATCAAAGGAAGCAATTATAATTTTATGTAAAAATTAAAAATACTTCAGAGTGTCTTTACACTTTAAAAAAAAGAGATACTTTCCCTTCTTCTTATCGCATGTTCTTTTAAAAATATAATAATGATTTCTCGTTATAAAATAGAATTCAATTTAGTTTTGCGCTTGTTTAAAGAATAAAGATATCCATTTTATTTGAATTTTTGTACCTGTTATGTCATTAAAAATTATAAAAAATTAAGCATCATACTTTTGACTAAAAATCAGTATTCTTATCAATACAAGTTCAATTAAGACTCATTTTTTTATCTAATTTAATTATAATATCGTATCGAAATCATATCCATATATTTCTCAATTTAAAAGAAAATTTCCATAAGAAAAAGAAAATTTTAAGCACTTTATCGAATTAAAAAAAGATGATAGTATAAAATATATATAACTATACTTCACTCTCTTATCCACTCTCACAAAAAGAAAAAAAAGGTGAGCTTTTAATTAGATTTCAAACTTTAATTACTTAGGAGGTGGCAACTTTCGTTATCTCCATACTCTACTATAAAGAGAAGTGGATGAAGAAAAAATGGTAAATTAAAAGGCCTCCTACCGTAACGCTGGCAGGGTTACGGTTGTGGGCAATATGAAATACTTTATTCTGAGAAGAGTTTATACACAAGGACAATCTTATTTTATGTCCCCTTTGGCGATGGAAAGTTTTGTCGCCCCTCTTATCGCGAAACCCGGTGTAATTCAGTGGAAGAGCTGGAAATGGCGACAACTTTAATTAAAAAACCTTCAAATATTTGAATAAGAGAAAATAAAGTGCGAGTAACTAAACTCCTTCTGACACTCAGGTGCTGCGAAAGGTAAAGGGGAGAATAAATATTTTGTAATTCCATTCCATACTTTGTGCCATAAATATATTTTGAATCACGTAAAAGAATTTGTATGTATTTACTGACATTTTGGATTTCATAATAATTACTGAGGAATAATTACTTAAGTAGCGTTTTTTCATCGTTACATTAATTATTTAAATAACAGAGGAAAATTTTAAGCGATTTAATTTTTATTAGTATGTTTTATGAAATATATACTTGATTTTTTTCATATTTATTAATTTTAATACATAGCATATTCTTGATAAATAATTATTATCTGCTGTCAGATATTTGAAAAATATTTTTGTCGTTTGATTATTAGGAAAAATATTTCTTAGTTAATTCATGAAAATCTGAAGAAACAGCTGAGCAAACAGTTGAACTGTTAGTACCCTCATTTCAATTCAATTTCTAATCAGCTTGACCTCTACATCAAACATGGATAATTGAAGTTAAAAATCCATTTTAATTCAAAATCGTGATCTGATTAACTTTTTAATGGAAGTAGTTACCATAAAGCTGCAAGCAAATTAAATTGACTTGTAAATAAACATAGGTATTTAATTGCTAGGTTGCATAATCTTTTTTTAATTTAGAAACATTAATTCCTTTTTATAGTATATCCACATAAAAAATTACCATCAGCAAAAGACTGGTTTTTAAAAATTTATATTTTTTAAAACTCAAAATATAATCAGTAATATACGAACGCGTTGCACAATATTTAAAATCTATTTTTCATACTTAAAATTACTTGCGCGAATAATTCCTAACTGAAAAGAATACCTAATAAACATGTTTTCTAATTTTGCACAATCAATGGTTATTAGAAGCTCATCACTCAATCATGGTAATTAGAAGTTCTCGCCAATAATTATTATTATCAATTACAATTAGAAATCATTACTAATTCACAGGATTTTTTTGCAAACCATTAATGGTTTAAATTATTTTTATCTACAAATATTACTGAGAAGTACCACTTGACTTTTGGAAGTACAAAGTGCCAAAGGGTTTCAAAATTGGTACATAACATATTGTGTTGTTATTTCAAGATACAGATAACTTGATCAAAATAAAATAATGATTTATTAAATAATTTATATATAATTCTCGGGTACTAATAAAATTTAACAGGTTACAGTAGTTATACATAAATTTTTATGAAATTATAGGGAAAATTGTAAGATAGATAAATAGGTATTGCATCATTAATT
Organism: Latrodectus hesperus; assembly: GCA_037975125.1. Lineage (NCBI taxonomy): Eukaryota > Metazoa > Arthropoda > Arachnida > Araneae > Theridiidae > Latrodectus > Latrodectus hesperus. Next base: position 21,569,690 of record CM075855.1, on the reverse strand, counting down.
TAACCTTAGCTAATTATTGGGTAACCTCGAGCAGTGAGAATTGTAAATCTTTGTTTATGTTGGAAGACACCTTTTATTTGTTGACCAAGATCATTCCAAATACACTAATATCGTGTCGCATTGAGCCACTGTCAAGTAGCTCAAGTTTGTTATCCTCTTTGTATGGAAACTCCCCACTATGCCAATCAATGAACTTCAAATACATAATTGAAGCCTATTACAAAGCTTCTGTTTACAAAATGTGCATTGTAATGTTAATCAAGCACGCTACAACCATGCACATCACATTATATTAGCATCACTTGACCGTGGATCAAAGCGTGTCGTTTTGAGCCATGTACAAGTAATACTGTCATAATGTAAGTTGCCCTTCTTGTATATATCCCACACTACTCTAAGGAATGAACTTCAAATACATAATTGAAGCCTATTACAAAGCTTCTGTTTACAAAATGTGCATTGTAATTTCAATTACAACAAGAGCCGAAATCCATGTTCATCCATTTTCCAGGTAATGGTTCGCACCTGCAATGGTACAGAACTGCAACCGCAAGACTACGTGGCTGGAGGTGGTCGGTGTCCCAGCTACGACGAACTCCCCCACTACAGCGGCTGTCGTGTCCACGGTCCAAAGGAGGAGGACGTGGCCAACACGCAGATGAACGAGCCCCCGCGTCGGCTGCATTTCTGCCCTGACCTGCAGAGGGCTATGGAATCCGTTCACTACATAGCTGACCACACAAGGCGTTACGAAGACCAAATGAGTGTAAGTATAATGATAGTCCCGCCACAAATCGACTCTATTTGCTACCCTGTGAGGATATCGGTGCAAAATAATATCTTATCATAACAACGACCCAAGAGCGAGTACACGATCACAAATCTCGCAGTGCGATTAAACACGAGTGATAAATGAATGCCTCTAACTTGAAACTTATATGGATTGAGCGGAAGTTGCAACTCTGTCGAACGGAATTCTCAATATATTTAGCAGTCGATTTCATATTAAAATTATTCAATTATTTTCTTAAAGTTTATCTAACAACTGTCTTTCTACAACATTAAATAAAAAATGTATTTTTTTAAATAATTATTGTTGGTTTTCAGTCAAACTTGTTAAATTTTTTTAATGTTAATTTTTGAGAGAATTGTTTTTTTGTGGTGGAGACAAAGAAGTTTTTTAGAGAATCGAAGTTCTTAAGTAAATATCTGGTTGGGTTTTGTTAAAAATATAACTTGATATTAATAATTAACACAATACATTCATAAAATTTATTTTAAATTAATTTTTTACCTTACATTACAGCGAATATCATTATTATTTGAAAGTAAAATCAGTATTTTAATGGCAAAAATGTTGGCACATATAAGTTTTTAAGGGATAAATAACACGAATCTATCATTATTCACAAAAATTGACAATACAATTTGGGCCGGTGTGAACCAAGTCACGGAGGCGAGTAGCGTTTCCCGCGCCAAACAACCACAAACCCGTTTATTGGGCAGGCCACATTCATACATCATCACAAAAGATAGGACAGAGAGAACAGAGAAAGAAAGTAACATCCATGCCCGAACCGGGATTCGAATCCGGGACCCACATTAAAAAGCTTTTTAATTACAATTAAAATTTAAGTGAGACCTTTTTTGATAAATTTATACACTATTTGAAAAGATATGTGTTTCTTTTTTCGTTTTATATTTGACAGATATAATTCAAAAAAAGAAATTTAATAATTATATCATTTTGTTTTTTTAATATAAACTTCACCTAAATTATTTAATAAATACAAAATTCGTAGATTCAAATTAATTTTAAAATTTATATTTGAAAAATTTATGATTTTCCTCTGCTTAAAATCTTACATAAAAGCAGAAAGTTAAGTTTTAGAGATTTTTTTTTTTTACTCTATCAGTAATTTTCCTCTCTGTCTAAAGGAATAATTATTTGCATGAAAAAAAAACTAGAATATTATTTCAATATATAGATTTTTCAAAAAAATATTGCAAAGTTATTAATTTTACATAAACTTCACTTTGGAATTTTCAGAATGTGTCAAAAAAATTGACAAAAGAAGCGAAAAAAAAAATTCGGCATCGAAGAACAATAAATAAGTTTTCAGGCAGAGAACCCTAACTATTCCGAGGAAATTTATGACTCGCAACACGACAAACGCATCTATCATTTTAGGGAAATTCGCCCCTGAAAAAAAAGAAGGAATCAAAGCCTTTGCTACCTTTCAAGGTAGCCTAGAACACCGAATGAAGATCGATTGACACTGCGGGGTGACGAGAAAAAAAAATACAAGCCTCCCTCGCTCAAACTATCGAAAGTTTGCTGAGCTTGAAACTATTTCACTGAGGGGGAGACAGCTAAGATTATTCTGAAACCAATAAAGTGAATTTATTTCGTGAGAATATTCCTTCTGTTGGACTATAGATTTCTCGCTCGACATGCCTCAAGTGTAGATTAGAATATTCTACATAATACATAACTTAACTCTCTCGTTCTGGAAGCTGCACTTCTGCTCTACTTTTTGTCACTTTTGTAGAGGACTCTATCTAAATATACTATTCACTTTTTTTAAGTACACATAGCACAATATCTAAATAAATTATATTTTATAACATTTATATTTAAAATTCTTCTTCTTTTCATACGTAATTAAAATCATAATTTCAAATGAATGTTATTAATTGTTACCTATAAAGTTCAAATACATTATATTATAAATAATGCAATATTTATTATAAGTATTTTCAAAATAAAAGGATTTCGGAGGTTACTGAAACTAAATAAAGGAAAGGACCAAATAAACATACTAAAAATAAATTGAATGTAGAATAAAATATCAATATATGAATATATTTCGATCATTTTATACTTTTGTTGGTAGATTATAAAATTTTAATATTTTTTTTAAAATCAGTTTCTCAAACAGTGTTGCTCGTAATGCTATTTTTCAACGTAAAATACATCTTCACAAACTGGTTTCACAGAAAACGCGCGCGCGCACCTTGTATCATTATAAGTAAACCTAATATGTTAGAGAGAAAGAGAAACAATTTCATTTTCGATATATTTTTTAAAAAAAACCAAAACATCAATGAGGAATTATACCAAAAGTTATTAAAAATAAAAAATTAGAAAGGAAATAATTATATCATTTATTCTAAAGCAAGTTTAGAAACTTAATGCCTGTGTTACTAGAGTAATAAATATGTGTCTTAAATTTAAAGTGGTACAAAATAGCTGTTTTACTTTTCTTTCTTATTGAATACTTACTCTCGATTGAAAATACCTCTAATATGACAATATTAATAATTCTATTCATTAGGAAATAGCTGCAAAAACGTCTTAAGCAATGGACATTTTCTTCCGTCCTGTTAAAATGAAAGGACAAAATGCGTTTACGATTTACCCCAGATGGCAACAGAACCAAAGAAGAAAGCTGATGGGAAAAGATATTCAAATATTGATAATGAGACACTGATGCAAAAAGAAATTGATGTGCTTTTAGAACAATCTTGAAAGATTGTTTCAACTTTAAAAATATTAACTTTTCTTAACAATAATGTTTAAACACCAATAGAAAAGAAAGAGTTATTTGAATATACCAGACTTCATTGCCTTTTTGGCGTATTTATCACTTATTCTTAACAGTTTTTATATATGCTTCCAATGCTTTCAAATTAGAACTTATTATAAGAGTAAATAGGATTCATATTCTTTAACAAGAATAAAAAAAACTGTCATAGCGGATTGTCAAGTCAATGAAACATGGATTTATTACGATACAACTGAATCAAAACGACAGTTACTGTAATCCGTGCAAGCAAAGACACTTAATTTTTTCAAAAATTATCCCGTATGCTTTATTATAAGACATTCAAGGAATATTGTTAGTGGATTGGATCCAACAAAGTACAGCAGTTAGTATTACTGCTTGCTGTGAAACGCTGAAAATGTTACGGCGCATGATACAGAAATAAATTATAGGACTACTGATTTCTGGAACAGTGTTAGTTCTGGAACGGTGTTAGTTCTGAAACAGTGTTAGTTCTGGAACGGTGTTAGTTCTGGAACGGTGTTAGTTCTGAAACAGTGTTAGTTCTGTGACAGTGTTAGTTCTGGGACAGTGTTAGTTCTGTAACAGTGTCAGTTCTATAACAGTGTGAGTTCTGAAACAGTATTAGTTCTGTGACAGTGTTAGTTCTGGAACAGTGTCAGTTTTGGTACAGTGTTAGTTCTGGAACAGCATAGAGCACGCACAACACCAATGATTTATTTCACTCGAAATAATTTTGTTACCATCCTAAATGTCTGAAACTAGCTTCATAGAGTTTATACTTTTTTACTCATCTCAGAAAATTTCATACCCTGAAGCATTTTGTAAGTAATGGGGAGATTAAGGTAAACATCCCGAATCGGTCCAGAATAGCAGGTCGCTGAAATCTATGAAGCAAGTAAGTAAAATGAATGACAATATTCCTTAATCTGCATGGTAAATAAGTGGTAGAATAATTTAAGACATAAAGCTTTTTCTTCATAAAATACAACAAAGAATTATTAATATTTTAACAGTAAATGTTACTTTCTGGATATAATTCTATTATATATCCTGGTATTCCATTACTCAAAATGGCATTCGGACTTTGTGCTATATCAAATAAATATGTATGAAAGCATGTAATCAACATCATGAGAAATGAGTGTACTGCTTAGCTATTCAAATAAATGCCGAACCTTATTTTAAATATAGAAAAAATATTTATTCAGAACAAAATGAATCATTCAGAATATCAGAGATAGATATCTAGAATATTATAACTATAAAACTAGACAGTTAAGAAGAAAAAAATGAATAAAAATTGAATCAACTAAAAGTAAAATCAGGAAGAAATAACTTCGGGAGAAAAATGGAATAAATCCTTATACAATCAAATCAAATGAGGAAAAGCTGTTTCGAATTCATTTATATAAATAAATATATGTATGATTTAATATTGCGTACATGTGATTTTGAGAGATTTGTTCTGAACTGCTTATTTGATAACATAAATACGTAGCTATAGTACAATATTAATATACGATTTATTTAGCAACAAATAATGAATGGTTATTGAGAAAGTATTCTTATGTTGTTATTAAATAATGCCCTGCTATACTAGGATTTTCACCTTTCAGAGCTATAAGGAGAGGAAGTGATCGCATCTTGTAGAGTGGGTCACTCAGTGGGTGTGCCATCGTAGCCCCTAAAGTAATTTAGAAGCCGAGTCCAACCAGAAGACTCCTAGAAAAATTACTGTTGTTGTTAAGCTAAAAAAAAAGGCAGCAGTATGAGCTAATTACGAAATTCACATTAAGATTAAGGACTGGACTTTTTCTTAAGGGTTTTATTTATTTTTTTAATCATGCTTACAAAATGAAGCACCATGATATGAAAATGAAATAGTGTGGAATCAGTTTGCTAAGAAAGAAAATTTGATAACGAATCATAAAATGTTGATTTATCCTGGTTAACAGAAACCTTACCCACATCACAATAAACAATTGCTCAGACTCTTAACAATTACAAAAAAATAATAATTTTTTCGTAAGCAAGTCATTAGACTTAAAATTCAAGAGTTTGTCCTCAAATATTACAAGTATTAACTTAGAATTCTATTAATTAATGAAATTTTTAAAAATTTAAATCATCCTTGTCTACTTAAACTAATTATAAAGTAGATGCTTTGTCTTGTCTTTTTCATTTTGCTTTTTCTTCTATTCTATTGTGAACGTGGCTTGAATCAGTAGAAAATGGCTTCTCAAACAGATACTTTGGTTCTTATATAAGAAATCGTTGTATTAACAAAATGAACTTCATCACCATTATCAGACATTCGATGGTGAACTTCGCCTTGTTTGCTGCCGCTCGAAACTCGGTTTTCAGGCAGGCAACAAATTCATTGACAAGTCGGATTTATGACGCCGTCTCAATATGATGTGATATCGACGAAACGTTATCTGACGTCATGGAAATTTTCAACCAATGAGAATTGTAATAAAGGGCCATGATCTCAACTGGAACGAAAGAAACAACCTCCTTATAGTTAAAAAAAAAGTTAGAAGGCTGCTTATTTGTCCATATCTGATTAGTCCTACACTTTATTATCGTCTAAATAATGTAAATAGAGTGTATGGTAAAGAATTTTTATATGAATAATCTTAAGCAAAAATATTTTAATCTGAGTTATATTATTGACTTAAATTTGTATATAGCTTGATAAAAATCAAATTATTTTCCAGTGAATCTTCTTTTATTCAAAGCATTGTACAATACTAAATATTGAACGAGTGAACGCCGAAACAAATGAATTCTCGTGGTACTATTCAATGCATGAGCGATGTCATCTGCTTGGGGCTCATCTCAACAATACTGAACATCAAAGAAGCTGTGGTTTTTATTGGCTTACTCTTTCCTTATATATTCCTGGATCAATACGAATATTTTAATAGAATCGTCCCCTTTTACTAATATAATAGCTATGAAATATAATAGCTATGAATATTCAATATATATAACAAAATTAATAAAGCTAATTTTTTGACCTACTAATTCAAAATCGCTATTTATCTTCAATTAAAGCTGTCATATTTTTCAGTTAGTGTAAGGCAAGGTCTATAAAAAATTTGGATTCGAATAGAAGATTCTCAGAAATGTCCTTGCTCAAGGGTCTCCTGTCAAATTCAGTATTGATTTCCAACGTTTCAATTTATTCATTTCCATACAAGTTATTTGCGGAACAAGTTATATTAATTTTTTAATCATTACTGCGATTTTTCCAAAAAGAAATTTAAATTTATAATGTATTTCTTGTACAAAAAGTATTATGTTGAAAATTCTTAGTTTATATGAGTGAATTTATTTCTCCTTCTATCTCGAAATGGTAATCCGTTTGTAAAAGAATTTTGCATAGGTCTCGGAGGAAGAAAAAAATCACAAACAAAATGACAGATGCTAATTTTAGTTTATTTTTTTATGAATCATAAAACTAAGCACATTCAGAATCAAATATGGCTTGAAAAGTCAATAGAAAAGAAACTGGGGTCTCAAATATCCACTAATTGCATATAAAGCTGGCTTAAGAAGCCCAACAATTAACTAATCCTTCATTTTGAGACTGATGTCTCCAATGACAAAACATTTATTTATAAAATGGCTTAAGAAGCCGAACTAATTTTAATTAAGTAATTTTAATAAGACTGGCGTCACCAAAAGCATAATAATCATGTAAAAGTAGGCTTAGGAAGCCCCTAACAGAAATTGTGCTATGCAGGTGTTACATTTTCTATGTGAAGCACCTCCATCAAAAGTTAACTAAAAAACGCTTCCCTCACCTTTATACTACCCTTTTTCTCTGCAGTCGTGAACAGTGGTGAAAGAAGTAATTATGTTGTCTCAAGGTGCTTACGATTTTTACAATATGTAAACATAAACTTATTACAGAATTATTTATAAGTACATATATATGTGTAAGTGCTAGAGTAAAATATTCTTATTGGAAAAATACAATTTCTTTAATATAAAGCAATCATTATAAATTCGATGAATTGAAATCAATAATTACCGTTTTAGAAATTATATTACTTTATTCGGCCTAATAACTAGCATTTTTTTAAAATAAAACTGGATTATCTATCGCCCAAATAAAATGTCTTATGCAATCATTGTTTCTTAGGGAGTTTTTTTTTTTTTTTCCATTTTACTTTCATATGTTTTCTACAAATTAAACATGCGCTAATCCATTGCCAACTTCATAAGCGTTTTATGAATCAAATTCCATACATTTAATGCATGCAATAAATCATATAAATGCAATGCATGCATCCCCATATCTATAATATATATTTGAGTCTATAATATATAACTCACGCGTACGTATTTCAACCACTACTTAAGCCTTTTCATAAAATCAAAGAACTTAAGAAATGGATCTATAGAATTGATCAGAAAACTCAAAAAGTCCTTGCAAGGTAAAAAAAAAAAAGTATTTTATAGGATCCAATTTTAGATATAAGAGGAAAATGTGCCATCTTTCTTGTCTTTTTTCTTCCTAAAACGGAGATATAAAACTCGATTCGTTTGAGGAGGAATAAAAGAAGTTCAATATTTTATAAGCGTCTTATCAGTCTGCTCTCAATAAGTACATAAAAAGGCATATTGTCGCCACTATCTCTCTCTTACGGACTCTTGGCGACTATTTGGCCGAATCGTACATTTCCTCACTTAAGAGTACACATAGATAGAGTTATGAGCGTAATAAAATGCATCTGCTTTAAATTCCATCCTAATATTTTGGAATAAATTTAATATGATATTTCTCCTATGTGTAAGAGACATAATCATCAAGTATTTTTAAACTGATGAAAATAAAATTATTACTGATTAAATTATTACTTTATTATTTATTATGATAATTTAAAATAACTATTTAATTATATGAAATTCAATGATTTGATGAATTTACAGCAAATTATTAGTTGTTATTATGAATTGAATAATGTTTTTAGATATAATTTAAATTAGTGCTAAAAATATAAATGAAAATCGTTTTGATGAATATAAAAAAATTCTTACAATCAATATCATTTCTCACTATATATTACTAAATTTTGCATACAGTTTTGTTTTAAAGAGGATATGAATGAATACATAGATATACATGTATCTCATAAAATGTGATCGTGTGTGCTATATGTTCATACATTTACATGGTCCATAATTTTTTTTAAATACTTAATATTCTTCTAAGTTAGTTTTTAAGATGCATTTATAAATCTTGGAATAACGCAGATTTTCAATAACAAATGGTTATAATTTTTTTTAACTTTAAAAAAAAAGTTTTAGCATTTTTATCTATTTTGTACAATTGAGAGGTAATTTCTTCCGTTACATTTTTAATTTTAACTAAAGAAATTACCTCAATTTTTACTTAATAGATATAAATTCTGAAATGTGAAATCATCATTAGATTTCTCTGTGGAAAAGAAAACCTCTTTCATATTTTTGGGTAAAAATTAATTTTTTCTGTGATAATTTACAAAAAATATATAAAATGCCTAAACACATTATACACATATATTTAAAATATATGATTATGATTGATTCATTGGCGTTATACCTTATGAATTCGGTGTCAAAATTGCTCAGAACATAAATCGAAATATTAGCAAATTATTATTGTATTTTTCAAGATAAGCAATTTTTTTCAATTCGTGCTTTTATTTAATTTCTTGTTTCAGTACAAAGTGTCAAATCAGAGCATTTAAAATTAGGGGAAAGTTTCTTGAAATTTATAAATTAAAAATTACTCATATAACATTCATTTGTTTTAAAAAAAACTAACTTTCAAGAAAATCAACAAAGATCAAAATTATAATGATTAATTCTGATAAAAATTACAAACAATAAAATGTAACAGGACTATTTCCAAATATTTAGCGTGGTGATGATTTTAAAACTTGTAGCAAATAAAACACAGCAATCGATGGAATATAAGCAATTCTGTATCAAGTGCAGCATCGGTAAATATAAAATCAGAATTTTAATAAAATCCTATTACAGACTTGAGGCAGGAATTTTTAGCCCTAAAGTGGTTTCGTTGCAATTGAGATTCTGAGTACGCCACTTTATTTCGATTCTCATTGGCCTAAAGTATCCATGACGTCATACAACGTTTCATCCATGCTCATCATATTAAGATGGCGTTTTAAATCCCACTTGTCAATGAATTTGCTGCCTGCCCCTTAAATCTCATGCTTCGAGCAGCAGCAAACCAGGCGAAGTTCACCATCGAATGCCTGAAAATAGTGTCGAAGTTCATTTTGTTAATAAAACGCTTTCTTATATAAGGAGCAAAACATCAGTTTGAGAAGCCGTTCTCCATTGATTCAAGCCATTCACTCGCTGACATTAGAACAGCAGGAAATTCTGAAGAGGCTTTTAATTTCTGTGTTACTGAGGGTATAGTCTCTGATATCTGGATCCTCAATGATAGCCGAAGCTCCATACAACATCTGGCCCAGTGGTGGCGGCATGGTGACATAACAACAACTAAAATAGTACAACATCTTACTAATTTGAAAGCCAGTACCATAGTCTTCCACAGTGGGTGTCATCTCATGTTAATGTGTATGGAAACGAAGTTGCGGATCAGTTAGCCAAGGATGGAAGCCTACAGAATATCATCTTTGGAGACATCTCGGGAACACGTTCAGTATCCCCATACACTGATTTCTCGCCAAATCTGGTAACCGTTGTTTACGTTGTAGTGTTGCCGATTTCAGCTTTTGTTTTTATTGTAGTGTTGCCAAATTTAGTTTTGTTACTATTTTTATTTTTTCGTTGCCAGATTCCGTTTTTCTCGTGTTTAAAATAATTTTTACGTTATATATGTGCTTTTTTTTTAGTGGCAATAGCTTTTTTCGTTTCACTTCGAGAACTTTCCAGAACTTTCTTTGCTAATTGTTCTACGTTTTATTTGCTAGTCATTTTAATTTCGTTTACTGTTGCTGATGGAATCAGTGGATTTCCCGCTCTTGTGTTTCGTTGTCGCCAGTGTCCAATTATCGTAAATTTTTTTTACTATTTCTTTTATATTATTTACTTTTATTTGGTTTAATTTTAATATATTTTTTTATAATGATATATTTTATTTTATATATTTAAAATCTTTAAATATTCTTTTTTCCTTATTTCGTTTTCTTAATTTATTATCATCTTTTTATTGTTTTAATTACTTTATTTATTGTTTTAATTAAAAATGTCTCATGTTAAAAATGTTGTCGAAAAATATCAACAAATTCTATTAGCTAAAATTAAAGATAATAATGATGGATTATTGCTCAGGATTCCAAATTATTAATTAATTTAGGATTCGCAAATATTAATTTTTTAACGGAAATTTGATTTGGAGAAGGTGTAATTATTTTATTTAAATTCTATTGCTTACATGTATTTTTTTATTGTATTCGTGTTTCATTTTTATTTACTTAAAATGTGTATATATTTAAAAAAATATTTTATTCATGTTTTTTTTAAATTTTAAAAAATGTTTATATTTGAAAAATTAGTTTTTGCATGCTTTTTTTTAAATTTTATAAAGTGTATATATTTAGAAAAATATTTTTGCATGCTTTTTTTTGTAAAATTAGATAATTATTTTTACTGAAATGTGACACTGGTGACAAACGAATAAAATGTCGAAATAAATATACCAATCGGCATGTCAGCTTAACTTCATATCAAGTAAGTCCGTTATTTATATTTATTTCCCTTTTTAAATTTTCTGAAATGCTTATTTTTCGATCGAACTTAGAGAAATTTCCCGTTTTAATAAACGCGCGCCTAGCTTGGCGACAAAAAAATTCGCCGCGTCGCCAAGTGTATGGGGATACTGAACTTGTTCCAAACAGCCTTTTTATAGTCTGTTTAAAATGGCAAGGACGATTTAAATTTTTAAAAATATCATTCATTAATAGAATTCTAAATAAATAATTTCAATGTTTGTAAACAATTTCTTTTGAATCTGGAGACTATTGCCTTGTTTATGCCAACATTAAAAAAATTTTTTAACAAATATTGCTCAAATAATTAAAAGCAAATTTGTGAAACATAAGCTCAAAAAGTACATTGAATTTCGTAAAAAAATATTGTTGATGTGGTGTAACTTGATTTGAAAGACATTAAACAATCAAGTGTAAAAGGAAGAAAAAATTGGGTTTCGGACACTTGAAATAAATTGAGGAACTCCTGAAGAGTAAGATATTGTTGCGATGTGCTGATAGCAGCGCAACCATCCATAAACTCATTGTCTGCGGAAATCGCCAATTGGCTACCTCCAAGAAGAAGTAGGGTCATGAGTGATCATGGGAAAATCGATGCTCACAAAGTGTTTATGCTTTATTGAGAGAGATAATTAAAATTCTCCAATTAACAAACTTCATAACTGAATATAAGACAAAAATGTACAAGGAAATAGGTCACAGAGAAAAAGATGAATGCTATACAATAGTATTATTGAAATAATAATGAACAGTTTAAATTTAATAAAGGCGTTTAATTTTTTGATAGATTTTTATAACAGCTTGACTTTTTATATTTAACTCAAGTTTTCTTCCATGAAAGTTGAAATTTAATTTTATGTTTGAAATTTATATATTCTTTAATTTTTCCTCATGTATTAATAAATTGCTTATACTTAGATATAATGCCACTTTTTCTAATCCTTAGATGACAATTATATATGTTTCCAAATTTGTTTCTAATAGTATAATTAGAGTTTATTTTATAATAAAAAAAATGAACATCAAGAAATGTTGGATGAATCACAAATAGGATTATTTGCATTGTTGGAAAATTATTACAATATTCAACTTTTTCCAAATCCTGAAATACTAATTGAACTGAGCAAAAAATCAAAAATTTATTTCTTAAAATACTTACTTACTTATTAAGAAATATGAATAACTTTTTCTTATAACTTTGTTTTCTTCAAGATGTTCTACTTAATTTTCTAAATATTCATGACATATTTCATTTTCTGAAAATTTAATAAAATATTAAAAATGGAAAGAATTATTTTTTGTCCTTATGAACCCCCACAAGAAACTGAAATTCATTTAAATAGAGGTGTTTTCATGATAAAATATGTAAAAGAATTCAGAAAATTTTTAAATATATTTGGAGACACCGAGAAAGATGTAAATATTAAGGAATTTTCCATGATGAAACTCCATGTGAATACATATACTACTGATGATTTGGCATTTCAATAAAGTTTAACTTAAAAAAATCATTTGAGCTTATTGTGAAAAAAATGCTATAATGCATATCTTCCCAATTACTTGTTTTAGCTCTCTAAATTATGCAAATAATTTGAAAAAATTATTGATATTAATTCTGAACATTGTTAAACTGATTGAAATTAAGCTTTTAGACTGATTGAACTGGTTTACATTTTATGTTTACTAGTTTTTTATTTTACATCTAATCAGTTTGAAAACCTTAATTGAAAATTAATTTTAAATGAAAAATGCTTTTGATAAATTATAATTTTAGTAATAGAATTTTAAAATACTTAATGTGGATACATATCAAAATTATATTACATCTTTAATAAACAATTATTTAAACCCCAATAAATGTTTTTATGTGAATATTGCTGTAATGTTTACGTTTTATTTATGATTTATTCATGAAGTTATGCGTTTGTGTAATTATTTTAAGTAGATTCTCAAAATATCTATTTTCACGAATTTGATTAATATACACATACTCCTTGATGATTTTCAAAATTTGACAAATATTTTATTTTTATTAATATTGATCTGAAAAAGCATTCTCTAATAACTTAAAATTCTGCTTAATGTTCACTTTTTTAGTGTGATGTTTAAAATAACATACTTCACCATGGGATAACAGGTTGAACATCATTAAGCTAATCGATACGCTCCGATATCAGTCTTAAGTTATTGGTAAAAATGCAATTTTTGTTTTGAAAAATCTAATTAATATACACCTAATTTATTTTAAATTTACCATTGACCTTTTCAAAAAGATTTCCAACTTTTCTTGAAGCTTAACAGAATGCCTATTATCATTCTATATCTAAACTAAATGAACTAAATAAAATTCAAATAAAGTCAAAGGTTGTTTGAAATCAATGACACATAAACTTATTGGATCCCAGCAGACAACGCGGAAAGCGAATGCAGTTACCAATCTAATAAATAGCACTGTTTTGTCATAGAAAAAGCAGACAAAATCCATTATTATTCTTTTATCTTTGAAGCGAGCGGCCATCTTGAACGAAACAAATACTTTCTTCACGAAGTCATTCTTCTTTCTGCACAACAAAAGGAACTCGGGTTCTTTTCTCATATCTCGAAGCAAAAGTCAGATGGAAAAATTCACTTCCTTATTTAATCAAAAGCAAGGTGAAATTCCGAAAAGAATTATTAGAAATTGCTCCAACACATGGTCGGATAACTCTTCAAAGAAAATTGAATCGCCTTCCACTAAGAAAACAATAGCGGTTGCAGTTAGCAATGGATGTAACTAATTCAATTAAAATTTTTCACTTGAAAAATCAATGCATGGAATATTTCACTGTGGAATACGGTTGCAGCAGTAGGAATGAAATTTGAGTCGATCAACGGGTTTTTTTCAATGATTCAATATTCAATGGATATTTTTTTATCTAATTTCTGAAAGTTAATTATTTTGAAATTTCATGAAAATAAATTGCTATAAATTGACAATATTCTTAATCTCTGTTTTCACTATTTACAAATGATGTCATTTGCTTAAGTTTGCTATTTTTATTTAATAATTTGATCAAAAAACTTAATATAGAAGTTATTAAAGATTTGAATGATTTAAAAACTTCACCAAATGTAAAATATAAATTAGGGTAGAACGCTTAAAATTCTTCCTATATTTATTAAAAATGAGAGAAATAAAATTTTAAACTGAATATAAGATGTCAATATTTGAATTAAAAATGAATACTTTTAAATGAGTAACATTGCAGTTTTGAGACCACATTATTTTCTTTTACTGATGAAAGAAAAAATTATAATCGTTTCTTGACTGATTTACGGAAAATATATGCATTGATTATTGTTAATAAACTCAAACGAAACTATAATGAGTTCAAAATATTCCGTAAAATTCTATAATACCAGCAAAAGTATTACGTTACTTAAGTAGTAAATTAAATTTAAAATTTGAACTACTGAGCATTTAACAATATTTAGTAAGCAATTTTGTTGGATGCTAATAGTTAAATAAACTGAAATTAATGAAGTAATCAACTATTTCCTTAATTGGGATTCTTGTGTTTGAATAGATAGAAAATGCCTACATTGGTCTTTCCAATGAATTTAAAATCTGTAGTTTCATCAAATAACATACAAGCTTTAAGTTTTAATCGGACAAAATTTATTAATAAACATTATTTTTGAATTGACGATGATGCAAAATCTCTCTTCCTGCTACAAAATAGGATTAATGGCGACCATTTTTGCTTTCCTAAATTCTGAAGAAAATTATGGATTCTTCCTTACGCTTGCCAAATCCTTCTTCCTCTATTTATTGCCTCGAAACAAAGCGGAATTTCGGAAAGGATTATTAAAAATAAGCCATCTCCAAGAAACTTTAATCTCTTGTCGTGCGGTTGCCACCGGACGGAGAAGAGCTCTCTCAAAACAAGTGCTCCTTCCTTCCTTCCTATTTTCTAGATAAGTTTGTAAGATCAAATGAAGCCATTCAGTTACACTGGTTCGAGATTTTCAAATCTAATAAAAGAAAAGACACATTCCTTAGTTTTTGAGAAAAGCATCGGCAAAGAAGCAAACTGATAAGATTTTTAGATATTAATCATATTTTCTTACAAAATTATAATTTTATGAACTGAATTATGCGATTAGACATGCAAGGTAAAAACAAATGCGTACATAATTTTCAGGTCGTTTTCTTTCACACTTATTGTTAGTTTACTATAGTTAAGAAACGTGTTTACTGTAGTTACACATTATTGCTAGAATTTGGAATATGCATTTGTTTGAAATACAGACAGTAAAATAAAACAATATATGTATTGTATTGTATTTTTCACAATCATTAATCAATTATAGAAAATATATTGTAAAGTTCATGTATTTTTTAATTAAAAGTGTTTCATACAATAGTTATTATGTAAAATAGAACTAACAGTTTCATGAGCCACCCACCCTATCTAGTGGTCAGAATTCTTGACTACAGATAGGGGGGTCCTGGGTTTGAATCCCTGTTGGGGCATGGATGTACTTTCTCTCCGTGTTTGAATGGCTGCCTACCCTATAAACGGGTACTTGTGACATGTATGTGCTGAGGAAATCGAATCCCACACCAAATTACGTTTCAGTTGGAAGAATGGAGCAGCGCTCCTATTGCCAGCCTAGACAACAACACTTTCATGAAATAAAATCTTTTAGAAATCGTGAACAGAGTATAATGTTTAATTGCGTAAAATACACATACTTTATTCTTAATATACTTCTATTTTAATATAAATTCTTTTGAACAAACAAAATCAACAAAAAATAAGTTTTCGTTTCATCGGCATTTTTTCTATCCGTTACTCTAAATACAAAATTGTAATCATCGGTTACATGTAATGTGCATTAACATTATTTCAAAAATCATTTGTAAAAACGAAAAAATATTTTCCTACATAACATTTAAATTACAAATTTTATGATATATAAGCAATTATAAATATCATAATTAAGGATCATAGGATACTCTTATTTTAATTTTTTATAATAATTCGCTTCGAATAAGGAAATATCCTTGATTTATAAATAAAAATTGTGTCTAAATGAACAGAAATAAGCAAATTATGAATAAGCCTTTAATGCATAATAAAAATATCTCAATCTCCAATTTTTTTTTTTTTTTTTTGTACAATTATGTTAATGATCAATGTTCGAATATAAAATTAAAAAAAATTCAGTTATGCCTTTGAAATATTATGTAAATGATACGGATTTAATAATTTTGCCACTAAATAAGCAATATTTTTTGTTAGTTTAAGAATTTTCAAACATAATTACATACATTATTAGTTTATTTATAAAACGTAATAATATTTTTATGTATTTTATTAAAATTTAAACATTAGTTTACTTAATCATTCTATTAATTGGTTGATGAATATTAAAAAATATAAAGAATAAAATTAGGTAATAGATTATAATTAAGAATATCTTAGTTAATTAAAAGTATCAGTTACTTCGAAAGATTCGAAATAAAACAAATTATATTTCAGGAATCCAATTTGTAAATCACTTCTACAAAATGTCTACTCAAAACTTAATTTGAAAGCTACAAAGATAAAATATTAATGATTTTGATTAATAAAATGAGTGACTTTTTTTGGAAGTCGTTTATTTATAATATATAAGTTTTATATATTAATTTATGGTTAGTACGTAGAGAGAATGTGTTATGAAATATAGTTATTTTATTCATCATTTATAATCTTTCTTTTTATATGTATTATATTTTATATATATTATTTTATAAATATTTAAATTCATTTTTAATGGAATGTTTTGTTGATTGAGTATAAAAAAAAGGTTTATGGATAAATAATTAAAAATGTCCTTCATTTGCGTGATCATTTCAAATAAGAATTTCAACATAATCTTTGCAGAGTCTCTTGATACCCGTATATAACTTCAGAAATATTCTTATTTCTATTCACCAACAGATAAATAACAGGTACAGAAAAATCTGCTGTTTCTAGATTAAAAAAACATTGCAAATGCTTTTATAGTTGCTTTTTTCCACAATATACCTTGAGCATTATAGGATTTAATTTTTTAAAGGTATTGTCTATCTTGGTTTGTTTAGTTTTTCAATGTGAAAACTAATTTAGTATTGCCCATAAATCATATCGTTATTAATGTCCTATTCTCTATCAGCCCTTTATACAAACTTGATAAAAAAAACTCTTTGAGACACTCAATAATACTGTACATGATACTCTAATAAAATGCAGTAACAAAATTTGCTTTTTATTTCTATATGTACCTTAGGATAAATAGTGATACCGTTCTGGTGACTGGGAACTAAAAAAGTGCACCACAATCATTAGTACAGACTGTCTTAAAGAACTATAGTGACATAATTTAAAAAATAATTGTGTCAGGAAGTTACAAATTTTCATTGCATTTGAATTAGAAATTTTCATGTCAATTTTTTTATGTAATTTCATTTATATCAATTGATTGCATATGTGTTAACAATCATAAAAACTAAAGAAAACGGTTCCTCACGATGAGCTTTAAGTTTATGTGTTTATCACCACTTTCTTATTCTAAGATAGAACTTTTCCAGTAGTATTGGCAAACATGATAGGAAAAATTAGAGAAAGTACAATAGCCTTAAGTTAGCTATAATCGATAGATAAGATTCCCTTTATTGTAAAGATATCAATCTGTGTAAAGAAATTAAAACTGCGTACCCGGTGGTCATTAATTGAATTTTTTAACCACGAGTTCTTCACTACGTCAGCAAATCATTGAGGCTGTGCTTCCATGTAAAAACTAAACAAAGTGCAAAATTTCTAAGCTAAAAAAATAGCACTGAGGAATAAATTTCAACTTCTTTTTCTTGTAAGATATTTTAAGAACTACATACTGTTAATGCAACTTTATATAATTAACGTTTTTTTCCAATTTCTTTATTTTTCAAGCATTTTGGATAACCGCATACTTACTAGATAATTATATAATTTGAAAAAAATCATACATTTTTACTGCTAAATACTTCTATGCACGAACTTGTAACATAATGCATAAATTTGTATTATGCTGGAAGAATATTGTGACCTATATATATATGATGAGGCTAATTTGATGAATAAAGTCAGTCCCTTGAAATTTTTACTTAAAAATGAACCTAACTTGTGTGGTTCCCTCTATCTTACTTGATGCACAAGACTGCTATCCAATGATATATCTGAAAAAACAACTTAGATAAGTTTGCATTTATAACACCTTACACTCATGTATTTTATGTATTGTAATATTGTTGTATTATATCTAATTATAAAATAATGTCTTCTTGTATTATGCATACACTAATGTCCATAAATTAAGGATAATTCAGAATCACACAGAAATTGAACCCTAAAATAAAAATTTCACATTACTTGATGTTTATTTACTTGATGAAATTTACTTGATGTTTATTTACTTGATATTACTTGATGAAAATTTCACATTACTACACAGAATTATCACACACATCTTGAAGAATAATATGCAAGTTAAAAGAAACCACCAGATTGCGACGATAGTACGTCACAATGACGAGAGAGTAAGAGAGGGATATATAAGGAATGGTTGCAAAGAAGTAAAATTGTTCACAAGCGCCATAAAAGCCTTTCAGTGCAATAACCACGCAGTTATGGCACAAAGGAAGTATTTAAATGATGTTTCACGTGGTAGAATTATCGGCCGTCTGGATTGTGGATATTCCCAGCTGGAAATATCTGAGGAACTTGGAATCGCCCAGAGTGTCATCTCTAGGCCTTGGCAACAGTTCCCAGATGATGGTAATGTGAGTAGACGTTACAGCAGAGGTCACCCACGAGTTACAACACCGAATGAGGATCGGCATTTGTCAGTTACTGCCAAAAGAAACAGACGGAGCACAGCACCAGACCTGTCTCACCAGCTGTCTTCAGCGACCGGTAAGACAGTTTCAAGGCAGACTGTGTACAGACGCTTATGGCACATTGGTCTATATGCTCGTATGTCTGTCAGATGTGTTCCACTTACCGCAAATCTCTGTTGCTAGCGGTTAGCCTGGAGTAGAAAGCATGCATTGCGGACACCACAACAGTGGTCTTGTGTGATGTTTTCCAACGAGTCCAGGTTTAGTTTTCGATCTGATTCTCGCCGAATTTTCATATGGAGAGGGCCAGAAACCCGTTACCGCCAAGAGAACACCATTGAACGAAACCGTTACGGTGGTGCAGGATTGCTCGTTTCGGGAGGAATTATTCTGAGTTGCAGAACTAACCTACTTGTTCAGATTATAACCATGACAGGCTACATCAATCGGGGTGTCATTCTGGAACAACATGTACGTTAGTTCGAGGCGCCATGGGTGCAGAATTTCTCTTTATGGATGTCAACGTCCTCACATATGCAAACATTGTAGACGAATGCCTTCTATCGGAGGATATTACCCGTACGGACTGGCCACCATTCTCACTGGACTTGAATTCATTAGAGCATGTGTGGGACATGTTTGGCCGTTAACCCCCTCCCACATTTCTACCGGAACTTCGGAGAGCATTGCTTGGTGTAATAT
Organism: Latrodectus hesperus; assembly: GCA_037975125.1. Lineage (NCBI taxonomy): Eukaryota > Metazoa > Arthropoda > Arachnida > Araneae > Theridiidae > Latrodectus > Latrodectus hesperus. Next base: position 21,549,771 of record CM075855.1, on the reverse strand, counting down.
TCCCCCAGATCAGATCGATAATTTGATAGTCAGCATGGCTAGGCGTTGTGCGGCCTATATTGCATCGTCTGGGAAACATATTATGTATTAACCACCATGCCACTCATGTTATATTGGTTTTTGTAAATTGGTTCTTTTTTTAAATTTTCTCCAGGGAGTAAAAATCGTCATTTTTATTAATGATGTCAAACATATAGCATCTTTTTTGCTCTTTACCTTTTGCTTAATAGTCTTTACAAATAAGTCACATTTGGTTTGCTTCTGTCTCTTTCTTTGACAGAACTTGCATTATCCTTAATTTATGGACACGAGTGTATTTGTAAGAATGATTCTTTGAAGGAATTTCTTTTTTATCATTGAAATCGCTGCTTCAGGGCAGCGAATGCAGAACTTCTGTTGTGTGAGATTTGTTTTGCTTTTCGATCCTTGAGCAGGTGAAAGAGGACTGGAAATACGTGGCGATGGTCCTGGACCGACTTTTCCTGTGGATCTTCTCCGTGGCCGTTCTGGTCGGCACGTGCGGCATCATCCTGCATGCCCCCACCCTCTATGACACGCGGGAACCCATCGACATGATGATGTCAGAGGTCGCCATAGCCACATTCCACCACCACAGGGGGCTCACGTGACTGCCCCCTCTCCCGGTGCCGAAGTCCTTTCTCGCAGTCGTTCGCCTCGAGACATCGTCCAGTCTGAATCTACACGCAGCGGAATCACACGCACGCACCGCTCTGCGCATCGCTGGAGGCATTGTTTTAGTTCTGCTTGCATCTCGTTCAGTGTGTAGATTTGCGAATAGAGAATCATGTATATTCGGGATACATTTTATTTTAAGCGAAACCCCATGAGAAAGGTTTGTCTTTAGCCACCATGACTCATAATCAAATGAAATGTTTGTTTTTTAAATTCATTTTTTTTATCATCTTGAAAGTAAGGCCATTTTTTAAGTCTCAACAATCTTCTTTCTCCTTTTTTTACATCCGTTTTAAAATATTTTACTGTTATTAAAAAAAGAATGATACAATTTGTTTAAACTTTCTGCTTATGATACTGATTGTGAATTATTTATTGACTTTTATGTTTTCTTATTTTTTTTTTAACATTGTCTCATTAATGTCAAAAGATATTAGATTCCTGTTAATAAGAAAATCAATTGGTAAGTAAGTTTTCAATGACACATAATACCTTATTTGCTGAATGGTAATATAATTTTCATATATATATAAATATAATTATTAATTTTATGTTTTGGAATGGTTTGCAAATACGCTGACAAAGCTTCGATGAGTTTAAAATTTTATAAATTATTGCATCAATTTATTTCCTTAAAAGGATTAATAAAAATGATTGAAATTAATTATAATGGTTTTTGCATAGTCCCAAGTGTGTGACTTTGAGTTTTTTAATAATAAGAACAATCACTTGAATTTTATAATTGAATAAATTTGATTAAAATAAAATAAAATATGTAAATAGAATACGCGGTACTCTCTATTCTCTTTCTCTCACTCTCTCTCCCTACTACATATGCATACGCAAATAAATAAAACCTCTATTTTAAATAATTTAAGCATCCATTTATGCCAACTCAAAAATAATTTTAAATCTCTAAAAATTAACTTTTAGATGAGATTTATTAGCTTGAACTTTTTTCATCATTCTAACAATTTTCTATTTCCTTTTACATAAGTAAATAAATGCGTTCTTTCTTTACATTCTACTATTCCAATTGATTTCTTAGCTTATCCCAAAAATAAAAAATTTATTGCATTTTTATAACTTTTCATAATTTTTCTTCTCCTTTAGAGCAAAACAATATTTCATTCTTTCAAATAACCAACAGATGGATCTAAATTTTGAAATTCATTTCTTAAATTTTCATTAATTCCCACCTGATGCTTTTCAATTCGTTTTTAATCCTTTTCAATTTTTATTTATACGTATTGTAGTGCTTCCTTTTATAAATGTTTATTATTGAAGAGCTAATTGCTTATTTCCGATTTTTAACAATAATTCTGTTTTTATAATAACAATTTCATTTCAACAATTATTTGCTTTTTAAATTATTAAAATTGAAATAAAAGAACAACTAATTATAATTTGTTTGTTTAAAAAATAACAAATCATTCAATAAAATAAAAAAAACAACAAAAAGTCTCCTTTACATGAACAAATATTAAGATTTGTATTTTTTACACCTTTACAATTGCTAGTAAATATTCACTTTGGCATTATAAATTTTAATTTGTACATTTTTGCCAAGATTTATTTACTATTACCGTGTAAAAAATATCATCATTCACGATGAAACATCTATAATTGTTATATCGATTATTAACAGCTAGAATTATAATGGACCAGCTAAGCAGAACAATCCATTAATTAAAAAATTCTTTTGAAATTCTTTTAAATTGTTTTATAGTAAGCTATTTAAATGTAAAATGTTAAATCCAAATTAATTTAATTTTGAACCCATTTTCCGTTCACAACTGGAAGATGATATTCAATGCATTAGTAGAGAAAAAAATTAATCATAAATGTATTTTTCAATGAATTTACACAATTTCTCCCTCAAAATTCTTTAAGATGTAATTTATAAATTTATTCCATTTCTTTTACATTTAAATGCTTCATCGATAACTTTTCAGCTGAAAATATTTGGTGAGCATCCAATAAATTTAATTTCTGTAAGATATTTAGTGAGCACCTTATAAATAACTTTCAGAAAGTATTTCACCCACACCTCCTCCTAATCAAGTGATACGGGATAACTATTCAAATGATTTTGTACTTTTGAATTCAACATTTACTGTAAAAGCTGCAATGCAACAATTTCTTATTAAAATGTTTTCCTTTTATAATGCAGTAATGCTTCAAATTTACAAATCACAAGATTTAAGCTCAGAATTTTATAAAATAAAACATTAAACTCACTGATGATTAATATATTCATATTTGCAATACTGATATTACATATTTGTAGATTTATTTGCTTGGAGTAAAATAATTACAGGGGAGTCTTTCCGAAATGATCTAATATTACACCAATGAAATTCCTATTCGTTCGTAATACAAACAGCTATTGCTACCTCTTTGTGAGCAAATGCGTAAGTACTTTCTGAAACATCTTTCGGTGATTTAGATCTTTAATCTCTTGGGGTTACTTTAAATCACCCCCAACATTTGCAGGGAGAGAGAGAAAGAGATTGAGGAGAGATTCCGAATCGGGCAGTGGGTTTCTGATTCCTTCTTAAGATTGTGAATCTTTGAAATCTCTCACAAAATAAATGCATTCACTCCCAATCCATGGAAAATGCAACGGACGGTGAACGCTGAGCTTATTATCGCAGAGTTCCAATCTACTCTTTTATTCTATCGTCAGTGGGCGGGGCACTTAAGGATCTACCATGAATAATGCATCACGCTCACTCATGCCAGGATAAAACTTCAACATTTCTTTCTTTCTCGTGTGTATCTTATGGCATTGTTAAAGTGTTGATCAACCGAAGCGTGTATATTTGCTGACAATTTCCTTTCCTTTTGAGTTTCGATTCATTTGACAGTAAAGTGTTTTGCTTATGTCTATAGAACCAAGGGGCCAAAGATATATTTTTGGTGAAGAATTGTTATATTGGAAATGCATTTACATCATATTACATATGCTGTGTGTTGCATGTGTAAAACTCTTTTGTTTCTTCTTTATTATTTAATAAAGTTTACAAAATTGTACAGAAAGTAATTTTTTCATTGTATCTTCTGTAAGAAAAAAATAAGTGAAATATGAAGTTCATGTTTATAGAGAATAAGTTGTATGTACGTTTTGTATTTTTCATTTAAATACTAATTTGAAATTTGCATCAACATAAATCTCCTCCCTGGATGTGTGATGCAGATTTTTAATTATTTCTAAGTTGTTTACAATTATAACTTTTTACTGTGTTAAATCTCATCGACTGACTGAATAAAAAACCGATGCATTTACCATTTAAAAACTACTGTGCCATTTCCACAGCTGAAGTTACGGTCAAGAGTACCAATTCTTCTGGTAAATATTTCTATTGAAGTTTCTATATATGGCTGGAAATACCATGACTATGGCCTATTCCCATGCACTGTGTGCAGTTTTTTTAGGTTGTATCAGAAACAAAGGACATATATATTTTTTAATCTCGCTTATTAAGACCTAGTTTTCTCAAACTTACTGAGTGTTAAGCTTATCTCTGTGCATCATAGCATTAAAGTGTAGTAACTGTACCCTTCCCCCATACCACATAAAACGTTAAATTTTTGTAAGAAAAGAAAAATTCTCTGTCAGTAAATCAATCAAACTGTAGGTTGATAAGTTTCAAGTAGCAGCTGAAAGGTGACAAATTTAAAATAACCACATTCTTAGTTTAATGAAACAAAGAGAATTAACTAAATAAGTCTCAATAGAATTAGTTTCCAAATGAATGGTGTAATGTACAATTTCTCTACGATATTTGTTTCGATGGATGCTGATGACAGGGTCGCGGCCAGTAGGCGACGTTCATTTCGTCCGCCCAAAAGTAGACGCAAAACGAAAGACTCCAAAATTCTCGAATCACCAAAATGACCTGCCCTAAATTTGGTTTGAAACGGCCAAAAGAAACCAAGTTGGCCAAAGACATCTGCTGCACTTCTCGTAGCGGTAGACAAAGCAACGTAGAAGCACGTTCATGCAAGTGAATGAAATCTCACGCGCACCAATTTCTTGAGAAACGATGTTATAAAGAAGAACTCTTTTTACCGAATCGTAGAGGTTTAAAATCACATGACTATAAAGTCACAGCACACGCCCATTATTTGAATTTATGACCTACCTTATTTATCGGAAACGGCTGCTTCTATCGATTCAGCATCCATCGATAACCAACAACGTAATCGTTGCGAAAGGATTAACTAATACTGCTTTCTATAAGTAGCAAAACCGATGCCATTCAAAGATAGAAATTATTCTTTGAATCATTTCTAATCCAGATTTAAAAGTAGGAAAACCTTTGAAAGGATGTTTGTTAATGACATTTCAAATAAAGTCAAACTGTTTGGTATGATGTTACTATATTACAGAAATTTCGTAAATATAAACCTTTTGTTTTAGATCTTTCATACTTCCATTTTCTACAGAGTGTAGAATATAGTGAAAAACACTTAATATTGCTCTCTTAAAAAATATGAAAATACTATTTGATATAATGAATGAAGTAAAAAAATAATAATTTCAAATAATTATATTGTAAATAAAAATTCATGCAATTCTTAGGAAAATAATCTGAAACCTATTAATTATTTCACTCGATAAATAGCAAGTTATCAAATTGTAAAAATGTTTATAAGAATTTTATATTCACAGTTTTACAAATATATTCAAACTACATAAAAAGTAACACTTTTTTCCTAATATTCAAAATATTTCACATCATATCTAACTAAAATAATAGTAAACAATTTATCTTTAATACTATCAAATTTTCTAAATTATTTCTAACTTTAATAAAAAAATTTACATGATTAGAAATTTGTATTTCTATGTTACTAAGAGTATATTGCATTGTAAACATAAACTTCTCAAAAATTAATTTTAAATATCTTAATAAAAGTGAAATATGCATGAAAAATCATTCTTAAAAACATAATAAAAAGATTATGAAACTGTTGTAAATTTATTTTAAATGAATTACTAATTAATTCATTACTCTCTTTAATTTTATCTTAAATATCTCTAAAATTTTTAATTTGTCACGTTCGTTATTTTTAGTTTAATATTTAAACAAAAAAGGGTAATTAATTCTATACAAGATATAATAAATTAAATATATAAATATCTACAAGCAACCAAATATACGACATAATACTGAAAAAAATTAATAAAGAAAAATTCAGAATTTATTTCATTGCAATTTGACAATTATTATTTTTACTATACATTATAGTTGATTATTATCTATTGCTGATTATTAAAGCATAAAAAATAACTAAATTCACAAACCTTAATTTAAAAAATAAATTAATAAAAGTAAACGATTTTATGCATTTTAAATTCATTTGAGCTTGCAACGTCCTTAATCACACATATTTCTTTTATAAATACTTTATTAAAGAATTTAATAAGTGGTTTCAGAAATTCATAATTAAATTGTCTCGATAAATTTATCTCGATAATATTAAAAGATTCGTATCTTATCCATCTTAATTTGTCTTGTGTAAAAATAAATAAAAATTATCACGAATATAATTTATATGTACTACCAATATTTAAGACTACGTCAAAAATAATTAGCAATGAATATATTATATTGCAGATAAATCTTGCATTTTTTTCGTCGATGTTTCAAAAATGATGCAAAATAAGAACTTGAAAAAAAAAGAAGCAATTATGAGACGCCTATGCATGTTACAGAATGCTTGTCAAGCATGCATGTTTCATTTTTCAGTACTAACTTCATTAACAGATGGCGCAAGCATATTTGATGTGTTCTGTTGTTTAATGCATGCGATATGACAATGATGTATGCTTCTTTTCGCGCTGTTTTGCTTTTAAAAATAAAATAAAACATGAGTGATATGAAAATTTATGAATGAAAATAAAAATTTATTCCACGTTATGACTTAACCGCAGTGTGAAAGAATTTCGAAATATTTTATCACCGATTCTAAGTAGAAACGTAATTTAATGTTTCTATCGTAGGATTCAATTTTTCTAACATTTAGATCTGCTTTAAATATCCTATTATTTTCAAGAATTTTTTTACCTTTTTCTATCATGTTTTTACCTTTAACCACTTTTAATAGTAAAATTCTATGTAAAACTGAGCTTGCTGCGTAGTTAAAATTTAGCAAGATTTATCACATTTTTTAAGCTATTGATTGGTTGTTTATTTTTATAAAAAAGATTCTGTAAAATATAAAACAGATTTTCTAATTATAAGCTTAAATGTGCAAGATAAGTAAAACGTATTCTTTTATTGTCAGTCATATCTATATATTTTTTTCAAAAATTATTCTGCCTATTATTTAACGTTTATAACATCTGTTATATAATGATTACAATTGAATATATTAATTTCTGCAAACGTCCTTACATTTTATAAATTTTAACCCATGCAATTTTTTAATTCCTGAGATCGCATATTAAAAATATACGATTCGATATATCAAAATAAAAAATAAAAAATTCTAATTTAAAATTCTGATATTCAGTATTCTTGAGAATTCACCTGCACATCAATGCTAACAACCCTATCTCTAGCATGATTTTATATCGTAGACATGCAACCGGAGATGGTTATTTGCAATGCATTCAAGCATTGGCAATCCATTTTCAAACTGCTTGCATAAATTAAAGGATTGTGCAAATTTAACCTCAAAACACCATTAATTGCATGCATGCTTGACAAGCATAAAATTACATGTATAGCTTCTCATTTCAAGCTAATTGAAATTTACGAAGAAAGATTCCAAAAAAATAATATTAACTATTTAACTTTAAAAACTAAATTATCCTTAAAAAATTGTGTAAATTTTATCGCATTATTCGCTAAACGTTTAATAAAAATGAAGGGAAAACTTTAAAGATTGTAATTTAATGTATTTATAAATTCAGAGAGTTTTGCAATAAGAATAGCATCACTTTAAAAAATTGCGAGCCGAAAATCGTACTTACTCTCTTAAATATTCAATATTTTTCACGCAATTACTATGTTATAAAAATATAAAATCACAAGAAAAAAGTTTACCAATTTAATCGTTAGAAAATGGCGAATTTAATGATGAAATATAATTTTATTTTTCGAATACTGATTACACTCTAGGGATTCAGTACTGAAATCATAGAGACATGATTCAGTAAACATGGCAAGTTTCCCAAGCATAATTAAAGGATAATCTTTCCGGGGAGTACAATTAATAACGAAAAAAAATTGTTTTTCAAATCAATTTAAATAAATTTGGTCGTAATTCTGTGGGGAAATGGGATCATACGTATAAATAAAGCTGCTTCCGCAAACAGAAAAACGCATAGAATGTATATAATCGTTTATGTTTAGGTTGCTCGGTGTTTAGAATAATCCGTGTTCAAATTGTTGCCATTCTGCCAGAAGTAATTGCAGCAGGAGTGGATAGCTCAAAATTTTTGTGCTGTGACTTTTGGACTTAAAAAATTAAAACCTCGACGAAATCGGCAATGCTTAAAGTGGTACGCGTGAAAGTTACGAGAAGTGTCACAGAGCTTTGGTCGACGAATAATAAAAACAAAACATCCCTCCTGCTGCTGCTGAAAATGCTTTGAGAACATAAATAGACAGGCTATATTATCGTTTGCTTTCTATCTCGTCATTTGCGTATTCAAAAGAGCGTCATGCAAAATTGGCATGATAGATTTTACGAAAAAGAGAAATACTGAATAACTGAATATACATACTATACACGTATTTTTTTAATAATTAGTAATTGATGCGATAGTTGCCAAAATGATGTCTCTTTATCCCTTTATTGATGTTTACTTAAGAATGTGTAAACTTTTATCACTTTGTAATCTATGTGTATTTCAAATATTTTAGATTGTATTGTTCTGAGATTCCCATTAGTTCTGGTTGTAATTTGATTATATTGTATCGTATGTTTTGGGTTGGTAAGGAGAATATTTTCAGTCACAAATTCAAATGAAAACTCTAATGTAAAAATTGTATTCACTTATTAATACAAAGTTTAATGTATATTATTTTTCTCACAATGTTAAAATAATTCATGTATCATTTGTTAATTCATCTTTATTAATGCTGAATGCTAAGTATTATGCTCTAATTAAAATTTATCAAAAGTATATTGTTTATTTTTATGTGGTATTCAAATTAAAATTTGTGAATGATTAATTTTTTACAATTAATACAAAAATTATTTAACAGTTGTTTATAAATATTCAGTAAATTTTGTTTAATTTATGAACTGTAAATAATGAAAATACGTTTCCATTTTTATTTATTTATAAGAGAAGACGTAAAAAATCAAAATCATTAATTTTTATTCATTGATAAATATTATGCGTACTTATTTATGAAAAATTTACCTGGTTGGCAAAACATAAATTTAAAATCCAAAATTTAGCAAAAAATCTAAAAATAATATTTACTTTAAAAAATACTCGATAATTAATTTAAATACATTTTTTAATTATTACTGCACAGAAAGTGTATCATATCTCACAAAAGAAAAAAAAAGAAGTAGACATTTTTTTAAGAGTAAAAAATGGTAATATTTTTATTCCGCATAAATTTTTATCCTGTATATCATGTCAGTAAATTAGCAATATTATATTTCAGAAAATTGTTTCAGTTTATATAAATTTAAGATTTGAATTTCAGCTTATTCACAAATTTCTTGAATACCACTTTCCAGAAAAATTTAAAATTTACAAATTTAATAAATTTTAAACTCATTATACAAAACAAAATGAATGTATATTTATAAAATATTTGTGTATTGTAAATAGCTTAAAATCATTATTAATTTCATAAATGTACTTAAGAATTATTCGATTGAAACATTATTATTCATCAGAGTAGTATAAAAATGTGTAAATTATTGTGTGAAAATATTTGTTAAAAATGATATTACTGTATTGAAACAAAATGAAAAAACCCATTTCATTTTTCTTTATAAATATATCCACTTTACTTATATATTTATTGATTTAAATTTGTTTTTGTAAAATTCGATTTTATTTGTATATTTTATTTTTAATTTAAATTTCAAAATTTATATTGGAAACGCATTAATTTCTATCATAATGACTATTAAAACTTCATAAAATACAATTATTATCCAAATAATTGTTTTAATAAAGAAAAACTTTTAAGAATAGCTATTATATATATAGAGAGAGAGACCATTTATGTACACAAATTGTGTGTGTGTAAAATTTCATGTAATATCTATAACCTGAAATTAATACAACATAGCATACATTTGTTATACATGCTGACAAATTACTTAATTTTCATTTCATTTTTTGTAACATTTTACTATGTATTTATCATTTATAATTTCTTTGAATAAAATAAGGAAACAAACATATAATCTTAGTGTCCAATTACTTTTCTTAAGACTAATTTTCTTCATAGTGAAATTCATCTTCATATCATTTTTGGAGCCAAAAAGGAAATTTTGGTAGTAACTAGAATTAAAAAAGCAAAGCTAATTATCAAATGAACTTTGAGAATTTTACATGCTATAAAGTCCTTTAATTGGAGCACAAATAGCCTAAATAAAACTTTATATTTGCTTCAGTCAATCAATAATCTAAGCTATGCTAAAAACATGTAACGAATGATCTAAAAACTGGATGTTGGAAAATCTCTCAACATCCACTACGTATTGCCTTCCTTCTTCATGGATACTGGGTCGCATTCATGTGTCCCAGTATCTATGAAGTGCTCTTTAATTGCGCTTAAGTTCTATTATGTCCTTTAACTGGAGCACAAATATAATAAATAAAACTTTACATTTGTACATGTCAGGGTTATTTTTTCTGCATCATATTCTCCAATACTATTTCTTTCGAGTGTTCTTTCAATAAGTTTCATTCTTAATTCAGTTCCGTAAATATTTGACTGGTTTTTAAGTTGATAATTTTATAAATCTTTCGGAAAGCTTTTTGTAAGAATTACGATTGCTGTAAATGAAACAAATGAGGTATGATAAGTCTCCATATTCAAGCCTTAATTTCAAAATCAATTAGACTTCTCTTTAATATTGACCATTAAGGTATGGTTTGTGGTTGCATACATATTTTTCTATTACCAAGCCATTTTCTGTGAATATTCCAGTAAGATTGGTTAGTTTGTTTGTCAATCAACGCGGTCATTTATTACACACAAGCATCCAATCTTTTTATGTTTATTCGGAGCAGATTTTTTTGATTCGAAATATGTATTACATGTGTAAAAATAGCAATTAATTCATCAGAAACGGTTCAATAAGTATTTTAGGAATTTATATTTTGGAGTGTTATCTCCTATGATTCTTCCTTCCTCCCCTAGGTATATGTATTGCTACTGTGTTAGATTCTAACTCCAACTTTACTAAATTAAGCATGTCTCCTGTTCATTTTCCCCTTAACCCTTTGAACACTTAATTCCAGCGCTTAATTAACTAAATTAATTAAATATTAATCGGTGTTTTTCTCGGGTCCTAATTGTCGCAGAGACATGAGACTAGTTTCTAAGTTCCTAAATTTTTCAATGTGTCTCTAACGAGACCACTTGGAAGCTATTATCATAATTTTAACTTATATTTCCTTTTTAGCCTATTTCTCTTGCACTTAATCTTAATAATTTTCAAGCAAAACTATCTCTGCAGTGCTTAGGAATACGGGTTGAGCTGTGTCTCATTGATTTTGATTTTTTCGATTTAATTTTTGCCTTACTTCAATGACGTAAAAATAATAATAATTTATGTTGGCTTACCCCACCCCTCAGATAAAGTTACGGACATGCGGTTTTCAGCATTATGATTGGCTAATGGTTCTCCACATTCAAAATATAATTTAGCTTTTCGTAACTTAAACTCTTAATATTTCAATTTGCTACTAATAGCTATTTTCATAACTGCTGTTATCCAACCACCAGTAGGAGAATTGGGTAACCCATGAGAATCTTAACGAATAGAGTCACAAGGCTCTACACTTTTCCGCTGTTCTTTTATTAAATTAATGTTCATTTTTTTACTCAATTACAGAGGTCTGCTCCTTAGTCTGTATATCAGGTGTGCGGGGTGATATGCGGAATGGGATAATGTGCATCTGTGTCACTTCATGTAAACTGCATATTTCCTAATAATTATTTGTCTTCAATAAACTACTACCTTATCCTTCTTCAAAGCTTTGGACTATCCAGACAGTTATAATTAATTCCAACTCACAATTTCCCATTAACCGTCTGACGTCCAACTGAATAACTCTCATTTCATTGGTCAAATCATTTGTCGTCCCATAAAACATGGAGAAAAGTCCACAACCATTACCAAGGCGCAAAATTTACTCACCATGCCAATCTAATCAGGACCTGGAAGGCCCAGACCTCAACCTCAACTGCTCAAATTCCTGCTCAATAGTTGGAATAACGAAAGAGAAGGAGGTCAAACCAACCCCAGATAACATTTGCATTACAGAAGCAAATTAAACACCACTAGCATTGGCAATAATCAACAAATTACGGAAAATAATCCTCTCAAAAAATAAGGGAAAATTTAATTTCCCTAAAGAAATTAGGACCAGCGCAAAGGAGCTAATCAATGAATTCACTGCTCTACAGTCTGCAAAGGACTACCAAGAAGCCTCCGTAACCAACAGAAACCTACATGACACACTCCAAGAACTAACTCTCACTTAATTACGAACACAATCCCTAATTTAACGAGAGAAATCCAACAACTTAACAACACAATGAAAATTATCCAAACCTCACGGCAAACTTCTACCCCCATGAACAACAGTACCAAAACCTACAGTGAAGCCCTCAAGACAAAACCTACAATTTTCATAGAAAAAACCAATCAGGAAGTCTCAAAGAAGTTAAGCAACATCAAGACCTCAATTCGCCCAAAAAGGGTATACAACAGACAGCACGATATAGAAATTAAATGCAGATCCCATGAGGATTACGCAAAACTCAAAAAAACCATGACTAAGGAGAACCTGAGAGTCAACGACAAACCCCAAACCAACAATGAAAATTATTATTCTCAGCCTCTCGAAAGACACACCTGAAAAATACTTGCTTGAAGCAATTAAAGAAGACCTACAACTAGACCACCGCAACCCCGAGATTCGAATTAGGCAGATTCGGAAAACTCTTACCATCTATAATCTAACTAACCATCATACGAAAAACCATTCTGCATAAACTGCCTTGCAGAAAATAAAATTATGTTATAGAAATGCCTCGCTTCCTAGCCATACGACTTCTCAAAAATCGGAGGATCTTCATAGGTATCTGAAGCTATAGGCTAGAAAAGTTCTTAGCATATAGACGGTGCCGAAAATGTCAGGATTTCTCACATCCAACAAATATCTGCCCTCATACAAATTTATACTGTTGACGGTGAAAACCATAACACACCGTATTGCCAAGCGAAAAAACCATTCTGCATAAACTGCCATGCAGAAAATAAAAAAGGCGAAAACTTAAATGTAAACCACCAAGCTTACGACCGAAAATGCCCTACCTTATAAAAATCCTCAGCAACAACTAAACCTAATTCCACACCAGTCACACCGAAACACTCTAAAGTTACTTCTCAACTACTTTCTGATTTCATTCCATGAATATCTCACAAAGTTGCTCTTTGACACCATACAGCACTGCGGATTTCTTGCTTCCCCATTTCCAACTCCATACAAATAACAACCAAAACAATGTAACTGTTCTTCAAATCAATATACGTAGATCTAAACCCCCAACGGACCTACTACAAATTACAGCTCTGGAACATAAAATCGACTTTTTCGTCATCCAGGAGTCTTTTCTACAGAATGGGAAACTGGCCTGCATTCCACAGCGCTGGAATTGCTGGACTTAAATGAATAATAAGTCAGCTATCATTAGTACCTCTGGGAAATTTCAGCCAATCCTGGTGGATCAGTCAGTTAACACCGACTCCGAGTAACACCGAGTAGGCACCTCTGAATATAATATCGGCTTACTGCCCCCCACCTAATCACAGAGTTTTATCCGACATTTCGATCACCCTAGATGAGCTGGATAATGTGTTGCGGTCTATCCATCCAGAGAATTCATTAATAAGAGCGGACTTGAATCCGCATAGTATTATCTGGGTCTATCCGTCAGAAGATTCTAGGGGAGAGCAAGTGTTGGATTTCATCCTTGCAAACAACCTCTTCCTTATGAATTCCCAAAACTCTCCACCGACATTCATCAACAAACAACAACGATGGTGGCCAGATCTTACACTGGTTACAAACCCAAATATGGCGAATGTCACAACTTGGGATGTGCTCGATGATGAAACCCTAAGTGATCACAAATACATCAAGATTACACTTAACTGCAAAACTTTCACCTTCCAGTTTAAGCGTTTTAAAATGAAGTTCGGTGGCCACAGAAAGTTTCTTCATCTTCTGAAACCACTTATTCCAGACCTCTCCCAAACAATTTCAACTTGCAATAACACTGCCGATCTAAAAAGAGCAACTATCTCTCTCCAGAAAGCAATTACCTCCTGCTGCTCCTCCAGCTTTAAACTTAAAACTCAAAACTATGAGACCAGAACTCCAATTTGGTGGTTACTAACACTCCAAATGGAAAGGAAACATTTAAGAGCAACGAGAAGGCATTATCAATCCTCTTCCTCTCCAGAAAAAGAGAAATATAACAAGATATATAAGGCAAAAAAGAGCCGCATACTTCAAAGAAATCAGATTAGCAAAAAAAAAGACATGGAAGGAATTTTGCAGCTCAGCCAAACACCCATATGGAAAAATCTACAAGGTTGTCTTCAAAAAGATAGCCCCACCAGCATATCTCTTCGTTGACAGCCATAGAACCCCCTTGGGTTAATAACTCAACATAGCTCAAGATATTCTTGAAAGGCATTTCTCGACAACTTCCAGCCAATCTTTCCACCCCACCATCAGCTCCAACAATGACGTTCCATTCAGCAGCCATGAAGTTGAAATAATTCACTAAAAAAAGAAAAAGTCCCTGGTTACGATGGGTTATCTAAACTATCCGCAGGTCTTTTCCAAAAATTCTTCTCTCTTTCTTCAATAAATGCCTAGAGCTATCTTACTTTCCTCGTTGCCATAAGGTTGGTCTTATAATCCTGTTCCATAAAGATTGTAGGGACAAATCCAGCATCGACTCTTACAGATCAATTTCCCTCCTCCCCACACTTGGGAGGGTATTAGAAAAATTGACGACGAAACGTTTCACTTTCCATCTCGAAACCAACAGGCTCCTCAGTGACTTTCAGTTTGGTTTCAGACAAGGCCGATCTGTAGATGATGCCCTTCTCTTATTTACCAACAAAATACATAACAATAGAAATGATAAGCTCCATACAGCAGTTATAACCTTAGATATCAAAGGCGCCTTTGTTAAAATGGATCGCCTTCAACTAAAGAAACAATTATGTCAAACCAGTAGCCCATCTAACATCACTTAGCTCCTAAGCCACTATCTAAATGACAGACTTGTTATCCTACCTACGAATGCAGGTCTTGCAACTCGAAGACAGACAGTGGGATGCTCCCAAGGTTCCCGCAGTAGCCCGATGCTGTGGAATCTAGTTGCCGATACTCATTTGAAAATTGACTGGACCACAATAGGAAAAGAAATCGACCAGTGCAGCAATATCCACCTGCAGGCCTTCGCACACGACTTTACTTTTGTGATAGGCACTTGTAGTGAAAGGAAACTGGGCAGAGTAGCCTCACTAGCTCTCACTCACTTCAAATTATGGTCTGATAAGAACAACTTGAATATCTCACTTGATAAGACCAAGTTCATGTTAGTCGCTAAACTCTAATGTGGTCCACAAATTCTATGGGATGACTGCAGATTGAAGATGGCAAACTCCATCAAACTCCTGGGAGTAATCTTGGACAAGAAGCTTAGTTATAAAGAACATTTTGTAACCCAAGGAAACAAAGCTATACTGCTTCAAGAGAAGCTTCGCAGACTGGCTGGAAATTACTGGGGTATAGTCAAGAAACAGGATTTTACTGTACAAGAACGTCACCGAGAGAATGCTTTGCCTTGGAGCAGCAATCTGGGGAGCCTCTTTAACAAATAAATTGGCCCTAAAATTATTATCTATTCAACGAAGGTTTCTTCTTAGTATCCCGGGAGCTTTCCGCTCTCCAGCTAATTGCTGGCCTTCTTCCCCTGCACCTGACAATAGAAGCAGAGGCGAAATACAAAGGACTCACCAGAAGCGGAATTCAGTGTCTCGATCCACCACCCCCATCACCTTCGGATATAGAAAATAAAACGAGCATTGACTCCTTCCACCCTGGTCTCTTTAATCTGAGTGAAAGAGTCTCTGTCAAAGAAACTGCACAGATGTCATGGCCACCAGCAGAATCCCTTCAAATACTCACAGATGGTTCAAAGTTGGAAGAAAGGGTCGGCTCAGCTTTTGTATCTTATAAAAATTCAGTAAAGACGCATGTCTGGAAAACAAAGCTGAGAGAAGATAACTCAGTCTTCCAAGCCGAGGTTTTGGCCATAGACGAAGCAGTTAAATTTTTCACGCTAGAGAACACCATTGCCACTATTTGGTCTGACAGCCAGGCAGTTCTCAAATTAAGCTACAATCCCTCTTCATCAAGTCCTCTCGTCAGATCACTTCATAGTTACCTGCTGAACTTTCCTTCTATCCAATTTCGATTTGTCAAAGCTCATGTTGGAATAAAGGATAATGAGCAGCTGACATGGAGGCAAACGCGGCAGCCTCTTCTTCTCTTCATCATGTAGACATCCCCCAACCACGCTGCTCAGTCAAGCACACCCAACACAACTGAATCAAGGAGAAATGACAGGAAGATTGATCCAATTCATCTACTGGTCGTCTAGTATATGAAATAATCTCTACAGTTTCCAACAAATCCTTAAATTGGACCAGGAATGAAATCCTTTTCATGACCGGCCATGTCCCATTCCCTACTTACTTCTACAGGGTGGGTCTAACGGACACCCCAAATTGTACCTTTGGTAACGAGGGAGACCCAATACACTATCTCACGGTCTGCCCACTCACTTCCACGTGGCATTTATCAACTCCTGCGAAGCAGTGGGTCATTAACTGGAAACGAGCCGTACTCTCCAACAAGACCTATAGATGAAAACTAAACCAACTAATGGACTTCCTTATTAGTCAAGAGTGCTTATTCACGTGGTTCAAGAAGAATCATCATTGACCCTTATCTGCTAATATCGCAAGCCTAAGTACGTGGACTTAAGTACTTAGCCTAAGTGCTTAGACTTTACTAAGCAAATAGCAGCTTCAACCTTTTTTAATGGACTCTTTTCAATAGACTGTTCTTGATTTATGAGCTCCCCTTCAAATTCATTTTTTTTCAGTGTGTTGTTCTTTTTAAAGTCATTAATTGTAATCCTTCGTAGTTTCATACATTTGTAATTCTATGTATTCCTGTAAGTGTGCAATCTCACGTATTTTTGCAGCTTTGTGATCCTACACATTCTTGTAATTTCATAATCCTATGTATTTTTGTACCATTGTTTTCCTATATAATTTTATATCCCATCCCAAAATTGAGGCCACTGGGCCTGGTTAATGAGGGAGTCATTCTCACTTTCGGAAGGAAGTGAGATTGAGTCCCAGGCTGACCAAGGTTCCGTTGTTTTCGCTAAAGGCGGCCGGGCACACTAAATCTGGCCGCAATGTCCTCCAGGTGAGGTGACGCATCTGGGGGTGGCAGGTCAAGTCTTGGGAATCTTCTGCTTGCTCCCTTCTTCAAAATCACGAAGACTCCATCCGGCTGCTTCTATCCAACTGGTAAAGTCCATCTGAGGGCTAGGTACAGGGAAGTATGCTGCTGCAACAACAACACACAAGGGCCAATTAGACCAGGACTTGCAGTTTAAAGTAGAGTTTGAATCACTAAGAACATCCAAGTAGAGATAGAAATCGAGCCTACGAGCAGCTGAACCGAAATCACCAGCGCTAATCATTCGACTGCCTGCTCAGCATTTTCCACTTAAGTGCATGAGTAGAATTATACAAAATTAAAAAACAATAAAAAATGAATATCACATTGAATATTACAGGTAAAAACTACATAATTGAAAAAGCTTATAATTGGATGCTATTAGCTAAGAAAAAACAGAATTAATATTTTTTGTTAATAAAAAACCTTGAAATACGTGTAATGTATTTACAAAAATCTGTTTTTTTCCCATTCTACTCCCGGATTTGGTCCTAAAGAAATAGTATGCTTTTTACTGAGAAGTGAAAATAGTATAACGTAGATACGAAGATTTTACTGGCTCAAAATTTTATTTTAAATTTAATATATACTAAAACAAATTTTTTTGTGCAAAAATTGTCTGAGAAAGGATAAACAATCGTGAAATGCTATACTAAGCTAAAGCTAGTGGGTGCAAAAAATTGCTTGGTGATCATTTTGTCGGTTAAAAGAAGCATTACGGTCAAAAAAACACCAAGGACAAAAAACGAATGAATACAGCAAAATTTAATTTTGTCTCATTTTGGTAAAAGGTGATATTACATTATACTTGCGCAATTGGTCACCGATGCGATTGCTAAACAGTTTACGCTAGAGATAAACATTGGTGTTTAAATAGTTGTATCAATAACTGATAAATGCTTAGTTTATTAAATGTGAATAAGATTTTTGTATTATTTTTCAGTAGTTTCTGAAATCGTAAGCATTTTTAAATAATACATGATACAAATGACATACTTATGACACTAATTTACGATTCTTTTCTTTCCCTTTCGTGCGATTTTCAAAAGCAGAGTGATAATGGAAAAGTACCCGAAAATCTTATGCAATCTTGAGAGCACCTTTGAAAATAAATGTAAGAACGTGATCAAGGATGAAAAAAAAATTGCTTATTGCCCGCAGCTGGATTTAAATTGCTTAAGTAAGTTAATTCTGAATTAATGTGATGCAGTTGTAAAAAAAGAGCGACAGTCATAGAAAAGTAGTTTACTGAACTTATATATTTTTATTCTTGTTGGACTTCTTGTGCAATAGTAGCTCTAAATCGAATTTTGATACAGTATGTTCTGAACTGTACATAAGCGATTACATTGCAGAGTAAAAATGATAGCAACTATCACTATGTCGAAAACAACTTAAAATCAGAACTTACGCATCACTTTGTATTTGAATCTGTTACTTTTCGATTATTTTTTGAACTTATTGATTATTTCCTCATCCTATCAGACAAAATAAACAAACCTCTATCTGCAAAAGATGATTGCGAAGTACTTAAACTTTCCCCATGTTCAGATTTGTTTCAACCGACATCGAATGTTCATCGAATGTTCTTTTTGAAGACTGGTTGCCATCCTGAAAAATGAGAGATTTCGTTTCCAATTTGTCTCCCTAACATTGATATGCATTTATTCAGCTACATATCACCGGATATATGTCATTAGAACTTAGTAGAGTCATCTACAAGACCTATTAAACTTCTAA
The DNA here is from genome assembly GCA_037975125.1 of Latrodectus hesperus. Taxonomy (NCBI): domain Eukaryota; kingdom Metazoa; phylum Arthropoda; class Arachnida; order Araneae; family Theridiidae; genus Latrodectus; species Latrodectus hesperus. The sequence continues at coordinate 21,530,546 of CM075855.1, read as the reverse complement.
AATCATATTTAAAAGAAATCAAGGAATTAACTCTTATATTTTTACAAATAAAGAGATAAAAAAACTAAACCTATCTTTTAAACATGTTCATGGTTGAATTTTTACAAATTTAGATTATTTCCTTAATTTAGCTTCAATATAATTAAAAGTTAATATAATTAAAAGAAAATTTTTAATGTTGGCGTAACCAATGAATTAATCTTATGATTTAAAAGAGATAGTTCACAAATATTGTGATTATTAATTTCAAATTACATTAATTAATGAAATTTTTAAAAATTTAAATCGTCCTTGCAGATTTATACTTATAAAGTGGATGAGTAAAATTCTTGTGTACGTAACGCATTTGGCGGTTTTTTCAAAAAAGTCTCCAACGGCATAATTCATGCGATTCAAAGCCATCAGCATATGTGAGAGTTTCATAATCAAAAAAATTGTGAATCTCAAAATGGAAATACATAAACATATAATCCGAATCTCCATGTCGCCAAATCTATCGCATTACGAGAACATGTATTAAGCCAAGTGGATGTTTTGTCTTGTCTTTTACATTTTGTTTTTTCTTACGTTCTATTGTCAATGTGTTAATGGCTTGAATCAATGGAAAAAGGCTTCTTAAACAGATGCTTTGGTTTTTATATAAGAAATCATTTTACTAACAAAAAATTAACTTCGACACTATTCTCAGATAATCAGTGGTGAACTTCGCCTTATTTGCTGCCGCTCGAAGAATGCGATTTGAAGGCAGGTAGTATCTTCATCGACTAGTCAGATTTACGACACCGCCTCTATATGATGTAATGTTGATGGAGCATTATCTGACGTCATGGATATTTTAGACCAATGCGAATTGTAGTAGAGTTGTGTAATCATGATTTCAAGTGGAACGCGAAAGAAACAACCACTTTATGGTTAATAAGCTTCAATAAATTAGTAATTTTCCTTAATTTTATACATTTGGCCTAATTTAACACAGAGAATGTCCATCAGAAATGTCGAAAACATCTCAAAAAATATTTTCATCCTTTTTCCATCTTTTCCATTCCTAGTTATTATTTCCATTGCTATAATACAGGAAAGAGTTGAATATAGGAAATGAAAGATATTTAGCAAAAACAAATGGTTTATGAATGATATGTATTAGTCCTTTTCCATCATTCTTTTTTCTCTCGATGACATATAAATAATTGATTACTAATTTTTCATTATCAAAATAATTTACAAAAAAATGCAACTTCCTTATTTTTATACAAGTCCTTCACTTTAAAGATACCCATTTTACTTATTCAAGATAAATTGCTATGGCGAAATTACAAGAATTTCAAAAACCAACTACCCTAAGGATCTTTAGATTCATTTTCCTTTTCAAAATAATAAAATAACTATTTTCATATAATAAAAATTCACTTTACAGAAACATTTTACAGTTATAATTGTATACCACTAATAATTACTTCATTACATATTTGTCAATAGGTTTTACAGTTATAATTGTATAGCACTAATAGTTACTTCATTATCATATTTGTCAATAGGTTTTTACAGTTATAATTGTATAGCACTAATAGTTACTTCATTACATATTTGTCAATAGGTTTTACATAGGCCAAAAAGCAAACATAAATCTCGTTATCTATCGTGTTTGAAAACCGTTTTACACATAAAATATATTCATCTTAGTACTGCTTTTGCTTGAAAAATCAATATTTTTCTATTATTCTACCAAAAAAACTATTATCAAAAATTTTTAATCTAATTTTTAAAAATCTTTTTAACTTATTTTTCACATAGTTATTTTCTTTTATTCTCTTCCTCGTGTATTTCATCCAACTGCCCCATGTAACATCTGAAGAATCAAAACTGCGTCAGAGTAAACGAATTAATATGAAGAATGTTTTATTTTAAATATAAATTAAGTTGAGTTAAAGAGGAAAAATATAATACAATAATTAATAAATTAAGACATTTTTTATGGATTTTTGTTACTATAGCTTCAACAGGATATCGACTTACAATGAATTATCTGGGGGCCTAGTGGTTAGTGCATCGGGCTTTCGATTCCCAATGCCGCCAGAGAGCCTCCAAGCACATGCAATACAGGTGCTCATTAAATCTGTGTAATTGAAAGTCCTGTGGTTGGTCGTTGAGTAGTTACCATGGGTGTAATGGGGTCAGAAAATTTCCTCTCCTTCCAATTCAAAATCAAAATTGTTTGAATGGATTCTCTGGTGGCGCCATCTTTCGGAGGAGCCTTAGAGCAAAGATGTGGTTTAACTTTCATGGTGCTCTTGTTACACGAAAGACGCGCCCTTCTCACTTGATTTCGCATAGCCGTTGTCCAAGTGTCATAAGTAAAAACAACAACATGAATTACCTTCTCAATTCAAGTTTACATTGCAATACCTTTTATTTTACTCTTTATGATGAAAATCGTTAATTTTGAAATGATGCCTTTACAGCATGGTATTCAGCATATGATGACAAATTTTCATGCGAATTTCCAAATCATCATAAATATACCATCATCATTCAATATACCATTAACGATGAAGGTAATTTATTGATACTCTCACAGTTTTATGGTTGCAAATTTATATCACCGAGAATTATTTCTTTTTAACTCGTTGTTTTAACATTTTTTGTTGTTTTTATTGTAATCAGTTTAAATATTTTACTACAAAACCACTGATTAATTTATGGTAATCAATTACTTTCAATAGCAAAAATTTTAAATCAACCTGTATCCCTTGTGAAGACACCAAATCCATCTCAGAGAATATTTTACAGTATTAATCTTTTTCACCAAAAAATTCTGCAAAATATTTTGGAATAGTTTGAGCAATAATATACATACATAAGAAATTATTTTTAGAAAAATATGGAAGAGAGAATCTTAAGATCCTAAAAATTTCAATATTTCAAACAGAAACTTAAAAGGTAAACACCACTCATTCCTTAGGATTCAGATCGCGATTGTAAATTTGTGGTGGTAGGAGGCATGTCCACGTTAATTTGTGGTGTCTAAATTTCGTCCGATGTTGTGGCGTGAATCTGGAGAGTAGAGTGCCAGCTCAGGTGTGACCTCGTCACCTGACCCTGGACCTGGCACTTAGCGATGGGCGAGTATATTAAACCCATTATATTTAAGGTTCAGCCCGGGGCTTGTCTGTTCCGCTGTATATGTATGTAAATTTGAAGTGTTTTAGAAGTATTCACAGAGAAACTATAAGAGAAATGGATAATAAATGGTTTATAAATGATAAGAAAAAAATCAAAAATTTTAAAGTGTTGTTTCACATTAAAAAACTAGGGTTTTTTCGAGATAGAAGTATAAAATAATAATTATGAAAGGAATTCTCTCTCTAAATATTTTTTTTTAACTCTGAGATCGCTTTTTTGATGATAATTAAACAAACAATTTAAATGAAATTGCAAATTAACAATTAAGTAAAAAAATTTCACGTTCATATTCTTCATATTTAAAGCAGTAAAATCTTACAAGAATGGAGCTTGATATTTAAATGAAACAAATAATACCTTATAGCTAATAAAAAAAAAAATACCATTCTTCAAAAGAACAAATACAAGATTTTAAAGGAACACAATCTTTCTAAAAATCAGTTCGACTCCACGAACGAAGATAAGTCAAAAATCTAATTCTAGATTCAAATCATCAGAATCGGGATGGATGCAGAATATATTATTTAGCGCCCGAAAGACGGGAGAGCGGACCTCTCCCACGCAATACCCTGAACAGGTGGAAGTACCTACTTAGGGGAGGACGTGAAGATTCGCAGTGGAGCCTCGATATTCCACGTAAAAAGACGGGGGGTGGCAAGTGAGAGTTGAGCGATCGATCGGCTGCTGGTGCCACTCGAAAACTCTCAGTCGCGACATCTTTACTCCCCCCCCTCAAGCTCCCCTTTGTTTTATCAATTTTTCCGGAAGGAAAAATCTTCAGACAACACTTCCCGATGGGGTGATCAATCAGCGAAAACTCAATTTTATTGGAAATGGATTGGAAGATGATTTTTTTTAATGACTCGAGCTAGTTTCCCAAAAGTGTGTCCAAAAGTCAGTTGTTATTATTTTTTTTTCGAAGGGAATCACGGTTTTTTTCTTTTATAATTTTAAAACTGGTCGTAACTTTAATGAAATAAGCTGTCGGCAGCTGTGGTAGTTAGATCTTCATGATAAATTAACAATTTAATGGTTTATAAGAAAAATGAGGTTTTTAAGCATTCATACATAAAATTATTTTTTACTACCTTCACCTTTTACAAATATATTTCTTAGTTATAACAAGACTATTCGTCTGTTTCAATACTTTTAAAGTGACATTTTAAGTATATTTTATAGATTCGTAATTTCAAGATTTTCTTTTTAAAAAAAATCTTTTAATCCTCTGATTTCAAATCACAATTTGACAAGCATTATCTCCCCAATCCGTATCTTTAATGAAACATTTTCATAGTATAACTACAGAAATAAATACGTTTTGAATCAAATACTTGTTGTGCCTTAATAGTCGTGCGGTTTCAAAAAATAGAATACTTGATTCTATGAAACAGCAAAGATAAGTTATTTTGTTTATTTTCTCATTTGTTTTATTTTTCGGACATTCAGCTGAAAACTGCATACAACTGAAAATAAATACTAAAAACGAAGACATAAATTGGGCCCACCATTTGGACATATTTGATGTTTTATGATGAGTCATCTTTAATTTGCAATCGGGTTGTCATTAGACCTTCAAATGGAAAACGTCAATAGGTCTAGTTAACACACACAATCAGAACAAATTGTAGTGAAAATTAAACAACATATTATAATGGTTACATTGCTGCTTGCCAGCGGGACATTTGTTCTTTGTTTAAAAATAACTATTGAAATTAAAACGATTGTAATATATATTTATCAGATCATCATTCTGAAACATATTCATTTTTCCAATGGAAACAATGCTGCAAAATGGGTGTTAAAAAAGACAACGACCATCATCATCATCATGCAAACGGTTAGTCAGGTGAACCGTTAGTGCTTTGGCCTTCGATTCAACAGTTAGTAATTTTGAATCCCATTTTGGGATTCCACTTTGCTTCTGAGAGTTTCTGTCAGTTTCTTTATTGTTGTTGCTTCTCATTCCTTTGAAAAATAGAGGCATATCAGGTCCATGAGCTCATTCCCCCTGAAAACGTCCATTGTCAATATTGGATCTTGAACCATACACTTTCTAGTGGGCCGCAGATAAGATAATATTTGGCCAGGGGAGGGTTGAGCAGAGGAACACTTAGTGAAAAATTTGAAGTTCTTATTACTACCAACAAAAATCATTGATGACAGCTAACCAGTAAGGCACCGGGTAAGGGCAGTTTGATCTTGTCTATTCCCATCCTGAACCAAGGAGCACTTGGGTAATCTGACACTATGGATGTACTGGTGGAACCATCCAAATGGAATTATTTTTGCCCTATATTTAGAAAATAGCTTCATAAAAGGCGCTGTTGCCTCACCAGCTCTAGCAGACTGCCCGTAATCCAGTTTCTGTGATCACATCTTCTTCATTTTGTACTGATGCCATCTTTAGATAACACTTCTCTCAATCCAATTCGGTAAGTCTGGTTTCAAGCAATAGTCTAAGCAGCAGAATTTCACAAACAGCATTCTATGAGGAGTCAACATAAAAACTTTATTAGTTTTAGGCCCTTGCAGGCTGAGGGGTCAGCGTTCCTGACTTATGAGCTGCTGGTCCAAGTTCGAATCCTGCTTGTTGCATTGATGTTCTTTTCTCTCTGTGCTTCTCTATCCTTTTTCCGAGATGATGAATGGATATAATCTACCCTTTTAATAGATTTGTGGTGGTGTGACGGGCGTAATGGTACTCTCCTCCGTGACTTGGATTACAGGTGTCCACCGGACAACGATAAATGAATATCGGTTTCCGACCCTGTTGTCGCAAAGGATCAGTCCCCCAGTACCGGCAGTTAGAGAAAAATTTAGGTCCACATTATATATTTTCACAGTCGTTAAGTAACCAAGTTAACAAAATATAATCAATACCATTTTAATCACTTTTTTTTTTACATTCTAACAAATTTCTTTGCATGTCCTGATATCAGAAATCAAATTTTAACGGTTTTCTCTTTAAATCTCTATATCACATCTGTCGAGCAACTTAACCTTGATACTGGTTAGCACTGAGAGTAGGGGGCCGACTCAAAATTGAATATTGTTTCCAGATTATTTTTAAGCATCCGCTGTGAAACACATTTTCTGAAGACTCTTCATTGATAATGACCTATATTCAAGAGTCAAAACACGAAATTCATGGAAAGCCCCAAAGTACTCATCGCGACAGAAATACAAATGCAACACCCATTTTGCGTTATTAAGCGATTGCAAGGATGAAACCCAATATTTTCCAATGGACTACTAGGCTGCGTCGGATTTATGGCTAAATCTTTCCACATTTATGTATGATCACTCATCACAAGATTGTATAAATAGTCAACATATATAACTCCAAACACTTTCTTGTTGATCGTGAGTTAAATTCTCTACATTTTATATGCTTAAAAACCTTGCCTTACCTCAGCTTCTGTGTTGAAAATAAATAACACGTATATAATTTAAGACCATGGTTTTTCTTAGAAAACTTTACAACAAGTTTTCTGCTCTCATAAAATAACTTGTGTTGTTGTTGTTGTTACTTATGACACTTGGACAAGCCAAGCTCGCTATGCCTTGGCAATGCGAATTTAAGTCAATTGGGAGCGTCTTTCGTTTAATCAGAGCACCATAAAGGTGAAAGTACGACTTTTGCTCTTCAAATCCTCCGATAGATGGCAGCACCAGAGAATATACTCCCTCAATTTTGGCATTGATCTGAAGGGGGAGTAAATTTCTCCAGACCATTGCATCCATGGTAACTGCTCAGCGACCGACCACAGGACTTTCGACTTCACAGATTTAACGAATTTAACGAGCACGTTTATCGCATGTACTCGGTGGGTCTTTGGCGGCAATGGGAATCGAATCCCGTCCTTCCGGATGGAAGACCGATACCCTAACCACTAGGCTACCACGGCCCAAAATAATATTGTAAACGTATTTATATAAACGTACAAAATATATATAAACGTACAAAAATAACTAGTAAACGTATTTACTTTCATATTTCATTAAATAATTATTTAAAAATTTAACCCTCAGCAGAGACATCCTTAGATTATTACTTCAGTTTCAATCTATACGTATATTGATCTACGTAGTTTTTTTTTCCGCAAAAATAAAACTTTAAAAATAATCAAATTTTTAATTTTCCGTGCGAAATATAAAGATATCATTTGGTATGAAGCCTTTAAGAACTAATATGATAAAACATCCTCATCTTATTATATTCACTGAATGAAAAATATCATAAAATACAATTTACAAATGCCGTCGCGTCGTCTTCATCCGCATGCATCTACTGAAACATCATTCTAGAAGCAGAGCGGTTATTATCTGTTGCCATGACAACGACATCATGTGTCTCAGTTTTCCCTGGCGTCAAATAATTCACAGCTAATTATTATTTATGATCATCCTTTTATTCATTTAAGTTAATTTTGTTCCTTTTTAGGAATTAAAACAATCTGGCAACCGATCTTTCTCAAACAAGCCTTGTAGCGAAAGGTCTTCATCAGCTGTTGCTTCGAAGATCTGAACATCACATTTTATAAATAAATACCGATTTTTTTTTCTCGAATTTTGGCTTTGATATAATAAAAAATTTATATAGTTTCTTATTTACTTACATAGCTGATTAGTTTTTGTTGTAATAACAGAATTAAAATACCACTTTATGATTTTTTTTTTACTTACTTTAGAATCCGCTTAGTTTTTTTTTTTTTTTTTTATAGCTTTTAGGCTCTTTCGATAAATTGCAGAAAATTAAAGATGACCACGTTTACTTTAAATACTTAAGAAACAAAATTGAAAATTTGAATACATAATAATCTCATTCAAATATATATAACATCTTATTGAAATCACGTGCGGACTCATTGGAATAGATGACGTCATCTATTCCAATGAGTCTAAATCAATATATTTCTTCCAAATACTTCACATATTTTGCCCTTTCATAAACTGGTAATAGTAATATAGGATAGTTGACAAAATATTTCCTAAATGTGAATTTAAATAAATCAGGAAAGTTGATTCACTGTAGAATGAATATATTGTTAAGAAAAATGATCAAAGAGCTAATACATGTTAGAATGATTCTACTATTCTAATGCATGTTTGAATGATAGGCTCTACTCAAAACTGAAAATAAAGGGAGGTATTGAGGTCTGTCCTGAATGAAGTATAATTGAGAAAAGTTTTTATTCATTTTTACTCTTTATTACATACAATTACTCTTCAACGCCTGGCATTGTACCATTTTCTCTTCAATGCCTGGCATACTATTTTCTCTTCAAAGCTTAACATTCTATCATTTTCTTTTCAATGCCGGACATTTCATCATTTTCCTTTCAACAAATCAATTGGATGAGGAGGGAAAACATATCATAAATATTTAATGTGTAACCATCCTAACATACAGAATTGTCATTGATTGGACCAAAGGATATCAAACAATGCGAATCTCTTTCTATTAGGTTAGGATTTCTGCAACTCCAAGATAGAAACACAACTTAGAAAAACAAGTAATCACTCCCCAAGAAAAAATTGGCAATGTTATTTGATTCTGATAGTTCATACTGAAAAGCAGTATCAAGCTGACTCACATTAGAACAGGCTAGAGACATTCTTCTTGGGTTACTTCGAGTAATAACGAAAACGACTTCCAATAAGTTTTATTTTAATGTTATATATATATATATAAATATATATATATATATATATATATATATATATATATATATATATATATATATATATATATATATATATGTATATATACATATAGATGTATATGTATATCTATATACATACATATACCGAAAACATGAGGGAGGTATATGATATGCATACTCATGATTACCTTTAGTTCTCACCATAGACATGACACAAACCAGCCAACTACAGACGGCACTTTTCTCCACAAAATTATTTTCAGTGCAAGATAAAATAATAAAATACAGTGTGGAAATGGTTAAAAAACAGTTCAGACAACGACCACCTTCACGGCGAAAGATTTTAGTGTTCGAACAACAAACACATACTAGGATAACGAACTAAAACGAATCCTAATGAAGGCTTGTCGGGTCTCGGAGCATGAAGTGCTCTCGTAAGTGCATGGTTGCCAAACAAAATGGACCAAAAACCGTTTTCTTATAGCACTTGAATTGTGTTACTTGCCTATTGAACCTCAAATTTCTATACTGGAAGTTTTTTTCATTAGAATATTTATAGACACAGTATACCCTCAGTTTCGGTTTTGATTTCATTCAAAACCGAAACTGATTTCATTTTTAGCAGCCCCTCTCGTTCATTCGTTGAAGGAGAGCGAGGATGACAGAGCATTGAAAGTCTCCCAAACCCAGCTGACATCAGTAAGATCAGGGATCTTTGCAACTACAATGCTTCCACTCACTTCCAGTAAACCTTAAAATTGAGAGGAAAGCAATCGACATTGGGCATGCTCTTTAATGTCCCATCAACAAAAAGTAAAAAAGGACTGATGAATATACAAGACTATACGTATGTATCATTTTTAATAGGTTAATAATTATGTGCTTTTTATGTGTGTGTATAAAAATAACACGAATTACACAATTATAAAAAAATAATACACTTATAATAAAATAATATACGCATCTTATGTGTTATTTTATGCAAATTTAACACAAATAAAATTCGTAAATGTTATTTTTCATGAGTTTTTTAATATACTTAGTAAGAAATTATATGTCCTTTTTTAATTTAATTTTTAGTGTCTCCAGAACGAATGAATCGATTTCACAAAAAATCTATGATAAATTGATGATCGATTAACGAATAATTTGGATATATATATATATATATATATATATATATATATATATATATATATATATATATATATATATATATATTGCATCCACTACAAATAAAATATTCGTCGTATCTTTTAAGCAATATTGTAGCAACCTTATAGTATCCAGATCATGCCACTATAATATGTCGTGCTTGTAATAAATATATACCTCGACTTATTCCACATATTATAATAGTTGATGACGTCATTCCTTTGAAGTGCATATTCAAAACATTTTTTATGATTGGTCACAGAAAAATGTTCTTATTGTAAAATGTTCGGAAGAAAATATACGTAATTATGGCAATGAAATGAGTGGACATCCATTGTTAATGTTATAAATATATAAATTTGAAGCTAAATATAAATAAGGAAGAATTATTACAAGTAGGAAATGAATTTGTGTGTGTGAGAATGCGACTTCAGTGTGTGTGTGTGTGTGTGTGTGTATGTGTTCGTGTTCTATAGATTTTTTAAATTTTGAATTTTGATTTTTTTATAATATTAATGATATAGAGTAATTTCTTGTCCGGTAAATATTCTTATCAGCAAACGAATTCACATCTACAAAAACATCACATTAATGTTTGACTATGATTTACTATATTAAAACAATCTTAAAAATTGAAATCATATTTTCATCTTTTCAGCGCATTATATATTATGTGGTATTTATATAATTAAATGGAGAAATGTATAAAATTTGTTAATTTTCATCAAATCAGAAAATTTGACTGTCGAATATAATAAAGTTAACGAATATAAGAAAATAATTAATATAGTATGTATTTAAAATAAAAATATTTATGGTGAAATTTCCTGAGAGAGACAATCGATCACACCAATGCAGTTGCCAAACAGTTTCTGCCAGAAATAAACATTAGCGTTTAAACAAGTTTTATCAATAAGTGGTAATTGTTTAGTTTATAAAATATAAATCAAATGCTTGTATTATTTTTAGTAGTTTTAGAAAACTTAAGTGTTTTTGAGCAATACATGATGCATATGGAATATTTATGGTAATAATTTACGATTTCATCGTACGGTGATTATCAAAAGTGGGGGTATAATAGAAAAAGTACCAGAAATCATTGCCAAATGCTATGTAAAAGAATTAGCAATTTAAACAGTGTGAAAAATCTAATAAATAAAAAATGAGAATTGTTAAACTTGGCGATAAATTGGAACTATTGACATAACAAAAGGCAAATACGCTGCCACATTACTCACTCTTCTAGAATCGTGTGCATCGCAGGAATTGTGAGGTAAGATTGTGACCAACGAAAGGATCACAAAAAGACTCAAATCCTAAAATTCTGATAAGTTGTCGACATTATTATCATTTTTCATAGCTGAAGTTGAAGGCGAAAAGCGTATGTCTTTAGCAAAAACTGGCTTTAAACATACTGCCTTTTGTGTCGGAAAAGGATCAAAGATTTTGAAATAGTTACCACTGTTGCTACGGCTAATGATTTATCTCATGTGAGGTTAAATCTATTCTACAACCTTCAAAACTCAACTGCATTTTTGCACTAGAATCCAACATATCTCAGAAAATTGTTTTAATGGGCGAAAACTGTCATTAAAAGAGAAACAGGAACTGATAAAGAAACATGAGTTTTTTTTTGTGTGTGATGGAACAACATCGCTTAAAAAACTGCAAGAATAATTTTATGAGTTGCTTGTGGCAAAAGAGATTGACTTATATTATGTCTAGAATTGAGTAAGACAAATAAGTCATTGGCTGTGGAGAAAAAAAAACATAATTTTGTCGAATCCTACCCAACCAAATATTGTTGAAGCGTGCGGAAAAAGCATTACGAAGATCATATCTTATCTCAACGATCTTGCGTCTTGAAATCAAAATTAAATGCATTAGAATTGGTGACAAAGTAAAATTTTGACACGTGCAGTCGTTGGTAGAGACAGAAAAGATTTTTATTCAGTAGTGCCACATTTCGAATTATCCAAGAAAAAACTCTGAGACTTTACTTTGATTATTACATGGAACTTAAATCTGTGGAGCTTAGTATACGGTTTATCTATTTCTAGTAAGCGCATCCACACAATACAATTTCAACATTATTTAAATTAATTTTTCTGTATTGCTAGCAGATTTACAGTTGGAAGAAATTAGCCATTCTTCTCAATCCATTATTTCGCTTTTAAAATTTGTAACTGGTTCGGTATCACTCTTCCATATTCAAGATTATTTATCGAGCATTTTCTTTTACTGTTATGAAAGCATAACTACAAAAGAAAATTCATAATCAAATCTATCTCAAAAACTTCGTTAAAATTATATATATCACATGGTTAGTTACTTAAATAAAGTACCCCTTTAATAACATTTAATTTCAATCTTATCAAAATAATCCCATAATCGCTTTGCTTTATCGATTAATCGATTCGTCAAATCTAATAAATTAAAAAAACGTGTCTGCTAATTTTTTCTTATTGTGTGTGTGTCTGCGAATGAAATAAAATTTATTCATAAAAAAGTATACTATGGATCCTTTGGAGCGAATACAAAGTAACATTTTATAAAATAAAGTAGCATTTCCTTTTAAAAGAGCTATTTTATGCAAATATTTGTGCATATATTTTTCATTCAACATTTGCATTTTAATCAGTTACGCTTGAATTTTTTTCTCTATTTAATTTTTAAGGAAATACTTATGAGTAACAATTAAATTAAAGAAGTTAAATCTTTAATTTATCCCAAGTCAAATGAAAATTGCTGTAATTCATAGTTTTATTTAAAATTGTTATGAAAATCTCACTCTTAGCAATTACTTTAGGTCGAATTTTGTTCTGTACGTTGTTGTTTCAAATATTTAATAAAAACAACAAACAGTTGCAAAAATAATTTAAATTAAAGAAAAACAAATAAGAAAAAATATTTTAATAATAAATTTCATTTTTAATCAATGCAGTTTCATGTAAATAAATCTAAATTAATGTGTCGTTTCGAAAAATTGTACATACACAGTTACTAAAAAAAATAGCTATTCTTCTATGCTGATTTTTTTTTTTTAATTATGGAGCTTCAAGAAGCCACATAGGTTGCAAATATCTAAGCCATAACGACAAAAAAAATTAGATAAAAGTGTGTGTGTGTTCCACAACAGATGTTTCATCGTTTTAAAATTTTCACTTTTATTTTATAGAAGATTATTTTTAGTTTAGTAACAATTTTTAAAAAGAATAAGTAATGGATTTACAAATTTGGTTTTCTTTATATTCGAATTTCTTTGAATATTTGTAATGCCCTACTTTTGATTTCAGTATCTAAATACTATGTCACAGATTTCTCTACTAAATTAAAAATTGAGTCAATTTTTGCAAACATGATAGCTAATCCTGCTGAACCTACAATTTTAAATTTAAACTCACTATACAAATACGCACATACTACAAGGCTTTAACATTGTCGATAGCCTTATGGCTGCTTTTAAAGCAAACGAGGATTCATTCAACTGGAGTCTACAGCTTAATTTAGATTTTGAATCTTTACAAATATTCAGGTTCGATATCAGAATCGAACCCAAGAACTATTGTCTGAAGACCAGAACGCTAGCCACCCAGCAACTAGCTGAGCTAAGCCCACGGTGTGAGTTAAACACGTGAACTGTTTCATTGGAAATCATTTATGGAGCATCAATTTTTAATTAATTTTTATTTTGAAAACTTTAATCAGGTTTTTTTGACAAATTAATTATTAAAAGTGTAAAGTGAAACAAGGTTCCGGCCTATTGCCCTTTTCATGAAAATACAAGTTTTCTAGCGTCCTTATGAAGAAACTTTCATTAAAAGAGAGAAAGAATTTTGAAAAATGATTAAAGTATACTTAAAACTGTTTTGTGCAATTTTTTGTGTGGTAGATGAAAATTTCAATCAATGGAACATTAACCGATTATTCGATAATTTATTTTTTCCGATTTTTCATATGCATTTCATCACATTAGATAAATATTGCATCAGTTAACTACATTACTTATGCATTGTTACTCGAGTTCAAACTACATATATATATACAGAGTGATTTCAAGTTTTTATATATAGATTAATATACTGATCTATATAATTTTTCTCTTTCATCACTATATTTATATCATCTTTCATTTAAAATACTTACATATTTTCGTAAAGTTTGCTTTTCTGCTTTGCTTTACCAGGGCAATAATATCGTGAATATAATAGCTTCGCTTCTTAATTTCAAGTTGGCAAACTTGATTTGGAAAAAAAGGCAATTCCTATTTACTTCGTAAGATTTATTATTTTCTTCGTGAAACTTTTTTTTGCCGTCTATGTTAACCTTGCATAAAAATTTACTTTTTAATTATGTTGCAAAAAACTTTTTTATTGTTGTACTCCAGAAGTTTTGTGTTATTTTTTATGCGTTTTCTTTTGAGCGGTTCAAGCTTAAAAGAAAACAGATTTGAGTGTCTATTCATATCGTAGTACACTACAGTGCGATGAAAACTTTAATAAAAATGCTTAGTTTTTGAACATCAAAACTCATCCATTGTTTTTCATCTCACCCAGATGAGTGGATCTTCTCTGTTTCCATAAATCGTCTGATCTCTTGAGCTGTTCCAATTTCTAATTTCGTGTAATACGGCCAAAGAAATTAATGTAGCCATCAGTGAGAATCAACACACAAACCTTTTGTTGATAAGCCTCAATGACAAAAAGAGCGTGCGTTTGTCAATGAACAATTGCAGACTACAAAATATTGATACTTGATCGCTGCGCCTCCTGACTATCGATATGGAAACTCGAAACGAGTATTCCATCGACAGGGCGGAATACGCATCCTGGATAGGTACAGTTTTAGTCTGTAAAAAGAATTAATAGAATAAAGAGAAAATGACAGCAAAACAGGATCAACGCGTACCAAAAGGCTATGAGAACAAAAGAAACCTATAAAACCCTTCCGAGTATTTCATGCGGACGCAGCATCAGAAATCTAAATGAAATATTTTTCACTTGTTGAGAGAAATAGAAGTTAATGAGTCAATTTCTACAGGGTGATGTAAGAATTCAGCCAGTGTAAAAAAATGCGTCAGTAAAGATATATTTGTTTTCAATATCACAGTTCACAGAGGATCTCACAGAGGATCTTGGGTGATTCCTCAACCAATAAAACCAGCTTTGATTATAGGGCATATATCCTTATAAAATTCAGAATTTTTCAGTATACTTTGGATTAATTTTTGCATCCAATTAAAGAAGTAAATTATAAAGGATACTTCAAAATATTATTTATTATAAATTTTCACACCATAAAATATAATGATGTTATTGTCTACAATTTTAAACACCAAAATATCAACTTTAAAGATGTATGTAATTCCTAAAATACTTTTATAGTATACATTTTTATTAAAGTTGTAGAAAATTACTTTTGGAGATAACACCAAGAAAAATTGTATTTTAAATGCCTGACAAGACTTTTTATTGAACTATGACTCAGAAGATTTAGTTGTGATTAGGTTTCTAAAATGATAAAAGTGCATTAGCATATTTGATTGCAAACAGAGAATTGGTTGTTGTTTTTTATTATTTACGGCACTTGGACAAGCCGAACTTATTAGTAGACGGCTATGCGAAATTAAGTCAAAAGGCTTTCATTTAACTAGAGCACCAAAAAGATGAAAGCTTGTCTTTGCTCTAAGACTCCTCCGATAGATGGCACCACCAGAGGATCCACTCTCTCAGTTTGAACTTGGATATGGAGGAAGAGGAAACTTTCTCCAGACTATTATACACATGGTAACTGCTCAATGACCGACCACAGGACTTTCGATTCTACAGATTTAACGAGCACGCGCATGTACTCGATGGGTCTTTGGCCGTCCCTGCTTTATAGGCTTTATGCATGTAAGAATTTTGTTTTTATTAACTAAACTCATTGGCAAGTAAACTCATATGGTGAAGGCAAGGCATACAGTACCCATATCTGTTTTCCTGACCGAGGGCCCTGTGAAAATGAAGTTTATGTCCCCGTTAAGTAATCAGCCTTACGCGAAACCTTAAGTGCTTAGTTCCGAAGCGCACTTGTGGTACTTAGTTTCATCTACCCACTGAAGGGATGAAAAGCTGAGTTGACTTTACCCTGGCTGAGGATTGAACCTCTGCCTTTAGAAGCATGAAGTACTACCACTTTGTCACAAGGCTTCACTGTTTTATGAATTACAAGAGAAATAAAATATTCACTAAAAATAATAGAAAAGTTTAAAGTGTAGTCAAGAAACATATTTGATTATATTTCCCTGTAATCAACAGGTATTTGAGTGCAGGACCACAGAGTTTAATTAAACCGGCTTCTTAGTTTGAGCCTGTTCTCGACAGTTATCACTGTTATCAGAGTACTTTATTCTAGATCAGTGCTTCTTCAGAGTTCTTTTCAGAGAGAGGTGTTAAAGTTCCAAACAAGCCTTCCTTCATAACGAAATTAAGCCCAGTCATATGTGGGATGGAGGATTTCCCTACGAAGAAGATACGAACCAAAGTTTCATACCTCAACATAACTTAGTAACGACAGGTTCTTCGGAATAAAAGGTGGTCTGGATTGAATTTCAATGCCTGCTCAATGGTAGACAATGGAGAGATGATATATATTTTAGTTTTCTGCATACACGTCTATCTGAGTTGGTGCTTGAGATTTTTATCAATTTCCTTAGTTTTGAACGCGTTAACAAGACGTACTATTAATGGAAAATTCTTTAGGAAGGCAGCATATGGAAAAGGTTCATATACCTTTTAACCGTCTTTGGCTGTTATGCTATATTCTCTGAAGATCAAAATGCTCCTTTAATTTTAGAAAATAAAAATAAGTTATTGCGTATCCAACTAGGGCTGCATAAGATGTAATTTCAGACCTTTTATTTGAGCTTTTGCACCGAATTCTGAATTTGGTAATCATATAGATACGTAATATCCCAACATATTTATATGATTTGATAGTTAATATCATATACAGAGATATTCTTTGCACATAACAAATGAAATACGATTATTCTTCTTTACAAACGAAATCGTTTTCTTAAAATTCGCATGATTTCGTTTTCTCTGATGCAATTGCTTACTCCCATTTCTTCCAGCACAACTGTTGCAAGACAAATATCCCTATTTCTCTAGCCTCGAGGAAACAAACATTTCCTCCACAATAACTATTTTTCAAATATTTCTGTTTGTAATCTTTTTTATTCTACATTCTCTTTTTGTATGTATCCAACCACAACGCCAAGAGTTAGGAAACTGAGAAGGGATCGAATGCATCACCAATGGCAATAGTTCAGAGAAACAGATTTAAGTAAACTTTACTTTTTCTCAATTTTTAATAATTTTTAAATCTTATACTTGTTTTTAACGTCAAATATATTTCTAGTGTTAATATTTACAAGAAAGAAAAATGCCTCATTCTCAAACTGCGCATTGGATTCATTATTTCCATATTGCGCATACTTTGTAATTACTTTTTAAAAACATGTTTGTACTTTTTCTTTCTTCCACTGTCACCCAGTGGAGAAACAAAACAGAACTTTACTAATTTTTTTATTAAAAAATAAAACAATATTTCAAGTTTTCCTAAATAATAAGCAAAATAACAGAGATTTCCAACATCAAACACTTCTTCTCAGGGGTTTTCACAAAAGTACCTGTACAGCGGTAGTAAGAAAGATTTTTGACGATACAAAATTAAAATATATCTTTAAATACATTAAATTGTAGTGAATATAAACTCATATATTTCACTATAAACTCATTCCCCTCAAAGAAACGAGGCCATCATTGAGGACTCTAGCGATATGATTACAGTGAGAAAGTGTGTGTTTGTGTGTGCGTGGATGTGTTTGTGTAAATAATAAAATAAACCTTGCGTGAACAAATCAAATTTTCGGGCCGTGGTTAGGACATCTGTCTTCCATCTGGAAGGGCTGGTTTCAATTCCCACCGAGCACATGTGAGCTCGTTAAATCTATGGAATCGAAAGCCCTGTGGTCGGCCGTTGAGCAGTTACTATGGGTGCAATGGTGTTGGGAGAATTTCCTCTCCCTCCAGGTCAATGTCAAAATTGGGAGTGTGATTCCTCTGATGGTGCCATCTATCGGAGGACTCTTGGAGCAAAGACGTACTTTCAACTTCGTGGTGTTCTGATTAAACGAAAGATGCACTCTTCTGACTTTAATTTGCATAGCCGACGGAGTAGCGAACTTGGCTTGTCCAGGTGTCATAAGTAACAACACAACAACAATACATGAGATATACGTGCTCGTTAAATCAGTAGAATCAAAAAACCTGTGGTGAGTCACTAAGCAGTTAGCATAGGTGTAATAGTCTGGAGATAATTCCTTCCTCCTCACACCATCACTGTACTGTTTCCTGACCTTCATTCAAAATTATGAGACGTTGAATGTGTACAGCGGCTTCGGATGGTAGACATTAGCAACCAGAATACTTTGCACTAAAACAAATTAACTAAAGATTCAAACTAGCAGTTAGATAATTTCACTTCGAGAAGAAGAAGACAACAAAGAGCGGAAAACGTTCCAGCAGACCTTGTGAGATCCATGAAAGTTGAATGTATGAATGGAACTACCACAAGTTAGTATTCATGTGCCACTGGATGACGTCATCGTATCCTCGCGGAGGAAATTGTCTGCTTAGAGGGAAATAAAGTAAACATGATTCACCGTGTGAAATGAACACAGTGATGAATTAGTGTTTAACATTTGCATACAGAAATGAAAAGAAAAAGAAATTAAAATTTCACGTGAGTATAGAGTTGTGATAAAAAACGTTTCTATCTATGCATTCAATTTTCGTTGGTCTCAAAAGGTCTCCTCTGTAATGTATAGAAAACATATAAGCTGTGTATAGTTCCCAAGAAGAAAAAAATCACAACTAATTTTTATTTTCAATTTTCTTTTAGAAAGTAAATAGACAATTTCGTCCAAGAGGATCCGATGACGTCATATGTAATTACCTTACTGTTTAAGCTGAAATTGTGATGGTTAGAAGGAAATGGATAGTTGATAGATCGTTTTAAAGGCGTGAAAAATCACATTGTGTGAAACAAAAAAGATGTCGATAGCAAACAACTGAAAAATCTAGCTTTCTATTTCTTCTTTAACAAATAAAACATTTTATTCATTCCCATATTGTTCATGTATATTAACTTAAATTATCGTAAAATATCTAAAAAGAAGAAAGATATCTATTTCGCTTGCTAATACTGAATTGATATGAGCACTAATTCTTAAATCAAATACTCATGTAACAGTAAACAAAGGAACAAGCTTGATTCTTAGCGGAATCCCAGCTAAAATAACTTTTGAGTGTTGAATCTGAAAATAACAAATGCCGGATCAGAAAGATTAAGAAGCAGTTAATGAGAGATTACTGCATTAATCATTTCGATATTCTGTTAATAAGAAACTTTAATAAAATCTCATTTATGTAACACATATTTGGCGTGATTTTCAAAAATGTCGCCGCAGGTGAAATGAAGTATTGACGCTTGTCACCAAACTATTATCGAAGACAAAAAAATAACGCTTTTACGACTGTCGCCAAGAATTGACATAAGGTAAAAAACAAAGAAAAGGGTAATCTCAAAATGGCAAGTATTCAAGCAAACCATGAAAAAAGCATATAAAGTATAAAAACGAAATGGCTAAAACGCAATAACTCACAAAATCTCGCCAAATTATCAACTACAGATTGCAAACTTTATCACCCTCCCAAATATCGCCTAAACATCGATATTGAAGCCAAATCTACCGTATTATGTATACTAGGATTAAGCCGAAACTTTTTTGTCAAGAGAGCTAATTTAATTATCAATTCAATATTTCATTATTTTATTCTGTATTTGATTTAATTATTTCTGAACTAATTGATGGACCAGAAAAGCACCCCCCAACATTGTAAACTCTGGAAAATTATTGATTTGGAACTATTAAAGCTAAATTTATCCTTTAATATGAATTTCTTATCTTCAAAAAGTGGATTCCAGTTTGAAATATAGTAAAATCAAAGTAATCAAGTCTTACCTAACTATAGTAGTTCTTTTCAATTGGCAGATTTATCAAATCTGAGGTGGTAAGTTTGATAGTGCATGTTCACTTTTCAATATTTTTGTATATAAATTAGATCTACCTAAGGTTTTAAGTGAATTCCCTTCGATTGCAAACATCCATGGCTGAGTTGAAAGCTGAAGACAAAAGTGCCGATTATTCAGTTATCAACCCACCATCGAATTTGGAGGATTTTACACACAACTTAGCGATATATGTAATCAAATAACTTAGGAGAAGATTTTTATTCAGGAAATTGTATTCAATTTATGGCCAAATATTCAAAGTCCCATTTCGGAATGAATAATAATGGATTCTACTTTCAAGTTTAAATGAATAATTGTTTGGAATTTTAAAAAGTTCGTTTATTTTAGGATTCTTTTACATGAAACAATTCGAGTTCGAAAACTCTGCAGTTAAATCTTGAAATTTTTTTGGTAAGAGCAAAAGGTGATATTTTACTTCCAAAATATTTCAGTCACTTTATTTTAAGAATGTATGGCTAAAAAAATATTTTAAAATTAAGTTATTAAAGAAATTTTGAAATTAAGGCAATATCTTCGATAAAGACCTAAAAATTAAAACAAAGACAAACTTTTATCAAAATTTCTTAAATTGATTTTATTGATACAGTGATAGAAAATGTCAAGTATCACCTAACTATGTTTATATTTATACTTGTAATTATTATTATTTAAAAAAGATAGATCAATATAGTTTTTACACACAGATACAATATATGTATATATATATATATATATAATTTTGAAATATAGTTTCCTTCAGCTTTCCTCTTTAATATAGATATACAATGTACATAACATATATGTATATATATAACATTTTTGTGTGAGTATTCAAGCATAATTATACACATTACAATAGACCATTGATAATATAAAATATCAAGTATTAAAATTTTAATAAATTCTTAAACTTAAGTTTTTAATCATTC
Source organism: Latrodectus hesperus (assembly GCA_037975125.1). NCBI lineage: Eukaryota > Metazoa > Arthropoda > Arachnida > Araneae > Theridiidae > Latrodectus > Latrodectus hesperus. Next base: position 21,509,494 of record CM075855.1, on the reverse strand, counting down.
TCATTCAAATATGAGAGAAGAAAGTAGTAACAATTATGATATACTTTTAACTGCAAGAGTTTTTAATTTTCACTTTAAAAAAAGGAAAACTTACTGTAATTTTTGTCATTTATTCTATAAAGTTATAGGTTTGAAATAAAACATAAAAAAATTTGAAAAGATATGTTTTCTTAGAAAAGACGATTCTCTTTACTTTCTACTTCAGTTCATTCTGTAATATACTTCAATTCCTCCTTAGATTAAGAGCACTTGAATCCTCGACGTTGCATTCTCTGACAAACTGATTGATGACGCTGATGTCAAAAGTTCGACAAATTTTTTTTCCAATGAGAAACGTAAGTACAGTAGAGAAAAAATTAGAAAAGTTAAGAAATTTTTAAGGAAAAGCTCCTTTGAAGTATGTAAAAACAATTACTTTCTGAAGAGGCGGTGATCTGGAATTCACAAGAACTGAATTGATAAAAAAACAAAGATTTACTCTAGTAAGATGCTATTCAAACACTGTTGATCTTTCAGGGGAAAAAGGGAATGGAACGTTTTAAATTAAATTTGTTAGATAAACATTGCCAGCATTTTTAACACCACTTTCAATTAAAATTGTGAGCTATAATGGTTGGCTTCGATTTTTTACTGTGTTTTTTTTCCATCAATTTTCTTATCAAAACAGACATTTTTATATTTTAGTGAGCAATTCATAACATGGGTTGGATAAAATTTCACACCTTACACAAATAAAGGAAGTAAAGAAGAATTTTATGAAATGTCCCAAAAAAATTCCATATTTTTTGTCATAAAACTTCAAAACAAATAATTTTGTTTCTCAGTTATATTTAAAACTAAACAGAAAAGTTTTTCACAGGAACAAACTTTCTCATTGAAATGAAGATTATTTCCATTGACAAATTTCTCCCAGTCTCCAAGTTGCAATGGTTGTAGTATGGATTTTCATGGAGATAAAATGGTTTGAATCTACATCAGTCAGAAGCAAAAAACTTAACCACTTTGGTTTTTATGTCTTCAGGCCTGTCTTCGTTGGCATACCCTCACCCAGAACATACAAGGATGCTGACAAATGAGGACAACGATGTTCTCATATTTCACAACAGTTCCATTCAATCACTTTTGGGTATACGGTCCTTCATTGTCTCCGGCAAGAATCAAACCTCTTGCTCTTTCTCAACCTGATTGTTTTTGATGTAATGAAACTTACGTAAGCTCCATTTGCTGCGCATCGCTAATGATTCGAAAACATAAGAAGGACTCCTTGGTTCCACTTTTGGTATTCTGGGATGACTGCTGGTAATGCCATCGAAATTGGAAATGATAGAGCACTCCAGTCCACCATCAGCAAGCTCATAAGTGGACATACAGGGAGCCTTACTCATGTAGCGAACTCTGTGTTTCCTCTTCATCTTATTTTAAATGTCTGTACTTTTTAGTTTTCTTAATATGGCAAAAAAGTTTTTGTTTACCAAAAAAGAATTATTATGTTTTTACATAACAACAACAAAACTTAGATAGAAAGAAATAAACTTAAAAAGGAACACAACTCATTTATTATTTTCTTCATATCAATCTGTTGTTGCTATGTAAAAACACAATAAATCTTTTTTGATAAACAAAAACTTCTTTTGCCATATTAAGAAAACTAAAATGTACAGAAATTAAAAATAAGATGTAGAGGAAACACAGAGGTCGCTACACACTCCCTTCCCAGTGAAAACGATTATGAGACATAGACGAACGATAATAAGGTGAAAAATTATCCTGAGTGCACAGGCCTCCCCTGAACATCTCCTCCACTGCATTGGATGACCTGTTAGTAGTAATGGCAGGTCTGCAGCGTACTGGAGCGTACTGGAAAGGGGGGTGTGGCGATGGGGGGAAGCAATATCTCGTGTAAGAGTACGAGGGTTTTTTCAGGGGGCGTGGTTTAAAACGGTCCCCTTCTGACGTCATGATGTTCGTGGCGCCATCTACAATCTAAATGTAAAACTATTTTTGAATATATTTTTTTATTTTAAAAAATTATAAATTTTATCAGATTTTGAACATAGGTGTTCGGAATGCTAAGCGGACAATGTTCGACATTTATAATTATATAAAATAATTATATGATAATAAGATATATGATGATGCCATTCAGGATGACATACATACATCGATCACTGAAGTTAAATGAAGGGGATGTATTGCTCAGATGCTCCATTCAGGTGCAATCTGAGAAAAAGACGTGAGATTACAATGAATCGTGGGTGGTATCGATCATCAATATCCCTGCTGTGGGGGTGTTTGACCATTTTACCCAGATGTTCTATTCAGGTGCAGTCTGAGAAAAAGACGTGAGATTACAATAAATCGTGGCGAAATTATGACAGCATTGCAAATGCTGTTCTAGATCACATGTTCCGTACAGTGAATTTCTTAGATGCTTATCGTTGTGTATTTGACAGTATTATTGAAGAGACTTTGCCGAGTTCCTTAGATGTCAGCCTCGGAACCCAGCATTTCTTGCAAACCCTTGAAAAGGCCGTGTGTGACATTTTTATGGATAAAGGCTTAAAAAAACCCGTTCTTTTGGCTGAAGAACTTTGGGCTAACCGTGTAGAAACATTTAATTCACATGCATTTTCTTTAGAAATTTCAGAAATTGCTGATTCATTTTATCATAGTCTCTGGGAAAGTGAACCATTTTTAGCATTGAAGCCTGCTATGTATGTTACAAATGATTTCCTCAAAAATTTACGTTTAGACTGTATTATTCGAAATGTAAGAAATATTTTGTGTCCTGAAGACGCATTTGAGTATTTCGAAAATAATGAATAAGTTAAAAAATTTTGTTAAAAATATGTGATATTATTGAACATAAATTTATTTTAAAAATATGCTAAATAAAATATCATTGCTTAGAACTGATGTGCATTTATTTATTCTTTTTCTTTTCTTTAGATATTATGAAAGTGATTAAATTATGTAATTATAATAATAATATTTTATAAAAAGAATTATCTCATGTAAAAAGTGCGTTTTAAATATAAGTATAAATACAAGTACATTCAACATTTTAAAGTTCATTCTTGATTTTTGACCCAAATACGATGGACGCTACTTTGGCTCAGTTGTATAGAGATCCTGAAATTCCCATAAGTTTTGGTGGTATTAATAGTTTACATAGAGCTTTAAATGGAAGAGTAAAAACAAGACGTATCAAAGAATGGTTACAAACAAAGGATTCCTATACTCTACATAAACCTTTGAGACATAAATTTCAAAGAAATAAAGTAATTGTTGGAGGTTTAAACGAACAGTTTCAAGTGGATTTAGCTGATTTGCAATCGCTCTCAAATTTTAATGACGGTGTGGCGATCGCACATACATTTAATCCAGTACATTCCACCAGATGGCAGCAAGAGATGTCAAATCCAACATAGACACCAGATGGCAGCTACCGCACCAGTGATTCAGGAAAAAATAACGAACTGTCAGTCAGACTGTTAACTCCGACCGAAGCTGTCGTCACTATCGTGCCTTATGTGTATCACTTTTGTATATAATGTAAATTAAATATCGTTTAAGTTTATAACCTTCTGATGAATCTTTTTCGTTTATTGGCTTTAGTTTTAAGATGTTATCAGGCCGATATATCGTGCATACAACAATCAGCCAAATTGGTGACTCTTAGAAGATAGAACACGTGTATTTATTCTCGAACCGAAAAGCATTCGCTTCCACGGACAATTAGTTATCCGTTTCGATCGTGTAGCTGCCTTCTAATCTGGTAAAATATCATCTTTCAATGGCTTGCCATATCATCATATGTGAAATATTCATCATTATTTCGACTGAAAATCAAGGAATTTGTGAATTACGACAGATCGCCTTCACCGATGAAAATACTCGTGCTGGTGCCAAACTGCTTTCGTTTTAGCGGACAATACTGTTTTACTGAACGTGTTTGTGCTCTACTAAAGGTGCTTTGTGCTTCATCGTTGCCGACATCGTTATTTATATATATTTTTGTGTTTCTTACCGTTTGAATTCCAGGCGTACTTCAATCATCTTAAGTAAGCTCGTTCTATTCTTTTCATTTTTTCATTATTGCCATCGGATTGTTAAACGCTAATTTATTTCATTCCATATTTTGCTATCCATCTTTATTTATTTGTGTTATTTTTCATGCCTTGCTATTTTTTTCTATTCCTTTGTTTCATTGTGTTATATTACAAGTTACATATTCGCATTTTCTATTGATTGCTTAAAATTGTTGCTTTTTTTTAATTCATAATTGTATTGCATCATATGTACTTATTGGTAGCAGTCTTAATTTCCTTTCCTACATTTTGATTACCTTTTGATCATTGTTGTTAAGGTTGTCCCTGGGAAATTCATTTTTTTCTTGTGTTCTGATTTGTTTCTTGTATAATTTCTTGTGGCTCATCCCTATATTTCGTATCACCATGAGTGACGACGAGGTCGAAAAACAGGCTAGTGTGTCTCGTGTTTCTGTCAAACCCCCACCATTTTGGAAAGCAAATCCAACCTTATGGTTTGCACAGCTCGAGGCACAGTTCTCAATTTCTGGCATTACTGAAGATTCAACCAAATTTAACCATGTAATTTCTGCGGTTGAATCTGACGTGCTCAATACTGTCTCTGACATTGTCTTGCAGCCTCCGACCAAGGATAAATACAAAAACCTTAAAGCTCGTCTAATAGACTTGCATTCAGAAAGTGAAGAATCCAGACTCCGCAGACTTTTGCAAGGTCTCGAACTTGGCGACCAACGCCCCTCACAATTGCTTACCCGTATGCGTTCCCTTGCTGGCGCAACGGCAGGAGAAGCTATTTTACGATCCTTGTGGCTTTCCAGACTTCCTACAAGCACGCAAAGCATTCTCGCTGCACTTAGTGATGATCTCCCTCAACTTGCCGCAGTAGCGGACAAAATTTCAGACCTCACTAATGCTTCAACCATAAATTCCACAAGCTTGCAACCATCTCCTCCGACGAGCACCCTTGAAGCACAAATATCGCAATTGACTAAACAAGTGAGCGAACTCTCAACCATTGTTCATCAAAACGCACGTTCTAGGCAAAATCAGCGCCACTATAGAAATAACAGCAGGCGACGTAGTCCATCCAGGGGACGGAACCGCCAATACAAAGAGCCCTCCAATAATTTATGTTTTTACCATACAAATTTTGGATCAAAAGCTAAAAAGTGTACACCACCTTGCTCCTTCCGTCAACCGGAAAACTAGCATCGCGGTCACAGGTGGCCACGATGGCTGACCGCGGCACTTCCCGAATTTATGTGGTCGACAATGCTCTAAACATGAAATTTCTTATTGACACTGGGGCTGACGTGTCCGTCATTCCTCGCCCTAAGAATTTTAATACCCAAAGAGAAAAACTGACTTTATATGCAGCTAACAACACTCCTATTCCAACTTACGGAACGAAGTTATTAACTCTCAACTTAAACCTACGAAGATCATTTTCCTGGCCTTTTATAGTCGCTGACGTCTCAAATCCTATCATTGGTGTTGACTTTTTGAGACACTTCAACTTACTTGTCGACGTCCGGCGCAGGCAACTTCTGGACCCCACAACCAACATCTCGGTCACAGGAAAAATTTCTACGGAGCCACTTCAGAAAGTTATGTTAATAACTGAATCTTCAAAATACCACAAACTTTTGTCTGCTTATCCCGCTCTTCTAAACACCTCGGGTCTCAATGGTGATAGGCCCAGTTACGAGGTATATCACCATATTGAGACCACCGGCCCTCCAGTTTTTTCCAAGCCCAGACGTCTCAGCACCCCTCTCCTAAATTCGGCAAAGGAAGAATTCCAATTCATGCTACAACAAGGCATCATTCGTCCATCCAAAAGTCCTTGGGCAAGTCCTTTGCACATGGTTCCAAAGAAAAGCGGTGACTGGAGACCTTGCGGTGACTACAGACGACTGAATGCTGTCACAGTTCCGGACCGCTATCCTGTTCCACACATCCAGGACTGCACACATCTGTTAGCTGGGCGAAAAATTTTTACCACTCTCGATCTCACACGCGCCTACAACCAGATCCCTGTTTTTCCTGACGACATACCAAAGACGGCGGTGACGACACCTTTTGGACTCTTCGAGTTTGTTTTTATGCCATTTGGCCTCCGAAACGCTGGGCAGACCTTTCAGAGATGCATTAACAATGCTCTTCAAGGTTTAGACTACTGCATTGCCTACCTTGATGACATCCTGATCGGTTCTACAAACGAAGAGGAACACATTTCTCACTTGAAAGAAGTCTTTAATCGCTTGCAACACTTCGGTTTCACACTCAACCCATCTAAGTGCATCTTCGGCCAATCAGAAATCAAATTCTTAGGTTGTCTGATTACCCAAGACGGGGTTCGCCCACTTCCTGAAAAAGTTGAAGCCATATCATCTTTCCCAAAACCCCAAACTGTGGCTGAGCTTCGACGTTTCCTGGCCATGATTAATTTTTACCGAAGATTCTTACCAGCAGCCGCCCGCCGACAAGCTCCTCTCACTCATTTCCTAAAAGATAGCAAGAAGAAGGACAATCGCCCAGTTGTGTGGTCCGAGGAAGCTAGCGCAGCTTTCGAACGCTGCAAAGAGGACCTGATTCAAGCCACTACCTTGTCTTATCACACAGATAATGACAAACTCATTCTTGCAACTGATGCTTCAGATATGGCCATTGGCGCCACTCTGCAAGCTGAAACTCCACATGGCATCAGACCCCTCGCCTTCTTCTCAAGGAAGCTCACTTCTACGGAAACTCGATACAGCACATACGATAGAGAACTTCTAGCCGTCTATGCAGCTGTGAAACATTTTCGACATTCCTTGGAGGGACGACAGTTCCAGATCCAGACAGATCACAAACCTCTCACTTTCGCCTTTACTACAAATTCCTCATCCTCTCCAAGACAGCTCAGGCAACTGGACTTCATCGCACAGTTCTCCACCGATATTAAACATGTCAAGGGATCGGAAAACGTCGTGGCAGATACCTTATCACGCATACACGACATTACCATTCCTTCTGCCATTGACTTCTCGTCCATCGCAGCAGCACAGGAGAATGACCAAGAATTACAGGCACTTTTGTCGAATCCTAGTGCCAGCAGTCTCAACTTTCAACCCTTGAAGTTAGACCCACAAACTTCAATCTTTTGTGACACATCTCAAGGAACTGTTCGCCCTTATCTACCTGCATCCTTCCGGCAACCTGTTTTTCAGCAACTCCACAACTTGTCACACCCTGGCATACGGGCGACGAAAAAACTTATTCAACAGCGATATGTATGGCCATCTATGCTCAGTGATATAACTGCCTGGACTAAGGCATGCCTCTCTTGCCAAAAGTCCAAAGTTCAGCGTCACACAAAGAGCCCGATCCAAAAAATTCCTGTGCCAGACAAGCGTTTTGCTCATGTCCACATCGACATCGTTGGACCGCTATTACCATCAGAAGGCTCAAGATATATTCTGACATGCATAGACCGCTTCACTCGGTGGCCAGAGGCAATTCCCATAGCAGATATCACTGCTGACACGACTGCCAGAGCCTTCTATAATCATTGGATAGCACGTTTTGGTGTTCCCGAACTTGTTACTACTGACCAGGGGCGACAATTCCATTCGAATCTCTTCAAAGCACTCACCAAGTTACTTGGAATTCAGCGCATCAGGACGACTCCGTACCATCCGTCATCCAACGGAATCGTGGAGAGATGGCACCGCAGTCTTAAGCAATCGCTCATGGCTCATATGTCACAGTCACAGCGTTGGACCGAAGCCCTGCCGACTGTCATGCTCGGTCTACGTTCTGTTTTTAAACCAGACCTGCAATCGACTTGTGCAGAGATGGTCTATGGAACCACCATTCGCCTTCCAGGTGATTTTTTCAACCCAGCATCGGTTAGGCCATCACCGGATACTCCTGACCACTCATTCTTACAAGATCTTAAAGAGCAGATGTCAAAGCTGTCACCAACCCCTGCATCGAGACATCTCTCTTCCACGCCTTCCTTTTTTGTACCGTCAGAACTCTCCTCATGCACTCATGTTTTTGTGAGGCATGATGCTGTCAAGCGTCCTCTTCAACGCCCTTACGATGGACCCTTTAAAGTCATCACTCGTCACGAGAAAACTTTTCTGCTGGACGTCAACGGTTCCCAAACCACCATCAGCATTGACAGGCTGAAACCAGCATTTCTTCTCCCACCTTCGTTCAACGAGAGTTCTAACGAGCAACAAGATGTTCCACACACTCCAAGTCCTGTTCAGAACAATACGGCTGAGACGTGTCCTGTTCCCGCTAGCAACCAACCTCCAACTGTCATCACTCGTTCAGGTCGTCGTGTACGATTTAATCTTCGATACTCCTCTTAATCGTGCATCGCACTAGGGGGGAGTACTGTGGCGATCGCACATACATTTAATCCAGTACATTCCACCAGATGGCAGCAAGAGATGTCAAATCCAACATAGACACCAGATGGCAGTACCGCACCAGTGATTCAGGAAAAAAATAACGAACTGTCAGTCAGACTGTTAACTCCGACCGAAGCTGTCGTCACTATCGTGCCTTATGTGTATCACTTTTGTATATAATGTAAATTAAATATCGTTTAAGTTTATAACCTTCTGATGAATCTTTTTCGTTTATTGGCTTTAGTTTTAAGATGTTATCAGGCCGATATATCGTGCATACAACAATCAGCCAAAACGGTTATAAGTATTTACTCACATGCATAGATATTTTATCAAAATACGCTTGGGCTATTCCCTTAAAAGATAAAACAGGTCGAAGTGTGAAACGAGCCTTGGAAGTTATATTTAGAGAAAGGACTCCTGAAAATTTGCAATTTGATGATGGGGTTGAGTTCAGAAACAAAGTGGTTGAAAAGTACTTAAAAGACAGAAATATAAATTTTTTTCGACTCGTAACCAAACAAAAGCGAGCGTAGTAGAGAGATTTAATCGAACATTAAAAACAAAAATGTGGAAATATTTCACAGAAATGAATACAAAAAGATATATTGACGTAATAGATAAATTAATACAAAGTTATAATAATACATGGCATCGTAGTATAAAAATGGAACCTAATGCAGTGAACCCTAATAATGAAACCCAAGTATGGCAAACACTGTATGGTAATCAGAAAAAATATAGTACAAAAACTGTTTTAAAAGTTGGAGATACAGTTCGCATAAATAAAGAAAAATTACGATTTGAAAAAGGATACGAGCAAAATTGGACACGAGAAATTTTTAAAGTTCATAAAATCATAGCAAGAAACCCTTTAGTTTATAAATTAAAAGATTTATCAGGTGAAATTATTGAAGGTACATTTTACTCCCAAGAGCTGCAGAAAGTAATCGATTCGGGATTTTATCCAGTAGAAAAAGTGATTAGAAAAAGGAAAAGGCAAGGTTCAACCGAGTACTTCGTAAAATTCTTAGGTTATCCTGAGAAATTCAATACTTGGGTAAAACATGTCAGAATGATATAAATAGCCACGACTGTATTCCAAAACATTCATTTTAAATCATGTCATTTTATATGACACTACCCTCTGATAGCTCCTTGAAATATTTTCCTAATAATAAAATTTCTAATTTTATAACACAATTGCCTACTCCAATAAATCTAAATGGAGAATGGGAAGTAGGCTTATCAGAAATTATTTACCCTCATTCATGGTTCAATGTGAATGATAACAGAAATTCATTTATATTTGGTATACCTGATGGAAATATTACTCGAAATGTGCGGAAAACTATACCACCTGGAAGTTACGAGAGTATTAATGATATATTGAAAGCAATGAATGATATTTTACTTCATGATAAAGTATATCTTGGTTTTAATAAGTCAACAAAGAGAGTAAAAATAACTGTGAAAGATGGATTCTCCATCACTTTCAATGATGGTTTGAAACAACTTCTAGGATTTGGACCTGAAAGTATCATGGGAACTGTACACAGTCCATTTGTGGCAGATCCTCACGCTGCATTTCCGTTTTTTTATGTTTATACAGATATTGTAGCACCACAAATAGTGGGCGATGTACAAGCGCCACTTTTGCGAATAGTTAAGGTGGAAGGGAAAGACGGAGAAATAATTAGTCGTCATTTTGACAGGCCTCAGTACTTACCACTGATACGTCAGTCATTTCAAACCATCAATGTTGAACTTAGATTAAACTCAGGAGATTTTGTACCATTTGAACGAGGAAAAGTTATTATCGTATTACATTTTCGAATGAGGCAAATAGTATAAATACTCTTAAATGACAAATTATGATTCATTTGATTACTAGACACCAAGATGAGTGTACCCTATGTTTGCTGCACGAAAAAATTTGAAGATCATTATGCTGGACAGACAGGTTCTGGTTTATCGCATTATCGAGGTATTTCTTTCCAAAAGGGATATGGTCTCGGGGGAATATTTCGTCGGTTATTTAGAGCTGCTTTCCCTTTTCTATTAAAAAGTGGCAAAACGATTGGTAAGGAAGCTCTTCTCACTGGATCTCGTGTTGCGTCTGATGTTTTATCTGGTCAAGATTTTAAAGAAGCAGTAAAAGCAAGAGCTAAAGAGAGTGGGAGGAGCTTAGCCCAAAAAGCCCTTGATAAGGTACAGTCCATGGTGGGCAGAGGAAAGTATAAAAGAAAACGTAAGAAGCAAAAGCGAATCATTTCATCCAAAGTACGGAAAGTGACAGGACGTGATATTTTCGACTCGTAATGGCATTTCTTTTAAAAGACTCACCAGAATGTGTGAAATCAGAGCTTGAACTTTTTCATTTACCCAGTACTCAAACTGTTATTCAAAGTGGACAATGGGTGGAATTTCATCCCTTGTCTAATGTTTTTGATGGAGGTCCCGTCGAATTTTATGTTAGTGGCTCAGGTGAAGAATATTTAGATCTCAGCCAAACTCAACTTTATGTTAAAGCAAAAATAGTGAAAAAAATAACTTACCCATTGGAAAAGAGGATAACATAGGACCTGTGAACTTGTTACTGCATTCTCTGTTTTCACAAGTAGATGTTACATTAAATGATCGCATTGTATCTAATTCTAATAACACATACCCTTATCGAGCCTATATTGAAACATTACTAAATCACGGATATGATAGTAAAACGTCCCAGCTTACTGCTGAATTGTTTTACAAGGACTCGGATGATGGATTCAACAAAAGAGCAGCTTTTTTAAAGACAGTGCTACTGTGGATATGATTGGCGGTATTCACAGTGATATATTTCATCAAGAAAGACTTTTATTGAATTTAGTGGACCTAAAAATAAAACTTATTCGAAGCAACCCAGAATTTTATTTGATAGGCAGTGAAGGATTTAAAATAGTTTTGGAACATATTTCTCTATTTATACGAAAAGTTCGTGTAAGTCCTGGGGTCATATTAGGACATGCTAAAGCTTTACAATCAAATATGGCAAAATACCCCATCAATCGAGTATTAAATAAAGTATACTCTGTTCCAAAGGGAAACATGTCTTTTGTTCAAGATAATGTATTTACAGGACAGATGCCTAAAAGAATTATCATAGGATGCGTTGATAATGACGCCTTTCATGGGTCTTTGAAGAAATCTCCGTACGATTTTCAACATTTTAATCTGAATTTCATTGGAATATATGTAGATGGCCAGCCTATGCCTCATAATCCTCTACAACCAGATTTTGACAAAAATAACTTTATACGAGCCTATCAAAGTCTCTTCTTAGGTACAGAAAAACTAGGACAAGACCGAGGTTTATTTATATCAAGAGATGAATATAAGATGGGTAACACTTTATACGCATTTGATTTATCTCCCGATTTGTGTGACGGAGAACATCTAAATCTTATCAGACATAGTAATTTACGTTTGGAGGTAAAATTTATCAAGCCATTACAACAAACAATAAGTATCATTGTATTTGCGGAATTTGACAATTTGATTGAGATTAATAAATCCAGAAATATATCTTTTGACTTTGGAAATTTAAAAAAAAAAATGAATAATCATCAAATATTTAATGCCCTATCCCGTGATAAGATTACAGCACCGATATTTCAAGGAGTATTTCCATCGGATTTCATTCCATACCTTCCTGAAAGATCAGCTGCTATCGTGAATCAAGATGACTCATCTCAACCAGGATCTCATTGGATAGCTCTGTTTGTGGATGAAGACAAGAACTTGGAATTTTTTGATTCATATGGACAATCACCTTATTTTTATGGAAAAATTTTTACAGATTATGTATCTCAATACTTAAATGTTTCATGGAATTCTGTTACATTCCAAAGTATTACTTCTAATGTATGTGGAGCATATTGTATTTACTTTATATTCAAACGTTGTCAAGGATTTTCTATGTTTTCTATTGTTCAGAAATTATCTGTAAGTAAAAGTAATGATTTTCAGGTGTACCAATTTGTCAAGAAAAATATGGTGTAAGAATGATTTTTAAGAAATGAAATAAAGTTTTGTATCATTCCAATGTTTTGATTTCTTTCTTTCTTCCATTCACTAAAAAGTAGTCTTTTTATTTCATTTTTTAAAAAATATTTCATTTTTGTAATAATAAAAAATATTATGATGCAATTTTTAAAAATAAATTTGTTTTGTTTGAAAAATAAAACATTATTTTACATACAGGAAGCTACAATTATATGTATTTATATATATATATATATATATATATATATATATATATATATATATATATATATATATATATATATATATATATATATTTACTTTTAAATAATGTATTAAGTTTTTTCTTCCTAAATGTTATTATTATTTATTTGTACAAAAGTTATATAATTATGTATTACTCATACCTCATTTTTTAAAAGAAATGCATTAAGTTATTCTCTCTCTCCCTCTCCCTTCGCTAAAAATATAATATTATAATTATCTGGAAAAAAAATAATAAAAAAATATTGACAAACAACAAGAAATATTTTTTAAAGTTTAATCCAAGGATTTCTGCGTGCATACATGACAGGTCTTAAGCCTTTTTGATAATTTTTAGACAATTTTTTATTTACATCGAGATGTTCAGGTAAATTAGCTTCTTTTAAAACATTTAATAATACATTTCTCCCCACTGGGGCTTTTTTCTTATTTCTCAAAAAATCATTAATAAGAGTAACTATGTTACTATTGGGAATCATACTGTTTTTGTAAATAAGTGTTCCTTCTGGAGTCCATTTCAAGAAATTTTGATTTTTAAGATAGAAAAATATTTCCTTCACGATTTCCTTATGTCGAAGTGGAACTACAGATATTGCCTTTTCTTCTAAGTTAAATATTTCTGTCTTCATTCTTGCCTCTGTTTCCTTTTTAACTGATTTTTCTTCAGGTAAATCCATCTCTTCTAAAAGGGGTTTTCCTTCTTCTGGTTCATGCTGTGGTTCTGATGGTAAAGATTTTTCAAGCGTCATATTGGTGTACTTCTGTAGTATTTGCAAGTATAAAGTAGCTTTTTCACTATCTGACAAGTCTTTTCTGTGAAGAATATTTTTCATTTGTTCATCAAGCTCCGATATTTGGTCTATGACTTGAAAATGATTTTCAGGTACCAGCATAAATTTCTTACTAAACTCCATGAATAAGACTAGAAATGACTGAAATGGCTGCAGGTAATAATATCGAGAGAAAACCGTCACCTCGTTGAACTAATAATTGTCTTTTTTTATACAGAGGAATTTTTTTATCTGAAAGTTTTCTCAAACTTTTCTTGTAGGAAGATAAACGATTTTTTTTATTTTTTGTCAGAGGTATGTTTCCTCTTAATACGTTGATTGCACACTCGCACAATGTTTTGATGACGTTATTCGAACACTTTTTGAGAATAAACTTCGGATTTTTACTCTTAGAAATTAATTTAAGGAGCTCTAATGTTTCACCTGTACATATTGGCATCTTGACGTAAAATGAGATTTGCCATTTTAACGTTCCTATTTATAGCTCAGTGAGTTACATTAAGATAGATCCTTTAACACTAATATACCCCAAATTCAGACTGGAAACTTTCAATATGGATCACGACTCTCTTCTCAAGGTAGAAAAAAATAAAATGATTAGCGTGGTTGATAAATCCAGTATTTATCACCAGGGAACATCCCCGAACGCATGCGCAAAGAATCATCTGTATTATTTTTTAAATCAACTAGCAAATAGCTGAAGGGCTTGAAAGTTGCATCTTCATAACTTTCTTGAAAAAACTTCATTTTTGAAGGATACAACTGTCTTCCCAAGTGAATAATTTGTGATCTATCTCGTGGATTTTTAAATAATACTAAGTAATGCGAGTTTAAGGAAATTTCTCTCATTTCTTTCCCTTTGTGAAAAACGTTTTGCACTATAAAAATAATGCTTATATTTCGATGATGAGAACCTTTGGTGAATAATTTTGTCAATTTGGAATCATTTCCTAATTCAGTCATTAAATCATCTATAACTATAATTGCATTGGAAAACTGATTTATATTATTCGGAATACCTTCACAAAATTCAATATCATTTATTTCTTCATAGAACTTTTGATATGCTCCGAAGCACCATAGCACTGTTTTAGGGAAAGGATGTATCATTTTATAGTGTAATAACTTTTTAACAAAATGAGTTTTTCCACTGCCCGTCGGTCCAGCTACCAACATGGTGAATGGATGTTGTAATTTTAAAGTTTCCATTACGTATGTAATAAAATAAATAAAATTTTACTTCAAACTAGCAATTTTTTTTAGAAAGTAAATGCAAATGAAATCCATAAAATAATTACTACAATTTTTTTATAATTTTAAGTGATAGTTAAAAAATTAATTTTTTATTACTTTTTATTATTTAAAAAAATTTTTTTTGAAATTTAAACTTCACGTTTTTAAAATAGGGCAATGAAACTTATTTTTATTTTTATATCTCTATGATTAAATAAAATGAAAGGTTTTAAACTAGATATTTTACTTTTTCAAATACGCGCAAATTTCTGGAAAACTAAAAAAAAAATAACAAAGGAGAATCCATCTTTCACAGTTATTTTTACTCTCTTTGTTGACTTATTAAAACCTAGATATACTTTATCATGAAGTAAAATATCATTCATTGCTTTCAATATATCGTTAATACTCTCGTAACTTCCAGGTGGTATAGTTTTCCGCACATTTCGAGTAATATTTCCATCAGGTATACCAAATATAAATGAATTTCTGTTATCATTCACATTGAACCATGAATGAGGGTAAATAATTTCTGATAAGCCTACTTCCCATTCTCCATTTAGATTTATTGGAGTAGGCAATTGTGTTATAAAATTAGAAATTTTATTATTAGGAAAATATTTCAAGGAGCTATCAGAGGGTAGTGTCATATAAAATGACATGATTTAAAATGAATGTTTTGGAATACAGTCGTGGCTATTTATATCATTCTGACATGTTTTACCCAAGTATTGAATTTCTCAGGATAACCTAAGAATTTTACGAAGTACTCGGTTGAACCTTGCCTTTTCCTTTTTCTAATCACTTTTTCTACTGGATAAAATCCCGAATCGATTACTTTCTGCAGCTCTTGGGAGTAAAATGTACCTTCAATAATTTCACCTGATAAATCTTTTAATTTATAAACTAAAGGGTTTCTTGCTATGATTTTATGAACTTCAAAAATTTCTCGTGTCCAATTTTGCTCGTATCCTTTTTCAAATCGTAATTTTTCTTTATTTATGCGAACTGTATCTCCAACTTTTAAAACAGTTTTTGTACTATATTTTTTCTGATTACCATACAGTGTTTGCCATACTTGGGTTTCATTATTAGGGTTCACTGCATTAGGTTCCATTTTTATACTACGATGCCATGTATTATTATAACTTTGTATTAATTTATCTATTACGTCAATATATCTTTTTGTATTCATTTCTGTGAAATATTTCCACATTTTTGTTTTTAATGTTCGATTAAATCTCTCTACTACGCTCGCTTTTGTTTGGTTACGAGTCGAAAAAAATTTATATTTCTGTCTTTTAAGTACTTTTCAACCACTTTGTTTCTGAACTCAACCCCATCATCAAATTGCAAATTTTCAGGAGTCCTTTCTCTAAATATAACTTCCAAGGCTCGTTTCACACTTCGACCTGTTTTATCTTTTAAGGGAATAGCCCAAGCGTATTTTGATAAAATATCTATACATGTGAGTAAATACTTATAACCGTCATTAAAATTTGAGAGCGATTGCAAATCAGCTAAATCCACTTGAAACTGTTCGTTTAAACCTCCAACAATTACTTTATTTCTTTGAAATTTATGTCTCAAAGGTTTATGTAGAGTATAGGAATCCTTTGTTTGTAACCATTCTTTGATACGTCTTGTTTTTACTCTTCCATTTAAAGCTCTATGTAAACTATTAATACCACCAAAACTTCCGGGAATTTCAGGATCTCTATACAACTGAGCCAAAGTAGCGTCCATCGTATTTGGGTCAAAAATCAAGAATGAACTTTAAAATGTTGAATGTACTTGTATTTATACTTATATTTAAAACGCACTTTTTACATGAGATAATTCTTTTTATAAAATATTATTATTATAATTACATAATTTAATCACTTTCATAATATCTAAAGAAAAGAAAAAGAATAAATAAATGCACATCAGTTCTAAGCAATGATATTTTATTTAGCATATTTTTAAAATAAATTTATGTTCAATAATATCACATATTTTTAACAAAATTTTTTAACTTATTCATTATTTTCGAAATACTCAAATGCGTCTTCAGGACACAAAATATTTCTTACATTTCGAATAATACAGTCTAAACGTAAATTTTTGAGGAAATCATTTGTAACATACATAGCAGGCTTCAATGCTAAAAATGGTTCACTTTCCCAGAGACTATGATAAAATGAATCAGCAATTTCTGAAATTTCTAAAGAAAATGCATGTGAATTAAATGTTTCTACACGGTTAGCCCAAAGTTCTTCAGCCAAAAGAACGGGTTTTTTAAGCCTTTATCCATAAAAATGTCACACACGGCCTTTTCAAGGGTTTGCAACAAATGCTGGGTTCCGAGGCTGACATCTAAGGAACTCGGCAAAGTCTCTTCAATAATACTGTCAAATACACAACGATAAGCATCTAAGAAATTCACTGTACGGAACATGTGATCTAGAACAGCATTTGCAATGCTGTCATAATTTCGCCACGATTCATTGTAATCTCACGTCTTTTTCTCAGACTGCACCTGAATAGAACATCTGGGTAAAATGGTCAAACACCCCCACAGCAGGGATATTGATGATCGATACCACCCACGATTCATTGTAATCTCACGTCTTTTTCTCAGATTGCACCTGAATGGAGCATCTGAGCAATACATCCCCTTCATTTAACTTCAGTGATCGATGTATGTATGTCATCCTGAATGGCATCATCATATATCTTATTATCATATAATTATTTTATATAATTATAAATGTCGAACATTGTCCGCTTAGCATTCCGAACACCTAGGTTCAAAATCTGATAAAATTTATAATTTTTTTGAAATAAAAAAATATATTCAAAAATAGTTCTTTATTTAGTTTATAGATGGCACCATGAACAAATAAAAAAAGTTTTTAAATAAAATATAATTAAATTTCAAGTACATATATATATATATCATTCATATATATATACATTCAAGATGACATACATATATTTATATATATGTATGTCATCCTGAATGGCATCATCATATATCTTATTATCATATAATTATTTTATATAATTATAAATGTCGAACATTGTCCGCTTAGCGTTCCGAACACCTATGTTCAAAATCTGATAAAATTTATAATTTTTTTAAAATAAAAAAATATATTCAAAAATAGTTTTACATTTAGATTGTAGATGGCGCCACGAACATCATGACGTCAGAAGGGGACCGTTTTAAACCACGCCCCCTGAAAAAACCCTCGTACTCTTACACGAGATATTGCTTCCCCCCCATCGCCACACCCCCCTCCTCCAGTACGCTGCAGACCTGCCATTACTACTCCTGTTGCATGAGAACCTTATTACTTCACCTTTTATTCTGTATGACTTTTTGAGGATCTCCTGGACATGGTCCAGCTTGCAGCTAAACCTTGAGGAATAAGCCACAACAGCAACAACGATTCAAACATACGAAAGAGATTATTGATGTTATTTAAGAAGAGTGTCTTCTTGAAGATTGAAGAAACATTCTAAATTATGGTGCTTTACCAAAACGCAACTCGCTGCAGTATCTTTATACGATATGTTTTGTTTCTGTAATATTTTTAACACCTTGATACATACATCAGCAGAATTTATCACTGATTGCAGAGCGCGTAGCAAAAACAAATATATGTGCTATTTTTATTTAATACTATTAATAGAACTTATAATGGAATTAAAAATCACAACTGAAATTATTAAAACTAGCATGCATACAAATGATATAATTAACCTAATTGTTTAGCAATACAGAAAATAGTTATTTGCAAATAGAAAAATGAATAATAACGGCTTTCGCAATTCATACTTTGTTAAGTTCCTAGTTAGCTAATATACAAAAAGTGAATTTCAAAAGTAAGATCAGTCGAGTATTTGGAGAATAAAATAAAAAATCGATTATGAAATGGAAATTCTAATAAAAATAAATGACAACAAACCCAAAATTAAATTTTGTGAAAACAATACGTTCTAACGTAATTATTGTTCCTCTTGATATTAATATTTATAGATTGATACTTTCTTTTAACAAAAATAGACCGGAAAAGGAATCGAATCTATTTAACGTAAAAATCAATTATTAGGTTGGTGCGTATGAAATGTCGGATTCTTAAGTGATTGTATAAAACTGCATATCTTTCTTCAAAAGCTGTTTATTCAATCAAAGTATGCTCCATTCGCTTCAATACACTTCTCCCAACGAGATTTTAAAGCGTAGATGCCTGTCTTAAAAAAATTTTGGTCTTTAGAATTAATAAACTCTGATATCGAGTTTTTTAGACTGTCTTCATTTTCATAGTGTTTGCCCCTTAAAAACAGCTCTAAATGCTTGAAAAAATGAAAATCGGTCGGCGAGAGATCCGGTGAATATGGTGGATGCTGCAAAACTTCATATTCCAGTTCGTTCAGTTCGTTTGGAGTATGGGCACAAACCTCATCCTTGTCAAGCCACCGAGCACACCTCTTTCTATTGTCATAAAGAACCCATTTTTCGTCACACGTAATGATCCGATCGAAAAATGGCTCTCGGTGAAATCGGGTTAGCAATGATGAGCATACGTTTAACCGATCCAGCTTATTTCGCTCTGTCAGTGCGTGCGGTACCCACTTGTCCATCTTCTTAACCTTGCCAATCTCAGAAAGGTGTCTCAATATCGTTGTATGGTCAACTTTCATCCTGATAGCAAGTTCCCTCGTGGATACGGCTGGATCCGCTTCCACTAGAGCCTTCAGGTCATCATTCTTCACAGACGTTTTGGGTCTTCCGCGCGGCTCATTTTGCAGTGAAAAATCGCCAGTCCGAAATTTTTCGAACCAACGCTGCACTTTCCGATCGTTAACCGTATTCTCCCCAAACGCTTGGTTTATGTTGCGTGCAGCTTTTGCAGCACTATTACCAAGTTTGTACTCATATAAGAAAATGACGCGAATGTCGGCAGAATTCATATCGGCAATAAACTCAAAAGAAATAAAAAAAGGGAAGACCTTCGAGAAAACCTATTTTGCTGAAATGAGTCTCTGGCAATGGACAATACGAGTATGAATGAGGTTATGCCAAATACAAAAGTATAACGAAAACAGGGAGGAAAACGTCCGCATGTAAAGAGAATCCGACATTTCATACGCACCAACCTAATAATTTTATATGCATCTCAAAACACTTTAAATAAGGTGATAAAAGTTATTAATTGTTTACAAATTCATAACATTCATTTATCTCAAAATTTAAAATCAAAATTCCATCCAAATTTTCATTTGAAACATTTTTTCTTTCCCCTTTCTGTTCTCCTATTTATAATATTTCAAGTTATTATAGTGATACCAAAAGCTATGGATACTTCAGTTCCTTTGGATATTTTACTTTTCATACACCTCATATCAATAGGGTTGATTTTTAGCTAAAGAGTCTCTGACGCTAACACGATTCCTCTCAGTGACCACAAAAATTATATGGACTAAGCACTAATCTTAATAATTTTTAACAATTCATTTATCATCTCAATTTTGTGTCTTATAAACAATTATTGAAATATAAATAAAGCGGCATCTTCATCTTAGTTGTATCAGAAACTGCATATTCATTCATTTTTTATTGTTAATCATAAAGGGTTGTTTCTTTCGTTAAAGTTGAGGTTATGACTACGCTCCTTTATTACAATTCTCATTGGTTTAAAATATCCATGACGTCAGATGACGTTTCATTTATGTCTTATCGTATTGAGACGCCGTCGTCAACCCGACTTGTCGATGAATTCGCTCCCTGCCTTCAAATTGCAGCAAACAAGGCGAAATTCACCATCGAATGTCTAAGTGTCGTCGGAGATGACAAAAAATGCACTCATAATTTTTACCAGTAATACGGTATTTTTAATTATAATTTTTCCCGTTTGTAAAAATTTTCACAATCATGAAAATTCCCTTTCAAATATGTAGCGAAATTGCTTCCAAAATGGAACACGTCGAAAATAGAATTTAAGAAAAAGCAAAATGAAAAAGACAAGACTAAACATGCACTTTATGGTTAGTTTGAATTGGAAAGGATGATTGAAATTTTTTTATTTATTTTTCTTCTGCGCAACCTCTGGGTTTTATCTTAGCTTTTTCAGCGGAAAAGGGAGTGATATTTAATTCAATAAATCTGAAAATTTCTGATTCGGTACTCATTCTAGACAACTTCGAATAATTTTACCTGTACCACCCTCCCACTCCATGGATAAAACCTTAATTTCACGATATGTTTCTTCCTAATCTTAAGTCATATGTTTACCAAGTGTGTTGAAATTGCTTCAGAAGTCCCACAGCTATGCTGAGAAAAATACATTTAAATATAAGTGTGTGCATGCCCATGTGTTACCCATTACTCTCCAAAATATTCGCCTGAAGTATTTTTAGTAACAGGTATTCATAACATAAATAGTGTAAATAAAACTACATAATGTAAATAAACAGATAATTTAAATTAAAGTGTTATTTTTGTTAATTAAAGTAAATATATTATGAGTTTAGAGTGTTGAAAAATCAACACATGTGATTGTCTGCTAATAAATGCAGCATTTAAAGCATAATCCAGTTCTTTAAAAATTATTTTCCTATGATTTATTGATATAATAATTACAAAAATAATTTTTAATTGCACCTATACTTTGATAAATATAATGATTAGATTGATTGAGATAAAGGGAATTCAAGACCCGAAAATAATTTTTCTAAAGTTAACTAACCGAAAACAGTAAATTCTAAGAATTCCTTAATTATCATTCTTACCACATTGACAGAAACATGTTTGGAATTTAAATTCCTGATAAGCAAGGCAATAATAAAGTTTTCCTTTAATTAAATTAATAGGCTTAAGGAATTTAAGAGTTCATGATGACAAATGGATTGTCAGCACCAATTGGATTGAACAGAATTACAATTATATAGAAAACTTATAACTATCCTATTATGTAACTTTTATATAGATTTCTTGGTCACCAATTCTCAGGCATACTATTTTCATAAAATTATTGACTACGTTAGCATTAGTGATTTCAATTGAAATTATTTTTCCAATTATCTCATTTCTGTCTTAATATCTAAATTATCTTACAAATCGTGACTATTTAGAAATGTGTCTTTTGCCCCCATCTTTTTCTATTCCTAGCTAAAGTAACAAAGTTGTTGAGTGGGTTATTCTTTTTATGTTTTGTAACAGTTTTCGCTTCTATATTGTTCATCATATTGAGGACTTTTATGTTTCTTTTCATTCTATTTGGAACAGCTTTCGCTTCTATATTGTTTGTCATATTGCTAACTGCTTTATGTTTCTTTCTGTTCTATGCTTACTTCTATTATTGCCAATCTATTTCTGTATCTGATGACAGAAAGTTCTTGGATGAAATCGTCATCAGACTTCCTTCCAAAATATATCTTCTTAGGAAAGTTTTGGCTGCGGATTTCTATCATTTACTTCGTTACACAAGTCATCCTACAGGCAAACGATGAAAGCTTTATTCTCAGCTTCGCAGTAAAAACAACTTGATTGTAGTTTTAATCTTACATTTAAAATTGATGATACGACTTTAAATATACGTAAATATTCATTCCATTTGTATCACTAAATTTTAATTTTTAAAGAAATTTAAATACATTCCAGTAATTAAATCGAAGAATCTTTAATGTATTTTAAATTCATTGACACGTCAAACTTAATACACAACAAACAATTATAATGATACACTTCTTTCATTATAGATTTTAGAATAGGATATTAAAATTTACATAAATTTCGCAAGTCAGTAATAACTTTTAATTAGTTGCAATAATGTAAGGTAATTTTATGAGTTTAGAATTCAAAATGTTGAAACTTTTTCAGCAAGTATGTAAGTAAATTTATGGTAGTTATTCTGTTGCAAGCTAAAATTTAATGTTCGATCAGTAATTCATAAAATACTGATTTTACGTAAAACTAATTTTTTATAAATTTTGAAAGACAATTTATCAAAAAACCCTTTGTTACAATTAATTAAAATTGTAATATGGAACATATATTTTAAAAACAAGAACGAAGTTTAACATCTCAAAAGTTGATACAAGGTTCTTCTTTGCTAATAATTTCAATGCATTCATTTTTCGATAAAATTAAGAAAATATACAGTTGAATGAGTTTTATGAGGAAGTTGACAAACACAGAGAAAGTAATAGGATTAGCAGGAACAGAAGATTTAATTAATACGATAGGATTATCGGATATATCCAGTTCAAAGCAAGAAAATTCACTCTGAAACAAATGTTTCATTTGTAGCTGGGATTTAGGCATAATCATGGATTTTACTTTAGAAAGATTCATCAATCAACTCTAATATCAGTAAACACAGTAACAAACCTTGTAATTCTAAATCATAATTAAATAATATGAACCTAGAGGAAACATAATATTATCCTTTCTTTTGTGATATTTTGTAAGAAAACAACTTAAATGTCAATTAAATGTTATACATCAATTCCAGAGCTCCCTAATATAGTTTTGAGAACTGTCATGATGGATAACAGAAGAAAGTTTGCTCATAAATTTCTTTAAGTGCTCCACAACTGTTATTGAGAAATTTTATTATGTGAAGAATGCAATAATAAACTACGACGAAAAACCAAGTTGTTATTCAGAGCAAGCAATTAATCTTTATAAATTAATTAGATAATTATTTAAAAAATAGAATAATTAAATGAACAATATAACTTTCCATTAATCATATTTGAGAATTATCAGACAAAATCATCACTTGAAAATTCCTGCATTCAGTAAAAATGCAGCTAACCTAAAAACTTTTTACGGAATATAAAAGTAAAACTGGTTTATTTTAAATTTTATAAATAAAGGCACTTTTCAAATATAAATTTTTGATGAAAATAACTAATCAGCTTGTCACCATTTTATGTATATGCTAAATTTTAAACAGAGAATTATTATTTTTTTGTTTAGATTTTGTTTTTTCATTTTAATTTGATGAAGTAATTTCTATCAGGAGTTAGAAATTATTTTTTTAACCATAAAATGTGAACAGTGTCGAAGGTCATTTTTTAAATAAAACTATATTAAGCTCAAAGCATCGGCGGCTTAAGAAGCAGTTTTCCATTAAATCAAACCATTAATAAATTGACAATAGAATAGAAAAAAAAACTAAATGAAAAAGACAAAACCTCTACTTTATAGTTAAGACACAGGTGCCATGTAATCCAGGGTCTCAAATATTGAATTTTTTTGATGACGACGAAATGTTGCCAAGATGACGCAATTGTGACGGCGCGAATATGTTGTAACTGGGACGTAATAAATTCGTTTCTGAAAAACCTTAAATTTAAACCTGATAAATAAAATTGAATATGATAATGAATATGAATAAAAGTGAGTATGATAGTGAATATGTAATTTTGAAATAATAAGATTTTTTTAAGAATAAAACATTAGAACAAAAAGTGAAACATTAGAAAAATTATAATGAAACATTAGAAAATACGAATATTTTGTTTATTCCTATTCGTTTCAGAAATTAAAATTAATTTAAGAATTGAGCCCAGTTACACTTATTCCAAACTTAACAACCTTGAATCACTAAATTTGGTGGAAAACCATTCTTTTGATGTCAAAATTTGTGACAAAGCGTAGATTTTTTGCGAAAATTGTTTTTATTAAGTATACCTCAAAATGATTGTAAAATCAAAAAATATCTCTTCTTCTGGAGAGATAATAAGGCTGAATTTGAGAATCATATGATGAAATACTTCTGTTAACTTTGGCATGTGAATGATGATACTGATTGTTTCAGTACATTCATATATTTTTATACCGTGCGTGAAAGTATTTTGTAGCTTCTCAGAGTATTTTTAAATTACTGGCAGATATTAAATGTACTTTTCTGTTCATTACTATTGCTTATTCCGAATCTATGAATTTGATGAAGCTATAACAATGCATATTTTCTCCTCTGCTTCATTATACAAGCGCCATGATCACGAGAACAGACTCAGTCATTTCTCTTCAAGCGTAAAAGGAGCTAATATGATATATCCTCTCAATTGGCGACATTACGACTTTTTTCATCGCCAAGCGGAATGCATGTTTTGGAATGGGTAATTTCCCAAAGTCTGCGCTTTGAATAAAAAACGAAACGTTGAATAAAAAACTCAAACGCTGTTGCCAATTTAAAAAAAACCATATATATGAAGCAAAAATGACGTTAAATACGAAATATAAAGCAAACCTGACAACAAAAAAATTCGAAGAGCAATAAAAACTGCAATTGGTAATACTATAATCAGAATAAAGAAAGCTAGATTTGGCGAGAAATCTCTTGGGGGAGATATATCATACTCATACAGAGAAAAATAAATCCAGATTGTGAATAATATAAAGTAGAACTATTTTTCTAATTCAATTATCACTAAATTTTAGTCTCAAGCTTATATTATCATTATAGGGCCAAAATTTTTAATCAAGTGTAGACCATTTCATTTGTATCATTTTTTTAATTTTTAGAAAACGGTTTGAAATTGCATTTTTGCAATCGTAATTCCCGATTTTATTGCCTGATTCATTAAATCTATTTCAGCTAAGACCTTTTAATATTTTATTATTTTTAATAATAATATAATATTATTAAAAATAATAAAATATATAGGATGCATTGCATTATAGATGAATGATATTAAATTATTAAATAAATAATCCCTTTATATATAATTATATATTTAATTAGTTATATTAAATTAATATGATATATATAGAATTTCTAATATTAAATAAATATTTTATATTAAATTATATATTATTTTAATTAAAATATTCAAGTGATTTTCAGAATATTCCTGAATATTTTTAAGATTCATATTCATACATTATAATTCTAAAAAATTAAGCTTTTTCACCGTAATTTAAGGATTCATACTTCTGAAAAGAGTGTGCATGAGAAGTCAATTGTTTTTAAACATATTATGCTATAATTAGTTTCGATGCATTCTGGGAATTTTAAGTCACTCTTTTCTATTTAAAGTATGTATAGGAGATTAGAAATAAAATGTCTTTATTATTAAAGCAATTAACATTTCATTTAAACCTTAGATTGTTGAACTGAGTCTTATAATTATGTGAAAAAGTCAATTTACTAGTATTTACAAAACCGTAATTAAATAGAATATTATAAGATAAATGTTAGTAATTTATTTTATCTTCTAAAAATGTTTAGTTAAGTATCTGCTTATTTTATTTTCCTCTCACTCTAATTAATTTTATAGAAAGCGGAATGCAAAGATGTGGGCAAAAGTCTAAGAGAAATTTCAAATCACCTACGCATCAGTCCAAATGCTGTTTCTGACTTCTTGAAAAATCTAAAGAGTCAGAGGAAAGCAAAGATCGGCTGACTTAAAAAAATTGACTACGTAATCAAGGAAAAATCTTTAAGTCTTGAGAAAACGAGTGGAAGCATTAGAAAAGCACAAGACCCATCTGGCTTCACACATGCAACCGAAGAACACATAAAAGATCGGACACCTTCATATTCAAGAAAAGAAAGATCCATCTAAAAGGAAGGAAAGGCTCACTGAGCACTGGTCACTATGGGTCAATGAACACATGTCTTGGAACTCCGAATGGACAACATTTATGTTTTTCTGATGAAAAAAAATCAATTTAGATGGCCCAGATGTTTGTTAATCTTATTCGCATTGTTTGGATACACAAGAAGAAACTTATTTCACCTGACGGATAGGAAGAGGCAGCTCAATGGTTCGGATACCAGTTGGCTACGTTGGAAAGATCAATCTAGTGTTTCTGGTTGAAAGACAGAAGCATACAGATTGCATTCAAATTTTAAATTAAGAGCTTCTTCCCTATGGTGCTGAGCTAGGCGGAGAAAATTGGATATTTCAGCGATATGGAGCATCAATTCACACGGACAATGGCTTTAAAAATTGGTGTGAAACAAATAATGTTTCCATTTTGCCATAGGCTTCTAAAATTACAGCCCTCAGTAGTGTTTAAAATATGTCGTCAGTGAGTATTCTGCTTGCTTACGCCAGTGGCAAGCAATATGTATCTTTGATTAAACTTCGAGAAGCTTTGAATTATGTTTTGCACAATATTTGTCAAACCAAAATTCAAGACTTATTATGATTAATAAATAGTAAATAAAGTCTTTGAAGTAGTTAAAGCAAATGACAGAAGAATTCCTTATTAACAAGATTTTTAATTTAATTAGTTAGAACTCTTTTTCTATTTTTCCACTCAGTATGATGTGAATTGAAAGAAATTTTTAGTTATAAGAAGCAAGTAGTTTTTTATTTCATGTTACATATGTAGTTATCTGATTCTAAATTAGTTTTTAAGAGTGCTGTATGAAATAATTTTGTAAAAGTTCAAAGTTTTTCTCTTATTTGAAAAACCCTTATGTCCTACTTTTTTCCTGCATTATTTCTTAAGCAAAAAGTTTGCAATTTTTTGTGTTGTTGTTTATGACACTTGGACAAGCCAAGCTCGCTATGCCATCGGCTATGCGAATATAAATCAGAAAGAAGCGCATCTCGTTTAAACAGAGCACCACGAAGGTGAAAGTGCGTCTTTGTTCTAAGAATCCTCAGATAGATGGCCCCACCAAAGGAATCCCTCAATTTTGATATTGATATGGAGAAGGAGGAAATTTTCTCCAGACCAGTACATCCAGCTTAAATGCTCAACGCAATTTTTTGTACATGAGTTCAGTCATGAAAATAGAAATGTGGAATAGAATATAAAATATCTGACTTGTGGTTTTTGTCGCAATAAATATGCTTAAAATTTATCATTTCGAAGTTCATGTAAGATGACGCTTCAACAGCATCCCAGATTGCAAAGTCGTTTATTCCACAATGAATAAATAGATCAATAGATTTATACTGAAAAAAATTGGGCTGAGATCGATCTGAAGATCTTCTAGTCTAAGGCACTGCTATTCAGATTTGCAAATCCTTGATTCGATCCTTGACAAGTTTAAAAACTGAAAATGAATTTATCTTAATTCCTTTCTTTATGCGTGGTGCTTAAAAGTTTTCTCCTTTTCCTCCTTTGCCATATGGGAATGCGATGCATTATGTACCTAAACCAACCATTGTTTAAAATCGGAAAAATATGTTTCATTTCTACTTCCTGCTTGGCAGTTGTAGTTATGGATGGATGGTTTTAAGATTTTTGAGTTGATAAGTAACCTGGTTAGAATTCCCAGGTTTTCTCGCTTGCGATATAGGAATATAACTCTCTTCTTACAATAAAAAAGGAAATACGCGGTGGATTTCAAATACTTGACAATTGCTTTCAGCTGTTAGATTATCCATTGCGCTCTGTAAAATATTTCTAAAGATTTGTTAAGGGCTGCCTCTTTAATATGCTTGTTTTTTTTTTCTATTCAAAATTTATGAGTTTAATTCCCGTCTCAGAAATGAATGTCTGCAGCAATTTTAAACAATAGAATTAGGCCAAATTTACCCTCGTGTACAAAAAAAAGATCGTAAAATAACGAAAAAATTAATTTCAATGTAATTCTGATATAAATATTCAAATAGAACTTGCAGATTGAAGGGGTTCGAGAGTGGAAAAATGCAGCTTTATCTAATCAACTACTAAGAAAAATAAAATAATGCGTAAAACTTAAAAAAAAAATTCCATTTAGTAACATGCTTCTAAATGTTATTACTTATTAACGATTTAGATAATTTGCTTATTGCGTGTTAGATAATATAATTTTTAGAAATGCGTACCAAATTTCATTTTAGGAGAATTAAATAATGAGAGTCTGGAATCAAAACAGAGATCATAGTATAAAATATATAATTGTATGCAGTCTTTGTTATGCGAAATACAAATTTACCAAAGTTTTTGCTTTTGACTTTGTTTCCAGAAACAGGACTAGTTTAAAATGGGCTCATGTTAAAAACGAATGCAAAAAACGAATGCAAGGATGAATGCTAAGAACGAACTACACTCACTTGCAAAAGTTAAGCACGGAGAGGAAAATTCAAATATGCTAGGTAACCACCAATAGCGCTTTCATGTCAAGAAATATGCAAAAAGGGCAATCTTATAAGATACCAGCTTTAAGAAGTGTTACAGAAGTTGATTGTAAGTTGATAGAAGGTGCTTAAAACTTTCGTATAATTTGTTTTCAAGACATATATGTTTCTATGCCTTCCAGAAGACGAATGGAAGATTCTGAACGCTGGCGTGCTGTGGGGTGTATTGATGCAGGACAGTCAATCTTAGATGATTCTCTTTTCTTAGGCGTTCATCATTCTGTAAGTTCACATTTATGGAAACAATTCCAAACCACACAGACAGTGGTCCAAAGGCCCGTAGCCGGTTGCCCAAGGTTTACAAACCCCACGGATGATCGATATATTGCGATTTTAGCCAAGCGGAATCGCAGAACTACCTCCACATGTGTGACATCTATGGTTACAGCGTCCATTGGTAAGGTAATATCTGAAGCTACTGTATGCCGAAGATTACATATCAATGGACTGAATCATATCAATACGATTATATATCAATACGCCCATGTACCTCGAGTTTATGTTTCTCTATCCATCCAATCAAGAGGGGCACGATTAAAGCGATGCTGGGAACGTGTCAATTGGACTGTGTCTGACTGGGGAAATGTTATATTTACTGATGAGTCAAGATTTGCTCTGGAGCTAGATGAAAAATGTATAAGGATATGGCGTGAACAAGGAACACGCAATCAACCCAGAAACATCACTCATTCCGAGACGGAAGCATTATGGTGTGGGCAGGGATTTCATTAAGATACCGCACCGACCTGCACATCTTAAAATGGGGTTCTGTGACGGCTGTCCGGTATCGAGATGAAGTCCTAGAACCCATTGTGAGATTGTACGCTGCAGCAGTTGACCCTACTTTTGTTTTAATGGAAGATATCGCATGTCCCCATAAAGCTGACATCGTCAATGACTACCTGGAGAGTGAAGGGATTGCGAGTATGGCTTGGCCAGCATATTCACCCGACCTTAATTCCATTGAAAATCTTTCGGATGCTCTCCGACGTTCTGTATCTTCACTTTTCCCATCTCCAGCTACTTTTATTGAGCTGGAAACTGCTCTACAAGAAGAATGGCTGTTGCTTAATTCTGTAGTGGTTGACCACCTAATTGAAAGCATGGTCACAAGGTGTAAACTTTGTATATAGATGAGGGGGGATGACATACCCTATTAATGTTCTTTTTTCATTTTATGCTGTTTATTTTCACTTCATACATAATTCTGTTTAAATATCCGGTATGTCATTATCTGATATAACTTACGAAAATTTAATATGGTTAATATAGCTCTCCTCTATCTGAGAGTGAATGTAAAAGGTTTTGCAGGAAACTCAAGTAAGCAAGTCCCCTACTTATGGTGACTTGGGAAGCAGTGCTTCTTCTTAGCTTCTTTCGATGCCACAATGGTAAGTAATTAAAGTAGCACAGATCAAACTTCATCATAGTCGATCAGCTTCAGCAGTTCTTAGCAAGAAGATGACTAGAGGACTAGAGGGAGACTTCTCACCATAATGGGAGTTTCAGCTGATCCCACTTGTAGAGGTTGTCATTATATGGAAGAAACTTCAATGCACATCTTATGTGAATGCGAAACCTTTTCTGCACATAGATTTGAACACCTGGGTCAGCACTTGATTGAACCTTGGATGTTGCAGGAAATTCCTGTAAAATGTCTGCTGAATTTTGTTTCACCCACTGGTCTCTTCAAATAGGGCTTTCTGAGGGGTATAGTACAATAGACCTATGGTCATGTTGCTAGGTCCTTTTGTACTATCTTAAATCTAATGTAATCTAATGTTCTTGTTGTTACTTATTACACTTGGACAAGGCAAGCTCGCTACCTGACTGCTATACGAAATTAAGTCAGAAGGGTGCGTCTTTCGTTTAATTAGAGCACATCGTTTAATCAGGCGTGCATCAAGATGAAAATATGCTTTGCTCTAAGTTTCATACGATTAATGGCACCACCAGAGGATTCACTCCCTTAATTTTGACTTAGATCTAGAAGGAAAGGGTATTTTCTCCTGACCATTAAAACGATGATTACTGCTCAATGAATTTCGATTCCACAGATAAAACGAGCACGTATATCGCATGTACTCGGTGGGTCTTTGGCGACATTGAGAATCGAACCCAGCCTGGACGGAATGTTGATACTCTAACCACTAGGCTACCACGGAACTAAAAAGACTTTTGTTTATTTTATTTGGGTAAATGCCAGATTCTTTTATATCAATTTTCTGCATTTTTATAAACAGAATGTATGTATTTTATTTAAATTTTTTGGGCCCATTATGGTATTTGTATTTTATTTCTGATATAGTTTAAAGAAATGGAAATGATTCTGAAAATCTATGCGTTTAAAAATATAATTTTAATTTCAGAATGTGAAAAGTTAGTAAACTAATGCTGTGATTATTTTAGAAATTATTTTCATCTTGAGGTAAATTAAAATTTCTTTAATTTGTTTTATTGTTAATATTATCTTCTTTTCTAATCATCATTTTTAACGATAAAGCCTTCTAAAATTTGATAGTATTACATAATTTAAAAATGCTTTGCATTGAAGTCTATAAAAGCTTATTTGTTTATGCAGATAAACTATAGAGAAATATATACATACAAGATGTATGTTATGAATAAATACTTAATTTTTTGCTTCTGTTTAAAATTGGTCTCACTTAGATTTTGTTAACACTGGTTATCAGCTAAGTGTGCTTTAATGAGTCACGAGTAAAGAAAGGCATCTATATTAATCAGATAGTTCTATATGACGCCATTGGATCCTCAAGAACGAAATTGTCTACTTACTTTCTTGAAGGAAATTGAATATGACTTACGATTCATCTTGTGAAATGTGTACAGTGATCCTTGATGAATTACTATTCATCGCTTGCACACTGAGATGAAGAGGAAAAGAGATTAGAATTGCAGACGAACATAGACTTGTGGTCAAAAATATTTCTATTTATGCATTCAATGCTCTTAGATCTCAAAAGATCTGCTGTAACGTATAAAAAGCATATAAACAATGGCCACCTTTTTCGTCTTTAGCTGTCTTCTTCTCGAAGTGAAAATATCTAATTCTTTAACAGCTACTTTAATCAACCATTAGCGAAAATCAAACCTAAGTGGACTTTTACTTCAAATTTATGGACTCATGTAAATTTTAGTTCGTAGTGATAAATTTATTATTGATATACATTTATTTTTATTTCGATTTTATTACTCCTAAAAGCGTTCTATTCGAGTACTGAGTCTCAATTGATAAAAAATATAGTTTTATGAAATTTCTTTATGAAACTATTCTTAAAAGTAATGTATTTTGATTTCATTTGCAGTTTCTAGGTAAATCTATTAGAATGTCATCCATAATCAACCAGTTAATATGGAAGAATGGAAGAAGCTGAAAATGTAATGATTTTCACTTAGAGAATAAATATTTCATTATTCATATTATTAAATTTTTTTATCATTCATATTATTAAATTTTTTTCAATACTTTAAAATTACAATGAGGTTTCATCCTTGGGAGACCGTATTCTTAAAAAAAAGGGAGTAATATATTTCCAAACCTACCAAAATTTCTTTAAAATCTGCGACAAAAAAAAATTATCTAAACTGGTTTAAATTTATGTGAATACTGCTTAACGTTTTTCTGAGTCAGACTTTTATAGACAAAAAAAATAAAGTATAAGTTTGCACTATATATAGATTGCATGAACAGTAAATTAACTTATTTTATGATCAATACATTGTCTTTTACTATCCCTTTTTGTATAGTAACTAGGTAAAATAATTATTATTAAAATTCAGAATTATATTTCATCAATGTAATTATATATATATAAAGGAAAAGAAAAGTATAATAAAAATAAAAAAGATGCTTTGAAAGTAATTCCTGGTAAGTAGAAATTTTTACTTTAATCAACTAATATTTTTCATATATATATATATATATATATATATATATATATATATATATATATATATATATATATATATTATTATTATTATTATTATTATTATTATTAACTAGAATGAAAAACAAATAAAAAGAGAATATTTTTTATTGGTCAATTCACTGACTACAGTGCGACTAATTGTAAAACTGTGAAAATTATAGATTATTTTTTTATGAAAATCTATATAATTTTTCAATAATCGTATCTATTTTTTATAAATTAATTCTTTACATATTGTATTTATTTATGCATATTTTACATAATTAATTATTTACATATTTATATTTCTAGAAACGTACATTTTTTTGTCTCGCATCGAATTTTTAGATAATCGTTGTTTACCAAAGTTTATTCTACTGTCTAATATTAAAAAATGCATAAAATCACTCAATTTAACAATGAACTTCCATATATTTTTAATATACAGCTATTATATATTTCCTGCCTTTTTTATTTTAATAATAACTTGTTTCTTTGTCAATCAAAATTTCCGCGATTCTTAGATATCATTAAACACTAAGTCACAGATTTAGTTAAATTTATTGACCTAAAATAACTCATGAAAAAATTCTTACTTCTAAATATTAAAATTTCAAATGAAAAGCTCGGCATAGCTAAATATTATTGTTTGGTATACCAAACAATAATATTTAATAAAAACAATAATTGAGCCAAAATATAGCTGTCAATTAATCAATAGTACTTTTCATACGAACACGCAAAAAAGCCGATGTATTTTCAATCAAATCAGACTGTAGATTTAATTGAAAACATGTCTGTTTTTTGCTTTCAAAGAAAATATATTTTATTTTAAAACTGCATGTTTTGTTTGCCTTAATGTCAAAATTATATAATTCATTCTAAAAACATAAAAATTTCGAACAAATATAAAATTTCATTAAAAAAATTATTTCGTTAAATAAACCAATGTAAGAAATTTTAAAAAATTTGATTTATTTTTACGAATTTAATTACTTTTAAGCAATTATACATTCTAAAAATGAATATTTTTGTCTTTCTCATTTATCTAATCATAATAGCTCCAATTTGGCTGTTTTTAAACATGTGTATTGTTTTTTATATAAGTTATAACTATTCACCCTTTTCAGTACTAAAGAAAAGAAAATAATAACTTAAGATCACTTCAATATTGCAGAAAAAAATTTAATTTAATCTCCATGATGTAAATGAAATCAGAATTAATAATAATTGTACTTTATATGCTGAATTTATCGGATCCGTTACAAAAAGAAAATGTTGCTATGAAATCCTTCTTTAACGTGTGAAAAAACAATTATAAATTCTTATTTATAAAATACATAAATTATATAGTTTCTCTTTTCTTTATAAATTAGACTAATTTCCAAAATTTAAGTACATAAGAAAAGTAAAAATCTCATTAAACTTCGGAAAAGAGATCTTGACATTTCTTAATACCTAGGAATTAGAGAACCTGGTATTTGAGAGCATGTGTGTAAGTTCAACAGTTTTTTTTTCCCCGATGGGTAGGTTTTCTTCAGTGAATCCCAAAAGGTAACATGAGTGATGATAATGATTCACTTTTCCTTGTTTGATTAAAAGCTAAGCAATAATTCAAAAATATCGTTTAATGAGAGATCAAATAATAAAGATAAACAGAAAAAAATACTTCAATAATCTTAATTAAAAATTGTTCCATAGTTTTATATAATATTGAATTTTAATTTTTTATGTTACGAAACCATTTTGTGGATCAAATATTGCACTTTATGGCAGAAGAATTTGAAAACATAAGCTCATATTCTCGTGTAAAATTCTATTCAATTACATTTGTTTGACATTTGCATTGCAATATCAACTAAAAGGCCATTATATGATGATTTTAATCTAATTTTATAATAAATATCTGATAAGTGAATATCCCGAGTTTAATAGACATCCTCTCACAGATATGATTGAAAAGTCAAAGGCAAATTCGGTTTCAGAACTATGCGCAACAAGCAAGACAAGCCACCTTTCCTTTTTATGAGATATAAATGTAGGAAAAATGAAAGAAAAATACAAAAATTCAAAATGCAGGAGGTAGATTGGTAGGTTATGGCGGACACTTCTGGAGCTTTATGCTAAGATGCTTGTAGCTCTCATTGAAGAAGGTATTTGGAGAGGATTTATGTAGTCAATCGACTAATCTTATTTAAGTAAAGTTAATTGAAGTCGGTGATCACTAACAGAAAAGGTCTTGATATGCGAAGAAAAATTCGGATTTATAAATTCATGTTTGAAAATAGTTCAAGGATTTTGAGTTGTAACTTTCTTTTTCCATTAAGATTAGAATCTGTTAGACAGGCGTAGAAATTCACAGCATGCAAGAATTTTAATTTCCGGATTTGTAGATAGTTCAAACATCCAAGAGAATGACAATGCTCCTATTCCTAATTTTTTCCGTAGTTGATTCCTCAGATGTTCGTATAATGGACAATTTAGTAGAATATGATCTATGGTTTCTGGTTCAAAGCACTGACAGCGGTCTGTAAGCCACAGATTAAACCTAAATAAAATAGAATTGGTAGGAAAGGATCTTGTTCTTGTTCTGGCCAGCCATACGTCTTCTAGCCGTGATTTTGTTAACAGTCTATGATTTTTACGAATAGATGTGAGATGAGTGAATGCTTCAGCATATTTGCTATTTTTCCATTGATTGAGACTTTCTTTAAAGTAATACTTCTTGATGTGTTGTTTCAGATCTTCAGGAGAAATAGATCGAATAACATATTGACTCACTGTTGCTGCTTTCGCCAGTGAGTCTGCAATTTCATTACCTGCAATCCCTGAATGTCCAGGAACCCAAACTAACTGTATTGACAAACACTTTTGAGTAGATTGAATCATTTGGGATCGAAGCAGTAGAATGATAGTTGGTGATGTCCTGGAACAATCTGAAAGAGCAAAGATGCAAAAAAGTGAATCTGTGAAAATGACATACTTTTTGGGTTCAGTGCAAATTTTGGAGACTGCAATAAGCAGTGCCATAGCCTCTGCCGAGAAGATGGAGTTTATGGAACTAATTTTCCCTGTTATTGATAAACTAGTTGTAAACTTGACTATTGCCTTACCCACATGTGATTCCTGCTTGGAAGCATCTGTAAAAATTAATGTATCTGTCTGCCATGATGATTCACAAACTTGATAAAATAGCTTACAAATTATATCTTTTGGCAATGATTTAGTCTGAAAAGGGAGACTCGAGGAAAAAATGGAGATTTATTTTGACATTTCTGGCCAGTCTATTGGGACTTTTAATATGCACGAGGTATTTATTCCTTGTTGCTCAAGCCACAATTTGGCTTTAATGGCCAGAGGATGATTACGATTAACTCGATTGTAAGTTAGCTTTTCCCAAGCTGAAACACAAGAGATAATGCTGACTTGCTTAAATTCCGAATGTAAAAGTTTAAGGAGAGCATTTCATGTCTAGAGTGAAGAGAAGTTTCTCCTGCTTCTTGTAGAACTATCGGTATGGGAGTCCACTTGGGAAGACCTGTGGCAATTCTTAGGGCAGTGTGATATATAGTTTCAAGGATTTTGCGATCTGTTGTGCATGCTGAACTAAATGTTTGACAGCCATAATCCAGACTGGAGACAATAAAGTATTTCATGATTTGTAGAAGATGAGCAGTGCGAGCACCCCATCTATTACCTGCAATACCTTTTAAAGCATTCAACTTTTTTGATATAGCTTTTCTCTTTTCCTGAACATGATGACGGAAAGATAAATTGTGTGAAAATGTAATCCCGAAATTCGAATATTTTTACTCCAGGATGTAGAATGATTGTTGATGAACAAGTAGAAATTAGGTTGTTGTCGTTTTGAAGAAAAGTTAATCATAGAACATTTTTGTGGGTCTATCGATAACTTCCATTCTTGACACCAATTTTGTAATATTCCTAGTGCAGATGTTAGTTTCTGCTGAAGTTTTCTCAAGTTAACAGATTCATATAGTAGAAATATATCATCAGCGTACTTGAAGCATTTGATGTCAGGGGGAAGGATATCGTAGAGGTCTGCTATAAACACTGAGAACAGGA
The DNA here is from genome assembly GCA_037975125.1 of Latrodectus hesperus. Lineage (NCBI taxonomy): Eukaryota > Metazoa > Arthropoda > Arachnida > Araneae > Theridiidae > Latrodectus > Latrodectus hesperus. The sequence continues at coordinate 21,472,613 of CM075855.1, read as the reverse complement.
TAGGTGATAACACGCTCCCCTGTGGAACTCCCCTATATGAGGTGGCTGATGAAGATAGCTTATTTCTCCACTTTACTTGAAAATTGTGAGTTGTAATGAATTGTTGAAGAAACAAAGCAGCGTTTCCTTTGATGTTTGCTTGAAGTAATTTATAAACTAGGCCATCTGGCCAAACTGAATCATAGGCCTGGGTAATATCCACTGCAACCAAAACAACAAATTTTCTAGAGGTTCTGGCAGAAATTATGTGATGATGAATGATGGATAAAATACTGCCACAACCTCGATGTGGCAGAAATCCGTGGTGATTGGGATGAAAGAAAGATATTGTTGATATATGTTCAATAAATCTTTTCAAAATCATTCTTTCCATTAATTTACACATGACACTGGTCAGAGATATAGGACGGTACGATTCCACAAGATTGGCCATTTTCCCGGTTTTAAGATTGGAATAACAATAGAGGATTTCCATATTTCTGGTACAATACCTGTAAGCCACGATTTATTTATCAGGGAGAGGAGGTAGTCAAGGTTGGTAGTAGTAATTCCTTTTAAATTTTTTGCAGATATCTTATCTGGACCAACAGATGAATTTTTACATCTGGCCAAAGCTTCTAGCAGTCCAGATGCAGTAAAGGGTTTATTGTAAGAGAAATTCTCACTTGTACTTAAATCCAGTGGAATAACCTCTAAAATTGGTGAACGAGTGTAGTAGTCTGTAAACATATTAACTTGATGGGTAGGATCTGTCACTTTAGAATTATTATGTAATAGGATCATATGTGAAGTTGGAGATACTGTAACTCTATTTTGGAGATTTTTTAAAGGGTTGAAAATATTTTTTGATGTTCCAACTGAAATTATTATTTTGTCCCAATATTTTCGAGAGATATATATGAGTAGTCGATGTAGTTCTGCTGCGGTTCTTTTATATGCCATCCAAACGTTCTTATCACATGTGTGTTTAGCTTTACGCCAAAGACATCTTTTTTGGCCCAGGAGATAACCACATCTAGAAGACCACCATAGAGGATAAGGTTTACATGGTATTTTCTGCCATCTTCGAAATTTGTGAAGTTTATTTATGCAGAGATAATTGAATTGTTCAATAGAGTGAAGATTAGAAATTTCATGTTCAGTATTGATGGAAGCAAAGAATTCTGACCACAGGATACGTGATCTGTTCGGTATATGGTGATCAATAACTCCTATAGCTATGGTAGTTTTAGATGGTAAATGATCACTTCCAAAACAATCTGGGTGAACTTCAATATGACTTAGGTGATAAATGTCTGGTGATACAAAAGTGAAATCAATGAGTGAAGGTTTATGATGTGGACCGTAATGTGTTAGAATTTCAGAGTTCAGGAGGCAGCAATTCTCTTCCTGAATCCATTCAAGAAGGTCATTTGCCCTTGATGAAGTAGAACAGCTTTCTAATGATCTATGTCTATTATTGAAATCTCATATGATGATATAAGGAGGCTGAATTCCTTGAATTATGCTATGAAGCCACTCTGAAGAAAATTTACCAGGAGGAATGTAAACATTAATAATAGTTATTGTAGTCATTGCCACTGTGATCTTGAGTGCTAAGAGTTCTCTGCCATCCTCTGAGAGACGGATTGGAGAAAATTGCCTTGTTGGAATATATTTATTTACTGTTAGGAGAATGCCGCCACCTCGGCTATCTTCTTTATCTTTACGAAAGATTATTTTGCTAAGTAAAGATATTTTATCAACTTTTTTTAACCAAGTTTCTTGTATTGCAATAACATCTGCAGATTTAAAATAATGAAGTTTAATGTATGGGCGCTTATTGAGAACACTACGAGCAGTCCACGAAATTAATGAGAACATAAAAAAAGTTACAATTATTATGATTACAATTTCACTTCTAAGGACTGATTCACCCAGGATAAAAGTTGCGTCCCATCTGTTAGGAAATTTTAGTACTTCCTTTTCTGAATTTTGCATTTTCAATTACTTCCGACTGCTCTTCAAAAGAGTTACCAAAATTAAATACACTGTTCACAGGTAAAATTGGATTGAACTGAATGTCACTATTACTAGGGTTTAATGATTGTTTTTGGATTCGACTACTTTTTTGAGTTTTCCTTCTAGCAGGGGATGACGAGAGACTTCTAGTTTCAAAATTTTTGCTTACAGTTTCTTCAAATTTTTGGGAAATAGTATTAAGAATGGCTTGTTGGGTTTGAATAGCTGAGATTTTTTTTGGCAACTGACTCTTCAAATTTCGTAAGTATTGAAGTGACTACACCATTTCTTTTAGCATGAGTAATTTCTGATGATTGATTAGACTTTACAATTGTAGAAAAACTGGTTTTAGAGCTTTTAAATTGTGGTCTTGCTTTAATAAAAGATAAATGGTTTATTGCCTTAAATTTTAAAAACCGAGTTTCTTCTTCACGAGATGAACATGAAGGATCATCTGAAGCGTGAGATCCTTTGCAGTTTACACAATATGGGACTTTAGTTGAACAAGGATCATTATTGTGATGTGAGCCACAGAGTCTGCATAAAGCTGTTGGTACTTTACATGTTTTTGTTGCATGTGTAAATTTAAAACAAATTCCACATTGACGAACTTTATCCACAAAAATTTTTACGTTTACAATAGATAAAAATACTTTAATTTGGACGGGATTTTATGCCTGTAGACACTTACCAAGATAGTTTCTGAAAGTTCTGATGATCCCTTATTATTGAAACGTCTTATTTGAGATACAATAAGGCCATTATTTTCAATTTCTAATGCTAGATTTTCTAGACTTTCATCCACTGATATAGACGGGATAATAAATTTCGTAGTGTATTGTTCTATTTGTATTTGGGGAGTCACAGGGGCATTTAATACTGTTTCGATTTTACAAATTTCTGTTGCAGTTTTATAATCATTTGTAGCGATAATTAGTTTTCCGTTTCTGGTATGTCTGACTTCTTCAATCCCATTTTTGTTGGAAATAGCGTTTAATAGTTCAGATTTTAACTGTGAAGGCCTCTTAGGAACTGAGACATATCCTGCTGTAGGACCCAAAAACACTATGAAATTTGAAATTCCAGCTTCTGAAGCTAATTGTATAGCTAGAGGTGTATTATCATCATAGTCTAATATAGAGTTCGATGCATGTTTTGGTATGCGATATTCACATTCAATAAATGGTATTTCTTCTTGTAAGTCTATCATTTTGAATATAGCATCTTGTACGTACTTGAGGAAATGAACTATAGAACTACTTGAGCTTGCAACTAATAAACTAATTAATAAATTAATCTTATTGGAATTCCCGAATTCCTACAAACTTAAATAAATTAAAATAAATTGTTTGAGTTCTTCTCAAAGCTAATAAAGTTCGAAGAAGTATGTACGTCCAAAATGCAGGAAGAACGTTTCAGATGTTCGAAAAGCTTCCTCAATGTAATTTCAGAAACTAAAAGTATAGATTCACACAAATAAAAATATTAACGGTAACTGGTATCCAACCATTTGAAAACTATAACCGTATTTTTCGTTGGTTTTTTGAATGACTGTTTATTTTCAAACTGCTTATAAAGTGTGCTGTACCGATAGTTGTTGCAATCATTTGATTTTGTTATTAAATAATCTTTACTATATAATTTACATTCGTTGAATCTAATTCATTAGTTTTCGTGATAATTTCATCACTTTTAAGATTATTTTCTGTAAATAAAATGGCTACATTTTTTGGAGAAATCAAAGATTTAACATCCCGTGCTTTGGACGTTGATGAAGACTTTTGTGGGCCTCACAAAGGATATAATCTCTCAGTTGACACTACAGAGTTCTATACTAAGGATTTCAAATGTAATTCAATGATATTTTGTGTTGGTAAACTTGCGATTGCATTTTCAAAATGTTACATGCTTCGAGATGATTCCAAAAGTTTACTAGATGTATCATGTTTTTGCACTGATGAAAAAATCAATAATTTAAACGTCGACCTAAATTTTGATTTAAATAAGAATCTAAAAGCTGCTTCTTTGTATGTTGTTGATCAAGATACTGTTGTATGTGAAATTTCGTCTGAAGTTCCTCCAGAAATGAATGTCGAATTATTGGACATCATCCTAAAACATGTTCAGTGTGACATTGCTTATATTTTAACTTCATCCCACTTAGCAACTTATAAAGGTGATACATCATTGTTCAATGAAATTCCTTTGTTGATGCACTTAGCAACTCCAGAATTCACACTTCCTTCTAATTTAAACATACCTCGTTTACAATCTCCTAATTTTGTGTCCAATTTTCCAGGAGCAGTACTTAGTGAATTCGCAATAAAGAAGAAACCTGCTCTTTGTATTGTTAATTTTATCGAAATTGATGTGTTAGATTCTATAAATGTGATAGCATTTGAAAAGCTTGATGTTATAGATTCTATACGGAAATACATAACTGAAGGTGCAAAATCTAAACTGTTAAATTATGTTAAGCAGCATTCAATAAGTTCTAACTTGTATATTTAATTATCTTAAAATTATGTATGTGAAATGCATATATTGTATTCTTATTTCATGTATTTTACAATAATGTCTATCATTAAAGCTATTTTGTTACTAAACTTGTTTTATTGTAAAAATTAGTATGCCCATTTGGAAAATGTACAAGCGTTTTATATATTTACACTTTATAAACTAAATAATTATCATTTATTGACAAAACTTACTTAAATACCAAAATTTATTTTTGCTTATCAATCACTTCACTCAGCCGTTGTAAGGTATAATGAAGTGGTGCCAAAATTTTCCTATTGTTGTCAATTATACATTAAAATTAATTTTATTCATTAAAATTGTCTCAAAACTTGTTCTCTAAAATATCATAATTCGGTACTTTTCCGTTTCGCAGGTGCAAATATCGCCAAGCGAAAATTAAGTCGCCAATTGGTGACAACACACACAGTATATACATAAAAAAATTTTAAATAATGTTGTTTTACATAAAAATTTTTAAATTTATTTATTTAATTGTTGTTCTCGTGTTCATGCTATGTGTGGAACGATGGATGCCAGAGCCTCCATTTATTTACTTGTTATATTAGATTACAATTTATCGGGTGATGAAAAATATTTTTTTTTGTGAATTTGTTACGATTATTATTTTTCAAGCTATATTTTTAAAATCCTATTTTTTCTAGAGATTTTATGAAATTATTAAATTTGTATATATATTAACACAGCATAAAATTATAAAATGGGGAAAAAAGAAGTCGAAATAAAGTCGTTGACAGTAAAAGGCCGTCACATGTTTTGGAAACGTAGCAGTAAAAGGTTACCAGCAGAGATATTACTTCTAGCGCCGGTTGTATCATTTTTGGCGACTTTATCGCTTGCACCGGCGAAACGGAAAAGTACCCATAATTCTTATAGGTTATCTAATTGTCTCCTATAGTTTGCATAAATGAATTAAGAATGTGGAATTCATATGAGTAATTTAACTTTTTGTTTTACTACCTTTACAATGTTATAATTTTGTCCTTGTTCAGTTTCTGATTCACTATCATCACAGTGGAATTTATAACCAAACTATAAAATATTTCAATTTTTTCTCTCTTGGCCATATATTTAACAATTAATGAAATATTACAAATTTTCTATTGATATTTGTCATAGCTCCTTTCTATTATTCTGAGCAAAATTAAATTTTATGTACTGTGTTATGTAAATGTTGGTCCGAGGCTCGATCCTCAGGCTGGGCAAGGTTGACTGGGCCTTTCATCCCTTCAGTGGGTCGATTAACTGAGTACCAAGCATGGTTGGAAACTAAACACTGGGGGGTCTTACATTAGGCTGAGCACCTAACTGGGACATATGCTTCGCAACCCAGGGCCCTCGGTCATGAAACCTGTTATGGGCACTGTAGGCCTTGGCCCACATGGGCTGTCGTGCCATGAAGTTTAGTTTTTATGTAAATGTACTTTTTCCTAATTTTAACTCCAAAAAACATTACAATCAGTGGTCTAGAGTGGAAAGTAGCCAAATTAAGATTTTAAAGCAGTTTTTTTTTTTTGTTATTTAAAAAAATTTACCAACAGCAAATTAATCACCTAATATAGTTTGATATTTGAACAAAAATAATCATTATGGATTCAGTTATTGATATTTATGAATTTTAATTTGTGTCACTTATATAAACTTTTGTTTGAAGTAGGAAATTCTTTTGATATCATTTATTTATTACATATATTACCCGACATGCAATCAAAAAATAAATACGAAGATAAAAAATTTTATTTATTTAATTTTTTTGACAAAATTAGATTTACATTTAAATTTTCAACTATTTTGTTATAAAAATTACCAATTCTATTTTATTAGAAGATTAAAGCTAGATAATCGTCCTTTTTGTTATATTTTTTCAGAATTCTATGATTAAATGTTAAATGAATTTTATTGCCTATAAGTTTAAAAAATGTTTTAAGTTTTACTGCAATTTCTTATTTTATTCTATTATAAAAGTTTTACTGAAAAGTCATCATATGAAATAGATTTTTTTGCATTGTTGTAACTATAAATTCTATAAAAAAAAAGTACAAATTTTTAATGTATATCATTAAATGAAATTCTAATTAAAATATATTTATTTGGAAAATTGAAAGTTAATTATTTTATAAATATTTTTCATTTTTTAAATTTATATTAATCAAGAAAATCTTGTTTGTATCATGATATTTCAAGCAGCTCATTTCATTTGTAGCACATTTTCATAAATTTCTTTTTATTTAAAATATTTTTTAAAAAATGTGATCAAATATTGGTGTGCTTATTCTAATTCTGAAATTATATAGCATTTATGATTAGCAATTTAAAAGCATTGCCATTTTGTTTCCTTTCTTATGTAATTGCTGTTGCTCAGAAAATGCCATTCAAAGTTTGTTACCTAATTCCAATACCTGATATACTTCGGGTAGAAAAAATTCACCATTTTTACCTTGTTTATAATGCTTTCTTTTAACCAAATTTGTTTTTTAAGAGTGGATTAAGCCAATTTTTTCACATAATTTTTGTCCATTTCCAGACTTTCATAATCAAATCATTACCTTCAAAATATTATATTACTAAGATTCAGAAATTTTAACAATTTGTTAGCTTGCATTTAATAGTTGTAATGAAAATCATATATTAATATATCTGCTCATTTTTAAAGTTATTTCAATATGTGTTTAAGTTTTACAAACAATAATAATGATAAATTTATAGGTAACAGAGATTTTAATCGTAATTTATTTCTTCCTCTCTAATGTTGATAAAAATATTTGGTTTTTCTCAAAGGATGTTTAATGAAATTTCTATTTTAAATTCTTTGCTACATTTTGGTTACTAATGGTCATTTCTATATATCAAACAAATTATTCTGATTCATGCAAAACTTTACATTTAGTTTTAATTCAATTTTTATCAAACAAGATATTTATTTTTGATTCAGTCTTTTATTATATACTATTTTGAGCTTTTATTAAACTATTTTTTCTAACAGTAATTATTATTCCCATGTCTTCATTGTGGTGTTTAAGATATACATCATTTTTATAACTATAAATATTTGATTCAATTGAATGAATTTTGCATCTAAAATCTACCTCTAATTTATTCATTTACATTTATAACATACTTTTATATTTTATCTGAATATATCAAATATATATCATATAACACAAAATTTTGACAACTAGAATTTGATTAGTTGTACTCTTAATGTACTTTCTAACATTCCTTCCATTTTTTTTTAAATTCCTGACATTTTGGATAATCATAATTTGTGAATCAGTATCTTCTAAATGGCTTGATGTTACATTTTCTAAATTTATAAGGAAGATTCACAATGAACATTAATATTTAATTACAAATAATTACTACAATACTAACAATATGATGCATTTCACAATATTAGAGCTTATTTTCATTATGTTTTAGAAAATATTACCAATGCAATTATGAAATACAATGTATAGCAATTTTGTTACAGTAAATATTTGATACCTCATAGAAAATGTATTTATGGCTTAATGACAAAGTGGTCCCTTTTTAGTGGTATTTAGAAATGATGTACATACAATCTTCAAAAATAAAATTATGGGAGCACATGACTTTTTCATTTAATTATGGAAATTTTACTCAAAAGTAATTACTTTTTAAAAGTATGATATTAAGCCTAAAATAATCCAAAGTGAGGATAAAAAGTTTTTTACTATCTGCACTCGTGTTTAAAATTGAAATTTCATTTAGTGTCATTTTAAAGGTATAGGAAAAATTATATAAGCATGTGTGAATGGAAGTATCATGGAGATATACCACATGTATTTTTGTTTAAACATAGTTTGTAAAATGTTATTAACAAGCTTGATATTAAAAATGGCTGAAAAATATAAAATTTGTCACAATATAGTGGAATCGGTATCTTTAAATATTGTTTATAAACTTGGATCTGAAAAATCTCTAGTAGATTTCGATTGAAGAGGTAGTCATTTAAAAGTTATGGAATCAATTCCAAGAAATAGAGAATGTCATTCAAACCATGATTGTCTAATACCAGCAATTCATAAGTAATAGAGTGAATTACATTCAAAAACAGGTTTTATTATAATAGTTATTTATGATTGTGGTTCCACAATGTGTTTTTTTTATACCATTGTTTGAAAAATTGGGCAGCTGAATATTGATTGAACACTATAACAATATATTAATTGTAAAATCTAGATACAATCTAGAGTGAAATACTTGGTATAAAGAAAACTGTTGTAAAAAAATATCCCCTACTCATTTAAAGATCATAACTGAGAATAGGCTGTATGCAGATTGGAATCGTCCTAAATGGATCTGCACATTTAGAACTGATGGCTCCAACAATTAGATAACTCAGTCTTTTGATCTTTCGACCTTGTTTCAGCCATTTTCAATGAATCTATTTTATTTAGACAGTTAAAATTTAAGGAAACTGTTGGCTTAGTGGTTGTTTTGCACACCCATGGCTCAAGGTCCAATACTTGGGTTGGGCAAGGTAGATTGCCTTTTTCATCATTCAGTGGAAAGTACCAAGCATACTTGGAAACTAAACGTCTAATTAGAATTTAATAATTTCTATAAAAAAGTCTTATCTGTCATATTTAGACAAAAGTCTCATCTGTCACGTTAAGATTGCCACTTTGAGGATGAATTTCCGTGGTTCAGTGACCAAAGTTCGTCTAATGAATCTTAGTATACCAAAAACAATTAGTGGGACAACCAAACCAATCAACAAATTTTAAATCAATATTTTCTGCATCAAATGGTTGGTTGCACTGGCTTGGAGAAAATGCCATCAGTATTATTTCTTTCAAACAGAGATATGACAATCTATCAATGGAACATATCAGGAGACTCTGGTCAAAACAGTGATATTAAATATGCTTTTGTTTCTGACAAGTTTCTTAAGAAAAATAAATTCACCAAGAAATTTTACACTACTTGATGTATGCATAATTTACTGATGGTTACAACATAATGCATTCCTTTTAAATTTACAGTTAGACAGCAATTATAGGTAGATATTACTTAATATAGTTTCAATTTCCTTCATAAACCTTTAAGTGTTATTAGCTTGATTTGTTTTCAATTTTAAGATTATTAATTCAGAGCAAGTAATAGTCTGAGCTATTGGTGAGTTTTTAAGATTATAAAGGTAAAAACAATTTACAATTGTTTAAACTGTATTTTCAGAAAATTATTCTTGAACCATGAAGTAAATTGAAAAGCAAGAATAAAAATTCTACTTAATTTATAAATTCCTCATAGATCAGATAGTCATTATAACACCAATTTATGAAATCAGAACTATTGTAACTACCTTAGAAAAACTATAATTTCATAGATGATCAAAATGGCCTAAAAAGTTTCAAATTGTTGTTTGTCTTTGTATTAATTATCAGACCCCCCCCCCATTATCAAAAATTATGAGCAAATGCTTTACAAATATATTTCTTGATTAATAAACTTTATTAATACAAACAACTCAAAAATTTAAGTACTTGATTTTATTTTAACTTCATAAAAATATTTTCAAATCCTGAATTCAGTGAAAATTTATTAAATATCAACTGTAGTTCAGTGTCAAGTTTCAACATATTAAAATATTTACTTTTAATTTTTTCTAAAAAATTCCTTCATTCTATTATTTAATATTGCAGCATTTCTTTAAAATATTTTTATAGTTCTAAATTTTTGTAAGTATACACATAAATATTAAAAAATGTACCTATACAAAATATCCAATCACAGAGATGCCAACCTCTGAGCATCCCAATCAGTACTAATCAGACATATTTTCAGTACTTTCAGTAACCTTTTCAAAATATTTCAGTAACATGTGGTTTACATTAAGTATTAATTATAATACTTTTAAGGTAACCTATGTTAAAAAATAAAAGTAAAATGATCATCTAATCATAATAAATATAAGTAGAAATTTTAATTAAGAAAGTAAACCATTCTTTTAAATTTAAGTGCCTTACTTTTAGTCGATGATCAACTGTACACACGCTCTTAGCAGTTATACTTTTTAATACATCAGGCATATTTTTCTTAATCAAAATTCAACACTAAATTATTTATTTGTAACCTTCACAAATTTTAATCGCTATAATACAATAATAATATAATCGTACATGACAAAAAAGGATCATCGTAACTTCGTAATGAAGAGTAGAAATCCGTACTAAATACGGAAAAATCGTAACAAACGGCATCTCTGCAATCAATATCAAAAACAAATTTAAATATGTGCTTTTTTATAAGCTTATGCTTATACTTTAAGTGAGCACTTCATATTATGTTGCCTCTTTTTGTGCCACAATATTTTTACACAATATAATGGATCCAAAACTTGAAATCTTAACTAATACACACAAATAATAAGTATTCATAATCAGTGAATATGATAAAATTCTAATTTTTCTTTTTTCTAATGAATGCTTTGAAAAAATAACTAAACAATGAAAAAATTAAGTCATTTTATTAAAGTTTGGTTTTTATTTTATTTTTATTCACAGAATGTTCAATTGGAATTGAGATCTTTATTTAAATATTTTTCCTTGATTAAATTTTTTGCCATCAAAATCACCAGACCACTGAAGGTATTCAGTAACAAGCTTCTTTGTTTCAGGAAGAGATGGGTCTAATTTTTTCCAACTATATGATTCATAATCAATTTGCCAATCTTCACACAGCTGTAAATAAAAAGAATAATTTCGATAAGCAATCAAAGAATTTAAAACATAACAAACCAATCCCTTATAAGTCATACCAAAACTAAAAATAAAGATTAAAATTTTAGATTGGAGCAAATAGTACCCATTAAAAATTTTCAATTTATATTTATAATTACACAGAACTAATAAAATTGATTTACTTATTTTAGTTTCTTAGTGCAGAAATAAAATCAGAAACTACTATAGGAATCTTAAATTATTTAAATAATTACATTCATTTAAACAAAATTTTGATTTACACTAGCGATTAATAGCAGATTTAAAAGGTAAACTTGATAAAAATATACTTACTGAAAATGCTAGCTCATGACCACGCCATACCCAAATGCCAGAGATTGTGCTATTGTTATCTTCTCCAAAAAGGCAAACACTAGCAAATGCATTCTTTCGCATTTTGTCCAAACGTTGAAACATGCCTAAATATAAATAATAAAATTACATTTCAACTTAAAACGTTTATAAATATTTTCCAGTATACAAATGTCATACAGACATGCCTAACTTCTATGAAGTATTGACATTCAAGTTAAATAATTTTTTATTATAAAAATGTTTCTCTAAATATGCATTAAAATTTCTCATCATTAGAATCTTGAAATCTTAGTCAGTTGTTACGATCTCAATTTTCTGTAAAATCAAGAAATTTTTGTGTCAATCATGCAAAAATGAATCTTTGTATGGGTCCGCCCCACCCCAAGTTCACTGGTCATTGAAATGACATTTTCCACCAAGCATATTAAATTTCAGCCTTTAATTCATTGATAAACTAATTCATCCCTTTTCATTGAAGTTATACGCAATTTTCACCAACAAAAAGATGGGAAGTATATTTAAATTCAGAAATTATATATTTAAATATTAATAGTTAGTTAAATTTTATACAATAAAAAAGAACAAAATCTATTAAAATCGTCCCCCCTGATTGTATCACATGACGATTTTATCAGTGATTACTCTTCACATACAAATTAAGTACTACATCCAGTCCTGGCTAAACTGGACCATCATGAAATTGTGGCTGAACTAGATATTTTTTTTGTTATGATAGTTATGAATCAATTGTGCCCTCCTCTATTGCTAGCATTAAAAGCTAATATTTGACTAGGATTTTTAAAAAATTTTAAGAACAAAAAATTATAATTTTTCTAACAAAAAATAAATGCATCATGTAAATAAAAATTCCAGGAATAATTCGTGATTTTCCATATTAAAATTTTCAAATTCTGAAGGGCCCTAAAAATTTTCAAATTTTAGAAGTATGAACCCTGACATGATACATAGTGAAATGTTACAGTGTAACTTGTTAAAATGCAAGCATATTGACAAGTTTCACTACAACATAGAAAATACATGAATGGAGAATCTCAAAGATGTATGAAAAGAAGTACATAGCGATCAATAAAATTACTTGAATTTTATAAACATCTTGTTCTTTAAGTCATTTAACAGACTAGTCAAATTACATGTGGCTTATTAAGTATTTTCTCCCTCATATAGTTAGCCTGAAATAATCACAAAAGATTAACATACTGTAAACCCTAACAGCAGTGGTTGTCAATCTATATAACACATTGTATTTGATTGGTTTTGTTTTGTGGCACAAGATCTGAAAAACCTGTGCCAACAATAGTATCTGGCAGAATACTGTATAATCATTAAGACAATTAATAGATTTATCTAAAGATTCATTATGTGTCAGGCAAAACTATACAGAAAATCAGTGAAACTAACACTTACCAAAAAATCATAGTATAAATTTTATAATTAAAAATTATATAACTTACATTTTCAGCTTATCATTTTACTAATAAAAAGTTGTTAATCTATATATATCAGGGCTTCTTAAACTATGGGTCGCGACCCCATTAGGGGTCGCGTAGCAAAATTCTGGGGTCGCGAGAGATAAAAATACAATTTAACAGAAAATGTTTTTTAACTTGTAAAAAAATAACAATTATCGTAGATAAATGTATCATAAAATCTTCTAGTTCGGAAAGATTGTTTGTACCTGCATTTCTATTAAGAGTATTATAATACTCTTAATAGAAATGCAGTTACAAACGAAAGACCCTGAAACCGAAATGATCCTGAGAAATATTATCAACAAAATTTCTAGGTATTATTGCTGAAGAAACTATGTAAACATTTCATTTTTATTCTCATTTAGCCATTGTTTGATTGTGAACGAAGTGCATGTTATTCCGAATTTGTCAGTTTAAAAAAAGATTTTATAATTTTTTGTGCAATTTTTAATTTTATATTTTTGTATGTTTCAAAACGAATTCTAAACTTATATATTTTTATATGTATATGTATATTGTTACCTAATAAATAAATCATCAAAAAATATTAATTTATTTTTCTTTTATATTTGTATGGGGTCGTCAAGAAACTCGCAATCATAAATGGGGTCGTGAATTACAAAAGTTTAAGAAGCCCTGATATATATACATATATAACAATTTCTAAATTAAAATTATATTAAAATATTGACTTAGCATTTTCATGCATACCTGAAATAAGATTGCAGCTCATGAAAACCAAGGTCAATTCCTGTGGGAATAAGTACTCAGCATACCAAATGGAATAGTTTTCAGCATCAAATTTATCCCAAAAATATTTAACTGACACACTCTCATCTTCATTACTGTATACTCGTTTAAATTCATCCATATTGAAATTACTGCAAAATAAATTAAACATCAGTTAGAATGAGACAATTAAACAATTTAAAGTAATAACTGTTCTAATATTTTATTAATAAGAAAAAATTTCAAAATGCTCTTATATTTTTTATAATATATGTTTACATAACATCCATTATTTATTAAATTTACAAATTCTAACTAAAATTAAAACTAATTTGATAATTTAAATGTAATGAGGTGTGTTTATGAAATATTCTCTTCATTAATTTCGATTAATTTTACTTAAGTATCTAAGAATTAAATACAAATAATTATGTCATTACTTTTGACTATATGCACACATATTTGCTTAAAATATTTTCTAGTTTGTCCTAATGTTTATATTTTAATATATGATAATGAAATGAATTTAGTATGCAATATGCCTAATTTAAAACTTTTATATTGAACTGCAAGAAATTGAAAATATAAATATCTCAACAATTTTTAATAAAGTTTAATATGTAGCAAATATTCAAATTACATTTTGAACCTTCATAGTTATACACAATAGCACTTAATGAATTTGCAATATTTTAATATATAGCAAAACATTTATGTAATACAGTAAAAATTGAAGTTTTAGTTAAATAAGTATTCTATTTGAAATTTAATATAAAGTATGAAATATTACCACTTCTTTTCCAGATTAAAAACGAATTTAGCTACCAAATTATCATTCAAGGCACTTTTCACAACTAAAATAATTTTATTATAAGAGCAGCTTTTAAAATTTGCTTAACATTCACTTTTTATTCCAAAAAATAATTTTAATATTTTAGTTCAAATATTTCAAAATTACTTTTTATGCTTATTTTTACGTAATAATTTGAAAAGTATACATATTTAGAAATAGTAATAACAAATGTCTTTATATTAACATATTCAGCTATTTATAAGTCATATTTAGTAATGAACAATCATAAAACAAATTTATTAAAAATTTTTTATTATTCTTTACATTATTTTTCAGCAGCTTAGAATTCAATCAAATATGTATAGTACAACCAAATATAATAGTAATTTAATTAGGCTTGCCAAAATAAACATGCCATTGATGTTTCAGAGAACTTTGCAATATTTTTACACTTGGTTACAAAGTATTGTATTGACTTTATTAATTATTCCAGTCACCTCCCCCCTCCTTTTGCACACACAATTTAATTGGTTGAATATAACTTTAAAACCCATTTGAGCATGAATATGTTTAGTGAAATCAAACATCGATAAAGGATATTAACGACTGGTGAAACATCTTTTTTAGCAAAATATAACTAGTAGTAAAAAGAAATTTTAAATAGGAAGATGTTTTTTTTAAATTGTTCAACTATTTTTTAAAATGCAATTATAAAAGTGCATCTATAAGAAATTGCTGGAATTTTATTTTCCTCTTATTCTTACACACCTTGTTATATTAACAAAATATGCCTTTGTCAAGAGGTTTATCCATGCATTAAACAAGCAAAATTCATGTGAATATATCAAATCTAGAATTAGAAATATTGTTTATACTTGCAGACAAGTATAGCAAAATATTAGAAATATTTTGCTATACTTGTCTGCAAGACATTGATTGTTTAAATTATAAATAACAAAGTTAAAATTCAGACTTTATTCTATTGAAATATGCATAGCAAAATGTCAATGGAATGCTGTTTAACTTACTGATAAAGAGTAAGATGAGAAATTTACATTTGTCTGTACAACAAAATTGGAAAAATCATTTATTAAAATGCTTCTTACAACAAGTTTGTAGTAAATCAATTTTCCTCTAATTGTTACATATTTCACCACAAAAGCAAAACATGCCTTTGTAAAGAGGATTTCATTTCCTTTTTTAAGTCATAAATTATCAAATATTATCATATCAATTGTAAATCATACAAAAAAACAAATGTTAAAACCGATAAAAAAAATTACATATAAACCAAATTTAAGTTTGTTATACTGGTGCATTGATATTTAATTACATGTCTCACAAAAATTTATTTCAACACTAACTTTTAATAAACAAACCAGTTATTTTTTCAATTATAAATACCTTTATCAGATTCTATTAGAAAATTAAATTCATTAATACAGGCTCATAAATATAAGTTAAAAAAGCTATATTTGACAAAATTTTATTTCTTTAAGATGTTTTTCCATCTAATTAAAGTTTTAGATATCTTAAAACTATTTAGTCCTTTGTGAGACAAACACTAAAAAGCATTCTATGGATTTAAAAGTATTTGATAAATTTGATATCTAGTTCTTTAAGGTTATAGAATCTAAATTCAATAATTATAACTGTGCAACATTTAAGATGATATTTTTAAGGAAAAATAAATTGTGAATGCTTGTTGCAATAGCATACTTCCCTGTATTTAATAAAGTTTAGTTCCACTAGTTTAGTGGAAGTTGCAGACATAAAAGGTGTGAGACTTCACAGTTGAAGCGGTGACTAAACAGAGGAACCTACAATAGTTGTCCTGCCACTCTGCCAGGGGTATCATTTCACTTGAATATTAATAATTTAACATGCCAAGCTGCTTTAATAAATGCCATGGAGCTTCAGCTAATTCGGGTTGGTTTGGTTTGTCACTCAACGGTCATTTTTTGCACTTGAGGGCTAATTAGACCAGGACCTACGGTTTACAGTGGATTCCGAGCCACTACAAACATCCATGCCCAAGGTCGGTTGGTTTGTCGCTCAACAGTCTTTTGCACACGAGGGCTAATTAGACAGGGACCAACGGATGCCCAGGTCGGATTCGAACCCACGAACTGTTGAACCGAAGGCAAGAGCGTTAACCATTTGGCTAATTTGGGACTTTGGCTCATGACCTTCTGATGACATGCCATACACAATCAGGCTTAGAAAATACATTAGATGCTATAAAATCTTAAAGGCTTTCATCAATGCACCCATTATGCATGGTCAAATCATACTAGATATGTTTAAATTAATAAAATGATGGAACAAATTTCTCAAAAGATATTTTTATCTTCATCATTAGCTGTCTAATACAAGCTGTTGAACTGAGAGCACTAAAATTCAACAACCAGTTTGACTGAAAAGTTGTAAATCAGGTTTTAGAAAGAACAGCATTTAAATTCTAGTTTGATTGACAAATTTGTCAAATCCAATATGCAATTCAAAAGATTACAAATGCTACATATTTAATACTCATGAATCAAATTTCTTTTATTGTTTAACTGATATCCAGCTTATGATACTAATTCTACAGATAATACTTTTATTGCACTATTTCATAATTTTAACAAAGTTGTACTTCTAATCTGATCCACTATTAAGGTATATATAGAAAAAATTCACACATAAAAATTTTATATTCAAAACCATAACTTAATAAGCAACTCAAATAATTAATCTAATTTTATGCACACACACATATGCTTAATTTCTTTTAATTGTACAACAAATTTTTAAGAAAGCATTTATATTAATGCTTCCGCAAGAGATTTATGGCAAATTTATTTTCCTCTCATTGCTACATATTTAGCTACAAAAACAAAATATGCCTTAATTGAGAGGACCATTATAGGTGTTAAGAATGTTTATAAAAAAAGTATTTAACTACATCAGGTAAAATAAGTTTTAAAAAAATTCTTTTATGGGATTCACAAAATTTAACCATATTTCATAACAAATTTTCAATTTAATTTTCTTATAAAAATTTTTTAAATGAAGTTATTTACAGACAATGTTTTTAGCTCAAAAGATAAGGTCGCATCTTTAAGTTAAAAAAAATCAGTGATCACATTTAATCAAACATATATAAAAGCTATTAATATTTTAAAGTTTCATCAATAATCCATTAACAATAAATAACAGAAGTTTTGGCAAATTATCAGTGCAGAACATTTATAAGGCTATATTTAAATAATGCAGTCTCAAGAGACTCGTGCACATTTACTTTCCTGCGTTAACATAGCTCATCATAAAGAAAAACATGCATTTTCCAAGAGTTTTATTTATTTATTTTTTTTTTGACATTTACTACTCAGCCCAGATTCACAAATGTTTCGATCATAAAAATAAAATTTCACAAGTTCTACTATAAAATTATCTGTATAGCAAATTTTTAAGGCTACATTCAAAAAATGCAGTCGCAAGAGATTTGCGCAAATTTATTTTCCTCTGTTGATAACATATCTCATCATATAGAAAAAACATGCATTTTCCAAGAGGTTTTATTTTGTCATTTGCTACTCAGTCCAGATTCACAAATGTTTCCATCATGAAAAAAAAAATTGGGCAAGCTCTGCTATAATTTGCTACTTAGTCCAGATTCACAAATGTTTCCATCATGAAAAAAAATTAGGCAAGCTCTATCTGTGCAGCAAATTTTTAAGGCTACATTTAAAAAATGCAGTCGCAAGAGATTTGTGCAAATTTATTTTCCTCTGTTGATAACATATCTCATCATAAAGAAAAAACATGCATTTTCCAAGAGGTTTTATTTTGTCATTTGCTACTCAGTCCAGATTCACAAATGTTTCCATCATGAATAAAAAAAAAATTGGGCAAGCTCTGCTATAATTTGCTACTTAGTCCAGATTCACAAATGTTTCCATCATGAAAAAAAATTAGGCAAGCTCTATCTGTATAGCAAATTTTTAAGGCTACATTCGAAAAAATGCAGTCGCAAGAGATTTGCGCAAATTTATTTTCCTCTGTTGATAACATATCTCATCATAAAGAAAAAACATGCATTTTCCAAGAGGTTTTATTTTGTCATTTGCTACTCAGACCAGATTCACAAATGTTTCCATCATGAAAAAAAAAAAAAATTGGGCAAGCTCTGCTATAATTTGCTACTTAGTCCAGATTCACAAATGTTTCCATCATGAAAAAAAAATTAGGCAAGCTCTATCTGTGCAGCAAATTTTTAAGGCTACATTTAAAAAATGCAGTCGCAAGAGATTTGTGCAAATTTATTTTCCTCTGTTGATAACATATCTCATCATAAAGAAAAAACATGCATTTTCCAAGAGGTTTTTTTTTTTTTGACATTTACTACTCAGCCAAGATTCACTAATGTTTTGATCATAAAAATAAAATTTCACAAGTTCTACTATAAAATTATCTGTATAGCAAATTTTTAAGGCTACATTCAAAAAAATGCAGTCGCAAGAGATTTGCGCAAATTTATTTTCCTCTGTTGATAACATATCTCATCATAAAGAAAAAACATGCATTTTCCAAGAGGTTTTATTTTATTTGCTACTCAGTCCAGATTCACAAATGTTTCGATCATAAAAATAAAATTTGGCAAGTTCTACTATAAAATTATCTGTAAAGCAAATTTTTAAGGCTATATTTAACATTAATGCATTTTTAAGAATGTATATAAATGTAGCACATTCTAAATTCCAGTCTGAAGAATTCTAGAAACTTATTTTTATAAGATAAGAAAATATGTTTATTTAAAAAGCCATTTACTTTCTCTGTAATTTAATTTGATATATTGTACCTATATTTCATTCAAAACAGAACATTTCAGAATTTTGAGAAAACAAAATACATTTAAACAAATTGGAAGATTCCTTAATTTTTCAACATATAAATCAAACATAAAATAAGCATTTTCACAAATTATTTTAATATTTTTTCAAAAATTTTAACATTTTTACAACTTGCAATATTTATTTAACATTCAGCAAAACAATTCATTGCTTTTTAAATGAATGCATGTAACAAATTGCCGTTTTTGATATGAATAAAAGAAGTCATTCAAATTTTACTGACAATATTTTACAAGACATACAATATTTTATAGTGTTTAAAAATATAAAACTTATTACATCCTACCCTTTGGGGAATTTTTCAAAAGGATCTTTTGACTTTGGCTCTTGTGCTAAGGCAAGTTCAGTTTCATCTGGCTCTTCAGCAGGGGATTCTTCTTTTTTTGGTTTCTGTTCTTTCTTCTTTTTGTCCTCTTTTGGTTTTTCTTCTTTAGGCTTTGAAGGTTTACCTTGACTTAATTCTTTTTGAATTTCAGCATATTTCTTGGCTAGAATATTAAATAAAATAAATTGCTGAAAAAATAACTGCATATTTTATTACACATATTTTTTATTGAATTTTAAAAACATTCATGATACTTTTACAAATTGAGAATATTTTAGAAGTAATTTTAGAAATTGAATTTTATATTTACATATTATATATATCAGCATATTAATTTATTATATAAATAAAAAAATAAAATTTCATACTAATACTTAAAATTTTGAAAATAAAATTTTTTCAGAATTTTGACTGGACATGACTTTCTCCAGGGACACTTAAGCCCTATCAGCATGGTCAACACGCCCTACTGTACCCTGTGTCCTTCAGGAGCTTTTATGGACTTTATTCATTTGACAAGCTGTCCTGCACTTTCTCTTTTGAACTGTTTACCTGACAACTTTTACAATAAGGCTAATTTTTATTGGGCTGCTAGAGGACTCATGGCCAATAAAGCCGTTGTCTCGACGTAGGATAAAAAAAACAAAATTTTTAGAAACATTTTTTAGCAATGACAGGCTACCCAGCGTGCACCAGTCAACCAAGTCAGAGACAAGTAGCATTACCCATGTCATACCACCACAAATCCACTTATAGGGTAGGCCACATACATACACCATCTCAGGAAAAAGGACAGAAAAACACAGAAAGTAGCATCCATGTGTGAACCAGGATTCAAACCCATGACCCACACACAGGTCAGGAGTTAAAAACACTACCTACTCAACCATTGACCAATTTCTAAAATAAATATTTTGAATAATCCTTTTTTAAACTTTATCTGAATAATCTAAATAGATTACTCAGTTGTAACAAAACTAAAGGAGAATGAAAATTGATTTTAAAATTAATTCCTTTTATTTAAAACAAGACTACAAATGTTTTCTTTCATAATAAAAACAATTCTTTAAAATTTTATATTGTTAACATATCATATGTTTATATCTTATGCTCTCAGTAGTTAACCACATTTAACTTTATAATCTATATAATTATGGGCTTGCTGTGGCCTAAAGAAGGGGGACTGCTCTTCAGAGCAAACGGTTCAATCTAAAGCAGTTCAACAGTAGGTGATCCCTTTAATATTCCTTCCTTTACAAAGCAAACATGTAAGGGAGGTTTGGAACTTTTCTGGGTTTGCTCCCTTGTTACATGCGAAGACATCCCATTTTGAAAAGTCCTTCCAGAGGGCAATTATACAATGGGTGTTAAAATACTTGGCATTAGCCAAGCAATAATTAGGGGTCAAAATCTGTAAAATGGTTTTAACTTTGGTTTGGTTTCTTTCTCAATCTTCCATCTTTTGCACAAAGGGTAATTAGACCAGGATTATGGTTTAAAAAAGGGATACCAAATCATTACAAACAACCAAACCCAAGGTGGGATTCAAACCCACAAATGAAGGCAAGAGTACAGAACATTAAGTTACGAACTCAGCACACATGACTGTAAAATCTTATAATTTACATAAGAATTATAATACCAAATTATTCAAACTGGCAACCAGATTTTTCAAAATTTAGCTCAAGCTGTAATTCAAAATTTTTTCAAACAAATACATACCATCAAACTGTGCCATTTTTTCACAAAGTTCAATCTCTCCTAAAACTGACTTAAATTCTGGTTGATTGATTAAAGTTTTAAACCACCTATTGACATTGCGATAAGGTTGTCGAAATGCTGGTTCCAAAACCTAAAAAACAAGGAATATTTTAAAACCAATTCAAATAGTTCAAAATTAAGTAAATATTTATAAAAGTACTTACTAGCTGATATAAGGATAATAAATTACAACAGAGGTTAATATCAGCTTGAGTAATACGTTCTCCAACCAAATATGTGTTAGTCAGGAGGTGGTCATTAAGAATTTTCAAAGTTCTTTTAATCTGCTCCTTAGCCTTCTCAGTATTCTATAACATCAAATAACTTTTCAATTTTTCTAGAACAAATACAGTGATTTTATAACTATCAAATATATTTGTTGCAATAACAAAGTTCTTAATATCTGCTTCTTCATATACTAAATTTAAACAAATAAGTTAATAAACAGCCCTTCAAAAGCTGTGTTTAGCAGTAATTGAACAGCTATTCTTCATTTAAGGAAAGCATTGATAAAAAAACAAAAAGTATTGGGCAAAAGTGAGGATTATAGACTCATATCAAAAGCAGAAAATAAAAGGTTGCAAAAAGTTAAATTTTATGAAATGAATTTATGAAAAAATTCACTAAGAAAAAACTTTAACAAGCAATTGCCAAATGCAGGAAGTTGACAGTAACTTAAATTGAAAAATTACACTAATCTATTAATGACATTTATAATTTCCATTATTTTGATTTTTAATTTTGAATTTTAGGCATGAAATTTGTGATATTCAATAGTTTGGTTTATTAATGTATTGTATTCAAGATGATATCAAAGAACTTTATGTGTGTTCTTCACTTAAATTTCAATAAGTGAAAATTTTAATGAATATTTATTTCTGCTGTCATAAAAACTAACAAATTCTATTTTGTTAGGTTATATTGGATATATAATCACTTATTACTTTTATTGGATATATAATCACATCTAGTTCGGTATTTTACTCATATTATTAAACTTCAAGCAGCATATTTCCATAAATATTGGATGTGTTTTTATACATCAGGGTTCTTATCAATTTAAAATGGCCATTACATTTGCATCATTAAAAAAGTCTACACCCATTAGGATTAACTGATCATATTTTGATATGACTTTATTCTCAACCTGACAGAGAGAATGAACAAAATGACACCACTTTCAAATGCTCACTTTTGACAAATGTTTAAATGTTCATTAGTTTAAGAATTAAGTATTAATTTTCATTAGATTTTAATTACAACTATGATAGACTTAGATCACTAAAAAAGATTTTGTCATGAAATATGCATAAAAATAACTATTAAATCTCAATTTTATTGATAGAAATGTTAACTAAAATTTAAACTTTTGCTTTCTTACTATCAAAGGGTTATCTGATCAAATTTAATAAGATGAATGCAGCACTGGAGTACTCATACCTGTTTGTTATACTGTAATATTCCTAGACAAGGAAAGACCCAGGTACAAGCACTTGGCAAGATTTCATGGTCTCCAAAATCAATCCACATTTTGATGAGGGATTGTTGAAGGACATTTTCTCCCCTGAGTTGGTCATTGCCAACTATAAAGTCATCAAAATTAGAATTTGATACGGCTTAAAAACATTTTACTGTTCATAACTCTACTTTATAATAAAATAACATTGGAATTCAATATAAGACTATAAGAACTCATTGATTTATTATGATTGCTTAACTAATAATTTGCCAATAGAAGAAAATTAAGCATAAAAATTTTAAAAACTATTTAATACCTGAAAAAGCAAACTTTTAAAATGCAATTTCCATGAATTTCTTACGGAAGTTAAATATTCATTCTTATTGAAAGAAAATGTTGTCTATTAGCAACTAATAATTCTGCACATCATTTTATCTATTTATGTTCTTCTATTGATAATTCAATTTATTCCAAATTTAATTTTTAATAAATCATAAAATAGAAATTTTAACTAAATAACAAATACAGTGTAGGTAGCATGCCTAATTCCTAAAAAATTTTTTTAAAAAAGAGCATCAGTAATAAAGCTTAAGTATTCAATACGGAAGTTATGAAACATAGAATCCTGCCTTAATTATTTCATTAGAATAATCAAAATATTGTTATTGGAATACAGAAAATGTAATTAGTAACTGAAATTCTTAACAATAAAGCAACAATATATATGCATGTTGGAACTTATTAAAAAATTATAATAATGAAAAAACTAGAAATAAGATATTTGATTGAAACAAAATATTTTATCTCTTTTTTATTTACTCCATGCACAATCATAAAAACAAACAAATTTTAGTAACAATTATATAAGAAATATATATATAGCATCAACTTTTAAAACATTAGTCCAGTGAACAAACACTTACCGTAATGAGCAATGGCATTGCTTTCAGATATATATTTATTATCAGGCGTTTCTAATGCAGGCACCTAAATTAGTTGAAATAAAACTTTTATAAGTAGAATTCAAAGGATATAATGAATATAAAATACATTATAAAATTTACTAAATAATCAAAATACACAACTTTTAAATATATAAGCAGGTACATTAAATAAATTTGAGAATTAAGTGTTATTTCAATTATAAACAAAACTTTTTGTTTAAATGTAAGTTACATTCTTACTTTTAAATAGCATAAATACCTCTTGGCATATTATAAACAAGCACTTGAACAACTTTTCTTAAAACCAACCTGTATCAGATCAGGCCTAGCAATTTAAAATGGAAACTAAATCACTACAAATACTCTTGAGATTTAAATCAAACTTAACTGTTGAATAGAAAATGAGAATGACAGTTATTTTGCTGTAAGTAACAGCTAATTCATTGTATAAATTTAGCGAAAGTGGTTAAGCTATCATTCTTTGTAAACTCTTAACTGCTTTTCATTCTTTGAAAGAATTATTTTAATTTCCACTAATCACAAATCAGGTTACAAAATGTTGTTGCAAGGGAATGAACACTTGTTATTTTACTTAAGAATACAAGGTGTGATGCAAATAAGTTCAAATGTGACAAAATGAAGTGCTGCAACTATATGTCTATAGAGGGCGCACTGCAGGAATATCTTTGTTTACAAACAGAATAAGATTCTGCGCCCAGTGATGTAGATGTTCTTTGTTCCATGTCTTGTCCTGTTTAAGTATGTCCTATGTTAATAAAGAAATTAAAAACCTGCCCAAGGTAAGCTTATTTAGAATTTGAATTTATTATTAAGATGAATTGATAAACATGATTAGCAATATGAGAATTTTATTGGAAAAATATTACATGAAGTTTTATTTGACAACTTTCAAGAAACTCGGCTGACAATAACCATAGATCTTATAGACATGCTATGTTGTGAAATGAGTTTGAATTAGATAATTTTGATAGGAAATAACTAATTTTTTCTCTCCCCAAAAAACAATTTTTGGAATAAAATACCAACCTTGATTACAATAAGGTGTACATAATTTTTAAAAATGAAACCAATTATAAACTATCATTCGGGTATTGTTTCTTACAAACATTAAATTTATTTTTGTCTATCTTCTCAATATAATCTTTCTCACATAAATTTTTCTTCTAAATCAGTGTTTCCTGAACTTTTAATATATGTGTACCCCTTCTATAATCTTTGTAAAGCTAAGTACCCATCAAAATAATGGATGTTTTCTAAAAACAATCAAAAATAAATTTTTCTTTTTGTGATATAAACAAACTAAGAAAAGAGATAAAATATAAATAAAAGTCAAATTAGTAATATTTATTTGGATCAATGAAATGGGAGAAATTGTACTGAGGATTATAGTTTGGTTCCCGGCTTGTTAATTTTAATCAGACGAGATTTCACTTCCAATAATTTTAGTTTTTACTTAATCTCTACAAATGCTGAGAAAGCAACTTTACATAAATACCAAGTTGGAAAAGACAAAATGTAATTCAGAACTTTTCTGTTAACCAGAATGATATTATGGTAAACTCTCCAGGTTTGATTTTCAGAAATCCCTTGCTCCTTTGCTTGCAACAAATCTGGCAATGTTAAACAGATCTCTTATCCATTCAATATTTTTGTTTACATCTGGGTAATAGTTTTTTGCAAACTCTCTAAATGCTGTTATGCGTTTTAGAGTATCAGTATCAATTTTAGCTGTCTACTTCTCCACTACCAACTTGTCTTCTTTTTGATGACTGGGCCTTCTTTAATTTTGGACAGTCATGTGACTTTCAGATTAAGGGGTGAACTTTAGCCTTAGTTGTACACCTGGGGGTATGTATACCCCACTTGGAGAAACTATTCTAAGTAAAAAAAATAAATACCAAGTGCATTAATAATTATTTGCAAACTGAAATTGATATTTCCAAAACAAAGATATGTAGTCGCAAGCACAATTAAGAATTATACAAGCAAGCACAATTAAGAACTATAATGTTAAACGGTAGATGTGTTATACATCATTTATTCCATTCAAATGTCAATAATAAACTATTTCCAACTACTGCTTGCCTTTAATTTTCATTTCAGGATGACAAAAACAAGCTCGCTTGCAATAAAAAAATATTTTAATTCTGTAAATCTAAAAATTTTTTATTTTGAAATGGTTATTTTGATTTGTCCTACTTTTTAGAAAATTTGATACGTTAATATAATCCAGAATAACAATATTAAAATTTTATCATATTTAATTATTTAAATTACTAATATTAATAGATACGTATTTTACATAACCAATTTTACAAGGTAAACTTGTTCAAATATTCAGATTTGCCGGTAGTACACGTCAAATGAAACAACATAAAATATTTTCAATGCAGTTTGTATAATTCAGCTGCAGTAAAGGTTCTTACCTTTCCATTGGGAAATTTTTTCAAAAACTCTGTGGTTTGGTTTGTTTGGCCTAAGGTAAAATCATCTGAGACATTTATTTTGGTACCACTATACTGGGCAGCAATCAAAATTTTTTGAGCCCGAAAGTTGTTGGGATACGTATGGAGTGTCTGAAATAATAATTTATTACAATTAATAAATTTATATATACTTTATAAAAAATGCAAAAACTACATAACTGATGTAAATGATGAGGATTAATAAGATAGGAGTTTAAGAACAAACTTACACACGCCATTGTGATATCGAGCAAAAACAGAAAGAGAAAGGCCGAGCGTGAGTGAAAAAGTGGAAAGCTGAAGAGGCGGGAGGGGGCTACAAAAGAAAATATCGTTGCCATTCCATAAAAGTAATTTCATTTCATTCAATTTTTCACGTTCTCTTTTTGGAAAAAATGTCTTTATTTGTAAAGAAATTAAATATGCAACTAGAAAAGAAATGCGTAATGTGAAAAGAAATATTTCAGGAAGATAGAGTTTAATGTGTGAAATTTTCAATTTTATAATTTCATGCTACTGAATGAGCAGAGAAACCAATAATTTACGATCTCTGTCGATAGGATACAAAAAGGTGTAGCTATTGATCAATATTAGATATTTATAAATACATTTATAATATCAGTATACAGCCAGTAAGTTTGAAAGTAGTCTTAGAAAATATTTTTAGCTGTTCGTATCAATTTTTAAAGACATAATAAAACGATAAAGATACAAATATAACGACTTAGTATAAGAAGTATTCCTAACATTATATGACAGAATCATTTTTCAAGTATTTTGCCGAGTTCTTCAAGTTTTAATCAGCACAAATAATTGATTTAAAATCACTTTCAACAATTCTTGTAAATTTATAGCCAAGCTGTTTATTTGAATAGTTATCCCTTTAGCTTAGTTCAACAAATCATGAATTTGATTCCTACCTTGGATGTGAAGTGCTTTTGTAGAATTGGACGGTAAATTCCAGTTCAATTAGCTCTCATGTATAAAAAAGTTATAATCAAAAAGACAAACAACATCAATAAAATCAACAGATTAAATACATTAAAATGCATCAGCATTTTAATTTTTGCATCAGAAATTCATTGCATCAGAATTTCAGCTTTTCCATGATTATCAAATCATGGAAAAGCAATATATATAAAAAATTCATCTGCCATAAATGGTATAACAAATGCTTAAATGGGCAAAAAACTAGTGCCTTATTTTTTAACAAATAAAATAAGATGTCTTTCAGGGTTAAAACTACTTTAATATTGCAATTAAAGGCAAAATTGATTTAATTCGCTTCTTTATTAAATATTCTAAAATACAAGTATTTTGCAAGTAATTGCTCTTATAAAAGATAGTAATTATATATATATATATATATATATATATATATATATATATATATATATATATATATATATATATATATATATATATATATATATATATATATATATATATATATATATATATATATATATAAAATTCTCGTGTCACAGTTTTCGTTGCCATACTCCTCCGAAACGGCTTGACCGATTTTGATGAAATTTTTTGTGCTTATCCGGTATCTATGAGAATCGGCCAACATCTATTTTTCATCCCCTAAATGTTAGGGGTAGTACAACCCTAATTTTTTTTATTTTTTTTGGTTAGTTCTGTAAGTTCCTAATAGATGGCGGTTTAACATCTAAGTTGCACAGGTATTCGGCAGATGGCGACGTGTTTATTTTTCTAGATTATACCATCTTCGAGAAAATTATCGTGCGCGCGCAAGCGCGTGGTTAAATATAGAATTTACATATATTTTCATGATGTATAATGATACTATAACGATTTTTCGTGAATCATTTTCATAATTATACTTTGTATTGTGTTATTATTGTGCAGTATTCAGTTTGAATATTTTTAATATTATAAATAGTAAAATAAAATTTTATTTATCACTGTTTTTCTCTACTAATTTTCATACCACCTCGAAAATATGTAAGTATTTCTTGATAGCCTTTTATTATTTTTTATTTTTATTTTATAATTTGATAATTATTAATTTATTCAGTAGAACATTTTGATCTAATTTATTTATTCAAATGATAAATTCTTTTAATTTTTTTTTATTTCAGTATAATGCCGCGGAAAAATTTTTTAGTTTTAATATAATTTAAAATTAAAATAATAATAGTTCGATGTCAATGTTATCTACCTCATTTATAACAATTTATTTTTAGATGTCTTTAATTTATATAGTATATTTTATAAGTAAGTCACTGATTACAAACTATAATTTAATATAAGATGAATAAAATGTAAATTCAGAAAGTATATGTTGATTTGTGCTTAATTTCAAAATTTCGATACTTTACCTATTACTATTAAATTTTGGTGAAACGTTTTATTTTTAATCTCCTATGAATGAACCTATTCTAAATTTTTTTAGAAAATATTAATTTGATTGAACCCAAGAATTAGTAAAAAATTGATTCAATGTATTTTAAAAACTCAGCCACTGCAACGCGTGGCTGGGTCGTATATATATATATATATATATATATATATATATATATATATATATATATATATATATATATATATATATATATATATATATATATATATATATATATATATATATATATATATATATATATATATATACATATATATATATATATATATATATATATATATATATATATATATATATATATATATATATATATATATATATATATATATATACATAGTAAAGCCATTTCTAAATTTATCAGCAAAAGTGTGCGTATTTATTATTTCAGATATGATGTATTCCATACTTACTTGTTACTTCAAATTATAGAATTATAGTTCACTGTGTTTACTCCAGTGCGGTAAAAGTACTGTGCTTAAGACAGTGTACCTCAACATGAAAATCCTTAATGGTAAATTAAAAAATATATTTCTTCTCTCTCTCTCAATAAACGAAATATACTTTACTTTTCACATGTTTCTAAGTTCTTTCACATGTTCTTTACTTTTCACATGTTCATATATATATATATATATATATATATATATATATATATATATATATATATATATATATATATATATATATATATATATATATATATATATATATATATATATATATATATATATATATATATATATATATATATGTATGTATGTATGTATAAGTACTTGGCAGCATGAAATTTAAAATAATTTATCACACACGCACCTTCATATTTGGCATAATAAAAATAAAATTTGATAAAAGTTTAAAAAATTACTAGAATAGAATTATTAATATGTTAATATAAAACAAATTTATTTTCATCCTTTTTAAGAGATTAATTAATTCCCATATTATGCTTAGCATTTTCATGATCGAAATATAAATAAGAACTTTTTTCACATTTTGTTTTAATGTATTTTTTGCTTGCTTATGCTTATACTGCAGTAAACCATGTTTTTCACAATTTTAAGATATTTATAATAATATGTATTATTATATTCTCTCATATATGGGTGGTGTATTTGCAAAAAAATTTGCTTAACAACTACATCTTTCCATCTCGTGACTCCAATCGCAATCATAATTTATGCCTAGCACTTGCATTAATTTTGTTTCGATTATTAAAGAATTGTATTGATTGAGTCAATAATTCCCCTTATTATGATTCTGTTTTTTAATAATAAAGGAAAACTTTATTTAATAAAGGAAAGATATGGAGTTAGAACAATAAAATGAGAATGCGTTTAACTATTTTTAATTAGATATTCATTTTGCAGATAAAGAAATCAGTGGATCTATTTTACATTAACATTGCTACTTGAAAATGTTAGTATTTTAATATAATCATGAATATTCAATTAATCTTTTTAGCATTAATAATTAGAAATAAATTAAAATGTTGGTTCAATTATTAAAAAAAAACAAGATAATAAATTTTAACACATATGAAGTACACTTGAGAGATGTAATTCATTAGAAAATATCAAATTTATGAAGTTTCGATGAAAGTTTAAAATTTGTTGAGCTATTCTATGTTTGTCTCTTTCACCTATTAAAAATACAGTGTCTAACAAAAGTGATGGGATTCTTGTACTTTACAAAAGGAAACTGTAATAAAATTAATTAAAAATCCATGTAAAAATTTTTGTGGGTGTGTTTCATACTTAAAGTTAGTAAATATTATTACAAAGCATACATTTTGTCAAAATATTAAAATATTAATTAAATAAAAATACAATTGTTAAAAGAAAAAAAGTTCATATAAGTGATAGGACACTTACGTTTCCATCAAATATTTATCCAAAAATTTTACTTTTTAAAAGGTTTTAATATTTTGTTGGATTTCCTTTTACTTTTAAAACATGATTTAATCTTTTTGGAGTGGATTTAACTAATTTTTTTGTGATTTCTGGAGTGATTTTACCCCATTCTTCTTGAAGCACCGGTTTTAATTGTTGTTTCTTCAAAACAACAATTAAAACCGGTTTTAAAACTGGAAACAATTAATGGTGTAGAATTTAAAATAGTTGTGAAGGTTCAATTTTCGTGCAGAAGATTTCAAATTTTGCTTTAGAATGTCAATATACTTGTACTGATTCATTTTACTGTCAATAAAAACAAGATTACTAACTTCAGCCGAAGACATACACCCCCATACCATAACTTCTTCTCCACCATGTTTTACTGTTGGCTCCAAGGTTTGTTTACGATATTCTTCCCTCGATTTTCTCCACACCAAGATTCTACCGTCAGAACTAAATATATTAAATTTACTCTCATCATCTAATATAACTTTTTTCCAGTAATCAGAATTTTTATTTTTGTTGGATTTTGCGAAAGCCAGTCTGAATTTTCTATTCTTTTCACTTACGAAGAATTTTTTCTTGGCTACTCTACCGTGATATCCAGCTCATCGAATTACTCTTTAAATAGTCTCAGGATTAACAATTGCACTATATAATGCTTGTAAATCAGCAGCAACTTTAGGAGCACTCATTCTTTGATTATTTTTAATAATTCGAACGACAATTCGCTTTATTCCATTAGATAGCTTTGATGGCCGGCCATGTCTTCTTTTATTCTGAATCATATGATTCTTTTTATGTCGTTTAATGATACTGAAAACTGCTGAATGACTCAAGTTAACTTTTTCAGAAGTTTCTCTAATAGATTTTACACTTTAATATGCAAATGAATAACTAATTTTTGAATTTCAGACGCAGTTTGTTTTCGTTTAGCATTCATGGCTGCACACAGCTAAAAAAATCAAAAATTCCAAAACAATCTGGAGAAAAATACTGCAGACGATTTTATAAATTATTGTTAATTGCTTTTGAGTAAAAATAAAACACCCAAAAAATATTTTTATTGCTTATTTCAGACTATTTTTGCTGCATATCTAATGGTGTCCCATCACTTATGTGAGCTATGTTTTGCTCCGTTCTTAGGAACTATATTTTTATTAAATTAATATTTTAATATTTTGACAAAATGTATGTTATGTAATGATTGTTACTAAATTTAAGTATGAAACACACCCACAAAAATTTTTTGCACAAGTGTCCCATCACTTTTGTGAGACACTGTAAGTACGGTTTAACCTGTCACATGTCTGTAAATGTAAATTATATATATCGTTTAACTTTATTTGATTCAATTTCTTTTCAACTGTTTTTACATAACACTTTGTAATTTATATAATTAAATGAGCGTTTGTCTTGAAAGCTGGAGTTATTTAGCTTATAAAGAAACCTCTTTATAAGCTATTTAGTTGATTTTTCTCACAATTTTTTTGTAGATCTATAAAATTTATTAATAAATTTAAATAAAAATAATACAAAAATATTAATAAAAATTAAAAGAAATAATTTTAGAAGTATTAGATTTTTTTTAAAAAAATCAGAAATTTTAGATGCTTTATCTCACAAAATTTATATATTTTTTAACAATTGGTTTAACTTAACACAAAACTTTGATATTTTTTAACAACTTAAATGCATATTATATTAAAACCTTTTTAGATGGTATGAAGCTGCTTTAATTAGAATATCATTTACCACACTTGACAGCTTTGAACTTTTTTTTTTTACATAAGATTTATTTTTATCGTTTTCTCATCTTTAACAAGAAATAGAAAATTATTGTCTTGAAATCAAGAATGTAAATAAGGACTAAAAATCATATGTATAAAACAAAAAATTATCACAATCACAAATTTTGTTTTGTAAGTTAAATGCATCAAACACGTTAAGAAATAAAATACTTGAAAATTAAATAATTAAACGATAAATTTTTTAATTACAAGTATTTTTAAAAATTATAAATATCACAAGACAAAGAAAACGATATTTATCTTTTGCTAACAAAATTTAGAATAAATCTATTTTATTTAAGTAATGTAAATAAAACACCCAAAAGAATAATTTTGCTGATGACAAGTACATATAATTCTTTCTGTTAAGTAAGTTATTCGTAAGTTAAGTATTATATTTTCCAAAATGTATACAAAACTTTAATTTAAATTTTATCTTAATTTCTAATGATACGCGATCAACTTGAAATGCCTTAATATTTTGTATAGAAAAATTTTAATATGTTGAATTTTTAGAAATGCATACGCATTCCAATTAATTAAATATGGATTTATGTGTACATTTTAATTAAATTCAGAAATAAATAGAAATACTTTTTATTCATCTACTATTTAAATGTTGTTTGGAATTAAACTATGGTTTTAAACTTTTATAATAAAAGTTTCATCTTTAAAATATCATTTATATTTAAGAAAAAACATAATTAGAATTCAAATTTTTTTTTAAATTCGACATTTAATTTTTTTTTTCTTTTTTCTTTGAAGTTATTATTTGTGTATAAACTATAAATTCAGTTTACTTTTGAATACTAAAACTAAGTTTTTTAATTTAGGTATGTTTGAAGGAAATACATGCCATATTTCTATTATACCAAAGAATGATCGGGATTGTGTTAAACTAATTAGATATAAATCACAAGTTTATAAATTTACATTTAAAAACAATGGATCTCTAAACAAGTATGTTGAAAAATATATAATGGAAGAATTTTTTTTTTTTTTTAATTTGAAAAACTGTAATAATACTTTATTTTTTTAGAATTCTTCGTGAATTTGGAGAACATAAAGTCCAATGGGAATTGGAGGTAATAGTTTTGAATTTTTTTAGTGAATCAAAAAATTTAAATTATAATTAATTAAAACTATGAAATTCCAATTAAATAAAAACTGTCACAGCAATGTATTTATTGTCGTCAGTATAATGTAAAATAGGTTATTTGTCAATGTAAGATTTTAATTGATCCTGTTCATATTGTATGTACTTCAGTTAATTAATGAGAATGATATCAAATTCTTCTGATTGTTATTATCTAAAATGTAATTATTTTCTAAATATTAAAATCAATGTCAATGATTGTAGCAATTATAACCAAACCAAATTCTTGAGTTTAGCAAAGCAATTTTTTTTCTTTTTTTAGTTTAGTTTAGTTTTCTCTTCACATTGATATATTTTTATTAGTGTTTTTGTATTCGTAACTGTACTTGTATTATGGTCTACTTTTGCTGATACCTATTCATAAGATGATGAAGAAATAATTGAAATTTATTTATAATATTATCGAATATTTTAAAACGTTAATCTCAATATCAGTAAATTATTATTTAATGTTTTATAATTCCTTCTGGCAGAGAATGTACAGAAATATTCGAATAAATCATAGTGAAACAATAGTTGCTTAAATCTATAGAGTTTCTTCCCTTGACAAGCATGAATGTTCTTTCTCATTGTAAAATATGCTATTACAGTTTTGTCAACATTTCAGTATCATCATTTTGTTTAATTTCATATTGAATGCTATCTTACCCGAATCAAAGACACATTCTTCCATGACTTTCAAGCAGAAGATACATGGTCAAATGCCATGTAACATCTAAATATTAAGCGATAGTTTTTGCGTGAAATAAATTATATGTAATATAAATTACTATTTATTTTAACACCATTTTTTATCCTTTAGTAAGGCGAATTGTTAGGAGTTCAGTTTCTTCGATAATCCAAATCATACTTTTTAATTCTTTAATTAATATAATGTTCATACGTAAGTCTTGTTATATATACTAAACACTTTAAGTATAGTCTCGCTTGCTAGCTATAAAAGAAATTTATAAGTAAAGATAGTGATAATGCGAGATATTTCGTTATTAAAATATTTAACCTGTATTTTATACAAATTTTCGGTTGAGTTGATGATAAGCATTTTTTATTGTTAAGAAATGTTTCACAAAGATTTTTGTTTTCATAAAATGTTTAATAAAGATTTTATTATTATTGAAAATATTTCCCAAATATTTTTCAATCAAATTTTTTTGTGAATCACTTAAAGATAATTTTTTTCACTAGTCACTTAAAAATTAACAGATCAAAGTAAGAGCTGATCGTGATGATAAAATATGCCAATATTCTGTACAAGGTATACTTAAAAATGTTTAAAAAAGATTTAAAGAAATATTTTCACAAATCAATGAATTATAAATATTTTCCTTACACATACATTCATTTAATACGATGAAAAATTTCAAAATGTTTCGTAATTTAAGAGACTGCTTGAAAAATAATTTTTATATCCCCCGCCCGTCTTCGACATCTGTGACATTAGATGACGAGTAGCCCTATAAAATGATAATGAAGAGTAAAAATAATTCAAATTAGTGTCCGTAGAGTTGTCTTCAAGAAACTTTAAAACAATGGGTTTATGCCTGAGGTGGTCATCATCGGTATCCCCTTGGTGGCACAGAAGACAAGACGAATCCTTGACTACAGTAAGATGCAAATGCTTCTGTAAATAATCATGTTCAGAAAGCAAGTAACTCCAACAGATCGAGGAAGGGAACTGGGATTCTGCTACTTTTGTTGAACAAGACATTCCCCCTCCTACCACATCTGCATATTTATACAAAGAGGTACAAAATTACATATATGTGTGTGTGTGTATATATATATATATATATATATATATATATATATATATATATATATATATATATATATATATATATATATATATATATATATATATATATATATATATATATATATATATATATATATATATATATATATATATATATATATATATATATATATATATATATATATATATATATATATATATATATATATATATATATATATATAATTTTCTCCTTCTTTAAATTATTCTTTTAAAGTTACGCAGAGAAGAGGCAGATTGTGACTAATAAGTGATCCCACTATAGCAAGCTTATCAGCCTGAATTGTTCCCAAAATTGTCACAATGGGGAACAATCCGAAGGAGGGCAATGCGTTTCGTAGAGTTTTTAAGTTCAATTAATTTCATTTTACAAGAATTAACTTGTTCGTTTTCATTAAACTTTGAATTTGTAAGCGAAAAAAATTGCAGCTTGGAAATTGGTAAGAAACATGATATTGTATTCCGAACAACATTTCAATAAAATGATTGCAAATGATACTGCCGCTATCTCACCGCCAAAATTGACAAAATATTTCCCAACACGATAATTAATACTAAAAGCACTTGAATAAGCTCCACAGTATTAGCGTTTTTAATATCATCTACTGCTGAATTATCTGTGTACATGTAGAGCCATTTGTCAAGAGGGTATCTCTTTGCAAAGTAAAGTTGAAAGAGCAGCACCTTTTTAGCCACCCTGTGTAGAAAATATTTATCCAGATTCCAAACAAGATCTGGGTGACCTGAGAAATAATAATAGTAAATTTTATTGCTGAGAATAGTTCTCTTCTCGAAAATACTTCCATTAACTCTTAAGAAATATAATTTAACAGATTCATCTTCATAGTTTTTATTTATTTTATTGTTGTCGTTAATAGAAATTAAAGCATATGAGGTTTAATTATTGGAACATTTTCCTTTTTTAATTGAAAAATTAATTCAGCACAAAATTAAATAAAATTTTAAAATCTAGTTTCTATGCATACATTAAAATTATGAAGGAAAAAAATATAAAATGTGTGTTTACTAATTAATAATATTCTATTGGGAACTCTAGTTGGTCAGAAACAAACTCTTATAAAGCTATTCTAACATTTCTTACGTTTTGTATTTTTTCACGTATTTATTTAATTAAACACACAGAAATGAAGAGGAAATTTTTGTATCTAAAGGGCAGTGAGTCTCGAGAAAATTATTCTTGTTATAATTCTAAGAAATAGTTTACTTCTTCAAAATAATATGAATTATATCTTCCTCAGATACATAGTATTTAATTTAAAAGCATAAAAATTTTAAGTTGCATCAGACGGAATATTAAAAAAATTCCTAATTAATTAAATTTAAAATTTATGCACAATTATTCATTTGAATATATAATATTTGGAAACATATTTTACTTTTTTTTAATGGAATAAACATATTTTCACTCATAAAATATCATCACTATTCTTAAAATTAGTATAGAGAGCGTATTATAACTTGGTTGT
Source organism: Latrodectus hesperus (assembly GCA_037975125.1). Lineage (NCBI taxonomy): Eukaryota > Metazoa > Arthropoda > Arachnida > Araneae > Theridiidae > Latrodectus > Latrodectus hesperus. The sequence continues at coordinate 21,435,619 of CM075855.1, read as the reverse complement.
CATATTATTTCTGGTTTGACTATAAACAAACAAATACAAATCATTTTTGTACATTGGAACCAACACGAAGTATTATGTACTTTACATTTTGTGACAGTAAGCTGATTCAATATTTCTGTATATTTATGACAGAAAATTCCATAGAGAGGTAAATTAAGGAATAATTAATAATAATTTAAGATTACTTAATGTAGTAGACAATGATAAATTACTGTAAGAGTCTTATGGTCACACACAAGTACAAGATTATATTTTAAGTACTTTCTCTTCAAAAAATAACATTTTAATTTTTTATATCGACTTCATAATTTTTTTAAAGTATTTTTGTCATGCAGTAAATTATGATAGCTAGTAACATAAAATTTTGCTTTTTTTTCCATTTCTCTAATTTAATTATTCATTAATAAATTTACTATCAAATTAAATTTTACGGAATTATTTTTGCAACTATGAAAGATATACATAAAGTGAAGGAAATTCATTCTTAAAATTAAAATAAATAGCTAAAAATCTTAAATTCAGAATGTACGTATTTCTCATTCAAAAATGTTGACAAGTAATAACGTGGCGAAGTAAAAAAAAAAAAAAAAATCATTATACGTCAGATAATTTACAGCAAATACCCGTAATTTACGTTTTATAAATAAAAATGTAAGACATTTACAAAAATTATTGAAGAAAAATTTATCTATCAACAAATTGGATACTTAAAAAATTTATGCACTTGTGTTAAGATCTAAGTGCTTATTTCATAAATAATTTAAGATTTTGGTGGAATTTACAGATGATAGATGGAAGGAATGACGCTTGATAAACAAAAATGTAAATGTTTACTGTCAGTTTCATTATTTAAATGTGGAATCTGTTTATTTTGCCTGTAAATTAAAAAAAAAAAAACACGATATATTCCTAGTTTAGGGGTGTTCAAGAAGTAAGTTACACTCGAGCAATGTAAATCAAAAAACACTTTACTGAGAAGTGCGCTATAATGCAATATGACACACGTACAACAAACTTTCTCTATACATCAATGATTCTCACCCTGTGGGGTGCGCCCCCTAGGGGGGCGCGAGAATATCCAAGAGAAAATGTTATTTAAAAAAATTGAATAAGTGACTGAAAGGAAAGTATACACACATACAAAACAAAATACATTTCGACATATTTAATAATTAACTTATTAAATTAAAACAACTTACTAAATTAAAATCAAATTTAATAATTATTAGTGACTTCTTTGGGCCTGTCTTTCAGAGCAAAGTTTTTCGAAGGAGGGTTCAATATTAGAAATAGACACTCTCAGTTCTTTTTCTATATTTAGCTGAGATCCATATTTTGTCTTCAAAGAAGTCACCGCAGAAAATCCAGTTTCACAAAGGTAAGGTGTTGAAAATGGTAGTAGAATGCGAAATACCTTTGTTTTTAGTGCAGAAAACTCATCATCCACACCTTTCCAAAATTCAAAGAGTGATTTAATACTCAATTGTCTTTTGGTTTCGCCGATTGCCGCGAAGTCTATGAAGGTTTCTTCCTCTTCAATTGAGAGTCCTTCGGGAGTATTTTGAAATGGATCCCTCACCCACTTGTAACTTGATATCAGTTTGTCGTCAGCAAGAAAGTACTTTTTAAAATTCTTTGCTAGCATTGGTAAATGCTTTTCAATTGTTACAAAAACAACTTTTACATGTTGTTCTCCAGCCTTGTAAGTTTTAATACAATCATTCAAATTTGTAAACATTGTTAAGTTTTCTTGCTTTAAATTTCTGCTCCATAATTCCAATTTCCTACAAAAAGCATTAACTTTATCACTCGTATCCAATATATGTGTATTTGCTCCTTGCAGTTGAAGATTCAAGTTATTTAATTTCTCGAATATGTCGACCACACATGTAGCTCAATTTCATCACAAATAAACTATCGCGAAAATTCTCAGCTTCCGGTCTGTTTTCCTCTTCTAGGAAAACGGTGATTTCTTCCCTTAATTCATAAACACGTTGCAAAAAATTCCCTCGTGATAACCATCTTGCCTCGCAATAAAATAGTAACGCTGAATGTACTGCACCCATGTCTTTACAAAGTGCAGAAAAGATTCTTGATTTCAGGGGTCTCATTTTTATATAATTTACTACGGTTACAACCGTAGTTAACAAAATATTCAAACCAGGACTTATTTCTTTGGAAGCCAAAGCTTCTCTGTGGATCATGCAATGTGTCCAGACGCACTGTGGCGATTTTTGTTTCACAAGTGCTTGAATACTTTGGAATCTTCCGGACATAGAACGAGCATCATCGGTGCATATACCGACGCAATTTTTCCGTTTTATGTTTGCCTCGTTCATAAAATCATTTAAGATAGCAAATAATGTGAGTGCTGTTGCTTTGAGTTCTATTGGTTTGAAGAAAAGTAATTCTTCTACGAGGGTTACTCTGAAATTTTTGAGATACGCGCAGACGAGAACTTACAAAATAAAAATAACGGTTTAATTTTAAAGTACAAAGTATTTTAACACAGAAGACGAATTTTTACTGACTTACGTCAACTTGTTTAGCGTGGAATAAATTTTAAACAGAAGAGAAAATGGAGTTGGCGCGAGAACATTTTCGCGCTATGATTTTCTACGATTTCAAAGCAGGATTCAATCAAGAAGAATGCGTTCAACGGTTGCAAATAGCATTTGGTGATGAATCTCTAGGTCGTGCTACTGTATTCAGATGGCTTAGAGATATTAGAAGAGGTCGCAATTTTCTTCAGGATGAAGAACACACAGGAAGGCCGCCTACGGCAGTAATCCCGAATAATGTGTCTGCCATACGAAAAATGTAAATGGATGATTATCGCTGTACCTATCAATTGATACAGAAGGAACTTAACATTGGATCTGCAGCCATACACAAAATCATTCATGAAGAATTACATATGAAAAAAGTAGTTTGTTGTTGGGTTCCCCATAATCTAACTGAGCATCAAAAAGAGGAGCGTGCCAGAATCAGTAAAGAAACTCTTAATATGCTGAATGATGGTGGCCACCACATCATTTCTATAATTGTAATAGGTAATGAAACGTACATACCGTTTTTTGACGTTCCAACACGTTAAGAAAGCAAAGTATGGGTCTTTGAAGATGATCCCACGCCAACAATGGTGAAAAAACAACGCGCACTGAAAAAAGTGATGTATGCCGTTTTCTTCAGAAGTACGGGATTGGTCAAAGTCATCAAGTTGGAAGGACAGAAGACAGTAACAGCAAACTGGTATACCACTCAATGTCTTCCAGAAATTCTACAAGAACTGAATGTTAGGGGACTAATGCTTCACCATGACAATGCATCTTCACATACAGCCGGATTAACAGTTGAGTTTCTTAAACAAAAACAAATTAAAGTGATCGAACATCCGCCGTATTCACCTGATCTAGCTATGTGCGACTTTTGGTTATTCTTTCATCTAAAAATGAACTTGTGTGGACGTAGTTTTCATTCAGAAGAAGAGATTGATGTGGCTATAAATGCATTTTTTTTCATCTATTCGAAGAAATGAATGGCTTGAGGCATTTAATCTGTGGAAAATTCGTCTACAAAAGTGCATTGATGCTGGAGGAGACTACTTTGAACACACCTAAAATTTTGTAAATATAACTTTAAAAACATAGTTGTATCTCAAAAATTTCAGAGTGACCCTCGTACTAACCGACAAATCATCACAAAATCTAACATAGGCAATGAAATGAGCATCTTTATTTCTATCTGTTGCCTCATCGAGTTGTATTAAAAACAATTTGTCACGCTACTTCAACAAAAGCTGACACTCTTCATCTTCATCTATATCAGCAATTTGACGGGCAACAGTTTCATTTGAAAGAGGTATAGACTGCAATTGTTTTGCAAAATTATCTTCAAACATAATTTCTACAATCTCAATTGCTGCTGGCAAAATAAGCTTTTCACCAATGGTGTGAGGCTCTTTACATCTGGCTGTTTTATATGAAACTTTGTAAGAGGCAATTACAGCTTTTTCATTCACAGACAAAGTTTTTAAGCAATGATTTTTTGTTTTTCATATAATTTTAATTTTAATTCAAAGAATTCTCAGGGTTTGTTTACGTACTCACTATGAAGCGTTTCTAAATGTTGTTTAAGTTTATTAGGTTTCATGCTGTCTACAATCTCGCCAACATTTTTGAGCAAATAATACACAGAGGCCTTTCTTTTTCATTTACTTCAGTACTGGTGAACCCAAAATTTAAGTATTCTTGAGAATAATTTCTTGATTTTATTTTCGGAACCACGCTAGTCTGTGTACTTGTTGATGCTTGTCTATCGTCTAATGCTTGCTTACGCCCGCTTAAAAATTTATCCATGATTCTGCATAAGTCTGCTGCCGTGAATATTTAATACGGTGAATTTTGGAATTACACGAAAATATGTACAGCATACACATTCAGAATAGATTCAATAGCAATAGAAGGATCGACTCGAATGACATTATCTGGAATTGAAATTGGCGTCATAGAACTTTCTCCTTCTCCTTATGAGAAAACATTTGTTCACATCTGCGCACGCTCCTAACTTAACTTTTAAGCTGACCAGACAAATTCCAGAAAAATCGAAACTTCTCGGGAAACCGTGAGAATGTCCGACATGGCAGGACGCAAGAGCAATAAAAAGGCATAGGATTCTTGTTGATTTGTAAAGTTTAAAATTAAGGTTGTAGGTTTAGCGACAAAATACTCAAAATACATTATTATTGTATACATTTTATTGTATGTGGTGGGGAGGGGGGAGTGCGATGAAAATTATGATTGAAAATTGGGCCGTGCATACTAAAAGGTTGAGAAACACTGCTCTATATAATCTCCCAGTCGCTGCACATATTTGTCGGAACGTGGCACTAATTGCTCGAAGCCCTGGAGATAAAATAAATAAATAAAAAACACTCCTAAGTCCTTGAGCCAGTTTAGAACAGCTGTCTGAACCTGGTTATCATTGGAAAACTGTCTTCCACCTAAATGTTCTTTGAGCTTCCCGAATACATGAAGATTGCTTGGAGCTAGATCGGGAGTGTATGGTGGATGCTTCCAGACATTCCATCGCAACTGCGAAGCAAATCCTGTGCAAAGCGTGCCTTGTATGATCTTGCCTTGTCGTGCAAGAGGACAACGTCTTTACTTAACTTTCCGCTTCGCTTATTTTTCACAGCTTTGCATAAAACTCTTATTGGTTCACATTAGAACTCAGCATTAATGGTTAGGCCTTTCCACATAAACTAGGTGTAGACAAATCTTTCATTATCTAAAAAAACAGTAGATGAGTTTTCCGCTGAGGGCCGCGATGGCTTGGTTGGTTAGGGCGTCGTTCTCATTATCGGAAGGTAGTGAATTCGAATCCCGGCCTGCCGAAGATCCACCGTGTTCACTAATGGTGGCTGGAGAATGTTAAAACTGGGCGTGTTCGCAATGTCTTCCAAGTAAAATGATACCTCTGGGGGTGTCAGGCGAAGCATTGGGGGTCATCTGCTTGGTCCCTGCTTCAAAATTACGAAGACTCCACCCGGCTGCTTCTATCTAATTGATAGAGCCCAACACAGGGCTAGGTACAGGGATGCATGCTGGTGCAATAACAACTTTACCCGCTGATGGGGAACTTTGGATTTTGTTCTCATCGGCAATGATGCTTTTCTCCATTCCATTGACACTTGCTTCGTTTCCTGAGTGAAGTGATCCACCCATACCTCATCCTCCGTAATGATGCGGCTCAAGAAATCATTGTTTCTCGCAGAATAAATTGAAAGAATTCTAGGGAAGCTGCAAACCTTGTTCCTTTTTTGTTCGGAACTCAAAGAATAAGTAACCCATAGGGAACACAATTTGCATTAAACCAGTTCGTAACGGATGATGGAATGAGCACTACCAACTGAAATTTCCGACACATTCACTTTACGATTGGTGAGAATAATGCCTTCCTTCCGCTTCACCATGTCCGATGTCTTCACCGTTGTTGGGCTTCCTTGGCTTTCCGCTTCGGATAAAGTTTGTGTGACCGTCTTCAAATTGCGGGCACCATTTCACAATGGCTGGATACATTACAGAGGGCTCATATACTCAGGATATTTCACGATGAATTTCCGTACTCGTTTGGCCCATAAAAAACGTACTGTTCAGCGGACCTAAACTTTAAAGTAAGTTTCTATCTAACGCACCATTGTTTTTTATTTTTTACTTTTTTATTGTGCTGCGCAGCAACGGTTCAAACAATCCGTATGAAATTGCAGCACTTGGAAGCCGTGGATCTCCATTATCATCTCAGCGAGCTTCATCTTTCTGTCGCAATGGTGGCATCTCTGGAGGGACAAGCGTAACTTACTTTCTCCACACTTCATGAATTTAGGAAAAGAAAACTTTAAAAATATATAAGAAAATAAAGAAAAATAAAATAAAGAAAAAAATAAAATAAAAAAGAAAAATAAAATAAAGGAATAAAGAAAAATTCCTGTTTTTTAAACAAAGTATCATAAAAATAAATATAATGTTTTTCGAATCAAAGCAATAATATCAATGAATTTCAATAAAATAATTATTTAGTTTTCTAAATATGAGAGAAATAAATCCATTTCCTTTAAATTTTTCAATAGAGATATGAGATTGTACACAATATATAAAGTAAGATTTTATAAGATCATTTGTTAGATGATCTAAGAACAATCAAATTACTTTTCAAATAATTTTATTTTATCTGAGAATTCTCTTAAGAATTCATTTGTACCATCATCATCACACTACTGTTTGATATTACGTATCTTTAATTTATGTATAATAGAATTTCATAAAAAGTATCAGTATTTGTTAGTTCTTAATTTTTCTTATTCAATAAAGTTTTTGATGTACGAGAAAATTCCATACGTGTAAAATTTTACACAAAATTAATTTTTGTGTGTAATTTTATGTTTTTAATTTGCAATTTTAATTTTTTTTAAATTTTCTTTCAAGCAAGCTATTCTTCACTCACTATTAAAAAATGAAGAAGAAACAACCAAAGTGAAAGAAATTACTGTAACCACAGCATCATTTACTGTAAAATTTCGTATCCTTTAAAGTAAAAATATTATACAATTATATGATATAAAGGAAATTTGTCAGAGAAAATCAAGAATTATTCAGCAATCATATTAATTTCAAAAATCTGATTAAAGATTTTATACATATTTTCGCGTAAATAAAATTATGGATAAAAGCTTCATTTTGTTTAAATTTTTTTCTTAATATTTAATATTTCTCAGAATTATTTGCTATTTTTTTTAAAAGAAAGTTCCTTTATCATTTATGATCTTAAACATTAAATAGTTTCCTCGTCATTTTTTTAAATTGTTGAATATTTAAGATCATTAATTTAATTTTCGAATGAAATTATGAATTTAAAGTATTGATCATATAAAAAAATTATATTTTTTTTCGAAAAATATGTAACTTAATTTTAAAATATTGAACAAACGTATCACAGAAGTGACTTAAAATTTTTACCACGATTATGCTATTGAAAAATTCAGTACTCTGACTTCATGTACTGTATAAATTAAAAATTAAAATAAGAATATAAATTTAAGAAAAAAAGACCAATGCAATTTATAAGCATTATTGTTTTTCAGTTGTATGTGTATAATTGTATTAGATTTATGTAGCAGATTTCGTTTTTAGTGGATTTATACTTTTAATAAAACCAACAGACATACATCCTTGGAAACTAAGCAACAAAATATGCTTTAAAGATTCTGGAAATAAACGCTATTATGGATCAGAAAAGCAATTTGTGGTCACATTATGTGAGAAAAAAGAAGGTAAAATTTAGTGTTTTAAATATTTTGTTTCTCAGTAAATATTATTCACTTCTGCTTTTTATCAGTGATCTTTATAAAAAAATGTACAATATAAAATCTATTATTTATAATTTGTTAAGCGTGTACTTGTAAAAATTAGTTTCTTTTTACTGAAAAAAATTAGCTAATCTATTGATTATTGTTTAATAAAAAGCTTATTTAGCAACTTTAAGTAGGACTAGTTTTCTTTAGTAAATAATAACTTCATATTTTTATTTATTTTTTCGAGGATATATTAGATTATCTAATCAGAGTCACTATAATACTTAATGATTAAAGGTATTCTCATTTAAATTCAGTGCTATTGTTTATCCTGGTAACTAACAATGTATTTCAAAATTTATTTTATTTCAAATTTTTAAAATATATTATTTTTTTAATTTCAGAAAAATCATTCTAAAAATGTTATTAATATGGTCATTTCGCGTTCCTTAACCTATGAATGGTCATAATAATTAGAAACATTATAAGAAATTACCTGTTGCCATTTTCTTCTTATAATATGATATATTTATCATTTATTGACTAGTAAAGTAATTCTGTTTTAATTTTATTGAGATTTCCTCTTATTTTCTGAAAACATTTATAATTTATGAGACTAAGGATGCTACATATATATATGTGTGTGTGTTTGTGTGTGTGCGTGCGTGCGTGTGGGTGTATGTGGGTGGGTATTTTCAAAATTGCGAAATGAAAATCATTGCTTTGAAATTCTGTTTTATTCATAAAAATAATATTTCATAAATACTAATGCATTTTAATTAAAATTAAACGCATTAAAAGAGAATGTTTTAGTCTCTTTGTCTTTGAGCTCTACTTCAAGAATATTTATTAAATTAAAATCTTTAACTTAACGTACGATTGTTTTCACTTTGAAAGTGAATTTATTCCAAATCCAACATCTTGTCAGAATAAAAATTATAGATACAATGGTAATTAAAGGGCACAGTCAGTATAATACTACATCAACATGTTATTCAATTCACAGATCCATTCCATTAGTCTAATATACTGTCACAGGAATTCAATATCTCATTCACTTCTTTAAAGCATTTTTAGAATACTATCCCATTATGAATAATCAATTAGAACCACTGAATCAAAATTATATAAAATTAGGAGTTTTATTTATTACCATATATAAAAATAATAGCTCTCTAAAATACCATGTCAGGGCCTCTTCAACATTGAACAAGATCATCTTGATTTTGGTTCAAAACTGCGATGCAATTGGCTATATTTAGCAATCTTGCAGGTGACAAAAGTTGGACAGCCTGAAACGTATTACAATAACTTAACCTAACTCAGATCCAGCTTGGTAACTCTCATTTAAAGATCATTAAATGGATAAAACATTTAACAGATACTGAGATCACTAAAGTAAATGATTAAATATCATAGTTTAGTGATATGAATACGCAATCTAACAATTTCTGAGTCTAGACACTCTAAACACAACTCCATTCCCTCCAGATCAATGTCAAAATTGAGGGAGTGGATCCTCTGGTGTTGGTACCATCTATCGGAGGAGTACTTAGAGCAAAGTCGTACTTTCATCTTTGTGGTGCTCTGATTAAACGAAAAACACACCCTACTGACTGAAATTCGCATAGCAGATGGCAAAGTAAGCTTGGATTGTCCAAGTGTCACAAGTAACAATACACATTTCATTTTCTGGGTTAGATATCTATCTGTTTAAAACTGGAGACGCGTAATGTATTTCTGCATGCATATCTAAAGCGTCTAGCCGTTTTTTAGGATTTCTTTCCTTGAAACCTGCAAATTTGGTTCATTACCGATGAAAAATTGTTTCAGAAATCAGTATTCATTCGATACTTTATATAAAACGGTTTTCATCTATTTGCCTATTTGTTGCGTATTGTTAAAATAAAAATGCGAGTTCATTATGTTGTTGTTTCATATCCCAGATGGTGCAGCTAAGTTAAACCACCTCCATAAAACCAAAAATCATTAAGCAGTCTAAAAATAAATTAGGATTCTCCAAAACCTCGTTCACAGTAAAATTCAGACAGTCAAGATTATGTCTCGGGGAAGCCATGTTCAGCCTTGCACCAGTGACACTCCAGAAAGACTTTCTGGCCCTGTTGAAAAGAAAGGGACCTCATGTGGCCACTCAAAAAACGTGAAAGAGCAGTCTGCTGTATCCTGGGGATACTTAGTTGGTGCCACCAACGAGGTTTTTTCCCAAAGTACCAAGAGTGGGCAGGCGGATCTCTCCAAATTGCGTTTCATTCCGTCTTTTTAATAGTGGAGATTTCCAAAAAGTTAGAATAGCGTTCCCCTTTAAGGTGTCAGCAGTGGCAGACTTAGACAAGCTATCTGCAATTTCGTTATCATTCAATCCAACATGGGAAGGAGCCCATTGAAAACGAGTTTATTATAAATGAATAAAGTCCATTTTTCTCAGGTCTTATTGCCAGTACAAAAAAGTTAGCTAAGCAGATAATGATAAAATAGATTTAAAGAATAACTTCGTAGGTTTTCTTATTATTTAATAAGTAAAGAGTTCTGTATTTTAATGTACGAAAACCATAAGAGAATTTTAATAGTGCAGCGAAATAATATTTATCGAATCCTATGCTTAAAAGCATGACATCTCAATACATATTTCTCTGTATTCTCAATATTTTAAATTACTTAATACATATATATCATAAACAGTATCCATTAATTATATACTGTTATTTTTATATACTGATTAGGCCTAATACGATCAGTACCATCTTCTACAAAATCATTTTAATATCTTAACAATCAATCGAAAACTAAGCAATATAATGTTCCGAAAAACATTATGTAAAAATCTTTGAAAAACTCGTTTATTTTTAATTTATTATTGATAAGATATCATAATTTTTTATTTATTATTGATAAAGGCATATTCTAAAATTTACTTCCTTCTAAAAACTTCATAAAATTTGTTAGATATAATTTACAAAATTTTATAGAATCCTCATTTTTAAACAGGGTCAAAAATCCGATTTGCCATTGGTACACAGCTGACATGGCCTCCCCTGCTCAAATTTTAGTGTGTCTAAATTTTAGCAAGATCAAGTTTCTGCGGGACCCTTATCTTTTTTTTTTTTTTTTTTTTTTTTGACATTTTAGATGTTTTCAGACTCATGGGGATTGTCTAGCTCTGCTAGATAATCTCCAGATTAACACTAACAACAACACAAAAAAATTTTTATAAGACAAGAGAAATCCTTTCATTCCATAACTTGTCATCTGTTCTATTTATTTTTATGGAGATTTTGAAACACAGAATTAATAATTATATCATAATCAAAATAAAAGTTTCAATAATGTTTATAATTACTCAAAAAATTAATTTTTATGCAAATCACTAAATATATTTTTAAATGCATTATGTAAAATAATTTACAATATTAATAACTAAATGAGATCAATAATTACAATAGAAAAGTACTATGAATATTTCCTTTATAGCAAAAGAAAATGCTGCTTTAATGGAAGAATATAACTTATTTCAGAAAGAGGTAAGTTTATAAGCATGTCTTATCAATGTAGGAGATCTGCATTTATCAAATTAAAAAATTTTTATTTTAAAAATTCCAAAATTTTAAAAAATATTTAGATTATTATTTTTATTTATCTTCCTAGATAAAAATTATTGCACTAGCAATGATCATTAATTCTAATAAATTAATAAATAAATTTCCATCAAATATAACTATTCTGATATTTCCTATCATGCTACACTAATATATTTTATAAATTAACACATTTAATTATTTCTGCTGGCCTACTTTGCACAGAAATGTATGAATTTAAATTTATAATATTGTCTATAATTTAACAATAAATAGATTGAATTAATTCTAAGTAATACCATTGAAATAACGGATAGGATTCTTTCTCTTCAAACAATAAACTTTCACCACAAGAATTGTTTTCCATTTTTTTTTTCATTTCCTTGAATTTGAGGAAGTTAGTAATTAAAAATTGATTGTTTTCATTGTAAAATTTTATTTATATACATACATGTACACATTCAAAACTTGAGTTTTAACGTCCTGGAAATCTTCGAGATGATTTTAAGAACTATTTTCAATGCTGTTTCCTAAAAAAATAATACCTGTAGAAAAGATAGTTTTGAAACCCATAAAGTCTACAAATATGATGAGATTATTAAATATATAAAACTGAGTAGAATGAGGTGGTGAGGTCGTCTTCTGAAAATAAGTGGTGAGAGAACAATTCTTATGGACTTTAATGCAACTTTTTTTCAATGGAAGATCTAGGAAAAGCTAAGAGAAAAATGGAAATTTCGCTAAGCTAAAAATAAGGAACTAGAGGTCTATTACTGTGCATAGGGTGGTATGGGAAAGACTTCTGAAGAAGGCCTGAGCCTACAGCGGGCTATCGTGCCAATGTTAACGATGATACTCAATCAAAAACTTAGATGTCAAATGGCTATAGTTATTTTAAGACAGATTCCATCTCGTGAGAGCCCCGAATTACTACAAATAATTTAGTATTTCATGTATCGAAGAAATTTTTGTTATTAGTGATTGTTGCTTTTTTTTACCTGAATATATGGTACATAGATCCTCCAAGAGAATGGGCCTTTAATCTACATCTTATTGAAAATAAGTATTTCAAATGCATCCTAAATCAGTGATCACAAAGCATCAATCGCAACATACTAATAGTTTGCTGGAACTTTTTCCGGAAGATCGCGTTTATTCTTCTGCTTGATATGCTTGACTTTTTTATACGTTGAAATTACTTCAATACTTTTCAACAGTAAACAATAGCTTGAAATTATTTGAAATTTGAGAAGTGAATTCAATAAACATTTACTAGATTTCAAAAGGATTTCAGTTTCAGTAACATATAACTTTTTATATCAATTGATACTGAAGAGTTTTTATATGTATCACAAGCAGCATTTTCCTTTTCAATAAGACGATTATGTAAGGGGAGTTAGAACTGACTGATTTTCAAAATGATTTATCTATAAAATTATTTTCTTTAAGTTCTGATAATATTTAGCCTCTTGTTTCTAAGCAGAATATATACTTTTAATTGAAGTTTGTCAGCTCTACATATCTGAAAGAAGTTTATTTTTCCTGTAAGAAATTTATTAACAAACTTGTACAAAAATTGACTCACTAGTTGTGGAATAGTAATCATTACCTACTGTCTTACTATTAAATACTTGATGATTATTAAAAAAAGCTCCATCCATTTCATTATTTTTAATAAATATTAAAATATCTGTGATTACAGTTTTTGTTTGTTACTAACTACTCTTCTATTTTTACTTATATACAATTCAACTTGAATTTCTTTTTTATTATAAACAATTTAATTAAAATTTCTCTATTATTTACAAGAAACGTAAGTAATAAGTCAACTTTTTATTTATTTATTTTTTGATTGGTACCTTATTGTAAAATTAAAGAGCTGTAAGACAACTCAGAGGCTTTGTAATTTTGGCCACCACTGTCCTATCCTAAATATATATGTGAGAATTTTGAGATCCTTAACAGATAGGAGATCACATGTAGATGGAATCTTGTCTATTCGTCACAGGAAACTAATTTTATCAATAATTAGAATTAAATTTACCTAAGTCTAAATAAATTTCTCTATCTGTCTCTCTTATTCTTTTGGTTTTATTATCACCATCAGTTTCAACATCAAGAATCCATTTTTGTAGTGATCATATTTATGGAGTATCTGTGACAGCTTAAATATGTATGAGTAAATAAATGCATGTATATACAAAGTTATGATGCATATTTTTTCAACTAATGAATCAAAGTCGATCTTCAATTTTCATAACTTATTAAAAATAATATTTAAAATTAAATATTCACATAAATTTTAAAAAATTGACATCTTCACATTTTGTTATGGAAAAGAAAAGGAGTATGAAATAAGTTTAAGTTTCTAGCTGCAACTGTATATATATATATATATATATATATATATATATATATATATATATATATATATATATATATATATATATATATATATATATATCTATATATATATATATATATATATATACAAATATATGCGTGTACGTCTATAAAACAAACATGTTTTTTTAATAAATATTTTAAGTGACTGCAAGTCAGTGATTTTGTTACTTTTGGATTCTTGCTATTTCCTTGATGGATTTTTATCACTTTTATTAAAATAATAATAATTTTTTAAATTAGAATGTTTTCAGAAAATCTTTTTTACTAATTAGAGCCTAAATAAAAGAAATATGAAAGTTATCTTTCATATTTCTTTCTCTTTAATGACTAATGAATTTTATAATTTTGACATATGGTAGTATATTTACATCAAATTATTGTTCAAATTTTTAATTTAAAAATACTATGTACTTTCAAAGGCATTTTAATATTTTTGAACAGATGTTTAATGTTGTTAAATGTTATCAAAATTAAAGGTTTTATTTCATGTGGTATCTTTAAATACATTGTATATTTATCAAAAAGTAAACATTATTTTCCAAAATATAAAAGGAAAAATGTTATAGTAAGAGACTTTTATCATTCACATTTAAGAAGTTTTATGTGAAATATTCTAATAAAATATCAAAGAATAAAGTTTTAATAGCTAATATTCATTTTAAATTTAGTGCGAAGATACTCAATCAATGAATTCTGCTCAATCACTCGCTTTATTGGCACCTTTTTCCTCATTGGAAGAAATAGAAAGTATGATATTTTTTAATATTTTAACACAATCATTTTATTTACATATTGTTTGTAAGACTATATTATTATTAACTATATTATTTGTGAGAAATAATTAATAAATTTCTATGGTGGTGATACATTTTATATTTCTAAAATTAGAAATATGAATTTTATTCTCTGTAAGGGTTTAGATAAATAATGAAATTTACAGAGTAATAGTAGAAAAATAGTAACAGAAATTATTATTTTATGCAATCGCCAGATATTGCAATGAAAACCTATAGGTGTTGTGGCATCAAAGCATATAAATTCTGCATACCATGTTAAGGAATGTCATTCCGAATGACCTCTATTTGATGTTAATATTCAGTATTAAACTTTGCCCTTGTAAGAGTCTATGATAGTTGTAAACCCAGAATGCGATTAATGCACTTCATATAGCAGAAACTTGTAATATATGAAAGGAAGAGATTTTATTGTATGAAGTTGATGAAAGCGCTCAGATGTTTCATTAACAATACATTTTTTTTCAATAACAAGGCAAATACATAGAATAACACAAATGAAACACATGAAAAATCGCAGAATAGACATGGGATGAAGACGGGACAGTACATATATATCTACTACTATAGTATACTGTACAGGGTAGTATACTATACATAATCGTAAACGCAGTCATTGCCCCAAAAGTTCTCTAACGCCAGTAAAGCGATGATTCGGAGCTGCCATGCAGGGCAGCACAGTGGTGGGTCTTATTCATAGGATCTGCCAAGTTGCAGAGCGTCACTCGGGTGAGTTTAAGATGCAAGTATTCAGCCAGACAGTCGTGACTCGTTAGGAGTCGAAACTGTTCCACAACTTAACGGCGTGGACCATCAGGGATATTCAGAAAGTCGTCTTTCCATTGCTTGGCTTTTATTCTTTCTTGCAGTTTAGAAGCTTGAATTCTTTTAAAAACTTGTTTTAGGCGTAGCTTTATAATGTCATAGGAAATCTCTGTGTGTCTTGGCTGGAGAAGTCCTGCGCCCCTCTTTGCGAAGAAGTCCGCCTGCTCGTTTCCATAGATGCCACGTGCCCAGGCACCCACTGGAACAGAACACGTTTCTTTCGTGATATCAAAATTTCCAAGAGCTCCTGGATATGGAGAATTTTACAAGATGTGCAAGAGATTGAGCTTATGGCCTGAATTGCAGCCTCTGAATCAGAGAAAAGCACCACTTCTTTAACAATACTTGTTCAAATATTGCTGTCAGGAAACATATAAATGAATATCATTATGAAAACATCATCTTATTCAAACTTCTGAGAATGCACCAAGATTAGGAAATCGGGTTGCTCGTATTTATTAGATTATTCATACATATTCCTTATACAGCACTCATAGATCTCAGTTATCAAATTTTCTTTTTTCAATCAAACTCCCAATAATTTGGAGTAAATAGATATACCCATAATGTCTACAACTGCTTCAGACCATCATCGTTTGAGTTATATTATTCTGAACAAAATGCTGCTATCTAATGAATAAAAAATTCTTTTCTAAAATAAATTTGAAAGAAATGCATCACAAAAATAATATTCACAGTGATTTAGATGTAACTTCACAGTCTTTAGAAGGAAATATTTTTGAAACTATCTTGGCTACTGAAGATGGATGGTACAATACTGATTTCCACAGACGCAGTTGTGGAAAAGGGTGTTTCTAATTTTCTTAACTTCCTCCATTACGACAAATATAAATACCGTCAATTAATGAAATATCCTTAAGAAAAGAGAACCTGTGAAATTTTCGTAAGTTACTGCTTTATGCAAATAAATTATATACAACACCTTCTAAAATATCATTTGTGCTTCAATAGAGCAATATTTAAAAAATGGAAATAATTATGATTTGTTTTTAGGTAATAACAAGTAGCCTTACATCTATTAATATACATTTTGAATAACTTTAAAATACAAACATTAAATAGAACAATCATTACAAAAGGCTGTATAGCTTTTGAAGAAAAGATAATAACAATAATAACAGATTACAGAGATTGTGGGTTCAGTATCTAGTTCAGCAGAAGTCAGTTATGGTGAGAACCTATATTTATATTTTCTTCTGAGAGAAATAACTGAAATACTTCATGTCAGTTATGTCATAGTTTTCATGTCAATAATGTCATAGTCATGAAATACCTTAGTAATGTCATAGTTTTAAAGTCTAGAGGATAGCATAGAAACAATATTCTAGCCTGCTATATTTCCTGGCTTGTTTTTCCACAATGAATGTTTGGGAGATCTTTAATCAGCAATTTTCAGTTAAGCTGTTAATTAACAATCTAAATAATTTACTTCTTATGCAGTTACTACATAAAAGCAACTGATTGCAACACTTCTCAAACAATAATTAATATTTGAAGATGGAATAAAACATTTATGACTGTTTGCATTTTTTTTTTTTTTTTTTAGCTGAGGTGTGAGTTATATTCCTCAACAAATATATCACATGATTTCATATTTTGTTTTTTTATTGAGGATTCTTCACATATGAACAAAATGTCTATCAACTATCAGAAAATCCTGTTGATATAACACATTTCTCTCTTACTTTTATTATTACAGTATAAAAAATATTGGAGGAAAATATGAAAAAATTTCGAATTTATTATAAATCAATGAATAAAAACAATTATAACGTAATAAAGAGCCTGGAAAGAATAGAAATTAATAAATATTCAAAAATACATGAATATCATGCAACATTTTACTGCCTTATACATCAAGAAAAGGTAAATAAGTGCACTATTTTTCCAAAATTTCAAATTACAAAAATTCCTTATTATAATTCCTTTAACTTTATTTAATATTTTTAAATAATTTAAAACAGATAAAAGATTAAGTTTTCTGATAAAAAGTTTCAATTGTCAAATTAATAAAGGATGCTTCTTGAATACATAGATACTGAAATTATAAATCACTCTTCTTCTTTATAGTTACTGTACCATCCAATTATGAGTATATATATATATATATATATATATATATATATATATATATATATATATATATATATATATATATATATATATATATATATATATATATATATATATATATATATATATATATATATATATATATATATATATATATATATATATATATATATATATTTAAAAGGATTATCAAACTAAAATTCAACTTTTTTCCTCATCTAAATTATTTTACTGTTAAAATGTAGAATGCACAACGTAGAAATGCAAAAAATTATTCATAATGATTTAAATCTGACAAAGAATGGAAGTATAGATTTTCTACATAGCATATATAAAAAATAATTCATCATGTTGATATTAGGAGAGGTCCCTTGAACGTCTGATATTATATTCATGCCGAGATTAACAAATCAGTTCTATACAGTAGATTACAGTATTTGTGCATTTATTATTCATAGCAGACTTGAGCTAGAATAGAAAATATTCAATAGTGTGCTACTTATATGCACTTCAAAAACGGACCATCCTGTTAAAAAGCAATCCAAACTTTTCCATAGGAATGTTTATTTTTCTGGCGGTTGACCAGATTTAATAATCATATCATTATATGTATTATATGTATTAAACCAAACATCATTCATTAAGCAGATATGTCCTTACAGTTGCCAATTTAGCTTTTACTTGAGTATAAATGAATTACTCATGAAAACTTGCATTTAGAAAAAAAGATGAAAACTTGTTCGTTCGTTTGTTGAGTAAATAATAAATTGTAAGAAATTTCATTGATTAAATACAGTCTGCCTTGGTCAATAGTTATCGTTTTTAAAAAAGATCCCAGAGACCTTCATCAATTAAATATAGCTTCTAACCTATGACTCCCCCATATTCCCGAAAATGTTTCAAAACAACAACACTTTGGTTGCAGCAACAGTTAGTGGGTTCGACTTCCACCTCTGGTATGAATATTTTTATTAGTTCGAAATTCGTTTCAAAATGCAGATCCTGGTAAAATTACCCCCTCACATGAAGAGAACAATTAATCTTAGAGCAACAAACAAGCCAAACTAAATTACTATTATAGAAGGAAAGCTCGGATTTTTGTAATAAATGCTCAAATAGGACTTCGAAGATAATAATTGAATTACTCAGCCATTCCGAAGGCAATTATTTTTGTTTATCTATTCCTGATAGTTAGTAAATATTTTGTTTAGTTTAGGATTTCACACACACAGACACACACACACACACGCACACATACACACACACACACACACACACACATATATATATATATATATATATATATATATATATATATATATATATATATATATATATATATATATATATATATATATGTATGTATGTATGTATGTATGTATGTATGTATGTATATATATAAAACATGATTTGAAATATTACAAACAGAAATTAAAAAATTAAAATAAATAAAAGAATAAACACAGCAATTATACGCTTAGCAATACATTCAGAGCAAAAATAGCTTGCATTGGCTTTATTAAGATTTTAGTCTGGAGCCTCTGCAGAAAAGCCATGCATTGTGTCAGCGTGGTCAACACCCCCTGAAGAAGCTGGCTATGTTGGTACTTCGTTTCCTTTTCCTTTTATTCTCTGTGTACCCTTTAAATTATGAACTATCTATGGAATATATGTTTCATCTATTTACTATGTTTCGTCTTTTTACTTTATTATTATACATTTGGCATTTGATTAATTAAAAATCCTTATATGATTAATTTTATTTTAGTAATAATATATATATATATATATATATATATATATATATATATATATATATATATATATATATATATATATATATATATATACATACATAAATATTAACATAGTAATGGATAAACTATTATGCCATTAACGTAAAATGCAAAATCATTTTTCCCTCTTCACAATATGTATAATTATATAACTTTTCAGTTTTATTTTTTTACAATCCATGTTTTATTAATATAACTGCTTAAAGTACATGCTTATTTTGTATACTGTTTCTCCTTAACTGCTAACCAAGTTGACAGCTGAATATTTAGCAATTTGATAATCAATTCAACATTCGTCGGATTGATTGGGACTTCTCCTATGGATGTTTGAAATATTTCGAAAATTACATTGAACTATGAATCCAGTTTGAATTAACTGAGCTGGCAATTGAATGAAGCCTTCGTTTCAACAGCTCATGAGTTTGACTCCATCCTTGGGAGTTAATGTTCGTAGTAGTTCAGAGTAATCTTTACAATATAGATATCAGTTCAGTTAGCTCTTTGGTGCAGATTATACAGCGTCAACAAACTAACATAAACTTATTCGATTTAAGCAGTGGGCAAAAGGGATAGTAAAGCGACAAACCAAATGTTTTTCAACACAAAATATACTCTTTTAACTTTCTCAAAAACAACTTTTTTTAACCATAATTTGTTGCTTTTTTTGTTCTAGTTGAGATCATGAGTAAGCCACTTTATTGCAATTCTCATTGGTTTAAAATATCAATGACGTCAGATAAAGTTTCATCTACATCACATCCTTTTGAGACGTCGTCGTATATCCGACTTATCGATGAATTTTCTGTCTGCCTTCATATCGCATTTTTCAAGCGGCAGCAAACAATGCGAATGTGTGAATGTTATCGACGATGAGAAAAACCATTCATGATTTACCAGCAATACGGAAGTATTTTTTAATTATAGTTTTTTCCGTTTGTTAAAGTTTTCAAAATCATGAAAAATTACCTATTGCTCTAAATAATTAGTTTTCAAATCTTCAAATTTTTAGCGATATTTCTTCCAAAATTAAACACGTTGACAATAGAACAGAAGAAAAGTTAAAATGAAAAACTTAAAATTTTATGGTTAGTTTTTATCGGCAAGGACGATTTAATTTTTTTATATATTTTTTTTAACTTTATGTTATTGTATTTTACACGTTTAACGTAGCAATAAATATAGTTCAACACCTTACTAATATATTTTTCAAAATTTAATTGTAAAGGTTATCCATTGCATTCATTAAAATAAAATAAAATCCCATGAATTAGAACAAACTCATAATATACAATCACATAATCATGCTATTAATACCAATCGAGTGTAACGAGCTATAAGGAGAGCATAGCACATAGGCGCGAGATTCTGCCGCCCCCTCCCTTCCGATTATATTGCTTACTTTTTTTCTTGAGTTTGGAGAGTGTTCTAAGAGAGACAACGCGCTGAAGGTGCGCTTGTGGCGGCGTCCGCCAATCACATTGTCATGTTTATTAAGTTGAAAGTTGTATTAAAATTTAAGTAAATAGTGGAAATTATGTATAAATGAAATTTATCCTTATCAATAAATTAAATTAAATTCAAATTGTCTTCAATTGCCTTGCCACCACGTTACGCTAGACGAGTTAATTATGTTAAGCATAACTTACTATGAAAGGAAAACTTAACAAAATAAGGGGCATCTTATTTTGCTGTGAAACCACAATCAGAAACACGTTTTTACACAATTCTTGGTTTTAAAATGATAAGTGAAATAATACCGTGGAAAAAATACATAAATTATTAATTTAAAATTATTTGTTAACGACGAAAAACATATTATTTGGAAGCATATAATTCTAAAATTATGTACTATCAACTTTTAATTATTATTCTGTAAGCTCTTGAACGAAAAAAAACTTCAAGCATATTTTATCGTATTTATATTATGTAATTTTATTTATTTATCAAAACTTGAAAATATCTTTGGTTAATCTGTTTAATATTTACGAAAAAATTTTGTAGTACTTTAATTTTTTTTTTCATTATAAACTGTTATGTGATTGCCACTGAGTTTTCATAACAACTTAAATTAATAAGAAAAACTGATTTAGCTTTCAAAAGGCGGCGTATTTGTGAACAAGAAAGTCCAAAAATTTCTTCTGAAGAAACACTTTCTGATGATTCTGAAAAGAAATGTGAAGAAAACAGAAGTGCAGGTGGAATTTTTTATCGCTTATTTAGGTACAAAAGCATTTGTCATCTTTTAGTCCTATGAAAAAATAATTGCTCTATCAAACAAAAAATTCTAAACTTATTTTAAAAAATATATGCAGTAGAATTAAACATTTTATTTAATAGTTGAATGTTTAATATGTTTTTATAGTAGTAATTTTTTTAAACATAAAATCTGAAATATTTGACATTTTTTACAATGTTCTAACAAGATCTTTCCTTGATTTTTTTCTAGATATATATGGGGATAATGAAAATTTTTGCCTATATGGAAAATCAGCTTACCCAATTTATAATTCCACAATGAACATAGTTCTACTGTTTATTCCATCTGTAAATTGTATGACAATTAAATTACATTGTAAGTCACAAATTATTGGATTTGCAATTCAATTTCTTAAAATATTTTACCTGTCAAAAACATTGCTGCACTGTAAAAGTAATCAGAATCATAGCTATCCACTTAGAAAATAGAAGAAGAAAATCATGATTAAAACCAAAAGTAATGTTAAGAAGACATGAAAATTCATGCTCTGGCCAGCCAATATTCCAACAATATGAAAAAATGTTGAGGAACATACATGCGATTATAAACAAAAGCGGGTGAATTGTAAAAAAAGAAAAGCACTGGTTTTATTTATTAACTTGCGTGGTATTTCCA
This sequence comes from Latrodectus hesperus, assembly GCA_037975125.1. Taxonomy (NCBI): domain Eukaryota; kingdom Metazoa; phylum Arthropoda; class Arachnida; order Araneae; family Theridiidae; genus Latrodectus; species Latrodectus hesperus. Next base: position 21,413,390 of record CM075855.1, on the reverse strand, counting down.
TAACAGACTTAATATCGAGAATAAAAAATTGAAATATATTATTTTCTGAGTTCACTTCCAGGTACAGGCCATGGTAGTCTAGTGGATAGCGCATCGGCCTTCAGTCCGAAAGGGTGAGGCCAACACTGCCTACAGTCCTGTAGGAGGTGTTGACCTATCCGGGACATATGCTTCGCCCTCCAAGACCCTCGGTTAGGAAAACAGATGTGGGCACTGTAGGCCTTGGTCTGGATATTACAGTTTTGAAGTCAGGATATTTATCAATTAATTTTTAACTTTTCAGAAAATAATTTTAATGATTTGACATTTCCATAACAATTTCTCAAAATATTTTAATGCATTTTCCCCTATTAATTGTGCATTATCTTATTTGTGAAAGATTCTACAAAATTGTTGATCATTAGGTGTTGAACGTATAAAATAACTTATCTTAACAAATTTTCAAAAATTTTTTAATATTACTAACTTTACAAACTTTAGCCATATATTGGAAAATAATAATTGGGTAAGATTTCACACCCCTAATTTAGAATCAACTCACCTGATTTTTCACAATATCTTTTTAAGCATTTCATTAACCACAGATTAAATAAACAATTTTATTTCGTTTTTTTATTTCAGAAAAACTCCAGTAAAAAACAACTTTAACTTTAAGGGAAATTTCGCATTTAAAATAGCTTTTTAAATTATATCATTTGGACCATTAATGTAAACCAAAATTATATTGTTAAAAACTTAAATCAGAAAACGTAATATTGATAGTTTATAATATTTCATTTTTATACCATAGAACCAATTTTTCTGATTCCAAAATTAGAAGACCTTTGTTAATGAGTTTTCTTTCAGTTTACATAACTAAATTATTCAATAGCATTATCAATGCAAATAACTGACGAGCAACGGAACCCTAATTCAGACAACAAAAATATTTTGCTATAATTTCTTAAATCAAAAATCAAAACACACATATAGATTCAAGTAAAATTATCTATATTTAATATAATCAGAAATTTTCAACCAAAGAATGCGATCTATTATTAAAAATAACTTTTTCTCAAAACTGATGAACTCTATATTGTTCTTTCAAGTTTTTCATTGATTCAAATTATTATCAAGAATTACAAAAGCTGAGATAAAAAATTTATTTTAACTGTTATATCGCCTAATTTTATTTAAAGAAATTTTCTCAATCAGTTATCATAATAGTGAAATTTTTTTTTATTTTTAAGGTATTTAATAAAACTGTTTCTTAAGATAAAATATTTATTATTAAAATAAGGGATAATATTTAATAAAATCAAAATTAAGAATCATTTTGGAAGTGCTGTTCATGCGATGGCATGAAGTTTTTTTTCTTTCCGTAAATTTATATCATTTAAAGGCGATCTTTATTTTTAAAATTTTACAATGTAGAATGAGAAATATGTGCGATTTCTTTATAAATTTCTTGAACGAATTTTTCAAGTTAAAAGATTTATTTTTTATATCAATTGAACTAATTAAGAAATATATTCTGTATATTTAAGGCGTGCTGTAAAGGCAGCTAAGACCTTTAATAAGTTGTTACGCTATTATAGAAGAAGATTCTGTATGTTTAAGCATACAGAAATGAAAAAAAATCATTTAAAAGGAATAAACATTTAAAAAGAGAAAAAAAACGTTCATAGATTTTTTTAACTTCTACCATATGAAAAAAGGATTTTTCAATGTAAGTGGTAATATAAAGCCAACAAAATTAAGAGTCAAATAAAAATTATTTCCCCAAACTAAAACATTTAAACTTTAAATAAATTACTTTTATATGAATAGTTTTAACTAATTAGTAATTTAATATTTAATTTTTAAAACTCTGCAAGCATATGTTAGTAAATATTTACACCAGCCAAAATATGAAATAAATACTCAATTGAAAGAATACATAGTAGACAGATATTACAACTTCCGGCAATAATATTTTAAATGTCAAAACTCCACATTTTCAAATGTTTACATATTTGCTTCCGATGAAGCGATGCTTTGGAAGAAATGAAATACTAACCGTGTGAACAATGAAAATGAAAGAAAGTTTGTGTTTTCCTAGAATTTGGCGGTAATAAATTCTCGATACCCTCCATTTCGATTCCAGGAAGACAATTTTCTACGCGGCATACTGTAGTGCTATTTTATGAAAAATTCCCCCCTTTCTCTGAAGATCAGTCTAGTGCCCGACACAATATTTTGGACTAAGAGAACTGCTAATATGAAACACGTTTCAGAAGGAATTTTCTCTCGAGTGTAACGCGACACTAGACTGAAAGGCTACAACTGTAAAAGCCTGAGATAAAAAAATATTCAAGGGTTTTATTTTTATTTTGGGACAATGAATAATACAATTTCACAAAATGTCAATAACTACTGAAACTGATCGCTTCTTGATAACTTAAGTAAAATCTACTGATATATCAAAAATATTAATGAAGTACTGCTTGTTAAATATGTACTAAGTGTCTTATTATACATGTAAACCTTTAGGCAGTGAATAATTTGTTAAATAATATTATCACAACAGACACTTAACAAATTTCCCGGTTCATACTTAGTTAATTAAGTTTATTACTGATTAATTAGAAATTACACAGCTAATATATCTTACAGATTAGTTTAGAATAATACAAATAATGATATCTTCAGATTAACTTGGACTAACAAAACATTATTTTTACACATAAATTTGGAACAAAATAAATAATGATTCTCAGAGTTATTTGGGACAACATACTAGTGAATTACACAAAAGAAACTTACCAAGTCATCTGGAGACGCCAGGTATCCCACGTGGGCAAGGCTTAATCAGGGTGACCAGGAACTCCTCGTTATTCTATCTTTTTCGCTCGAGGGATTTTGCAATGGTGGCACCGCAGCTGTTGGAATATCGTACAACGTGGTTCGCCCCTGCAGCCAATCTCCGTTTATATTCTTTTCTCAGGAACTCGCCTTGCGCTGCTCCAGTCCCGGCTGCCTTTTTCTCGGCCACTCCAAGTGTCCGGCGCTGGTCTCACACCGATCCAGGCTCCGCTCTTTTTTCAGGCAGCTCCACGCGTTCGGCCCCGGTCCATCTCTGCAAAAATCTACTTCCCTCCTTCCTTTCCTGGGGCCAAAACCGTTTCCTGGTCATCTCCTTACTTAACTTCACCATGCGGTCTCCACATGAACATACCCAGTGCCCCCTCATAAATAAATCTTTTTGCCAACCACAGGGAAATTAAATTACATTCATTTGTGGTCAGCACAAATACTCCCATCCTCTCAGAAAAAATTTTTTTGAAAAAAAAAATTTTTTTTTTATCTTTAACCTTTATGACAAACTATACAGGGGAGAGGAGTTCAAATTCACACTCACACAAGACTGAGATAAAGATATATACAAAAATAGAATCGTTTATACATGTTTATCACAGAAATATGATCAAATACTATGCCTATGTACATACAGTTCCTGAAAATACTGTTTTTCAATTTTCCTCACACTTAATATACACTAAGACACAAGCAACATACTACCTATACTCATTTAGCGGCGTGGTACTACACCATTAACACGTCTCCTGAGGTTATACCTTTGAGTTTTATTTGGTCGTAAATAACCTTCGATACCTTCCATATTGGATACTTGTCTCGAAGGTTCACACTCCGAAGAGTAAGGTTTGGAATTTGGTCTCTCACCTTGTGTCTCTACTATTTCTCGCTCTCCAGCCTCGTTTCCGACTACATTTTCCATTAAACGATTTTGCCTACTGGTCATTGGTGATAAATTTTCGATATGAGCTACTCGTACATATTTCGCATTTCTTGTATATTGGATCTGTACAACCATCGGTGAGTGTAACCTTATAACTTTGAAGGGGCCTTCATTATGCTTATAGAATTTCCGACAACTGCCCGGCTTAATTGCTGGATTGAACCAGTAAACTAAGTCACCAACCTTTATGTCCTTAACTTTACCGACCTTATGTCTACGCATTTCTCTTTTATTGGCCGCTGCCTCTAAATTGTCTTTCACCTGATGGTATGACGAGTATAATTCCGATAAGAGTGAATTAGCATAATCATAATTATCAGCGTGAGAAAATTGATTTCCATCTCTTAAAAACTGGTACGGTAAAAAAAAACTCTCTCCGAAAGACTAAAAAGGCAGGAGAAAAATTGGTAGACTCATGAACTGTTGTTCTATATGCCAACAGAGCAAAAGGAATTTTTCTGTCCCAGTCAGAGTGCGAACTATTTACTATGTGACACAGTGCATTACCTATAGTAGCGTGAGCTCTCTCTATGCATCCGTTAGATTGTGGCCGCCACGCCACCGTATCAATTTTCTGTATTCCTAACGCGCTATAAACCCTTTTCATTCCTTCACTTATTAAATTTATCCCTCTGCCCGAAGCAAGTTTACTTGGAGTACCGTAGCGGCAAATGAACTGCATTAGAACGACCGCTACGATTTCCCTACTAGTAGCTGATAGTGGAAATGCATCAACCCATCTTGTAAAATAACCTGAGAAAGTGATTAAAAATCTGTTTCCTTTTTCTGTAATCGGCAGAGGACCAACAATATCAATTGCAACTTTTTCGAACGGGCCGGAAGGAATGCGCTGTAAGGGTGCTGCAATTTTTGGCTTATGGGCTCTTCTTTATAGACAGCTGGTACATGATTTAACCCAATTGATCGTGTGTGTCAGGAGCTTTGCCCAATAAAACCGTTCTCTTATTTTCATCAGAGTTTTCTTAATCCCTGGGTGACACGCTAAGGGGGAGTCATGGTAAATTTGAAATACATTTTTTATTAACGTTTGAGGAATAACACACTTCTGTTTTTCTGGTTTGGGTTGATTTCCTTCTGCGCACATTAATATTCCATTTTTCTAGAAAAAATTTAGTTTAAGAGGATGAACCGGTTTTTTTCTTTAACAGTGCTTCTCGTATTCGTTGACACTTGGTATCTGTTTCTTGCTCTTTTCTTAGTTGATCAAGAGTAATATTCGATATACCTAAGCACATCTCAAGCGGGCTGTCATGGAAAAATAGCTGCCCCTCTACGGTCTCCACATGGGAAATATTTCGAGACATAAAATCTGCGATACTGTTTATCTTACCTGGGACTTATTTTATTTCAAACTGAAATTGTGACATTGACAAAGTCCATCGAACAATTCGGCAGAATGAATCTTTCACTTTCATAGAAGTAGCTAAAGGGGCATGATCAGTATATATATAAAATTTACGCCCTAACAAGTACTGCCTAAAATAATTAGTAAAATGTACTATAGCCAAAGCTTCTCTTTGCGTTACTGAATATTTCATTTCTGATTGAATCAATTTTCTACTACCGAAGGCTACTGGCTTGGGGAAACCTGAATTGTCTAACTGGGCCAACACGCAGCCAATTGCCACATTACTAGCGTCGGTGTAAATATGAAAATTTTTCTCCATATCTGGGAGCTCCAAGCATGGCTCTTGTACGAGGGCCGATTTCAGTTCAAAAAACTCCTTTTCCGCCTCTTTATTCCATTTGAATTTTAATTTTTCTTTAGTTAAATTTATCGACCGCTGACTTATATTTGGAATAAATTTTCTATAATAATTTATGCATCCTAAAAAGCTCCTAACTTGTTTCTTGCATTGAGGTATTTGGAAATATTCAATAATTTCAACGTTTTTCTTGTCCGGAAAAACTTTACCTTTACTAACTACAAAACCTAAATATTTAATTGTATCAGTTAAGAATTTACATTTTTTTGGCTTTAATTTTAATCTATGCTCACGTAATCGATCAAAAACTGCTTGTAATTTAGGAAAATGTTCCTCAACGGTTCTACTAGCAATGATTATACCCTCAATGTAAATACCTATATTAAGTGGCTCTAAACCTGATAAAACAACATTCATCAAACGCTGAAACGAGTTCGCACTGGTTCTCAATCCAAAAGGCGTACGAGTAAATTGGAATAAGCCCTTATGAGATGTTATTGCCAATTTATGTCTATCCTCTAGGGTGAACTCGCTGAAAAAATCCGCTTGTTAAATCGAGTGTTGAAAAGATTTTTCCTACAGATAACCTATCGATTGCTTCATTAATGTTTGGCAGTGGGTACGAATCCGGTACTACTTTAGCATTTAACGCCCTAAAATCAGTCACAAGTCTATATTCACCCGAGCTCTTTTTAACTAATAAAACGGATGCAGAGTAAGCAGAAGCCGATGGTTCTAATATGCCAGACTCCAATAAAATATCTATCTGCGTATCCATTTCCGTACGTAAATTATAAGGTACTCAATATTGCCTTTTCTTTACTTGATTATTATCCATCAAAGGTACTTTATGGAGGATTGTATCACATCCAGGAAGGTCTTTAACTGAACTTGCAAAAACATCTTTATTTTTTTCTAAAAACTTCTTTAATTTTTCCTTAACTTCCCCATTTAGATGATCAAATTCAAACGATTTATCCCATTCTAAGTCCGCCTCACAACATTCCCCCCACTTTTCAACGGACTCTATAAAATTAACTTCCTCCCCAATTTCTGAGCTTGATATGACAGCTTCACATTATATCAATTTTGTCGATTTATTCAAATGAATAAATTCACTTGTGGGATTTAACAAAAGAACAGATATGACATTATTATCGTTATTATTGTGTACAGCGTGGGCAATAAAATAATCTTTTCCATTGTTACATGATTTAGTCACAAAAATTTTTGAGTCAATTTTGCCTCTCACGTTAACTTGCACCATCGATTGCGAAAATGGGTTAAGGACAGTTTTTCTATTAAGGTAACCATATACAGGTTTATTTTCTTTAACAGTTTGAATCGAAAATACTCTTTCTTTGTTTTTACTCCTATTTAACCAACCAACAGAATTATTGTCAAACGTGATTTTATTTTCAATATTATTTATGATACATTTTTGAGCTTCAAGAAATTTATGACCCAGAATCATTTGAAAATTGTTAGATATTGGCATCGGTGTTACAAAAAACTGTGTTTTTATTATTCTCCCTGCTAATTCTAAATCTAAGGTTATTCTTTTGGTTACCTCTACTATCTGATAGGAAATTGTTTTAATGTGAATCGAACATTCCTGGGTCTTTATATTATCGGGTACGCTAGACTCTTCTATTAAATTTAAAGATGCTCCTGAATCACATAACGCAAAAATTTTCCTCTCGCCAACTTTTGTTTCTATTATGGGCAGACTATTTCCTGTTTCATGTACAAAAATTTCGTTTAACTGCACTCGGGGATCTGTCTCCTGTGATCGTGCTGTCCAGGTCCCCTTATTTAGTTTAAATTTTGACCCGACTCATTCTTTCTCAAATTGACTCGGCAATCTCTTTTAAAATGCCCTACCTTTCCACATCTGTAGCACTTGATTTGTTTTTTTCGATTAATTTCATTTTGGGATTTATCCTTCTACTCTAACGCGGTAATTTTGCCTCCCAGAATTTGTACTTGTTCCGTTAATTTCGAACACATTTCCTTAAGCTGCATGTTAGCCGCATTTGAGTTATTAGCTTTTACATGAAAAATTTGCTCAGAATCATGTTGCTCATGAGCACGCGTGTTCGACGCATACCTACAAGCTTTCCACGTCATTTCTTCAAACTTCGCAAATTCCCTAAGCGCTTCTACAGTCTGGGGTTTCTTCGCTATTACTCCTCGTAAAATTTCTGGGTGAAGATTTGTCATCAACATATTGAGTAACATATTTTTACTTTGAGCTTCAGTGATTTCAGGATTTGATACACCAAATTCCAACAACCTACTTTTCTGAGTAGCCCTAGAAATGTAACGTTCAACCGGCATGTCTTCCGGCTGTCGGAATGACATAAAGTCAACCAATGCATCGTTTGGAGAAATTCTATTGCCGAAATTTTTTATTAACAGTTCTTTTAAATCCTCATAATTTTTAATTTCTTCTTTAAATTCAACAAAACAATCCCTAGCTTCGTCGTAAAGTCGGTCTTTAAGAGCATAGAATTTTTCCTGCGAGCTCCACGAACACTGACTCGCCGCGTCATCTAAGCGATCGAAAAATTCACTTAACGATATCCCTGACCCTCGACCGCGATAAATAGGTAAGGCGGACAGATGGACGATTGACATTCTTTGCAGATAAAATATTTCCTCATTTGCACTTCCTGATTCACCGCTACTCTGAGTATTGGGCATATTACACAATATTTTATACAATGAACAATACAATATGAAAAAAATTTAATATAAAAGGAAATAATTAAATTTATCAACTTCAATTACAACTCAAGAGCTACTATATACACATGTGGAAAAAATAACTATACGAACATAACATTATCAATAAAATATTGCAATTTACATTTCTTAATATAACAATAATTAATACTACAACACAATTTAATTCAGTCTTCCAAAGAAGAACTAGTCACGGCACCATTTATGTACTAAGTGTCTTATTATACATATAATCTTTTAGGCAGTGAATAATTTGTTAAATAATATTATCACACAACAGACACTTAACAAATTTCCAGGTTCATACTTAGTTAATTAAGTTTATTACTGATTAATTAGAAATTACACAGCTAATATATCTTACAGATTAGTTTAGAATAATACAAATAATGATATCTTCAGATTAACTTGGACTAACAAAATATTGTTTTTACAGATAAATTTGGAACAAGATAAATAATGGTTCTCAGAGTTATTTGAGACAACATACTAGTGAATTACACAAAAAAAAACTCACAAAGTCATCTGCAGATTCCAGGTATCCCACGTGGGCAAGGCTAAATCACGCACCGGGTGACCAGGAACTCCCCGTTATTATACGCCTATTTTTTTCACTCGAGGGATTTTGCAATAGTGGCACAGCAGCTGTTGGAATATCGTACAACTTGGTTCGCCCTGCAGCCAATCTCCGTTTATATTCTTTTCTCAGGAACTCGCCTTACACTGCTCCAGTCCCGGCTGCCTTTTTCTCAGCCACTCCAAGTGTCCGGCGCTGGTCTCACACCGATCCAGGCTCCGCACTTTTTTCAGGCAGCTGCACGCGTTCGGCCCCGGTCTGTCTCTCCAAATCTCGACTTCCCTTCTTCCTTTCCTGGGGCCAAAACCGGTTCCTGGTCATCTCCTTATTTAACTTCGCCATGCGGTCTCCACATGAACATAACCGGCGCCCCCTCACAAATAAATCTCCATGCCAACCACAGGAAAATTAAATTACATTCATTTGTGGTTAGCACAAATAAAATGATTTAATTTGTTATGAGAAATTAAAAATAGCACGTCAAATAATATTTCAAAACACTGAAATTTCGACAAAAAAAACCGTTAAGTTTTGAATTTTTGAATAACTACAACATCCAGAAGGATCCAGCGCAAATAATATTCAATGAACTTCTTTTTATATTGAGTAAAACAAACTTTTTTGTTTTGTTAATATTATTGTTATGACTTTTTTTAGTTTATAACTTGACTTAGATAATTTCTATAACAATTGAGTCATAAAGGGCACTGTGAATCCTGGCGTATTCACAAAATTTAATAGGTGTCTTTCATGAGCTTATTCTTCTGTAATCTCTCTAAGTTTACAGATCCAAAAATTACCCTTTATAGTAACACAAATAATTTGGTAAATAACTTTATACTAAAATGAGAACCTCTCATATGCATTAAAATGGAACTGACCAATCTAATATTCCAGAAATTTGATATGAAAAACATTTACAAGATTTGTAGTAGAAAACAATAGTATCACAAACTTTGAGCAAAGTATGAAACTTAACAAGGAAAGGATTAAAAGAATGAAAACCGATAATATAAATAATTAAGAAATAAAAATTGAAATCATGGTTAAAAGAACACAATTTTTAGAAGGAATAAAAACATGCAAATTAATTATTTATAAAGCAATATAAGAGTAAAAGTTTTGTTTATGACTCTCCTGTGCAGCTCTTCCTCATTTTTCATCAACAACCTCTTCTCTTTTCCAAATCTGATTCTTCCCTGGAACTCTTTTTGCTTATTTTTCCATGACATAATAAATATTAAATGCCAAGTTTATTTCTCCGAATAAATTTATATTATGATAAAACTAAAATTGAAATTTTCTGAAAATTTTTATTTAGCTTTGAAATGATTTAGCACCCCTCTGCAAGCTGCGCCCGGGGTATGGTTGCCCCCTTCCGTCGCCACGCCCCTACTGCTTCAGTTCGAGTTAAGCCATTCTGACACTTGAATGGAACTAGTAACGCAGCAAAACGTGCTCAACATATTCCACTTTGTCATCACAAGCACAACGTCTACTAAACAACATATTAAAATGAGATCAATAACTCTTAAAATTCCTATGGCTAGTTAATATTTCCATCAGCTTAAAATCCAGTGGAAGGTATTTACTTTTCAGACAATACAAAATTGTTGGGGTAAACTAACATAAACTTAGAAAGATGAACATTTTTTTAACATTACTTAAGAATTTTGTAAAAGGTTTAAAAATTGAGAATTTCTAAACTTATTTGCCTTTTACAAAATTTGGAAATTTGATTCTCGTTCACCAATGCCATGGAATTTAACAAAAATGATTTAGAGTCATTTCATCTGCTTCATTTGATTGTCATGCGTCACCAAAAGTCAATTGATTTGTGTTTGATCAATCTGACTAATGTCTGGACTTCTTTGCATGAGTCAATAAAAACAATGAGCTGAACACCGAGATTTTACTACAACACGTCATACGTTACTGGGCTCTATTATTAAGCTTATTAATTTCTGTTAAAGATTCTATGAACGCTGAAGCCGATCAAAACAATATATAATTTGAACAAAAAGACTAAAAAACAAAAGCCCTATTTGAATTCTGTTTTATTGCTATTTATATTCACACAATATTATTCTATGTAGTGAAAATTATAATAGGATTATTAATTGCATTTTAAATTCATTTGCATTTACTCAGTAAAATTATTTAATATCTTAAATAAAATTTTTAAAAATAACATATTTTATTAAATATTTTAAAAAACTAATAAACTATGAATTAAAAAGTTTAATTAATTTTGTTTCTCATAACTCAATGAATTTATCTATTAAAAACCGTAGACATTTAAATTTCAGAGTTCAATAGTTTTTTTATTTTTAAGTCCTTTAATTATTCATTAAATAAAATGAATTTTTTATATTAAGAAATATATATTTCCGATATTTTATCACAAAGATTAAAATTCCTCCAAAATTTATGAATTCAGTTTCTTACGAAGTAAATTTTTAAGATAAAAATCGTAATAGGGAAATTTTTTTTATGTAAAATATTGTGTACTCTTGCCGTAAAATAAATTTTTTAAGGTGCTAAGTTTTAACAATATTAGAAGTCATTTTGCATGATTTTACGTATACTCTACGCACAAAAAATACTACAAATTTTTATGAACTATATATCTGTTTTTGTATCAATAGCAAGCATTAAATATATAGCATTCAAACGAAAAAAAATCAAAATTTTTATATTTTATAAGGATTGGGCGTTATTTTTGTGAGTTATTTAAAATTGCTTGAAAAATGAAAAAATTAAAATTGCTGGAAGAATGTGAATGATCGAATCGTCATATGTAAATTTCTACTTGATCGTATCAAAATCGAGCCCTTTTAGAACTGGATGATAACTGGGTATGAAAAGTGGATTACCTATGGAAACAACATAAGGAGAAAGGCATATTGCGAACCCTTAAAACATAATTATTTCACTTCAAAATCACATTTGACTCTGCTTGAGAGAATACTGTACGTATAGTGAGACATTTGAGGATTAATACACTATGAATTTTTAAAACCGAAAGTAAAACTCAATTCGGAAAAGGACTGTCAGCAACTGGGTTATTTAAAGACATACATAGTGGGGTAAGCGAAAGTGATCCCCAGATTCTACTTTAATGTTAATGGACTTAGAATACTCGCCTATCACCATGCGTCTCGTAATTTTGCACAACAGTCAGGAGACGAGATCACACATGAGTTGGCCCTCTTATCTCGACATCCACATTACGCCAGCAGAAGGACTTTTTATATTGTTGTTGCTGTACCTAGCTTTGAGTAAGTTTGAAGCAGAAACCAAACAGAAGACTCTTAGTACTTGGCTTACCACCCCAGAGGTGTCATTTAACTTAGATTACATTGAGACTGGAACATACTTAACGTGCCTAGGATTTTGGAAGTCACAGATGAGCGTGGACACGTCCCCGACGCATGGAGCTCCAGCAACCTAGTGGCGGAGAGTGTGTTATCAATCACTATCCGCAACAAATGATGCTTCACTTTTCTGATCTTAACGGGAAGCTCTATAATTTAAAGAGATCAGCCCAAGAAATAGGACGAGAACGCAGTTCGCTAAAAATTGTTGAACTAATCTGGGAAATACTAGGAATACGCGTGCATATTATTCCTCTGACAACCTCTTGCTTTTGTTCTTTCAAAATTTTTTTGAATGACAAAACTTCCAAATGAAGAAGATATCAAACAATCACTAGTTCGATTTTTCGCACATTACAAGGTGAAAAATCTTTCAAACATGGGATATACAAACTACCCTCACGCTGGCAAATAGTCATTAATAACAGTGGTAATTATATTAAAAAATGTTTATTGACGGTAAGAAAAATTTGTATTTTTTTATTCCGAAAACAAACAGAACTTTCCGATAGGTCTCATATTAAAATTTTTCGATTCTTCCCACTCTTTGTTTCATTCAATAACGTTTTAAAAAAGAAATTATATTCCGTGAATGGTATAGTTGTTGCTGTATTCCATATTTAATCCTATATGCAAATGGGGCACATTTTGGAACATTTGTTGATTGGACATGATTCTTCCCCAAAATCTAATGGAGATAAGGAGATTTGTATGTTATGTTATAATAAACATCAACAACACGATATCATCTCCTTAAACAGTTTTATTCAATTTCCTTTTCCTTTACTATTGTAGACATTCTAAAATTTCCAATCGTGTACTACTGGCATAGTACACTCTTCACTCCTGATCCCTTTTGCTAGGGTTACAAAAATTTACTTGGCGTGATGGCGCCAAACTCTGGGATTCACCACAGAATATCCCCCCAGTGACAGAGGGCATTTAGCACAATGGAACGATATATATATATATATATATATATATATATATATATATATATATATATACATATATATATATATATATATATATATATATATATATATATATATATATATATATATATATATATATATATATATATATATATATATATTCTTCAAAAAATAGCAACAAAATTTCAAAAGCACAAACACAATTGAAAAATTTGTATAAACATAGGAACAATAATATATAAAATTTAAATAATACAAATGACATATTTAATAAAAATATTAAAATAAAATAATTAATAAGCAATGTAAGTGGAAAGCTTCTTTAAAAAATGTACACGTCACCCTGATCTGGTTACAGTTTTGTGCATTTTACCAACTGATGAATTTTCATCATCTGATATTGGTTTGCTGGCATTAGACACTGGTTCAGTGGATGTTTCTGTGAGAAGATGTGCCGGTTTTACACGGTGAAGAGAAACAGTAAATTTCTTTCCATTAATGTCAATGGTAATAGTCTTGTCAGTTCGTCGAAAGACTTCATGTGAACCGGAGTAGGGTTGGCACAATGGAGGACGTACACGATCGATCCTTAAGACAACGTGTGTGCATGATTCCAGCGTTGGATGCACTTAATATCGATCGGTACAGTGGGCAGATATTGCAATAGGAATTAGTTGTTGCATCAGTTTTCGAAGATTAGTGATAAAATCACTGTCACAGGATGGAATAACTGCCATGTTCACTATTTCACTAGGAAGACGCAAAGTAGTACCATAAACAAGCTTTGCACAAGAAATTTGCAAGTCTTGTTTAACTGCTGTTCGGATGCCCAAAAGAATGACAAGGATTATCTCCATCCAATTATCATTTTCATAAGCTTTAATTGCTGATTTTAGATGGCGATGAAATCGCTCTACAATTCCGTTGGAAATCGGATGGTAGGGAGTTGTTTTAATCCTTTCAGAACCTAACATGCGAGTAAATTCAACATACATAGTTGAACGCAGTTGGGGTCCTTGGTCAGAGGTAATTATGGATGGACATTTGAATCGTGCAATCCAGTTGTTGAATATTTCACGGGAAACAGTCTTTGCAAAAATATCTGAAATGGGTATCGCTTCTGGCCACCTGGTGAAACGGTCAATTATTGCCAAAAGGTAATAGCAACCACCAGAGTGAGGAAGTGGGCCTACGATATTTACATGGATGTGTGAGAAACGAGCATCTGGAAGAGAAAAAGTACCTAAAAGCGTTTTAGTGTGTCTTTGTACCTTCGATCGTTGGCATGGTTCACAGCATTGAACCCATGATTTTATTTGTCGTTTCATCTTAGGCCAAACATACCTGGAACAAATTAATTTTGTTGTTGCTGCTATTCCAGAGTGAGAAAGATTGTGCAAATGATCGAAAATCAATTTGCGGAAAGAATAGGGTACAAAAGGACACGGTGTTCCAGTTGAAATATCACACATCAATTCACAATGAGAAAAATGACAAGGCTTTAATTCCAGTTTAAGAGAGATGAAATTAGATTGCAGAAAACTTTGTATCTCGGGATCAGTTTTCTGTGTTTTTGCATATTCATCAAAACTTAAATTTGGAGATTTTGTAATAGAAATGATTTCAATTCTACTGAGTGCGTCAGCAACCACGTTCTTACAACCTTGCACATGCCTAATGTCAGTTGAATACTGGGAAATAAAGTCTAAATGGCGTAATTGCCGTGGAGAACATTTATTAGGGTTTTGCTTAAAAGCGTGAGTCAATGGTTGTTTGTCTGTGTATATTATAAAATTTCTGCCTTCTAATAAGTGTTTGAATTTTTTTATAGCACAATAAACTGCAAACAATTCTCTATCATAAGTGGACCATTTTTGTTGACTTTTATTAAGTTTCATTGAGAAGAAAGCTATTGGTTCCCATGTTCTTTCCGATGACTGACTTATAATGCCTCCTACAGCAAAATCTGAGGCATCGACCGATAAGCTCAACTCAGCTCCAGGAATAATATGTCTTAAAAGAGTGGCTTTGGCAATCGCATTTTCAGCGGCTATAAGGCTTGTTCTGCACTTTCATTCCATGTAAGTTGTTCGGATAATTTACGAGCATTAGCATGAGGTTTCTTTTTAGTGTGGTCGTGAAGAAAAGACGAGAGGAGGAGGTGTGGGGGCTGGCTACCCTCTCACACTGAGACCATTATCGAGATGCATTTACACTATATTAAGGAGCTGGAATTGAATTTTTTTCAAAAAATTGAATTTAGCTGGACTTTGCATCATCTTCCGACTGTAAACCAAATATACTAGAAAATTGCTATTTCCGACTATACCGCAAAATAGCGGGATTTTATTATATATTTTTATATTACGGAGAGGGACACGGATCTCTACGGCTAGTTTTGAGAGATAGTCTTGGAAGGTGTTTTGAGTGTATTTGGATGGGGAAAGAAGCTGTCCTATGATAAGAATTGGTACATTTCTACCTTTTCTGGCCTGTAGACTCGTGTTATGCAGGTTTAATAGTAGTCAATAAGGTTTGCGGCAATGAATGAGTGAAATTTCACTTAACATAATGTATGTATGTGGCACTGAATGTGTAGTTCTATTATTATTCCTAACTTAATTTGTTAAAGCGTTGAATGTAGGTTCTAATGCGGAAGTCCCCCGCGTTAGAAATGGAATGAGTGCTTATGATAATATTCTATATACTTAATAATGTGTGTGTGAATGGTGCGTATTGTGTAATATGGCAAGGGTCAAATACACCGCACAAAAACTGGTAAATATAACATTGAGGAAGACGTCGAGCTGTCAATGCAAAAGTGAAAGTAGAGTGTGTGGTCTTGCTTAAATGCTAAGGCGGGCAAGTACCAATCTTGGGACCACAGGGTTAGTGCCCTGCCCTTGGTCAGCGGAAACCTCGTTGGCCGCCGCTATATGGAAGCAAGTAGTTGCGCGGTGTCGACGTAACTGTTTCTGGTCGTGCTTATGAGAAACGACCCCGCAATGTCGAGCGGTTAGGAAAGCATACGGAAGGGAGGTGAGAGGCCCTCGAGAGATCCTCCCCTTTCTGAAATTGACTGTCTAGGCAGTCCGATGGAATGAGGGACCGTAGGATTGAGCCCCTACGTTGGTCCGACTTTCTGGAAATATGTAATCCACGGCATGTTGGAGTAGGGCGGACTACATATTGGAAGCCTTGCGAGTTACCCAGGACTGCAGCTTGGAAAGGGTGGTGGATCCGTGTCGGGGACGGCTCAGGCGGTACACTGGAAGGAACCAATTAAGTTTGGGAGCTGAGCTGAACACCCGCTCAAATTAAATTCTTATGATAGCCACAATTGAAGGAAAATTAGCAAAAAGTGTCTATCAAAAATCTCAAACTAAATCTAAGGCAAAAAGTCCTTCAAAGAAGGCAAAAAAACGCACTTTTCAGTGCGAACTGGTGAGACTGTGTGAAAGATACGAAATAGACAGTAGCGTGCTCGATGCGCTGTTCGAGCACTTAACAGCGGCTACTGGGGTTTCTCCGGCCAAGATCAAGGCCGCGAAGAAACCAACGATGGTGACAAGCAGTTGCCAAACAGAAGAGTCAGTTGGGGACTCTAATATAAGTCCAGTCGTTACGATGCAGGATAATAGTACTGCCAAGGAGGGAGACTGGAGGAAGGTGGAAAAAAGAAAGAGGAAAAAATCCGGGCGAAGTGGTGCAACGCCCGGAGTCAAAACCAAAAAGGTCAGCTCGGACAAGCAGACCGTCCAAAAACAAGGCAACCCAGGAAAGGGCCCGATCAGGTCCTATGCGGAGGTGGCCAAAAATAAGGGGAAAAAGAGAGTGAAGAACAGCGCTCTCTTAGTGTACCCAAGGGACGGCTGCAATTTGACATCCGAAGATGTTAAAAGTGAGCTAAAAAGGGCGATTGACCCGAGGAAACTCGGGGTGTCGGTCCAAGGCCTCAAAAACCTAAAAAACAATGGGGTAGTGCTAGAGTTGAAAGATGAAAAGGACCTGAGTACCATATGGAAACAGGTCCAAAAAGTACTCAGTGACAAATTTGAAGCTAGGGAGCCGACACGGCGGCTACCCAGAGTCCTTACATATAACCTCCCGGGTACGGACGGAGAGGCTGAAGTCCTTGAGGGACTAAGGACCCAGAATGAGATCCCTGAAGGCCACATGAAGGTGGTCTTCAAACTGAATGGAAAGGGATCAGATAAGCACTGGGTGCTGGAAACGGCCCCAGATGTCTTTAAGGCACTTATAAGAAAAGAGAAGGTCAGCTGCGGCTGGCAGAAACACAGGGTGAAGGAGTTCCTGGAACCCACAAGGTGTTTCAAATGCTGTAGGTTTGGACACCTACAGTCTAAGTGCCCTGAAAAAGGGCAGACTTGCACCGTTTGCAGCTGGCCGCATTCCTTCAAGGAGTGCGACAAGAAGGAAACGAAGTGCGCCAATTGCGACAGGGCGAACGAAAAGTTCAAACTGAAGCTTAACACAAGCCACTAAGCCGTCGACCTTCAATTCCCGCAATACAAACGGGAGTGTGAGCGATTAATTACTCGCACTAATTATGGTTGATACAACCAACGGACTAGAGTATGGCATTCTGCAGATTAATCTCGCAAGATCGAGGGCGGCAACTTTGGAGATACTAAAGGAGTTGGAAATGGGTTCGTCCGACAACCTTCTCCTATAGGAGCCGTATTTGGTGGACAGCGAGATTGCGGTCTTTCCTAACTCATGGTCGGTCTTTCACACAGCCGACGGATTAGGTGCAGTTGTTGTTACTAACACCAAACTCAGCGTCTGGACAAAGTATACTGATGCTCACATCGTAGCGGTTGAGATAAAGGATCTGCATCAATCGCTGCTGATTGTGTCGGTTTATGTTCCTCCAAAAGCAGACATTGGCGGCATTCTAGTGACTCTCGATAAGATCATACGGTTCCATAAGAGAGTTCTCATAGGAGGAGACTTTAACACCAGGCATCATATGTGGGATACCGAATGTCCGTCAAGAGTGGGAACTAAGCTAGGGAAAACTCTCGTGGAATTTTTCATTCGAAACGACCTCGTAATTTTAAATGATGCGACCTTCGGGCCGACCTTTGAGACTGTGAACGGAAAGAGCTGGTTGGCTGACGGGACCCCGAGCAATAGCGAAGAGGAGTCCGTCAAAACGATTGTAGCTGGACTTTTCTCGGTGGATGATAAGGACCAGGAAAGTAATGAGCAAATATGCATGAGGAGTAGAGCGGACTCCTATGACTGTGGAGATAACGATCGGCCATTCACAAAAGTGGAGATAAAGTTGGTAGTTAAACCCGTGGCAAAGAAAAAGGCTCCGGGACTCGACCAAATCCCGGCCGAGGTGGTGCAAACAGTCTTCGAGAGAAATCCCGGGATGTTTGTGCTCCTCTTCAACAAGTGTCTTTTCCTTAAGCATTTCCCAAGATCATGGAAACATGCCAAATTGGTGTTATTCAAGAAATCGGGAAAGAACGCGTCTGAGGCGCGTTCATACAAGCCAATTTGTCTACTGTCTAGTTTAGGTAAAGTGCTGGACAAACTCCTAACACAAAGGATATATCATCACCTTGTAAAGACTCAGGAGCTTCACCCTACCCAACATGGCTTCCGGCCGGGTAGTTCGTGCGACATGGAGCACGTGTGCCTACACGACACAATTAGATATTTCCAGGAGCAAGGAAAGTACGTGAGCCTAATTTCATTAGATGTTCAGGGGGCTTTTGACAGCGTGTGGAGACCAGGTGTAATATTCCTCCTCGGTCAGGCATGATGTACACATAATATTTATATGCTGGTGAAGTCTTATCTGGAAGACAGGAGAATTATATATAATGGCACGGGAGAAAACCTAGTTTTCAAATCCAGCAGAGGAGTACCGCAGGGGTCATGTAGTGGACCACTATTCTGGAATATTGTTGCAGACAGCGCATTGCGACTAGACATGCCGGATGATACGAGGCTCATAGCCTTCGCTGCCAACATGCTGCTGGTCGCAGCTGGTGACTCAAGAGCAAAGCTCGAGAAAAATGCGGAAGTAGCCTTCAATACAATCAACAGAAGGGACAGAAGGGGATCGAGTGGTCGAGGCTTAGTGCCAGAAGCCGAGGCTTCTATAACTAATTTCGAGTACCAAGACACCCGAAAATCATGACTTCAGTCTACCGCCCAACAGCCGCCACCTGCCTCGGTAGACGAGCCGGCGAACCATACCTTGATGAGACGAGTAAACTCGTCGGCACCCACTCATTTTTCATGGCAATAAGAAAAAGATTTGTTTTTGAACTCTCTCATTTCATAGTATGAACTCTCTCATTTTATAATATGAACTCTCTCATTATAGAACGTTTTCATCCGTCAATTCCTATTAACCGTCAAATCCTATTCTATTCCTCTATTTCCCAGTTCTCGACCGGACCATCGTCGGTGGCACGCTGGTATTCCATCATAGAAATGTCATACGACACAATGGACATGATCCTTTTAAGGAACGACCAGTTGCGCCGGTCCAGGATGGTACTCAAGCTTTCGCTTTCGTACACCAGCTTCCTCCTTTCTTCCGAGGTCCTGTTACAAGACAGCACGAAGTGGAGGCAATCCCCCACCACATTGCACGAGCGACATAACTCACTAATCGGGTACCCTCGTTTATGAAGATACTCCGGTACACGTCCGTGTCCAGTCGCTATCTGGGCTATGATGGCATTACCGAAAACTCTCTTTTCAGTCACTGTTTGAAAGAGTCTGTAGGTCTGACGGCCTACTACTTCATTTTCCCATCTCTGCTGCCATACACGCAGTGCTTCGTTATGCAACACCTTGAGAAGGTGTGACCTTGGACGTGACAGGTCCAGCGTTGGCTCTGGTAGATCCGCAGCCTCCTTGGCCAGTTCATCAGCCCTTTCGTTACCGAAAGTGCCTGCGTGAGCACGTACATAATGCAGGTATACCTCCCTTCGGCAAATCGCCTCCCGATAAGAGTCTTTGACTTTGTTAACCAAGATGTTTTGGTTATTTGGATCGGCCAGGGAGTATAGGGAGGACAACGAGTCACTGTATATATGACAAGTGCTGTTGCCCGGACTACATTTGAGCCATTCTAGTGCCTTTCCCAGATCCGACATTCCGCCTGAAAGACGGAGTTATCGTCACCGAGTCTGGCACCATATGTGACAATCTCTCGCCCAAAGTAGTAGATGGTGAACCCTAAACCAATTTTACCATCAATGCCTGATCCGTCCGTGAATATTTCTAGACCCTCACCAGTCGGTTTTTCACTGTCGAAAGGTACACTGCACCTGTCCGCTGGATGACACTTTAAGATGTCGAATCTTTGCTCAACATCTTCTGGCCGCAGGCTAATCTCGTAGAAGGAGTGTGGCCTGCGCTCTACCAATACCATTAGCTTTGCATATTCTATGCCTGTTTTAATGTCTAGCGGTAGGACTCCCGCCAGTACTTGTACAGCAGCAGTAGAAACAGTCCTGTAACACCTAGTAATTGCCACTAGTGCCGGTCTTTGCACACTTTGTAGGTGATCACAGAAGGTCTTGCCTTCCAGTCTGTGTCCCCATGCACCTACGCCGAAGAGAGCCATTCTTTCGGTTCCACTATTATAGAGGCGTTTGAGTAGCCCAGGCTCACGCCCGAACAGATTCCTCGCCGTTCGTTGGAGTGCCATTGTGACATTCAGAATACTTTGCCTCACCTCTTTAAGATGGGAATTGAAGGTGAGTGCGCCATCATATTTTACGCCCAAGAATTTCAGCTCCTGCACAGACTTTATGGAGGTTCCGTCCCATCTGAATACAGGCGGTCGCTTTAATTTGCGCCGTCTGGTGACCGTGAGGGCCACCATCTTATTGGGATTGAATACCAGCTTGTAAGTCTTCCCCCATTTACTGATTGTATTGAGGCTACTTCCGCATTTTTCTCAAGCTTTGCTCTTGAGTCACCAGCTGCGACCAGCAGCATGTCGTCAGCGAAGGCTATAAGCCTCGTATCATCCGGCATGTCCAGTCGCAATGCGCTGTCTGCAACAATGTTCCAGAATAGTAGTCCACTACATGACCCCTGCGGTACACCTCTGCTGGATTCGAAAACCAAGTTTTCTCCCGTGCCATTATATATTATTTTCCTGTTTTCCAGATAGGACTTCACCAACATATAAATATTATGTGTACATCGTGCCTGACCGAGGAGGAACATAACACCTGGTCTCCACACGCTGTCAAAAGCCCCCTGAACTGGCTCCCTGGCTTCGACCTTTTCACTTAGAACTTTTTGGACCTGTTCCCGCATGGTACTCAGGTCCTTTTCATTTTTCAATTCTATTACCACTCCGTTATTGTTCAAGTTCTTTAATCCTTGAACCGATACCCCGAGTTTCCTCGGGTCAATCGCTTTTTTGAGTTCGGTCTTGACATCGTCCGATGTCATCTCGCAGCCTTCCTTTGGGTACACTAAGAGAGCGCTGCTCTGCACTCTCTTTTTCCCCTTAGTTTTGGCAACCTCAGCATAGGACCTGATCGGGCCCTTTCCTGGGTTCCCTTTATTTGGGACAGTCTGCTTTTCCTTATAAGTGGTAATATTTCCAGGCGCTGCACCACTGCGCCCGGATTTTCTCCTCTTCCGTCCTTCCACCTTTTTCCAGCTGTCTTCCGGCGCAGTACTTGCATCCTGCGTCGTTACAGCCGTGGCGGTACTTGAGTCTACACCTGACTCATCAGTTTGGCAACTACATGTTACCATTTCAGGTTTCCTCGCGGCCTTGAACTTGGCCGGGGAAACACCGGTAGCTGCACCTATGTGCTCGAAGAGTGCTTCGAGCACGCTACCGTCGATTTCGAATCGTTCGCATAATTTAATCAATTCGTACTGAAAAGTACGTTTTTTTGCCTTCTTAGAAGGGCTTTTCACTTTCAATTTATATGGCGACTTATGATAAACGCTTTTTACTGATTTGCTTTCATTTGTAGCCATCATAAAAAGTAAGGTTTGAGCAGGGGTTCGGCTCAGCTCCCAAACTCAATTGGTTTCTTCCAATGTACCGCCTGAACCGTCCCCGACACGGATCCACCACCCTTTCCATGCTGCAGTCCAGGGTAACCCGCAAGGCTTCCAGTATGTAGTCCACCCTACTCCAACATGCCGTGAATTACATATTTCCTGAAAGTCGGACCAACGTAGGGGCTCAATCCTACGGTCCCTCATTCCATCGGACTGCCAAGTCAGTCAATTTCAGAATGGGGAGGATTTCTCGGAGGCCGCTCACCCTCCTTCCATACGCTCTTCTGACCGCACGGCATTGCGGGGTCGTTTCTCACAAGCACAACCATAAACAGTTACGTCGACACTGCGCAACTACTTCCGACGCCGCAGGCGGACAGCCTACTCGCGAAGCGAGTGTAAGGCTGTTGATGTCCGCTGCGTAGAGAAAAACCCATCACGGAGAGGCAACAAGCCACCCCCGCCGGGCCTGGAAATGAGAGCTGATCCAGTAGCCGGTTTGAACAGACGGGTTATTGCTCTGACTGACCGATGATCTGGTCTGTCATCTAAAGTCTCTGGGCTCGATTCCGGAACAAACCAGACAAGCCACTCCGCCAACCCAACGTGTATGCATCATTCCCCGTTTATTGAAACATTTTATCACAACACAAAGCCCGAACGCGAGGTGAGGCCCACGCAGTGAGCGTCACCTTTACATGTGCAGGCTGGGGTTTGAATGCCTTCATGGGGGACTTTGTGGGAAGGTGAGCCGTATTTACGCTAGTCTAGAGGGAAACCATGAAAACCTCTAGAACTCACCCCGAGCTGTCTTGCAACTCTACTGCGGTTACAGGAAGAGCTGCAGTACGCTCTATGACGTTAGTCTTGGTACATTGTAGGTTTGGTCTCCGGAATAAAAGTTCAAGTCGTCGACCTCTTCCTTTGTCTAAATTTGGGTTGGCGGACGCGGTTGAATTTACCTTGCTATAGTAGTAAAGTTCACTTCAGTTTTGCAAGGCGTCATTCTCGCGTGTCCTTTGTGACTGCAGGTGATGCCGCTTTCCTCTGGATCAAAGTTTATCACATTGGTTGCGCACACACACTTGCTTGTAGTTTTTCAGAACATGTTGATCATTGATCGTCTGAGAAACCACAGCTGTGGCCGATCAATGTCAACTGTCACTAATGTATTGGATTGTCTCTGAAAGCACACATTTGCATTGGTGGCACTACACAAAAGTTTGTAAGGAACTGCCGCTGCTCCTGCATGCCTCCAGGCAATTTGTCATCTTTGTCGGTTAGGCATTGAGTCCTCAATCTTGCTGGTGTAGAAGGCTTTGTGTCGTTGAATTCCAGGTCGATTGGGCTCTTTAGCTTTGTCACGTCCGGTTGTTGTCCTTTTTGTCCACTGCATGGTGGATGTGCTCCTCATTAAGGTGAGGCGTGCCTTTTCCTCAAGTTGGTGAGGGCTGCCAGATGTGTATTTTATGTTTGTCGTCACTGTAATCCTCAATAAGGTGAGGTCTGCCTTGTTGTTTGTGATGTGTTGTGTCATGTGAAGCACAGGGAACCTTAGTCGTTTGTGTTGTCTACCGCCACCGGTTTGATTATTTCTAGTTTCTTAATTATGTTAATGAGTCTATTTTGCGCAGTTTTATTGTTTAAAATTACTTCGCTCCATGCTGGTAGGTTGGCGTCCGTTGGCCTGTTTAGGTGTAAAGCTGATGTTAGCGGGCAATCAAATGCGTAGTGTTGTGGGTTTCCTTCTTCCCCGCATATGCAATCTCCTGTTGTGGCCTTCCCCAGCCTGTGAACGAAGGTTGGAAATTGGCCGTGGCCTGTGAAATATTGGGCTAATTGTTGCTGGCCTACTAGTCGCTTTGTGTTCACTTTCGGGAAGAAGGTGTATGTATACCTGCCAGTGTCTGCAATGTCCCACTCTTCTTGCCATCGATTCAGGATTTCTTTTAAGACAATTTTCTTTAGATGCGACTGGGGTAGCTTTATTGTGTTTTCCTGGGGCATTTGTGTCGCCCTTTTTGCTGCTTTATCGGCCTCCTCATTTCCTTCAATTCCAGTATGCGCTGGTACCCAGTATAGTTTAACTTCGTGTTGTTTAACTAACTCAATGAGTAATGTTTGCGTTTTTTGAATGTATTTATTCCTCTGTTTGTGTTTAGCTAACGCGTACAGACTTGACAGACTGTCCGTGTGTATGTGTGTACTAACTGGGCTTTGTTCCTTTATCCATGTAAGTGCTGTGTTTATTGCATAAATTTCTGCTTGGAAGACCGAGTTGTTACTGTTCATGGGCAAATGAGTGGTATTTATTAATTGTGTATTATTGTATACGCATATTGCCGCGCCAACACCATCTTCCGTTTTAGAACCGTCCGTGTATATGTTGTATTGTGGCGATAGTGTTTGTTGTCTGGTTGTAAAAGTTACATAATTTTCCATAGTTTTTTCAGCTGGGTGAATTGGGTTTGTAGCAGCTTTGGTTTGATATTCTTCTGTTTTTAACAACAGAGATCCTATTTTTGTGTCCTCATTGTGTCTAAGCACGTTTGCCACGGTCGCTTCCCTAAGTACCTGGAGATGAAGTGGTATCACACCCGCTAGGACGTTAAGCGCTGCTGTTGAGGTTGTTTTGTAGGCCCTCGTTATTCTCAGTAAAAATGGCCTTTGTACTGTCTGTAGTTTTTGAATTGCTTGTTTTCCTAATTGTGTTCCCCACACTGATGAGGCGTATGTGAATATTCGTTCCGCTACTGTGTGATACCATGTTTTAAGAAGATTTGATTTAATTCCCCAGGCGCGCGGTGCTACTCTAATAAGATGTCCATGTGCTGTTATTGCTTTTTGTCTTAGTGTGTTGATGTGTGCGAGCCAATTTAGGTTTTGGTCTAACGTCACACCTAGATACTTAATTGTTGTGACTGCTTTTAGTGATGTACCTCTACTTTCTCACACTCTACTTTCACTTTTGCATTGACAGCTCGACGCCTCCCTCAATCTTATATTTGCCCATTTTTGTGC
The DNA here is from genome assembly GCA_037975125.1 of Latrodectus hesperus. NCBI lineage: Eukaryota > Metazoa > Arthropoda > Arachnida > Araneae > Theridiidae > Latrodectus > Latrodectus hesperus. The sequence goes on along the minus strand of CM075855.1, from coordinate 21,388,191 downwards.
GGTGTATTTGACCCATGCCACATTACACAATACGCACCATTCACACTCATTCTAAAAGATATATGTACAGAAACTAAAGAGCACACATTCTATTTCTAACGCGGGGGACTTCCGCATTAGAGCCTACTTTCAACGCTTAACTTTAATAAATAGGAGTAAAGATAGGATCTACACATTCATTGCCACATACATTCTTTAAGTGAAAAATTCACTCATTCATTGCCACAGTCCTTTTTGACCACCATTAAACCTGCTTAACACGATTCTACAGGCCGGAAAAGGTAGAAATCTACCGATCCCTATCGTAGGACAGCTTCTTTCCCCATCCTAATACGCTCAAAACACCTTCCAAGACTATCTCTCAAAACTAGCCGTAGGGTTCCGTGTCCCTCTCCGCTATGTATAAATATACAATAAATCTTCGCTATTTTGCGGCATAGTCGTAAGTAGTAATTTTCAAGCATATTTGGTTTACGATCGGAAGATGATGCAATTTTCAGCAAAGTCCAATTTCTTGTAAAATTTACAAGTCAAACACCGACTAAATCGGTGTAAAAGCTTCCCGACCAAGGTCTTAGTGTGAGAGGGTAGCCAGCCCCCACACTTCCTCCTCTCGTCTTTTCTTCACGACCACACTGCCCTATGCGGAAGTAGCCCTCATTACAATCAACATATGGGGGAAGACTTATAAGCTGGTATTCAATCCCAATACGATGGTGGCCCTCACAGTCACCAGACGGCGCAAATTGAAGCGACCGCCTGTTTTAAGATGGCGCGGAACGTCCATAAAGTCTGTGCAGGAGCTGAAATTCCTGGGCGTGAAATATGATGGCGCACTCACCTTTAATTCACATCTTAAAGAGGTGAGGCAAAATATTGTGAATGTCACAATGGCACTCCAACGAACGGCGAGAGTTTTGTTCGGGCGCGAGCCTGGGCTGCTCAAACGCCTCTATAGGAGTGGAACCGAAAGAATGGCTCTTTTCGGTGTAGGTGCATGGGGACATAGATTGGAATGCAAGACCTTCTGGGATCACCTACAAAGTGTGCAAAGACCAGCACTAGTGGCAATTACTAGGTGTTATAGGACTGTTTCTACTGCTGCTGTACAAGTACTGGCGGGTGTCCTACCGCTAGACATTAAGGCAGGCATGGAATATGCAAAGATTATGGTATTGGTAGAGCGCAGGCCACACTCCTTCTACGAGATTAACCTGCGGCTAGAAGATGTTGAGCAAAGAGTCGACATCTTAAAGTGTCACCCAGCGGACAGGTGCAGTGTACCTTTCGACAGTGAAAAACCGACTGGTGAGGGTCTTGAGATATTCACAGACGGATCAGGCATTGATGGTAAAATTGGTTTAGGATTCACCATCTACTTTTTTTGGCAAGAGATTGTCACATATTGTGCTAGACTCGGTGACGATAACTCCGTCTTTCAAGCGGAAATGTCGGCGCTGGGAAAGGCACTAGATTGGCTCAAAAGTAGTCCGGGCAACAGCACATGTATTTTATACAGTGACTCGTTGTCCTCCCTATACTCCCTGGCCGATCCAAATAACCAAAACATCTTGGTAAACAAAGTCAAAGACTCTTATCGGGAGGCAATTTGCGGTAGAGAGGTATACCTGCATTATGTACGTGCTCATGCAGGCACTTTCGGTAACGAAAGGGCTAATGAACTTGCCAAGGAGGCTGCGAATATACCAAGGCCAACGCTGGACCTGTCACGTCCAAGGTTACACCTTCTTAAGGTGTTGCATAAAGAAGCACTACGTGTATGGCAGCAGAGATGGGATAATGAGGTAGTAGGCCGCCAGACCTACAGACTCTTCCAAACAGTGACCGAAAAGAGAGTTTTCGGTAATGCCATCATAGCCCAAATAGCGACTGGACACGGACGTGTACCGGAGTATCTTAATAAACGAGGATACCCGATTAAAGAGTTATGTCGCTCATGCAGTGTGGTGGAGGATTGCCTCCACTTCGTGCTGTCTTGTACCAGCACCTCGGAAGAAAGGAGCAAACTGGTGTACGATAGCGAAAGCTTGAGTACCATCCTGGACCGGCGCAACTGGTCGTTCTTGAAAAAGATCATGTCCATTGTGTCGGATGACATTTCTATGATGGAATACCAGCGTGCCACCGACGATGGTCCGGTTGAGAACTAGGAGATTGAGGAATAGGAATAGGACTTGACGGTTAATAGGAATTGACGGATGAAAAACTGTTCAAAATGAGAGAGTTCTAAAAGTAAAGGTATCGTACAATTCTTCCTAGAGTGTACTGATTGCCACGTAAAGTGAGTGGGTGCCGAAGAGTTTACTCGTCTCATCAAGGTATGGTTTGCTGGCTCATCTACCAAGGCAGGTGGCGGCTGCTGGGTTGTAGACTTGAGTCATAAATTTCGGGTGTCTTGGTACTTGAAATTAGTTATAGAAGCCTCGGCTTCTGGCACTAAGCCTCGACTACTCGATCCCCTTCTGCTCGGGCGCGAGTCTGGGCTGCTCAAACGCCTCTATACGAGTGGAACCAAAAGAATGACTCTCTTCGGTGTAGGTGCATGGGGACACAGATTGGAATGCAAGACCTTCTGTGATCACCTACAAAGTGTGCAAAGACCGGCATTAGTGGCAATTACTAGGTGTTACAGGACTGTTTCTACTGCTGCTGTACAAGTACTGGCGGGAGTCCTACCGCTAGACATTAAAACAGGCATAGAATATGCAAAGCTAATGGTATTGGTCAAAGACTCTTATCGGGAGGTGATTTGCCGAAGGGAGGTATACCTGCATTATGTACGTGCTCACGCAGGCACTTTCGGTAACGAAAGGGCTGATGAACTGGCCAAGGAGGCTGTGAATTTACCAGAGCCAACGCTGGAGCAGTCACGTCCAAGGTCACACCTTCTTAAGGTGTTGCATAAAGAAGTACTGCATGTATGGCAGCAGAGATGGGATAATGAGGTAGTAGGCCGCCAGACCTACAGACTCTTTCAAACAGTGACCGAAAAGAGAATTTTCTATAATGTCATCATAGCCCAAATAGCGACTGAACACGGACGTGTACCGGAGTATCTTCATAAACGAGGGTACCCGATTAGTGAGTTATGTCGCTCGTGCAATGTAGTGGGATGGCATCCCCTTTTGGCTTGATCCTCTTACAGTAAGAAAAACTAGACAACTTCAATCACTTGAACGCTACTTTCTTTTACTAATAACCAAAACTTATAAAACGGCACCTACTGCTGGACTGGAATTTCTAGCTGGTATCCCTCCTCTCCATCTCTTGGCTCAATCCGAAGCAAAAAAATCATTAATAATACAGCAACATCAAGCAAACGATATCGACGAAGTTCAAATTCCACCAAACGCAACAGACGCACATCCTCACAAAGACTGCACCCATCCAGCTACTTGGCATCTAAATCTCCACCTGTTCAATCTCCAACCAAACAGTTATCAACACCAACCACCACCTCAAACCGCATGGAATATTTATACAGATGGTTCGAAAACCAATGATAACATCGGAGCAGCCATGGTTGTCTTTCAAAATTCAATCCAAATTAATTCTTACCTCTTCCGGCTAAATAAATATAATTCCATCTTTCAAGCCGAAGCATTTGCAATCATGAAAGCAATAGAATTTATCATCTCCCAAAATCTTCAAACAGCCTCTATCTGGTCAGATAGCAAATCCGTCCTCTCTGCACTACTAAATCCTTACCCAAAAAGTAGCATTATTCTTCAAATCCAAAATTTATTACGATCTAACTCCAACTCCACCATCTTCCTGATTTGGACTAAAGCTCACCAAGGTACTATGGGGAATGAAATGGCAGACGGAAAAGCTAAAGAAGCAGCTCTTCTCCCCATCTCTGATGAAGTCAAGATCCCGTGGTCCAAGGCAGCAATCAAAACCATCATCAAACAGAACACAATTAAGAAATGGCAACAGCTTTGGAACTCATCGCTCACAGGTCGACATATCTACACCTTCTTCTCAAATGTTTCTCTAGAAGTCTGCCATGACATTCCCCAAATTAACTTCATCATCACCAACCATGGCCCATTTCCCACATACTTCTTCAGAATTAAAAAATCATCATCGGACACCTGCATCTGTGGAAACACTGGTTCTAGCTATTACTACATTTTCGACTGTCCAGAAACCCGTAAATACCATCTTAAAAAACCGTCTAATCTCTCATGTACAGAATTTTTAAATTTTAGCTTCAAATGTCATCATCGCAAGAAAAAATTAATAGACCTAATCAACTTCCTCATCAACAAAGACCTATCTCTCTGTAAAGATCCGGCCATATCTCTACCAGCAGGCGACAATGTTTCCAGCGACAGCGACTAAATGCAACCAATTCTTCTCCTTCAAAAGGAACTGTATCACCAGTTTTTCAAGAATCTTTCCTGCTCAACTCATCATTACACTCTGCTTGTGGTGCCAATCATACTCAAGGGAACTCTGCTACTTGATGAAACAAAAACTTTAAACTGTTAAACACTTATCCATTTTAGCAAAATTTTCTAAAAACTGCAACTTCAACTCCAATTCATTTTTGAACTTTTTGTGTATGTTTTATTGAATTCTAATTATCTCTAACTGAAACATTTTACTATCATTGTCCAATGTGCTATTTAATGTTATACAACAGTGTCATCATTTATCTGTTAATTATCTTATCTTTCTTTTTTATTTTATTGTTTTACACGTTTTGTATATGTTTTATCCTGTAACAGAACTGTGATACAGTGGTCTACACAGTAGACCACTGTAGGCTTTAAAGCCCCACCATTTGTAAGTTTTCTTTAAATTAAAAATCGTCGGGTTGCGGTTCTCGGGGGGGGCGATCCTGGGCTCCTTGGGGGGTGTTCCTTGCTCTTGTTTGACGATGGGAAGATATTAAACCTGTTAACCTTTGGTAAAGTCCAGGGTCCTCCCACGTCATTATGTCCATGTCCTAAAACTGGTGTACTAACATTGGCTATTAGAAATGTCCAAGTAAAATTTCTTCTCAAATTAAATTTTAAAGAGAGTGTCTTTTGTCCATAAACATTAATTGCTGAAGAATTTGCAGCTAAAAGCGTTTGTTGTAAAGAATTTTGTTTTTGGTAATTGTTAGCAGGGATTACGGACACGTCAGAGCCAGTATCGACCAGAAATGAAACATTTGATGTCCGGTCGTGAATGAACAGGTGACGTGATTCGCGTGGCAAAGAATATATCGCCTCTATTCATTGCTGCATTTGTTTTCCTGCCATGCACAAGGCTTAACGCATTTATCATCTCTACATTTCTTTCCAAAACGTCTGTGATACCAGCAAATAGAAAATTTTCGTTTGTGGGAATTGCTTTTTTCACGACTGCTTTGGTTACGACGATATGGTGAACGACTACGAGAAAAAGAAAGTTGATCAATTCGTTTATTTAATTTTCCTCGATCATTAAATTCAAGATTCCTCATTATCTGGAGAAATTTTCTTTTTATGGGAAAATGCATTGGAGCATTTACTATTGAATAATATTCCACAGATAGTGAATGTATTTATTTTTTATAAAAATTAAATACTTCGAGAAAAAACTCATTACTGCTATTACGAAAGATGTGAAAAGTTATTTCCATTCAGTGTGATCAATCAATTTCAAATATTTCAATATAACTTCAGAAATATGTTGTCTATATTACACTACTTCAAAGAATATATTCATTCATTTTTCTGTTAATAAAGCTTAATTGAATTCAGTGTTTCTTAAAAATATTAACGATTTAATATTATTAACATTTTATTAATGAAATTTTACTTTCAAATAACTTTAACCCATATATTGAAATTTGCAAAATGTAAACAAAGCTTAATAAAGCATACAGGTATGCATTTTAACGTGAAAAATAAGTCAATATCGTTTTAATATTAAATATTTGCCAATAATAAGTCTTTGAAACTTATAAACTGATTTATTTTTAAAGATTTTATACAAAATACAATAAAATTGTACAAAAAATAACTGTAAAATAATTGTCATGAGAAAATCTGATATATAAAATTCAAACATAAAAATTTCTTTGATACAGATATAAAACGAATAATAGTCTTTTAAAACTAAAAAATTTCGCTAAAAAAATTTTTTTTGTGATTTGCAGAGTATAAAAAAACACGGAAAAGGCTTCTTTACGTTAAATTACTAATTTAAAAATACGATAAAAAATTCATAAGGTATTTAAATTTCGTAGTAAATCACTCCTAAATTGTTAAATTAGAAATAGAAACTTTTTGAAAGCGATTTCTTCGAGTTTGCAAAATGTAAACAAAACTTTAAAAATCTTATTTTTACCATAATTCTAAAACGGGTGATCTAACCAACGGAAAAGTTTCAAAGTAAAAGGCAATTGAATAAAATCATATTTCAAACACGTTGGAACCCTTAAAAACAATGTATTTTAATAAATGCAAGTTTTAGATATTTCGTGTGGACTTGGAAATTTTCAGCAAGATTTCCAGACTTTGCAGACTAAGTCCAAGCTACCGTGTGCTTACCGTAACCGGCACGGCAAGTTAGATATTATTTTACGTCGATTTTATCGAGTATGCAAAATGTAAACACAACTTAAAAAATCTTATTTTTAACATAATTCTGAAACTGGCGACAAAACGAACAAAAAATTTTCAAAGTAAAAGGTAATTGAATAAAATCTAATTTAAAACACGTTAAAGCACTTAAAAACTATTTTAGTAAATGTGAGTTTTCGATATTTCATCTGGACTCAGTCTCTAAATAAGAAAAATCGAGCTGAAAATTTCAAAGTCCACGCTTCGGTAGGGTTACCGTAACCCACACGCCTAGTTTCATTTCATTTTACGTCGACGAAAATTTCGTCCGGCGGTGTTTCGCAGGCGGTAAGGCTATCGGTGAGGATGCGCCTATTTTCTTCTTTCGCCATCTACTTTGCGAAGCAGCTGACGAGGTGGCTATAGTCCGCCGCCTTATATGTAGGGCAGTCTGGTCGTGAAGAGACTCGAGAAGTGTGAGTGGTGGCTCAACGATCTCGGGGAAATGCTGTAGGTGCGTCCGTCGAGCTCTTCGGCGTGTTCGTTCCTATTAGCGTCTCGTCTTCCGATCACGTAACGACCGATCTATCTCACATATAGACGGCGGCTGTCCGATCAGAGGCGGTCCAGATAAGTTACTTCTGGTCCGGCAAGAACCTGAACACGGACGGTGTTCCATCGACCGTTTGTTCTCGCTGGCGTTCCACTCACGGGATGCGAAGCAATTCGAACGCAAAGAGTCACAGTACCTTGTGGGTGTACGTGTTTCTCGGCAGACCATTCCGAGAACCGCACTGGCTTCGCCAGCCCCTTGGTGCTTTGACCCGGTGAGTCTCATCGAGCTGAGAGTCGCAGGGACTCCGGGCACGACATTCACGAGTCGTGCCGGCTCGGGAGATTTTCCGTGAAGCTGACAATCCCTGACTGCAGTCTACGAGTGTTCTCGTCTCGTACCGAGTCCATGCGTAAGACATGTCAACTCACTGGCATGTAGTCGCTATTCGGAAGTGGTCCCCTGACGAACGCAGTTGCCAGGACGCTGATGGCACAGTCCGATTCGCTCCGCTTACGCACTGCAAGTAGGCTATGGGTGCATCCGAATCCGGTTAACCGGTGGCTGAATGTGAAGCAGATCGGCTCTTGTACAGAGAACATAGCTCGTGGATTTGCACAAAATTTTAAATGATCGCGTGTGCGAATGGACTTAGTCATTTTTTTCAATCTTCGTTTGATCTCGGGTGCTGTTCTATCATAATTTTTTCCTAAGTGGATTGATCGCGTGTGCTAGCGGACTTAGTCTCTGAAGTCAGGAAGTCGAGCTGAAAATTTCAAAGTCCACGCTTCGGTAGGGTTACCGTAACCCACACGCCTAATTTCATTTCATTTTACGTCGACGAAAATTTCGTCCGGCGGTGTTTCGCAGGCGGTAAGGCTATCGGTGAGGATGCGCCTATTTTCTTCTCTCGCCATCTACTTTGCGAAGCAGCTGACGAGGTGGCTATAGTCCGCCGCCTTATATGTAGGGCAGTCTGGTCGTGAAGAGACTCGAGAAGTGTGAGTGGTGGCTCAACGATCTCGGGGAAATGCTGTAGGTGCGTCCGTCGAGCTCTTCGGCGTGTTCGTTCCTATTAGCGTCTCGTCTTCCGATCACGTAACGACCGATCTATCTCACATATAGACGGCGGCTGTCCGATCAGAGGCGGTCCAGATAAGTTACTTCTGGTCCGGCAAGAACCTGAACACGGACGGTGTTCCATCGACCGTTTGTTCTCGCTGGCGTTCCACTCACGGGATGCGAAGCAATTCGAACGCAAAGAGTCACAGTACCTTGTGGGTGTACGTGTTTCTCGGCAGACCATTCCGAGAACCGCACTGGCTTCGCCAGCCCCTTGGTGCTTTGACCCGGTGAGTCTCATCGAGCTGAGAGTCGCAGGGACTCCGGGCACGACATTCACGAGTCGTGCCGGCTCGGGAGATTTTCCGTGAAGCTGACAATCCCTGACTGCAGTCTACGAGTGTTCTCGTCTCGTACCGAGTCCATGCGTAAGACATGTCAACTCACTGGCATGTAGTCGCTATTCGGAAGTGGTCCCCTGACGAACGCAGTTGCCAGGACGCTGATGGCACAGTCCGATTCGCTCCGCTTACGCACTGCAAGTAGGCTATGGGTGCATCCGAATCCGGTTAACCGGTGGCTGAATGTGAAGCAGATCGGCTCTTGTACAGAGAACATAGCTCGTGGATTTGCACAAAATTTTAAATGATCGCGTGTGCGAATGGACTTAGTCATTTTTTTCAATCTTCGTTTGATCTCGGGTGCTGTTCTATCATAATTTTTTCCTAAGTGGATTGATCGCGTGTGCTAGCGGACTTAGTCTCTGAAGTCAGGAAGTCGAGCTGAAAATTTCAAAGTCCACGCTTCGGTAGGGTTACCGTAACCCACACGCCTAATTTCATTTCATTTTACGTCGACGAAAATTTCGTCCGGCGGTGTTTCGCAGGCGGTAAGGCTATCGGTGAGGATGCGCCTATTTTCTTCTCTCGCCATCTACTTTGCGAAGCAGCTGACGAGGTGGCTATAGTCCGCCGCCTTATATGTAGGGCAGTCTGGTCGTGAAGAGACTCGAGAAGTGTGAGTGGTGGCTCAACGATCTCGGGGAAATGCTGTAGGTGCGTCCGTCGAGCTCTTCGGCGTGTTCGTTCCTATTAGCGTCTCGTCTTCCGATCACGTAACGACCGATCTATCTCACATATAGACGGCGGCTGTCCGATCAGAGGCGGTCCAGATAAGTTACTTCTGGTCCGGCAAGAACCTGAACACGGACGGTGTTCCATCGACCGTTTGTTCTCGCTGGCGTTCCACTCACGGGATGCGAAGCAATTCGAACGCAAAGAGTCACAGTACCTTGTGGGTGTACGTGTTTCTCGGCAGACCATTCCGAGAACCGCACTGGCTTCGCCAGCCCCTTGGTGCTTTGACCCGGTGAGTCTCATCGAGCTGAGAGTCGCAGGGACTCCGGGCACGACATTCACGAGTCGTGCCGGCTCGGGAGATTTTCCGTGAAGCTGACAATCCCTGACTGCAGTCTACGAGTGTTCTCGTCTCGTACCGAGTCCATGCGTAAGACATGTCAACTCACTGGCATGTAGTCGCTATTCGGAAGTGGTCCCCTGACGAACGCAGTTGCCAGGACGCTGATGGCACAGTCCGATTCGCTCCGCTTACGCACTGCAAGTAGGCTATGGGTGCATCCGAATCCGGTTAACCGGTGGCTGAATGTGAAGCAGATCGGCTCTTGTACAGAGAACATAGCTCGTGGATTTGCACAAAATTTTAAATGATCGCGTGTGCGAATGGACTTAGTCATTTTTTTCAATCTTCGTTTGATCTCGGGTGCTGTTCTATCATAATTTTTTCCTAAGTGGATTGATCGCGTGTGCTAGCGGACTTAGTCTCTGAAGTCAGGAAGTCGAGCTGAAAATTTCAAAGTCCACGCTTCGGTAGGGTTACCGTAACCCACACGCCTAATTTCATTTCATTTTACGTCGACGAAAATTTCGTCCGGCGGTGTTTCGCAGGCGGTAAGGCTATCGGTGAGGATGCGCCTATTTTCTTCTCTCGCCATCTACTTTGCGAAGCAGCTGACGAGGTGGCTATAGTCCGCCGCCTTATATGTAGGGCAGTCTGGTCGTGAAGAGACTCGAGAAGTGTGAGTGGTGGCTCAACGATCTCGGGGAAATGCTGTAGGTGCGTCCGTCGAGCTCTTCGGCGTGTTCGTTCCTATTAGCGTCTCGTCTTCCGATCACGTAACGACCGATCTATCTCACATATAGACGGCGGCTGTCCGATCAGAGGCGGTCCAGATAAGTTACTTCTGGTCCGGCAAGAACCTGAACACGGACGGTGTTCCATCGACCGTTTGTTCTCGCTGGCGTTCCACTCACGGGATGCGAAGCAATTCGAACGCAAAGAGTCACAGTACCTTGTGGGTGTACGTGTTTCTCGGCAGACCATTCCGAGAACCGCACTGGCTTCGCCAGCCCCTTGGTGCTTTGACCCGGTGAGTCTCATCGAGCTGAGAGTCGCAGGGACTCCGGGCACGACATTCACGAGTCGTGCCGGCTCGGGAGATTTTCCGTGAAGCTGACAATCCCTGACTGCAGTCTACGAGTGTTCTCGTCTCGTACCGAGTCCATGCGTAAGACATGTCAACTCACTGGCATGTAGTCGCTATTCGGAAGTGGTCCCCTGACGAACGCAGTTGCCAGGACGCTGATGGCACAGTCCGATTCGCTCCGCTTACGCACTGCAAGTAGGCTATGGGTGCATCCGAATCCGGTTAACCGGTGGCTGAATGTGAAGCAGATCGGCTCTTGTACAGAGAACATAGCTCGTGGATTTGCACAAAATTTTAAATGATCGCGTGTGCGAATGGACTTAGTCATTTTTTTCAATCTTCGTTTGATCTCGGGTGCTGTTCTATCATAATTTTTTCCTAAGTGGATTGATCGCGTGTGCTAGCGGACTTAGTCTCTGAAGTCAGGAAGTCGAGCTGAAAATTTCAAAGTCCACGCTTCGGTAGGGTTACCGTAACCCACACGCCTAATTTCATTTCATTTTACGTCGACGAAAATTTCGTCCGGCGGTGTTTCGCAGGCGGTAAGGCTATCGGTGAGGATGCGCCTATTTTCTTCTCTCGCCATCTACTTTGCGAAGCAGCTGACGAGGTGGCTATAGTCCGCCGCCTTATATGTAGGGCAGTCTGGTCGTGAAGAGACTCGAGAAGTGTGAGTGGTGGCTCAACGATCTCGGGGAAATGCTGTAGGTGCGTCCGTCGAGCTCTTCGGCGTGTTCGTTCCTATTAGCGTCTCGTCTTCCGATCACGTAACGACCGATCTATCTCACATATAGACGGCGGCTGTCCGATCAGAGGCGGTCCAGATAAGTTACTTCTGGTCCGGCAAGAACCTGAACACGGACGGTGTTCCATCGACCGTTTGTTCTCGCTGGCGTTCCACTCACGGGATGCGAAGCAATTCGAACGCAAAGAGTCACAGTACCTTGTGGGTGTACGTGTTTCTCGGCAGACCATTCCGAGAACCGCACTGGCTTCGCCAGCCCCTTGGTGCTTTGACCCGGTGAGTCTCATCGAGCTGAGAGTCGCAGGGACTCCGGGCACGACATTCACGAGTCGTGCCGGCTCGGGAGATTTTCCGTGAAGCTGACAATCCCTGACTGCAGTCTACGAGTGTTCTCGTCTCGTACCGAGTCCATGCGTAAGACATGTCAACTCACTGGCATGTAGTCGCTATTCGGAAGTGGTCCCCTGACGAACGCAGTTGCCAGGACGCTGATGGCACAGTCCGATTCGCTCCGCTTACGCACTGCAAGTAGGCTATGGGTGCATCCGAATCCGGTTAACCGGTGGCTGAATGTGAAGCAGATCGGCTCTTGTACAGAGAACATAGCTCGTGGATTTGCACAAAATTTTAAATGATCGCGTGTGCGAATGGACTTAGTCATTTTTTTCAATCTTCGTTTGATCTCGGGTGCTGTTCTATCATAATTTTTTCCTAAGTGGATTGATCGCGTGTGCTAGCGGACTTAGTCTCTGAAGTCAGGAAGTCGAGCTGAAAATTTCAAAGTCCACGCTTCGGTAGGGTTACCGTAACCCACACGCCTAATTTCATTTCATTTTACGTCGACGAAAATTTCGTCCGGCGGTGTTTCGCAGGCGGTAAGGCTATCGGTGAGGATGCGCCTATTTTCTTCTCTCGCCATCTACTTTGCGAAGCAGCTGACGAGGTGGCTATAGTCCGCCGCCTTATATGTAGGGCAGTCTGGTCGTGAAGAGACTCGAGAAGTGTGAGTGGTGGCTCAACGATCTCGGGGAAATGCTGTAGGTGCGTCCGTCGAGCTCTTCGGCGTGTTCGTTCCTATTAGCGTCTCGTCTTCCGATCACGTAACGACCGATCTATCTCACATATAGACGGCGGCTGTCCGATCAGAGGCGGTCCAGATAAGTTACTTCTGGTCCGGCAAGAACCTGAACACGGACGGTGTTCCATCGACCGTTTGTTCTCGCTGGCGTTCCACTCACGGGATGCGAAGCAATTCGAACGCAAAGAGTCACAGTACCTTGTGGGTGTACGTGTTTCTCGGCAGACCATTCCGAGAACCGCACTGGCTTCGCCAGCCCCTTGGTGCTTTGACCCGGTGAGTCTCATCGAGCTGAGAGTCGCAGGGACTCCGGGCACGACATTCACGAGTCGTGCCGGCTCGGGAGATTTTCCGTGAAGCTGACAATCCCTGACTGCAGTCTACGAGTGTTCTCGTCTCGTACCGAGTCCATGCGTAAGACATGTCAACTCACTGGCATGTAGTCGCTATTCGGAAGTGGTCCCCTGACGAACGCAGTTGCCCGGACGCTGATGGCACAGTCCGATTCGCTCCGCTTACGCACTGCAAGTAGGCTATGGGTGCATCCGAATCCGGTTAACCGGTGGCTGAATGTGAAGCAGATCGGCTCTTGTACAGAGAACATAGCTCGTGGATTTGCAAAAAATTTTAAATGATCGCGTGTGCGAATGGACTTAGTCATTTTTTTCAATCTTCGTTTGATCTCGGGTGCTGTTCTATCATAATTTTTTCCTAAGTGGATTGATCGCGTGTGCTAGCGGACTTAGTCTCCAAAGTCAGGAAATCGAGCTGAAAATTTTAAAGTATATAGCTGAAAAAATATGGAAAATCTTCAACAAGTACTGAAACTACCATGCAAGCTTCAATTTAAATTCTCTAATTTCCCTTTTCTTTCCTTTTAAAAGCACATATGATGAGTTTTGATGAAATAATTTTATTTCATATACTTAGATTAATATATTAATACTTAGACGTTTAAAAGAAAAAGTTAAAAATAAAATAACCAATAGTATTATTTATCTTCTATAAATAATTTTATTTATAGAAGATAAATAATACTATTGGTTATTTTATTTTTAACTTTTTCTTTTAAACGTCTAAGTATTAATATTGAAATATCGTAACCACTGGTACCAAATGCATTAATAAAATCATTGTTTTAAAAAAATAAGTTAAGCCAACAAGAAAAGTATTCAAGTTCCTTACATCATGTACGCTTGGCTGTAAGATATGATAGATTGTGTCTACGGTTTTGTTGTAGCATATATATAGTTACTTATATTGTGTTGTGTTATTTACGAATATAAAAATAAAAATTTTTATTGTTAGCTACTTGTATTAATAATAATTTTTGATTTTTATTTTTGTAAATGAACGTCTATTAATGCCGATGAATTACTTTTAATATTTGAAGTGTAAATGGCAAAAATTATTTTTCGAATCTTTTTCCATTATATAATAGGACAATATTATCAGCATAGCAAATATTAGAAATGTACATTTTTGTGAATTTGTTTAAAAAATAAATATTTATCAGTAATTCTAATAATCATCATAGATTTTCTTTTGCAATCAAATAGATTGGGAAAATCATAATACTAATTTATCTTTATAACTATTCATGCACATCATATTAAATGTGAATGAAGCAACAAATATTTGAAACTATATTGAATACATTACAGTTTTAGAAGAGTCAATTTTTAAATTCTTGAAAATTTTGTTATAATATTCTTGAGTTAAACTTTTATGAAATGTCATCAAGTACTGAAACTGACTCCAGTTAACAATTAATAGAAAATATGATCTATTATCGAAAATATATAATCACTATTTCCTTTCTCTGATAAGCTCAATAAATTATAAAGAATAAAAATTAGTATTTTTGTGAGGTATGAGTAGGATAAAATTTATCTTCTAGAAAAGAATTATTCTACAAGTGACATATGTTTGCATTTTATTTTCATAATAGTAATTTTTTTCAATGGTGATATATTTAACTGAATTTAGGATTGAAAACAGAAATTATGGGCGATGTAAAAACTAAATACGGCATTCATTTACACTTAAAATGTTATTTTGTTTAATTAATTATATATATGAGATTTCATTCATATTTATATCAATCAAAACAGTTTAAATTTATTTTGAAATTATGTTTTAATAAGCATTCTTTTTATTTACTTCCAAAAGTTAACACGTTTGCCATCTCAGCAAAATGACTCTATTTTTTTCATTACTACATTACTTTTTTCTAATTTTTTGAGAATATTATAGAATTTTCGAAGTATGAATAATATTTTAATTGTGTGTGTGTATTAACAGTTATTAATATATTTTCATTATGAAATTTCCTTAACCATGAAACTTATAATTTGTGCATATAAAATTATTGTTTTAACAATAATCTTAAATTTTTCTCGTTAAATGATAATATATTAAATTATTAAATTAGATTGTTTGTTTTAATTAGTTGTTTTCAGGTATTCATGTTAATGTTTGAGCATTATAGAAAGACTGATATTAATTTTTATTTATTATTCTGATTGTGTGGTTTTGTCTCATTTGGTGGTGAGGCGTCAGTAACCTTTGAAAAAGGTTTCCAGAGCAAGGGAACGTGGACCCCCGTCACCATGTTGCTCCTGCTTTTTTAAGTGGGGAGCTCCATTGCATATTTTTTTAAAGTGACATGCTACACTAAAAACAATTTTCCGACTATTCCATACCAATTTCCCATTCAGGGTCATTGGATTCAATGAATCTGACCTCATCATCATCAGACGCACTATCTACTTTAGGTCTTTTGGCATTAGGTGCTCAATATCCTCCGATTCAGAGGTCAGAATCTCCAATTCCACCATTTTTAACCCTTCTTTTTTAATGCCAATTTTATATCCTATAAAGAGAAGGCATAAGTATATAGTAATAGCATTGTAATCAAAAGAATTTACAGAAATATTATTAAATTAATGCAACTTTTACCAGGATAAACAGCAACAATATTTTCTAAAAACTGTTTTACCTGTTCATCATAACTTAATTTATTAAGTTTCATCCGTCGATAAAAATTTAAAGCTATGTATTCATTTACCAGATTTTCTACAAAATAAAAATTAGTATTAAGTTCTGAGAAAAGTACATGTTTAAAATATCAACATAATTAATTTTTGCATACTTCTTCGGTTTTTCAATGCATCTTTTAAATACCGGTTCTCATGTTCTAGCGGCTTTATAGTATTTTGGGGATTATTTTTCCCTACAAATTCACATTTAGGGTGATTAGTACGCTTGTGTACGGCGTTATTAGAAAGGGCTGCTATCCCCTTGTATTGCGCCGCCTCATCACTGCATATGATTGAAGTATCTGGATGACAATACCTAAATTGAAAAATATTATGTTTAATATTGTATCACAAATAACTTATAATATTTAACTGCATGCTAATTTCGAAATAAAATTTTGCAGAAATTATTTACTTTTTAACAAGAGGCCATAAATCCTTCTTGATAGAGAGGGTTTGTTTTTTGTTACCGCCAGTAACAAAAAACAAACTTTCTCAATCTTCCCGACAATACATTCCTAAAAGAAACGAATTTACTTATTTAATGTTTTTATGATGATGAACAGAATTAGCTATAAATTTTGTTCATCGCGCAGAAGTAATTAGATATTCATATATTTTCTACAATAAATAAATCCATCCTTACCAAAAACAGTTGTTGTTTGATTAAAAGTAATTTTGCCCCTATTATATTTCTTCCTTGTGAGGAAAGTCTCATCAATCATAATTGTTTTACCTGGAACAATTTTGAATATTATAATACAAAATAATTATTTACATATTATAATGCAACCAGCTTATTGACAGTTAAATTTTAAGATTTTATCAGAAAATTAAACAAATATAAAAAATAAAAATAAAAAAATTACAAATCTTATAAGAAATTTTTATATATAAATATGTAAATAAAATGTTAACTTACCTACACCACCAAGTTGCCGATAATTATGACTAGCATGTATTTCTGACACTTCTTGGCAAATACCATACCAGTCACACACAGTTTCTGGTGAGATGCTGGATTGACCCCTATATTTCCTCCACTTATTCAAATGACCAATACAATGACTTAGTTTTTGCTTCCAAACAAAAGAAATTATGATAAACAGAATATCCTGGCATGCTAACTTCATATTGTACACCAAAGTATTCTCCGCTGGATTAATAAGACCAAAACATTTCTGTGTTTTTCTTTTTTAGCATAACCATCTCAATTCAGTGACATGAAATGAAGAAGTTATGGCTCGCAAGTTTGATTTACATTTCGGATATTTAGGAGCACATCAGTCCTCTTAGGTAAAATACCTATAAATCTTGCATTACTTGCATTAACTTTATCTTCATTTCCAACAACAAGAAATAAAGTTACAAACGACAAATTCGTGAGCAAAGGATGCATTTTTAAAGTAAGAAAATCACTTTATAAAATTATCAGAAAAATCCTAATACATTTATGAACGAAATATCTTAGAACAAGAAATACGAAATTAAACTGATAAAAAGAAATAAGTTCCGGGCTTTTATAAAATGCACTAAAAAGTAAAGAATGTTTTTTATCATTCTGATATCACATATCAATAAATAATTTTTCATAATATTGCATTGTCATAGGACCCTTGTATTGTAAGTATACCAAATTTCATTGAAATCTGTTCACGGGAATTTTCTCAAAAACGCGTTGCAAGATTTGACTGATAGTTTTGATTTTTGATTTCGAAACCAAGGGAAACAAGATCTATCAGCCCTTTTTAACTGCATGTAAAAAGGAAGTAGACTTAAAACAATGCATTATTTGTCACTAGACTTCGGCTGGTGCGGAATAAAATAGTTTGTTTAAATTGCTCGTGCAAAAAAAGTTTTAAAATAGTGCTTGTGCAAATTGTCCAGTGGGTTTGGCTTCTGTCAAGGTAAGTGTTTTAATTTTTTTCATTTTTAAAAACGAATAAAATCCATCAGACATAAGCCAAAAAAAGTGTGGGGGTAGATTTCAAAAATTAGAATTTAGATCAAAACATGGCTTGTGTGGTATCAAATAAATGGTAATTGAGTTTGGAGTTGAACAAAATGCATTTTATTTTTTTAAGACAGTGGCCCACTAGGGGGATCTCAAAAATTAGAATTTACATCAAAAAATGTCTTGTGTGGTATCAATTTTATTTTGATCTGTGGAGGTACCAACAATAAAAGGGGAATTTGTTGTTAATCGTATGAGCTTGGGTCCCTATAAATTGGCAGAGTATTTTTCATTTTGTTTGTTTTATTTTGTCCCTCGTCTTAAAAAAATTGGGTAATTATATATTACAAATGTAAAAACAAAATGTAGGGACTCATAAAATTATATAGCGTAGGGCCACATAAATTGTAAATCCGTAGCTGCATAGTGTTACTTGATTGTTATGGTGTGACCATTCTTTTGAGGACTAACGAAATAGTAGTTTATAAAAATGTCAAAAAGCAAGCTGTTTTATACAAGCGGTTTTCAAAGCACATCGCAGCAAGTGCTTAGAAGTAGCGAGTATAAAAACGAGTAATTTTGGCAAAAGTTTTATACAATATTTTATCTTGATCAAAAATTTAAAAAAAAATTAAAAACGTGCCGCAGTCGTAATTTCTAACAAAAATATATTTGACACAAAATTATCAAACAAGAGACAAAATGCCAATTATTATTTTTTATGTCAGTATTATTTTTTATTTTAATTAATTTGTTCCAGAAACCAAAATGTCCGATGCTAAGAGGAGCGAATTTAAAAAAGCGGAGATTGAACAAGCAAACACAACTTCAAAAACATTCAGATGCGCTGCAGAACTTCTTGAAGTTTGGTTTGTTTGTCGCTCAACGGTCATTTTTTGCACACGAGGGCTAATTACACCGGGACTTACGGTTTAAAGTGGATTCCGAACCACTACAAACATCCATGCCCAAGGTGGGATTCGAACCCACGAACTGTTGCACCGAAGGCAAGAGCGCTAACCATTCGGCTGCCAGCTCGGCCAGAACTTCTTGAAAGGAGGTAGTTTGAATACTCCCACAACCGACCAACATTTGAGCAACGCCCAGCACCTAGATACTGACTTTCCGGATATGGATCCCCCTTTGGACGCAACCGTCAGCATTACTGAGTTGGGTAAGTCATCTCAAACGAGTTTGGCGAGTAGTGATGCAGTTCCGTGCAGTTCCAAAAATCAAAATTCGCAAGTTGTGCAGACCTCAGAGAAACATTTAGAATAGGCTACCGTCCAGAAAAAAAAAGTATCTCTTCTGACCCAGGATTATGGCCCAAAATGATGCGTGCAGCACAGAACATAACAAGAAAAGGCTTAGAAATGGAGAAGAGGTTTTAAGAGAATGGATGGTCTATTCAGTATTTCAAAACGTCTTGTAGTGTTTTCCATGTCGACTTTTTGCTGCACCATCTAGCTTGAGCGCTCTTGCCAATCGGAGATTTAAAGACTGGGACCATTTAGGATACTCTTTAGCACAACATGAAAATGCTAAAACTCATAAAGATTGTTTGAAATCATGGCTTGAATTGAAACAAAGATTGAAAATAGGTGAAACAATCGATGCAGTTTCTCAGAGACTCATTGTTTCTGAGAGAAATCTCTGGTCTTCAGACCAGTTTTTTTACGCATTATATCAGTCGTTAAAATGCTAGACGAGAGCTCTCTAGCTTTTCGAGGAACAAGCGATAAACTGTATGAACATAATAATGGAAACTTTTTGAAGTTAATTCAGTTATTGGCTAAGTTTGATTCAAAAATGGAGGAACACGTTCGCAGAGTCCTCAATAAAGAAGAAATCAAAGTTACATATATAGGGAAAACTATTCAAAATGAAATAATTGAATTATTGCATGACAACATAAAGCACCACATCAATGAGCAAGTTCAAAAGGTCAAGTATTATTCCGTAACTGTACTCCCGATGCAAGTAAAGTAGAACAGATGACATTTGTGGTAAGATTTGTCTCCATACAGGAATCAGAGAGTCTGAAGTTCAAGTTAATACCAACGAATATTTTTTGGGTTTTTTTACCCATTGAGAGATCAACAGCTAAGGAGTTGTAGGAGGTTTTACTAGAAGAGCTAGAGAAAAATAGGCTTAAAGTAGAAAACATGCGCGGTCAAGGTTATGACAACGGTTCCAGTATGAGAGGAGAAAAATCGGGAGTACAAACAAGAATCAGAAATATAAACCCCATGTTGCAACTATATGTCTGTAGATAGCGCACTCTACAAATATCTTTGTTTACAAACAGAATAAGATTCTGCACGGAGTGATGTAGATGATTTTTGTTCCGTGTCTTGTCCTTTTCTTTGTCTTGTCATGTTTAAGTATGTCCTATGTTTAATAAACAAATTAAAAACCTGCTCAAGGTAAGCTTATTTAGAAATTGAATTTAATTCTATTAAGATGGTTTGATAAACATGATTAGCAATAAGAGAGTGAAAAATGTTACACACCAGAGCATTTTATGTTCCATGCAGCAGCCATTCGCTAAATTTGGTTGTAAACGATATAGCAAAATCCTCGTTTGAGGCAGCCAACTTCTTCAATACTGTTCAAAAGTTATAAACATTTTTTTCTTCCTCTTCTTTTCGTTGGGCAAAATTACTGAAATATATTGATTCTTACTCCCTAAAACCATTGAGTGATACGCAATGGGAAAGTCGAGTCAACTCATTAAAAGCTCTGCGGTTTCAAATTGGTCCAATTCATAATGCTTTGTATGCATATATGAAGATTCAGAATTCGATAATATGATCAGAGACGAGGCTAGCGGATTATTAAATAATTTGAAGCGGCTCAAATTTATATGCTCTGTTGTGATCTGTATAAAATTTTGAGTCATATTAACCCCATCAACAAACTTTTGTAAACTGTAAATTTTGATAAGTCACAAGCTATTGATATGCTTAGCAACTGCAAACTCTTCTTTGAAAACCTAAGATTAGAACTTTAGAAAGTATCATTTTAGAAGCAACCGAGCTTGCTTCAGATATTGACGTGGAAGCTAATTTCGGAACCACCACACCACGTCATCGTGTCAGAAGCAAAACAAGAACGTTTTTGTATGAGGGCCCGGATGAACCCGTTCCAGACCTCAAACAAAAATGTAAAATAGATTTTTTCACACTATAGATCAAGCAATAAATGCCTTGGAAACCAGATATAATTTGCTAAATACTCACAGTAATTATTTCAGCTTTTTGTATAATACTTTTGTTCTAAAAGACATGCCCAGAAATGAACTACTGGCTCATTGCAAAGATTTGGAAGTAGTTCTAACTGATGGAAATTCAAGCGATCTTAACGCCCTGGAACTAGCCGATAAAATAAGCAATGTTTAACAAAAAAGAATATTATTAACAAAAAAGGAAACCCCTGTTGAAGTTCTCAAGTTTATCGCTACACTTAAGTATACACCAAACCTCAGTATGGCATTAAGAATCCTACTTACATTGCCAGTCACTGTGGCTTCAAAGGAAAGGAGCTTTTCAAAACAAAAAATAATAAAAAATTATCTCAGAACGATGCAGACGCAAAATCGTCTCAATGGATTGGCAGTGATAGCTATAGCACACCAAATTAGTGATAAATTAGACTTGAAACCACTGGTTCGTGAGTTTGCAGAAAGAAAAGTTAGAAAAAAGGTATTTTAATTACTTTAAGTAGTTAGAATTTATTTAGACCAAGACTGAGGTGGAGTGACTGCCTCCAGAAGGACTTCGAGTCAATCAACGTCAGAAACTGGAAAGGGGTCGCACTCAGAAAAAGGGACTGGTGTCGCCTCCTTGAGAACGCCAGGGTCCACACAGGACTATTGCGCCATTGATGATGATTATGATGAGTTAGAATTTATTTATAATATGGGATTTTAGTTTAGTTAGCATTGCTACATTTTAATTTTTGTTATTTTGCATTAAGTGCTAAATTGCTTATCTTGTTATCTGATGCTTGAGTTTTTAATAAAACGTTTTTTTTTTACATTTTTTTCAATGTTTTCTTGACTTTCTGATATGGTCGCATGATATTTACTTAAAAAAACGGGCGGAGGGGCGCAAAATTAAGGTTTTGCCCGGAGCGCCAAAATGTCTAGGACCAGCTCTGACTTCATGCCACACCAATGACCGTGTCAAAGCTACAAGAGTTGAAGTTTGAAACTTTTCGTCATCCACCGTACTCCCCAGACTTTGCACCCACTGACTATCATTTCTTTCAGGATTTATACAGCTTTTATCTGGAAAAAATTCAATTCCACACAGCCTATCAAAAAGGCACGTTTGTTAATGTGTTTATAATATCAACAACAATATAAAATTTCTTAACTTTGGTTTTAAAAATTAATATAATTTAAGCATGAATAGTGAATGTTATTATCCTATAATGGGAATCATTATTGTACTTCGTGTAGGCTTAGCAACATTATGCAACTTGAAGTTGCTTTGATGTTTAAAGTAGTAAATTAGATTAGTATTACTGACCATACGTTTTTTGTTAATATATTTTAGTGATCACACATATTCTTTTTTTAACCTCCATTAGATTTTGTGGAAGAATCATATCCGATCAATAAATATTCCAAAATGTCCCCCATATGCATATAGGATTAAATTTGGAATACAGCAATAACTATACCATTCACAGAATATAATTTCTTTTTTAAAACGTTAGTGAATGAAACAAATAGTGGGGAGAATCGAAAAATTTTAATATGAGTTCTATCATATCAATTTGGCCTTAGCACTGAGCACCGTACGTATCGGTTGTGCCATCAGATTCGTATGTACCCCTCTCTTATACTATCTTCATTCTGGCATGCGCTCAGTGACATCCTGTAATTTTAATATAATGTTTGACCATGCTTGTCAACAGGTGGCAAATTTCCTTTCACTTCTGACTTCCCTGTGCCTCTGAATTATCCTTAATTTATTGACATGTGTCTACAATCGTTTAATTGAAAACCCTCATAAATTAAAAACATAAAAATTGGCAACTAAAAAACGATCTCAGACTAAGAAATTATTGCAAAATAAATGTTGGAAATTTTTAATTAAAACTTCACTACTTTTTTGAAAATGTTTGCATTAATATTTTAAGTACAATTTTAATAAACATGATTTGTATATCAGTCTAATTCTTATTGTGTTAAATTGTCTTATCTTCAAACATTTTCACATCGGTAGAGCTGGATTGATGTACACGAATGAGGTATTTCGTATGCATATTTTATGCATTATGTTTCTATATCTTGTACACCAAATAAAGTTAATGGCTTTTTTACTTAGTTGCGGATTTTATTGTTTAAATATAAGGAAATCTTAAATACTTAAAGATTTTCGACTAATCTTTATTTCCCAATTTGCAATCTATCTTAATTTCTGCATCTTTTTTTTGAATCATTCTATAATGTCTGAATGCCAACTTTCAATGCATTACTGAAAATTTAAAAGTTATTTCAGATAAGAACTTTTCTGAGAAGAAATATTTCACCTTTGCAATTAATATACTTTTCCCAAACAAGGATACTGTATGTGTGAAAAGATCTCGCGCCTGGAGAATTGTTAATATCAGGTTTCCGAACTTTTCAGTTTTATGTAATTCATTATTGTCCTGGGGCCTGAGCAGCTACCAGGCGCGTCGGTAGGCGGTGGATCACCGAACGTCCTGTAGGAATGACAGGATAGCCTTGAATATAGAATCAGAGGCCGCGAACCAGCTCCCGTAAACCCTGGTGTTATGCGTTCCGTGCCTAGGGCTAATTGGCACCGCGGTATTGGTGTCTTAACGGAGCCTCTAGTTGCCTGGCAAACTTCTAGAGTAATTTGCCTTGCCCAGTATCTCAGGCAATGCTGGGTGGACTTATATTACCTGAGCTTATAAATTGTTATCTTGTGGCTGAAAAGACACAAGAAATAACAATCCTTCCTGCATCTACAGGTGATGCCTCTGAAGTTGACCTTGCTGAAAAAGACAAGTGAACTCAGAGGCTGTCTTGTAAAGGGGCAGTAATGAATCCTTCACTTGAGGTAGAAATGACCTCCAAACCATCTTCTGGTGAAAGTCAGGAAGCTATCCCTAGTATGACTGACTCTCTGACCAGATGGGACTATTTCAGCAAGACCCTATCTGCTGGAAATGTCATACGCAAGAGGAAACGGCAGAGCATATCATTTATGAATGCCAGGCTCTTGCCCTCCCTAGATTAACCTCTTTAGGCATCATCGATACTAGAGAGTTACACCTAGACTCCATTAAAGGGTTATCGGACTTTATTAATAAAGTGGGTGACCCGAGCAACTGGAACTAGGAAACATTGGGTTTGGAGTTATTGGTACAAAATGCTGATAAAAGCGGAGGTGCCCAATGACATACAAACCCAATTCTAAGAAGAAGAAGAAGAAGAAGAATTCATTATTGTACATAAAAATTGTCTAATTCTACCTCACAAAACCATACTGATTACTCGAGTAAGTTACAATTACCATAAATGGATTTAGTTTTGAGAACATCAGGAGACCAAAAAAATTAAAATAGGTAGTACCTTTTCTAAACTAATTGTTAATATAAGGTATTACTAGTCCTTTCAAGCACAGTTCATCTGTTGTACATTCCAAAGAAGGGAAGGAAGCAGAACTCTGTTGGAAAATAATATAGTTTCTAATCCCATTCAATAGATTTTTTTCAAACCATCCGGTAGGGACATAATTGTGATAGGATTTATTTTTATCATGATTTACTCTTATGAAAAAGAAGTGAAAAATAGTGAATCCAGATTTAAAGACCAATGAAAGTTTCAATATTTCATGGATTAGTCCTGAGATTAGGCTCTATTTTGATTTGCAAATGTTCTCAAAGAATGTATCACAAAATGTTATTATGAAACGAAACATTTTAATAATTGCACAAAATGTACAATAAGTTTGTTCATTGAAATATTTTAACTTTTTGTGCAATCACAGCAATATTTGTTTATTTAACTCATTACTATACAAGATACTTCAATTGGAGTCTGATTTCGTATAGATTTTGAAATCGCAAAACACGGAAAACATTCACCGATTAAGAAATAAGCAAACAATGCGTAAATTGTAATAGTCGGAGAACTGTGTGGGTCCTGTAATACTATATTTATTCAAAACTGTCAGTTTACCAGCGAACACTGTGGCTTGAAAATTAGAAGACATCGCAGAAAATATAGCACTTGTTTTATAAAAATAGACATTTTGTGAGGTTTTCTCTGATCTTGGATGAATTAACAGATCTTTCAGATACTGCTTAGTTATTGATTTTAATTCGAGAAGTTGCTTAAGACTATAAAGTGTATAAAGAATTGTTTGATATTTTTAGTATTCACGACTTCTGTGGAAGATATTCTTAAGTGAGTTGAAAATTTTATTAATAAAATGAACTTTCGAGGGAAAATCTTGAAATTTCTTACAACTGATGGATGTATGTGCAGCAAAAATATAGGTATGTTGCTCTTATATGTGCCAAAAGATATTATTCTTTAACAGTACTTGTGCGGGAAATGTTTGAATATGTCTGAAGTTCCAAAATCAGTCATATCAATTGTTCACATTTCATCAGATTCAATGGGATGAATCACTGATAATTCCCCATATTTATTGAATAGGTTAATTAAAATGGCTTCTTATATCATACTGTGATACGCTGGCTTAGTAATAGAAAGGTAGTACAGCGCTTTTTCTGAATTTCGAACAGTTTATTAAGTTTTTTTTCAATGAAAATATCACTGAATTATAAAAAATGTTTTAGTTAAATTTCTATGTCGATTTGACAAAACGAGAACGAATAAAACTTGGGATAAAAAGAAAAAAATTGCGAAGTCTACAACGAAATATTTTACAAAGACTGAATTTTTTCGTCCATTTAGCAATAGAAGCTTTGGGTACTTTAAAGATGAATTTTGATACTTCTTTCAGACGTTGATGATACCCCTTTGTGAAAGAAATTAATATTTTTAAAAATCGTTTGATACTGCCATTAAGACTTTCGTTCCGGAATTTCAAATAGAAATTGTATTTAAAGCATAGTGATACAATCCAGATCAAATATTAAAGTTCATACTTCATCTTTGTTAGAATTTTTTATATGTATTAAGCTGATATAATTTGATAATTCACTTAAATTTGTGCATTAGCTGTTTTCTGATTTTGATACCACTTATTGGCGAGAGAAAACATTCTTCAAAATGAAGTACACAATGAATATTTACAGTTCTAACTTAACAGATGAGCATAATAAATATCTTAATAAAATTGATATACATCAACCAACTACTGTGGGAAATAAAAAATCTCATTATTTTTAGTTAGGTGGAGGCGTCTGGAATACACCTAAGTTTACCAAGGTTATACCTTTCCTTATGAATTGATTATAGAAACGTAAAAGTGTGTTTTTTGATGATAGTCACAGATTGAAACCAATGTAATAATTTTTTTCATCTTTCTTTCCCTTTTGCTTCATCTAATACAATCTATAAATTCTCTGATTTTCAATTGTTTCTAAGTTAATGTGATGAAATAAATGTACCTTCTGTTGAGGTTTTTAATTTTAACAATGCATGTCTATTTATAGACATTTTTTAATGTAAGCTGTACACGTATAAGTAGTTGTCGCAGAAAAAGAAATTCTTTTCTTCTTCTTTCCAATCCCCTTTGTTTAGCAATGCTAAACGAGGTCCATGACGTCGTGAACCACCAGAAAGTCTATGACTAGCAAAGGTGATTCGAAGATGTCCTCTTTATTAAGTCCCAGGCAAAAGATAATAAGTTCCGGAGATAGTCTTGGAATTTGTTTTGAGTGTATTAGGATGAGGAAAGAAGCTGTCCTATGATAGGGATCGGTAGATTTCTACCTTTTCTGCCCTGTAGACTCGTATTATGCAGGTTTAATGGTAGTCAATAAGGACTGTGGCAATGAATGAGTGAAATTTCACTTAATATATGTATGTGGCAATGAATGTGCAGTCCAATTATTATTCCAAACTTTATTTGTCAAAGCGTTGAATGTAGGTTCTAATGCGGAAGTCCCCCGCGTTAGAAATGGAATGAGTGCTTATGATAATATTCTATATACTTAATAATGTGTGTGTGAATGGTGCGTATTGTGTAATATGGCAAGGGTATAATTCACCGCAAAAAAACTGGCAAATATAAGATTGAGGTAGACGTCGAGCTGTCAATGCAAAAGTGAAAGTAGAGAGTGTGGTCTTGCTTAAATGCTAAGGCGGGCAAGTACCAATCTTGGGACCACAGGGTTAGTTCCCTGCCCTTGGTCAGCGGAAACCTCGTTGGCCGCCGCTATATGGAAGCAAATAGTTGCGCGGGGACCATAAGGACAACTACCGGACATGACAATGCTAAAGAGCCCAATCGACCTGTAATCCAACGCCACAAAAGCCTTCACGCCAGCAAGATTGAGGACTCAATGCCTAACCGACAAAGACAACAAATTGCCTGGAGGCATGCAGGAGCAGCGGCAGTTCTCTACAAACTTTTGTGCAGTGCAACCAATGCAAATGTGTGCTTACAGAGACAATCCAACACCTTAGTGAAAGTTGACATTGATCGGCCACAGCCGTGGTTTCTCAGACGATCAATGTTCAACATGTTCTGAAAACTACGAGCAAGTGTGTGTGCGCATTCAATGTGATAAACTTTGATCCAGAGGATAGCGGCATCACCTGCAGTCACAAAGGACACGCGAGAATGACGCCTTGCAAAACAAAAAGTGAACTTTACTGCTACAGCAAGGTAAATTCAACCGCGTCCACCAACCCAATTTAAGACAAAGGAAGAGGTCGACGACTTGAACTTTTATTCCGACGACCAAACCTACATTGTAACAAGACTAGCGTCATAGAGCGTACTGCAGCTCTTCCTGTAACCGCAGTAGAGTTGCAAGTCAGCTCGGGGTGAGTTCTGGAGGTTTTCATGGTTTCCCTCTAGACTAGCGTAAATACGGCTCACCTTCCCACAAAGTCCCCCATGAGGGCACTCCCTACCCAGCCTGCACATGTAAAGGTGACGCTCACTGCGTGGGCCTCACTTCGCGTTCGGGCTTTGTGATGTGCAACTAAAAGTTTCAATAAACGGGGAGTGATGCATACACGTTGGGTTGGTGGAGAGGCTTGTCTGGTTTATTCTGGAATCGAGCCCAGAGACTTTGGATGGCAGACCAGATCATCGGTCAGTCAGAGCAATAACCCGTCTGTTCAAACCGGCTACTGGATCAGCTCTCATTTCCAGGCCCGACGGGGGGGCTTGTTGCCTCTCCGTGATGGGTTTATTCTACGCAGCGGACATCAACAGCCTTACACTCGCTTCGCGAGTAGGCTGTCCGCCTGCGGCGTCGAAATAGTTGCGCGGTGTCGACGTAACTGTTTCTGGTCGTGCTTATGAGAAACGACCCCGCAATGTCGAGCGGTTAGGAAAGCATACGGAAGGGAGGTGAGAGGCCTTCGAGAAATCCTCCCCTTTCTGAAATTGACTGTCTAGGCAGTCCGATGGAATGAGGGACCGTAGGATTGAGCCCCTACTTTGGTCCGACTTTCTGGAAATATGTAATCCACGGCATGTTGGAGTAGGGCGGACTACATATTGGAAGCCTTGCGAGTTACCCTGGACTGCAGCTTGGAAAAGGTGGTGGATCCGCGTCGGGGACGGCTAAGGCGGTACACTGGAAGGAACCAAATAAGTTTGGGAGCTGAGCTGAACAACCGCTCAAATTTAACTCTCATGATGGCCACAATTGAAGGAAAATTAGGAAAAAGTATCTATCAAAAATCACAAACTAAATGTAAGGCAAAAAGTCCTTCTAAGAAGGCAAAAAAACGCACTTTTCAGTGCGAACTGGTGAGACTGTGTGAAAGATACGAAATAGACAGCAGCGTGCTCGATGCGCTGTTCGAGCACTTAACAGCGGCTACTGGGTTTTTCTGGCCAAGATCAAGGCCGCGAAGAAACCAACGATGGTGACAAGCAGTTGCCAAACAGAAGAGTCAGTTGGGGGACTCTAATATAAGTCCAGTCGTTACGGTGCAGGATAATGGTACTGCACCGGAGGAAAACTAGAGGAAAGTGGAAAAGAGAAAGAGTAAAAAATCCGGGCGAAGTGGTGCAACTCAGGAAAGGGCCCGATCAGGTCCTATGCTGAGGTGGCCAAAAATAAGGGGAAAAAGAGAGTGAAGAACAGCGCTCTCTTAGTGAACCCAAGGGACGGCTGCAACTTGACATCCGAAGATGTCAAAAGTTAACTAAAAAGTGCGATTGATCCGAGGAAACTCGGAGTATCTTTACAAAGCCTCAAAAACCTAAACAAATTTGGGGTAGTGATAGAGTTGAAAGATGAAAAGGACCTGAGTACCATTCGGGAACAGGTCCAAAAAGTCCTCAGCGACAAAGTTGAAGCTTGGGAGCCGACACGGCGGCTACCCAGAGTCCTTATATATGACCTCCCGGTCACGGACGGAGAGGCTGAAGTCCTTGAGGGACTAAGGACCCAGAATGAGTTACCTGAAGGCCACATGAAGGTGGTCTTCAAACTGAATGGAAAGGGATTAGATAAGCACTGGGTGCTGGAAACGGCCCCAGATGTCTTTAAGGCACTTATTAGAAAAGGGAAGGTCAGCTGCGGCTGGCAGAAACACAGGGTGAAGGAGATCCTGGAACCCACAAGGTGTTTCAAGTGCTGTAGGTTTGGACACCTACAGTCTAAGTGTCCGGAAAAAGGGCAGACTTGCACCGTTTGCAGCTGGCCGCATTCCTTCAAGGAGTGCGACAAGAAGGAAACGAAGTGCGCCAATTGCGACAGGGCGAAAGAAAAGTTCAAACTGAAGCTTAACACAGGCCACAAAGCCGTCGACCTTCGTTGCCCGCAATACAAACGGGAGTGTGAGCGCTTACGTACTCGCACTAATTATGGTAGATACAACCAACGGACTAGAGTATGGCATTTTGCAGATTCATCTCGCAAGATTGAGGGTGGCAACTTTGGAGATACTAAAGGAGTTGGAAATGGGTTCGTCCGACATCCTTCTCCTACAGGAGCCGTATTTGGTGGACGACGAGATTGCTGTCTTTCCTAACTCATTGTCGGTCTCTCACACAGCCGACGGATTGGCTGCAGTTGTCGTTACTAACACCAAACTCAGCGTCTGGACAAAATATGCCGATGCTCACGTGGTTGCGGTTGAGATAAAGGATCTGCACCAATCGCTGCTGATTGTGTCGGTTTATGTTCCTCCAAAAGCAGACATTGGTGGCTTTCTAGAGACTCTCGATAAGATCATACGGTTCCATAAGAGGGTTCTCATAGGAGGAGACTTTAACACCAGGCATCATATGTGGGACCCCGAGTGTCCGTCTAGAGTGGGAACTAAGCGAGGGGAAACTCTCGTGGAATTTCTCATTCGAAACGACCTCGTAATTTTAAATGATGCGACCTCTGCCCCACAGTGATCTTATAAATTTATTGGAAGCATAGACATCCCCGAACAAGTTCCCACAGGCTATTCGGGGATTAGGAAAATTTTTTGCTATCCAAATTTAATCGCGTGTGCCAGTTTTTGTTCTCTTTGTTTTGATCACTGTTCTTCATCCCGACCAGCACCTCCATGTGGTGGCCCTCGGTAACACTAGTAAATCTAGTGACTAACGCTGGCGGAGGAGGCAACTGGCAAAATTGAGACTCAAGATATAAATATGGAGCACCACGAGCAAACCAATTCAGATACACCTAATATAGATGTATCGACAGGCAAAGCTAGACTACAAGATATAGAAACACTGACAGATAAATTAGATCCACAAATGAAATATACAATACAAGATATACTACAAATTGAAAAAGATCTTCAAGTTTTGATAGGAAATACTAAGGCAACACTAACAATACAAAACAAAATGCGTGACGGAATCAGTGAGATTATGAAAATAATTATGACTCAGATGCAGGAAATAGCCTACTTAAAAGGTCAAATGAAAACTACCAAAACATATGCAGAAGCCCTATAAGAACAACCTAAAGAAGAAAGTACCAGATCAAGAAATAGGAGAGATAAATCCAGACAAAGAAAGCCTAACATTATAACGATCTATCCAAAAACAGGAAAACCCATAGCAGAAACAAGGAAATTGATAAAAACGAATTTAGACCCAGTACATACGGGAGAATCCGAAATAAACATCAGGAATAAATATAAATTGATATTTAAACTTGAAGCAGCAAAATATAAGAAAAATATAATAGTTACTAAACAAATAGCATTTAAAAAATATATTGAATCAATAACTAATAAGATCATGTTCGGCAACCACTACAAAATAATCAGAAATAAACTGCAGAGACCACAAATTAACAGCATGATTCGTAAAGCTAACAATGAATTAACCAAATCAACAACTGAAGCAACAAATATGATAATTAAGCAATACTTAATTATCATATGCCTTTTGAAAACAATACTATAATTGATATAGAAAGAAATATAGAGGAAACAGAAAGAGAATTCACGATCTATGAAATTGATGAAGCATTCAAAGAAACTGATCGAAATAAAGAACCTGGACATAACAATGTTTGTTTAGACATTTATTATGAACTATATAATATAAATAAAAACTGGCTTAAAGGGATTTTGAACAAATGTTTGAGTATGGGAAAGTTCCCCGACTTTTGGAAAATAGCCAAGGTTATATTAATTCCAAAGGAGGGGAAGGATCCCACCCTAAAGTCTTCGTATAGGCCAATAAGTCTGCTACCTGTATGGGGAAAACTACTTGACAAACTAATTAACAAAAGACTAACTTATCATTTGAATAAAGAAAAGAAATTAAGCCCAAACCAATACGGTTTTACAAGAGGAAAGGGACGAACGATGCGCTGTATAACATTGTACGAATCATAAAAGACAATAAAGATAAAAAATTATTCACCTGTTTGATATCATTGGACATTCAAAATGCATTCAACTCAATCTATTGGCATCAGATCTTAAATATATTACATACTTATAAAGTAAACAACAACCTACTAACTATAATAGCCTCATTTCTCAAAGACCGAACTTATCTTGATGACAATAAAATTAAACAAAAATATGATTAAGGAGAACCACAGGGATCTAGCTTGGAGCCCATATTATGGAATATTGTAGTAAATGTAAAACGTAAAACTAGGACCAGATATAAACATCCAAGCTTTTGCAGACGATTTGATTATTACAATAGCAAACAAATCTTATTACCATTTTACCAATCAGTCAAAAACACCTCTACTAGTAATCCAAAATTGGGCAGAAAAATATAATTTGAAACTTAGCATGGCAAAATCTAAATATACCATATTTATAATCAAAAAAGAAATAATTAGAAGACCGACTATAAAATATAATAATGAAAACATAAAACACTCGGATAACATAAAATACTTAGGTATACTACTAGACAATAAACTAAGTTGGATACCACATTTAAACGAAATAAAAGAAAAAATATTTGGCATAACTAATAAACTAAATCGAATAACTAGAGCCACTTGGGGACTAAAGCCAAACATCGTTAAAGGAATCTATTTAAAAGTTTTAGAAAAAATCATCCTGTATGGAAGTTCATGCTGGTATAAAGACACTGTAAAATTAAATCTTAAGTTGCTCCAAATTCAAAGAATACCTTTATTAAAACTTAGCAAATGTTATAGAAAAATAGCAACTGATGCAATACACATCTTAACGGGCTGCTTACCAATAGACTTGAAAGCAAAAACTCAAAAATTAAAATATCAACTGTGGCAACAAAAAGAATCAATTAAAATAGATAACACAATATATACACCAGAAAATAGTTGGACAAAAGAAGTAATTTGGGAGCCTCCTTGGGATAAAATAATAATAAATTAGGATAATGAAATTAAATTAGTAGGCTACTATGCATTTACAGACGGATCCAAAATAAATGGAAAAATAGGCTGCCCAATCATAATTAGAAATAAAGAAGAAACAATAAAGATAAAAAAGATTAGATTATCAGATAACGCCACGGTATTGGAAGCTGAGGCAGTTGCAGTATTGTACTCCCTAAATTACTGTATAAAACATAACATAAAACAATGCGATATTCACTCTGATGCTAAGTCAGTTCTACAGGCAATAAGCAACTGGAAAACAGAAGACAAAATAATTAGACAAATCCTAATCACCTTAAGAAATTATCCTTATAACTATAACTTTCATTGGATCAAATCGCATATAGGGATAGAATGGAATGAGAAAGTTGATATATTAGCAAAGCAGGCAACAGAAATTGAAGATATACAATATCAAACACAATGGTCGCGAATTCAGATCAAAAATATCCTCAAACATCAAGAACGAAACATATGGCAAAAAAATGGACAGAATCAGACAAAGCTAGGAATGTTTATGCAATATATCCCAAAGTTTCCGATAAAAGAAATATATCAAACTTCTTCTTAAACCAAATAATAACAGAACATGGTGTTTTTGGTACCTATCAAAATAGATTCCATGGGAAATCGGCAATATGTAAATACGATGGAAATATACAAGACGCAAAGCATGTAATTTATGACTGTCATCACTTTCAATATATAAGAATTAACATGTATCCGAAAAATTACAGTAACATGGAAATAAATAATCTTTTAAATAATATCCAATTTAGAAAAGCAATTAAAAAAATAATAAATACCCTACTTCAGAACAATATAGCAGATGAAAACTTGTAAATATTTAAAAATGCTCATACTTTAAATCAATCAATGTAATCTTTTAAAGTAATCTTATTTGTAGTATAATAGACGTTATTTTTAATGTAATTTAGTCTAAGTAAGACATACGTTAATTTATGTTATACTTATTTTTTTATGACACCGAATTGTGTGCGTCCTCCACCTCTGTATTATACTTTGTATTGTGTTATAATAAAGGCAAACCGCCTTGACTCCGTCTTGGTGGACCGCAGTGTGGTGGCGGCCGGGCTGGGTGCAATGCCTGGACGGTATTGGTCGCCGGATGGCTTGGCTCCACCTTGAGCTTTCGGATCTAGCCTAAGACCTGATTCTCCGTCTCCTGGTGCTTCGATATCGTTGCTCTGGCAGGGGGTGGCTACGTACTGTGGCTTCGCCACACATGTGCCGCTCGTACTTGGCGGGATTACTATTCACATTAGCCTGTTTGACCGTGTGCCCTCGGGCGGGTCGGTCGTAAATCATTTATGTTACCTTCAATTCCATCATAAGGAGGTGAGGCAAAATATTGTGAATGTCACAATGGCACTCCAACAAACGGCGAGAGTCTTGTTCGGGCGCGAGCCTGGGCTACTCAAACGCCTCTATAGGAGTGGGACCGAAAGAATGGCTCTCTTCGGTGTAGGTGCATGGGGACACAGACTGGAATGCAAGACCTTCTGTGATCACCTACAAAGTGTGCAAAAACCGGCACTAGTGGCAATTACTAGGTGTTACAGGACTGTTTCTACTGCTGCTGTACAAGTACTGCGGGAGTCCTACAGCTAGATATCAAAGCAGGCATAAAATATGCGAAGCTAATGGTATTGGTAGAGCGCAGGCCACACTCCTTCTACGAGATTAACCTGCGGCCAGAAGACGTTGAGCAGAGAGTCGACATCTTAAAGTGTCACCCAGCGGACATGTGCAGTGTACCTTTCGACAGTGAAAAACTGACTGGTGAGGGTCTTGAGATCTTTACGGATGGATCTGGCATTGATGGTAAAATAGGTTTAGGGTTCACCATCTACTACTTTGGGCAAGAGATTGTCACATATGGTACTAGACTCGGTGACGATAACTCCGTCTTTCAGGCGGAAATGACGGCACTGGGAAAGGCACTAGATTAGCTCAAAAGTAGTCCGGGCAACAGCACTTGTCATTTATACAGTGACTCGTTGTCCTCCCTTTACTCTCTGGCCGATCCAAATAACCAAAACATCTTGGTAACTTTCTTGTGTGAGCCGTCCCACCCGAAGGTATTCGGCAAAAACATTAGCCGTCGCTAGGTAATCCAGGAACCGTACATGTGCGGCGAGATGGCACAGGCACGAGACCTGTAAAGAAACTCCAAATATGGGAGGACGCAGGGCCAGAGGCCAAGAGGTGCGCCCTTCTGCAATCTATTGGGAATCTCTCTGACTGGAAGAGGGCCGGAAGGCCTTTATTGATAACAACATACAGAATTTACAGTAAGAATATGTACAAAGTGAGAAGGTTTACAAGTAAGGTTATTTACAATATATACAGTGTAGCTGGGAGGAGTTACAGCTGGGGGTTAATCTGAAGTTGGAGTTCGCTTTGGAGGATTAAGCTGACTCCCTTCTTAAAGCCCTTGTTCCTGATGAGCTGGAGCTGGCTGGTACTCAGGTAGTCTCTAGGGAAGTGTTCCTGTCTGACTTCTGTGTATTTTCCGCACCTGAGGATGAGGTGCTCTGGGTCCTGTACCTCGTTGTCAAGGGGGACAGGTGTCACTCTTGTGGTGAAATCTCTTCCTGTAAGATCCGAAGGCTCCATGTCCAGTGAGGTACTGGTTTAGGTAAAAGTCTGCCATGAGCCTCTTCCTCGAGACAGTGGGGAAGATGGCGTGGAGTCTCCTCGTCTTGTTGGAATTTGTCCATTGGGTCTGCCAGGATTTTAGTTCAACGTCGGAGGTGATGGTCTTGAACTGCTGCTTGCTAAGCTTGACAACTTTGTCGACTTCTTGTCTCTGCGTGGCCTCCTTGGCAGCCAGGTCCGCTTCCTCGTTGTGGAGAATGCCCACATGTGCTTTCACCCAATGGAAGGTGAAGACCTCTGAATGCTGTTTGTAGATCTCAATAATTTCAAGTAGAGTCTCCGATTTGGGTCCAAACCCTTTTATTGACGAAAGTACGGACATAGAGTCAGTGTGGATGTGACACTGTGGTATGTTGTTGGAGGTGACGAAGGACATGACCTGTAGTATTGCTGCCGCTTCTGCCTCGAAAACTGATGCCGTGTCGTTGAGTCGAATCTTGAAGCTCTCTACCAGATGATGATCCTGGAAAATGAGCGAAGCACATCCCACTTTTCCATCAATCCTGGATCCATCTGTGTAGGCAAAGCATCCCTCATGGTTGGAGTCCAAAGTCCAGTCGATTCTGCATTTTTCCCAAGGAAGTTCCAGTCTGGGGGATCTGGTCCAGGCGTTGAGACAGTTCCAGTTGTTCCCCTCGATGGTGATGGGCTTCCTGAGGTTCCAGAGTTCGTAGCGCCTTTGGAGAGATCTTGCTTTTAGATGGAGTGGGTCACAACCTGCCAACACCTGCAGCGCTTCAGTGGAGGTCGTTCTGTAGCACTTAGTCACCTTAAGAAGGGCAATACGCTGGATCTGGAGGAGTTTGCTATTTATCTTAGAGTTGTCTCTGTACCAGACCTGGCAGGCATAGAGAGCCATGGGTTCTACCACTCCAAGGTAGATCAGCTTCAGGATGGATGGTTTGACTCCCCAGGTGGCTCTAGAGATTCTTGAAATCTTGTTCTGTAGATTCCCGATCTTGTCTTTGACCTCGCTTAGATGTGGTATCCAGGTGAGCTTGGTGTCCAATGTTACTCCCAGGTACTTCAGTTCGTCTGTATAGGTTATTCTCTTCCCGGAGATGGAGATTCCCGGTCTTCTGGTGATCCTCTTTCCGAGAACGAAGATGGTGTAGAAGCACTTATGGAGACTCAATGCTAGATGATGTTCCTTTACCCAGTCCTCAATGATTTTCATGGGTCTCATGGCAAGCTTGGTGAATTTAAAGTAGGAGCTGTCCTGGAGTAGTACTGCAACATCATCAGCGAAAGCCTGGCAGTGGGCATTTGGGCCGAAGTTTTTGGAGAGAAGTTCGTTGGCGATGACCACCCAAAGGAATGGTCCCAAGCTGGATCCTTGAGGAACTCCTATATTATAGGATATCCGGTTTCCTGATTCATCTAGGTAGGACCTGTTGGAGAGAAAGGAGCACACCACGTCAAAGATGTTCTCTGGAGTTTTGTGCTTGCAAAGATGCTTGACAATGCTTGACCACCTGGCCTTGTTGAAAGCGCTCTTGATGTCGAGTGAGATCAAGCATGAGAACTTCTTTTCCTTTTTGTTGGTCTGGATTCTCTGTATAATTTCCTGGATAGCATCACAGGTGCTCCTACCTTTTAGGAACCCGAACTGGAACTCATTCAGGAGTTTGTTTCGCTGGAAATAGGAGGAGAGTCTTCTCATTAGCAGCTTATCAAGTAGCTTTCCCCAAACCGGGAGAAGGCAAATCGGACGATAGGAGTCACGCTGTGTAAGATCCTTTCCCTCTTTCGGAATGAGGACGATCTTGGCGATTTTCCAGAATTTGGGAAAGACTTTTTCCTGGAGACAGGTGTTGAGAATCTGAAGAAACCACTCCTTGTTGCAATTGTACAGCTCAGAGTATACTTCCAGGCAGATGTTATTGAATCCTGGAGCTTTACTGGGATCCATGTCGTGCAGCGCTTCCTCCACTTCCGGGAAAGAGAACGGTGGTTCCTTGGAGGAGAGACTCGTTCTGTTGATGGAAATGGGATCACAAACCTGGGGAAAATGAAATCTGAGTATCTCATTGATGGATTGATTGACATCTTCAGCAATGTCTCCGTTGTCCAGCTCTACCAGATGTGAGATTGCCGGACGTTTGATTTTCTCCCGGATAACTTTGAAGTGTCCCCCGAAGGCGTTGGCATTCGTGACATTACTCAGGAAATTCCGGAAAGCCTGTTGTTTGGTATCCAGGATCTTTTTCCTGTAGAATGAGGCTTCTTTCTTGAAGATCTTCTTCCACTTTGCTCTTTCTCCGGGATCTTGTTCCTTTTGGAACCTTCTCCTGAGTGCACGGGCTTTGCTCCTGAGGATGGTAAGTTCCTGCGTCCACCAATAGTGACCTTCATTCTTCGGCTTATTCCCTTTTCTCTTGTGGCGTCTGCAGAGGGCCTCGAGCTTGGTCTCAATTTTCTCCACAAAAACCTCAATGTCACAGTCAGTTGGAATTGGATTCTCATTGATGAATTCCGGGATGCTGAGCCTGAAACTTGTCCAGTCCAGAGAACGGGAGTTCCATCTCCAGGAACTTTTCCTGCTCATCTTTCCTATATTGATGTCACAGGTCATCAATTGGTGGTCGCTCGCCGAATAGGAGTCGTGGATCTTCCAGTTATTTACCTCGTCATCCAGGAAGTTCTTGGTTAGAAGAAGATCAATCCAACTCTGTCCTATAGTGCTGGAGAAAGTGGGAGAGCTGTTGGGGTCATTTTCAATGATGATGTCATTTCTCGAACAGAAGTCCAGAAGGACCTCTCCTCTGTGATCCGTCTTTCTGGGACTCCAGGCTTGGGATTTAGCGTTAAAGTCGCCAAAAATAATCCACTTCTCGTTGCTAAATTTGGCGAGATAAGCTTGGAGTGGAATCAGAGATTCTTGCAGCACCTTAGATGGGGGACAATAGATTGAGCAAAGAAAGAGAGAGTGTTCTTTAAGTTTAACTTTAGCTATGATAATGTCTTCCGCAGAGAAGATGGAAGTGATGTTGAAACAATTCTTGACAATTAAAGCTGCTTTTAAGTTAGTGGCATGAAGGATTGCTAAATCAAGAGAGAAGCCAGTAATGAAGTTTTCAAAAGTGAAGGGATCGTTAATAGAGGAAATGTCAATATTGAACTTCTTAAAGTCCTGAAGATGAATTAAGTTTGCAGCTCTGCAGTGATTTAAGGTTCAAATGAGAAAGCTTAATAGTGTTTGAATTGGACTTAGTATCCATAGTCTATTTTAGAGATTAAGTTGTTTAGCTCTCTTTGATACACATGGCAGGTCTTGCTTCGTGCATCGTGCTTTGTACTTACTTTCTTCCCTGCTCTCTTATTGTGATCCCGACAGTTCAGGCAGCAATTCTGTTTGTCACAATTCTTGCTCAGGTGCTTGTCTCCGCATTTACTGCAGGCCTCCTCCCCTTTGCAGTCTTTGGCAATGTGTCCAAACTTGAGACACTTGAAACATTGTGTCACTCTAAAGTGCTCCCTGAAGCTGACACTGGTCCAGCCTATGAAAAGTTTTTTGTGATCTTTAAGACTGTTGAATGCAATGGGATTAACTGAAAGGACCCAGTTGATTCCCGATCTCCCTTTGAAGTTGAACAAGACTTCGAACTCCGCTCCTTCAGCTAGATTGTTCTGGCTTTTAATCTTTGGCACCAACTCTTCTCTGGAGACCTCTTTGTCTACATCGTGTAGGATAATCCGTGGTTTTCTGGCAATCGGCTTCTGGATACTTACTTCACGGTTGACAGCATCATTACTCTTCACCTCAGCTATGAGTCTGTCTAGCTCCTCAGAAGATGGAGTTTCGATCAAGATTCCTCCCTTCCTGACCGCTCTCATCCTCGACACATTTAGTCCAAGTGAAGTTGGATCAATAGCCTTCCGTATGATAGATCCAGTCTCCTCAGAGGTCTTGTCCTCCTTTGGATAGATCACCGCCACATTGCTTTTCCGCATTCTGGACCGCTCTCTTCTGGTCCTTGATCTACTCGCTTCCTTGCGTTTTTTCTGCTGCGGCTGCTGTGTCCTCTCAGGATTGGAAGCCACCACCTCTGCAAATGATCTCGATCTGGCTAGTGAGTTGGCCTGTGCTCTGTTCTCTCCTACCAGCTCAGCATTCCGCTCTATCGTTCCCAGCGCTATCTGCAGGAGTTCGCTGATTCCAGCTACAAAGTCATAGATTCATATCGGGAGGCAATTTGCGGTAGGGAGGTATACCTGCATTATGTACGTGCTCATGCAGGCGCTTTCGGTAACGAAAGGGCTGATGAACAGGCCAAGGAGGCTGCGAATATACCAGAGTCAACGCTGGACCTGTCACGTCCAAGGTCACACCTTCTTAAGGTGTTGCATAAAGAAGCACTGCGTGTATGGCAGCAGAGATGGGATAATGAGGTAGTAGGCCGCCAGACCTACAGACTCTTCCAAACAGTGATCGAAAAGAGAATTTTCGGTAATGCCATCATAGCCCAAATAGCGACTGGACACGGACATGTACCGGAGTATCTTCATAAACGAGGGTACCCGATTAGTGAGTTATGTCGCTCGTGCAATGTGGTGGGGGATTGCCTCCACTTCGTGCTGTCTTGTACCAGGACCTCGGAAGAAAGGAGCAAGCTGGTGTACGATAGCGAAAGTTTAAGTACCATCTTGGACCGGCGCAACTAGTCGTTCTTGAAAAAGATCATGTCCATTGTGTCAGATGACATTCCTATGATGGAATACCAGCGTGCCACCGACGATGTTCCGGTCGAGAACTTGGAGATTTAGGAATAGTATAGGACTTGACGGTTAATAGGAATTGACGGATGAAAAACTGTTCATAATGAGAGAGTTCTAAAAGTAATGGTATCGTACAAATCTTCCTAGAGTGTACTGATTGCCACGTAAAGTGAGTGGATGCCGACGAGTTTACTCGTCTCATCAAGGTATGGTTCACTGTCTCGTCTACCAAGGCAGGTGGCGGCTGCTGGGTGGTAGACTTGAGTCACAAATTTCGGGTGTCTTGGTACTTGAAATTAGTTATAGAAGCCTCGGCTTCTGGCACTAAGCCTCGACCACTCGATCCCCTACTGTAGGACTTGAGGGGGAGAAATTCTTTTAATTTCATAAACATGAGAATATTTGCAAATTGAACAAGACGATGTACGTGTAGGATATCTAATATGATATTTGATTGTAATTGGACATTCGGTTATATAATATTGTGGTGTTCCTTGTTTGCCCCAAGAGTATATTGCTTCTTCTGAATAAATTAGTAAATGGTTATAATCCGCGTGAATAACAATAAAATAACTTTTTAAAGTATTTATATAAGAATGATAATGAGAAGAAGACTTGTTGCTATCGTCTTTCTGCAGATGAATCCTAGAATTCTTGCAAATAATCCTGGAGTTTTGGTTAAAGAGAGACTTAAAATGAAATTTTGGCAAATGGATGTCTATAGTTAGTGATCACATCTATTGTCTGTGTGTCGAATATTTAATTTCTGTCTGATTGATGGTGTACTTTTATAAATAAAATATTTGTTTTAAAAATGTAACTAGTGTAGAAATTTTTGATTGCTGTTAATTTCGGAAAAGAATGATTTAAGTAATTTAGTGCTTATATTACTGAGTTGAAGTTACTCCAGATTGCATTTTTATAATCATGTGCATGCTAATTAAATATCTATAGCATCTGCTTGAAAGACTGAATTGTATTATGAAAGTTTATTTATTTATTTTACTTCATATAAACTTCATATAGATTTATTTATTTTACTTCATAAAGTAAATATTGTTTTTACATATTCTAATTTTTAACAATTTGTGTAAGTATTGTAAGTTATAGAGAAATATGGATTACAAGTTGGAGTTTTAATATTTTTCATGACTTTGATCGATACACATGTTGCTTTTTTGATGGAAGTACTTCTTCGAATGATTAATAGAATTTTTTCCTTCCTGTTGTTCACATAGGTTAAAAGCATTTTACATAAAATAATTATTTAAATATGCTGTTTGTACAGATTTTAGACCCCATAAAGAAGAAATATATGCTTGTTATTTTCTTGAAACTCTGTATCATTGGAATGATTTTAGCTTCTAGAATTATTAGCTTTGAGATAATGGAAAATATATATTTTTTTATCAAAAACAATTTAAAAAATTTAAGTTATTGGTAAATAAACACTAATATCTAAGTTGTTTTTAGGTTTTTTGAGGAAAATAACTCTTGCTTTCTCTGTGGAGTGAAAGCGCTTTTTTTAAGGGGGGAGGAAAAGGAAACATGTTTTGTAGTGCAATGATGCTGTTGATTTTCAATTCTGATTAAGAGTCACTTTTCATCACAAGCCGAGTATTATCTATGAAGGCTAAGTGTGATTTGTCCATAATCATTGAAAAATTTGTTAAAGAAAATATTGAACAATCCATCATTGTATCTTTGGGGAGATCCTTGGTTGTTTCTCCATCAAAATTGACAACACAATTCTTCTTTTTTTTTATTTTTTTCAGAAAAACTGAACGTTAAATGCGTTATATTTGGTAGGTATTGTGTTAAAGAAATGATTTGCTTGTCTTCAGGACACCAAAGGGAGTCAAAAAGGACTTGAAGTTCATATCTTATTTTTTATTTGATTCATTACAGTAATAATGGTATGTTCGGTTGCACGTTCAGTGGAAGTCAAACTGTCTGCAATGACTAAAAGTAAATGTCTCAGACGATTTATGGTAAATTAGATTTAATGGCCAAATAAATAAAAATACTAATTATCATTTTGCTTTTTTTACCCAATACAGCAAAATACCATTTGCTGGTAGCGGCGGGACTAATGACACGGGTGGCCCAAATTTGAACCACTGACCGTAGTTTTGTGAGGCTTTGTTTAGATGATTGATAAATTATCAACAGCAGTTGTAGAAGGGAATATGATTAAAATATTATACATCTTTAGAAATATATATATATATATATATATATATATATATATATATATATGTAGTATCTGGCGACTATTTGGCGATCAATAAACCGCGCTTGGCGTGGTTGGATCCTTTTCGAGAGGTTGCTATATTTTAGAAGAGTTTTCGCCGGAGCGAGGTCCGGATAGGTTGTAATTCTGGTAGGAGCAGAAGGCTCCGAGTTAATTTGTGTTTTATTGTTAATATTAAATATTTAATTGTAATTAAATAAATGTGTTGTCCAGCAAATGTAGATTGTTAAATCTCTCGGCCATTCTACACATCACAACACGCTCTCTTTCGAGAACCAGAGCTGAGAAATACGAAATGGCTTAACTTGGAAAATTCGAATTTCAGAAGAAAGAATAAAACTGTCAACGGAATTCTAAAGTGATAGAAACAGAAGAAAATGTTCAAAAACGTGAAAAAGGAAGACTTGGTAACAGTCTTGCTGGAAATTGGTGAAGAAGCAACTTTTGATTTGAAATTAGCCGAACTGAAACACAAACTTCTGAACAGTAAAGAATATGCCGAAGATGCTGACTTCGTAAAAGAAATTTTGATTTCTACTATAGAGAATAGGAAAACTAAAGAAGAGTTCGAACGAACACAAGCTGAAGAAGAAAGATTAAGAGAACACGAATTAGAATTAGCAAAAATCCGA
The DNA here is from genome assembly GCA_037975125.1 of Latrodectus hesperus. Classification (NCBI taxonomy): domain Eukaryota; kingdom Metazoa; phylum Arthropoda; class Arachnida; order Araneae; family Theridiidae; genus Latrodectus; species Latrodectus hesperus. The sequence goes on along the minus strand of CM075855.1, from coordinate 21,345,423 downwards.
GCTACGCAGAACATAGCGAGCAGTAGTCCGACGCCATTTTCAATTTCGAACACCGGAGGCGAATTCGAAATTCCACTCGACAAGCTGATCAAGGGAGTAGAAACGCTAACGATACCAGTACCGAAAAGAGCAGAATCTTGGAATATATTTTTCGATTCCATAGAAAGAGCATTTAAACACAAGAAAGTTCCGGAAGAATTTAAGTCAGAAATATTATTGAAATTAATCGGAGAGAAAGCGGCAAACGTTCTTGTCTACATTAAAGAAGACGATTTGCAGGATTATGAAAAAGTAAAAACTTTAATTCTAAAAGAATATCAACCTACTCCTCAAGCATGCCTAGAAAATTTTAGAAAAGCAAAACGTTATTCTGGAGAATCACATATTCAATTTGCTTCACGATTAACATCGACATGGGACTATTATTGTAAATCAAGAGCAGTAACTGATTTTGAAACATTAAAAGAATTAATCATATCCGATAAACTGTTCCAAACGTTAGATGGAGAAACAGCTTCGCACATCGCTATACGCCAAGGAAATCAATGGTTGAAACCACAAGAACTAGCTAGAGAATGTGATATTTATTTTGAAGCAAGAAGAAAATCATTTGACGAAATTCGAAACGAAATGAAATATCCAAAGTTTACGGATTCAACATATATGCAAGATAAATATATTCCACCACCCAAAAGAAGAGAATACACGAAACAAAGTTTTACCCCAAAACGTAAGGAATGCTATATTTGCGGTAGTTATCAACACTTAGCAAAAGAGTGCTCAGAAAAGAGGAACGGAAATGGATATATTAAAAAGAATGAAAAGGTGTATTCTACAACTTCGAGGAATACAAATAGAATATCGAAAGAAGATGCTGTAGTAGCTAAAGTTGACACGACTCACATACGAACTGAATCGAAAGAAACTATTATTCAACCATTACAGAAAATTGATGTCTTCATTAACTCTCTGAAAACGGAAGCTATTATAGATTCTGGAACTCAAATCTGCATAGTTCACTCATCACTAATTCCAGATTTAGAAGATCGAGAAGGAGGGAAAGTTATATTAACACCTGCATTTGGAAACCCAATTGAAGCGAAAGTTTGTCGTAAGCCTATTTACTATAAAAACTCTGGAAATAATTTATTTAATTGTGTAGATACTTTAATTGCAGTAACGGACAAATTAAATGTGCCTTGTTTAATAACTCCAGAAACATATGAATTATTAATTAATTCAACAGCCGATCTGTCAAAAGAAAACTGTTCCAATGACAATTCTTCAGGAGACATCGGACGTTCCGAAGGAGAAAATGTGCTCAGTTTAGCCACCGAAACAAAAACAGCTACGGAAGGAGAATCCCCCCCTTTAGAATTGCCTGAGGCGAAAAACGAAGAGGAGGGAGGAAGGGAGACAGCGGGCGCCGACTCTCACTCTGCGGAGAGGTGCGACCAGACAACCGTTCTATCGGAAGCGCAGAAACTCCGGGTGGAGCAAAAGAGTTGCCTAACCTTAAAAGAAGCTTGGAATTATGGAGAGAAGAAAAAGGGAAATTATTTATTTATTGATGATTTGTTACACCATCAAGAAAAAATATTGGGACAGAATGTTTTTCAATTAGTATTACCTCTTAATAGAAGACAAAAGGTTCTTGAATTATCGCATAACTCAATCTTTGGAGCACATTTGGGAATAAAGAAAACAAAGGAAAGGATAAGATATTCATTTTATTGGCCCAATTTATCAACAGATGTAGAATCTTTTTGCAAATCATGTAAGAACTGTCAGCTGAGAAGTCCTGAGAAGAGAACTGATAAAATTCCAATAACTCCTGTCAGAAGACCAGAACTACCATTTGAAATTGTAAATATTGATATAATTGGCCCCATTGACCCTCCATCTGCAAGGAAACATAAATATGTACTATGCTTAGTGGATCAACATAGCCGTTGGCCTGAAGCAATACCATTAAGAAGTTTGACAGCTAAAGCCACCTGCGAAGCACTCTTAGAAATATTCATGAGGACAGGTATACCTCATGTAATTGCTAGTGACAATGGGAAAAATTTCATTTCTAAATTAACTCAAGAATTTGAGAAAAGACTTGGTTCTCATCCCAGATTCTCCACTCCTGCTTATAGTGCTTCGAATGGATTAGTAGAACGATGGAATAAAGTACTTAAACAAATGCTGCATCACATCATTCGAACTGATCCTCACAACTGGGATAAACATATACCATATTTACTTTTTGCCTACAGAGAAGTTCCAAACTGTACTACTGGTGTTTCACCTTTTCAACTTATGTATGGAAGACAACCAAGAGGTCCTCTAGCAGTGCTGAAGTCATCATGGTCTGGAGAGATTCCCATTCCAAATAATCTAAGTGAATCTGCTGTTGATTATCTTCAAGAATTAAAAATAAGGTTAGAGCAAGCTGCAGAGCAAGCCAACTTGATTGCAAATGACAAACAACAGAAATATGCTGAATACTTTAACCGAAGGTCAGTGATGAAAAATTTTAAAATAGGAGAAAAGGTTTATTTACTTATTCCAGATTCAAACAACAAACTCTATGCCCGTTGGACAGGTCCAGGAGAGATTATAAACCACTGTCCACCTCATTCTTACAAAGTGAGATTACCAGATGGAAAGATTAAACATGTCCATTCAAATAAGATAAGAAAATTTCAAGCTAATGTTAATGCAGTTGGAGTAATATTTGAAAATGAAGAAGAATTTGGGGAAATTATAACTTTGCCAGGTAAAGAATTCCCAAATCCATTACAAGTCTTAGAAGTAGGAGAAAATCTGAATTTTGAAAATTTAAGTTCATTACAGAGGAAGAAATTAATTTCTCTTATCAAGCAACATGAAGGACTATTTACTGGAAAATTAAAAATAGCAAAAGTAGAACCACACAAGATAAGATTAGTACCAAATTTAGAGAGGAAGAAACCGTACATCTATAGAATTCCTGAAGCCTTGAAAGAAAAGGTTGATAAAGAAATAGAAGATTTAATGAAGTCAGGACTGATAGAAGAAAGCAATGCTGAGATAGCTCACCCTGTAGTGTGTGTAAGCAAGAAGGATGGCAATATTCGATTGTGTGTGGACTATAGATCTTTGAACGCTGTAACCAAACCAGATGATTTTCCTATGGAAAATGCAATTGACTTGATGTACAGTATTGGGAAAGCAAATGTTATTACAACATTAGATTTACTCAAAGGATACTGGGCTATACCTATGGAAGAACAGAGTAAAGAATTTACATCTTTTAAAACTCATCGAGGACAGTACCAATTCAAAGTAATGCCATTTGGATTAAGAAATGCTGCTGCAACATTTCAGAGAGTAATGAATAATGCACTAAAAGAATTTAAAGAATTTGCAAGAGCATATATTGATGATATTGCTATATTTTCACCAGATTTTGACACTCATCTCCAAGATTTACATAAAGTTTTTACAAAACTGGAATCACTTGGTTTCACAGTCAATTCGAAAAAGTGTTCTTTTGCAAAACCACAAATAAAATATTTAGGACATATCATTGGATCAGGAAAACACAGACCTGACCCCGAAAAGATTAAAGCAATTGAGAAATTAGAAACACCAAAGACTAAATCTCATCTTAGGAGCTTGTTAGGATTATGCAACTATTATCGAAATTACATTCCTAATTATGCTGAAATCGCCTACCCCTTAACAGAGCTCACTAAAAAGAAACGACCAGAAGTGCTGGAATGGAAAGAAGAACATAATGTATCATTCCAAAAGCTGAAAGACCAACTTATGAAAGCAACAGAGTTAATAACCCCAACAATACAGGATCCTTTCATCATTCACTCTGATGCATCGCAAATTGGAATAGGTGCATGTCTGTCTCAAGTGAGAGAAAATAAACATTTTCCTGTGTGTTATGCAAGCAAGAAATTGTCCAAACCCCAACAAAATTGGCCTACTATAGAACGTGAAGCTTACGCTATAGTATGGGCATTAAAGAAGTTTGAATCATGGATTTTTGGATCAACAGTAAAGATTGTGACAGACCACAATCCTCTATCATTTGTTGTGAAAAATGCCCCACAATCATCAAAGCTTCAACGATGGGCCTTAGCTTTACAAAAATACAATATAGAAATCATTCATTGCCCAGGAAGAAATCTTTCTAATGCAGATGCTCTATCTAGATTACCAACTAGTGACTCTTGAACATTTATTTGTGTTTAATAATTTTTTTCTATGTATAAAATTTTGGTTATCTTATATGTTTATTAGAAGTGAAGTGGTAAGTAAAATTAAATATTAGTAATATTTGAAGTATAATAGCAATATTTAGTAAATTTAAATTTTGTAAGTAAATGTTTGAAATATTTACTGTTTATTAGATAATTAATTAACATTGAAAGTATTAACGTTGCTATATTATTTGTTTATATTTCTTAGTTTCTTTTGCTGTAATGTGATGAAATATGTTCATGAAAACAAATGTGTTTCTGTTTATTTACTTTAATAGTATATGTATATGTATAGTATTTCTTTTGAACATTATATTAATTGGAATTTGTGAATTTCTATTAATGTGCATTATGTGTAAATTGTTGTATATGTGTTGATCACAAATAGTCGCTTGATTCGTTTTCAGATTGATGATTAATTCGGGAAAGTAACATCAATCTTGCGGGGGAGGTGTAGTATCTGGCGACTATTTGGCGATCAATAAACCGCGCTTGGCGTGGTTGGATCCTTTTCGAGAGGTTGCTATATTTAGAAGAGTTTTCGCCGGAGCGAGGTCCGGATAGGTTGTAATTCTGGTAGGAGCAGAAGGCTCCGAATTAATTTGTGTTTTATTGTTAATATTAAATATTTAATTGTAATTAAATAAATGTGTTGTCCAGCAAATGAAGATTGTTAAATCTCTCGGCCATTCTACACATCACAATATATATATATATATATACATACATATATATATATATATATATACATATATATATATATATATATATATATATATATATATATATATATATATATATATATATATATATATATATATATATATAAAGTCTAAAAACCGTAATGGGTCCTACAAAATCTCACGAGCAGTAAAATTTAGGCACTCGAGAATATGGTTGGGGGAAGCCTGTGTGGTATTACACCAGTGACACTCAGTAAAGAGTTTCCAACCCTGCTGGAAGGTGAGGGAACTAATGTGACCGCTCAAAAAGCGAGGTAGAGCCGTTTGCTGCTTCCTAGAAATATTTAGACTATATACATACATACATATATATATATATATATATACATATATATATATATATATATATATATATATATATATATATATATATATTACGGTATTTTTTGTATTTATGTGCATATTTAGAGTGCTGATTGAATAGCTATAGTATGTCCTTAACATTGCTTACGATGGATTTCAAAGAAAATGGGCAATATTTCTTGGAACAGGGCAAGCTGTTGCTAGTTCTATATGTTACTCTTATTATTTACTTCTTTTCGAGCTGTTCGTAACGTTTTTATTAGTTTTCATCCATTTTCACAACATTGTATACATATATGGTAATCGAATATGTGTGATGGTGAGGACTGTGAGATAGATGACATTTTCCTTCATTTTCAAAATCAGAAATGTCGGAAAATGACTTTACTACCAAATTACATTACATGTAAATTTTGTATTTTTTTTTCTTGTTGTTTCTTTTTTTATTTTGAAAAAGTAAACAATTAGAATGGAAAGCTTGTCTCTTCTTTTCCTCCGATACATCGCATAACTGCGTGCGCCTGTGTAAAAACAAGTGGCTTTGTGAGAAGCGAATCTCGTAAGTTTTCCTCGATTGATATTAGATAATACTCACAACTATTGACTAAAACAAAGATCTAGTTCATCCAATGTAACTTTATGATGATCCAGTTCAATCAGGACCTGTTGAAGCATTTAGATTCATACATGTCAAGTGAAGTGAAGAGTAATCACCTGCAAGATTGTCAGCCGGTGAAATCAGTGGGGAGATTTTAATTGATTCTTTTTATATTTGTTTCTGTTCAATGAATTTTAATATTTAAATGTAAAATTTTTGTGTTAAAATATCTTGCTTAGTGGAAATTGCATATAATTTCAGTAAAAAGCGATCCATTTGTTTAATTATCAATGAAATAATGGTTGAAATAAATTATTTAATATGCCTGGTCTTTTCAATAGCTAATTTTCTAGAAAAATCATAAAAAGAGTGGCATTTCTATAAGATTTCAATATTGTATTGAGGAGAAATTTGATATTATTAAAGAAAGAATAGATACTAATGGATAAAATTATTGCCACTTACGGTAAGTAATTTATTTGCTTTTACTACTCTCGGTCTAGTATCTGTTGAACGTACATTTTCTGTGACTTTAATACTTGCATCTAAAGAATAGAATTCAATACTTGAATTTAAATATAAAATTTAATACTTGCATCTAAAGAATAGAATTTAATATCTAATTGTTTCCTAAGCTCTCCGAGGAAAATAACTTGTGATTCCTCTAGGGAGAGAACGAGTTTGTTTTAGGGCAAACATACATGTATGGCATTGCAATCTAATTCATGAAGAAAATACCATAACAAGATTATATATTGTTGGCTAAGCATTCTAAATTTGAAGAACTTTTTAAATAAATTAAAATATAGTTCACGAGATTCATATAATTTTTCAAATGTTTTAAAATCTGTGTAAAAATATTTAATACTATAACATCATCTTCTCGATTAAAAAAATTTTTTACTTTCATGATGAACGTTTCGCTTTATAAAATTACGTATTATGAAAAAGATTTCCAGTATTTAGTTTTTTTAAATTTTATTCATGCATTTTTTTAAAAAATAATACAAAATAAAAGTAAGATTTTTTTTTTAGTTTTTCAACATTTGTAAATGATTGCTTGACAAATTATGTGTTCAATTCTTGTTTACACTTTGAAAAAGGCATTTTTTTATCAAAAACTCATCACACAAATTTTTAATACTAAAATTAATTGAAAAATATTCTTCTAAGCCGTTATATTTAAATAACAGTCCATTTCTAAATATATTTAATAACACAAGCAGTGCTTAAAATTTTTTAATATTCCATTATCATATATAAATTATGGATAATCATTAATGGATTGTTCAATTCGTTCAAAAATTTAACAATATATGCCTACAAAATAAAATCAGCTCTATTGTTTTATACATTAAAAATAACTATTTAAAGAACGCATTAAATTTAGTTTTTCATTTTTAAGGTTTATTAAAAAAATCTTTTTCCAATTGAAATAATATGAAGCCCATCTATATTATGAAACGGAAGAGGTGAAGTAAAAGGCGGCCTTCATAGCCTTTTTTTACAGATTTGTAACATCTTGTGTTACATTTGATTTTATAAGAAATGGTGATCAAAATGAGTTTGCTGCTCACCGTGTCATAATGACAGTAAAAGGCTCTTGACAGAATAATACACAGAGTTCGATCTCAACCGTTGCTGAATCATGAGTTGCTTTCTGGATGCACATCCTTCGCAGTTTTCCGGGTTTCCTTCCTTACGACACACTCATTGTCAATGGAACTGTCCTTTGCGACACGTTAATACCACTATTTGTGGAACTGTCTTCCACAATTCAGTCGTGAGATATGGACCTTAAGAGACCCTATAAAATGATCCACTCAAACTTATCCACTTCCAGATTTCAAGGACTGTAATTTCACTGTTGAATGCGAAGATCAAATCTCGCTCACAATCACAGTGGCACGTGGAACATGTTCCACGTTTGCAAGCACTTGGGTGTTTGAAAGTTGCTCGGGTGTTTTTTCTTACAGCACAGGGATATGGCTCCCGTCTATAAAAATTCTTTCCGAAAGTCTAAACATGGCAAATTAAACTATCAGCCGTACTTTGTCGAACCATGAAAACTTTATCATAGGATCGATAATTTTCCCTTTATTACTGAATGTGGCCTACTAAAAAATATAATAATGCTTTTTTTTTTTCAATTTCTATGTTAAAAAAAATAGTTATTTGCATACTTGGAAATAATTATTTATATTTTTAAACTTTTTTTTACTATCGCTTTTGGAACATTGATTAAATTAGCAGAAGTTATTTAAAAAATAAAATATTAGGACATTTACAGTGACATTGTTTCTTAGAAAAAAAATTTGTTTAATGATTTTTTATCAAATTTTAATTATCTGAAATACATTTTCAGGTAAATAAATTTGCTTAATGATAACGTCTAGCTACTTATGAAATAAATATATTTAATTGATCGAGAAGTATGAATATGCATTTCATTCTTCAAGATTGATAAAAAATTATTTGAATTCCTGTAATGTTATTTCAGTGTAAAATCAAAGCAAAAAAATCGCTGCATTTACTAATTTTGCAGCTTTTAGGGTGAATATCAATGATTAGAAAATAACAACAGTGTGTTAATAAAACAACAACAGCCAACGAAAGTAAAATGACTACCAATTAAAACGTAGAACAAATAGCAAAGAAAGTTCTCGAATGTTCTCGAAGTGAAACTAAAAAAGCTATTGCCACTAAAAAAAGCGCATATATAACGTAAAAATTATTTAAAACACGAGAAAAACGATATCTGGCAACGAAAAAATAAAAATAGTAACAAAAACTAAATTTGGCAACACTACAATAAAAACAAAAACTGGAATCGGCAACACTACAACGAAAACAATGGTTTCCAGATTTGACGAGAAGTTGGTTTGGTTTGGTTTGGTTTGTTTGTCGCTCAACGGTCATTTTTTGCACACGAGGGCTAATTAGACCGGGACTTACGGTTTAAAGTGGATTCCGAACCACTACAAACATCCATGCCCAAGGTGGGATTCGAACCCACGAACTGTTGAACCGAAGGCAAGAGCGCTAACCATTCGGCTGCCAGCTCGGCAGATTTGACGAGAAATCATCTGTATGGGGATACTGAACTTATACACAAATTTTATGTTTTGAAGCTTTTAATTTCAAAACATAAAATTTATTCATTTCATTATTATTTCTTAATTTGTGTATAGTTTATATACATTATTCATTTCTTAATTTGTGTATAGTTATTATACACTATTCACTTCTTAATTTGTGCATAGTTATTGTACTGTACAGATGGAGGACAAAATAATACGAACACCTGTGAAATAATGGAAGATATTTATTAATAGGGGTTAGACCACCCTTTGACGGAAGTACAGATTTAATGCGACGTGGGATAGATTCATAAAGGTCATGGACAATATTCAAAGTAATATTAAGCCATTCCTCCTGCAGAGCGGTCTCTAATTCCGAAAGTCCAAATGGAGGTGGAAATCGGGAACGAAGTTTGGACTCCAAATATTCCCATAAATGTTCAATAATATTCAAGTCCGGGGACTTAGGGGGCCAGGCGAGGTGTTCAACTTCATCGTCATGCTCTTCGAACCATTCTTGAACGCACCTAGCAATGTGGATAAGGGCGTTATCGTTTTGAAAAAGCGGTTGCTCTCCAAGGAATACAGTCGGGACAAAAGGATGTACATGATCCCCTAGAATGCTTAGATAGTGATTGGATTTGATCCTCCCATGCAGAATAACAAGTGGTCCAAGACCGCGCCAAGATATCGCACCCCATACCATAATGGAGCCACCCCCATGCTTCACAGTCGGCAAGAGGCATTCAGGATGAAACGCTTCTCTAGGTGTTCTCCAGACATAAACGCGTCCGGTCGCCTGAAATATAGTGAATGACGATTCATCTGACCATATTACCTGTTTCCACTGCTGTGGAGACCAGCCTTTGTGATCTCTGCACCATTGGCGTCGCTTGAAAGCATTAGTTGCTGTCACCAAAGGTTTACGAATTGCCACTCTGCCATAAATGCTCGCAGTATGAAGTTCCCTTTTGACAGTTTTTGTTGAAACGAGGTCCTGGAGAAGATTGTTCATTTCGAATGTTATATCGGATAACGATTGCTTGTGCTTTCGGGCTATTATGCGCTTCAAGATCCGTCTGTCCCTATTACTCTTTTTTAATTACATATATTTGAATAATAAAATTTTTAAACGTTTTTATACGCAGTTAAAATCTTTAAAACTACAATTCAAATTTGTATTTTAATGAAATAACTTTGCCTTTTACAGTATTTTAACTTAGAAAAAAAAGTAAATTTTGCTTATTAAAAAGAATAGGAAAAAGATAAAAACATTTGAGATTTAGAAAATTTTAAATATTTAACAATAATGAAATTTAAAAAGTTTCTAAATCCACAGTAAATGAGTGCCGAAAGTAAAACTTCTGTCTTTCCAAAACAGTTCTCTCCCTTCTTGTGATGACTCGTGATCCCAGTCAGCAGGCCTTCTTATTCTCGAAGGTCACGGTCGAAAGCGGTACGGCGAGTTGAAGATGCTGGCAAGTATGGGTGGAATAGTGACAGATTTCAGCGTCATGATGGAAGCGGTCGTCTAAAGCAACATCCCCTTATAATACGGTGGCGACGCCTTGGGCCACAGTAGATCGTTGGGACAGGGATTATTAGATCAGTTATTACAGTGTCTGATTCATAGCTATCAACCATTGGAAGATAGATCTGCACATGATTGCCTATCATAGCTATTCACAGACAGCTGATAATGCGAAATTCATGCTCATATCGACCGTTATGCCACCTTCTATTAACCCTTCCACACGGAGAGTTGCAGTAGTGGTTTTGCCTCGATCAACTTGGAATGATGCTAACTAAGGATGTATAGGCTGTAGCTACGAATCCCGCTTCCCTCTGTGTTCTAGTGATCATTGAAGACGCGTCTGGAGACTCTCGGGACAATCTGCCGAATCAGCTTTCGCAATTGTACACCACATTGCACGCCATTCAGAAGTTAATATCCAAGGTATTACTTTTCCCTGAATAGCCGGGGCTCTTTAGTCATTATTAGAGGCACGCTTGCATCATAGAGATAGGTCGACGACATTCTGAGACTTGTTTTACTACCTTCCCTCGTACATTAATTTTGACGCTATTTTTCAGCAAAATAATGCCAGCCAAATCACCAGATCTCTCTTATCGAGCACGTCTAGGATATGGTATTGAAGCTTTTGCATTTATCGGGAATTGTTGATGATCTAGCCGGACGATTAAAAATAAAAGTCATTAAGAAATACCGCAGGAGACCATCAGGGAGACCAAGCCGTGTGGCAGCTTGCATCCAAGCTTGAGGTAGTTCAACAGCATATTGAGATCGCTGCTTTTTGCGTCACTGAAATAACTAATTCAATTGTTTTGAATTTGTAATCATTTTCTATTCTGTACATAATTTTCCTATCCACAAATTTTTGTCTTTCGGACAACTCCTTCTTGGTGTGATGGTTTTTTTGTTATGGAGTGTATTTAATTCAAAAACTCCTATCAAAAAGCTCTGAGGTTGAACTTTACAGCGAATTGAAAAGATAACTTAAGAATTCCACCCTCATTTAAAAAAAGAAAACCAAATTAATGTTTTCTATTCATTTTGAAAAGGGGTAAGATAATTTTAATATAGTTTACAGCGGCATGTTAGAAGATTTAAGAGGTTTTTAAAATATTTATTCTTTTCCAAAAAACTGCTTATTTGAGTAATCTATTGAACAAATCTTCAATTTTTAATCCAAATTTTTAGGTACTGAAGACAACTCGGGCAAATATTTCAGAAAGAAAATTATTTAGCTAGATATTTCAGTATAGCAAGTGAAATTATCAAACATTTAAAAAAAATTTGACATTGTTGTCAAAAATTTTTAAAAGCGTTTTTACAAGTGTTTTTTTAAAGTTTTCTTTATTTATAAACATTTTTTAAAAATATATATAAAATACCAATGGTCTAATAACACAATCCGTTGGAAATCCAAATTGTGGAAAATCCTGATTTGCGGGGTTTTCTTTATTATTGTTACGTTTCGTTTTAATTTGAATAGTTCCGAATTCGATTTCTCGATCATGTATAAAAATGGAATTCTTTTCAACGTAACATAATAAAATTATGGGCCGAAATATCTACGCGACATTTAAATTGAAGACAGAAATTATCAATAATGACTTTGAAAAACAGAAATTCAAACATTTATTTCTTATCGAAATCAAAACATTGCTCGGCGAGTACGGATGCATACTGAAAAAAAAGGTTTTAGGTTACACAATAACGCAAGCAGTCACATGGGTGACGTCACTCGCTTCTCTGGCAATTGATTGTTACATATCCTCCCACCTTTTGTTTTGGGAGAAAACAAAATCTAAATGAAAAAGAAAAAAGTTAGTTACAATTATAAGATTACAGATTTAGTTTTTGAGGAATTTTCACTAATCGTCCAGTTCTGGTTGTTTTGGGTAAGTCCTTATCATCACTGAGCAAAATTGTTCTTAGAGAATCACTGGAAATGTCATTTTCTGATACCGGTGGCAAATCATTTCCTTCAGCATCTGAAAAGGAATCACTTCTCACATTTGATGTAGTTGGGACATCATCTTTATCAGTAGTTGCTGAAATCTCTAGGGGAAAAATCCTCTGTATAGGACGCACTAAAATACCGGATTGTGTTTTCGATTTCACAGTTCTGGCGATATCATCTTTGCGAGGAATCAACTGCATGACTTTAGCAAGAGGCCAGTTCAAACGTTTTTTATTGTCGTCTCCGATTAACACGATTTCTCCAACTTGTATTTTTGGAGTTGAACACCTTCTGTTTAGACGCTGTATAAGTTGACCAAGGTATTCCTTTCGAAAGCGCAGCTTTAACTGCTCAGTTACTTTGGCCCGATGTTTAATTCTGATTCGAAAATGCTTGGCTTCAACTTCATCAATATCTGTGGTTACACTCCTTATCTTGGGATCGTTTAACATGAACATGGCTGGTGTTATAGGCTTTATATCTTCAACGTCCTCTGAAAGATATGTGAGTGGACGTGCATTTATAACAGATTCACAATCTGAGAGTACTGTAAGTAATTCTTCATATGTAAGTACAGCCTTTCCGAGGGTACTTTTAAGATCTTTAACCACTCTAATCAGTCTTTTCCAAAAACCACCCCACCAACTCGTGGTTGGAGGGTTGAATTTCCAAGAAATACGTTGGAGGGCTGTTTCTCGAGTAATTTTCTCCCAATTCAACAGACGAAAATCTTCATTAGCTCCATAGAAATTAGTGCCGTTGTCGGAGTAAATGACACGTGGTCTTCCTCTTCTGGCAATAAACCTTCGCAAACACATTAAAAAGGCTTCTGTGGACAATGAGGAAGCCAACTCAAGATGAACCGCTCTATAAATGGCACAGGTGAATAATACTACCCATACTTTGTCTCTATGTTTAATGTAAAGGGGGCCAGCAAGAACAAGTCCAATTACTTCGAATACAGAAGCATCTTTCACTCTGTCAGCTGGTAGAGTAACTGGATCACTAACAAAAGGCTTAGATTTGAAGCGTCGGCAAGGAATACATTTTCTCACTACTCCCCTTATTGTTTTTCTCCCTTTAACTATCCAGTAATTTGAACGTAATAAATTTAATAAAATCTGGGCACTTGCATGACAGTGATTAATATGATATTGTTCTATCAATCTTTGAGTAAAAATGCTTTTATCAGGGAGTAAAATAGGGGCTAGGAATGAAGGTTTGTCAATTCGTTCTGTTATTCGAGTTTTAATTCGAAGTATACCTTCATCATCTTTAACTGCATTAAGATTTTTTAAATTATTTGGAAGAGGGATAAAATGTCTTTGTACAAGACGAAGGAGTACTTTTTCTGCCGATTCTATTTCTTCGGGCGAAAGGTTTCCGTAACTCCTTTCACAACCTCTTTTTCGTACATTGCTGATAAAACGTAGCATCCAACCAGTCATTCGTAGAATAGAATTGAAACTAGAAAATCTGAGGGCATACCAATCTGGTTCTGTATCACTAAGATTAATGTTACAAAGTTTAACGATTCTTTTTTCCACTTCGATTTTGGTTGGTTCGTACACTAATTTATTCTCAGGCCAATTTTCTGGTAGTTCTTTGAGCCACTCGGGACCCTCCCACCAACGGGAGTCCAAAAATTGACGAATAGAGCAACCTCGCGATAGAATGTCGGCGGGATTGGAAACTCCTGGGACATGTCTCCATTAGGCATTAGGTGCCAATTGGTTAATTTCTTTAACTCGATTGGAGACAAAGACAGTCCAACCTCCATGTTCCAGGATCCACCACAGTGATACCATTGAATCACTCCAAAATACTGTTTTTAAGTTACTTAAATTCAGGGCCGTTTTGATCGAATGAGCTACTCTTACTCCAATGGTGCAGGATAATAACTCTAATCTTGGGATGGTGATAGGTTTTAAAGGAGCTACTCGTGATTCAGCTCTTAAAAGACAAATTTTTACTCCATTGGAAGTGATAGTTCTAAGGAAAACACAAGCGGCATAAGCTACTTTGCTAGCATCCATGAATACATGCATTTGTGTCGAGTCATTAATTTCTGTATAGCGGGCTATTTCAACATTATTTAGTAAATGTAGATCATTAATCCCTCTTTTAAAGCTATTCTGATCTTCAGTGGGTAAAGGAGAGTCCCAGGATAGTTTTAATTTCCACATGTCTTGCAATTTAATTTTTATGGGTAAAATTGCCGCTGACAATAAACCAATGGGATCAAAAATCTTCTGAATCGTAGCCAAAATTACTCTCTTAGTTATTTTCCCACCTACTTCTAAAACAAAAGGATAAACCTTTATATCACAGTTACATTTCAAAGTATCACGGTCCAAATTCCATAAAATTCCCAAAACATTGGTGGTTCCAGGACTTTTCGTAATGTATTTACACTTGACATTGCTCTCCCACCATCGCAAGTTGAAACATCCACGTGAAAGTACTTCTATAGCTGTTAAAATAAAATGCTCTTGTTCTTTGATATTGAAAAAACCAGAAAGGCAATTGTCTACGTAAAATGATTTTCTTAATTTTTCAATTATTTCGTTGTTTTCTACAAAGGTGTTGTTTAGCAAATGGGAGATGGATGCTGCTAAGAGAAAAGGGCTGGAAGTAACCCCAAAAACTACTCAACAGTGTCTATAAATGACCATTTCATCTTCGCACGGATAAAAAAAAGCGTAAAAAGTCTCTGTACCTTGGAGCAATAGACAATTGAAAAAAAGCCTTTCGATATCTGCAGACAGGCCAAGGAAATACGAACGAAATCGGTCAATCAGGTCTGGGATTAATTCAATGAGATTTGGCCCTTTATATGAAAGTTCATTCAAGGACGGCTTGCCACTAGAAAAACTAGGGGCGTCAAACTAGAGAAACTAGAGTTGCCACTAGAGGTATCAAAGACTGGTCTTAATTTTGTAGTAGTGCTTTATTTTTTGACTATAGGCCTATGTGGTAAATAGTGACACTAATAATTTCATTTTGGGGTACCCTTTCAATTATATCAAAACACTCCCATTCCTTAAACACCATTTCGTAATCCTTAATTAATTTTTAATCTTTTGATCGTTTACACATTTTTTTGGTGTCTATTCCAAGTTAGTTCCTTGTTATCGGGCAAACTTGAAGTATCTGTTTTAAAAGGCAAACCTAACTGGTATCTACCAGAAGGGAGTATTTCCAAACCCTCTTGAAAATCTTTTAATAACTCAGAGTGTACAATATTATGTTTCTGTTTTCAGAAGGATCTAATATACCAAGATTTTCTAGATTCCAAAATTCACTAACAGATAAATTATTAGCATGCAAAGATAAAGCACATAAAACAGAGTCATTATTTACATCATAATTATCATTTAATTTCTGCTTTCCAACAACAGTATACCCCAGCCGGGTTTCAATAGCAACTAGACTGGATTCTAACTTCACAGAATGACCAGTTGACAACATTCCTGCCACATCAGATCCAATCAAAAGATTTATATCATAATTAGGGATTTCGAAATCACTCAGTATAATCCCTTTTTCTTTCAGTTCATGAATATTCATCATATCAGTCAGTTTAGGAGCAAAACCACAAATTTTGTTTTCAGATAAAACCCTCAATTTTACAAGAAAAATCATTTTTCAAACTAGCAATTTTCATATCGTATACTTCATGAGAACAGGGTTTCGTTTCTTGACCACCAAAAAGTCCATGTATTAAAGATAATGACCTTTTGGGTTTTAACTTTAATTGTTTAACTATTCCTGAACTGAAGTAAGAACATTGGGATCCTGTGTCCAAGACTTCTCTTACTAAACACTGTTTCTTTTGATTCATAACTTTAACAATAAGAGTCATTGAATAAACATTTTCTACTCTAGAATTATTTGACAATACAGTTGTGGATACAGTTTCGTTTTTACTGGCAGGACTGTTCTCCTTATCTGAATAACACATAAGAGTACAGTGATTTTTATTACAATGAAAACACTTCACCTTAGCCCTGCAATTTTTAGAGGTATGTCCTGTTCTCAAACAGGAGTAACAGGCCCCCTTCTGACTAAGAATTTTAATCTTTGATCTAAATGCATTTTTCTAGCAGAAAAACAATCTTGGCTGGGGTGTTTCTTATTGCAAAAAAGACAATCAAAATTCCTCTTACCTTGATTTTCTGTTTCAAGACCTTGATTTTCATTTTCTGTTACAAGAGCGACAGCCGTAGTAACATTCCTTTCACGGGATTCCTTGTTTTTGTCGATTCGGGGAGCTCCAAACCCGGTACGGGCGAGCACAACCATTTCTTGTCCTTGAACTTCTTGTCTCAGAAAAGATATCAAATTTTCTAACAAACGTACTCCTTCGTCAAGTGTACTTCGGTTTCTTTCCCAAGCTATTAGGACACTCTCAGGCAAGCACGATTCCACAAGGGGAGTTAAAAAGTCCCCGTACTTTTCTTGGGTTCTTTCTAGGCTGTCCAGCGCACGCAATTTTGATTCCAGTTCATCGTAAAGAACAGCTAAATCCGTTTTAGTTCGGTTTGAGGAGGCATTTCTCATTACCATAGTTAACAAGTCTCTGACGTAAACTTGTACAAGTAGATCACTCCGCCCGAAGCGATCCTGTAACTGACTTTGGGATAGTTATCCGCTGTTGGCGGGAAGCTTTCTACTAATCTTGCTGCTTTCGATTTTGGCACTATTGCCTGTAGCAAATACTGGAACTTGTCTTCTGGTGGAATTTTCTCATCATCATCAATTTTGGAGAACTGACTCCAAAAACCAAGCCATTCTCGAGTCTCACCGGAAAATCGCTTTAGTTCTAACTTCGGGAGCTTGAATTGTTTCTTATTTGAGGTATCTTGAGAGACTTCCGTTTTCATAGTTACTTTACGGCATTTTTCAAAAAGTTCAATATATCTATCACGATATTCTTCTGCTGTAATGAAATCTTCTTCATATAACCGTTCCGCATCTTTTGAAGTTAAAATTTCGTTTTCTACTTCTTGTTGAGAAACTTCTAATCTTTGAAATTTGTCTTCTAACTGCGCGGATAAAACCGAAATAACATTCTTATCTACTTCTGGATTCAAGAATTCTTGAATTTTATTCCCGCAGACTGTAAAGGATGCTCGAAGCCCTTTTCTCTTCTGTTTCAACAAATCCATTCTTCAGTAAAACTTTCATTTCAATCTTCAGGCCCCACGTTGGGCACCACTTATGTTACGTTTCGTTTTAATTTGAATAATTCCGGTTTCGATTTCTCGATCATGTATAAAATTGGAATTATTTTCAACGTAACATAATAAAATTATGGGCCGAAATATCTACGCGACATTTAAATTGAAGACAGAAATTATCAATAATGACTTTGAAAAACAGAAATTCAAACATTTATTTCTTATCGAAATCAAAACATTGCTCGGCGAGTGCCGGATGCATACTGAAAAAAAAGGTTTTAGGTTACACAATAACGCAAGCAGTCACATGGGTGACGTCACTCGCTTCTCTGGCAATTGGTTGTTACAATTATATTTTCAGATCGCAGAATTGCATTTAAAATTATGGAAAATGAAATTAACTTCAAATTGTTTCTTCTGTTATCTTTTCTTGTTATTGTGTGAGTTAAATCATGAATGTTCAGATTTTGAAAGGAAGAAATAGAAGTCAACAGTCGTTTTAACACAGTGGTTAAAAAGATAGTCACAAGCTTTTTACAGTCCTAATTCAACTCAACATAACATTTAAGCTGACGATTCTGTTTAGATTATACCGGTAATAAAGTTAAATTCGTTATTGTTTCATCTGATTGTCTTCGAAAGAGAATATTTATATTTTTTTATTTAATGTAAGTGTTAAATATGTCTTATATTTTGCTATAAATTCAGCATGAAGTAAAATATATTTCCATTAAACATTTAATGTATGTGAAATAAAACCTGTAATTTTATTACTACTTCAAATTAAAACATTTCAAAACTTTTTTTTTATTTTTCTTTGCTGAGTTTTGCGGTTCCTTCCCTAAACAACCTTATGAATTTCCTTCATTTACTGTGCAATTAAATATTGTAATTGCAAAATATGTTAATAAAATTTTAAATTATTTTATTGTTTATTATTAAGTTTAGTTCCAACTTTGTTTTAATAACCGTTTTGAAAATGATTTGAAAGTCAATGCATTTTCCACTTTCAAATTCAAAGTGTAGAAAATTTCAATTAAATGTTCTGGAAAACATCTTTATCTTCTTATCCTAAATAACTTCCCCTGTTTAAACTATTAGATCTTGTTTTGTATTAACCACTGTTATTATTTTATTAGATTTATTTTTAACGGCCATTTTAAAAGAATTGCTTGCATTAAATTTCTTATCCTAAAATTAACGAAAATAAATTTTTTTTTCAATGTATCATACATTTGTGCTTTTATTTGACTTTAAAGAATTGCTGATTATTTTCCATTTGGCCATTATAAATGTACCAATCAAACTTTAAAAATGTAAAACATTTTATAAACTATTGTATAGAAATAAAAAATAAGAGTAATGCAAATGATGTTACTCTATCGCCGAGCTGGCAGCCGAATGGTTAGCGTTCTTGCCTTCAGTTCAACAGTTCGTGGGTTCGAGTCCCACCTTGGGCATGGATGTTTGCAGTGGTTCGTAATCCACTTTAAACCGTAGGTCCCGGTCTAATTAGCCCTCGTGTGCAAAAACTGACTGTTGAGCTGACAAACAAATGAAACGAACGAACGATGTTACTCTATCGTCTTTTGAAATTAGATTAGAAAAACTATCAGTGTTTTAGAAAAGTATTTGTAAAATACAAAACTTTGATGGAACTGATAGAATCTGAATATCACACTAAGAATAATTGCAATCAGTTCGCATTTATGAATTTCTATTGCATTGAAATTGGAAAGGTTTTGTGAAGTCAAAGAATTTTGGAAAATTAAAATACTTTTTATCTGTTTTAAATTGTGCTTTTTTAGCATCTTAATATTGTATGAATAAAAATTAATTTTGTTATATTTATTAAATAAAAGTTTATAAAAATTTTTAAAAAATTTTCATCACCTTGTTAATATTGTAAGTTGAAAATGTGCTAAAAATCTTGAATAATTTTTCAGAATATTGGTTTCTCATAGACTGTAGCACAAAATGATTAATGTTTATGGAAGCAATCAATTTTACAGTAAAATGTTGCTTTGAGTTTTGTCTAATTCAGTTACATTTTTTTCAAATTTATTCTTTCTTTAAATCCACCACAAAATATTTTTGCCAAATACTGGCTTGATATTTTGGAAACAATAATTTAAATATCTAAAAATGCTTCTAATTATCCATCCTTTACAGTTTATAAGAAAAGATAATTTCTATCTCTTGAAATAAAGCAACATAGAAAAGTAATACTAAATGTAAAACTTGTTTTTCTACTGAAATGTATAATTTAAAGATCAGATAATGCTTAAAGATTTGTACAGTTATCAGAGTATGCTTCAGTCAAGAGAAACATAAAATAAATTTTGGTATAGCTGCTGTATAATCCAGTCTGCTAACTTTTGAATTTTTTTGGCAAGGAAGTTGAATATTGTTGGCAATATTCAACAGTGTTCATAAAACAGAAATAATTATCAATTCAATATATCAAATCTAAAAATAACTATTTAAAGGTTTTACTAAAATGGAAGTCTCAAACAATTCATTACTTTTTAAAATTAACCGTTCATTTTATAGAAACTTGCTTTTTCTTCAGTTTTTCCTTTTCTATTTCAGTCAGCATGGTGTCCCATAATATGAATTGCTTTGAAAGTGATAAAATCTAATTAATAATATTAAGTTGGGATAATTTGAGTTCATATATTATACATAACAGAACAATAGAGACATTGTTAACTCTAAAAAATAGTTTTTTAGATTGCTAAGATGACGTATTGTAACGTTTCACAATGTCGTAAATATTATGGTTGCCAAAATAGAATTTTATTCATAATTCTTATAGGTCTCTATCTCTATGATGTCATATAAACCATGTTGCCATATAAACAAGAAAAATCTGCCTCCCAAAAAATAAATCATCAAACTCAGAGTTTGACATGCTGGTTTGTTCTGCATCTGTGTCTGAATTTTTAATATGAGGCAAAACATTAACATTAAATCAATAATGTGAAAAACATTTTTCGACAATTTATTTTAAATCAGTTAAGCACAGTCGTTGATCTTTGTTGAATTCATCGATTACAAAAAATATTCAACAGTTTTATTAGGTAGAGGTTTGTAAACTACCAATCCATTCTATACCAATGTGAATAATAGTTTTTATAATAATTTGTTCTTGATTAAATGACAAGGCAAATTTTATACAATCTTCACACTATAATTGGTTTAAATATTAAGATAATTTACAATATAAAAATCCTGTAATTTGATCTTATGGCAATGTAAAATATTATAATAAAAGGTTAAAATCCTATTTTGGTTTATCATTTAGTCCAATTACTAATTTTCTTGCTAATCAAAATTACGCAATTCTGTGTAATTTTATATTGTAAATATTGCAAATCTTTATGAATGTTTTTTTTAATTTACTATTCATGCCTAAACTTTAGTGGAAAAATGCTAGAAAAATAGTTTTTCATAATTCTTATGAAAATGTATTAAAATATGTAATAAGCTGTATTCTTATACATCAATAAGCATCTAAGTTATCAAATATATTTTATTATTCTTAATCCACTATTTGCACACACCTATAAATAACCTCTTATGTAGTGCTGCAGAACATGGTTCAACATTCAGATAAAACTAAATAAAACGAGTAACATTGTTTTTGCAATATTGGATTTTTAACCAATCGTTCAGTGAGAGCCAATTTTTAAAAAATATCCAATCTAGTACTACCATACAAAGTAGCGTATAACAATTGAGAATCAAAGCTAAATCAATAATGTGAGTTACAATTTTAACAGTATTTGGTTTTATCAATCAAGCAATGGCATCCACTTTTTGAAATAACATCATATTTATAGTTACTGTCATGGAGCAACTGTCGAGCAATAAAGTAAATCAATAACATGATTAACTTTGCTTTTTATAATATTTGGTAATTAATCAAGCAATGTATCATTCTTTTTTAAAATGTCCAATGTAGTGCTATAAAGAAAGGGTCGAATATTAAAGCAGTAGTGCAAATAACAGTATTTCTTAAATGAATTTGTTTATTATTAATCAATAAAAATCATACTTCAAAATTTCTACGTAATATAAATTGAAAGATACTTAGTATAAAAAATTATAAAACTAAAAATTCATTTGTAAAAAGGTAGTATACTATCCTAATATGTTACTTTTTTGTTAAAAATTAAAAACATTGTAAATTTAATTTTTTCCTATAATACTTACAGTACACCAATATAAGTCTAGATTTTTATAATTAGAATTTCCAAATAAAAACAGTTTAATTATTTTTTCTGTCTTTAAATTAACTGAAAATTTAAATTTTCAATTTGTAGTTTTAAGATTAACAATTTGATTTTTAAAGTTAATTGTTTATGAATGTTAAGTTTAAAAACAGTAACTTGAAAGATATGAGACCTGTTAGAATTGCAATTAGAATTCTGCTCACAGCAGCTACCTTAGAATCCATTTAATTAAAAATTTGTTTTATTAAAGAATTCATTTTGTTATCATAATCTGCATAGTATGTCACAGTTGATAATGGAATGACAAATAAGTTCCAATCTGATACACATATACATGCTTAATGTTTATAAAATATTAAGTTTTACTAAAATAATTTTGTTACCTGAAAAAATTAAATGTATTAATTTGAGTTGCATCATTGATGCATTGTTAATATTTTTTAAGGTATTGAAAATTATTTAATTTACTATTCCTAACTTCAATTAACTTTAAAGATAAGAACTTTAATCTAATAGAATCCTATTAATTAACTGTTACATGAATTTTTAGCTTTAATTTTTATCTAGAAAAATAGTTACTCTGTTCCAGCTTGTTATATTCTCACCTTATTGTGGCCATGATTTTAAATAAATCAATTGCTTGATAATTTGATGCATAAATAACATTTTTAAAAGAAAATGCCTCAAAATAAAAATTTCCAATATGTAATCAATAAAAAAGTGACTTATTTAATAAAATCTTTATTCATGTTCATTAATAAGCAAGTTTTAAAAAGAAATCATTGATTGATTAATATGTTAATTAGCTGTTTGTTATTTTGAACTGATGTGAAAATTTGAAAAGAAAAAGTTTTTAATAAAGTTTTAATTTGTGTCATTTGGCTAAGAATAATGTAATTTTCATTAAAATTATATTTGAATGAGTTTTTCATCAAAACATAAAAGTTTCTTTAGTCTGAGTAAAGCAAAGTTAATCAATAGGACAATAAATATTTGCTTTAATACAGGGTGGCACACAGCAGACGGATTAATATCAAAAGTCAATAAAACACAAAATATTAAAGAACAACGATATTTTTAATTTTGTTCTTATACATTGACAAGGGAAATTAGAGTTTAGACTGTTTTGAATAAAATTTCGCCCAAATGGCGGCCCTCACACTCCACACATTGCCTAAGCTTTTTCCTGAAATTTTCATGGACTCTTTCCAGCATTTCTACAGGAATCTGTTGGATGCTGGCCTGAATGTTGCCTTTAAGGGCTTCCAGGGTCCTAGGACGATCGTTGTAGACGAGGGATTTTAGGTAACCCCCCAAGAAAAAATCACAGGGGGCTAAATCTGGAGACCGCACTGGTCAGTGCAAATTGCCTCGCTTGGAGATGAGGTGCCCAGGGAATCGGTCACGCAAAACATCCATACAAATTCTTGCCGTATGGGCAGTGGCCCCATCCTGCTGAAACCAGATGTCATCCAGGTTCATCTGCTCCAGTTCAGGCAAGAAAAATGTCTGGATCATATTGAAGTAACGTACAGAAGTCACAGTTGCCGCTCGGTCATTTTCTTCAAAAAAGTAGGGCCCGATGATCCCCACACTCGACAAAGCACAAACTGTGACTCTGTCAGAGTGTAGGGGCCTCTGGTGGAGCTCCTTAGAGTTTGTCCCACTCCAGTAGCGCATGTTCTGTTTATTTACACCACCGCTGAGGTTAAAATGTGCCTCGTCAGAGAAGAAAACAACAGAGTCTGGGGGCAACGCAGCAAACATGTTTTCGCTACTGCTTTGACGTTCTTCATAATCCAATGGTTTTAACTCTTGGGCAACAACCATCTCATAGGGGTGTAAATGGAGGTGTCCTTTGACCATTCTTTGAAGGGAACCAGCCTGTTTACGAAGGGAACGCCTAGGAGACTGCTCAACCGCAGCTCGAACTCTCTCGATGTTTTCCGGGGTTGAGACAGTTCTCCTAGGGCCCCTCCTTATCGAGGACACATTTCCTGTGTCCCTAAAGGCTTTCACCTATGCAAGAATTCTGTTCCGATTGGGAATTCGACCTTCGAGGGGCGATGCGGAATTCTGAACGGAAAGCGCGCTGCACGTGGACAATCAAACGGCCGTTTGAAAAATATGCTTCCACGCAAAACACACGCTGTGCTACAGACTATTCCATCTTGTGAACTGACTTTGATATGGAGAAAATGATTTGATATGGAGACGTTGATATGGAGATATGGAGACTTTGATATGGAGTTTTATGCATATTTTATGTCACATTTTGTTGAGTAATGTAAACTATAATCAAATAAATAAACAATTATTTATTTTATTTTATTTATTTATTTATTTATTTTTTTTTTTGAAAAAATTTTCAATTGAGAATTAAATATAGTCCAAGTGTATTTTTAAGGCTTTAGAAATATTTAACATTATTAATTACTAATTATTTCCAAATTTATATTTATTAGATTATTTCAAAATTTATATTTATTAGAAAATGGCACTAAGGTTTAAAAATATTTTCCTAGTTTTATATCTATACTATTTGCTTTGCATGTTTTCTTATTTTAGCTTACATTGTATTTTTACCCTGAATTATTTTAGAAATATTGTTATACTTGATTTTGATATTAATCTTATTTTAGGGGAAATTATCATTAATTTGAAATTTATGAAAATTCCTAATTGTTATCAGATAATTCAAAAGGCTTTTTATTCAAGAAAATTTCCTATATTTACTAGTTTGAAGCATTATTTAAAGAGTCAAGCCTATAGAAGTATTAATTCTTCATCTTGGAAGTTTTCTGAAATAAAACCTCTACAATTATCAAAAGTAAAAATTTATTAATAAAAAATTAAATGACTTTTTTTTCTCATACTTTGTAACTGTTTATTATTTTTTTATAATTTTATAAAATGTGTTTTTTATAGTATATATATTTAGTTTTATATAATGGAAACATATGTAATATGTAGATAGAAACTTATTTAATTATTCCAGTTATTGCAGTTTTTTTTTATGTTGTATCAAATTATGTTATATATGTTAAATTTTGTAGTTGTATAAATACAAAATCAACTGAAATTACAGTAGTCCTTTAACATCAATTAATTACCTTCAATTAATTCTATCTATTAAATATTACTTAAGTGTGACATTAATATTAATTATAACTTTCTTTAATGTAGTAAATTTGCTTTCATTATAATGTCAAGTTTTTCTTCTTATCACTTTGATTTTTGAGAAATGAAAATTTTACTTTCAGTGGATATCTATGTATACATTTTCTCAGTTCTGTTAGTAACATTAGATAATTTTATAATGGTTTTTCACTAAGCCTATTTTACTGTTAACTTTTGTTCTATATACTTTTTAAGAGTCAATTATACTTATTTTATAGCAATCAATTAAATTTGTTTTTCTTTCTGTCAATTTATTAAAAAATTATATTGAAAATAAAATTATTTACACATTAACAGTAGATATTAAAAATAGTCTAATGTGTTGTCCGAGTTCAGCATTCGTGGTTTCTATCTGCAAAACCATTAAGTATTGTTAATTGTCTTTTCTACTTATTTTTTTTATAATCTTATACTTCATCAAATGCACTTCAATACATATTAATAGTTATGATTATAACTATGAGAAATTTCATTATTATAAATTTCAAGTTTGTTGATATCATTAATCCTGACTAATATGTGTAGTTAATCTTTATCCCAGTTAGAGAAACCATATTAATATCACATGATTTGGTTCCCCTATCCAACAATAATCTTCATCATATTTGATAATCCTCCTTCTTATTTTCTAATAATAATCATTTACAGTGAAAGAATTTTAATTGTAAATCAAAGTTTTTACTGAGATAACAATCAAGTTGATTATTTCTCAGTTTGATTCAAATTCTTAACAAAGATATAAATTAAATTTATTTCTACATTTGAAATTAATTAAAAAATTAAATACAAATAATGTATATATTATTATATAATAATTAGTAAACCATTCATTTTTGTTAATTGCTTTAATAATTATTTCGTTTTTGAAATAGATTTGATAAACTATTTTAACTTTTATCATAACTATTTTATTTCATAAAATCTATGTACGTTTTGGAACAGTGTTTCTAAAACATACTCAGATTTTATGAGAAAAAGTTAAAGCATTTTAAATTTGCATTGTACCTGAAAAATCAACTAAAGTGTTTTATTAAAAAATAGTTTATAAAATGTATATATATATATATATATATATATATAATATACACACACATACATAAATAAATAAAAAGCAGCTACAGTATTATGTATTTTGAGGTAAATTATTTAATTTGCCAAAACATTGCCAAAGATTATTGATAATTTTGTCAAAAATAGTTATTTACTTCTAGCAAATCTAAAAGATTTGCTAGAAGAAGTAAATAAAACTTATGAATTTAATTTAAGAGTACAATTTTTTTATTCTTTGGAATTTCTTATGATGTGTCAATTTGATTAATGAATATTTTGATTTCTTTAACTAATATAAAGTTATCTTTTGTAGATGTCATCAGATAACATATATCCAAACAACACTCCTATATTACTGTTGACTTGCGAAACTGCATTCAATGAGTTGACTGATGAAGAGAAACACTATGCTCATTACTTATCTAGAGCTTCCTGGTTTGGTGGACTTATTGTTTTAATGCAGGTAATCAAAATTTTTAATCTTTGCATTCAATTATCTGACTTCTTTTTCATCAAGAGAAAAAGAAAACTATAAAGTTCACTTTTAAGTAAATTAAAGTCCTTTTTAAAACCAAAACTTGGTAAAAGTTACCTGACCCGTACAGGATTTCAAATTTTCGCGCCAAGCGCTCTACAGCTCTGTCGTAAACCTAAATTACCTCACTATGCGCGATGGCTTCACACATTTTTCCGAATTCCAAATATTAAAAATTTGAATACTTCATCATAATTAAGTACTATAGAAGTTTTAAAATTTTAATAACTACAAGCAAAATTTTTAAAACTCGAATGTTAATATACCATGCAATTGCGATCACCTTAAAAAAAAAAATTAACGCTACGTACTACAGTGACAATTGATAATAAAGCTAAATTTCTAACGTTAACAAATTTCATTTTTTTATTTAAATTCGATTTTTAATGTACCGAGCAATAGCACCCACCTGAAAAAACATCAGTATGGCGCTACCTACTACAGTGGCATTCGAGCAATAAAGCTAAATTTCTAACGTTAACAAATTTAATTTTTTATTTAAATTAAACTTTTAATCTACCGAGCAATGGTGCCCACCTTAAAAAAACATCAGTGTAGCGCTACCTACTACAGTACCAACCAGGCAATAAAGTTAAATTTCTAACGTTAACAAATTTCACTTTGTTTAAACTCAAACTTAAACATTCATTTACTTATGGAAACATTTATTTTTATAAAAACTTTAGTTTCTAAATATGAATAAAATTGTAATGAAAAACAAAATAACTCACCGAATCTTCATCTCTCTCTGAATCATTACTTTTCGGCGAATATACCGTTTTTATCACATCTAAAAAATCTTCTATTATGTTTTCCCAATGATGCTTTCTCCATACGTACTCCACGAAAACATAAAATCAATATATCCTCATCCATACTTATTAATTTTCGCAAGCAACACACAAACTCCAAAAATCGAATATCAAAACTCAATGCTTCAAGATTATTCTGTAATAGTTTCAAGGGTTACATACAAAATGCGCATGTCACACGATCACGTTACCTCATAAACAAGAAGCTCGTCATACATACGCAATCCGAACTGTTAAGCCAGTTTTGCGAAATTATTGCACCACTTTATCGCCTGCTTGGCGCATTTTACCCTCTGTTCTAATCTCTTCACTTTAGCACAAAACGGTTTTAAATTTTTTCTGTGATTACTTTTTTATTATTCAAATAATTAAGAAATGATTAGTTCACACCAAAAGTGTAGGAGAGAAACCAACCCTGATATATATGAGTAGCAATTATTACAAACAAAATTTCAATAGCAAAATAATTTTTAGATTTGTCATGATAAGTTAAGGTTTTTATTATAATCTCAAGAAGCTTATCAGGCTTTTTCATTGCAATTAGGAATCAACCTTGACAAATATTATTGAAGTTCTGTAAAAGAACATCTTTTTCATAAAAATTTTTGTTCTGCTGATGTTTATGAATCCTCCCAAAAATTTAAAGTGAATTTAATTCTCATTTCAAATTTAGGTGTGGTGATTTAATATCCACGTAAAACTGATTTTCTTTAATTTTTCCTTGTGTGAAAAAGATTGTTTAGTGACAAATCTGAAAATTTAGTGGACAATGATACAGCATAAATACAAGTAATATGTAAAGTTTTTACTTGTTTATTGAATAATTTATTGGAAGAAATTGAGTTTAACTCTAAAAATGAATATAGTTGAATAGATACTTATAAGATTTATCAGATGTGAAAAAAGAGAAATTTATTCTTTTTTTTATTTCATTATTAGACTGTATTTATTTGCATGCTTTACATCCTTTGTATTCCATAAATATGTTACGATACTTGGTTGCTTACAATCAATTTTTAAAATTTTACATTAATTAGAAGCATAACATTGTTTGTTAATTTTTTTTTACATATTTATTATGAAATATTAGCCTAATAATCAAAAATTAATATTAACTATTTATTAAATGTTATGTGATCAAATGCATACCTTTTCCATCATTTTCTAGAAACTTAATGCTTTATTCATTTTTTAAATTTAAATGTCATCAACAATAACAAAATCAAGAAAATTCATCTATGAAGTTTCCTTTTAGTGTAAAAACTTGTACAGTTAATACTCTACCATTTCATGAGATAATGCTACTACATAAATATTTTAATTTTACTGAATTTCTCTTTGAAACTTTGTTGAGTTGGCACCTAAAGGGTTAAAGTTCTGACTTCGGTTTAGCATTTTATGGGTTCAAATCCCACTTTGGGTTTGGATTTTAATAATAAAAATCAGTCTAATTAGCCATAATGTGTTAAAAATACTGCAATCTTGTTTAAATTTCTGTAGAAATTTAATATAGGAAAATGTTTATTTTATTGCTTGGCTTAATCAAATGAGAATAATTCAAAAGGCATTTATTTTATATCTTAATTTCTGTTCTATTAATTATAAAATGTTTTTATTCATATATTTTATTTATTTTGTTCTTCCTGTTAATGATGATTTAATAAAATGCAATAATTTTAAAAATTATGTATTCTTATTTATTAGATTTACTACCCATTAACTAATTTTTAATCATTAGATCTTGAAAAATGTAAATAATTTCATGTTTGTAAATATTATCTAATAACCTTACAATTTTTAATAGGTTAAGAAAATATTTTATTGCATGAATATTTTCTTATTATTTCTTTTACAATACTATAACAGTATTTTACAATTCAAAAATTCTTTTCATCAATAATAATTTTTGAAAACTATTGTTCCTTGTTCAAATAAAATTATTTCTAAAGTAATATGTAGTAATTTTTTTAAGATTTTAATTAATTTTTCTTTATTTAGACTTCCCCTGAGAGTCCACTAATTTTTAATTTGCTGTTCAAATTGTTTCGGGCACAGTCTCTAAATGAACTTAAACAAATTGCCATAACTGAATGTGATTTTGATGAAGATGATTTCATGGTAAGTTCTCTTATTTTTAACTTTTCATGACTTGTTATTTAATATTCATATCATTTGTGTTCTACTTTGGTTTTATTCTTCTCAACATTTTTCTTGTACATATTCTGAATATTTTTAATTTATAAAAACATTAAAAATCATATTTCATATCAATGCTTATATGTGTGAGAAGTGTACATGCCTGGATATGAGTGACATTTTCTTATATATAAAGATGCCATTCTGAAAAATTTAGGCATTTATTATTTAAAAAAAATTAGTATCAAATCCATACTCATGGTTAAGCAAATTGTATGAAATGTATTGTATATTTAAATTCATTTATTTTTTTAATTTTTACTGGATACAATAGAATTATTTATTTAAAACTTTAAAAAATAGCCATCTAGAAAAGCAAAATAAAAATTTAAAATTTTTATTTATAATAATTCATTAAAAAATGAATTATCATTAATCTACATTTTCTGTATTATAAAATATGTATGTGTATAAATTTTATATTTATATTTTAGTCTTTATTGGTATATTCCTCTGGATTTTTTGCTTCCATGGGCAATTACAAAAGTATGGGTGACACCAAAGTTATTCCTAATTTACCAAAGGTATATTTTATTATTTCTCCTTAGAAAGTGTCTTTTGAAAACTTTGCAATGAATTAATAATAATTTTTTTACAGGAAAAATTACAAAAACTAGTGTTACTAAGTAAATTTGGCAAAGATAATAGACAAGAAGCAGAAAGTTTACTTAATAGATGTTTAGATCGTATGTATTCTTTAGAAAATAAAGAACGTAGGCTAGGTTTCCCATATGAGGTAAACACCTTTGCTTATCATTAATTATTAACTGATTAATTACATTGCTAATATGAAGTAAATAATGTTAGGTATTTTCATAAGCTTCCATGATCAATAAATTTTTTATTGAATTTAATTATATTTGCAATATTATAAGTAACAATTGTGTGTGTGATTTAATATTTAATTATAATAAATGCTACATTATATTTACAAATAAAAATTCTTTTACTTATCCTGAAATTAAGGATGATAGTGTACATGTAAACTATATTTTAAAAATTGTATGAGCCATTTTAAAAATGCAAATAATTAGCTGTCTAAAAAAATTTTAAAAAGGATAAAATTTTATAAGTAGGATCACTTTTCAATAACACAGCATCAATTTAATACAGATTTTTACTTAGTGATGCCAAATTTTCCTTCAACAGCTGAAAGTTAAAATTAATTCCTCTTTAAAATTTCCAATAATATATATTTATATATATATTGAATAACATTTAATTTTTTAGCAAAGTACATAAAATACAAAAATTATGTGAAAATTTCATGTGGCTGTTAATGCAGAAAACTAAGATTTTTTTCAAGAAAATAGTAAATATTTCTTAATTATTTTTATTTTTTATAGAATTAATATTTTATCCTTCTATCATAATGTGTATAATTTAGCAGTTTGCTGCTAATTTCAAATTAGTGGTTTTACTGTAGTAGTTTTTTCTTGTAATCTATAATTTTCTGGCCGCTGTTTTCTAATGTTTTACGTAATTTTCCCATTTACATTGCACAAGACTATGTATAATTTTGCTTATACAATTTTAATTTTAAAAGTTATCCTTTTATATTAATAAATTCCAGTTTTTGCTGATGAAAATTGGAAATTCAGTCTGCATTAACATGCATAAATCAATATTTTTTATAATAGCATATATTTATATTTTATCCAAGTTTTTTGAAAATCTGCTCAATACTTAAAAAGAATTTAATGAGTGTTTAAGAATAAACAAATTTCCATTGCAGCAACATTGTTTTTAATTAAAAATCTATTGCAGATAATCAATTCAAAATTGCATAATTTTTCTATAAAAAATTATGAATTCCAAGTTTAAAAAAAAAGTTGTTTTTTGTTTTACTTAAAAATTATTTAAGTATCTTATATTAGATGATTATTATTAAAATTTGTTTTCATCAAATAAATTGTATTGTACATATCATTATAAAGGATCAAATTTAATGAGCCGCAGATCATCATAGTAGTTTGCATATAAACAAGTTTGGATTTTAATAATTATTTTAAATCACTATACGATATTTTTTCTTTTAAAAATTCCTTTTCTATAACATAGCATTTTAATAATTTTATAAACTTTAAATTATGTATTGTATCTTGAAAAAAACTTGAATATGTTTTGATTATAACTATAAATTTTGAAAGTGATTGAGATAAATAGGGCTTTGAAATTATCAATTTGAAAAATTATGCATTTTAAATTCCTCTCTGATTTAAGAAGCAGAATTTCTGTTAATTTAATATTATTTCTTATTTAGGCTACAACCACATACATTTCAAAAAATTTCATTGAAGAGGATCAAGAAATAGTGAAAACTTTTTTCAGAAAACAGGTAAGTCTGTGCATTTAGAAGACTTTGTAAAAACATTTTAAAAATTTAGCTTCAAATGCTTCAGAGGGAAATTCAGTTTAGTAATGTTAAAATTCTTTGTTTCAATTCAATATTTCTTGGTAGCTTAGTATCTATTTATCTAATATAATTAATTTATTTTACTTGTTAATGATTAATTATTTATTTTGTCATGTAAAAGACAAGGAATTTTAAGATTTATTTAAACTGAATATATAAATTAAACACCACACAACTTTTCAAGTAGTATTTTTGTTTTAAATCTGGAAAATTTCCAAAATCGAAATCTAAGTATTTTTATAAAATTAATTTTCTTGCAGAATATGGATGCTTATAACTCTAGGTTATTTAAGATTGCTGATGAAACAGGAGCAATTACTTATGAAATTCGCCTAGCATCTGTTTTGAATACAGGTGAAAAAAGTTTTCTTGACTCTTTTGTATTAATTACTTTATTACCATAATATATATATATATATATATATATATATGAATGTAATCTTGCATTTGTATATATTTATACTACTTTGATTTACTTATATTTACAATTCTTAAGTAAAATTTCTGATTTATTTTACTTAAAAAGCATTAAATATTTTGATTTTATTTTAATATATTTTGCTGATTTTTAGATCATATATTTTACACACTTATTGTAAACATGTACTAGTAATGAAAATTATTTTTTTAAATGATTTATTTATTTTCAGATGATGAAGAGGAAAGAAGTATTATCGATTCTGTTGCTGCCAATGGTCATAGATTTAAGATAACTCGTGGTGATTATAGCAAACTTTTATGTCTTGTGAATGAAAATTTGCAAAAAGCTAAAGTAAATATTAAAAATTTATGGGGTTTTTTTATTTTAAATTTATTATTTTAAATTACTGGACTAAACAAAATTATTTATTATAGAAATATGCCAGCAATGAATTGGAAACAAAAATGTTAGAAAAATACATTTATAGTTTCCACACTGGCTCTTTAGATGCTCATAAAGATGGTTCTAGGTATTGGATAAAAAATAAAGGACCAATTGTTGAAAGGTAATCTATATTATTTATTGCTAGTGTATCTGATAAAATTAAAAACTTGCAAACAGTGTTACCCAAGCTGGAACAACAAATGGGAACTATTAGTTTATCATTATCAATTATTCTTTTCTCTTGTTCTTTATTTAATTTTTATTAAAATTTATTTAAACATTTTAAACTTTTATTTATGTTGTAGCTTCATTGTAAAACCAAATATTAAAAAATATTGCAATCTTTATCATAATTTTGTTTTTTGTCTGGTCTGTAGAACTGCTCATAACATGAATGTTAACAATTTAAATACAATGATTAATAGCTATCTAGTAATTTATGACAGAGAATGACTGCCCTGAGTTATGAATCTATCAGAAATGTTTTAATCTTGTTGATAAATAATAAAGCTACATTTATATTTTAAATTTACAAATGCAAGGATTACAAAAATTCATTATATTGGTGAGATGTTTATTTCTTTTAAATATTTTATCACTGACATAAAAATGTAACTATATTTTTCTTTTGGAGGTAGAAGAGTAAACTGCCAATACTTTCCACATTCATAGTAGCAATATTATATTCAAATAAAAAAAACTCATAAAATATTAAGACTAGTGTATTAAAGAACTAAATATCCACATTTTATTACATTTGTTAATATGTTGTGCATTTGATAAGCTTTAAGGATGGTAATTAGAAATATTAAAACATGAGACAGTTTTCTTATTTAGAGGATAGCTATCTTTATTTGCTTAATCATTTAAGTAGCTTTCTATTGATGGTCAAAATGCTGACCATTTGTTTAAAGATCAAGTTAATTACTATGTAATTATTTAGAATTGATGGCTGATTTGGAAAGCATGTTATGTTAAGGCCAGGAAGGAAATTTTATTTAAAACTTGAAATATAAATATGCATTAATAAAACTAAATAGAATTAATATAACATGAGGAACAGCAAAAAAAGCAAAGGTAAATAACAGTTTTAGTGTTGTCAGCTCATATACCATACAGTGTTTTAAAATTAGAAGCATAATAGGCTTTATCTGATGACTTTGCACCATTATATTAGTTTAATACATTTATGTAATCTCTTATTAGTAATTTAATCATTAACTATTGTTAATAAAAATGTAACAAAAGTTAATGATTTATATATATTTTAATTAAAAACAAATTGCTGTTGATATTTAGTTGATATATGAGCAAGAGTTTAAACTATAACAGGTGAATCATATTTTCAAGAACATTCAAAAGCTACATATTGTATAACAGAATTACTTGGTGCATTATAAGGGAAAAATAATAAGTATGAGTATTTTGTAAATAAAAAATTTTTAAGGAAAAAAATAGCATTGTTCAATTTATTAATAAATTTTGAAGGCAGCTTTAACAGAATGAGGAAGATAATAGTTTCCATAGTTCTATAAAAATTTGTGTGTGAAAATTTTGGTTCAATTAATTATTTGTCTCTCCATAGCCTTTAAAAAAGTAAATAAAAAATTAAATATAAGCAAATACATAATATTCATGAGAATGGGAATAGGGTTAAAATTTCATATTCTCATAAGCCTTTTATTAAGACAGATTAATTTCTAACAAGTTGAAATCTATTTTAATTAAATGAACTTTTTTTACTTTTGTAAGTAATATATTAAAACTTAAGTAATAGATTAGTATAAAGGTTCAGATTCATTGAAATAAATTACATAAACGAATTTGTTCTGTATGGATATAGTTAAAATTTCATTCAATCAAGTATTCATTTAATATTTCATTTTATAAATGAATACTCTGCCTTTAAATTATCATTGTAATGTAGAAAACTATAGTTAGGAATTATTTTGCTAATTTTTTATTGTTATCAAGTTTGTGAAATTTCCATTAATATTGTATCAGTTAATATTGTTGCATCTTTCCCATTATATGACAGATGGCACTATTGACTCTATGAATGAATGTAACTCTTATTTTGTCTTTGTCTATACTTGGTACTGTCCTCTATGTGCTATGTGTGAATAAATGAAAATAAAAACAAAACTTTTGGGTCCTCTCTCAAACATACAACCCAAGTCATGTTTCAACAAATGTAATTACATTGCATTAGAGCAAGTTTATTGTGGTATCCCAAACACCAAAATTCTTACTGAATTATATCTAGATGCTGTAACTTGTAATCTCAATCATAGTCAATTATGTGTTTGAATTTGTCCAAGATTTTTGTCTTCAACTTAAATGTGACATCAATGCAGAAGCAATGAACTGCAACTAGTTAGTGTTTATATATCTTATCAACACAAATGGCTTTTACCTAAGTCAGAATTGGTATCTACTAACACAGTGACAGAGGATTGCCTCTGAAATTCTAAGATGCTCTAAGCAGAAGATACGTTTAATAGTAGGCTTCATAACTGGGCACTACTATTTCAGAAAACACCTCCATAAAATGGGACTGTTTCATCTGCAGGGAATGTCATATGCAAGAGGAAAAGGCCAAGCATATCATTTACGAATGCGAGGCCCTTACCTCTCCCTAGATTAACTTCTTTAGGCATCATCCATACTAGAGAGTTACACTTAGACTCCATTAAAGGGTTATTGGACTTTATTAATAAAGTGGTTGACCCGAGCGACTAAAACTAGGAAACATTGGGTTTGGAGTTAATAGTACAAAATGCTGATAAAAGCAGAGGTGCACAATATAATACAAACCCAACTCTAAGAAGAAAAAGAACACAGTGACAACTTTCCTATTTGAACTCAATATTTTTATTAGAAATAAGAATCTGTTTTTATTTATTAACCATAAAGTGGTTGTTTCTTTCATTACAGTTGAGATCTTGATTATGCCACTTTATTATAATTCTCATTGATTTAAAATATTTGTGATGTCAGATCATGTTTTATCCACATCACATACTCAGACAGCATTGTAAATCTAACTTGTTCACAAATTTGCTGTCTGCCTTCAGATCATATTCTGCACAGGTGCTGTGTAATCCACGATTCCAAATTCTGAATTATTTGGCTTTGAAGAAATGTTGCCAAGATGATGTATCATGATGTGCGCGATGACAAAAATACTAGGGTTACCAAAATAGAATTTTCTGCATGATTTTTATACGTCTCCATATGTAT
Organism: Latrodectus hesperus; assembly: GCA_037975125.1. Taxonomy (NCBI): domain Eukaryota; kingdom Metazoa; phylum Arthropoda; class Arachnida; order Araneae; family Theridiidae; genus Latrodectus; species Latrodectus hesperus. Next base: position 21,309,246 of record CM075855.1, on the reverse strand, counting down.
GACATAATAAAAACAAAGTTGCCAGATACATAAGAAAATCCACCAAAATATTGCCATCTCAGAATTTGGAATCGGGGATTATACAGCACCTGTGCCTCATGTTCTTTGAGCAGCACAGTGAATGCCTGAGAATATTGTCAAACTTCATTTTGTTAATAAAATGATTTTTTTATATAAGGAGCAAAACATCGGTTTGAGAAATCATTTTCCATTGGTTCAAGCCATTAACACATGGAACAGCAGGAAAAGCAAAATGAAAAAGACAAAATATCCACTTCATACTTAGCTTAAATTAGCAAGGATGATTTAAATTTTTAAAAATTTCATTAATTTATAGAATTTTAAATTAATAATTGTCATATTTGTAAACAATTTGTTTTGAATCTAAAGACCTTGTTTGCTCCAACATTAAAAATTTTCTTTTAATTAAAATTGCTGAAATAATAAAAAACAGATTTGCAATACATGAGATCATAAAGTTTGTTAAATTTTTAAGTGTTAATGTTTTCTTTTACTATTTTTTTATTTTTATTTCCACTGTAAAATACACAATCTTGCATGCTTAGATCAGTCACAACTGTGGCAGGTGTATAAAATTTTATTAAATATTTAATTGATCTTCATTTAGTATTTAAAACTTAATAATGAAATTGTGCATTAATTTTAATGTTTGCCCTCCTCAAGGTTCATGACGGTATTCCATGGAAATAATTGGAACAATTCTTAAGTAAAAAAACTGAACAATAAATTTTTTTTTTTTTTTTTTTTTTTTTTGAAATGGCAAAATTTATTTGTAAAATGCACTTGTCATTTCAAGTAGCAATCTTGCCAGTTAACTAGTTTAATATTACATAATGATCAATTATTTTTTTCATTTTTGAATCAATAGAAATAATATGTTTGAATTTTAAAGAAATAAAACTGTCTCAATGTTTACATTAAATTGATTTTATTATTATATAAGTTAATAAAATTGAATAGTAAATATTATTGCATGATTTATCTGAATATTTTCAATGAAGGCTCATTATATTGTTCCCTTAATTTTCTTAATGTATATGCATAACCATTTGCAATTCATTGTAAAATGTTATGAAAAATAATAAATATTGTTTAAGAGTAATAAACTATTTTGTATTTTATATATTCATATTCATATTGTTCACATTAATATTTTCAAGTTCATATATTATTATTCACAATTAATATTAGTAGATGCAGTGTGAAAAATTAAAACAATTTTTTTCTTTCTCATATACATTAGATAAATGTGTTGTATCTATATTTGGCTACTTATTTTTAGTGTTAGAAAATTTTTTTGTGAATATTTTAAATGTGTTTTATTTTTCTTAATTCTTATTTCCTTTCAGTTACATTGGTTTTATCGAGAGCTATCGAGATCCTGCTGGAGTTAGAGGTGAATTTGAAGGTAATATATTTCCTATTTTGTCAAAAGTTAATTTCAGGAATTATATTTTTCTTAATCTGTATGTGATTTTGATATTTAATGTCATGTATATATATAACACTAGAACCATTCACAATGTATCAAATGATGTAAATAATGTAAATTAAGGTCGCTGCCTATTAGCCAAAAGATTTGACTAAATAAGTAATTCAAATTTCATCATAATTTTATTATAATCTGTCATTGTTTTGAATAAAATTTAAATCTTAACTATCAATAAATATCAATGCTTTACTTCATTAAAAATCAACAGTATTAATTTTTATTACTGTTTTATTTCCTTATTTAGACTGAAATATATATGAAAGGATCAGTATATCCATGAACTGAGAATTGATAATTTTTTTAGTTTAATGTTTATTATAGAATGAAGTAATTTTGAGAATAGTGGTATATGCAACTATCGCTCTAAAATATTTTCAATATTTTATTAAAAATCAGTAAATATATTAACCCTGATATATATATAGTCGAGATTAAAATTCATGATGCTATATATTCAGAATATTTGCATGGTTAAAATTTGACCACTTTTTACAACACTTTGTAGATAATTTATCTCATCCATCAAAATCGGACATGTATAAATTGAGATGCATAATTCATCAGTTAACTGATAAAAAATTTAATTACAGGCTATAATTGGGTAAATTCATAAATATTTACATAAACACATAGGTCAAAAATTGCTAAAAAGGATTTTTCTAATATCAATAATATTGCAAACTGATTCTTGTTGCATTTCATTCTAATTTCATTACTTTTAAAAATGGAAAAATAAAAATAATTGGTTAAAAATTAATAATTTAAGTAGTTAAATAAAAGTATTTTTTAAAGAAAGTAAACTTAAAATAATTAATTAAATATTAAGTTAGTAAAAATATTGGACATTTAATTGAAGTATATAAAATTACATATTTTTAAATGTTTCAGGATTTGTTGCCATGGTTGATAAGCCTATGAGTGTTAAATTCTCAAATCTAGTAATAGCTGCTGAAGAATTCATCAATCTTTTACCTTGGCCTAGTACATTTGAAAAAGATAAATTTTTAAAACCTGACTACACATCTTTAGAAGTTCTAACTTTTGCTGGAAGTGGTCCACCATCTGGAATTTGTATTCCTAATTGTAAGTTTTAAAAAAATTATTTTTCTTTCTATATATCTCTAAGTATGTTTGTATTTGAGAATACGACTAATATTGTAAATTTATTTTTATAAGCATTTTTCTTAGATTCTTCATTTGATATATGCATAAATTTAATATGTATATTATTTTAGCTAAAGTTTTTTGCATTTATTTCTTGTATGCTTCTTCAAAACATTTGTTTGCTTTTTGAGTACATTTGTTGACTTAAATTTAGCTCCTGTTTGAATGCTTTTATAAAGTAAAAACTTTAATCAAGGTTCGTACAACTCCTGTAATTTGAAAATTTTTTTTAATGGCCTGGAATTTTGATTTGACTTTTTAAAAATCGTGAATTACTTCTGGAATTTTTAGTTATTTTGATGCATTCATTTTTTGTTGGAAAAATGTTTTTTGATATTTTAAAATTTTTAATGGAATTGCCCAAAAACTTAATTGAGTATTGGCTCTTACTGCTATCACTAGATGGCGGCACGATCGATATTAGATTGTTTCATAACTGTATATTAAAATAAATATCTATTCAGCCACAATTATTTCATGGTAATCCAATTTAGTCAGAACCGGGTATAGATTTATTATTGTGAAATGAAGTAATCACTTACAAGATCATCATGTTGTGCAATTAGGTGGACGATTTTAATTTATTTTTTTCAATTTGTTTCTGTTTTCTTTATATTGTATAAAATTCAATGAATATTAATATTTAAATATAAAATTTTTGTGAGTTAAAATATGCTTCCCATATCTTTCTTTGTGAAAATTGCGTGTAATTTAGTTGAATTGGTTTACCATTGAAATAAAGGCTGAAATAAATTATTTAATATGTTTGGTGGAAAGTATCTTTTCAATGACCAATGGACTCGGAAAAAGCTTTATACATATACATACACAGGTGGTTATCAAAATAATGGAAACACTCTAGATATAAAAGAAATCCTTTAGTAATATGGCATAGGACCGCCTTTGCCATGTTATACAGCTTGGATTCGCTTGAGAATCAAGCGGGAATCAAATCGTACAAATTCTGAATAATCTTTAGAGTAATATTGTAAAATTCTTCATGGAGATATTGTGAAAGATGCCGGTGGAGGATATCGCGATTCCGGTTTGAAAGCTCTAAAATAGACCACAACAATTCGATTACATTGAGGTCTGAGGACTGTGCAGGCAAAGGTAGATGTTCTACTTAATCCTCATGTTCATTAAACCATGATTGGACAACTCTGGCTGCATGGAGGGGGGCATTATCATCTTGGAAAATTCCATCTTCTGCAAGAAACAGTTTCCATCATAGGATGGACCATGTCGGTTAAAACTTCTCTATGCTTCTCCCCAGTGATCCTTCCTTTTAGGCCGAGCGAATGATTAGCGCTCTTGCCTTCGGTTCAACAGTTTGTGGGTTCTAATCCCACTTTTGGCATGAATGTTTATAGTGGTTCGGAATCCACTTTAAACCGTAGGTCCCGGTCTAATTAGCCCTCGTGTGCAAAAAATGACCATTGAGCGACAAATAAACTAACCTTCCTTTCAGGATTATGTTGGACTAGCAGAAAACCATGACACTGCTGCCCATAAAATGACCGATCCACCTCCATGCTTGACAGTTATAAGGAGACAATCAGGATCATACGCTTGTGTAGGTGTTCTCCAGACATGTACCCATCCTCTTGTGGGGAAAAGTGTGAAACATGATTCATCTGACCATATAAGTCTTCCACTCATCAATCAACCAGGTTTTGTGGTTGTGGCACCACTCTACACGACGTTTGGCATTAGCATCTGTGACAAGTGTCTTGGGAATGGCTGTTCTGCCGAAGATGTTCTCTTTATGAAGGTATCTCCTCACTGTAGTTATTGACACTGGAAAATCCATATGCTGATTGAGCTCTGCGGTCACTTTGGCTGCAGTTGTTTTCTTTTTAGACATTACAATCCGCTTAATACCTGTCATTCTCACTCAGCTTCTCCTTCTGTCCACTATTTTGCTTTGCTGAGCTTGTCTTTCCGCACTGTGTGTATGCTGTCATGACTTCAGACATTATACCTCTAGTAACGCCTAAAATCTGGGATGCTTTGGTCACTGTTGCTCCAGCTAGTCGGACTCCTTCAATTTAGCCTGTCTTAAAATCTGTGAGGTCTGCTTCTGGCAGAAATTCAAAACGTTGACAACTCTGCTAAAGCTCTCTCATACTTCCTAATGTGTATTTCTTATATTAAAAAATCTGGTAGCTAAGATTATAATTTAATGCTTATGAAGCAAATTCTTAAACGTCCCTTTTATTCACAAGTGTTTTCATTATTTTGATTATCATCTGTATATATATACTTGTATAATATTTCCTATATTTGTATATATGAAATGTGAAAATCTATTGAATGATAAAAGAAATAGAAAAGCCTAAAATATTGATGTGAAATATTTTGGAAGTTTCTTGTAATCAGTATAATCATAATTTTTGTAGAAATATTTACTTTCTAAATAACAACAATATAACATTCTTGTAATTGTTACTGTAGTTTGTGGTTTCCCAGTAGATAAGCAGTCTCCAAAAATTATTTCATTTTATATATAGGAAATATTTTCAATTTTTCTCAATTGTCACAATTTTTCTTGTTGTAATTTTTTGTCATCTTTTATTTTGAATATTATATTCATTGCATAGCTGCCAATTCTAATGATTTTAGTGGGAAATTCCTGATTTTTCATCATTTCTCCTGATTTCCCGATAATGATTGAAAATTATTGATTTTTGGCAATTTCAATAAAAATCTTAAAAACTGCTTAAATTTTGTGGGAAGAAAATTTTATTGATTTGTTTTAGTAGCATAAGCAGTCAACAGATGGAGTGCATACGGAGTTTAATAGGGCGTGGTGTGTCTGTTGATCTGATTGAGCTGTCGTGCAGAATGCACATATCCCCAATATAAATTTAAATTAATTGTAAATCTTTTAGTCTTAATATACAGATTATATAATGATAATAATGAATGAGTTAGCATTTAATCTTTGATTTAACTCAATAGAAAATTGTTTGCATAGTAAATTAATACTCAAACATAGGACCTCAATCTAACTAGTTATGCTCAAACATGGCATGACAGTTTGCACACTGGCAACGCATATCTAAGCATTGAACCGCAAACATTTACCTGGAACACTGCCATTTATTTAAATTCCAAAACAAAATTACATCATCAGGTGCAGCCAGCCTGTCTTTGCTTATAAGGAAAATTACAATTCCTGGTAAAATATGATAAAATTAATATATTATTTAACAAGTAATTAACATTATGATTACATCACTGTAACTAGTCGATACATAAATATGCATAATATGCAAATAACTTAAAAGAGTAAACAATTAAAGGTAATTAATTCAAAAGAATACAGAATAATGCAATAGAACTACCAGTTTAAACATTTTGTTTCAAGCTAAAAAGGTTGCTAATATTGTCTCCTGATTTTTTTTCTCTCAAAATCAGTAGAAGCCACAGTTCCCCCCCCCCTCCAATGTTTGCCAGGTATGTCATTATTCCATGTCACAATATATATGTTTGGAAAAAATGTATGCTCTCAAAGCATTTAATCTTTGCAGCAGTTAGAAGATTCTTTCTCTTTTTTTTTATTTTATTTCCTAAAATATGATACTAAACTATGATAACTAATTAATGATGAAATACTTTTTTAAAAAATTTTATATGAAAAAATTTGTCATACGTACAAAAGAACTTTTGACTTTTTTTTTTAATCAAGTGCTTTTTTTAATCATAAAGCAGTTGTGATCATGATTATGCCACTTTATTACAATTCTCATTGTTTTAAAATATCCATGACAGCATTTCATCTAGGTAATGCAGGTGTCAGCAAACAAAGGCGAAATTAACCATCAAAAGTCTGGGTGTCATCAACGATGAAAAAGAAACCATTGATTTTTATCAGTAATAACAAAGTATTGTTTAACTATAAGTTTATCCATTTGTAAAAGTTTTCAAAATTATGACAACTACCTGTTCTGCATTAGTTGTTTTCATATCTTTAACAATATTGCTTACAAAATTTCCTGAAATAATTATCTTTTTTAATTTGCGTCTTTGATCGATTCAAGTTTTCTTACCTGGATTTCCAGCTCACCAACAAATCTTGTATCATTTCCCATTCTCTTGAAATCTATTATAGCTTCTCTAATTCTCTCTTTTTTATGAACATTTTGTGCATAAGACTTTGATTTTTACTAGTATCTGAAACCATGATTCCAGAAGTCACTTCTAATCGCTTTGAGCCTTTAAAGATAGTCGAACTTATTTGGACATGACACCCACGTCCAGTAACGACTCTATGGCTTCAACTTGTTGGAATTAAAATTAAAAACATTGTTGAAGTTCATTTTATTAATGAAATGATTGATTTCTTGCATAATAAAAACTATTTCATCAGTTTGAGAAGCCATTTTCCATTGATTTAAGCCATTAATACTTTGATAATTGAACAGAAGAAAAAGACAAGACATAACATCCACTTTATGATTAGTTTAAATCAGCAAGTTTGATTTAAATTTTTAAAAATTTCTTCAATTGACAGAATTTTAAATTAATAATTGCAATATCTGTAAACAATTTCTTTTAAATCTTAAGACAAATGTTTTGCTTGCACGAACATTAATTTTTTTAAATAAAAAGATTATTTAACTTATAAAGTAAGAAATTAAATTTTTTAATTTTAATTATATGCTTTAGAATGCCAATTCTGGTAATAATACAGTTTTCTATATGTAGCATTCAGGAAAATAAAACCAAAACAAATTAGTTTTCAAAATATAGCAATTGTTTAAAAATAAATTAGCTGATTTTAATTTAGTAAATTGTCCAAAAATTTATGAAGTTTTATGCATATCATATTAGATGGAAGTTTATTAATTTGGTATTTCAATCTTTTTAATTTTATTTCCCAGTTTATTATATGAAGGTTCTTTTAAGGCTAAAGGAGAACTTTGCTTAATTAAGCTTTATATTTTTCTCATGAGAGTATTTTATTGCCAAGTTTAAAAAAAAAATGAAATATAACATCAAAACTTTATTCTTAATTCAGATTAGTATATGGCATTTGAAAACTGATTATTCATTTTCAATTGTCTGAAAGGATTTTGTATAGTAAAAAAATCAAGAATTTTGTTGCAATTTGCTTTGCAAAGTAGATTAGGAAAAGTGCATTTAAAGTACCCCCCCCCTCCTCCCTTATGTTTAGAAGTAGATATCTTTTTTCTCCCATGTTCAAACAAGACACCTCAAAAATCTATTTTCTTTTACTTTGTATTTAGCAAGGAATTTCTTAATTAAAAAAGGAATTTTTAGTTAAATAATTAAGTATTTTTTTCTTAAGTAGCTTTTTTATTTTATTTTCTAAATTCATTTTAGATGAAGAAATAAGACAGACTGAAGGTTTTAAAAATGTTTCATTGGCTAATACAATAAATGTGAAAGTACAAGAGCCTCCTAATTTTTTGAGCCAAAGTGATCAGGTAAATAATATATATGTTCATTGCTTTGTTATGTTTAAGCTTACTTTTGGAATTTCTTAAACATTTCTATCAATGTGTGTTTATTTTATTATAATAAAGTAATTTGTCTTGAATAATAGTTAAATTGAATTTTAAACATTTATTTTAATTGTATTTTTAGAATAAATATTTTTTAAATGCAATCCTTTCATTTTAGGACATAGTTATGCGATTAAAAAATAATTCATTTTCTGTGATAGTGGCATTGCATGAACTCTTAGGACATGGAAGTGGGAAAATATTTCGAAGAGAAAAAGATGGAACATTAAATTTTGATGTAAATGAAGTCATTAATTTTGAAACTAATGAAAAGGTAAGTAGTTAAATTAATGTGCACAAACTATAGCAAAAATAATTCTGGCTAGAAAATGTCTATCTATTTTTTGTCTTACAAAAAAGCTGTCTTAATGAATCGTTTTGATTTCTAATGTGCAGATATTGAGCGATTAGTGCTTTTTTCTTTAAAAATTTGAAATATTTTTCTATTATATTATATTTAAAAAATCTTTATAGCCTGGAATTATTTAAAATATTATGTTTTAGTTATTTTATAGATATGGAAGTCAGAAAAGATCATACAAGATCTTACAAAAAAAGATCATAGTAATGAGAAAAATAAAAGAATAAGCAAAAATAGGTTTTTTTACCTGTAACCCTTTCTTCCTAATCTTATTACATCAATATTTTATCTTACTTACCAAATATAAATTATTTATATAGTAGAGTAATATTTTTTAACTATCTAAGGTTTTAATGCATTTAATATTAAAAATTATTGCCAGAATAATCTAAATTAGTCAAAAGCCACTTGTCATCTCCGAGAATATTAAATTTATAAGAAAAAGTACTTTTTTTTCATCTGCATTATGATTTATGATAATTTTGTTATCTATATGGATGCTTAGCTTCCTCAAGCTGTACTAGTTGCTTTTCAAGTTTAAAAGCATATAGAAAATTTTTAATTTAATGTTGGTGTAAGCAAGAGGCATTAGTCTTGAGATTTAAAATAAATTGCATACAAATATTACAATTTTTAATTTAGAATTGTATTAATAAAAGAAAATTTAAATAGTTCTTGCTGATTTAAGTTAACTATAAAATGGATGCTTTGTCTAGTGTCTTTCATTTTGTTATTTCTACTATTCTATTGTCAAAGTGTTAATGGCTTAAATCAATGGAAAACAGCTTCTTAAACTGATGCTTATTAACAAAATGAACTTCGATATTATTCTCAGACATTCAATGGTGAACTTTGCCTTGTTTGCTGCCACTTAAAGAATGTGATTTGAAGGCAGGCAGCAAGTTCATCGACAAGTTATTTTGTGTGATTTAGCATGATATGACATTATGGATGTTTTAAACTAATGAGAGTTGTAATTAAGTAATGTAGACATGATCTCAAGTGGAACAAAAGACACAACATCTTTATGGTTAATAAAAATTCTTGCCTCCGTTTTCCATATCTCACTTCTATATTTCATCTTCTCCCTTCAGATCAATGCCAAAATTGAGGGAGTTGATCCTCTGGTGCTGCCATCTATTGGAGAATTTGAAGAGCAATGGTCGTACTTTCACCTTTATGTTGCTCTGATTAAACGAAAGACGCTCCCAATTGATTTAAATTTGCATTGCCAAGGCAAACAAGACACTTGGACAAGCTTGGCTTGTCCAAGTGTCATTAATAAAAACATATTTCATCTTGCTGATTAATGATTTAGGTGAAAATTTTAATGATCAAAAATTTAAAGTGAGGTGAAAAGACAAAGAAAAAAATGAACTAATTATTTAATTTATGTAGTTATGTAGCCTGTGAGTTTGGAAGCAAATTTTACTTTCAATATTTTTTGTCTAAGAATTATCAATAAATTGTAAATCAGTGCAACTTTATTGATTTGCAGTTGTATTCAGATTAGTCAGGAAATATTTAATTAGAAAAGATTTAAATTAATTGTAGTTTTTATTTTTTTTATTAATGCAAATGGTGTTTTGAATTCACAATTTCAAAATAGAAGTTATTACTTTTTCCTCTACAGAATTGTGACTTTCATTGATTTTAATTTTACAGCTAGTTTCTGGTGTAACTGCACAGAGTGATAGCCATGGCAACTCTCTAATTTCTTGAATGTTTGCTTAAAAAAGTTGCATCATCTACACCATAAAAAAATAAAATAAAGGTTTCTGTACAATTTTTTTAGTTATCCAAATAAGGTTTTTGGGTCTGCATAGAGGAGCCTGATTGAGATAAATTATCGCCATCATTTTCACTGGCATCTGACATAACATTATCAGACTGAGACGGATTAAGTGGCTTTCTCTGTATCACTATCCATGTTCTGATTCACTAATAAAGGGTAATTTTTGAAGCATTTTTATTGCTTCAGAAGGACTAAGACCTCGACTTGTCATTTATTTGCTATTAACAAATTAAAAAAATTATTTAGAAATTAAAATTATGTTTGCAAAAAGTAAACCAAAAATATATTCACAATATTATAAAACAAATAGCAGCGAAAAGAAAAATCAAGAGCATAAAAATAATGCTTCTCTAACTAGAGAGGATTCGAACTAACTGATATAATCCTATACCACACTGAAACTTCCCAGTTCAAGAGGCCAATAAGGGTGTAGATATATTATCCATGTATATTCCATCCATCCATCCTTTCTTGTACATTCCTCAACATTAGTTTATTACACCTCAAAAGAGAGAAGAAACAGTAAAAAATAAACACAGCTGTTCCCCTCAACATACCCTCATTCTAGGCGCTCAAAATTACGTAAAGGAAAAGTGCCATTGCGACGCAGTGTTCCAGGTGATGGAACACCTTGTTTTATACAATAATTCTGTGTATACTTTATGCATAAAAAGTTAAAAGTAGTATAGAATCAGTAGCTCTAGGTACAGGCAACAAAATAACACAGAAATTTCTTTTCAAACAATTATTTTTGTATAAGAAAAAAATTTGGAAATATTCCTTCAAAGTAAAGGGATTTAAATAATCTGCTATAATTGAAAACTATTGATCGTCTTATGTAGTGCTGCCATCTATTATCAAAAAAGAGAGTTTAAGGAACATTTTAAGTTTGGTGTTCCATCACTTGGAACACTGAACCGCAAAAGGTTAATGAATTCTTTCAAACATACAAATAATTTGAAAAACTAAATTAAAAAATTGAATACTATACTTTGTCTTTTATGGTATGGTTGCATAGTGTGTAGGTAAAATGGTATAGCAATATTGCTTCAAATAATATTAATTGATAATAATATTTTTCCTAAAACCAGTTCCATTTTATATAATTTTTAATAGCATTCAAAAAGTCATAAAAGTCAATAAAAAAGCATTTTTTTTATTTAATATTTCTTTAAAATTCTGTAAATTTCAAATTTAACTGAGGTAATTTCTTGAATTTTAAAATAATTTTTACTTGTTTTCAATTTAGTTCAATAATTTTCTATTATAACTATTTATCTACAGATTTTAATCTTTAGATTATTTATTAATAGATTACTAAGAGATTCTATTCTAATGTAAAACTATTCAGATATGTTGAAAATTTTAAATTATGCAGCCCATTGACTTAAAACCAGTTAATATTCCTAGAATTTTTAAAGAATATTTTTTAATCAATTTTAGTGAATAAAAATAAATACATTAATTTTTACTGTTAATGTTTATAAAAGACAAGTCAAACTGATTAATAATTATGTGTAATTTTTATTAAAATCAAAATATGTTCTTTTTGTATTTTTTAGTGTATTTTGTATCCCATTTGTTTATTTTTTAGATAGCATAATTAGTTTACAAATAAAATAGTACATGTCTTTAAATTTATAAAATTTATTGAGTCTGTTTAATTTTTTCTGAAGCTACAAATTAATATAAAAACTAATAACATTTAGATGAATAAATATATGTAAATTTTATCTTTGTCTTAAGTGTGTGTTTCAAAAATACTCTTAAAATACCTGAAGTCTACCTTTGATGTTTTCACTGTATTAATTTTCTTTTTTTGTATTACTAAAATTTTTTATTAACATAATTTGTTTGAAGTATTGTACATAATTTCTGTCCAAAAGTTTTATTTTATATGTACTTTATTTGAAGCATTTAAAATTATAAATATTCACATGTTAATAAAATTAATGTATCTTTTATAGCATGAACAGAAAAATTTTAATTTATATGAATTTTAATAAGAAACCAACCAAAAATTTTAACTTCTAATGATCTAAGGACTTTCATATGGAAAGAACTCTTGGTGATCATGAGTTCCTACCACATGATCAGTTATTAATGGCTTTGTACTCATAATAAGTGAAGTCTGCGCTAGATTCCTTTTTCAAAATAGCAATTCTAGTGTACAAGATAAAAGTTTTATTCTTACAGTGATATTTCAAAATCATAAATTTATTTCTAAATGTGTTTATTACTTAGAGAAAAATTTCATTTCTTTTGATACTTATCTCTTGTTCCATTATATCTTCAATCACGTAAATGTAATGACTGGTCCTAAAATGATCAAAATATATTAAACTGCTCAAGTTTTTTTTAATGCCATTTTATTACATTTTGCATGAATTTGCATCATATTGAAAAAAAGTTGTTATAATGAGTATATACTTCATTGAATAAAAACATGTTTAAAAAAAAGGCAAAGATGTTCTGTATATTTGATATTATCTTTTAAATGAGAATAAAATTTTATCATAACACATTCACTTTTATATTACCGATTATCTTATAGTATGAATTCTTTTTTGTTTTTGTATTAATTAGGAAAGCTAAATTTTTTTCTCTTTGGAAATTTGAATCTTAATTTAAAGAATGTAATTTTTTAATTGGACATTGTTTTTTAAAACTTTAAAAAAATATAAAATATAACAAACAATAATTACCATTTCTTAGTATATGCTTAGTTAATAAAATTTTGTCTACAAATTCACTCTCTCAGAAAACCTTATTAAAAAATGTTTAAATGTTGTAATAGTTGAGTAATTACTGTTTAAATTTTTTATTTCCATATATGTTTGTCATATGCTGTAGATGTTATTTGTACCCATTTACAGGAATTGGAAATTACTCATATATTTATTTTTACTTTTGAAATATCCTTTCTTTTTACACTTATTCTAAATTCTAATCATTAAAGATCTCCTTTGTTTCATTTGTTGCTCTTTTATTCTATATTTAGGAAATCTAACTTTTCACCAGTAATTCTTAAAAACAATAACTTATTAATAAAGCAAATCATTAAATGGTTTAATACAGTGATCATGAATGTATTACTATTAGTATTAAACCACTTAAATAGAGTTAACATCTTATATCTAAACTATGAGTTAATTTTTATTTAAACGTTAGTTTTAAATGCATTGATTTATGATTTCTGCATAAATACAATTATAGGTATCAAAGTGGTATGAAGATGGAGAAACATTTGAATCAGTTTTTGGAGGATTTCATTCAAGTTATGAAGAATGTAGAGCCGATAGTGTTGCTTTATATCTTTGTGTTGTCCCTGAAATCTTAAAGTAATTTATTTTAATTTAATATTTAGAATCATACTATTAACAAATTCAAACCATAATCATGAGCAGTTAATATAATACTAATTATTATATAAATGACTTTAACTATTGTAATTTAAATATATATACTATATCTTAAAATTTATATATTAATAATATAACAATATATTATATTCTCAAAGTTCTGAAATTTCTCCCATTATTATTGCATAACACCTTTGCTGTTCTACATTAAATTTTATACATATTTGAATGAAAAATTTGATGCTATGTTCAATTCTGTTGTTTTCAACTACAAAATTTCAAAAGAGTTTTGCATTTCATTTTAAATAAATATTATTAGCATAATTTTTTACAAACAAAAAAAAAACATGGTTAAATTAAAAATTTATTGGAATAAATATTTTTAAAATTGATATTGAAGATTAATTTATTTTGTAATAGTAATATAATCCTCTTAATTTTTTTTCTAAAATTCTTCTCTAGATCATTAAATTTAGCTTATAATTTGAATTAACATTTATATCGATATACATATTTTTTCTGATTAATGCTTGTGAATCCTGTTTTTGAATATGTATTTTCAAAAACTAAATTCTAAATTGTAATTCAAGGCTAAAATTATCTAACTCATGAAAATTGCAATTTTGTGCAGGTAATTTCCTATAATTAGATGTATTTGCGTATTATTTTTAGATTTTTTTTTTTCTTTTTGAATATTGGCTCATAAATTTTTTTACCACATTTTTTAGAATTTTTGATTATGAGGGTACTGAAGCTGAAGAAATTATCTATGTTTGTTGGCTCACCATGGCACATATGGGTATTCAAGGTCTTCAAATGTATGATCCAGAATCTAAAAAATGGCTCCAAGTAATTATAAATATCTTAATTAAAGTTTATATAAATATTTTAGTTATCAAATTCTGTGAAAATAATAGTGCTCTTGTTGGCAAACAAATATATATATATATATGTATGTTTAATAGAAATGCATATATTGTAAAGATATAAATTAATTGCTAATTTAGTTTATATAGAAATAATACTTTAAAAATAAATACAAAATTCATATTGCTCTTAAGAAACTTAATATTGTGAAATCTTATTTTGTTTATAATCCATTTCTTAGAATAGTTTTTTATCCTATCTTGAATTTGCCTTGGCTTTTTTGATGTGATAAATGAAGTTGTATGTTGAACTTTTTTTAAGGGGAGGAAATAAGTCTTTCTTATAACTTTACTTGAAAAGATTTGCTGATATGAAGAAATGCTCTTCAAGTCAGATTTATTCTCTGAATGAAATCTGCAGTTTGAATATGAGAGAGTTATTAGAGGAAAAAACATTAGTAAAGCACAGCAACTATCTTAGCTTCACCAAAGCAATTTTTAATTGCTGAACTATCAACTTAATCAAAAGGAAAAAGAAAAAATATCTAATATTTGTCCTCATTTTCCCTCTATAGTACATAACAGCTAATTTGATTGAGATTCACATTTCTAGGGTTTCAATTTTTAATTCCTGAATGAGTTATAAGGAAATAAATACATTTCTCAATTTTAATTTGTAACGAGATTTGAATGAAATGATTGTAATCGATATGACTCTACATCAGTATTTTGTATTAGAATGGTGAAAGTTTCTGATATCAAAATTAACTACGTGTGTAATTAAAAATGTTTTATCAATTCACCAGTTTATAATGATAACATATTTATCATACTTTTTTACACATATTCTTTCTCATTAAAGTCTGACAAAATTAAGTCTTTTTAAAATTTAATGCGTGACTACACGTATAAAAATTCAAGTATTTTTAGTAAAAGCAAAATATTTACTTATTATAGTACAAAATAATATTACAAAAAATATAACATATGTCAGCAAAACCTGGTAGCTTTTATTTCAAGTATTATTAAATTTATGATATTATCAAATGAGAATAAAGTTTTGAAAGAAAAATCCTTCAAATTAATGAGCTATAATTGATAATGAAATAATTTGAAAAAAAAGCTTCATGTAAAAGGATAATATAGGATTTTATCATTGGTATTTTTCTAAATCACACATCAAAGCTTCATGTCAGGAATGAATGAGTTGAAGTTGCAATTGTAAAAAGTATAATTCTGAACAAATTTTAAAAATAGAAAAATGATAGTTAAATAATTTCACTATCAAAAAGCTGAATAACTAAAAAAATGAAAAATTACTTTATTTCTCTTACAAAAAATTAAGAATTTCCATAGTATAAATTTATGCAGTTTGTATTATTATTTTTTCTTTTTTAATTAAAAAAAAATTATATATGTGTTGAGAGTTGCAACATAATATTTACTTTCTATGAAATTCTTACTTATTCTTTTTTAATGAATATGCATATAAATAATGAAGCATTTAATGCTATAAATTGAGAAACTTCTGATGCACAGACCGTTAAAGGAACATTTATAAATTTATTTTTCCTTTTACTATTTTAAACCAATAAAACTGACTCATGTATTCATTGCTCACAAAAATAAAATAGATTTGATTTTCAAACTTAAAATGTGTATAGCAAAATTTTTTAACAAGTTATTAATAGTTTTTTTATACCCTAGGAATGTGAATCTCAGTCAAATTAGCTGTTATGTACTGTAGAGGGAAAATGAGGTCAAATCTTAGATATTTTTTCTTTTCCCTTTTGATTAAGTTGATAGTTGAGCATAATATTTTTATTCTGTTTCTTAATATTACTTATTTTACTTAATATTTAAATCTCCTTTAATACAGATAATTATTTAAAGTAATCACAATTGCATTTTCTATATAATAATTTTGTTTAAAAATTTAGATGTCAACAAAAGAAATATCCGTAGATTCTTTTATGTGTGAAAAATATATATAAAAATGGTTAATATACAAGTTCAAATTGGATATTTTACAATCGTTTTTTAAACAGAACAATGAAAACAATTATTCTTTTGTAAAAATATTTCTGTTACTTATTATCTATGTATTACTATTCTTTGATGAAATGTAAACTAACTATATAGAAGATATGAAAAATGTAAACCTTATTATCATGCAAAAAACAGATGATAATGTAAGAATTTATTATAAATTTTTATTTTATCTTGAGTTCTTGATTGTTGTTTACATGTTAAAATGTGATTATTTTTTTAAATTTAATTTATAAAAAACATTAATTTGGAAAATGGAGATTTATGTTCTTTAGTTTTTTTGTTAACATTGTTTGATAAAATAATCATAAAAATTTTAAGTAAATTATACATTTAATTTATGGAAGTTACTTGTTTCTTATTGAAGCATAAATAATGCAACATTTATTTATTTCCTTTAAATTATACATTTTTCAGGCTCATTATAAAGCTCGATATATAATTCTTCAAGTAATGCTTGAAGCAGGTGAAGATTTCGTTAAAATTGAAAAGGTGAAAGGAGCTGATGGAAATCCTGATCTTTTGCTCACCTTAGATGGATCTAAAATTAAAACAGTTGGAAGGGCAGCCATAGGAAATTTCCTGAAAAGACTGCAGGTGTGATGTTTTGAGTTATCTTCATAAATTATTTTTCTATACTTATTTAAAAAATGTAAGATGTTACATAAACCATGTTTATAAAAATGATCAGTTTAAAAAATTACCTTTCTAGTTTTAAGATTTATATAACAATAGTATTTTCAAATGTTTTTTTTCTTTTTTTAATTAAATTTTTGATTTATCATGATTAATTATAGTTAGAATATTAAACATTAGAACATTAACACTTCTTTTGAAATGTTAATTATTCTTTGAAATAACTAAAATATTTTTAAAAAGGTATTAAATTTGAAGTTATATGAAAAAATGATGAGATAAAACAATTAACTCTGTGTAAAAAAATTATTCCACCCATCCTAATTTTTAATATGCTACTGGAATTTCCCTAAAATATTATTCCAGTAACATATAATTAACTAATTTCTGTTTTTACAGAAATAAATTGTCAAGGAAGCTTTCATACTTTTCTAGTTATATTTTTCATACAATATATATTAAAACATAATATTGAGATGTCAAACGGTTACAAAATTGTAAGCATAAAATAAATTCTAAATATTTTATTTATATTCTGCTTACTTATGGAAAATAGCAAGCTTTTAAAATTAGAAGTTTGTAAAAATAATCATTAAAGTTTTCATGAGTAATACATTATAAAGTAAATACATAAAAAATACATCTTCATCAAAATTTTCATGTGGCATCAACCCATAATTAATCTTGCATATAGATTTTATTTCTTACACATTTAAAATTGCTTTTAAATTTTGAGTTACAAAGAATGTTGAATTACAAAGATAATTATAATCACTTTTTAAGTATACTCCAAATACCCAATTTAAATATTAAGAAATATTCTTGATCAGTTATATTTTAAAAATAAATGCCTTTTTATATATTTCTTCTATGTATTTTTTCTTTTATTTACTCTAAAAAATATCTTTTAATTCTAATGGATATTTTGAATGTGTGAAGAAAAATGTAAGCAAAATATTTTTATGTAAGCTAAACAATGTAAATTAAAATAAATATAATTTTATTTTATTTTGACATTAAAATTCATAACCAAAAAAATTTATCTATTGTTGACCTTTTAACAAACTGTAATTTAGTGTAGCTAATTTTAATGTCAGTACATTCTATCCTAATATGTATATTTTAAGAAAAACATCAAATATTTTCATTAATAAAAGAGTTAGCTCAACTGTTAGTTAAAAAATAATAAAAAAATCACTGAAAAAATGTTAGCATTGTGTTGTAATTTTACTCTTGAATAATATCTTTGATTGAAGTATTATGTTATAATTTTCTAATTTATTTTATTTTTTCCAGCTTTATAAAGCTACAGCAGATATAAAATCAGCAAAAGCTATGTATGAAGGATATGCTGTTGTCAGCTCGGAAACTTCAATTCCTTTCCTTGATTATAGAGAAATTGTTATGGCTAGAAAGAAACCTAGAAGGTTGTTTGTACAAGTCAATACCTTTGAAGAAAGTGAGTATGAGTCTTAAATGAGTGTTCATGTATGTATACACACATTGTCAAATTTATTTGTAATAAGAACAGCTTTGTTTAGTTAATCTATGAATTTATAAAAGTTATTTTAATGGAAATAACAGTATTAAAAATGAGTACAATCATTTTAAAAACTTTTTATTTAAAGTAGTTAGACAATAAAATTATTTTATACTTGTAGAAAATAATATAAACTCATTATTTAGAAGTTCGTTTTAATGTTCAATATGAAAATATTGTGTTTCCAAATAAAATGGAAATCATAATTTCCTATAAATAAACTTGTATGTGCACTTATACTTGTGTATTCTATATTGCATATCTGAATCAAGATTACAATTATCTTCATGTAATTATTTTTAAAGAATTACCATATTTTCAAATTTAATTATATTATTTCTTGCTTTTTGACTGCACACAAATTAATGCATTATTTAAGTTTTGTTGATATAATGTATAAATGCAATTTTACATTTATCTAATCTGTTATTCAAAATAAATCCTTCTGTATATAAAAATATTTTGAAAGTATACATTTTTTTATTATTAATTTGACTGTGAATCTATATAATGATTGTTTTAATCATAATTAACTTAAAACAAGGTAAGAAAAACTAAACATGTCCTCCCTTCAGAAATATAATTTTGATAAATTAATAGGAATGTAAAAAATATTTCAAGTTATTATAAAAAATAAGGATTATTATATTTTTCATGTGAAAGTAATTATTGGCTAAGTTTTTTGAGTATAATAACTTCATCTTTGATAAGTATCATGTACTGATATTTAAGACAAAAATTAAAAGTAAACTAATTTGAATTAATGTAGTTATGTTATAAAAGTATTTGTAATTTAAACTTTTCAATTTTAGAAAATGTAACCAAATTTTATTGTTGAAAATTTTTTTTGCATAGTATTTCTTAGTTATTAAAATTCATTTTCAACAAATAAAAATATACCTAGCAAATATATTTATGTATTGCAATTCATAACCAAAAAAATTTTATCTATTGTTGACCTTTTAACAATCTGTAAATTTATATGTGTAAAGTATTCAAAATCGCATTTAAATGCTACATAGAAATATAAATCTTATTAAGACTGAAATCATGGTATATAAATTTAAAAAACTCCTTTTTTTTGTTTTGTTTTGTTTGTAAGTTTTAAGTTTATTCATTTTCTATCTTTTTACATTTCTCTAAGTGCTATACAAACTAGTAATCAATGTTTATTGCTCTGATTTTTGGGTCAACTGTGTGTTGAATTACTATCTTGAGCAAAGTTGTTTTTAGTGGCTCAGGATACAATTTAAACAATCAATATTACTCTAATCAGTTCTCTAATTCAAAATGATTGAGTGTCAAACAACCTAAAGTATGCTGCTCATTTTTATTATTATTTATAATATTAAATTTAAATATTTTCATTTATTTAAACTCTATTCTTTCTTTTTCTCCATTACTTTTTAATTCAATTGTTTTTGTAGGAAAATTATATGTTTAAAAATTTGTTTTACATATCTTATTTTCAGATGGTGAAATCAAATTGAAAAACTATGAATCAAATGTTGAGGGTATGATACAATCTTGGGTTGAACGTTTTCAAGATGACAAAGTATGTGAGATACTTGAGGAGTTATGGGAAAAAGATAAACCATTTTTTATGTGACATGATTGAAACCTAAAATACTCAAGCAATAAACATTTTGTTATATTGTTATTAGTTGCTTTTTTTACTGTCACTAATATATCATTTGTATTTTCCAGCAAGATTTATTTAATATATAATCAAATTCTGTTATTAATAAAGATATCAAAGTTCGAGATTCATATAAATGTGTTTACAAGAGATTTCTTTCCTTTTATAATTTAAAAGTTAGAGGTTTTTTCTATATAGACAGAAAATATTTAGTTTATTATTACAGCCTAGAACTAAATATTAAAAAATTTAATGTGTCAAGTAAAATTCTATGGCTTGGGAATTTGTATTTTTTATCTGAAGTATTGATGTGGATTTACTATCTTTCGATATGCAACACTTCATAAATATTACTTTGTTTCATAAATTATTTCAGTATCATCTATTAATAAAAATAAAAATACAGTTATTCACTAGATATTAATTTAACCAAACAAATTTAAAATGTTATTGAATTCTAATTCTAAACATTGAAACCACATTCCATGTCCATGGAACTTATGAAAAATCCATGAATACTATATGAATATGACACATCACATCTATGCAGTTATAAAATCCATCCCATGCCAGATCTTGCATATCAAAACAAAACAATATGTTTTACAAATTATTATGATTTAATGTCTTAATTGTATATATATTTTTTCAATTTATTCTCCAAATTTTATTTAAAAATTGAAGCTGATTTCAAATGTTACATCAAAATTGGGGAAGAATTTTATATGCTTGTTTTTTATTTGGCTGTGATAAATGTGCATATATTGAGATATGTATGGAATTAAGCGTAAATATTTGTAACATTGAATTTTAACCTTAAAAATTAATAAACTTTTAAAAATATCGATAAGAAATGTGAATATCTACTTTTTAAAAGGAACAAATTTTTAATGATTTGTCTCTGATAATATGATTTTATGAATTAAAATTTGAGTATGTTATATTTATATATGTTGTGTGGTAAACTTTTATTTTAAAAAAATTATGAATTCCTCTACCATAATATTTTTTTTAGTTTTGTGGTGATAATATGAGAATTATAAATGTTAAATAGTTTCTAATAAAGAGAAAAAATTAATTAATTTTTCCAAATGTTTTACATACATACATATATATGTATAAGAAATTATACAGGATTTATACAATTTCATTAATAAGTTACAATTTAATCGTTAACTATACAGAAGATTTACATTGATTTATTTTACTAGTTTTTTATTATTATAAAAAACTAGTAATATTTAATATTATTTCTAAAAATAACTATAATCTAATTGAGACAAATTGTTTTAAAGAAACTGATTAAATAATATATGAAATTGCTCTATGTTTTATCATAATAAATTATATTAAAATAGCTTTTTCAAAGCTGTTAAATATTTTTATCTACATTTTCATCATCAAATGCATGGGTAATCCAAAGTAAAATTTTTATGTCCCGTGATCGATCAGGATTTGTTCTCTAAAGTGGAATTTATATCATAAACAACTTTAAGATGTGATGTTAAAATGCCTTACTATTTATCTGGCATTTAAATTTTTTGCTATATCTTGTCTGAGCAAGATACACATTTCTTTATTTTCTCCTCACTCTGATGTACAAATTTGTTAGGATAATGATTACACATTTTTTTCTTAACTATCATATCTGACACAATTTTTTCTTTTTAGATTTACCCAAATTTATATACATTGCAAATGTTTGAGATTACAAGAATTATAATTATTGCAATAAAATTTTTTAATTATTTTTGTTCAAAAACTGATAATTTTTGAAAAGTATAAAAATTGCTGTTTGAATATGTTTTTCATATATCATTACATTAAAAAAAACGCTTTATAATATTCTTATTTTACATATTGTACAATGCATCGGGGTTCATTTTTATTGAGTGTTGATAAAACTATCTGTAAAAATTCACATGATTTTATTCATGCAAATTCAACAAGATGCATTAAATTCCAGCTACAATTAAACTAATACAACAAGAAAATTTCCAAACACAGAAATTTCTAATGCCTCAGGCAGACAACATTTCTATGTTCTAGACTAGCATTCAAGACTGATTGTCTGTGCTCATTGTGTCTTTACCTACTCTTCGAGCGGCGTTATTTATACCTGACTTAGTGGGAAAATCTAAGAGTTTCTAGAAGGTTTTAGGCTTGCTCACTTAATATTGTCCTTAGAGCTCCGGTGATGAATTTTACCAAAAATATCTATTTTTCATCAAGTAATTAGAAATACCGTTTTTAACATAGAACATACATAAATTACTCAATTTTTCCTCGAAATCTGAATATTTCAAATCTGTCCGAGATATTTTGAGACAAATACAAGTAATGATCATAAATTCGTAAAAATCAAATATTCCATTTTAGAAAATGTTTATCAAACCTACTAAATGTATTCTATTTAATTATCAGTAATTATGATTATAATTTTCAAAGTATAATAAAATCATGAATTCAATATCGTTAATTTTCTTGGTTAAGTAGATGTGAATCAAATATTGTCTGGCAATAGTATCTTCCTAAGATTTTATGATTGGGGACTCTGACTTTTTTGCAACTAGCTTAATATTCCTCTCAGTATTCTAACTTCAGTTCTGTTGATTTTCATGTTATAAACTGGCTTCTCAATTCTTAGTAATAATTCAAACTTTGTATCATTCTTTTATTTCTAAGCGTGTGTCGCTACTTTTTAATTTGTTTTCCCATGTTAATGACTTAAATTTTTTATGGGTATTTTAATAAGTTACTGTAAATACATAATGGATATAAATAGTTTTATACACCACTACAGTAGCTAAAAACTGCTCATAAATATCCCTTTTAATAACATTTGGAAATGTAAAAAAATTGTTAAGGCATTCGCTTTAAAATATGGTTTATTTATTAACTAAAAATATGTGATTCTTAAAAAATAGGGAGTTTTCCGTTTTCTGAGGAAATGATGTCCACCAAATATATAACTTTCTTTTTCATATGTAATTTTTTATTTTAAATTTTAATCAGTTTGCCTTTTCAGTGATTGTAAAATTATGTGATATCTTTTATTTTTCCTTTAAAAAATTCATATTCAGTACAAAGAAGAATCAGACTGCATCCATTGGGTAGAATAAAGATATCCTACACAGTACATCAATCAGCATAATAAACTAAAGTATGTTGTTAATTCTACTGTAATCCTCAGAACACGAGTTTCCCATTTATCAAGCTATTACTAACACTTCTTATACGCTTTGTCTTGTGTCTTATGCCCCTTTTCACATTTGTTATTGTATCAAATAATGTCCTAGTGTTTGATATTGGCTAAACCCCCATAAAAATGCTTTGGTTATGAAGTTATTGCACATGCAGCTATGTTTGCTACTTTAAGTTATCAATAAAGAAATTCCAATAAATTTTTAAAAAAATTATAGACAAGAAGGTTATAATAATGAAAATTTTCAAAGTAAGATCCCACATTTTGCTAATAAAAACTCCGAAAGTTTTTGTTAGGAGCTCCCTTTGAATAAATCTTAACCACATGAAGAGCTACAGCAACTATGAAAATATGTTGCGGAATAAATGAGTGCCATATGTAAAGTTAAAAGAAATGTTATTAAATAACATGAAATTGTGTGTTACTATGTTATGAGAATGAATCAAGAAGAAAATTGCAATAGATTTTCAGACCTGACTTGTAGCATTTGGTAAGCCTCTAATTTGACAAATTATAGGACTCGACACACTGATACCCATTAAAATTACAAAGAAAAAGCTGATATGTGAATGATTAATTTTTCAATTCATTCTTAGATAAGTGGCAGTAGTAACATTTACAATATGTTTAAGTAATTACACAGCAAGTTTCTCATACTCAAATTGCATTTGAACGTTTCACCCATTGATAAAATTGTACTGTCTCGTGTAAGAAGGAAAAAAAAACTTGCTTATATATAAACCAAATTTATTAATTTGACTCCATTTTACAATTGTAACCTCCTGTGTTGTGATCTACCTTTCACTTTCGATAAATATGAAGGGATTTAAGTGTTTCCCTTCATATTTATCGAACAGACAGCCATTTTTATCCATGACAGCTAAATTAAGAATCGAAGGAACCAGGTGCCTTCGGTTCAACAGTTCGTGGGTTCGAATCCCACCTTGAGCATGGATGTTTGTAGTGGTTCGGAATCCATTTTAAGCCGTAAGTCCCGGTCTAACTAGCCCTCGTGTGCAAAAAATGACCGTTGAGCAACAAACGAAGGAACCAAGATGATCATAAGGGATGGAGTGCTGAATCTCAGCATTCCACAATCTTTAATTGCTGAGAAGAAAGACACGTCAACCACATGGCTTGAATGAATTGTACACCTACATCAAAAGCAACGAATCAAAAAATATTGCAAAATAACAAGTGTACGCAAACTACGAGATGACATTTGCAGCAATATGTATATTGTTAATTCAGCGATCGTGGCTACGGATATGTTTTATGTTGCATCGCAAGTAAAAATAACTTCAGAAGTGAGATCACACAGTGATGAACATGGATGCTAGAATTTGTAAAATAATGTATTCAAACTAATATCGGTTCTATTTTCATCATGATGTTGCGTAAGTGTTTGACTATAAAACACACATTGGCAGTGAGCATTCTGTATTGTCATTTTAGCCTATCACTTGGAATGATGGTATGCTATAACATTGGATAGATATCGAGGTCACATGTAATTCTCATAGATAACACTCACTTTGAATGGCTGTTACCTTTTTTAAGGTTCGTCATGCAAAAATTTAAAAATCTCGAATACAGTAAAAATGTTAGAGGAGATGCTAGCCAGAAAATGTTAAAATGCTGCCGTGACCAACATGTTCTAAAGATTTCTTACGAATGGAAAACACCCAGTCGGTAATTTCCGAGTAATTAACTCGTTACCATATGTTAATCCCAATAAGCGATTAAATGTTACACATACCTGTATAAATCATGTAATTTCTGTCTGACTCGATTCCATTAGTAAAATGTGTTATTGATGCTTGAGGTGAATGTGATGCTATGGTTCTCACTCTAGGTGCTCTCTTTCTCTCTCTGATTTCTTGAAAATTATCATTTGCTTACTGTGATTTATTTCCCAAGAAATATGCTATTTGAATTTTTTCTTTGCGTAGCTTTTATTTCCATCTGTGTAGATTAGTTTATTATGATTAAGTTATAGAAGCCCACCATTCGAAATAGAAAGTCACAATTGAACCATTGTTGAACAATCGGAAGTGAATGTCGTGATTCTTAACATATCAAGAGAATACGATCTATGAAAAGTTTATTTGGAAGTTCATCTACTGTTGATATGGAGAAGACTTAGCTGAATACTGCATATTAGCAGTGTTCAGCTATTATGGTTATCCTTTACCCGATATAAGTTCTTTGGAGAATCATTGAAATTAAGATTTCCGCAAGTAGGATTTATTAATTAAAAATTTCATATTTATCTTCCACTTTTGTGTAGCGTGGAAGTTTGAAAGTGATTGCTGGCTTGCAGTTTGCTGAGGTACCTGGTTCTAGTGAACCTCAGCAAATCCTAGTTTGGCATATCCTCAGCAAATGCAACTAGGAGCTATATCGTGATCTGATTGGCATAATAAGTAGAAGTTTTAAGTGGGCGGGGCTTAGTTGAGTTTTTTTGAGAAAAGCTAATTTTTGATACAGAGTAATTAAAAAATTAATAATTAAATTTGGATTTTTTGGATAAAATTTAATTTGTGTTATAACACATAAGCAATATTTACAAATAAAGTTAGTTGGATTAACATAGGAGTGTCCTTAACTAATCTGCTAAAAACAGTATCAGTGAATAAAACCTTTATTTTTTTATTCTTTTTTATTTTTTAATTTTTTGGGGGATATATACTTTTTATTTGTTTATTTATTATTATTTTATTTTTTGTTTATTTTTTTTATTTATGTTAGCGAGTAAGAATGGAAAAAGGTTAGTTGTTAGTAATAACAAGGACGTATTGCTTACGTGTAAGGATCATGGTGGCTGGTGAGGAAACTTTGGACAGAACCGAAGTAGTAAGCGGGGCGGTGCCGATTATGGGCGCTGAGGTCATTATTGGACGGAAGATTAGTGATTGATGTATTTTCGGTTTTATTTAGATTTTTGTACATCATAGAAGTTTGAAGATTAAAAATCGTATCAAGTTTAATGGGTTGTGATTGGTTCCGTCTTAATCAAAATTACGACGAACTTTCCTCAGCTGTTTTATTGGTAATTTTTCACCTACTGAAGCTGTAAAACAAATGAACAAAGAATTCCAGTAACTCAATACCTGACTCATTAAAGTTCTATAAAAGTATATGTATAGTTCTAAAAGTTTTAACAAGTTCTTAGGTCAATTTTAGGGACGAGTGTGCCAGCTCTGGCGTAAGCCCGCCATTTTATCGCCGTTCTAAATTACAAAGCGGTTGGCTGTGTTTAGCGAACCCTATAGAAACATACGCAAATAAGACACTCAAACTGAAACAAATTTCACAGCACTCTATCAAATTTTAAAATCTGAAATGGACATTTAGAATTAGCTTCAATAAAAGCCATATCAGTTAAATATCCCAAATTAAATTTTAAAAATTCATCACTCCTTTTGATGATTTGATTGCTTTTTATTTTATTGAAAATTCGTCAAAAAGAATCAAGAAACAAACTGGGTAAAAATTCACTTTGATTAAGATTTGAAGTAGAAAATATTCATTAATAACTTGTGTTATTGCATAAGAATTTATAAAAATAAAAGTATCTGGTTGCAAAAATTGTTTGATGCTTAATTTTGAATGTTTTCGCAGTTTCTGTTATTCTTAAATTCTATATCAAAACTTTGTTTGTCAACTCTAGATACAAAGTTTTGTAATTTTTTATAGATTGGAAATATTTCTTTCCCAGTTGTTCTCAGTGATTCAATGTGAAAATTTCTGCTTGCTGATTCCCCATAATTTTGATAAATAATTATGCTGTAGTTTTGATCTGTAAATTATGGTTTTACTACATTGTAACTTATTACTGGAATTTATATTTTTTCCTATCACTTGATATGAATGTATAAAATATTTATGTTCCGTTTTTTTTACCAGCGTAAATCTTAAAGTATTGTCGCTAAAAATAGAGTATGTATACTAAAATTATATTAAAATTATTGCTGCTTGAGATTTTTAGGCCAAAAGTAAAAACATTTCATTTGATAAAGAAGCTTTTTTTTACCATTTTATGTTCTATTTATGATAATGATACCTGTATGATCGCTAGAATTTTTCTTCATTTTTTTGTATTAATTTTTTTTATTTAAAATTTGAAAATTTCTTATAAATTTTTTTTTATATATATATATTTTTTGTCTTTATTGTATGTGCTAATAAATAAAACTGTTCATCTTTCAAAAAAATTAAAGATAAATGCATAATTAAATATACTCATAAAATTTAACTAAACAAAATTTCTGAGAAATTAGAATTTTGCAAATTTAGTTTTGCTATATGCAACAATGGGAAACTTTAGAAATATTTTATATTTAATTATTTCAAACTAGTTGTAAATAGTTAAATTGAATATTTAAAAAATAATCAGTGTTAAAGTAAAAATGAGGAAAAAAAGTTAAATCAATCTCAATAAATAAGGAATTGATTTTTAGAGAAATATGTGCTGTACAAACAAATACTGCATTAAGTAAAATCTACATTAAGATGCTTTTATATTTCAAGGGTCATTGACAAAATCATATTATCTAAATCACCAAACAAAAAGGCTATAAAATTTTGATTTTATAAAATTTCTCTTGCTTGAAATAAATCTATTGCATGCTCCTATGATTCCTAAATATTGAAATCTGACAAAAGAAGAAATGGCTTAATTGAATAGAAAATAGTAACAAATCTGCAAAAAAGTAAGCACTAATTATCCAGAAACAGTGAGTTTTTATACAGTTTCAGTCTGCTGTGAAAAAAAGAATTCCATATAAGATTATTGAGAAATGTTACTTTCTTTGTTACATGTTGACAATTTTTCAATTTGATTCCAATTTTGTTAGCTATTGTTTTATATTTCTTCTCAAATGGAAAAGTATCTAAAATAAAATGTTAATGATCTTAAAAAATTTCCCTGAAAATTTATAAACTTGTGATGTAATTAGATTTTCTTTCTTTTTTTTTTTTTTAATATTTATGTAAACAAAATATGTCTGGCTTATATTTTCTAACCAAAAACAAAGCCATATATTTTATTTCTTTTACTCAAATAATTGTTTTTGCTACTAATTTTTATAATTTTAACTTATACCATCTTAGTTCTCATGTGTACTAAATCTTCATTAAAGAACAAACAAAGCATTCAACCAATATCACATTACTGCCATTTCTGCCAAATCATAGTATCAAAATTAAGCTCAACTGTTTTTTATAGAAAAATATTTTTTAAACCATGTGCTTTGATTAAAACATTAATAGTATGTATGATAATATTAAATATCTTTATGAAAATTTTTATATCTATATCATACAATATTAATTTAATAATCAAATCAGTTAAAGCTACATAAATAGCCGTAGCATGATAAAATGCCCTAAAATTAAGAAAAACATTAAAAAATAATTAGATGACTTGTATGTCTTTAAATACTTTACTTTTGTGCTTCCTTAGTTTTCTAATTTTTTATCTAACTTTTTAAAAGTATTTTATTTTAGTATTATATTGAGGAGTATTTTATTTTTTTCTATTAACTGTAATCACACATACAATTAGTTTGTCATAGATTATCATTATTACAAGAAAAAAATTGGCTAGAAAGTAGAACTTTATAAAGGCAGTCTTATAAAAATAAATGAATAAATTATTTAAAAAATGTAACTTTAAAATTTTCATACTTTTTATAATTTACATACTTTAGTCAAGTGAGAAAATGGCTTATATTAAATTGTAGTAAAATCCTATGATCTGGTACAGATATAGTGCAATTTTAAATTTTTTTGCCATGTACTGCACAGTTATTTCGTTAACCTAAATTACTTCACCTCATACAATGTATGGTTTTTAAAATCCTGCTCAAACTTAAAACATAGCAATCTTTTTTTTTAATTACGTCCTTATATAAGCTCTTTTGAGCATCATAAGTCTTGCAGTCCAATAGAGCAATGAAGCTTCTCCAGGAGAGGAGAGAGTCTTAAAGTGTGAAGAATTGCGGGCCTCTTGGAGGGTAGAACACATCGCCATTCATGTCCAAATGTTCATTGCACCAAATGCAGTCAGGTGAGTCCACAAGTTTAATGTGGTGCAGGTGTCCCTGAAGATAATCATGCCCAGTGAGAAGCCTGAAGCAGCACACCCCCATAGCTCTAGGTAGATCCCTGGTGATGCAAGAGGTCAAGAGGCTCCCCAAACAAGCATTAACTGCTTTTTCTTTGTAATAAGCCTGTCGTTGGTTTCGAATCACTTGTTTTAATAAGTGTTTGACATTTCTTAAACCAATTGGAGTGTTCGGGGGTTTAAAAAAGACGCCTCTTTGGCGAGTAAATCTGCATTTTCATTACCAGGTAAACTACAATGTCTAGGGATCCATTGAAAGGCAATTTCCTTCCCTGCAGTTAGCAAAGTGTTAATAATGGTTTTACATTTTAATTCTATTGATGAAGGCAGGGGATTATAATTTGTCACTGTATGAATTGCAGCCTGGCAATCGACGAGAAAGGCAAATTTCATTTCTGAGAAATCCAGAGTTTTTTGAAGAGTAATTAGAATTGCATACATTTCTCCATCAAAATTGTCAGAGGGTTTTCCCAAAAATTCTTTGAGTTGGAAAAAATTGGAGAAAACTCCAGCTCCTGCTCTCCCAGAGCTACTCTCAGCTGAACTATCGGTATAAGTGTGCAGACATTTGTCTGGAGGGTATCTTTCATAAATAGTGCCAAGAGCAGCAGCCCTGAGCTCTGTCACAGGGGAGATCCCTTCTGCACCAGAAGGACAAGATCAAAAACAGGAGGGGCATATTTGAATAGACATGGGGTTTGGTTGAAGGGGCCCTGTTACTTGGAGTACCAATAGAGCTGGAAATTGCCTGGAATTCAGATAAGAAAGTTCGCTGAGATTTGAGTCTCAGAGTACTTGGGCGATAGCCAGGCCAAAATCTCAATCAAAACATTGCAATCTTGTGCTATTTTCAAATATCTAAATATTGAATGTTTCATTATAATTACTTCGTACAGAATTATTACAAAACTAATAACTAGAAACTAATTTCACAAAAATCACATACTACGAAATAAATATAAACTAAATTTTACACAGTCTAGAATGGGAGACAACCAGGCAAAAAACTAAATCATTAATGTAAATAACTTCAATTTTTATGAAAACTTACATTTTATTTAATGGGATAGTAATGTTCACTTTAAAAAACATCATTGAAAATGCAATCCAGCTCTCGAGAGTACTGCGCAATAAAGCTAAATCAGTAACGTAAATAACTTAATTTTTTATAGAATCTCCCATCAGTATTATCTATATAAATTTATATAATAAATATACCTTTATAAATCAGGTTTTAACTAACCAGGCAGTGGCACGCGCATTAAAAAATATCAGTGGGAACTTTATCTATTCTGGTGACAAGTAGGCGATGAAGCTGAAACAATAATGTAAATACAATACATTTTTATGAAAAAGTTTCTAATTATATTATTATTGAACACACATTTTCATGAAAACTTGAGCTCATGTATTACAATTCATGGTAAACCTAAATGCATGTCAAATATTTCTACACAGTACTCAACAAATTACATAAATTATTACATACAACAGTTATTTTAATTCAGTAATTTATAAATTAAAAGTACTCTCCTAATCACCACTTGCTAAATTAAAAAAAAAAAGAAATTAACACTATCTATACCTTTTACTTCTTATACACTAATACTAAAATTCAAAATTTTCAATTTGATACACTTTCAAAACAAAATACAGCTACAAACATATAAATTTCAATTTGATGTGCATTTAATATGAAACAACTTTAAATGCTTAAATTTCAAGTGTAAATGAAAAAGAGATTCAAGGGTTACTAAAACTCCAAGCAAATTTTGCACATGCTCACATCAAGTTATATCATAAAATTGCATGTTATATCATAAAATCATAAAAAAATATTTCAATGCAGTAAACCAGAGTTTTTGGTGTATTTATTGTTGCACTGGCTCATAAGATTTATTCTAAATTTTACATTACATTTTAATCTTTCTGAAAAATATTTGATGATATCTTTTTTTAACATAAGTAACAACAGCAAAAGACTTTTGACTTAGAATTACCCACAAGAAAAAAAAATGAAAAACTAGTTTTTCTGTAACTTTTGAAAAAAATTATTAGTGCTTTGTGAATCTAAAGAATTTCTTAATGTAAAAAATTCAGACTTATGAAATATATAAGGACAATGGACTCACTTCCTATGATTTCAAAGTCACATGTTGAGCTTGATTGGAGAATTATTTACATTTTTTATTTGTTTGTTTGTTTGTGTGTGTGCGTGTGTGTGAGAAAGAGAGAGATTCTATTGAATTTAAAATTAATGGGTATAAAACATTTCTTTACTGATATTTATTTTGTTCTATAATCTTTCCTTACATCGAGATTTTATGTATTAAACAAAAATATTGATGAAAGCATGTATTTATTAACTCTTTAAAGATTAAACTCTCTTGTTTAAATTCTTCAATGTTGT
Organism: Latrodectus hesperus; assembly: GCA_037975125.1. Classification (NCBI taxonomy): domain Eukaryota; kingdom Metazoa; phylum Arthropoda; class Arachnida; order Araneae; family Theridiidae; genus Latrodectus; species Latrodectus hesperus. Next base: position 21,277,042 of record CM075855.1, on the reverse strand, counting down.
CCATGGTAAACATTTCAGCAAATCTGATTTTTTTAAATATTACTCAGATAAAGTAAAAAATTACTTCTTAATTTGAACTTTGTGATTATTTTAGTAAAAAATTTAGTAACTTTCAATGATATAATATAAACACTTTCATTATCTTCCATCATTTCATTGGAAGCAATTCAGATCATAAATTTCTCTTTTTACAATGAAATCAATTTTTTTTGAGTAAAATATTACTGATTTACAAAAATTGTTATACTTATTAAATTATAGAAGAGTTTGAAAAAACTAAATATTCAACAGTTTATTATGGAATGAGATGTTTTAAAAATTAAAAAATATTGTTAATAATTACCAAGACAAAATTAAATTGACCACTATTACAGAATTTAACAATGTGAATATAGTAATATATAATGTAAACTATCTATACTTGGTATTCATCACATTATAAGTAACAAGCATTGTAATGCCATCTAGTGATGAATTGACTTTGTTGTTTGACTTTTATTTTATATTTAGATAAAATGTGAAGCAATTTTAGAAATTGTTTTTAAATGGAATTTTATTTTAAACTAATGCTTAAAATTAATACTAATAAAGTAAGGCATAATTTTTTGTGATTAACTTAAGCAAAATTCTATTATTACTTACATATTCTCAAGTTAATAATGTGTTAATGAGTTTAATTTTACTGTTTAATTCAAAGTATATTAAATTAATAGTAACTCAGTGGATTGTGTGTTTAGAAACTAAGCCACATCCTTTTAAGAGCAAAATATTAGAAAATCAATATTACATTTATTTTACTAAAGCCGAAAAAAATCTACCAAAAAATTTTCCACATATAAAATTCTTGAGGAATTTTTTTAAATTGAATATTTCCTTCAATATTCAATATTTGTTTGATAGTTTTCTACTTACCTGCATTATATACATTCTAAAATAAAAACTTACACAATAGCTATAACACACAAGTACTGAATCAAAAGATGAGCATAAAATAGAACTAAATATTTCATAAATATAAAGCATATAAAATTATTTTTAAGTGAATTATTTATTCTTAAAAAATTTTTTTTATATAAAATTAAACAATAAATCATTTTTAAAATGATGGCATATTTGATAAAATTGTATTTGTTCTTTGTATTTCATGATTTTAATATCACTTGAGTGATATTGCCAATGTTTTTTCTCAATTATTTAAATGTTGCATCAGTAAATTATGTCCCTTTGTTTATGAAAGGTTTCCCTTGTTGTGATGTTCAGAAGTACACTTTTATACAAGCATTTTATGAAATGTGGCTGTAAATCTTATGATTATTTAACTTCATCTCTTAGGAATTTGCAGTTTGGGAAATTACTTCACATATCTCTGAAAGCAAACTGTAAAACTATTATTTCCAATCCAGAAAAGGTAAAATTAGTTTACTTTAATCAAATATATTGCTCATTATTTATTTAATTTTTGAAACTTAAACAGAAAATTTAATTTGGTATTTTTCTTGGGAGGGGGAAAACTCTTAGTGCATCACAATTTATAAAGTATTATCTGAACAGGAAATATACTAGTGATTATCAAAAAATAATAGAAACATCTATAAATAAAAGTAACATTTTTAATGTGCTTCATAAGTATTAAATTTTAATAACAGCCACAAATCTTTTTTACAAATAGAGATATACATATTTTATTAAAGTGTGGTATCCTTATTAAATATCTAAGTTTCTTTTTCCTTTCTTCTTTTCCCCCCTAAAAGCATAAAATGTGGGACCTCAGATTTTCAAAGAGGTCAAATTGTAAGAATGTTTCTAATTGGAGCAAGTATTATCTAACCAGCCTGACTTTTTATGATTTCTAAAGGGACAATATCTGAAGTCATGACAGCAAATACACAGCACAGCAACACAAGCTCAGCTAAGCAAAATAGTGAATGAAAGAAAGCTCAGTGTAAGAGATCAATGGGTATTGAAGTGGATGGTAAAGTCTAAAAAGTGAACAACACTGGAGTAAAAGTGACTGGAGATACTCTATCATTATCTAAATTCTTTAATGTCAATGACTATAATTTAAAGGCACCTATATAAACCAAACATTTACAGCAAAGCAGCAATTCTTAAGCCACTTGTCATATTTGTTAATGCTAGACATCATCTGCATTGGTGTTTCACTCACAAAACTTGGTCAATTGATCAGTGGAAGAAAATAGTATGGTTTGATGAATCATCAACAAGAGGGATGCATTTTTGGAGACCTGCAACAGCATATGATTATGATTGTCTCCTTTATGATATGATTATGATTGTCAATTATCTAGGTAAATTTTTCATGCTATAGGCAACCAACTGTGTCATGGTTTACTGCCAGACCATTCATAATCCTGAATGAAAGGATCAGTGGGAGGAAGTATAGAGAAATTTTAGAGAATCAGGTCCCCATCCCGTGATGCAAACTTTGTTTTCTACACAAGAATGTTTATTTTTGTTTGTACCATTATAGTTTATTTTAGAGCATTCAACACTAAATCAATATCTTCCAGAATTTTTCCAATATTTCCATGAAAAATGGTACAGTATTTCTCTAAACATTCTTCATTATTTGTATGAATTGATAGATGACTCCTAGCTGTCTTATACATCAAAAGTATTCCTATTCCATACTAATAAAGGATTCTTTATGTAAGTCGAAGGTGTTTCCATTATATAAATAATTGTATATAATAAGTATTTTTTGGAGTTTTATTTTGTGTGCGCTATTAATTTTGTAGTCTGTTTTAATAATAATTTGTATTATCTTTATAAATGCAAAGTTCTGAAAACTTTTTAGTGTTGGTACATTTCTGAAAATGAATAATATAAGGGAAAATTACACTACTAGTATTAAAAGTTAGGAACTTTGTGTCTTAAAACATGAATTGTATATGCTGTAGTTAATTCTACATAAATTTATAATATGTATTCAATTGTTTAATCTGGAAAACATCATTTTAGAAAATGTCACAATTCATTCATCCACTTAATACTCCAATCTCTTTACTGAATTGTGAGGAAGCATTCAATAGCTTGACTGAGAAAGAAAAGTTTTATGCCCATTATTTGTCAAGAGCAAGCTTTGTTGGAAGTCTTATTGTTCTACCTCAGGTACTTCATTTAATATTCTATAAATATCAAATTTAATTTTATGTTGTGAAAATACTATAAAATTTATTCATTTTATAGGTCTTTTACTATTTTCAACTTTTATAGGTTTTTTACTATTTTTTATTTATTACCTTCATAAGTTTCATAAATGTTTTTTAATCTATAAAATATGAATTCTATGTGTCAGATCAGTTATATTTTGTTATTACAAACTGTGATGAAACAAAGTGATATAATTAACAGGGATTTTGTTTTTTATATTATTATATTAAACTAAAAATCATATGTTTTTGATATTTGATTGTAGTGAGAATCTGAGTTCCTTTTTGCTTTATCATGTAATATTTGATTGTTATCAAACAATTAAATATTAGGCCAGGAAATAAACTTACTTTTGTTAATTTATCTGAAAGTGAGCCAGAGTAAATTTATCAGAAATGAACTTTTGTTAAATTATCTGAAATTATCAACAATATCTAAAGCTTTTTTTTAAAACCTTAATCCTATTTCTAATTTCTTTTTTAAATTTTGATATAATTATTAGCTTGTTTTATGTAATTCAGCATACTTAAATACAATGTATTATAAATACACAAAGAAATCTGACATAAATGCTGTTAGCTAACATCTCCTAAAATAGATCTGTTGAAGTGACCTGTGGGATTAAAAAATTTTATTATATCTATATAAGGTCTTTCTATATTCCCCTCTTTGAAACAGTTCTTAGAATAATATATTTCTTGTAATAAATTTTACTAACTGTAATTTATTCCATATTATTAAAAAGTTTGTAAAAAATTTTAATTCGTACTTTGATTATCCATATATCAGTTATAAGAATGAAAATATAAACGAAATTTCAATAGTTAATGCATTAAATGTTAAAAAAATACCCTACAATCATAACCAGAGCATCTTATTCTGTGGACACTTTTAAATATCAGAAATCTTGTCAGTTAATAAAAATAAAGAAAACTTTAAAATAAGAAGTGTTGTAGTCTTAGAAAACAGAATACTTATATAACTGTCTAAAGGAAGACAGTTTTGCTAATTATGGTTATATATTTTCTTGTTATAGTCATATAACAAAAGCAAAAAAACCCTTGTGCTTTTAATACATACCATTGAATGATTGTAGTAACAAATATTCTTAATGACTCATAAGAATATTTTATCTCATTACCAGGATTTTAACTTTTTAATTTCATTTTAGTTATTATGTATTTTTATTTTAATATTTTAATGCAGTTTCTTATGTTTATTTTAAAATAATTAAATAAAAATTTATGTTTACTTCAAAACAATTATAAAAAGAATTTTTACCTGTTAAAAAATCCTATTTAGCATACAAGAGTTACTTTAAACAATTCAGTGATAATAAAGTTGAGTTGCTTAGAATATTTTGAAAAACTGTATTGATTGAAATTTTGCTTATATTACATTCATAGTGATTTTCATTATAAATTATTTTACTTCTTGTTCATTTAATAATGTTTTTTCTTACTTGTTTATAAAATTGTAGCTTCTTAAATATTTAAAGATATTTAATTTATTAACTCTGAACATATTACTACTAGGCATAAAAATTATTTATTTTTGATATGGATTTTTCCCTTTTTTATTATTTTAGACCTCTTTGGAAAGTCCTTTAATATTTGTCTTGCTTCATAAATTATTTTCCAGTCAGTCCCCTCATGAATTAAAGGAAATTGCTGTAAAAGAATGTGACTTTAAGGAAGATGAATATTCGGTAGTAGTTTCATTTTTCATTTACATTTATCTTATCAAAGTCATGCATGTTAAATTTAATAATTATCTTTGATGTTCATCTATTATGATATATACTTTCACTATAAAAACTGTTTTAATAAAAGTAGCAGATGTGTTCTGTATAATTTATTAATTTTTATTTTATAAAATAGGTTTAGGAAAATACATATTATTTGATTAAATACTTTAAAAATAATATTTGATTTATTTTAATATTAAATATATTCTAATTTGTCCATTAAATTTTTCTCATGCATAAATTTGATCAATTATTTGTTTGAAAGACTAAAATCTCTTAAAGTGATTCAGTTTCTATGAAATTTAAGAAGCTAACTGCTAGCTAATTGCTGTTTAGAATAAGAATTTAATATTCTATTTTTGTAATCTCCCCTTATATTTCTGAACTTCAACTCAAATATTCTTTCAAATTCGATAGAATTTTAAAATATTATATGTATTGTTTTATAACACATTCACATCTCTTACTAAATATTAAGGAATGTGCCTAATAATAATAAAATAATAAATAAGGAATATGCCTAATTTGTGCATATTCTGTCAATCTGGAAAATTGGTGCTATTAACAAGGAAAACTTATAAATAGGAATGGAGAGTGAAATAATCATGACTAAGAATGTTTATTTTTGAAGTTATATATTACAATTCCTTTGAAAATCATACCTTTTTATACAATATGTAACATAAATTCTAGAATTCTACAGAAAAGTTGGCAGTTGGATGATTTAGTCCAAGTGCTCATTTATTCATCAACTTAATTGCCATTCCAGTATATAGATGTTTACAGTGATAGGGAATCAGTTGATCTCTTGACACTGTAAATCTTGATCAAATTATTCGTCTTATATAGAAAGAAGCTAAAATACATCAAACAAACCAAATCAATTTGGAATTTCATAATGTAATCCTGTTAAAATCATCAAACTTTTATGATCAATAATGCATATATCTGTGCTTTTATAGTAGAATTTTAATTTTTCAGAACAAGTTATTTTACCCATTCTTAAAATTCATTTTAAATAAATAGTTTTTAAAACATTTTTTACTTTTAATCCTTAATATTGTTAACTTTTCCAGGCATTTTTAATTTATGCTTGCGGAATTCTGTTTCACTTGGGAAACTACACAAGTATGGGTTTTAAATTTATTCCAGACTTACCCAAGGTATTTATTAATTATCATTATTTGGCTGTATTATTTTTCTGTTCTTTTACTTATGGAATCTATTTTGTTTGACTTTTATTATTAAAATTTGCTTGTGTACTTATATAATATGTACTTTTATTTTAGTAATACATTTTCAAGTAGCTATACTATCTATTTTATTTGGGAAACTAAAATTCAGTCTTTGATATAGTTATCTATGTTCCAAGTTACAAATTCCAGTTTAAATTCTCTCTTTAATATATTTGCCTCCTTAATATATTTGTGTCTTTAATGTATAATTTGTTTTTAACAGTATTATTAATAACAAAATATTTTTAGGAAAAATTCATAAAACTTTTGTCAAAAAGCAGATTTGCTGAAGAAAATTCTGATAAAATGAAATTTTTATTAGCGAATTGCTTGGATAAAATTTATTCACTTGAAGCTAATGAAATTCAACTTGGATTTCCCAGTGTTGTAAGTTTTTTTTTTTTAAAGTTATTTTAAAATATCTATTGTAGGTTTCAAGTTAGTGTATTAGATTTTTTGTTTAAAACAATGTTGAAAATGATTTTTATTTAAGTAATTGAAATGTGTGTGTCCATATATGCATCAGACACACACATAGCATACAATGTTTATTAAATACCAGAAACTGATATGTAAATAATAAAAGTTTCTGGTATTTATATGTTTTTGGTGTTTAAATATTAAAAATGAAAATTGAATATTGAAACGATTTAAAGCTTTTTGTATGTCATTCATTTTATTATTCTTGAGTAAATAATTTGATATTAAATTCATTGAATCTTTAAAGAATTAGGTTGGATGTATGTACTTTGAAAAAGTTTAATTATTTCCAGAATTAAAGTCACCCACATTCCTGAATTTTTAAAGACTACTAAATTCATAATTTAAATTATTTATACCACAAATTTGATTTTTTATATTTATTTGCCTTATTTATTTATACTTTGAGAAAAATATATTTTCTTATAATGTTAAAATCTGCTGAAATTGACCTTGTCAAAATACATTTGTTTCATTTAAAATCTGGAATTTATATAATGACAGTCAACCAAACTAATTGCCAGAGAGAAATAATATTATACACAATAAATCATTAAACATGCTTGTTTCTCAAGGAAGAATAAATTATTTTCTACTTGCAAATATATAGACATATTTTTTTAGTTTAAAAATCGTCATAAAGTTTCTTCTTCTTTGCATTAAAGCATTTCTTCCTTATTGGGTATTGAAATTTTGGGTAATTTAGGTATCCATCACAGAAATATGAATGCAATTTATAGAAATCATTATATATGTAGAGTAAATATTTATAGAAATCACTTATATGTATGTAGAATAATCTTTGTGCTTATAGTTTAAGAAAGATGTTTACAAATTTAAATTTGTTCTCCTGAATTATTCATATTATTATTATTATTAAGGGATTTGTGTAAAATTTTCTTTTTCCAATTAGTTTTCATTAAATAATAATTTTAACCATTTTCTTTTGATTAATAATACTATAGTATTACTGATTGTACTTGATAATATGAAACCTCATCTATATCACAAAAAGACCAGATTAAGTTAAATCAGCTTTAAAATCTCTAAAAACTGCTTATCTATAAGATTTTTATTAATAGTTAAGCTGTAATATATATATATATATATATATATATATATATATATATATATATATATTGTTACAAATTTGTAAATAATGATTATATTTGTCGTAAAATATCTCAGACAGATCAGAAATTCTCACATTTTGGGCAAAAATTGCGGTATTTAGACGTGTTGTAGTTTAAAAGCGGATTTCCTAATGATTTGGCGACAGTTGGCGAGATTCTTGGCGACGGTTGGCGAGATTTTTGGCGACTTGGCGAGAAATCGATACTTCTGGAAACATCCATCACCTAAGCTCTAGGACCAATATTTTTCGAGATAGCCTAGAAGCTTCCAGAGCCTTGGCGAAATTGGTAGATTTCTCCGCCAAGTCAGGTATAAATACCGCAGCCCGACATGGAATAATAGTTAGAGTTCTGTGAAGACAGTCAGTGAGTGAAGACGATTAGTTGTGACTGCTAGTTGTTCTCTGTCTGAGGTATTTGAGACCTGTGATTGGAAGCTGTTTTTTTATTATATCTGACGAATTGTAGCTGTATAATTGCGACTGTTACAGCGGGAATTTCGTTTATTTAGTGAAGTTCTTACGAATAAAAGTCTTGTGTTCATTAAGTGGTTGCTTTATTCAACTCTCAATCGACACGAACCTGTGAAGCTCGGTACAACTGGTGTCAGAATCGGGATTGAAGAGTTGATGCAGCGTGTCACAAGAAAAATGGATATGGATTTAATGAAAAGTCTTCTCGAAAAATTAGCGGAGCAGATGGCTGAGATGAAAGCTGGACAAGAAGATATGAAAACCGAGATGAAAGCTGGACAAGAAGATATGAAAACCGAGATGAAAGCTGGACAAGAAGAGATGAAAACCGAGATGATGAAAGAGATAAAATCTGGACAGGAGGAACTTAAGAAGGACATTGTAAGTGTTAAAGAAGAATTCTCCAACATCATTCAGGAGAAGATGAATGCAATGGAAGATAAGGTAACTTCAGTTGAAACTAAAGTTCTGGAGATAGAAGAAAACGTTGAAGTAGCATTAGACAGTATGAATAAGAAGATTGAAAGCTTGGAGAAGCAAATATCAAACAAACATGAGGAATCCAACGTGACATTTGTGCCTTCCCTAGCCAATATTAAACTCTCAACATTTGATGGGAAATCATCCTGGCAAGTATACAAGACCCAGTTTATGATGGTAGCGGAAGCTAATGGATGGAATCCCCGAGCCCAAGCTTTTCACCTGGCGGCTTCTTTAAGAGGAGACGCGGCTGACATCCTCGAGACGCTTCCGGAGGAGCAGAGGCACGATTTCCAAGCCCTATCGAGTGCGCTTGAGCTGCGGTTTGGAGATAAGCGCACTAAAGAATATAGCAGACTACAGTTAAAGTCACGCTATCAAAAAGCGGGTGAAAGTCTTCAAGAATTGGCTGCCGATATTCAGCGACTTTCCCATCTAGCATTTTCGGACTGCCCAGCTGAGACACGTCAAGATCTGGCTCTCCATCACTTCATCGATAGTGTGCGGGATCCGGAGATACAGAAAACACTTAGACTCGCCGATGTCAAAGATATTGGATCTGCCCTAGTATACGCACATAAGATAGAGGCTGCCCAGCAGGCAGCGCGTAAAGACCGGCACTCAATCAGAGCCGTCTCTGCTACTGATACGGACTGTGATCTTAGAAAGCAAATCGAAGATCTGCGGAGAAAATTTCGTAACTTAGAATTGAGTAAAGATGGCAGAAACACGAAAATCCAGTGTTGGACTTGCGGTGCAGTCGGACACGTTCAGAGAGACTGCCCAAAACGAAAAGATGATGGAAATGATCTTCGTCAGAAGCCCCATTTCAAATTGTTTCATATTTCTTCCGTAAGTAGCGGCGACAACGGACTTTTCGTTATGGGACATGTCAACGAAGTTCCCTGCAGAATGATAATCGATACTGGAGCCAACGTAACTATCATTAGGACAGATTTGGCTCGCAAACTTGGTGACAAACTCATCTGGACGCCGCCCTGCATTACCCTCCAAACTGTGACAGGTGACAAGATTAAAGTGCATGGAAAAATAAATCTAAACATTGCATTTGGTAATGCCGTGTACCATCATATGGCATATGTCGCTGATATAAATGACGAATTTATTCTCGGATTGGACTTTCTCAAAGAAAACCATTTCAAGTTAGATTTTAAAAATAATGAACTACACTCATGTTCTGAAGACATAGCGATTTTTAAGACGAAATATTCAGATATTAAAACAGTCCATCATATAACTGCGAAGAGTGAAACAACATTACCACCATGAACTGAGACAATAGTTTGTGGAGCTCTTTCAGAAGATAATAATTTTCATTATGGATTGACTGAATATCCAGATTCCGACAATAGCGTTAAAGGAGTACTAGTGGCTTCTTCACTCGTCGACCTTTCACGAAATGTAATCCCGGTAAGAGTTGCTAATCTAAGTAATAAGGTAAAACTTATAAAAGAAGGAGAAGTGCTAGCGACTTGCACTCCAGTGACCTGTATTAACCGAAATTGTCAAGCCACACTATCTGAGCCTCCTGACACTCTAATTAATGAACTCCTTCAGAGAGCAGAGTTAGATGATAAACAGAGGAATGCTGCAAGAAATTTATTATTAGAATTCGGAGATCTCTTTTCCAAGAAATCAGATGATGTTGGGCGAACCAAATTGACGCAGCACCGAATCAATACAGGAAATCATCCACCCATTAAACAACATCCGAGAAGATTGCCATTCGCTAAGCAGGAAGAGGTGGATAATCTTCTGATGGAAATGCAGCAGAATGACATTATTGAGCCATCAGAGAGTCCTTGGGCTTCGCCTATTGTTTTAGTTCGGAAGAAAGATGGTTCTACCCGATTCTGCGTTGACTATCGTCGGTTAAACAACATCACTAAAAAAGATAGTTACCCTCTTCCTAGGATTGACGATACACTTGATGCTTTATCCGGAAAACAATGGTTTTCGACTTTGGATCTCAAGAGTGGTTATTGGCAAGTAGAGATACATCCTGAGGATCGAGAAAAGACTGCATTCACCACAGGACAAGGACTTTGGCAGTTCAAGGTTATGCCATTTGGGCTTTGCAATGCACCTGCAACGTTTGAGCGCCTGATGGAGACAGTATTACGAGGACTTTCCTACGAAGCCTGTTTGGTATATTTGGACGATATCATTATTGTAGGGCGCACATTCGAAGACCATTTAAGAAACATCCGAAAGGTGCTGGAAAAATTAAAAATGGCCAACCTGAAGCTGAATCCTTGCAAATGTAATTTATTCCGACGTGAAGTAAGCTATCTGGGACACATTATTTCTGCTGAAGGTGTAAGAACAGATCCTGAAAAGATCTCCGCAGTCAAGGACTGGAGTCGTCCAAAAGATGTCCACCAATTAAGAAGTTTTCTTGGACTATGCACATATTACAGGAAATTTGTTAAGGGTTTTTCAAGTATTGCCAGACCTCTTCACAAGTTGACAGAAGTTAAACAGAGATTTCTATGGACAGATGAATGTGAGAAAGCTTTTAAGCAACTGAAGGAGGCGTTGACATCTTCGCCCGTTCTTGCATATCCCCAGCCCGAAAAATTATTCATTTTAGATACGGATGCCAGCAACGAAAATATCGGAGCTGTTTTGTCGCAAGAAATTGATGATAAAGAATGTGTCATTGCTTATTGGAGTAAATGTCTATCGAAACCAGAGCGGAATTACTGTACAACCAGGAAGGAATTGCTGGCAATCGTTAAAGCCATAGAACATTTCCACCATTATCTCTATGGAAGAAAGTTCTTGCTCCGGACAGATCACGCATCCTTAACCTGGCTTTTGAATTTTAAAAATCCGGAAGGACAGGTAGCCAGATGGATTCAACGACTCCAGGAGTTTGACTTTGAAATACGTCATCGCAAAGGAACTCTTCATGGAAATGCTGATGCACTATCAAGGAAACCGTGTAATGAAAGCTGCCGATATTGTTCTAGAGTAGAGAAGAACTATCAGCTGATAAATACTTCGGTACGCCAAGTTACTGTTTCACCTCCATCAAAACCAGACCCATGGAGTGATAAAGGACTTAGGGAAGCCCAAAAAGAAGACCCAGATATAAATCCAATTCTTGAATTGAAAGAATCTTCCAGTATGAAACCAAGTTGGCAGGATATCTCCACCTACAGTCCTGCTACTAAGCAATATTGGGCTCTTTGGGACTCACTCCATATAAGAAATGGTGTCTTATACAGGAAATGGGAGTCCGATGATGGACGTAATTTCAAATGGCAGCTTGTTCTTCCAAAATCAAGAATTTCAGATGTTTTGAAAGAATTGCATAGTAGTTCAACTGGAGGCCACTTTGGAGTAATGAAAACTCTACAAAAGGTTCGAGAACGCTTCTATTGGAGCAAAACTAGACAAGATGTAGAGAAATGGTGTCAATCTTGTGATGACTGTGCGGCACGTAAGGGACCAAAGAAACGTAGCCGAGGAAGGTTGCAGCGGTACAACGTAGGAGCACCTTTTGAGCGAATAGCATTAGACATTTTGGGTCCTTTACCACGATCTTCAAATGGCAACAAATACATACTAGTTGTCATGGACTACTTTACTAAGTGGCCTGAAGCGTTTGCAATCCCCGATCAAGAGGCGATTACAGTAGCCGAGGTTCTAGTGCATCAATGGGTTTCCAGATTCGGCACACCCTTACAAATCCATTCTGATCAAGGGACAAATTTCACCTCTGTTGTGTTTAAAGGGATGTGTCAAATTCTCGGAATAGACAAGACGCAGACCACGCCACTACACCCACAATCGGACGGCATGGTAGAGAGATTTAACAGAACCATCTTGAATAATCTCTCACTTATGGTTTCCAGAAATCAGCAAGATTGGGATTTGAAGCTACCGCTGTTTCTTCTTGCATATCGCAGTGCTGTCCATGAGACTACCGGATATACTCCTTCACAGATGCTCTTTGGTCGCGAACTTCGTCTCCCTTGTGATCTTCAGTTTGGTCGTCCACCGGATACATCTTCATCGCCAGAGGAATACCTTCGAGACCTTCAGGCACGTCTTGAAGATGTCCATAACTTCGCTCGAGACCGAATCAACCTGACGACCGAAAGAATGAAGACAAGGTATGACACAAGAGCGACGGGACATGAATTCCAAGAAGGTGACAAAGTTTGGTTGTGGAACCCGATTCGACGTAAAGGACTTTCTCCAAAGTTGCAAGCCAACTGGGAAGGTCCCTACACAGTCCTAAAAAGACTGAACGACGTCGTGGTTCGTATAAGAAAATCATCTGCTTCAAAACCAAAGGTAGTACATTATGATAGATTAGCTCCTTATCGTAATGTAGAGTAAAAATCAGTAGACCATGGTCTGTTTGTAAATAGTATAGATAATTTTAATCTTTTCTATTTTCTTGTATTTTTAGTTGCTTGTGTATGTAATGTGCTCTGTATCCTCTTGAAATGTAAATTCTTTTATATTAAATTTGGCCTCCTATCAGGGGATTGTACTGCCCGGGACGTGCAGTCCTTGAGAGGGGGGCAATGTTACAAATTTGTAAATAATGATTATATTTGTCTTAAAATATCTCAGACAGATCAGAAATTCTCACATTTTGGGCAAAAATTGCGGTATTTAGACGTGTTGTAGTTTAAAAGCGGATTTCCTAATGATTTGGCGACAGTTGGCGAGATTCTTGGCGACTTGGCGACGGTTGGCGAGATTTTTGGCGACTTGGCGAGAAATCGATACTTCTGGAAACATCCATCACCTAAGCTCTAGGACCAATATTTTTCGAGATAGCCTAGAAGCTTCCAGAGCCTTGGCGAAATTGGTAGATTTCTCCGCCAAGTCAGGTATAAATACCGCAGCCCGACATGGAATAGTAGTCAGAGTTTTGTGAAGACAGTCAGTGAGTGAAGACGATTAGTTGTGACTGCTAGTTGTTCTCTGTCTGAGGTATTTGAGACCTGTGATTGGAAGCTGTTTTTTTATTATATCTGACGAATTGTAGCTGTATAATTGTGACTGTTACAGCGGGAATTTCGTTTATTTAGTGAAGTTCTTACGAATAAAAGTCTTGTGTTCATTAAGTGGTTGCTTTATTCAACTCTCAATCGACACGAACCTGTGAAGCTCGGTACAATATATATATATATATATATATATATATATATATATATATATATATATATTATATCTATCAAAATGAATTAAATATATTTTTGTTAAAGTGTGAAATAATTTAATTGTAATATAGTGTTTGTTATGTTTTACATTATTTCTAAAATATTATTTTTTAGGGTACAACAACATATTTATCTAAAAATTTCACTGAAGAAGATAAAGAAATTGTCAAAAATTACCATGAACGTCATGTAAGCTGTTTATCTTGTTTCTTTGTAATAATTTTAAATGAATATTTTCTTTAGTTATTTATCTAATAAATATAGCCTGGTTAAAATGCAAATTTTTAATGATTAACATAAAATGAAATTTTTGTATAAGTACTTATATAAATAAAATGAAAGATAAATGAAATTGTCATTTGTAAGGAAAAGTAAATGAAATAAATTACTGTTAGGTAATTTTTGGGCAGGGTATGAAAAACTTAGATACTTTAACTTTGAATGAACTTTTGTATATTTTAACTTTTAATTTATATTAACTTTTGAGAATTTAAAGGAATAATTTTCATTTATATATTTTTTTTTAAAAAGCAGTTTTTTAAAATAAAAACATTTAAGAAAATCTTTAGTAACTAAATTAAAGAATATTCTGATTAAAAAAAATGGAAATTTTGAAAATGTATGAACTATGTGTAAAGTGTATAATTAATGCAGGCTACAGGCAGAGTATTGTCTTATAAAATCATAATGATAAATTCAAATAAGAAAATACTTGACTTCCAAAGTAAAAATCAAGATTCAAGGGAACAACTTTTCAGTCCTTTCTTCACTTTTAATCAATTTTCTTTACTCTTAACGATGCTGGAAAAACGTTTAAATATATAATACTAACTTTAAAACAGATCCTAAATAATAATACCAAAAATTTATTTTAAAAATACAAAATCATCATTTATTTAGTCATTGCTTAATTTATTATGTAATTTTTATCATTGTAATTCTGTACATTTTACTATTGTTATTTTTATAATTTGTTTACAAGAAATAAGTATCCAAATTGTAAAATGAAGAAATAATTTTATAAAAACTGAAATTATCTAAATAATGCAATGAAAATTCAATTTTTTTAACTGTTCTGCTATATACCAACCTGTTATTAAATTCGATTTCATAAAATAAATGTTAGTAGTCTGAAAATCAAGCATAATTTTGATGTGTTTCAATTTATTAATGCATAAAAAATTGAATTTTTGTTATAGTAATTAAAACACTAAGAGTTGAATTCATGGCTCAAGATTTAACTAATTTATTTTTTCAAATTAGAAAATGTGGATCTTTAAGCAGTAAGCAATTTTTAAATATTTGACTACTGATTTAATTTGTTTGATTTAAAAGCAGTTGAGAATTAGTCATTGAATTGATGACAAGCTGAATATGCATATTAGATTAACTATTTACTTATGAATGGAAAAATGTCATTTCTGTTACATAATCTTTGCACATAGAAATAAATTTAATGCTTTAATAATTGGGAAATAATGAAGGAAATTAAGTAGAAAATTATTTTCATATAAATAATTTAGTGTGATGTTAACACATTGTTCCATCACCCATGCCACACAAAACATAGTTTATCATAAAAATGAAATAATTCATTTAAAATATTTTTTAATAACCCATCACATGTATGATTGAACAAAATGTAATAATTTATGTTGACTCAAACTATTTGTATTTTCGCAGAATTTAGAAGCCTACAATACTAGACTTTTTAAAATAGTTGAGGAATCTGGAAAAAGCTGCTATGAAATTAGATTGGCATCTGTTTTACAAACTGGTAACTGAACAAGCAATTAAAAATCTTACATATTTTGAAAAATTATTAATGAATAATTTTAAATATATAATAATTTGTTCTATTACTTTTCAGATGATGAAGAAGAGAAACACATATTGCATTCTGATGTTAATAACAGTCATAAATTTACTGTTACCAGAGGAGATTATAGTGAAATTTTAAAACTTGTAAATGAGTATCTTTTGCAAGCTAAGGTAAATATTTACTTCCTTACAATTTTACTAGTAGAATAATGTATTGCTAAAGGCTTTTGAATTAACAGTTTTTTAATGTATAATGAGTAATTTAAATTAGCAATACTACAATATATATCTTGTTTGATCTGTGATTTATTTCTTATGATATTTATTTATTATTGAATAAATAATTATATATGTTTATGGGCATGTGTTAGCTAATCCACTCATTTGCTCTTTATTTCTTATTTACATTGTAGTATAGATTTTTCTAATTTCATTTAATTTCTCAAAATGAATTATTTTCAGGACTATGCCTCTAATGAAATCGAAGAACAAATGATTACTAAATATATTCAGAGTTTCCACACTGGATCATTGGATGCACATAAAGAAGGATCAACCTTTTGGGTTAAAAATAAAGGTCCTATTGTAGAAACGTAAGTAAAACCAAACATATTTATTGTTTAAATGTTTACAAAAAAATTACATTATCAATGTTTAATGAATGATTACAATAATTAAAATGTTTATATTTTATCCTATCAAAATATTTTATTCTATTTCATTTATTGTGTCATATAATTTCATTTTAATAATTTTAAGTGTAGGGGTGAGATATTTTTGTTTAAATAGAAAATTATTATTGATTAAAAGTATATACAATAATTGCAAAAGAAAACTTAATTTTCTACTGGAAGTTTTAAAATACTTTTTTGCATTTTATTGACTTAATGTTAGTAAGAGATTATAGAAATTGTGTGTGTGTGTTTAGATATTCCTTTCAATTATTAATATAATTTTAGTTTTTATTGATTTACTGCCTTTTTAATTAAATATCTTTATATATATATATATATATATATATATATATATATATATATATATATATATATATATATATATATATATATACACATATATACACACACACACACACACACACACACACACAAACACTTATATAATTTTAGAGAAGGAAACGCAAGAATTTGGGATTTTAAAAGTGAGAATGAGTGTTATATCTGATATTGTTTACAATTATTTTTGGTTTCTTATAGCTGGCGATAAGTATTCTTGTTTATAGCAAATGGTTTTGATTATTGTTTTATTTGGTGCTATTTGATGGTACATTTTTGTAAGTATCATCCAATAAGAAATATAATAAGTTGATGGTGGGTAATGTTTATATTTCAATGTGTTTGTGTTGGTTTATAATCAAAGATAAGGAAATTAGTACAGTTATAGTATTAAAATAAAATTTGATTCACTATTAGAAAATTATTTTGTTTTAGTCTAGTCTTTATTGATCATTAAAAATTTTACTTTTTGATGCATTACCAAAAACTCTTTCATTAATAGTTTTCCAACAAATATTAAAGTTTTAAAATTCTGCTATTATTTGTTTTGTAAACTCTTTTTAAATTTTATTATCTTTTAAATTGGTTGTTTATATTATAGCTAAATATTTTCACCACAAATTCTAGCTATGATACCTATGATGAAAATATTTTGCTATAATATAAGCAAATTAGCACTGTTAAATTTTGTAAATTGTAGAATTTAAAACATTTTAATTCAAAATTGACCAGTGCCGAATAAAATTGATCAAAATATTCTTAGCAATTTTCATTACATGTTACCATGGAGCTTGAGTGTCTACCAAGCATGTCAACAGGTGGTGGATATCCAAATTTCCTTTCTCTCTTTTTTTTTTTTTTTTTAAGGACTGCTTTGACAAAAGATGCAAATTCTTTCCTGTAACCTTGGCGATATGACTTTTGCCTAAGGTGAATGGCACTGCCGTTATAATATCCTAACAGAGTCTGTAGTATACCTGATGTATTGCCAGTATGTCTTGCCTTACCCAGTAACTCAGGCAGTGCTGGGTGGACTTTTTCATTTCTTGAGATTTAAAACATGCCTCATGCAGGTGAAAGTTCTGAGGTAGAACTGTCTTTGCCAGATAAGCCTTTCTGATCTTAATGAGGTCCTTATGAGCTTTATTATTTTGGATTTGGAGCGTAGTATAAAATACTTTTACTAGAGGTGCCTTGAGTGTCAAATCCAATACTGAAGAAACCATGCAGCATAAAAGAAATTTCCATTAATTAAAGCTAATTGCAAATGTATGTATATTTAATTAAAGAGGATGAAGGAGGTGTATACTTAAAGGAGGTGTATAAAGGAGTTCGAAATCTATTGCATTTGGTTGTATTAACCTTTGAAATTTTTAAATTTCTTAGTTATTTAATCTTTCTGCTCTCTAAATCAATAAAAAATTATTTTCAATTTTACAAGATTATCATTTTTAATATTTAAGTAATTGCTTTTTGTTAACTATATTATGTCATTTGGGGAAAAAACAATTATGTAAAGTTAAGGTGATCAAATACACTTGCAGATATGAGTTAGTAAAATAATTTTAAAAATTTTTCAATTTAATTGTGTTACTTTATTCTAGTGCATTAAAAGAGCATTTGTAATTCTCATAATATATATATATATATATGTATATATATATACGCACATTATTGGCCATTAAAATTGCTACACCAGGAAAGCGGCACACCACACACGTGAAATTTGCATGACAGGTAGAACTTGCTGTGATATGCAAATGATTAGATTTTCAGTGCATTCATACAAAGCAGGTGACAGTAGCGACATCTACAATGTGCTTAAAACCAGAGATTTGACAGCAGTTTTCTCATACTCAATTTCCGTTTCAACGTTGTTTTCGGCAAAGAAAGTTGTTGTAATGCCTCGTGTAAGAAGAAGAAATGCTTATCAGCACATGTCTGACTTTGATCGAGAAAGGATTATAGCCTACCGGGATTGCGGTTAATCGTACCGCAATATTGCTGCTCGTGTCAATCGAGACCCCATGACTGTTAGCAGAATATAGAATCGATGGGTTCAAGACAATCATACGGAACGTCATGCAGGATCTCAGCGACCCCCCATCACTAACAGCAGAGAAGACAGACATCTTATCCGCATGGTCACAAGGGATCGTACAGCCACGTCACGAACCCTGAGTCGAGAAATGGAGTCATTTGCAAGGCAACAAGTTTCTGCTCGAACAGTTCGACGACGTTGCAGCATGGATTGTCTGCACTGCGACCATGACTTTGGCTACCATTGACCCTGCGTCCCAGGCAGGAGCGCCTTCAATGGTGTGATCAGCGACAAACCTGGACGCGGGAATGGCATCACGTCATCTTTACAGATGAATCTCGGTTCTGTATACAGGACCATGATGGCCGCATCCGTGTTTGGAGGCATCATGGAGAACACACATTGCCAGCTTGCATTGGACATCACCATACTGGCCCACCTGCTGGAGTGATGGTATGGGGTGCCATTGGATACATGTCTCAATCACTTCTTGTTCGCATTACCCGCACTTTGAACAGCAACCGTTACATTTCCGATGTGTTAAGGCCCATGGCTCTGCCCTACCTTCGAGGCCTCTCTAATGCTTTGTTTCAACAGGATAATGCACAACCGCATGTTGCCCGTACTGTTCTAAACTTCCTTGATACAGAACAAGTTCGACTATTACCCTGGCCAGCACGTTCTCCTGATCTGTCACCAATTGAGAACGTGTGGTCAATGGTTGCCGAGCGATTGGCACGCCATCACTCACCATCCACTACTGTCGATGAACTGTGGCATAGTGTTGAAGCTGCATGGACTGAGATCTCCGTACATGCCATACAATCTCTGTTTGATTCCATGCCTATGTGGATAAATGCTGTTATTGCAACCAGAGGTGGCTGCTCTGGGTACTGATTTCTCAAGATCTATACATCCTAATTTCCTGTAAATCTAATCACTTGTTCTTTCCACTATAATGTATGTGTCCAATAAATATCGTTCTCGTTCTGTTATTTGCATTCCTTCTTGGTGTATCCATTTTAATGGCCAGTAGTGTATATATATATATATATATATATATATATATATATATATATATATATATATATATATATATATATATATATATATACATACATATGGACACACATAAATGTGGGTTCTTTTGCTTCAATATTGTAAATAATGACAGATTTAAATTAATAATGGTTTTACATACAAAAAAATACTATTTACATGTTTACAAATGAATATTAAATCACCTAGTCTAATCTAACATCTTAGTTATAATTCGAAATTAATCCAATATCAATTCATGTCATCGCGGCTTTTCTCGTTTCATCTCCTTGTCGTTCTCTCTCTGTATGTCCGGCAGCTAACTTGATGTGAATGGCCCTCTGGTGGTGCTTTCAATACCAATCAGCCCCCATATACATATACATATATATATATATATATATATATATATATATATATACATATATATATTATGAGAATTACATGTGTTCTTTGTATCCCTCTTTATGTAATCTTTAACTGCATATGTACATTATCACTAAAGTGCAGGAATGAGTTTATTCTACAGATTAACTAGGGTGATTCAACAAAGCTATAGATCAATCTTTTATCAGTTAAAATTTTTAAAGCAAAAAATCAAATGGTTTGAAATATTATCACAATTAAGAAATGCATTTACAAAATTAATGATTGTGCTTGTGTATTATTGCAAAGATTTACTGTACATTTAAATTATCAGTTACATTTTCTAAAACCTTGCCCAATAATAAGGAATTGTTGTATTATTGTTTGATTTAAAGATGCTTCTAATTAAGAAAAATAAAGATAACTAGAACTGCAAGACCTGGGGAGAATCAAATTTTAAAAAAAGGAAAGGAAATGAGAGAAATTTATGAACTTTAATGATGAAGAATGCAGTAATGTGCACATTGCTTTGGGGAAATCCTAAAGATTTTTGATTGTGTTCTTTAATAGAGCAAGTCAGATAATCTGCAAATTACCTAGGTAATGTCCACATTTAGTGCATTCGAGTTTTAGTAGGTAACATATGTAAAAATGTTTTTTATTAGTTTTGTTAAGAAATAAATACTGATTATATTTATTTATATAGATATATTGGCTTCATTGAAAATTATAGAGATCCTGCGGGTATGAGGGGGGAATTTGAAGGTAAGTGGGAATAAATTATTTTGTTTTATAACTATTTTGTTATATATTAAAGACTTATTTAACAATTATATAAATTTACTGCTCATTTTAATTTTATCTAGTTAAGAAAAATTGTTTTCTTTTATGTAAACTTTAACATATTAGACATTGTTTTTCTCGCAGCTATTTCAAAAGTCACTATATTTTTTTCTAGCACTACAAAATAACATAGGTTTGATGAAATGAAAATTCTTTTCTTGTTATAAAGATTACTTGTGCCAAAGTTATTATAGTTTAAAATTTTTCTGCTATTTAAAAATTAAGTATCAATTTAAAAAGAAAAAACAAATTGAAATTTCACCTATTAAATATTTTTCATGTGTCTATTTATATAGATGATAAATCTAGTAATCTGAATATCAGTAAAATAACAATTTTTACTAGTTTAGAGCCTTCTCTATTTTATATGAATTCAAAATAGTTACTGGTGTGCAATAGGTAAATACAATTTTTGAATTATGTTCAACAATTTTTTCTATTTATTACTATGCTTTATGCAGATTAGTGTTAAAATTCAAACTATGGCTATGAATATGGTAGTAAGTATAAACTTTTGTCTCTAAATGCTTAAAAATGTTCAATTTATTTGAGTTTAGAAAACATATTGTGATATATTCTACATTATTATATCTCTCTTGTTCAAACTTTTCTTTATGTATCTCAAATAATTGTATAGGACCACATTTTGTGTGTATTTTGACATGACATCTTAGAAAAAAAAAGTCTTACTGTGAACCAGTGGAAGACAGTGATTTGTAGTCATGTTAACATTGATTTTGTTGACTAGTAAAGCATTGTGATTCAAAAGAAATAAAGAATTTAATTATTAGATAAAACCACATTGTCTGAAATGTAAAAATTAGCGTATAAAATCATATTATATATTCCTGTTTTTATTATGTCTAGTGTCATTAGTGCTCTTAACTTCAGCACTTCTCATAAAATAAATTAAATTGAGGTCTTGCAGTTGGTTATTTAATTTGCTGGATATTTTTAGAACACCTGTCTCCTGTAGTTCTTCTAATATAATGTCTTCAATATTCATTAATTTTATCGATATATTTTATTTTTCAATATAACTCTGACTATTTTAATACTTCAAAAAGTATTTTTAACAATAAAGTTGGTTAATTTTATTATATATGCTTTATTAGAGAAAACTGATCATGTTCTCTTGTACTTTGAAGAAATTGAGAATACAAGTGCTCTGTCCATTAGAAAATTTTTTAGCAATTTACACTTGAATTAATGTTAAAGCATAACTGATGATTTTGACAAGACCATGTATATAAAAATATTATTACATATATTGTGTCTCTCAATTCAAAATAAAATAAATACTTTGCATAAAATAATTGAGTTTTATTTTTAAATTTTTGTATTTTATTGTGTTGTAGGTTTTGTTTCTATAGTCAATAAACAGCAGAGTGAGAAATTTTCCAATCTTGTGAATTGTGCTGAACAATTTTTGGAAATGTTGCCTTGGCCAAGTACTTACGAAAAGAACAAATTTTTGCTTCCTGATTTTACATCCTTGGATGTTTTAACGTATGCAGCTAGTGATATACCAGTAGGAATTAATATACCTAACTGTAAGTGCTTTTTTGTAAATCTTAAAATTATGTGTTTATATTTTTCTGAAACACATAATTTTAAGATGTTAAATCAAAACTATGTTAATCAAAACATAAAAACTTAACTTATTGTTTCTCCAATCTGATGCAAAATCATACTTTTTTATTTTTATTTACATACATTTTGTTTTCAAATTATTTTAGATACAGAAATTAAACAGTCTGTTGGTTTTAAGAATGTTTCACTTGGAAATGTCATTAGTGTGAGATCTAAAGAGCCGCCCAATTATTTATGTAAATCTGACCAGGTAATATATATATCTTACTATTTTTTATGAAGTATTGTATCTTCAGATAAATTTGTTAATTCATATTATGTATCGCATGGAAAAATACAATTAAATAAATGCTTAAACCGTTTTAATTGAAAACTATCCTATCATACATCAAAGTGACAATACAATTCAATTATTAAGAATTAGTGTAATATTTTTCACTTATATATTTTTAACATACCAGATTTTTCTTAGTCTAAGCATTTATTCTAAAGTATTCAAAACATTAAAATTATACTTTTGATTATAAAAATCGAACTGTATGCATCAACTATAAATTTATATATTTTTGTTTTATTTTCTGTATTGTTTTGTTTGGTTTTTTTGTATTATTATTTATAAAATTTAATTTCTTTAATGATCATTATATATTTTGTACTATTATGTGTGATCATTTTACCATTATATTACATTTATTTTACTACAAATGATTTTCAGTTGAATATTATGATTTTTCTGTCTGGGTGAATATCACTGACTTCCTAAACTTTTGTCAAATTATGTACTTAATAGTTTAATAAAGTTTTAACAAGCCTTATATTAACATCTCATGGGCAATATTATGCTTCTGACCTTATAAAATGTCTGTCCAATATAGAATTGTGCATAAACCATTTATTAAGTTGAACTAGTAACTGGGTGATACATTGAGTTCAGGTGCAAAATTTATTTTCTAATTTCACCTCAGACGTTGACCTTTATAGCGATTCAGAATTCATATTAAAATGTCATTTTCCAATGTGTTTGCTATCTTGAGTAAGAAGTTATTATATAACTTTTAATCAAATTTACAAATCATTATTCATATATCTCAAATATTTTATGTCATTATAAGTGCTTGTATATAAAATGCAGCAATAAATCTTAATTTCTGTTTTATTAATTAGCATAGGCACATTTTTTTCACTTCATATTAAACTTTAATGAGAATAAATAATTTTCATTACTATTAATTATTTTGATAAATTATCTATGTATGGAAAAGAATAGCTCTAAAATTATTCTTCAAATTTTATTTAGGATTTATATATGGCCTATTTTAATCAAGCTTTGGAGCTGCAAGTTGGTTTGCATGAACTCTTAGGTCATGGAAGTGGTAAATTATTTCAAAAAGAAAGTGATGGAAGCTTTAATTTTGATGTTGACAAAATTATTCATTTAGAAACTAATAAAAAGGTGAATAATTGCATTTGAACTTGTTTTATATGAATTTAAATTAGTTAAATTATTAAAGTTGATGTCAAATTTTAATTTCTAAATATAATAAAAAAATAATTAAACAATTTTAAATTACAATAAAGAAAAATTTGCTAAAAAAATATTAAAGTTTTTTTTCTAGTTTTCATGATATTTAACTTCAAATAAATAGAATAATAAATTGTTAACGATGTATAATACATATTTTGAGTTTTATAGTAGTATGTAGAAAATAATGGAATCTATGGTTATACAAACATTAATTTAGATGAGCTCAAAAATTCGGAAATTAATGTTCGTATTGGTATACCTTTAATTTATTTCAAATAAAACTTAACCATTAATAATTATATTAGTAATTAAATTATAATTATATACTTCCTTATTTTTTATGTTTGTAGTATATATTGTATTCTGATTCATTATATGTATAAAACTAAATTCAAAGAAAATTATATGTTGCATGTAATATATTGAATTCTGATATGCAGTTATACAAAACAGAAACTATAAGTATGACTCTCCTTTATATTCTCATTTATTTTTCATTAATTTTATGGCAATTTGTATCATTTTTTAACTTTTCAACAATCTCATCATTGTAAATATTTCAAAATTGCAAACATTTTAAATATAAAAATGACAACAATATTATCTTTTAACTCTATTCTTATACATGTTCATGCAAATTTAATAAATGTTTTATATTGTGTAGTGATTGTATGTGTGATAACATCTGCAATTTAAATTCAATTAACCATAGTTTCATTCAGTTTCATAATTGAGCAAGTTTGAAATTAAGTTATTATTTTACTAAGTTAAATTCTAGAAAATATTTTCTGAGCTGTAGCTTAGTTTTGCATTTTAAAAATTCTTAATTTTTTTTTATTAAAAATAACATTTATGGGTAAGAAAACAAAAATTTTAATTCCTCATTATTTGTATGATTTATTTCTCACTCATTTAAGTTTTTTTTAATTTCTCTCTATTTTTACTACAATTCCGCAAAATATTTTAATAATAACTTAGATAACAAGTTGGTATAACTTTGGAGAAACATATGATTCTGTCTTTGGTGCCCTCGGTAGTCCATATGAGGAATGTAAAGCGGAATGTGTTGGATTGTATCTGTGTACTGTGCCTGAAGTGTTAAAGTAAGGATATTTTCACTTTTATAACAAAATCATCATTTGAAAATGCTTGAATCATTTTAAAAAATTAAATTTTATAAAAAAATATAATTATAAGTCTTTATTAGACATTTAAATAATTAGAAAAGTATTTGCTGATACTGTATTTGTAATAATATTATTGTGGTGGTATATTATGCATTCTCAGTCTAAAGGTATTCCTCAAGGATCTGAATTCTCAAGATTTCTAGCAAATCTGTTATTACAATATTATGAAAAATTTTATAGTATTCAGATGTTTTTTGCCTTTAGATATATTGAGTATTTTATAATTTTCAATACCAAGAATTTGATGAAATTTAAAGATATTTCTCCAGAAAAATTAAAACATATATAAACAATTTAAAATCAGAATTTTCTAAATTTATATTGAAGTAAAAGAACATAATATATATACTAATTTTTATATGACAAAATAAATTTAATATTATTTTTTAAAAAAAATATTTTTTTGGAATTTTAATATTTTTATTAAAATACATAAAAATTTAATTTTTAGTCAACTAAATAGAATATATTTAGTATGTAATAATTTAAATTAATATTAGGAAACAAATTAAACTTTAAAACACACTTACATATTAATGTTCCAATAAATTTCATTAAACACTATTTGGCCAGTAAAACAGTGTTTCTAAGAGTTACTGCATTTATACATGTAGAAATATTTTTCTTATAAAAATTTAATCAAATCAATGTTATTAGTATATATTTTTCATATAAATTGTTGTATTCTATTTGTTAATATTAAATAATTAAAACATCGATTTAAGTTCAAGCATGCAGTTATTTCGAAAAGTTGATGCACAGCAGAAAGAGGCTCAGTTCGTACTTTTTGAAAATTGCTCAGTTAATAGTTTCCTTTTCATAATTTTAAAAATAAAATATCTATTTGACAAAATAAAATAATTAATCATTGCTCAAATTCAGTTACTTTTATCATTTTTTTATAAGGAAAACAGAAAAACTAGTTTTCCTTTAATTTTCCAAATATAATTGTAGTGACTTCAAATAGTTATATTAATCAGTTAGTAAATAAGACCATTTGTTTGATTGTTTATTATATTAAATTATTCCAAACAATTTTTTTAAAATCAACAAAATAATTCTTATGTTATAGAGTAAATTCTCAAATTATATAAAGAGAATAAAATAAATCTTTCTTTTAATTTTGCCTCAACACATATAAGTAGAAAAGGTTTCCATATATTCTACTAAAATGTGCATTCATTCAGTTTTTTATAATTTGAAGATGTCTAATTTAATTAACCAGGAAAATGACGTTATATCCCTGTAGAATACAATTATAATTTTTATTCATAATTCAGAATTTGAATCGATCTATTTTCTTAGGAAATGTTTCAAATAGAATGATTTCTAATTGTACATAAAGTTTTGTTAATATATTTAAAAAAATGATTTCATATTGAGTTTGGTTACAAAATTTGCAACTAAGACAAAATTTTCTTAGCAGAACATTCACAAAGTAAACTATAAACATGAGTTGATTTCTTCCGATGGCATAGGCTGATGGACATTTCCACTTCAAATCAATCATCAAGATAACACTATTCTGAGGTGATCAGGGAAAAAGAGGGTATACGTCTCATCGTGAATTAGTGACTTTTATACTCTTAACAAGTGCTATGGGGAAGGAATTAGTTTTGAGATGAAAGCATAAACTATGTTGCCACCACAAACAATTTTTAAACAAGATATTTCATTGAACCTGAGACAGTTTATGGAATTAAGCAACTGAAATAGTTAAAACATTCCATTCTCTAGTGATGGTGAAACATTTTATTAAAGTAACTACAAATTGTTGATCATTAAAGGTTGAACGTACTACAGATTAAAAAAAAAATTTCTTAATTTATATTCATAAACCAAAATTGTTTTAAAAAAGCTTAACTAAAAAGCATAATGCTGAAAATATATGATTTTTATTTTGAAACCGCAAAATCTAGAACACTCGTTACTAAATCTTCATCTGCTATCAATTTAGAAAATGTCATAGCATTAACAATGCAATCACTCATGCTGACAACAAAAATATTTTGCATAGTTTTAAATCAGAAATTAAAATAAATTTCTTCTGAATGAAAATTTAAATAAAATTATCCAATTATATATATATATATATTATGAAATGATAAATATTGTTAGTCAAAATGTGTAAACTTATTGCTATATCTTATTTTGAAATTTTTTTCTCCAAAGCTTCTTTTTTCAAATTTTTTATTGATTCAAATTATAACCATAAGTTATGGGTGCTCAGATAAAAAAAAAAAAAAAGATTTTAACTTTACATTTTACTCTTATATTTACATTTTACTTAGAAAAGTTATCTCAATTGGTTATCTTAGATGTGCAAATTTTTAATGAAACTGTTATCTAAGAATACTGAAATATGTTTCTTTATTAAAATAACAGTTTCTTATCAGTAAAATAAAAGCTTAATCTTATCATGAATTATTTTTAATATACTGTTCAAGCAATGGAATTATTTTTCTTTCAAATAGATTTTAAGTAAATAATTTTAAATACTAAGCAGTTTGATTTTTAATTTTCAAAACTATACTCGCATGTTAATAAATATTATATTGCAAAAAATTGCATTAAGTGATCAAATATAAAGAATACATATTAGGCAGAAAAACTTCAATAATTTTTTTAATATTAGAAATTAAGTATCATTTTAGACGAGGTCTATCCTTTTAAACAAAATAATACTGTTTGTTAAAAAGAAAATTTTTAATTTTGAAGTTGGAAGAAATGATACAGCAACCATGTAAACAAAAAAGAAAAGCTAAAAACTAAAGAAATAAATGTATTTTCTTAATATTTGGAAGTCATTATAATTCAATTTACAGCATTGTATCTCATTGGGATGCCAGGAAGACATTTATCTACCCTAGATACTGCACTGCAATTTTGAGAAGAAATTCCCAGTCAGAAATCCCCAGAAAGTCAGTTTACATCTGGACCCAAATAATTTGGACAAAAGAAACCGCTAATGACAAACACGTTTCAACGCGAATTTTCCCATGATTATAACGCAACAGTAAAACTAAGGGGCTGCAACAAATCTTGCAATAGAAACAGCCTTTCTTTATAATGAAGCAGTTTACATTAATCTCATTGAGATGCTTTAATATGTCTCAATAACATTATATTTCTTCATATAACACTTCTTTATATTGAAAGTGAATCCATGATATTTTCATGCCATCACATTTAAATGATTCATAGGATATAATATTGATATTTTTATTTAATCAACTGAGAGTAAAATGGATATGATATAACTTATACATCTATTACAATAATAATAATTATAAAAGCAGTTTATTGGTAGATGTGACATGAAATATTTTACTCGTAATCATTCATTTTATTTCGAAATATTTTGTAGGTTATATACATTTTCTATTGATTAATGAAGACTTCTAAGTTATTTATATATATATATATATATATATATATATATATATATATATATATATATATATATATATATATATATATATATATATATATATATATATTTAATTGTATTCATACAAATTTTCTTTAATAATATTTTAGCTTATGAAAATTTCTTTTTTTAAGGCAGAGATATTTATTATTTATTTCTAGTCAAAATGAAATTCAACTTACACAATTTTATTTATAAAAGGAAGTATAAAATATTAAATTTTTCTAGTCTTAGATGATCATTTATGATTTTGTCATCAATAATTATATGCTATGTCTCCTTATTAACGGAAAAATACCTTTTAATATAAACTTAGGTATACAATTATAGATAAAAGTACTATATATATATATATATATATATATATATATATATATATATATATATATATATATATATATATATATATATATATATATATATATATATATTTGGCTGGTGTAAAATTGAAAGTGTTTGCACAGAATGAAATGAAATTTATATCAAGATGTTACTCATGTTAAATAAAACAAAATCTGTTTCAAACAAAAATTATGATTTTTCTTATTTATATTTACTGTAAAACATCAATAACAGTAATTTGAATTGCCTATAAAATTGCTTATGCCTTGTCAATATTATTTTAAACAATGTAACATACCACTTCAGAACTTTCTTTGCTTCTAAAATAAAGCATATAGTTCTTTTCCTTTTATTAAAATTATTATCTATGGGTTACTCTACAGGGAGTAGAGAAAAAAACACATGCTATCAGATCTACTGTTCTTTCTACTTTCTCACAATGCAATTGTGTTTGGGAAAAAAACTGCATTTTATGTTTTCCTTGATTTTTTTGAAAGAATATTGTTTTGTCCCTCTTCAGTATTTTTTATAGAATTATAATGAAACTAAAATATAACAGTAATATTATAAGTATGAATTAAACTATTTTTTGGTCTGTTAAAATTCCAAAATAAAATGTTTTAAATGTCACATGATTGTAAATTTTTGCAAATGGAAGAATAGAATATTGACATTTCTGACATCTCTATCCTGTTATGAATGTCATTTTATTCTATTTTATTAAAATTTTCATTTCATTTGTTGAAAACATCAAATATAAATTTTATTTGATGAGATATAAGGATAATATTAGGAAAAAGTATTCCGTATGAGGCATTTAATTTATTACTTTAAGCTAGTTAGACCTACAAAGAATATATTTATGAAAATATTACATTCTAAATTGTTTTAAAGCAAAAAGAAAAAAGAGTAATTTCACTTATTTGACAGTAAAGTGTTCTGATAAATATACATACTTACAATATGTATATAACTACACAAATAATTTATTTAAAAGAATTCCACACACCCACAAAATTAAATATCTTGATGCACAATTTTTTTTTTAATATTTTAAAATCTTTATTTTATATAATGATTCTGCATTTAAATTAATATTTTTAAATGTTTCTTTTTATAATAACCAAATAATTTGAAACATATTTTCAGGTTACAAAATAATTAATAAATATAATAATGTGCAATTCATTTGTAAAAATTATGTTGATATTTAAATAGATAGAAATTAAAAATAAAATAACAAATTAATTCCTTTCTATGAAATTTCATTTTTGACATTAATTTTAGCCTAATCTTATCTTTTACTTATTTTTTATTATTATTTTATGATTATGCCAAATAGCACCTTGAAGCATTGTGGAAGCGTTTTTGTGTCCAAAAATCCTATTACATTTTTTATCGGTTGCCTTTAATTAGCTGCAACTTTTGCAATTACACTTAGCTGTAAATACTAATTTTAGTGACTCTTCTATTTCTGAAGGAGTATGTCATTATTGAGAAACATAATCGAAGGTAAAAAAAATTTTAAGTGGGTTAATTTGTCAAAAACACTATAGATTCTTGTGATTGGTCGAGGGTTTTTTTTTCGATCATTTGGTTAATTTTTTACAGTCAACATAAAATCTTTTTCGTTCCCTTTCTTCAGTCATTTAAACTACTATCTCAAAAACACCATTTAAGGAAGTTCAAGGTTTTCGGATTTTAACATTTTTTACAATTTGGATTTTAATTTCTCCAATTCTTTTAGTTCTAGTATAAAATTTTACTTTAGAAACTTTATTACAAACACAAAACCTTTTAGTTAGTTTTTAAATGGAAATGTACAACACTGTATTAAGAAATCAATTCTTTCATTGAGAATGAGTATCAATCTCAATGAAAGAATTGATTTCTTAATACAGTGTTGTACATTTCCATTTTACAGGAAATAAACCAATACAGGAAAGCAACTAATATGATTATGTTACTTTCTTGCATCATTTTGGTGCTTTTTCCAGTGTGAAAAATAAGAAAATGTTTTGCTTCATTTTTGAATGGAAGAAATACATTTCAAGACATAGGAATTGAAACAGATTTTAAAAATGCAACTCATATTTTACCATTTTATAGAAATATATAATTCTGTCCCATATGTTGCAATAAATAAGTTTTAAGAGTAAAAAAATGTGCTTTCAATCAGCCAAAAAAGTTAATTTTTGATACCCTTTAAAAATAATATAAAATATCGTTCATATTATAGCTATTCATGTTTCATTTTTGTTCAGAAAAAGAAATTCTTTTGGTAGATGTTATTTTTACAGAAATAAACAACTAATATCCTTAGCAGAAAAAATGCAAACAAATAATCTTTTTAACTATGATTTAAAATTTTTAAATTAAATTACCATTTATTAATAAATAACAAAATTTATTGAGATTGTTTAAATTCATTCAATTGTATAAATATTGTATTTCTGTTCTAGGATATATACGGAAAAATTATAATGTTAATGGATCTCAATAATTAATTTTTGTTTAAGCCGTTCGCTCTCGTTATACGAAGATAGTGAGTTTGAATCTCGACCCAACCGAAGATCCGCTGTGTTCTATAATGTCGGCTGGGGCACTTAAAATATGTTATGGTAACAATGTCCTCCAAATTAAAAATTTTTTTTATTTTAAATATTTAAAGTTTTTAAATTTCTTTTAAGATTTTTAAAAAACATTTTTTATTGTTTTTAATTACCGTGATTTTTTAAAATGTGCATATTTTACGCACAAGATTTGTAGTTCTATATCATTATTTAGTACTACAAATTTTATGTATACATGGAGATATCTTAAAGGATTTAATGAAAACCTGTCAGAATATAATTAAAATACAAATAAAAAATTTTCTTTAGAAATCCTTAAAATTTGCCTATTTAATAATCAATAAGAAACAGTCATAACCAACAAAAAAGTTCTTTTCGCATAAAAGAAAAGAATGTGTGTAAAGTGTTTCTGTTATATCCCATTTCTTAATAAATTATTTTTATAATAATTATTATTTTAAACATATAACTTATATATGTCATGTTTTACTCATGATAGTTTCTATTATACACCATAAAACTAGGAGAATAGAATTTTAGTATCATGTATTTTTTTAGATTAATAAGCTACAGCTCAAGATTTACCGATTTGAGAAACACTTAGATTATTAGCTTCTTAAATTACCATGTAGTATAAGTTCAATACCATCATAGAAAAAATATATTAGGGTTCAAATAAGTTATTTAAATATGTGTACATTTGATAGTTGAAATTTCAGCAATCAAAATCTGGATTATAGTGAGTCAAAACTTCAGAAAACCTTAATTTTAAAGAAAAAATAATTAATGTTACATAAATTCTAAAGATTTCGACTTTAAATTTCTTTATTTGCTAATGAAATTAACTACACTTGGATTCCTTTCTTACCTAGAAAAGAAAGAACCTGACAAAGATGAAGAAAGTAAAAATGTCAATGCTGATTAAATATTACTTAAAAATATCAATTTCATTTCTTAAAAATAATTTAAATGCATTGATATCATCAGAAAGATCATAGATCCACTTTTAATATCAAGCAGCATGTAAGAAACTTATATTATTGACACTTTCAAAAACACTTTTGGAAAAATATTGTAAGTTTATATTATTTCGGTGAAAATAGTTTTATTAAAAATAAAATCGATAAATAAATACATGCATGCACACACACACACACACACACACACACACATCTACACACACACACACACATACATACATATATATATATATATATATATATATATATATATATATGTAAGATGTTTTTCCAAATATGAAAGTAGTTCTTCCAAGTACCTTACTGTTTCAATATCAAATGCTAGTTGCGAACATTCGTTCAGTAATCTGAAATTAATTCTGACATATTTAAGTATAGAATTCATATAGCATTTTTAAGGGTAGAACATTAAATAATGTTATACAAATACTATATTAGAGTATACTTAGTATTTTTAAGCATAGAATGAGAAAATTTGAAATCATTGACACTGATAAAGTTATTGATCAATTTGTTACATCAAAGGCGAGGAAAATGTATGTAATATAATTGATACATCAAATTACTTTTATATTTCGAAATTCTGTTTCAGTTTTAACTTTTTAACCTCAAATTTAAAAGTATAACCCGATTTTATTTTAAAGTAGGTACTTCATTATTTTGTTATTTGTATTGTATTCTTATTATGAGTTTCTATTGTACTCTTATTATAAAACTTGACAGTTAAATATTGACATACATTTAAAACTTTTTGTTCTCATTAAGGATATCAACAATTTTCAAATATTGGTTTAAATTTGGACTGCAAAATCGGTCTTACTCCTTTTAAAAAGTAAATTTAATGTAAAGAAAGGAATGTGAATTTAAGGATACATGCAATATTTTTAAAGGAACAAATGTTGATAATATTACTACCATTTTTATAATTGGTAGAGAAATAAAGAAAAAATTGTGTTAATTTCTGATTAGTAAAATGGTGGTTATCAAAATAAAAAAAAAAAAACAATTAGTCATTAATTGAGTGAGTACAAATCTCTAAACATTTATATCACTCATAAGTTTTGCATTATTATGCAGTTAATTTCCCTTTTTTAATTTTTTTAAAATTAAATACTGAATTTAAAATAGTTTTATCACTGGAAATACATGAAGATTACAAATAAAGTTCATGTTTAACAGAAATTGTCATTGTGATTTTAAATAATGTAAATTGTGATAAATTATAGTATAGTTATTTCAAAATACAAAGTTTTATCATCATTATGTTATCACATATAACATTAGTAAATTGCATAATTTATTGATAAAATCTACTTTATCTTAATTATTAATAATGATTTTAAACATAATACCTCTAAATTGTTATATATATATATATATATATATATATATATATATATATATATATATATATATATATATATATATATATATATATATATATATATAACAATATATTAAAAATATTTGATTTTGTTAGCCATCGCAATTTTTTAACTTTGTTTGCCCTTAGTATTCTAGAAAGGAGGGATGTTGTAATTAAGGGGTTAAACTGTTGATGTTAGAAAGTTGGGAGGAACAGTAATAAACTGTTCTTCCCTACTTTGCTTCTGGTTTGCCAAGGAGAGCAAGATTTGGTGACATTACAAAATGTAAACAAAACGAGAAATCAAATGGGTATTCTACCATATATGTATATATCAAATATTGCAGATTCTTTCAATTTCTTTCAAAATTTTTATAAATAACAGATTAAAATGATTTAAAGTCATTTTAAAATCTTAGCTTTTATTTTTATATAACAGTTGTGTGTACAAATAACTTTATATTCATCAATTTATCTACAATATTTCTGTGTATATATATTTTACATTTTTTTACCATGTACTGTTTGAGGTTAAATTTCTAATTTTTGTATCTGTCAAATCTTGAAATATAAAATTGGAAAATCTTGTTACCCAAATAAACTTCTAGCTTTGTGTATTGGTAAAGCTGGTCATATATCATGTTAAAAGTCTTATAACCTTCTGTTCAATTGTTTGTGGGTTCAATTCCTATATCTGATGTGAGTGTGTGTAGTGATTCAGAATCCACTTTAAACTATAAGTCCCTGTCTAATTAGTCTTTGTGTGTCAAAAATAATCATTGGGTGACAAGCAGCCAAACAACATGATATATTAACTTTTCAATACAGAAATTTTGAAAATTGCTATAACACTAAAAAAAAAATAGGTAGCTGATTAATTTATGAATATTTCTGCATCTTCCTCTCATTCAAGATTAGTTAACATTCAGTAAATTAAGTCACATATTTCTTTCTATAATGTTTAACATCTCAGAAATGCAGTTCATATTTTAGTGATAATAAGTACTATGAAGTTTTAATATATTATAATAGTTGTTATAGTTTAATTATAGTGAGAATACTTTGACAACATACCTATTTCAGTAGGTTTCTTCAGAAAATAATTAAGTTAAAAATTAGCATATTCATTATTACACATTATTTAAGCTCTGTTTTGTCAAACCCATTTTTAAAATATAAAAGAATAATGTAATTAAAAATTGAATTTATATAATTAATAGCTTTTTTACTAAAAACACAAAGTTAAATCTTTGTTTCCCTTACTTTTCCAAAAAAGTCTGTGTAATTTTAGCTTTCTTTTACATTCTATTTCCAATTTTCAGATAGCGATTTTCATCTATTTCTGTACTTGAAAATAAATATTGATGAATAATAAATGTCAACTATTATTCTGATATGTAATAGAAACTTGGTTTTTCATGTTTTGTATAAGTCATTAAAACATTTTACTGATTAGAAAATAATATCTGAGATCAAGCTACAAGACTAAAATCAATATCATCATTCATTAAAACTTGAAACCAGCAGTTGGCTATCTATGGGTTACTTGCAGGATGCCAAATCGTTCCATAGATCTCTCACAAGGGCTTTTGAATTTAAAGGAACAAAAATCTGAAATTTAAAAATATTTATAATACAACGACAAAATTTTTATCTATTGTGTAATCCAAATATTATTTACTTATTATTGTTTAACATCACTCACTTTGTATTATCAAGTATTCAGAATTATATCCTTAGAATACTAAACATTGAATCTTTACAGAGCTTTATGAAACTTAATGCAGTTCATAAAATATTTTTGTTGTCTTCACAATTCTTCAGAGAAAGAAGCTTAAACAATCCTACAAAATAAAACTTAAACAGTCCTATAAAATATCATAATATGCTCTTCATCAAGTTCATTATACCAAAAAATTTTTTAGCTTTGAATTATACTAATAAAGTTTTATTTTATTATTTTTTTTAATGTTAATATCTTCATGAATTCAAATTATGTGCATTTATGGATAAAAGACATAAACTAAAACAAGTGTAAAATAATAGTTTATAAGAGTTTCATTAACATTGCTTTCATGTCTTAGTTGTGATCTTTCAGTAATGACAATGACTTGTTGATAGTTTGTCAATGTAGCAATATAATAAAGTTTGACTTTATTTCCTGTTACTTTAAAAAATCTTTTGTATTTTGCTCAGGTTTCTGCATTCTTTGCATATGAATTTTTTTAAATCATTTTTTAAATTGCAAATATTACAAAATATTTCATGGACATATCTGACAGATTATACATGCCAAATAAAATATTAAATAACATTAAAAATATGGAGTTTTGTAATATATACATAAAGCAGCAAAGTAACTAAGTATAATTTTTCATTATATTAAAAGATACCATTTTTAAATTTTTAGCTGAATTTTTTCCCTATGCAAAATTAATGTTTAGAAATTAACTGCTGTTAAACTATAAAGCGGTGATAAACTCACCTCTGCACTTACGTATTTGTAAGAATGCTCAAAAGTTATTGTATTTCCGCTCCTAGCAATTTTTTACGTATAGAATATCAACAGATGTATTAAAGTAAGGAAATATTAAGAATACAGATGAAATATTTTTGAGCATATTGAATCAACATTTTTTATTTTTTGTGCATTCATGCAAAAGACAAATTATAATTTAAGCTTGTTTTTGTAAAAGCAATCACTAACTACTTCTTTAATAGTATTTTTGTATAATATACTTCTATTAATTTATTCTATTGTTTTAACAGAATATTTGTGCCTGATGATAAGTTAATAGAAGATGTAATGTATGTTAATTGGATAATGGTTGTCCTTGCTGGTCTAGGTTCTCTGATGATGTATGAACCTAAAACAGAATTATGGCTTCAGGTGAGTTAAAAAGAAGGCAATATTTTTTAATTTATATGTATATGCAATCAGAAAAGTGTAAATTACTGTGTCCTACTGCTACATTTGCTGTTTTTTTAATTTAAATTAAAATTTTCATGTTATATATTCTCTTACATTATTTATTGTCATTAAGAAGTTTTTAATTAAAATTTTAATTGATGCTATAAGTGATTAATGAAAAAGATTTAGGCAGTTTATTTTTATAGTTTGTTTAAAGGAATTATCTAGACATTTTAAGTAACAGAGTTACTAAGAAAAATTACTTTAATTGTGCTCAAATTGTTAGTAAATTGCAAAGCTTTTAATAATAAAAAATTTCTATGCTCTCTTATATTTTATAATGTGGACAGTGTACTAAAACAACACAAGCTCATGTAAAACATGAGTATTTTTCAAAATTATTTTACTTTACAACTATCACTTAATAGTTATTGAGCTATAAAAGTTGATTAAGCTAATCTCCAACAGAAATTTACTTGATGTTATGATGAAAGTATTTACTATATCTTTTACCTTTTTGTAAGGTATACCTTTAAAATCAATTTTTTTTTGTCTTAAAAGTTATTCATAAACT
Source organism: Latrodectus hesperus (assembly GCA_037975125.1). NCBI lineage: Eukaryota > Metazoa > Arthropoda > Arachnida > Araneae > Theridiidae > Latrodectus > Latrodectus hesperus. The sequence goes on along the minus strand of CM075855.1, from coordinate 21,239,507 downwards.
AATAAGACTTTCTTGAAAAGGTTTTATGCTGTAATAGGTGAATTTAATTGCATTGATATTATATTTTATTTAATTCATAAAGAAACATTCTAAGCAAACATTTTCTGAAATAAATTATCTTTAAGTCTCTACTTTTGTAATATATGGAATTCATTTAAATCCTTTGCTAAGTTTTATATGAAATAGAAATAATGTCTTCATTGTAAATATGTTTCTAATAATTAAATCACATGTTTGAATTGCAATATTCTAAGGATTTTTTTATTTAACTGGTAGTGTGTGTTTTTGTGTGTTCTTAGAAAAAGCGCTGTCTAATGTGATGTATTTTTCTATTTAAGTTTTTAATGTGTATTATAATTCAAACTTACCCTATCATCATTGTGTATTAAAATTTTACTTATAGAGATAGTGTGATAATGTATGTTTGAATAGATATTATATTTAGTTTTGTATACAAGTAAATTATGCCTTTTATAGAAATTTTTTTTGTGTAAATATACAAATGTATTAGAGTTGTTTCTCAGCTGTCTTATATTTTCCTGATTTACATTATTGATCTATATGTGACTGTCAATTACAGTAATATTTATAATTGTGAGATTTCTTACTGATACAAAATTTGTTGACATGGAGTTGGCTTTAAGTGGATAAATAAATTATAGTCTTAAAATATTTAATTATTGCTGAGATACATGAAAAAATATCATTTCATTTAAATTTAATCCAAATTATGTTTTATTTTTTATTAATTTACTCTGTAATATAAAATTTTTTTATTTACAAATTTCAAGTAATCCAGAGTAATAAATAAATTTTACTTTCTCTATATAAGAATCATTTGGTATCTTAGAAAAGTATATTTCAATATTTTTAAATTTGAAGAATTTTTATGTGTTGTTTATGAAAAAATAAAGACCTTTAAAACATGTTGTTTAAATTATATAGTATTAAATAGTTACAAAGATTCATAAAAGGCTAATTTTATTTTTTAAATTTTCAGAAATTATAAATAAAAAGATTTATTATTAATGAATATGAGATCCACAAAAATTAATGAACTAATTTTTATGAAACTTTAGTTTGTTTTGTATTTCCTTTGGTTTAAAAACATTTGCAAGCCACAAATTGTACACACTAAAGAATCACAAGAAGTTGCAAATTTGTTTTGCGGTACATGTTCAAGCTCTGTGTCCTTCTGCATAACACAAGAAGGATTTGCAAGCATCCATACTGTTTTTCACAGTTATATGATAGTTTTTGTTTTCTTATTTATCATTATAATCTATTCATTTACCTTTATTTTTGTAAGTATTTTTAACAAATATATTATAAATTATAACAATTTTATAAGTATTTTGTGCCTCTTTGCAAGTTAGAGTACTATATTTTCCAATAAAAGGACTTTTAATTAATTTGTTTATAAAGTAATTGCTATGAATATATTTAAATAAAAGTAATAAAAATTATATCTTAGAATTAAATTAAATTTATTTCATATTTAATTTTTATAGAAAATCTTCAGTCTGATTTCTTAGTTATTTATTAACTAGCTTTGCAATTTTCTAATATTTTATACCTTTTTCATATTTAATGACCTATTTCTAATTGCATAGGCACATTCACAAGCTGCATATGTTATACTCCAAGTTCTTTTAGAAACTGGGAAAGATTTTGTAAAGATAGAGAAAATTACTGGCTCCGACGGAAATCCTGACTTATTGTTCACTTTGGATCGCAGTAAAATTTTGTCTGTAGGGAAACCTGCCATTGGAGAATTTCTTAAAAAGCTACAGGTATTAAGTTTTTAAGTTAATGAGAAGCTCTTTTATTAATACTGTTTTCACGCAGTTTTACTAATTGTTATATTGTTTTAATACATTCAAGTAAATTTGTATTATGTATTTATTAAATAATATTAATTAATATAAGAACACAATTTTAACATTAAATGGCTTCTGTTGTATCTTACATAATATTACATTGATGTTTTAATGGAAAAGATGTATATTAGATTGTGCCACCATCCAGTAACATGGTTTGAATTGATATTTGAAAGTAATTTGCTTATGTTTTGCAGTTAAGCTAAGCAAGACTTAGAAACAGAAATCTAGAATGTTGAGAAGTGTTTGCAATAGAAAGGCTCATTGTAATCTGTATTATTGAAAAATTTCAGTTTTGAATGATGTCTTGAAGACAGTATTGGCATTCAATGAAAGATAATAAGATCTTTAGGCTTACCTAAATTTAGTATAAGCTTGGTGAGAGTATGAACCTAGAATAATTTTCTAATCTGATATATCAGGTTATAAATTCTTTTCTCGGTTTTAAATTCACAGCTTCCTTGTTGAGACCTTGTGAGAAATAAGGTTTCTAAATGTAATTCATTAGCTCAAGTGATTTCTTAAATCAGTTCAAGTACAAAAATACTAATTAAAGCCTAATGGAAGACCTAAGGGGAAAAAACCTAAAAAAGAATAACCCATACATTTTTTATGTAATTATTTCATGTTCATGGTAAAGCTTTTTCATGGCACTGAGTATAGGAAGTTGAATTTTGACATGAGAAGTTCAATTATTTCCAATACATGCTCTCCATCTCTCATGTATAAATTCATTCCCCCATTGACTGTCACATTTGCTATTGTTAATCATATATTTTATTACTACTCTAGTAACTGTTACAAACAAAAAGTTCAGCAATTTTCATCTCTATTGCTTAAATTCTACTTCTTAGCTTATCATATAATTCCTAAATGAAAGATTAAAAATAATTTTATGTATAAAAGTTTCAATTAAATCAAAATTTAGCTAAAATTATTGAAAATCTGCTAAATAAATTCTATAATTGCTATCGATTTTATAGAATAATTTTGTTCCCAAAAAAATAATAATTAATGGCCATAACTGTAATTTAATTTTTGATTTAACTATTTTATTATTTAGAGATTATACTAAACTAAACTCTGTCACACAACAGTCCTTGTGAGCCAAGACCTACAGTGGCCATCTCTGTTTTCCTGGCCACGGGACCCTAGGGTGTGAAGCATATGTTGTCAGCCTAACACGAAACTCTCAGTGTTTTGACCCAAGCATGCTTGGTACTCAGTTTATTGACCCAATTTAGAACAAAGCTTTATCAAATACAAAATATCAAAAATACTTGTCAAATGTCAGAAATACTTCAGAAATTTTTATCTTGGTTGTATGTCTAGAAAAAAAAGTTTCATAATTTAAAAGCAGGTTGCTTGTTGTTATTTTATATTTTTACTTTTTAATTTGTGCAGTCAATAATATATCTCTTTATATTTATGCAGTTGTATAAATCTACTGCTGACATAACATCTGCAAATGCTATGTTCCAAAAGTATTCTACTGTAACTGCTGAAGAAATGTATCCCTTCTTAGAATACAGAGAAATAGTCCTGGCTAGAAGGAAACCCAGACGATTTTATGTACAAGCCAATACAGTTATTGAAGGTAAAATATTTCTTAATTCATGAAATGTTAATTTTTGTAGTTTAAAAATAATATTGGAAGTAGAAAAAATTTATGAAAAATAATTAAAATTTTAAAGGAAAAATTTCGAAAATTGCATAATGTACTTTGCTATGAAATTGAGAGTTGATTCATATAAAAAATTTTATTAAGAGAAATTGTCTCATTTTATGGAGCAGAATTTTTTTAAAGCCTGTATGTTTAATGTGGGAGAAAATTAATTAATCGAACTTTTAAAATTCAAAATTATCAACTTCATTGATTTCTGATTGCAATTACAGGATTTCAGAATCTTATTTTTCTGAAAAAAATATAAAGTAAAAATAATTATTTTTGAGATGTGACATTAACTTAGAATATTTAAATTGACCACAACTCTTCCATTGAGGAGTTCATCCCATTTTAGAGAAGAATAAAGAAAGTAATCTATAAATTTTTATGATATACTCTTATAATTACTTAACACTGTAGTTTTAGTAATGGTGGATAATTAGCTCAAATAATCTTTTTAAATTATTTTATGCAATTATTATTTTAATTATCTTCCTGAACTAATATAGCTAAATTATAGCTCTTATGTATATAAATAAATACACATAAATAAATGAAATTATATGCATTAGCTAAAATATAACTATAATTTTAATTTCATTTAAAAAAAATCAGCATTATTAGTAATTTTACAATTTATTATTTTTCATTTTTTCAATATAGTTTATTTCTTAAATGTGACACCAATGTATGTTATTTGTGTTTTTAGTTTTAGTTTAAAAAATTGAATTGTTTTATACTTAGAATTGTTTTATAAATTGTTTGAATTGTTTTATACTTAGAAAAATTATAATAACTGTATAGTTAATATCTTTTAGTAAGGAAAAAAGATAAATTTTAAACAAAAAATATTTTAATTGGATGTAGGAAAATTAAAAAGATTTTTTCTTTCTATTGTTAAAAGAGAAGGGGAAATAATTTATGTTATTCATACTAATTGAGTATAAGAGTTAGAAAGTTAGATAATATTTTAATAAGATTAGAAATCTGAAAAAAATGCTTATTGATAGTTATTTGCTATTCAATATTTTATATGGGGAATTATCTTTGTGAGAACAGTAACATAAAACTATCTCTTTGAATGAATGGAATTGTTTAAAAAAATTTCAAGGAATATAATGTATATTCATAGTGATCTCCATAAAAATAAATTATAAGCAGTAATTTAATTTGAGTTTCTTTTAAATATTCTTGAAATAGTGGGTTGATGTGATAGCTCTATGGTTAGGACTGTGGGTTTTTAGTTTCATAGTATGTGATATCTAGTCCCAGCTCAAATGGGTTTGTAGGTATTAATTTAAAATCCATTTTTTTAAAACTATAAGTTCAACTAAATTAGTTCTTGCATGCAAAATGTAACCTCATGCCAATAGCTAAGGTCACAAAAATATAATTTAAAGTAATAAATATGTGATAATTTTTAATTGTTAATTTTCAATTTCATAATTATTTTGTTCTGATGCAATTGTTTTACTTTTTCCAATTACTCTTAAAAGAAAACAAATGTCTTTTGTCTTTTACTTTCAAGTAAAAGGTATATATATATATATATATATATATATATATATATATATATATATATATATATATATATATATATATATATATATATATTTGAGGCATTTTCTTAAAATTTTGTAGTAGTCAATTAACTGGAAACAGTTTCTCTAATCAGAAAGGGCATTATTCAAAATTCAATTACAAATTATTTTTTAAAAAACTTTTTAATGTTGTTGAAAGTAAATTTTTTAAAATAAATTTGATTTTCATTGATAAGAATTATCTGTGAAAACTACCCCAATATATTTAGAAATAAATTCTATTGACTAGAATAACTTAGAAGAATGTACTATATCTTTTAATAGGGTCAATTGCAAGAATGAATTCTAATATGAAAATCTTATATCATAATCAGTTTACAATATTACAAAATTTCTAAAGTGAAGTATTTGTCACTTAGTTTTATTTTATACTAATTATTATATATTTCATATATTTTCTCAGTATCCAAAGTGAAATGTACTATGTGTGTATCTTGAAATAAATCAAATACAAATTATAAATAGGTATTAAAACTATTTCAAGATACTTAGTTTTAGTAACATGTATGTAACTATAAATTCATTTGCTATTTGGTGTTTTATATTGGCAATATTAATTTTTTTAAAAAATCTATTTTTATCGTGTGTATATATATACACAATATATATATATACACAATATATATATACACAATATATATATATAGTTTGTATATATACACAATATATATATATAGACATGCCAAGCTCGCTATGCCTTGGCTCTTCGAATTTAAGTCAGTAGGGTGTGTCTTTTTAATCCGTGCACCACGAAGGTGAAAGTACGACTTTGCTCTTAAAATCTTCGAATAGATGGCACCATCAGAGGAGCCACTCTCTCAATTTTGACATTGATCTGAATTTGACATTGATCTGAAGGGGAGGAAATTTTCTCCAGACCGTTGCATCCTTGGTAACTGTTCAACGACCAACGACTTTCGATTCATAGATTTAACGAGCATGTATATTGCATGTACTCCGGTGGGTCATTGGCGGCATTGGGAATCGAACGCTGTCCTTCCGAAAGGAAGGCAGATGTTCTAACCACTAGGCTACCGCTGCCCTGTGTGTGTGTATATATATATATATAGATATAAATTACCAACTACAAATTTTTATATATCATAATTTTACTGAATTAAGAAATTGTTTTAATAGCATTTGAAAAACTTTCTAATGCATTCATTTCTAATAATTAAATTTTGCACTTATGTCTAACTTCTCTTTCATTTATCCAGATAGATACTAAAATTGAATGAAATGTTTATTTTCAGAGGGTAAAGTGAAACTGGTGAACTATGAGTCTTCACCTGAAGGTTTAATCCAGTCGTGGGTGGATCGTTTTAAGAATGAAAGCGTAGATGTTGTCCTTGAAGACATATTTTCTAAAGATAAACCTCATTTCTCTTGATGTGAAAAACAACGAACAAAAGCCAATAAATGTTTGTTTACTAAAATGTAGTATATCATTATTCTTTGGTAAATTTTAAAATACAAATGATTTTCTATTGGGACAAAAAAAATTTTTTTAATGATTTTGTTTATTCATCGCTTACTGAATTCAGTTGCATTAAATTTTTTTTTAAATCACTTATCTATATTTTGATGTTTAGCATTCATAAGTATTTTTACATAATAAAGGTAGCAAACCATATATATATATATATATTAAAAAAACAAATTTTGATATATTTCTAAATTTAAGTATTTTATCAGTGCTAAAATATAAACCGTTATTTTGTTATTAACTATTTTCAACTAATTTCATAAGAATTTATGGTTTAATATCAAAGGTTGTTTTACTATAACTAAAGCTATAGTTTCAAGAATCATTTATTTTAATAGTATAGTGTGGTTTTTGAATGTCTTGAGGCGTAAATATCACCCATAAAGTTGTTGCACTATCATATTTCCCTGTACCTCTCCCACCATGCGAGAATTTTTACAGATCATGGACTATATTTATCTGTATTAGTAGAAAAATTCAGAAAACTAAAACACTTACCCCAACTAATCTGCATTCAGAGAACAGAAACATAATAATCATCTCTGATTGCTCAACTATAGTTATGATTGAATCCAGTACCTTCCATTCTGAACAGCAAGATTCTACTCATGGCTTTAATTTTTAAATTTGGATTTGAGAAAATGAATATTTTTGTGTAGCACATAACCTTTGTACACAGGAAATACAACGCAGAATTGAACATTGAACTGGAGGTTATCTGGCTCAGCAAAAGTGATGTTCAAACCCAAAGTCTTCCTATCCGAAAAGCAGGTTGGGTCATGTAAGCACTGCAATAATTGTTACAAAAATATCGCAAAATAGGAGGATATGCTTTTTCCAATGCAGTTTTGTTGGGCGCTTGACTTTTAATGTGCATCGTGCCTGTTAAAGCAAATAGCATTTTACATTAATGTTAATATTTTCTAAATATTATTCCTAGTTAATTTGACAAGAACTGTTTGGAAGTGAATAGTTTTGAATTTGACGAAAGTTGCGTTGTCACTTCAGATTTAGATAATGTTAATTGACAATATGATTTGATAGATAGATATAAATTTATTTGTAAATGAGGATAGAAAATGATTGTAACATGACACAAAAATTCTCAGATTTTGATCTTCGTAAAAAAATATAAAACGACAATATATTACTCTCAAACCTTTCATTAACTCAAGTAATTTTTTGGGCTCACTTTGACTTTGTAGTAGCAATTCACTTTTGAAAATAGAAGGTGTCAGGTTGGATACTTGTCATTGTTGTACTACAAATGAATGTTGTTATTTCTTCCTGCATATACGTGTATTGTTTTTGGTGCCTCTTTTTCTTTTTAAACGTGTATGCGGTCTATTCTCTTGAGAAAAATCATCCATAAGCTAATACACAATGGATATTGCGGTGCCTTACAACGATTTTCGGCCATTTGATACGCTGAATGAATTAAAATATAGGATTAAGAGCATATATATAATTCATTTATTCAAAGCCTTCTGAGAACTTTTGAATATAAGTCGACTACTTTTTTATCTTTATTTATAATAAACTTTTGGAATTTATTTGCATGCAAAAGTGGAGAGGAATCACTGTGTTCTTTTTATTTTAATAGTATTGGACAAAGTGTGAATAATGTTATACGCAACATTCAAATGCAAAATTTTTCAGCCGAATTCTAGACTTTAGCAACACATTAATTTTTTTTTTTTGAAATTGTTACATAAGCAGTTCAAATTACATAACATGAACCAAGTTGGTTACCAAGTGTCCAGCGCTTTAGCCTTCAGTTTAACAGTTTGTAATTCAAATCTTACCTCAGTCACACACACATGAATGTTTTTAGTGGTTCGGAATCCATTTCGACATGTGGAATCGAATCGAAATTGCTTCATGTGAAAAAGAAGACCATAGCATTACGAACCAGCTGGAGTCTTAAGTCATTTGAAGAGAATCTTCCAGTTCAAGAAATCTATCGAATATGAAACAACAGCGTTAGATAGAAGGATCCACAATATAAAAAATTCTAAAATCCAATAACAGCAATATGTTTATGAACTTTTCAAATTGATCGAATATTTTTCCATTTAAAATTTTAAAAATCTTTTCTCTTCAAAAAAATTAATCGTAATATTGTAATTATTTGTAGCAATTTTTTCTATTAAACAAATGAGAAAGATAGTTTAAAGATACAAACATAGCATTAAATATATATATGTATATATATATATATACTTTTAAAAACTTAAATGAAATTTTAATTTTTCAACAGTTAGGTGAGAAAATGAAAAATATTAGAACCACGGCAAATGATGTAAATTTGGTGTAAGTGCAAAAAGTTAGTGAAAGCCATTGATTAACTTTAGTATAATTTTCTGAATACATTTCATGAGTATAATTTTTTTGAATGTATGTAATAAATATAATATTTTTATTCAGCATTTTAAATTTAATAATTTCGAACACTTAAATTTTCTATCTTAGGCCAACTCCAACTTTTTTTTTTTTTAAATTGCAGTCAAAGGAAATATTTGCTTTCAAATATAGTTGCTTTATTTTTTTTACAGGCAAATTTCCGATTCAAAACATTGTATTTGAAATGTTCACGTTCTATTCTATATTTTTCTTTTCTTACACTGTGCTTAGGATACTCTATTAGATAATCTTTGAATCTCCTCCTTTGGTAGCCTTTTATAAAGATAAGCGATACTCATTACTAGCCAATAGGGAAAAAAACTGGAAAACTTCCACCTATCCATCATGATAAAATGCATTTAGCAACGTTATCATCCATTTCTCTAGTTTAACAGTGGTTAAAAACGAATTCACACACACACAGAGTGCTTTCCATTTGTAAGAGCATAGCACTACTATTAGAGTACTGGAAACTTTTGAAAATATATATATATTATTTAAAATATATTAATTATAAAATATAATTTTGTAATACGTCATTGCTGTGTTTATTATATGTATTTTATAAAATACAGTAGTTACAAAAATAGTGAACCATCTACATTTTAACAATATGTCATAGGTATGCCTTTAGAATTTAAAAAGTTTTCAATGTAATTGTTTGCATTAACTTTCAATCCAATAAATATACAGGGTCATCGAAAGAGAATGCCGGGATTACAAGTTTGAAATAGAGAAATTAATAAATATATATGAACATAAACTTAGTCTAAACACATTAAGAAATATCTAAAGTTTTAAACCCATTTCAATATGTGCCCCATGAGTCGCTCGACAAACAGCGGGACGATCATCAATCTCGTTCCATGATTTGAAAAGCATATCTGGAGCTACAGTTTCCATTGCAGCAATCCTTTCGCTATGCACAATGTTCTTAATGAAGAAGAACGCTAGAGGTCGGGCAGGCCATCTCTTCCAATCCGTGAGTCGGGGAATTTCGCATTCAAGGCTTCACACACAGATAGGAAAAAATGAGGAGGAGCTGCGTCCAGCATAAAAATGATTTTATTTCCAGAAACATTTCCAAATCATCGATTTGGAAAAAGCTAATTTCTAGCAAATCTTGATAAATGTTCCCGGTTACGGTGCTCTTTGCGAAGAAGAAAAGTCCAAAAATGCGATCATAGAGCAAGCCTTTGGAGAACAACGAATATACTCGTGGATTTCTTTTGGTTGTGGTGATCCCCAAATGCGGCAACTATGACGATTGACACAACCATTGACATGAAATGTTGCCTCGTCTGTAAAAAGAATACGTTTTAGGAAGCTTTCATTGTCATCAATTTTCGAAAGCATAAAAGAAGCAAATTCAACTCATTTGCTTTTGTGTCATCAGACTTAATCTCGTGCCTAAGCTGAATCTTGAAAATATGGAGTCGTAAACGCTTAGGAAGGACGTTTTGTATGGTAGTTTTCGCTATACCCATGCTAAACTTCGACGAGCTATGGATTTTTTAGGGCTTCTAACACAGGATTGCCTTATGCGTCAGACATTTCCTTCTGCAGTGCTTGGACGTCCTGGACCTTTTGATACGCTTCCAGTTTCTTTGAATTATTTCATCCATCGATTTAAAGCATGGGTTCCCAAACTCTTTTTTTCTCGTGGACTACTTTCAAAGTTTTACTATTTTCGGTAGACCCCCTGCAGCTACATTTCTACTGTATTCCCAAAACTCCTAAAATTTGGTTTAAGAAGAAAAAAAAGTAGCACATTTTCTTGTGTCCTATTTATTAAAATAATACTTGTGGTTCTAAAAAATTATAAACTTTTATTATTACAAACAATTGACAAAAAATCAACAATGAACTCTGAAATTTAAATCAACAATAAAAATTCTACATTTTGTTTACATTAGTCATACATTTTGTTCTTGGCATTCGTATTTATACTAATATAGATTGCAAGCACAGTGCAAGTCGCATTTCATCCCTTTGCAGGTATAAACAAGCATCCCGGACGAACGGGCGGCACTTTTCAAGTCTCGACATGTGGTGTAAACTTTTGTAATATTATCTATTGTTCTATTCAATTCTGTGTTTGAACTGAGTTTCGAATATCTTTGTGTACCTACCTAGTAAATGATGCTTCTTGCCTAGGTTGATAGGTAAATCCAAGCCAAAATTTTTGTTCTTTATTATGAAAGCCTGAAAATTTTTCGTGGACCCCCATTTACAACTTGTGAACCCCTGTTTTCTTTTCAGGTCTACGTGAACCCCCGTGTGGTCTCCTAAGGACCCCTTGTGGTCCACCTGGACCACTTTGGGAACCTATGATTTAAAGCTTTATCATCTGGAGCCTTTTCTACGGGATGTAACGAACGCCACTTTCGTTGCACTGCAACAATCGATTTAAATTCCGCATACCACAATACAAATTGCACTTTTTGTTGCACGGTGCACATTTTTCGACTCGCGAATTCCAACAGGAAGAACCGCCAATATTATAATACACTAGCAACGCCATCCAGCGAGCAAAGTAAAAACTTGCATTCTTTTCCGACATTTCAACACAAGAATTATTTCCATATGTTTAAGAAATCATTTTTATAAGGTTTCAAAATCCCGGCTTTCCTTTTTCGATGACCCTATTTTAATAGAAATGCAGAATTTAATTTTTATACTACCCCTGTAACTAAATAGAGGTATTAATTGAAATACGTTTCGTGTATGAAGATTAACTGGTACTAAACTAGATACTGTGATGATAAATTTTATTTTAACGACTTTTATTAAAAATGAAACAATTTTTATGGACTTTTAAAACAATAATACTCATGCTTTTTTTCTTTTCTTTATTTATTTTTGTCGTTGCCGTCACGTAGCACCACATTTTTAATGACTTCAAAATTTAGCGGCACACAAAGAAAAAGATAAAGTTTTAAATTTACTTATACTACCTCTGTGCAAAAGAATTCATGATAATAATTTTGATTGTAATATATGTTCAATATACCAAAACAACAATGCTTTCATAATAAAAAAGCATAATAATTTTTATTAAGCGCATTTCTAAAATTTAGCGGCACATAAAAATACATCTACCAGGTGGTTGAGAATGACTGCTGTAAGAGAGATAGATCATATGCCATTAATATCTCACATGTCAGAGCTTTTTGTACTCTTAATATATTATTTGTATTGTGTGTGTGTGTGTGTGTGTGTGTGTGTGTGTGTGTGTGTGTGTGTGTGTGTGTGTGTGTGTGTGTGTGTGTGTGTGTGTGTGTGTGTGTGTGTGTGTGTGTGTGTGTGTGTGTGTGTGTGTGTGAGAGAGAGAGAGAGAGAGAGAGAGAGAGATTAATCATATTCTACATTGAACCAAGCCATATCCTTTTATCTACTAAATTAATTTTATTGCTTATACTGTACATAGTTTCCTATATCATACACTTATGGCAACCATTCGGTTGGCATTTGTGTTTTTCTTGTGGTTTTTTTTTTCTTTTAAAATAAAAAACGTTTAGTTATGCTTCGTAGAAAACAGCGATAATATTTTGATCAAGTATCCGAGTTCGACAGAGGAAGGATAGTGGCCTCCCGAGATGGGGGATTATCTTTCAGGGAAACCGGTAGTCGTATTGGACGAAACCAAACAACAGTAATGCGGATATGTGATCATTGGATGCAGGAGGGTACGATGGATCGACATGTTCGATCGCATCCACCTCAGTGGCACCATTTCACTTGATGACAGGAAATATGTGCGCGTGGCAATGACGGATCGCTCAGCCACATCACGAATCATAGCACAGCCCATTCAGTCTGCAACGCATCATTCAGTGTTTGCGCGTGCCATTCGACGCCATTTACAGCAGAGTGGTCTGTCCGCAAAACGTCCATTGCTTCGTCTACCCTTGCCGCAGAACCACAGACGTCTCCGGCGCCAATGGTGCGATGAAAGAAGGATGTGAGCGGCAAGATGGAAGGAAATTGTCTTTACTGACGAGTCACACGTCTGTCTACAACACCACGATGATCGCATTTGAGTCTGGAGACACCGTGAAGAGAGGATGCTGAACAGCTGCGTTATGCACCGCCACACTGATCCTGCATCGGGTATTATGGTATGGGGTGGTATTATGTGAATATCACACTCACATTCCTCTAGTAATTAATGCAGGTACTTTAAACAGCCAGCGCTACATCTCCGAGATGTTGGAGCCAGTTGTCCTTCCTTACCTTCAGAGCTTGCCGATAGCCATATTTCAACAGAATAAGGCACGATCACTCGTGGCACAGCTTGTCCAAGGGTTCTTCATCAATCGCCAGATTGAATTGCTTGCCAGCCAACTCGTTCTCCGAATCTATCGCCGATAGAAAACATGTGGTTCATGGTTGCTCAACGACTGACCCAGATTACATCCCCAGCTGCCAGAGCAAATCAACTTTAGTAAAGTGTGGAAACTGCTTGGTCTGCTGTACCCCAAGAACACATCCAAGGTCTCTTTTAATGAATGCCGAGCAGTGTGGCAGCTGTGATCTCCAACAATGGCGACTACTCTGGCCACTGATTTTGGCAGGAACCAATCGCACTTCACAGAAGTCAGTAAATTTAAACATTTGATATTTGGTCAACATGTTATCTACAAAATAAATTTTGTTGTGATATCTTTTGTCTTTCTTGGTGTTGCAATTTGGGTGGTCAGCAACTAATTTTTATGGTTAATATTCAGTAGAAGAATCGCCTAATTTAACAGTGACTTTATATTGCAATTTTTGATTGAATAAAATATCAGAATCATATTTTGTATTGATTATCTTAGTTTCAGTTAGGCTTTCAATTCAACCGTTCTTGGGTTTGCGTCCCAATTCGAATGTTTATTATGGTTCTGAATACACACACACACATTTTCAAGTCTAACTCGTGAGCAAGCCATAGTGATAAAGCAATAAATTAAACCAGTCTTTGGTTAAGTTTTTAAAGATAAAATTATAAATTCAAAGTAAAAGAAATAGGAATTTGTTTTTTGAATGATAATATTCTGATATTGTATTTCGTTTTTGATTACGTATTTCTCTGTCACTAAATAGTTACAATTTCCTTGTAATTCTAACCGCAGCCAAGGGACTTGGGATGAGTTGACAACAGAGTTAGCAATTTTTTCTTCAAATTTTAATACCACGCCAAAAACCTTTGATTGATTTAACGTTTAAGGCTAACTCAATACGATTGCTGTCTTTGGGTAGGTCAAGTATAAACTGACTTTTTTCCAGAAACGGGAATAATATTTTTCATGCCAGATGCATTTACTTTCCACAAATATAACTTTAAAAAGCTTTTTAAATACCAAAGATATTAACTATCGCTCTACTTATTATTGATATAATTTCAAGTATGTAAATCAATTTAAATTTTGATTACTTACTTTCGATCTTAAATAACTTAGCATTTTATTTTTTGCCTTATTGTCTTTTATTCAAAAAAATGAAGTTGTGTAACTCATGCAATTTCAATGACAGATGAGCTCGCTTTTAAATATAATATTAAATTCACAAAGCGAAATAAAATAAAAATGATATATAAAGAATTAGATTTCAGATATTATATGAAAAAAAGTAAAATTCTCTAAATAGAAAATCAGTTTTAAATGTAAAAATTTACCGAATTTATAAAAAGTTTTCAACTTAACAATATATTTCTACTGACAAGAGTTATCAAAAAAATAAGAATTTTTCTATTTTGTATGTGTGAGTTTGTCACATTTCAGAACATATTTTATTCCAAATTTAATTGTTTTTGTATATTTAAACAAATTTGTTTGCCACAGGAAATAAATAATTACAGTGTACGAAAAAGTTCATAATATTCATTCCTATAAAAACTAATTTTATATTTTCATATAAAATTTATTTCATAATATGAATATAAATTTTATATTTTCATAGGTATGAATGTTAAGCTCTAACTAAATTCTGTGGCACGACAGCCCATGTGAAGCAAGGCCTATAATGACCAACTCTGTTTTCTTGACTGAAAGGCCCTGGGGTTCAAAGTCTATGTCCCGGTTAGGTGGTCAGCCTAACGTGATACCCCCTGTGTTTAGTTCCCAAGCATGTTTGGATCCAAGCTCAGTTTAGAATGTTAATCGCAATTTCCCCGTATTACTTTACCTATTAAGGTACATTCCTTTCTTAAACGCGTTTCAATAAAATTCCTAAAAAAATATAATTTTTTATATTTATACCGCATTAAAAAAATATAAATTAGTGTATTTGCCCTGGAAGGATATTTAGTGTTATGAATACAAATCGATGTATATTTAAACTATTTATAAAAGAACTGTATTACTAATTATTAACTTTCATTTTTTGTTTAGATTTTAACATAACTAAGCAGATTAAATTTTTAAGAATGTTCTACAATGTGAAACTCTAAATATAAATATAAATCAATTGAATTTTGATTATTTAAAAATTGCACAAGGGCATGTAAATATGTTTCAAATTTTGACAGAATTTTCTGACTGTTATAATTGTTATGTATCAGACTTAGATGACTGAGCACAAATAAAGCTCTGCAGTGATGATATATCCTGCTTCACAGATAATAACAAGTGGTGTGTGTTCGGTAGACAGTGACATATCAGTGGTTCATTTTTATCAGTACTCAAGTCAGTTTATCTATTTCTGAGATTTTGATTTGTTGACAGTTCTATTTGACAAGAACAATTGTTATATTCAATCGATTCCGACGGAATTTTATTTCATTTCGTAATTTGAAAACATCTGTAGCAATCGGCTCCATTGAAAGCATTCGTAACACAACAATATGAATTGTTGATATTAATCTTGATGAAATTTTTTGAATTAATGCCCGGTGCCGAAACCTAATTTTTGAATTAGGTATGATAATCAGTATGATCAGAGGCAGTTTCGTAATTTTGCTTGTGTTAATGTATAGTTATGTAATTAAATCTGCTGAGTTGTGTGAAATGAACTTATCCAATGTTCATTATGTGGATATAAACTCATTTGTACTTGAATTGCGCGAATGTGTGACGCCAAATTCAAATAAGGGATTGAAATTAGTATTAAAGAATTGCAACTTGCCAGCTTTCCCAAACAATACATTTTCCAATTTCAAAAAGTTGCAACGATTAGAGTTGGTAATAGAAGACAATAGCAAGATACAACACCTGCTGCCACCATTACCTGGTTTTTCACTTTTTGATGCATCTTGGTTTGATTCTGTTGTTATTCGAATACAGGATGTGTTAACTCTGGACGGCTGGCGATGGGCGCACTTGGCAGACTTGAATGTAAGTTCTACTGGAGGATTGGATTTCAACGTAATACGATCGAAACTGGTTTACTTGCATTCTGACTTTAGTAAAATCGCTGAGGGAAACGTAATAGCTGTTCGAATATTAAAATGTCAATTGAGATGGCTGGGAAGAGAAGTATTTGCACCATTCAAACTCATAAAAACACTTGAATTAAGAGATAACTTACTTGAAAACATCGAAAGATCTCATTTACCAATACGTGCCCCATACTTGAGGACATTAGACTTAGGGTAAAGCTTTTTAAATTATTTCTTGGATTAAACAAATTTGTATCCTTTTCTATTTATTGCATATGTATAATACATTTTAGTAATATTTGAATTTTATATTATACGTATATATTTTGTAAAATATATAGCCAAAGTAAAGCATTACTTTATATATATATATTAGATTAGAGAATCATACTAAACTTATTGTATTTTACAAAAGTATAATATCTGATTTTTTTAAATTACTCTTAATCTTATTCGATTCCAAAACAAAAAGAGCACACATCTCGGTCTCGGTCTTGTACAAGTGTAATTGTAAAAATGACCGAACAAAACAAGGAAATATTTTGGAGAGAATAATGTTTAAATGTATCGATCTCATCAAATGGTGTCATTTCTTAAATTCATAAATTTATGAATCACGCGATAAGTTTTGGTCTTAACTTTAGCAATTTCTCCTTGATTGCGTTATATACTTCATTAACCTTACCTAGAAATAGAAAGCAGAGCTAAAAATAGAAATTAATTAGGCATGGTTAAAATGGAATTTTTTGTTAAAATTTTCATCCAAGCATTTGTGATATTTAAAATTTTTTTCTATTAACATTGATAATTAAATTTTAAATTCTAGGTGATTTGTGTTCCATTTCATTTATATTCTGAATCAACGTAAGGTGATTATATCATATATCAAGTGGAATACAAATTAAACTAGTTAATAAAAATTAATATAAACTCTGCTGGAAGGATATGTAACATGCAGTTGTATTGTTCTTTCATATAGTTCCTAATATTTCTTTCATTCTCTCTCTCTCTCTCTTGAGGATTTTGCAAACAAAATGAGCAACATTGGGTATATATATTAAAAAAGGAACTACAATCAAAACATAAGCAATATCTCATATATATATATATATATATATATATATATATATATATATATATATATATATATATATATATATATATATATATATATATATATATATATATATATATATATATATATATATATATATATATATATATATATATATATGCCGCCCAACTTGTCTAGTGGTCAGCGTGCCTGACTACGGATAAAATGGTCCTGGGTTTGAATCCCGGTTCGGGCATGGATGTACTTTCTCTATCTATCCTGTCTGTCCTTTCCTTGTATGAATGAGGTGTGAATGGTTGCCTACCCTGTGAACGGGTCCCTATGGCATGTGTGTACTGAGGAAGTCGGACTCCACACCAAAATAGGGTTCAGTTGGAAAAGTGGAGCAGTGCACCCCTTGTTGCCTGCCTAACTGGCACACGACAAAGAAAAAAATATATATATAATATATATGATATTGCTTGTGTTTTGATTGTAGTTCCTATATATATATATATATATATATATATATATATATATATATATATATATATATATATATATATATATATATATATATATATATATATATATATATATATATATATATATATATAAGGCTAGGTATTGAAGTTTTTTAATCATATTAAGGGCTTCGTTAGGTCATTATAACAGCAGTGACATTTACCTTAGGCATAAATCGCATAACACCATGATTTAAGAGGTTCTCGACTTCTTAAGAAGTTATCCTTTCGAAAAAAATAGAAAGGGCATTTGACTATCCATCAACTGCGAACGCGCTTGGTAACAGCTCACCCTTTATTTCTTGGGATAAATTCTGGTTCTATATGCAGAATCATTACGACTATATTCGTGTATGATGACATAGAGGCGAATTTATATGACGTGCTTATATTAGCCCATAATTGTGTGAATGATATGGTGTCTGTAGCGTTCTGTCTCTACTACATCTCATTTGCATCGTCTATACTTTGAATAACAGTTATATCATATCTGTTGCGTTAGAGTCCATGGCTGTATTCTATATTGGATGCCTTCTTAATTTTATATTTTAGGAGGAAAATGCAATTTACTTATCAGCTTTATTATCCTAATCTTCCTTTATACAGAACATGCTTGATTGTTGATTTTGCTAAGACATTTATATACATATGTTTTTTCATTATTCAAAAACAATTGGTCAATGGACACCGAATGATTTGCCGGTGATTACTGTCAATGAGCTGGAGCATTGTTGAAGCTGCATGGAATGCCATTTAGATGTAAATGTCATTTAGACTATGTTCGATTTTATGTCAAGTTGGAAAGGTGTTCTTACTACAGCCAGGAATGGCTGGTCTGAACATATTGATTTTACAAAGCCTAAATCTCCAAACTTCTTGGAATTTAAGGGAACAATAATGATTGTGCCAATTAAAAGTGTTCTGGTATTTGCATTTTCTTTCCTGATGCAATAATTTTAACAGTAGTACAAACTGTTTATATTCAGAATTTATGACCTCGTCGTGTAACCTTTTAAAGATTCAGTTTGCCTTTTTAATAATTAGAGATGGATTTAGTAAGATCCTTATCGTTCTGTATCACTGATTGTCATCAAATCATTGAATCTATATTTTGCTGACAGTCGTGGAATTTCGATTAAAGTGAACAGCAACATTGCTGTACAATAATATATATCCAGTGGACTACAATTCCTATAATCAGCAAAATTAAATATATAGTGCTAGACATTTTTACTTCTGACACAAGGAATAACAGCCCTTTTATTTGAATATGTATGCCATTACACTGAAGAACCTTCAAAAGATTAAGCTATTATTATATTAGCATTTATATATGACATTGATAGCTCCAATACCTCAATAGCTTCAAACCACTTTCCGTAAGATCAGCAAAGTGAAATAAGTCAAAGTGAAATGATTGTCAAAGGCAGTGACTGGAAAGGTGATCATATTATCTCCCTTACTAAGTGTGCGTGTGAGTGAGAGAGAGAGACTGTACAAATTACACTACCTTTGGACTTCTGTACAAATTGTATAAATGGAGAACCAGCAGACTTTGAGACCATTACTCTTCGAAGAAAAAGTGACATTTTAACAACTTACGGAATTGGAATAGAAAAGAATCGGGAAAAAGGATTTTCCTACTACGCAAGTCATTTGGTGTATAGCATAACATCTGCGCAGCGATGAAAATTTTTAAGTAATAAACCGAATAGAAAAATACTGCTTGGATATCCAATGATATACTTTAAAAACTTACGACAGATGGCTGATTCGCATGCCACTGACGGATCGTACAATCTCATCTAAAATTTAGCAATGTCTTGGACCATTATTATAAATATATCACTACCTTTTTCAATTCGCCAACGTTATCTGTACCTTGGATTGCGTAAAAAAATTTCTTTATACATTGAAGTTGCAAATCCTTGGATACCTGCGGTTGTTCTGGGGTCATCAGCATAGATACTAACATGTTTTCTAGCAACAAGTAGTTGAAGAACCCGCTTTATTTGTGGTACCAAGACAGCCACATTCATACCGGATGTTATGAAGGTGAGCACTAACTTCAAAGAAGCATTATAAAACATCACAAGGGATGAACATCTGAAATTATGATCAAGGTTGCAGTGCAGTATTTCAGATGATCTCAACTGGTTCGAATAGCAGTTTACTAATCTTGTGGGAAGGGAAGTGCAACTACTGTGTGTCACTGCAGCATATAGTGACCATAGCAAATACTGATTTCGGATACTTATATAATTCTTTCAGTAGTTTTCCTCATATCAAATATTTTTCTACTCAGAATCTTTTTGTCTCACAAAATAATTCCTTTTTTATCAACGCTATAATCCTTCTTAACTGCTACTTTCATTTATAGTTTATATACAGATTTCAGTCATTTTTTACGCTAAATAATCTCATTTTAAAATGTATATTAAATTACCTCACTTAATTTTTTACTGCTTTTTCCAAGAGGCATTTTTTTGGTTTCGGATATAGTTTAATGATATAACTATTAAATGTACAAATAGGAACTTTAAAATTATTGAGTAAAAATATTTTCACTGTGAAAAAAAGGAAACAATTAAATGGGAGCTAAGTAAATTTCCCCTCAAATCCAATTCTCCACCTTTTCCAACATTTTTTCGTTCCACCACCACCAATGTACACACTATTTCGACGATCGACATGTATCAATATCAATTAATTTAAATTACAGTCATTATATTTAAAAAATTTCTACTTGTATTTACGCGTCTCATTGTTCGAATTAATATATATATTTTAATCAAAACAAACAGAATCTGTGCTTAAATAAATGTGAGTTTAATATTTAATGTGTACCAGGGGTCCAAGCTCGACAGCTTTCGTTGTTCGTGCCTTGGTAGAAAATATGTGCCTAGCTTTCGGGTATGAGTTGCTATATGGAAATATAACAATATTTTACTATTTGATTAGATTATGAAAATCTCTAAGCTCTGTCACCAAAAATTATATTATAAAACAAAATAAATTAAAAAATGAAATTTTTAAAAATTTAAATCGTCTTTGCGATTTAATCTAATTATAAAGTAGATGTTTTGTCTTGTCTATATTATTTTGCATTTTCTGCTACATGTGTTGACTTGAATCCACGAAAAACGGCTTCTCAAACTTTAGTCCTTAAGAAATCGTTTTATTAATAAAATGAGCTTCGACACTATGCTCAAACACTCGATGGTGAACATCGCCTTGTTTGCTGCCGCTTGATGAATGTGATTGGAAGTCAGGCAGAAAATTCATCAACAAGTCGAATTTACGACGCCGTCTCAATACTATGTGACGTAGATGAAACATTATTTGACGTCATGGATATTTTAAGCCATACTCTGGATTTCAACTATAACGAAAGAAACAATCATTTTATGATTAATAAATAAACGATGAGAATAATCATAATTTTCGTAAATACATATTTTGTAAAAAATAAAAAAGATCCCATGCGATAAATATTTTTCTAATCCCAACAATATACACAGATATAGATAATAACTATTATCTATATAATAAAATATATATTTTTATAAGAAGGCAAAAACCACAAGCAATTGTTTTTGTAGGAATGCATAATCGTGGAATAAGCAACTTTACAATGAGTTCAAATCTATATTAATTATGATTTATATAAATTATAAACACTGTAATCAATGTTTCAAAATGAAACATAGCTTTTTCTTAAGTTAACCGGAGACCAACATTTTGATATAAATGTCATTCCATTTCATGTGCAATCATTCTTATTTTAAGCCTGAACAATTATTCGGTGGGCAAACAGAATAATGATTATAAGTATAATTTCTTTTTTCATAAGACCAAGAAAATCAACACGCTTGTGATCAAATGTCTAAGTTTCAGATTTCGTTATTTCTTGATTGTTGCTGTGGACACCTGCTGACTATTTCTTTGTTACCTCTGCCATTTCTTTTTTTACACAATCTGGGAATTGCCCTCTGCAGTAAGTTTATTCCAGACAAGAGAACAATTGAAATTAATATTTCACTGCTATTGTGTTTTGGCGATTCAGTGAAAAAAATGTCGCTAATGACCTCTAGAAACAGAGCAGTAGCAGATTTTATTTATATATATGGTTGATATAATAATGTGTAATTAATCCTTTTAATATGCTCAAAGTTTTAGCGTTATTCATATGGGATTCTCAGCCGATAATTTAAATTGCATTATTTATTATTAATTAATTTTAAGTTATTGCAATAACTATATATTATTCTGGTTAAAACATTTACACATAAGAATTGATAATACATCGCCTCTGGAACAAATAGACTCCTTAGAATAAACCAAAACCACAGATATTCGTTTTAAGTATAAAAATAATCTTTGAATTTCAGATGCAAACACACACACACAACCTATGATGTAATTGTATTTTCCCACATTAATATTTTCTTGGATTAAAATTGTTTAACAATTTTCGGCGTAGTGAACTAATTTTTATTGCGTTTGCTTTCTTAACAACGGCCGGCACTAAGTGGTTAAACTTTCGCCACCCTTTTCTTTTCCGAGAAGCCATTACAAAAACTCTTATAAACACGATCAGTGACGAATATTTTAACACCTTTTATAGGATCATCTTGTAAAGATCATCTCCGTTAGCAGAAAAAAATTTTTTTATTAAAATTCTTATTATTTTTAGAAAAATTCTTTTGCAACATATATTTTGTAAAAAAAGTAATAATGTAAATTGCAACTGTTTTCAATATTTTTTTATTTCGACGGCGAAAATCTCGCCAAACAGATATTTTTGGGGACAACACTGGAATATTGAAAATAAATAACTAATATTCGCTCGTTAATTTTAATAGATTTTACTTAAGAAGCATAAATATTTCGATGTTCAAAATTTTTGCAAAAGGTAAAATGTTTAAAAATGTAATAGTAAAAGGTTGCCACATTGGTGATGTTTTACTTAACATATACTAATATTTAAAATACTTTAACAATTTAGTCATTTCTTTTCTTGTTTTTTTATTTCTAAAATAGGGTTCCTTTGTATTAAAAGTTCTACATTTAATTTTCTAGATAATCGTTCCAGATTATACATTACTCTGTTTATAATCTAAATATTTAATTTAAATTTTCTGAGAAGAAAATTTATTTCGTCTTTCAGGAAGAACAGATTAAAAACTTTGCCAGAAGATTTTACAAATGGTTTGAATTTGCAGCAGGTATTTCTGCACGGAAATAATTTGAAAATTCCAGCTCACCAAGTGGAGTTAATATCTAACGCTAAAGAGTATCCTCTTCTTTTCGGTATGTTTCGTTTTTCTTTAGAAAAATCCTTTGAAGACTAAACATATTTGATGTGGTAAAAAAAATTTACCCTTAAATGTATGGCATTACATTTTGATTTAAAAGAGCGCTTATGTTATTGAAGAAAAAAGACTCAAATAGAGATTTAGCTTTGTATTTTACTTTATGTATTTACTTAAGCAATGGGATTTTCAATCATTTTTTTAAAGAATGATAAATTTCCTTAAAAAATATTTTTAATAAGAAATAATTTTTACTGCATACATATAGTCTTTAAAATACGCCAATTAGAGGCTTAATCAAGATAAATTTCAGCTAAAAACGGCTATTTGTATTGAAATTTCTTTTTTTTAAAACCAATTTGGCAACAAAGTTGTATAAGTTAAGTGGTGAAGTTGTCACCACTTAAATTACACAACTTTGTTGTACTATTAAGTTGTTACGAATTTTCTCTGTGTTGACGACGATGTGATGATGCAGAAATAAAGAAGATAGGTTTTCTCTTCTAAACAAACACTTTATTCGCAGTTCTTTCAGTCACATGACTACAACACCTTCATCTTAAAGTAATTACACAGGCTAAAAACCTAAACAGTTTCCATAATATAGAAACTAAACAGCAACTTAGGTTCAGGCATCATTAACTTTCAACTAACTCCCAATTGACTCACCACTTAGTTGAAGCCGATATTCTTACCTCTCGGAAGTTTCTAGAGCATTCTCATTCAGGGCTAGGGAAAACATAAGGGCTGGCTCATCGCTTTGATGTATCGCATGCCGCCTTGTCACCGTAGAGGGGAAGAGCGTGACGTCACTGGCATCAACTGGCTGGCATTCTCTATGCTAGCTTGTGTCTGATCGCAGCTTTCTCATTCATTTTGGCTTGTTTTATGTTAATGTTTTCATTTTAAGCAAGAGTATTTTTTAAAGAGGAAAACATGACATCGTGTGCTGTTGCTACGTGTTCAAATATGTATCGAAATACAAAAGGAAAACACATAATATTTCATCGATTTCCAAAAGAAAATCAAATGCTTTCAAAGGAATGGGTGCAAAGATGTCGAAGAAGTGACAAAATCAACATCAAGAATGCTAGAGTGTGCAATGAGCATTTTGATTCGAATGAATATATGGACGACATGCAAAATAGACTACTTGGTTTGCCGGAAAGAAAAATATTAAAACCGACGGCTCTGCCTAATCTTAAGTTACCGGCTTTAAGCATAATTCAAAATACTCCAAGAGAACAGAGACAAATGAAAAGAAGATTAGTAGAAGCTATTGAAAGAATTGAGTGCGTGAGTCCACATAAATTATGTGATGCAGAAAATCGGTGTGATGGTGATATTAAGTGCCTTAAATGCAATGAATATTTAAAAAGTACAGAAGAATTGAAAAAAAGAATATTATGCGCAGAAAATACAGTGAAATTCCTTAAAAATGAGCAAAAAACAAATCGAACTTCTACAACAAGAATAATTAAACGATCGAAATCAAATAAAAAATTGCTTTTAAATGAAAAACAAAAATTAAAAACGAAAATAAAATTACTTCAAAAGGAGAACATTAAACTTGGGAAGATAGTTATAAATAATTTATTCCCTTATAAGCGTGAAGATGAAGAAAATAAATTAAGAACTAAATGGTCATCTGACACTATTTCAAAATGTATTTTGATTCGGTCATTATCTTCAAAATCTTACGATTTTTGGCGAAATACGATGGGATTAAATATGCCAAGTGCAAGTACTTTGAAAAGATGGTGTTCCAAATTTAGTTGCATGCCTGGAATTCTTAAAGATGTAATGTTATTGATGAAAAAAATTGCGAAACTTTGAGTGATATAGAAAAGATTTGTTCTTTGAGCTTTGACGAAATGCACATAGATTCGAAATGGTGTTACGACTCTTCATTGGATGAAATATTAGGCCCATTTTGTAAAGTTCAAGTTATTTTATTGCGAGGATTAATTTTCCCGTGGAAACAGCCAATATTTTTTGATTTCGACTGTAAAATGAATAAACGACGTTATCAATATTTTTTAATAATGACTGTAAAATGAATTTCTTTTGATTCTCAAGATGATGAATTAAATCGTGAATTCTTAATTAATCCCTTACCTTTATCTTGGGAAAATGAACTTGCCTCTTCCAATCAAAATTGTGATATATCTCCATTTGAAAAAGAAACTATGGTTTATGTGGCAGGTTATATTGCTTATAAAATTAAAGATAATTCACTTGGAACTATATCAAGAAATTCAGTCGATATGCCCAATCATTCCGAATGGATTAATTTAATTTCTGCTGGGGGACTTACTGTTACAACAAAAGCATGGATGGAAACTATAAAACAAACGGACATAATGTTTCGCAAATTTCATGGCGACACATTTTCTAAAGGGAAAAATGTCATAGCAACATTAATAAATGAAACAGAGTCTTCTTTTCCTACTGTAAATCGAAAGGCAATTAAATTTTTTTGTCGCTTGAGAACATTTATACGAATTAGGTATTTAAATAGAAATGCAGCGATAGTATCTCATAATAAAGCTCAACAGAAAAACAAGAAATGGGTCAATAGTCAAAAAATCAAGATAAGCTGAAGCTAATAGGTAAATATATTTTTATATTGGTTATACAATTTTAAGTTAATTTCAATATTAATAATAATTTTTTTGGGTTTATTAAATAATAATTGCAAATTTACTAAATATTTGAGAGGCATTTGTAGTTTTTTTCACTCTGATTAAAAACAAAATGAACTTAAAAATAAAAAGTAACTATTTTGCTTAGAAATTCCAGGCAGCTTATTCTCCTTGGATGCCAGACTACGTCATCAACGGCTATTTCCGGTGACAGTTTTGGGGAGCATTTGAGCCAGCCCTTCTCTTTCCCTAGCCCTGATTCCCATTGTGAACCTATGGTAATTCGTAGAAGTGTCAACTCAAAACTTCGAAAATGTTGATCTGTATTTTGACGAAAAAAGTGTCGCGAAGTAACCAAATCGTATTAGAATTTCACGGACTTATTTCTCATCTCTGAAAACCCTATTTTTTCAAAATAAACGCGGTTTTACGAAAGATAAAGACACATTAAAACAAATAATTCGGCAGAAATATAAAAACATTCATACAAATATTTACACTATTTACAGTTTTCGTAACAATATCTATAAATTGAACCATTGTTTTCAACGATAGTTTTCTTTGAAGGTACTTTTCCTTTTCGATTTTCACACCACGCCGACAAAGCATTAAAAAGCTGTAAAACTTTTTTAAGGAAAAAATTATTTTTCCCTTTTTAAACTATTTACTTTCCCCTTTTAACTCAAATCTACTTGTATGCAAAAATAAAGATGGAGAGTTCTTGAATGATAAGAACATGACCCTGGATAGATAGAGAGAACGTTTTAAAGATCTGCTGCATGGTAAAGATGCTTTAAACAGGGACAACAGAGCTGTACTTTCTTTTCACGCTATTGAAAATATTCAATAGTTAAATGCCCCAGTACTCGACGAAGATGAAATTGCAATTAAAAAACTTAATCGAAACAGATCGGCTGGGTATAGTTTACAAAGGTTCAAAGGTTACAAAGGATCGGCTGGGGTTATAGTTTGCAAAGTTTCGATCATGGAATAACTCTTCTGAACTCTATATTTACTATCTTTTTCAAATATCCATCATAACAGATTATTACCATATGTTAAAAAAGCTATTGGTGGTTACTAATGTAGATTTCTTAGAGGGAGGTCAATAATTGACCAAATATATGATTTGAAACAGTTACTGAAGGAAACAAAAGAACTCAATATTTACACAAGCTATCTTTTAATAGATTTTAAAGCTGCGTATGACAGCGTTATTCGACATAAAACTTTACAAAGCAATGGAAGAATTCGATATACTAGCTAAACTAAGTAAGCTGACAAAAACTACACTTAAGAGGCTAAGTACAAGGGGAAACTTGAAAATGAATTTTTTGAAGTCTTTTATACGGATAGAGGTTTGGGACAGGGGGATGCTCTGTCATGCTTACACACAGTTCAACTTGGCCCTAGAAAAGATTATAGAAGTCTGGTCTCACTGTAAGAGGAACCATCTACCAGAAGACCTTGGCATTTGCTGATGACATCGACTTGATTGGAAGATCCAGAAAATTTGTCGCAGAGGCTTTCAATCTATTAGAAAATGAGGATGATAAATTAAGCCTTAATATAAAGATAAAATATAATTCATGATGATTTCATACAATTAATTTATTCCACAGCCATTTAAAGTGAAAAATTACACCTTTGGAACAGTGTCACAGTTCAAATATTTTGTAACTGTCATTATTATCAACAATGATTTGACAGTAAAGATAAACAACAGACTCACCATGGTTAAATTATTGCTATCATGGTCTCAAAAACAACTAAAATCTTAATTTATGAGTTTAAAAACAAAAATTTGCATCAATAAAACACAAATTGAGCCAATCCTGCTTTATAATAGTGAATGCTGGGCAATTACTAAATTGCATGAAAATTAATTTATTAACCTTTGAATGCATATAAAATCTTAAGAAGCGTTTTGGTGTAAACTATGAGAATAATAGCTGGAAATTCTTGTTTAATTTTGAACTCTATCAAATGTACAAACATCTTGATATTGTTAAAATAACAATACAATAGAATACGATGGCTTAAGTATTAGTTCCAGTCTGACAATGCAAACCCAGTAAAAAAACTCAGTTTCACTAATCCCATGGGAAACAGAAGACATGGAAGAGTATTAATTAGGTAGCTTGATTAGTGGAAAAGGACTTTAATATGATAAATAAAAAAAACTAGAGGAGACTCGAGATGGATAGGACCAGATGGCAAAGACTATTAGGTACGGCCTTGGCCAGTAACAGGCTGTAGTGCCTAAGAAGAAGAATCTGTTGATATATAAAATAAAAGTTCAATAAGTTCAGAAATGTTTTCACATGGATATTATTGTCCAATGCGGACTTTTATTCCACTCATTTGAGATTCATTGAAACAGATAGAAAAATTCATACAATGTGAACGGAACTACACAATTCTTTTTAAGTGGAAAAATTTTCATTTTGATAAGGTCATACTATTTACTTTGCTGTGAGATCTAAATGCTTTGATTTCATCCA
Organism: Latrodectus hesperus; assembly: GCA_037975125.1. Taxonomy (NCBI): domain Eukaryota; kingdom Metazoa; phylum Arthropoda; class Arachnida; order Araneae; family Theridiidae; genus Latrodectus; species Latrodectus hesperus. Next base: position 21,211,069 of record CM075855.1, on the reverse strand, counting down.
TTTAATGTGAACAAAAAGAATTCAGATAAAAGGGAAAGTAAGGTACGCTGGCCTCCAAAGGTCAAGGAACAACATGTTTTTCGTAACTCGCCATAAAAAAATTGCCCTAACAATAAACTTTACTGTTCATATAAATGATAAAAACGAACTTATATAAATTTATGCAAAATCGCAAGCTATCACTTTTTTGGTTGAAAAGAACAGATGTATATAAGTGAGAAAAAATATATAAACACCAGGCTTTCGTTATTGCGCATGTAACTTTTGTTTGCAGATTCGTTGACAAAAGTCAGTAAGGTCCTGCAATATCTGAGCGAAACCATTTACTTGATTTCGTTAAGATGGTGGTAGTCGGATAGATAGAAATGAATGTGTAACAGACTGATGCTGCTAAGTGCCTTAATGTGTTTCGCAGTGTGGTCCACCGTCTCTGGATTCAATATCAAACTGAAGCCTCTGTATCCAGAAGACATACTCCAGACCGACCACTAGCTACTAAATCTGCAGGAGACCGTTTTATAGCTCTTTTGGCCCGAAGGAAAAGAAATATTTCTGTGCCGCAACTTGTTGCTGATCGTTCTGTAGCATCAGGGAGAAAATTATACGTTAGTTAGGTAAGACGTGTCAACACTATGTAGGTCTCCATGCAAGACGGCCAGTTGTGTTGTCCTCCTCACCAGACGAAAGAGAAGGGCAATCTTATCTCGGGCAACACGTTTCTTCTACCAAACAGTGATGGGCTTCCTGTACTTTTGCAGAGGAGTCCAAATTCCCACGGGAGAGTAATTCAGGACATGTGCTAATCTGGAGAGAACAAAGCACCAGATACCATTAATCCTGAGGAAAAAGTTACCGTGCTGGTGGAATAATGGTTTTTGCAGGGATCTTCCTCGGTGATCAGACTGACCTGCCTGTGTTCCATGGAAGAACTGTTACTGGTGTAAGATATCGGGATGAGATCATTAATCTATATGCTGGTGAAGTTGGCAATGATTTCATATTTATGGATGATAACGCATTACTTCATCGAGGTACAGTTGTTAAGGAATATCTTGAGGTTCTTGGTTTGGATTATATCGTATGCCAGATCGAGACCTGAATCCCTTAAAGCATCTGTGGGACTATCTTAATAGACAGGTTACTGCTGCAAATCCTCCTCTGAGGTCTGTAGGAGATCTGGAAAATAGCTTATTTCATATCTGATCTTCGTTTCCCACTTCGGTAACCGACAACTTCATTGACAGCATAGAAAGCCGATGCATTCAAATTAAGGATTGGTATATCCTTTATAAAAACTCCCTTTTGTTATGTTTCTATAACATTTTGCAGCATAAAATATTGTGATTATTCTTTTTTCCAAGTATGGAATTTTCTACCAAGATAGCTTTTTTTGTTGTAATTCATTTGCGTTTCAAATTACATCATCAATTCCCAGATGAGGATTTTATATGCACCAGCTTTGACACCATGAAGCAAATAAACTTCGGCGGGCTCAGCCTGACATTTGAGGTATCTGGGTCAGGAGACCCTCACCCACTTCTGGAGCTGAGATTGAACTAGCAGATTATTTATTGTTAAAAAAATACTGGGTGAAAAAATTGGGGGTTACACAATTTTTTTTAACTAAGTGAATAATTCGCTATATTTATTTATTTGAATAAGTTAAAATTATTGTTTAGTTAGATAATTTAGGAAGTTTTTTAAAAAGTATTGTGGGATTTGTTAAGATATTATAATTACATTTTTATATTTAGCAATTATTATTCAGTTGTTTAAAATTAGGTTGTAAGCTTAAATAGCTTATCCATTGAGGATTGGTTGTTTTGTACTTTAATTAGCAAATCTTTGAAGGGATACCATTAAATACAAACTTAATTTTATTCGTTAGTTTCATAAAGTCAGTAAATTCCTTTGCAGAGCATGAAGAAGAGTTATGGATGATATTTTCAGAGAGTGGGGTGTTGAGGAAATGGAGTGGGATTTGTGTTTAGCATAGGAGACTCCAAATTTAATTGAGTTGTTTTTAAGGAATTTTCTGATTTCCAGAAGTGGAATTCTTTGTTTTGGTTTAAGAAATGCGGAACATCCTTTGCAGCTAGCTGGGTGGTATCCCTGACAATTACAGCACTCGTGTAGTCTGTACGATCCTGGGGGCATTAATTCGTGCTGTTATAACAGCATATTTCAATCTTCAAGGTGCCATGTGGAACGTCTCCGAGTTGTGATTGAATCTCTGGAAGTTGAAGCCATGCATCACTAATTTGGATCTTCTGTAGTGCTCCACACTAATGCTAGACATGTAACAGAGTTTAATCTACCTATATTGACACCATCTGGTGACGCAATAAGATGATACAAAAATAGGGGGACGGGATTTCCATTCTGAAGACTAGTCATCCTGTTGACTTGGATATCCTAGTTTTATCCGGTCTGCCGCTATATCAGCGAGTTTGGTTGTGATGGGGAGTTCAAGGCTTTTGATTTCTACTTTTTAGTAGAATATATTAAATATAGTTATTTTCAAAGTAAGCGGTCGTTGCTCTATGGCCTTAATTAGTTTTTATGAAAATTTTAAGATTTGAACCTGAAATTTTTGGTTTAATATCATGATTAACTTCATCTTTTTTTTATTTATTTTATTTTTTTAAAAATTTGAGGTGGTTTGATCATACTTCCCAATAATGGGTGGTATTTTCTTCTCAACAGGGGTGGATGCTGGGGGAGGGTATCGACTATTTGCTTAGCATCATGGTTGGAGGTGAGCTGCTCAAATGAATTCTGGATGGCTACAGACTTCTAGAATCTTCTCCAACATAATTTTCAGTTTTCTTAGTTCACAATAATAATTTTCACCGTTTAGGTTTAATAAAGTTGTCAGAAAAACTTTTTATTAGCTCTTTTTTTTCAGCTTTGGAGTAGGACCAGCAACAATTTTTGGGTTTTTCATAACTTTAACAGAGTTAGCAACATTACTTGTTTACTGCTAACGGAGGGGGATGCCAGATCACCTAAGCTTGACTCCCTTTATTACTGTACATTTTATCTTTCCCCATTTGATTGAAGATAATTTTCATCCCCATCATCGAAGATAATTTTGCGATCAATCATGGAAAAACAGGACGTCCTCGTTGTTTTTCCATCATTTTATCCATAGGTTAGATAGAACAGTTCTTAGCACTGAAAAGAGCTCTCCCAAAGGGATGAGGAAGGTGGTATCAAAAGTAATTCACGTTAATGGCTAAATCCATCTTGCAGAACGATTGCCGAACGGGGTGTGAAAATATCATGTATCAAACAGCAGAAAGCCTGCTGTAAGGTAAGAATGCCTTCTTGAAGAATTTTTCAAGGACATTAGGCCATAATTAGTCGCAAGGATAAGAGTCACGGCAACTCTATCATCCACCACAATAGATGATCAAGCAGAAAACAGATATCATCCATCGATAACAATGGTTCTGATAGAAACTAGAATTTGTTCTGTCCAGAAAGTGTGGTTTTATGATCAGGCATATTATAATTGGTAATGTTTTGTAAGGAGTTTAAGCATTTTCAGAATGTAACATCATTTATTATGAATAATAATTTGTTCACGATAATATGCGTTTTAGATCGGTATTCTTCTCTGTGTTCAACTGTAAGTTCTTTGCCAAATATCTTACTTCATGCCATAGATAACCGCGAAACATGGTAGTTACAAATGTAGCTGCTTTTCAATTTACATTGTCAGCTTCACATGAACTATTTACTGTGAAGAAATGAGTGGACTGAAAACTGAAACGTGATATCACCGTAGAAATACCAAAACATTTAGAAAATAGAACGTAGGTGGAAGTAAATCCGGGTGCAGAGCAAATTTATGCTTTATAACACAAAAAATGTCAATAAATACTGGGAAAAAAGAAAGAAAAAGAAAGGCACATCTAAAAATATAGCAGGTCATAATACCATGTCTAAATTATTTCTATTTTGCTATTTTCATTACTTAACTACCACGTTATAAATGTTTTAGTGACTTTTTTTATTGACGTAACACACATATTTATGCAGACTTCATTATAGACATATTAAGTTTAAGGGGTGTGAATGGAATATTTTACCCAATCTCTATAATTGCAGAAATAAGTGTCAGAAAGTAATAAAAATTAACTTAAAAAATTTATACAAATTAATTTTAGTTCAGAGACGTAAGAAAGAGCAGACACATGATACTTCAATTAAATTTACAAATAAAATTAATGAAGTGCGCAATTAATTATTTTACATAAATAATATTTTATTATAATACAATTATTATAATACAATTATTATAAAATATTATTTATGTAAAATAATTAATTGCGCACTTCATTATTTTTATTTGTAAATTTAATTGAAGTATCATGTGTCTGCTCTTTCTTACGTCTCTGAACTAAAATTAATTTGTATAAATTTTTTATTATAATACAATTATTATAAAATATTATTTATGTAGATGCAAAAATGGGATTTGAAATAAAACCATTTTTTATTTTCCTTTTTTTCAAGCAAAAACTTAACGAAAATTATTTTTTAAAATATAAATAATTTTTACTAATTAATTGAATATGCATTGCACTACGATAAGAAATGTTATGTGTTTGTATAAATAAAATAATAATGGTAAGGTTGAAGCCTAATCCATAATTGCTTTTGTTTTTAATAAGCAGACACGAGAATAAAATTGATTTGGTTTTCATTTGCATTATAAATAAGTCCATATTAGTTCCAGAATTAAGTATTTATTAATGTGAAATGATTGCATTTTGGAAAATAAAAATACAAATATTATCACGTGAAGTTCTTTTTACTAATGAGTTATGATTTAGTTTAGAAGATAGTACCATAACAAGAAAAAGTGTGTTCTCAGACATAATGTTAGCAAGGTGAAATTACAGACGAGGAGAGTGTTGTTATGGACGGGGATCAGCAGACGGATGTATATTTAAGCAAAATAAGATATGGCAATTAGATTGCCGACAAGATGGCACACAAGATATTGACAACTTATGCTGCAGTTAGTGATACATTTATTTTAATGTGATGCCAAGACCTTATATAGTTCGCGTCTTATGAAGAAATAGTTTAAGAATATAGCATAAAGTGGTCAAGAGCTTATTAACATACAGCCGATTGAATGTGCTTGGGATACATTGCCATGACGCGTTATTCTGAGATGATCTTTTTAGCGTACACGTCAAAATGACGATTCATAAGTGCATTTGGCCAAGTATGATGAGGCCTATTATAAGCTCTGATGACTCCTTACAAAAGTACCTTATATTTGCACGCAAAACTACTGATTATATCCTGATGCATGCTTGTTGTTGCTCCAGCATGCTTCCCTGTACCTAGCCCTAAGTTGGGCTCTACCAGTTAGATAGAAACAGCCACGAGGAGTCTTCGTGATTTTGATGGAGGGACCAAGCAGAAGACCCCAATACTTGGCCTGCCACCGCCATAGGTATCATTTCACTTGGAGGACATTGCTACTACGCCCAGTTTTAACGTACCCCAGCCGCCATTAGTGAACACGACGGATCTTGGGTTAAGCCGGGATTCGAACTCACTACCTTCCGATAATAAGAACGTCGCCATAACAAACCAGGCCACCGCGGCCATTAAGGCGGAATGGTAGAATTTTCTCACAAATTATTTACAAAAAACCGAGGCTTCAGGATCAAGAGGGTAGTTATAGTTACCTATAATTCAAAATATTTACTATTCTCAAATAAAAATGTCCATCCAAATCTCGTAAGTTCAACCATAAAAAAATCGGATGATAAAAATTATAATCGCGGATATAGAAGCATGTTAGGGGCCAGCCACAAGTTCGTAAATTCCTGAGTATTTACCTAAATTTGAGGTTCGTAAAAAGGAGCGTCCATAGTAATTTCACACTTTTCCCTTCGTTTTGAACCAATGCATGACATTCCATCAAAAGCTTTTACTAAGTTTTAGTTTGCTCACCTAATTATTTTGAACAATAAAGCTATATAAATTAATAAGAAAAAAGTAATATTTAAATAAAATATCTTCATTTAATTTAATCATAAAAAATATGACTAACTAATGATGGTAGGAAAGATGATTAATTCAAATAAACATATTTAACTTACTGAAATGAATTTCATAAATGAGGATAAGAATAATTTTTTTTATTTAAGCAGTTATAATTAAATTTTTAGGCGTCCTTTGGCCATGTATATGCAAAGAATCCACAATGGCTTCAGTTGACTCTGCAATGGATAAAATGCCCTACTGTTATAATGAGGATGATACAGGCAAACCACTTAACTACCATGAGGTGTGTTCTTAGAAAAGACATATGCAGTGTACTGGTGAATTTAACTTTTTATAATAGTAAATTTCAATACTGCAGAAAAAGTGATGTACAAATCCTTTATGAAATATAAAATATGTTAAATATTTATTAATAATAAAAATATTTAGTATTTATATTGCACAATTATAATATTTCATATATAATTATCTCTGTAATGTGTGTAATTACTATAATCAAGCACCTACATTTATTACAATCAAGAATTTTCAGTGTCCTTAATGATGAATTTATTATATATTATAGCCATACAGTGTCAACTTTTTAAATGTGTTTATATAACTGATTTACTTAAAAAGAAAAACACATTAAGATTCATGTAAACTTGTTGCTAATCCCAGATGGTCTAATTCCAGTACTAGACCAACTCCACGAGTCCATAAAAAGCCAGAAAATTCAAAAACATAAGGGGCTTTGAAAAAGCCTCTTCCAAGTCAAAACTGAAACAGCTCAAGATATGCTCAGGCGATGCCTGTCACATTTTGTGCACAGACTAAAAGTCTTTTGATCCTGCGCATATTTGAGGCCCCTCAGATGACCACTGGCGAGACGTGAAGTACAAGTCTGTTGACCTCTAGTTCCTTCAAAAATTAAGGCGCCAGCAGGGCGTTTTCTAGGATACCAATTATGAAAACCCCCCAGACATCCATATCATGTAAACTATATAGGTATATGCTTAACTCTTCTAATCATTAAATATAGTTAAACTTACTGAGAATGAAATATATTTGAAATTCAGTTCATTTTAAAAATTATAAGAAATTTATTTTAGAAATTATAGCATTCTCATTTTTCTTTTCATCACATAGTATAACAAAAACAAAATAAAACTATATATACAGTCCAGTCACATTAATGTGATGACCTGTCGAAAGCCAGAATAATTGCCTTTCACAGAGCAGACTGCTGCAACAAGTACAGGACAAGGGCCAATTAGGTTCCTGAATGTGTTCACTGGGATGATGAGCCACGCAGACTCCAGTATTGCCGCCAGCTGCGCTGGGTTACACAGGTGAGGATCCATGCTGCAAACAACCCGATTGAGATGGTCCCACTAATTTCTCAACTGGGTTTGAATGAGGTGAGTTTGTTGGTGGTTAGGGAAGAAAGGTAAACTCATTCTGGTGCTCTTCGAACCATAAACTGCCAGCTGTATCACCTTGCATAATCCTGTTGGTAGATGTCATCATCCTGAGGAAAAACAATGCGCATATAGGGATGGACAAGGTCCACAAGGACAGATGTGTGAACTTGTATACATACACCATACCTTCCACAATGATAAGTGAACTCAGAGAATGCAAAGATACCCCAGACTATAATACTCCCCTCACCAGCCTGTACCGTTCCCACAATGGTTGTAGGCTGTTTCCTTTAAAAGGTTTCGCATTGTATAAACGAACGTGCATCTATCCAGTTGGAGCATACAAGGTGTGCCATCGGAAAAAGCTACATGTTGCCACTCAGTGGATGTCTAGTTAGGATACTCGCTTGCAAATTCCAGTCTTCATTGCTGGTAAAGAGCAGACAGTACAGGCTCATGAACCAAGCGTCTGCTTTGGAGGCCCAAACATAACAACATTCACTGAACAGTTGTTCGGGAGACTGTTGGTAGCCCCTTGGTTCATCTAGGTGGCCAGTTGCTTGACAGTAGCATGTCTATTTGCCATAACGCATCTCCGCAGTCGTTGTTCATCTCAATCGTCTATGGTTCGTTGTTTGCCAAGTCTCTTATTTTGGACTGTCTCATTTTGCCAGGCACACTATAATTTTATCAGGCAGCATGTGAGCAGTTCATAAATACTTCCGCCCTTGGCCTAAAACCCAATATTCATGTCTTTTTTGGACATCAGATAAATTGTTCCATTTCGGCATTATGGTAATAATTGCAATTTTTCTGAAGATATCATATACCCTTTATGTATGCTTAACTGCATCATGCTGCCACCTGCTTTCTGTGATTGGTTATTTAACGTTGTTGTCGAATGTGCATGGTAGTTGCATTGTGAATGGAATGTGTCAATAAAATATTTATAATAGTTAAATTACTATAAAAAATTGATATAATAAAACAGAAAAACTTTCAAACTTTCTTTTTAAATATGAGCAATTTAGGCAATGAATTAAAAAGTTAAACATTTAATTACTATATTAAAGTTATTAAATATTAAGGTGAACTACTGAGCTACTTAAATAATTGTTATTTTGACACTTAAAAATACTTAATTTCAAAAGACAAATTTTGTTTTAGAAACAGACAGAATTTGAGAAATCAATAAATTGGCTTAAGAAATTTATGCACTTTTCATAAATTAGGATTTATAATTTTAATTAATTACTTTTTATATTGATGTAACAGACACACAAACGAATATAAATAACATTTATTTGCCTGCAAAAATTAAAACTAAATATTTAAAAATATTTTATTGAAATATTTAAATACAATTTTACAAAATATTAAAAATACAATTTAACAAATATTGAGTACACTAAAAAATAAAAATTACACACAGTTTAGCAGATGGAAAATAATATTAATATAAAAAATTCATATTATATCATTGTTTGATGTCATTCATTTTTATTTCAGTGGAATTATTAATCATCCATATGACACTTACAGAGAATAAAAATATGAAATAGCCAAATTTAAGGACAGGACATGCTTTATAAATAAAGCAATATAAAAAATACCTATAAAAATATTCTTATCAAAATAGACATTGTTATAAAAGTTTTAATTAGAATAAAATTCAATCTTACACATTATTACAATAAGGTAATAATATAATTAGTTATAAAAACATACACATTATATAGGATAAAGTTGTTTAATTTTAAATAATTTAAACATTATGCAAAAAACAATACATTTTTATAAAATATGATTTTTCTTAAATTTTGGTGCTTTCTGTTAGTCATGCAAAACATTATTTTCAGGTGCAAAACATTATTACTGATGAAAACAAAGAATTCATATACTGAATTTGTTAAGTCAACAGAATGAATTATTATATGAATAATATTTTACTTATATCCCAAACTAATACATAAAATAAACTATGTTTATTTTGCTATTACTTTTGACCAGATAATTGAAATGTATATAAATATTTCATAGTATTTAAATTCTTATATAAATATGGTGGAGTCAAAATTTTTTGAAGTTTAAATAACCTTAATCTATTAAAAGACTCATGATAAGAAAAGCCTGATTCTAAAAATTACATGTTTAAAATCAGTCAACAATAGCTTTTTAAAGTATTGGAAAAAGGTTTCTACTTCAAAATTCAAAGACAGAAGTGGTTACACTTATATATCAAAGTTTAGTCAGTCTAAAACAAAACCTTCTGAAGGCTTTAAATATTATAAATATATAATATTAAAAGGATTAAGCTTCTTCTAAAAAATTAAGTCAATTTGAAATAAGTCTAAATTAAATTTTGAATAAAAAAAAAGAAACATAAGTACCATTATCAATAATATTATGATAGATTAGTCAAAATAATAAAATTTATTTGCATATTTTCATTATTTAAAATTTTTATTTTGCTTATAAATATTATATCTGCCTTCATATTTACTACATATTTTGCATTCATACTTTTAGACATTTGCATGCATCTATTAATATTTGCATTCAAAATTTCAGATTAATTTATGTATTTTAGTCATTGATAAAATAAAGTAAAATTAAATTAACATCGAAATAAGGAATAAAAGAAAGAAATGAAAGACTTTGATGTGAACAATGTAGAAGCAGAGAATTTAGAATTAAGCAACTTTCTAAAATCAGCTTATGGTAAAACTGCTTCATTTTTCTTTTTACCAATTAACAATTTTTTAGCACATAAAAATTGCATTTGTTATTATAAAAATATCTTCAGAAATGATTCCCAAGTTAAAAACTCTAAGAGATATAGCACTTTTAAATAAAAAAATTTAATCTCAGAAAAAAAAATTTTATAACAAGGCACTTATTGCACTTTCTTTGACATCTCAATATTTAGATTGTGCACAGATGAAGCATATCTTATCCTCTGCAACAGCAAGAATAATAAGCTCATAATAATATTCCTAAAATGATTCTAGATACTTTCTTGCAATCAATGTTAATTTATAACTTCGGCTTAGTTTGTCTCTCAACAGTCATCTTTGCCACACGAAAGCTAATTAGACCAGAACACACAGTTTAAAATGGATTCCAAACAATCAAGCTTGAGAGAGGTGGGTTTCAAACCCACAAACTATTGAACTGCAGGCCAGAAACATTCATCAGCCAACTAGGCCATTAACATATGGCTTTAAATATAAATTCAACCTCCTATAGAAAATACACCAGTTTTGGATAAATTAATGTATTTTTAATTGGTGGTTTAATTTATATTTTTGGCATGCAATATATATGAGAATAGAATTTAACTTGAAGGCATCAAAGAGAATAATAATTTAAATATAAATAACTTATAAAAACAGTTTGTTAGACAAATGCAATAATTATATGTATGTTTTTTATACATATAACAATTAAATAGAATAAAACTGAAATAATCACATTTAAAGACAATGACATGTTTTATAAGTAAAGCAATAAAAAACTGACAACTTATTTTGGTCAACCTTTGATGACACACCCTATTTGGTTGCATCATACTCATACAGGTTTCACAATCATAATTTTCAATCACAATCCATTATCACAATTTTTTTTTATCTGGAACTATATTTACAGCAATTATAGAATAAGCTACAAAACATTGTGATACAATTACGCATTTTATCATCAATATTTTATATTAAAACATTAAATAATCTTTGAGTTCTAAAAGTAATTCAGTAATTTGCAGCAAATTATTTATAATATTCTCTTCAACAAATCTTTGTTTGATTTAATGATTCCTCAGTGAAAACACAAAATAATAATCTAATACATTTAATTTTATTCTAACATTTACTTGGTTCCTGAAGCATATAGTATTAAATGCATTTGCATTGATTAAGCAAACAAAAGTAAATATTGTTACAATTTAAAAAACAGATATATATTAAATATCATACGAAGGCATATTTGCTAGAATGTAATAATTTATACAAATAAAAAAACTTTTCAACCTACAACAGGATTTCCAGAATTCTAGCTATTACACCAATATAAACAATGTAGACATACATTCTTTTAAAGCAACCTTGTAATTACATAAATGTTATTTATTTATTTTGTTGAAAAATTATGCAAACTTATAAATTTTTGCAATTTTTAAAAAAAGAGAAACTTTTTTCTAAGTAATTAGTTTCAGAAATTCAAATTAAAAGCATACATGCTTGTTTTAAATATAAGACATCAGAAGAAAATTGTCCAATATTCACATAAATGGAACATATAAATCATAGAAACATTGACAGAATAAGAAAATTTTCAATGTTCAAAAGAATCATGCTCACAGAAGTTCAGTAATATCATACATTCATTAAATTATAAGGTATTGAAAACACATTTACATTCAAGATAATTTGTCCAAGATACAAATATATTTCATATTCACTACTGGTTAAAGTTGAAATATACAAATATCTATTATAAAATTTAGTAGTTTAATTAGATCACAGATAAAAACAAACTTAACATAAATAAATTTAAATTCCATTGCAAATATTCAAATATGAATATTTGCAATGGAATTTAAATTTATTTATATTAAGTTTTTATCTGTGATCTAATTAAACTATTAAATTTTATAATATTAGATATTTGTATATTCCAAATTAAACCAGTAGTGAATATGAATATCTTTGGTAATATTACCAAAAAAAATTACAAGTCTAGTCATTTGGTACTTTTTTTGTCTAGTAATTATGGAGATCATAATTTAAAAATAAAGCAAAATCTCTTTTTTATGACTAGTAAACTAAAATGACCAAATTTTCTTCAATAGTCGAATGTACATGTATTTACTCTTATTTTATAACAAAGAATTTAAGTATAACAATAATATTAATTTCTTAGAAGTTAAAAACTCATATTATTATACATTTCTTTAGATAAGAAATCCTGTTAAATAAAAATAAGTTAATATTTTAAATTTAAAAATATAACTGTATAACAAAATTACACTTTACTTACAACAAATAAAATATTAGTTTGACTTAAAAATAGAGAAATGGCAGAATACATGGATGAAATATTCTGAATCATGGCACATCATAAAATAATAAAACAAAAAAATTTAATTACTCTTCTGAATCATCAGACCCTTCCTCAGATTCTTCTGAATCTTCTTCTGATTTTATATCACTTTTTTGCATATATTGTTCCAGTTCATCCTATATGGTATACAAGGAAAAAAAATAAAGGACCAAATTTAGCAACGAACATTAATGCTTGAATTTATATTACTATAATAAACACTTGTGATTTGTTGTTTCAAATGTAAAGCATGATATAATGACATCATCTTTTACATCCTAATAGTATTATATGATGTTATGCAATTAATAATGTTATGCACAATAAAAACCAGTTACTTATAAAATTAAACAACTTCTATTTTCTTACATGAAAATATGAATTAAACACCAATTTAATAAGTATAAATTAAAATGATATAGTGTACACAAAACATTTTCAGGGGGAGGGGGAATAGTTAATAGTAATGAAACATACTGATACACACACATAGAAACAAAGACACTTATTGTGCTTGAAGTTGGGACAATTTTATATTTTTTAATTCGAATTTGATTTTATTTTTAGATTTTTCTCGCTCATAATTAATTACTTTATCTTCAAGAATATTATGAATTACATTATTTACAAATATGAAAATTTTTATAAATATCAAAATTTTCAATTGCTGTTGAAATGACATTTTCATTGGTGCAAAAGCCAACATCTTCCAAACAAAGGAAACTCAAAGCACAACAATCATATGGTTAAAAATTTATAATTTCGCATAGCTGACATGACCACATATTTCCTCAAACCATAAATGTTGACATAAAGCATATGGCTAGAACAGAGCAATAATTAATGGTAATAAACATAATCATTACACATAAAAATCAAGACTTCGCTCATTTTTTATTGAAGCACACATCTATGAACTATCTACAAAAAACGAATATATACACAAGAAGACAGTGGAAAAAGAATACTATCTCTTAGACATTAATCATTAGCTTTAATAAATGTTAAAGCGAAAAATATCTACAAACTAAAATAATCAGATAAAGATATTTGTTGAATATTTATGAATTTATTTTTAATGGCAGAAATATTATAATTTAAAAATGTTTTATTTTTTTATCAAATTCGAAATTGACACAATAAATAAGAATGTTTATAAAAAAATTCTATTTATTGGTATTTTTTTAAGATTTTTCTTTAAGTAATCCAAATAACAGAAATATGGATTTAACTGCATTTGATCTTTTAAAATTATTTTAATTGGTAAGAATTTTAGTTTGCTGTAAAATTTTTATTTATGTTTTACATAAATAATAACAGTGAATTTTTAAAAGAGTACTTGAAATAAATTTGTAAATTAATAAATTAAATAAGAATAAATTGGAGTAAATTCTAAAATAATTAGTAAAATAATCTCACCAATTCAGGAGCTGGTCGAAAAAAGTTGCAAACCACTCGCATCAGTGATTCTCGACGAGCAGCACTCATGGAAAATCTTAGAAGCTCAAAAGCATAAGCAAATTCTTGAGGTAATGAATTAGCATTACTGCATGCATACATCAAGGCAGTCTTAAAGGTATTTACTGTTACTTTATCCATCAGGCAAGATTTTATATTAGCAAGCTGAAATATAATTTTATAATTAAAAAAATTTTATTAACAATAAAATTATACAATATTTAGTACAAAAAAAAAAAGAAATTATTACTATAATAGGGCAAATTAATATAAAAGTGATGAAAATTTAGAATTAATTTAATATATAATAATCAATTGAAATGAAGATCTACGCAATAAATCTTTTTCAATTCTTCTTTCTTTAGATTGTTTTTAAATAATAGCATCATCTTACAAAAATAAAAATTTAAAATTTATATATTATTTAGAAAAATAAAATAACTGCTGACTTGAATTTAACAGCACTCAAATTAAACATAGTTGAACTTAAATTTGATGTCCTTCATAAGTTTCATTTTTAACTATAAATTAGAAAATAATGTTTTGTATATTTGAAAGAAATGTTTGATTATCACCTACTTTATCATAAATGTCCAAAATAGGAACAAATTGCAATATTTGAAAATTCTGGCACTTTTAACTTACTGCAATCATAATAGGGATATCAAAAATAAATATATTTAAATATTTCATCCAACACTTAGTTTTAAAGATAAGAGAATACAATATTTAATAACAAAGACGGTACTCGATAATAAGACAGAATATAATAAAATGATCTAATTTGAAACAGGGTATAAATAAAGTTTCAACAATACATTAATTTGAGGTTATTCACTATATTTTAGGTAAAAATGTACAATCTGGTATGCCTTGATCGATTGGCGATTTTTTATGCCAATATATGATTAACAAGATGGCTGCTATACAAAAGATATGCAAGGAAAGGATTACCAGAAATAAATTTTATTCATAAAATATATATTGACTTTTTTTTGCCAAACTACAATCGACATACAGCCCCATTTTGGACTGCTGAGTTTAATTTATTTATTGCTATTCCTTTAATGATAATTGTTTCCAAAACATCTCAAATAATCATTTAATTTGTATAAATTAGTTTCAATTTTTTACTTTTTTGTGACACTTCATTTTTTTATATATGTATAAATTTAAAAATTTTAGGGTTAACTTTAAAATGCTGAAGATAAATAAATTGACAACAATAAAATGCAGTATTTTTAAAGTATTTATATAAGTCATTCATTTTCCTCTAAAGTTATCAGCTATTAGCATGAGAAATAAAAAACTGCCAATGTTGCAAAAAATCAATAAATAATTATACTGCAATGAAACTTAACTTCTTGAAAGTAAAATGTGTTAGTGTTTTAACAATTACATATCAGAAACTTTTATTTATAATAACATTTCAAACCTTTTATTAAAGCTTATTATTAATAAATAAAATTATTGTAAAATAACAAAAAATAGGCCATTTAAACTTATTACTTTTAAATTTATGAAAGGTCCAATATGAGCATGTATGTACATGCCTGTATATATGTGTGTGTACATATATGGTACTTATATTTATTATCCCATCAACCTTTTTTGTCTTAAAAATATGTCATCGAATTTTGCAATTTTAATAATTTTTTTCAAAATGTGCAGGAAAAGCAGAATAGTTTTTATATATATATATATATATTTGTTGAAACAAATAGATAAAAACTTTTATTTATAATATATATATGATGAATTATTAAAAAACATAAATTTCTTCGCAGATATGGTCAATAGGATATATATTACCTAGCTACCATATATATATATAAGAGGCTAGTTGTTTTTTATAAAATGAAACTGCATTGTAAATTTTGGAACTCAATTTTAAATTTGCTTTGCTAAAATATTTTTTAAATATAAAACACACATCAGGCGAAAAATTAGTAAAGGAATGCTTTTGTAATTTTCTCCTTCATATGAAATATCAATATTATTCCATTATACCTCTGCAATCTTTTTTTTTTCTATGTCAGGAATTGGCCGCATCGGCCATTTTCCTTCTAGCAGCCCAATATGAAGTAGCCTTCATATGATAGTTGTCAAGCATAAGAGAATTAACATTGTCCAGAGATGGGCAAACGGTTGGGAGTTAAAAATGCCAATATGACAAAGATGACCTCAAAGGTAGTCATTTCCACTCTGAATTCTAAAATTTGCACTAAAAATTTGTTGTGGGAGGTCCATAGGAATAGGAGTGTGTATCAGTTTAGACCGCACTTTTTCAGTAGCCTCTGCTTTCTGGCATTTTTTACAAAGGCATTTGTTTTTTGGATATTTCGGACGAAATTCGGCTGTATGAGAGAGACAAAGATGGCTGAGGGAGCAAGCATCCCTGTTTTGCCAGTCAATCCACTCTCTCATTGCCAAGTATATTGCAATGGCTAGGAGTTCACTGAAAGAAAAGAATCCCTCCATAATTAATAAGTTTGTCTATTTGTATTTTGTTTTGTTCTTCACGTTTTGATTGACAAGCCTGAAAGGAGCAGTGTGAGAGGATGGCTGCCTGCTAGTCGACAAGGAAGACTGCATGATTGAGAGAAGCATTACAGGTCTAAAGTTGGAAAGTAGCCTGTTTAATTGCCTCGATCTCAGCCTCGAAATTTGTGGCATTCATACCAACATTTTTAGGCATGAGCCCTCAAATAAATTTTCACAGTACCAGCCTGCACCAGAGGTACAGCCCTCCTGGGAGGAGCCATCAATATGTATATATGGAGCCATTTATTTCTTGGAAATCTATTCGCAAAGTTTCAAGAGCATAGGCTCAAAGAAATTCAGTGATAGTGTCATTTTTTCATTGTAGGGTGCCAATAGAGAGACTTATAGTTGGGATTCTAAAATTTGGTGGAAATCTCTCACCAAAACAAAAAAGTTGGCCAGGAAGATGACTT
The DNA here is from genome assembly GCA_037975125.1 of Latrodectus hesperus. Classification (NCBI taxonomy): domain Eukaryota; kingdom Metazoa; phylum Arthropoda; class Arachnida; order Araneae; family Theridiidae; genus Latrodectus; species Latrodectus hesperus. The sequence goes on along the minus strand of CM075855.1, from coordinate 21,194,109 downwards.
AGGCTGTATTTAGTCATAAGGTCTTCTGCTCTCTTGAGGATCGACGATTTTTTAGCCTATTTTCTGCTGGAGTAAGGTTTTGCCAGTGCTGAACCAGGAAGTCTTCTACACTTTTCAAACTATTTTAGAAGCTGCCTTTCTCTATGAGCCCCGAAAAATTTAAGACCAGTTTGAATTTCTAATGCAGTGATGAGTGTAGAGCAAGCAGCAGAAGTAATAAGCACAATCTTAACACATACCTTAAAGAAATAGCATATTTCTTGTGGAAAAGAAAACATATTGTAAAAACAATAGGTAAACATCATAACTCATTATTTTGTGGGCCTCTTTCTTAGTTGGTTTTCGAATTTTCTTGTTGAAACAATGCTTCTTTTCGATCTCACGCATAATGAAGCAACTTCAATAGCATTCTTTCAACCAAGTGGAATTATCTTTTCAGAACAAATATGCTCCAAACTGCATAATGATTTCTTCTATCATAGAAAATAGGGAAAGGTGGTGATGTCACATGTGTAATAATGAAACTGGAATTAGGATGAGCAATTAGATCAAGAATTCTTGTCTTTCCTTCACAACAGTCATAAAATGCATTTATTTATGCTTGATGGAATAGACATCCATCAAAATTTTGTGAAAAATAACTAATTTTGCACACTAGTATTATTGATTGGAACAAAAATGATTTAATAAAAATTACTGAATTATTTACCAATAAAAATATTTACAAATCTTTAGTTTGAACAGTAAGATTGAGTTCAATTAATTCTAAAACTAACATATTTAAAAATTTTCATAGTAAGGATATGTAAAAAAAAATACTAACTCACTGTTTACAACATTTTAGAATAAACTTTTATAGGATTCTTGTAGAATCAAATTTGAGTAGACAAAAAATTAAATGATAATCAAGTATTATCTATTCATATAAAACTGTAAAAAAGAAACAAATCATAAAACACGGCAAGAAAAGTTGTAATAATTATTAAAAACAAATTTTAAATAAATATTTTGCTAGCAATAACTATAAGCATAAAATGATTAAAAAAATATAAAAATTTTACATTTGATGTTTTTCTCTCTTTGTAAAGATATCATTCAATTTATGAAAAAGATTTCATCAAAGTTGAAGAGTTCCACTGATTATTAAAATAATGAGAAAATAGTCAATGAATATAAGGAAAACATGAATTATTAATTATTTTGTGTAATATAATTTTATCTTTTTCAAAATTAATCACAAAAATCAAAAGTTACACCAGGAAATAATAAAATAATGAATTTTAAATTTGCTATTTATTCAAATCAACTTTTTTATTAAATATTTTATGCAGTTTGATTGAGCAACAAAATAAATAGAGTAAAAAAATACTTTTAAATCTGTTTCACTCTCAGAAAAAATTTTCCAATTTCTTTACTATGTTTTATACTAATTTTACATAAATCCCATTATATTTTTATGAAGGAGAAACCAGTAGATAAGACAGAACATCACCAATAAAAAAATTTCACGACTAATCTTGGTTTTGAATGAAAACTAGATTTTTCCTGCGTATTTTTATTAAATGTAATATTTCAAACCATTCTTAGTTTTACTGAAGATTATTAACCCTCTTTATGAACAAAGAAACTGTTAATTTACTAATTTCAAAACCATATTTTGTACAGGAAAGTAGTACAGGAATCTTGTAGGAAAAAAGCAATTCTTCATATTTCAACCAATTCTGATTTTCATAACTAGTAAGTTCTCAGTTTAGGTACATGTCGAGCATTTGTTTTATGCAGATATGCATATAATGAAGAATTTTTTATTTTTCCAATGGTTTAAATACATTTGTAACAAAATGCATGCATATACTTTCATAATGATTTACTATTATGACACTTTATTGCAAGAATCCTTTTCGCACCTTTTGAAGTGGGGGCATTTAGTGGGTATGTCACTGTGGACCGCAAAAAGGTGGGTTTTCCTAATTTAGAAGCAGGGACTAAGAAAAAGACCCTCATACTTAGCTTTCCCTCCCCAAAAGTATTGCAACACAACATATTTTAAGTGCCCCAGTCACCATTAGCAAATGTGGCGGATCTTCAGTTATGTTGGGATTCAAACTCTATCCACCAATAATGAGAACAAACAGCCTAACCAACCTGGGCAAGAAAAATATCTCAAATAAACATTTTATGTGTTACTGTTATTACATAATTCATTTTATTGTATCAGTTAAAGAGGATTTAATATTTAAAAAAAATTAAAGGATTTAAAATTTAAATAACCAAAACAATTATGTTTTAAAATGTACTTTTTTTATACATGCTTAAAAAATTAAATGGTAAATGAAACAAGTACCTACAGAAAATTGCTTAGCATCAATAATATTTTCCACTACTTGCCTTTCATCATCATATAAATCTGAAAATAAAGTTTCATAACATTAAAAAATAAGAAGAAAACTTCATATGCATGCTCTGCAATAGAAACGCAGCACATTATTATTTACTATCCTTAGCAGCAACAGAAAAAAGTTTTTAACTCTTAAATATATCCTTGAAATAAAAGGGATAATTTTTTTTAATTTATACATGTTTTCATACTAATTTCATGCATTTTATGTAAACAAAATTTCAATGAATTACAAAATGAAGTCAACCTTATAATTTTATGAATATAAGATACTTACTTTCATGATCAGTAATATACACATCAACTGGATTAATCGATCCAATTTCGAAACCTTCAGAATCTAAGAGCTCAATGAAGAATTTAATATCTTTATCTTGATGGTTTTGTAATAATTTAATATTTATATCTTTATCCAGTTCACCTTTTTTAAATACAACATCTCCTTCAGCTTTTACATAATGTACACCAGCACAAGCAGTGTTGTCTTTAGTTTTCCATGAAACAGTTGCTGTTCCATTTGAGTTTCCCAGTCGAACAATTTTTATTTTAGCTTGGTCATCTTTCCTTGAAAAAAACCAGCATTGCTTTGGAAACTGAAACTTTTCATTTCCTAAAAGGTATGAAACAAAAAATAATTGAGGATAGTAGTTAATAAAAAGGCTCACATTTTTAATATTATAGTTCACTTTTCTCATTTTAAATAAGAAAAAATTAAAAATTATAAACTTTTGAATATGTATGTGCAATTATGATTACCCATGTATGTAGAATTAATATTGTTAAGATATATTACAAATCAGCAATTCAATTGTTATATCTAAGCAAAGAAGGAAATTTAAAAAAACCTTCCTGAAAATGTAAATGAAGAACAAAAAATCAGGTGAAATATCTCTTAATATATTTGACAAATTATTGCATTCACAAATGAGAATTCAAAATGACCACATTGTTAATATTCAACAAGAAAATATAACTGCACAGAAATATATTTCTGTACAGTCTCAATGCTATAATTAATTTCCTTTGAAAACCATTAATGTCTGATTTTTATAAAGATATTAATTTGTCTCCGAAATAGAGTCCAGATTTTTGATACTAATGTTACACCCAACCTAATTCTAGCAGCATTCAAATTACTTTATGATTTTCAAATAAATTTCACAATAAATCAATAAATTAATCAAGCAATTTATATCAAAATGTTATTAGAATTAAATTACTCTCACATTATCAATAATAATTTTTATTTTTTCACTTAATTTTTCTTAAAAACATAATTGCAAAAATTTTAAAATTTTCCATTTTTAAAATTTTAAAAGTTAGAAATTCATTACATTATATTAAAGTGATGAATACACATTTGCAAAAAAACAACTGCATTAATTTCTAAACATTAAATTGAAGAATTACAAAATACAAAGAAAAATTGTATCTAAATCCAATTGAAAAATTCCCTTTTACTTTAACATGAGTATAAAAAAAACAATGTGTCACATTTTAATGTAGCTCCCACAAATGATCCAGAATAATGTTTCATAAACAAATTATAGAATTAAATTTTATTTTAACTATTTTATTATTTTCATTTTGTTTTGTCATGCTATCAAGAATCTTATCAATAAATTTATAATAACATAGATACCTAATAGATAAAGGAAATGATGTCATTCTGACCCAGTAACATTATTATTATAATTATTATTTTATTTTATTTTTTATTATTATTATTATTATTTTTATTTATTTATTTATTTATTTTGGAAAAATCTAAAATAAGAAATCTTATTAAAAACCATCAAATAGTCAAACTGAAAAAACAGAAAGATTGCAAAGTCCCATAATAAAAATTTTTAAAAAAAGATAATTTAAGTATAATAATTTTAACGAAAATGTAAAATTTTTAATTAAATAAATCATTTAATTTTATCTTAAAACACAAAAAAATAATAAAATAAAATAAAATAAAACTTACAATGTTAAACAAATTAAAACAAAAGTGAAAATAGAGATTGTGAAAACTATATATTCTTAGTAAATAGTTTGAAAAGTTTATCTAAAGATTAGAAATAAAAGTAAAAAAATTAAAAGTATTTTAAGGAAATTCAGATGATATATATGTATATATTATGTTTTATAAATGTACACATATACATCATAAAAGGTTCATAGCAACATTAAATACACTTTAATTTGGTATTAACGAATAATTTACAGTAAAATTATTCAAAAACAATTATATTTATGCAAACCATCAGGTGAAGATTCCTCAGAAGATCGGACCATCTCATAATCATCTACTAAATTGCTCAATTGTCTACCAAAGGCTCTAACTATTTCTTCTTCATGAGGAGGAAGTGGTTCTAAGGAAAAACAATAATTTCATTTCCATTTTCTTTTAACTAAATATTAGCTCAAGAAAAATGAAAAATAAAAATGGTTGCAGGATATAATTGTTATTTTGAAATAAATTCAACTTCTTCAAAAATATTATTAAAATAAAAATTAAAATTTACTTTTATTTAGCAATATAAAAACAGCCTATTCATCTCAATAATGTAAAAATATTCAAATTTGAACTTAATAAATTTTTAAACAAGTTTTGAGCAATACTTTTATTCCAAAATATTTTTTTAAAAAAAATTTAAGTTAATTTAAAAAATAATACGGTGATAAAACTTTAATGAATATATAGGATAAGTAAATATTAAAAATAGATTTATAATACTCTTATGAAATAACTTGAATAAAATTGGGAATTGACAGGGTGATGGGCCCATTTGTTCAACAAAACACTTAAGTCCACCTGAATGTATGATGAAAATTGGTACACCTCATTTTTTTAAAATATGTACTTCTACCAATACGGAATGGAATAAAACAAATCAAGCTTAAAAAAATTCAAAGTAACACATAACTTTGTTAAAAAATTATGTTTTATTCAAACTTTTCAAGAGTTTGGTTCTGAATATAAGCAGTTTATTGATTCTGATGTGAGTATCATTTTCCGGCAATTCTAGAAATATTAGATGTGATAAAATCACCTTAGATATTAAGAGTCAAGATACAGAAGTTAATAAAAAGGACTTTATCTCAATGAAAGAAGTGAATGGCTCAAATTAATTTATATATAACATATTTTGTTACTTTTCACATAGATTTGGTTTGTTTGTTGTTCAATACTTATTTTTTACACAAGGTCTAATTAGACTGAAACCCACAGTTTAGAATGGATTCCAAACCACTACAAACAGTCAAATGTGATGTGGCATTAACCCACAAGTTGTTGAATTATAGATAAAAGTACCATTTTGCTCCATAATATTTATATAATATCAATATATTTTAAATAATAATTAGAATAGAGCAATAGTCTTCATGTATGAGATATTTATAAACAATACAGTAAACTTCAATCATAATCTTTGAACATTCTTGATTTCAAATTTTATTTCACTATATATATACATTAATATAACTTAGTTTTGCTCAAATTTTGTAATAGCTAAAAGTATTGAGATGAGTGGAATCTTCCTTTCAAGAATCAACAAGATTTCAGAAATGTTATAATAATAACTTTTAAAAATTAATCAAAATGTAAGTCACCAGCTTATTATGTATCAAAGAATTAAGGTAAAATTTAACCACATTTTAAATAACAGAAAATAAAAAGAAAATTAAATTAAATCAGAATTAATATCAAAACCAAGAGACATATTACCATGATGAGGTGGATAAGGAAGGCTACCACCTTGAGGTTCAAGAAAGTGAAATTCTGAAAGAAGTTCATTTGAAAATTAATAATTCGGAGAAATTTGTTAGAACATAACTTTTCCTTTAATAAAAGAAAAAGAATCCTACAGAAAATGTACAAAAAACACTTTAAAACAAAATTAACTATTATTCTAAAAAATGCCAAATATTCAAGTATTTTTAATATAAGTTATATTAATATGTAAGCAAAAATATACCTTTTAAAAGTTTATTTGATTTTCTAAAGTTGATGAAAACTATATTATTATTTTAATCTATTACAAAAAGTATAGCGATTAAAATGAATAAATTATTTCATTTAGGAAAAGATAAATCACATGAGAAAGAAATACAATTTATAATATGTGCTTAAATTTTAAATGTACCCCATCAGAATATTTTTAATTGCAGTAAGAGTTGTAAACCAAACTATTTAAAATCTGAAAATCATACCACTGAGTCTATTCTCTAGCACATATCCAGGCTCTCCTAAAATACAAGAAAATGAATAACCATGTATATTATAAATCATTGTAATGCAACAAGATAAAGTAAATTTCAAAGCTACAGTAATTGCTTTAAAAAGCACAAATTTACCTTAATTCCTTTATTGTAACAACCAATTAATCCTAATCATAATTAGAATTGATAATTACAACAAATGTATTAATTAAGCACATGTATAACGATAGATTTCAACAATATTCATTAAAAATTTACTATATTGAAAAGTGACAGATACCATTAGAAAAAGAAAAAATAATATTTTGAAAATATTTTTAAAGAAAATTCTTTTGAACAAAACTTATTTGAAATAAAAAATTACTCCAAAATATTAACTTTAAAGTGAACTGGGAGAATAATAAATTGAAATATTTTTAGTATTTTAAATAACATTTATCAATATTTAAATAAATATAGCTATTATAATGTAATAATTAAATTAAAAATGTTTAATTTTATTAACTGTTAAATACATTAACAGATAAACTTGAAGAAATATTATATTTTCCTCTACATAATCTGCAGATTATGTGTAAAAAATTTTCTCTAATTTCTTTATCCATGTTGCATGCTGTTGCATAATAGTCTCATAAAAAAACATTCTTCATTAGAAGCACTTACAATAAGTTTTGAAAGAAAATAATGCCCTTTGATCTTTGAAAAATAAATAACAGATAATAATAAAAGCTTTCACAACTCGACTGACTTCAATTATAAGTTTTGTCCTTTTATATTGTGAAGAACAAATTTGTTTACTCAGATTGTTAATACAGTGGAACCTTGCTTAATTAGCATAATTTGTTTCATAATTATACTCGTAAATAATTTTTCTCATATAAATTAATATAAAGCATGATAATTTGTTCCATATAAAAAAATACTCACAAAATGTTATGTATAACACTTATTTAAAGAAAATTAATTGTTAAGAAGAGTGAATTATTTTCTTCTACCATGGAAAAATCCACCTGGAATGTGAATTCAATCTGCAAAAGACAAAATAAATTGAAATAACTATGATAGATATCTAGTTATTTTTTACTATAACGATGCGTAGATACGTTTGTTTTTGCCAATGCTTCAAAATTTCACAAAAATGCAACATAGCATTATCATTAAATAAATTTATAGCATACAGAGCCACTTTCTTAATAAGATGATGTTTCTAAATATAAAAGAAGCAACAGTTACACATGCTTTCAACATTTATCTTATTTTACCAAAAGATAGTTGCTTTTTGTTATCTCCGATAAACTTTCCTCTAAAACTTCTTGCTGTGAAACACACTGTAATTCCATCAACTTTTCGATTGTCAGCTCTTAGCTGTGCTCTTTCACAAGCTCTATTCAATATCACTATTATTCATCTCCAATCCTATGAGAGTGATCAAAGGCACAGTTTTGTTGACTATAGGTTCCACAAGCATTGTCCAAACCTTTCAAAGTCACATTTGACAATGATCTCCAGACAAAGTTTCTTTTAAGCACATATTAGGGTTATTAGGTAACCCCTTCCCACACCTTGTCAATCCTCTTCAGGCAGCCAACAATATGGAAATGATTTTTTCCATAACTTTGAGAGTGAGGTTTGATTTTTTTTTCTATCACTTGAAAACAATGTTTGAAGCATGCTTTAGTGCAGAGCTTCTTAAAATTAGAAATAACTTGCTGGTTCGTGTGCTTGAATAATGGAGTGGTAATGGGAGGCAGACGCTGTATCTTGATGAATATAGATTCTTCAGGATGGTCATGTTGTAGATCTCAAGAATGGGGCAGAAGTGTTATCCCTAACAAGCACGACATGAAACAGCAGATTCATCTCGAGCAAGTATTTTTTTATAGGAATTATTATATGAAATTTCAGCAATACAATTTGTTTTGCTTACTATGTGAATTACTTGTTAAGCAAGGTTCTACTATACACTTGTCTCACATCATTTTGAATTATATTTTGATCTAAGCTATTAAGTTCTGAAAATATTTAAGTTCATAAGTCATGTAAAAGCGAAAGCATCTAGTTTACATGCAGATTTTAAAGAAAAGGCAGATAAAGAATGGCAATAAATATGATAATTTAAGGTGAAAGACAAAACATGTGCAGAACAAGAAAAAATGTATCCATAGTGCAGTTTGAAAATAATCTATTTCTTTCATTTAATCATTAACAAAACAAATATATTCTATTTTTAAAATATGTATAACTTCATTTTAAAAGTTATTAAAAACTAAAAAACAATAAGTTTCACTAAATCCTTCACAAAATTATTGTTCATGGAAATCAATCTGATGCTTTCATTTCAGTTTATTACACTTGGCAATGAGGTGGATCAAAATCAGAAGGTTTTACATAATAAATGGAATTTTTTCTGTACAATTTATTATATTTTCAATTATTGTCTATTTTTATTTTATGTAACATCACATTACCTTCTTCGAGAATGTAACATAATTTTTTTGGAGAATATCATATATTTTTGTATTTTCGAAAAAAATTGCCATGAATTATGCAATGCTTCTTTTTCTCTCATTCAAAAAAAGCCCTTGAAGATTATATGCTGCTACACTTAATGTATAGAAAAATGCATTACTTAGTTTTTATTTATAATTATTATATTTTATTTTATTATTTTTTAAGAAAAAGAGGAAAAACATAACTTTTAGATCTACTCAAAACAAGTAAACATTCAAAAAAGAAATTTTTTTCAGTATAGAATAGAAATCACATATTTGACAATGCTATTATTTGGAAACATTAGCTAAATTCCAAATTTTTCATAAATTAAAAAAATCTCTTTCTTTAATTTATCACTAATGAAAACATTTGTCTTCTTTTTTATTGGAAATTCCAAAGATAAGAAAATAACTTAGATGATTCAAAAAAGCTTTATAGAAAATTAAGAAATCTATAAAATGTGAAAATGTTTCATTTTATTAATGTAAAATTTTCCATTATATAGTTTCACATTTTTTCATAAAAAAATTTAAAAATTTTTTTACAAAAAAAAAACATTTTAAATTCAGTTTTACATAAAAATAGTTTTTTATTATAGAACAAAACATACATTTTTAAAACTTTTCACTCCTTTTTTTCTTCATTAAAAGTAATCAACAGCCTCTTCACAAAGAAAAATTTTTGTCACATACATTTATTATTTAATACATTTAAAAATTGTAAAATACTATAGTGTAGTTAAACTTTTCGTATTAGTTGTTTAGTGTTAAAGGAAAAATTCAAATATAGTAGTCCCACAAATCTAGATTTAACAGAACAGATCCAGAGTACATTTCAATCTCCATAATCCAAAATATATCTTATATATAAATTGACTTCAATGAAAAGGAAAATCTTATTAATTGGAATTTAAAGTTTATTATTATTATGTCATACTTTAAAGTTTGTTTAGACAAACCCCATTAATGGAACTATGCTAAATTTTAACAAAATTTATGGTATCAAAATGGCTATCATTTCTTGTCAATTTTCAAAACACTTATCACAATTATTTCTATTAATTACAATACCAAAAGTTAATAATTTTATAAGTAGCCAATCACTTTCATGTCTAAATATAAGGGTAACTTAATGAAAACTATAATGTTTTAAATTAATATTTGTAACAGAACAATGCCCTTCAATGGTCCAAATATAACTGTTACACTGCCATACAAGCTCAAATCCAAGAGACTGCAGCTGTGCTTAATGATGTCTGCATTAATTGTTTTATTCTAATGTTTTCATTTTGTTTGATGTGTGTATTTCTCTTTGTGACATAGAGTTCTGTTAAATAAAAAATGTTCAGAAAAAGCTAGTTGTGGGATTATTTATAATACCTATGGCATAAATAATATTTCTGTATCACAATATCAGGATTCCTATTTTTATGAACGGGGGGTGGGTGACAGTCGCCTTCACGTGATACCCTCTGTTTTCACTAAACGACTGACTCCTGTCGCTTCGTACAGTCTACTACGTTCTTTCGGCTTCAGGATCATCTTGCTGCTGTTTTTTTTAAAGGTCTTTTTCAAGGCCCGGACTATGGCTAAAGACAAGCTTAAAATGGTTTTTTGGAATGCAGGCAGTTTTACACCAAACTAAAACTTATTGTTTTTAATCATGACATTGACATCCTGGGTATAGTGAAAAGTGGTGCTTCTACTCAAAATTTAAATTTTTTCGTATCAATGAATATCAAACTTTCTGTTTAGAGAGATCTCGACAGGTGCTTCTGGCATTGTCATCTACGTTAAAAATACTTATATTGCTAGTATGACTGTGGGACACACTATGACTGCTGTGGATAAACTAGAGGCGGAGGAAATAAATGTTTGGAGAAATACCCAGCATTACCGAATTTTTGTTATGTATAATCCTCCCAATAACTGTCCAGATCTGTAATTCATTAATGATCGCTGGAACAGAGACTCAATTTTAATAGGAGACTTCAATGCTCATTCCCGGAGATGGGGATACAATGACACAAATCCAGCGGGACGTGTTCTTGAAAATTTTCTTGATTCTACTCAGGCAGATTTTACAGAAAGCTCTCAGAGACTTTTAACATTTCTGTCCTACAGGGGAGTGTCTTCTCATCCCGACTTATTAATTGTCCAGACAAATATTTCAAGATATACTACTCACTCTCTGCTACCTGCCCCTGGTGGAGCTGCCCACAGCCTCCTCCTGGCCACTTTTGCTATTGAACAAAATGGACATAGAGAGATTAGGTTCCCTCATTGGAATTTAAGGAAAGCAAACTGAACAAAATACAAATATCTGACAGACACAGTTATGAAATCATTGTTAGAAAAAACTTTTTTAACTGGAAACTTGGATAGTATTGTTGATACTTTTACTGAAATTATTTTGGCCTGTGCCGAAGGTTGTATACCTAGAGGACAGGTAAAGAGATATTCTCTCTTCTGGAGTGAACACTTACAATCTCTTAAAGTTAGCCATGACGAGGCTAGAGCCAGAGCTCTGGCTACTGGACAAATGACTGACTGTATTGAACTTCGCAAAAGACAGGCCATCATTAAACGAGCTATTACAGAAGCAAAACGACTCACTTTTCATAACTTCTTAATGGGCTTAGATTACAGAAGGGATGCCTTAAAGGCCCACCGTTTCCTCTCTAAAATCAACAATCAGAAAGATACTAGGAAAGAGCCAATTCAATTGGACAATAAATTACTCACTTCAGACAAAGAAATTGCCGGGGCTTTTAATAAACATTATGCAAATATTAGCAATTGCCATCCCTCGGATAGGATACATGATAAGGAATTGGTTTGCCCACAGACATGCTTAACTCCAGAGATGGATAGTTTGTTCAATTCTCCTTTCACCTTATTTGAACTCAAGTGTGGGTTAAAGACTTTGTACCGGGGTAAGAGTCCCGGACCGGATAATATTGTATCAGACTTCCTGGTGAACTTGGAAGAGGGCTCTTTGGATGGACTGCTTAACATAATAAATATGTCTTGGACCAGGGGCCTTCCAAGTCAGTGGTGTAAGGCTGAAGTTATTCCGGCCCTGAAGAGTGGTAAAGACCCTGGGGATATCTCTAACTATTGACCTATCTCTCTCACAAGCGCTACCTGTAAATTGACAGAGCGCTTGATTTCGGTAAGGCTCAAATTCTACTTGGAAAATTATTCTTGTCTGTCATATAGACAAGCAGGCTTTCTTAAAAACAGAAATACTGTTGAACAAGTGGCTAGACTTACACAGCTGATTAAGGATGGCTTTCATCAGAAACACAGTTCAGTGGCAGTCTTTATAGACTTCAAAACCGTTTTTGATAGAGTGTGGAGAAGAAAACTGCTTAAGAAAATTATAGACATGGGAATCTGTGGAAACATGTACAGTTGGATCAAGTCATTTATGACCCAGAGATTTATCAGAACCAGGTTTGGTGGATCTGTCTCCTCCTACAGACAAACTCGACAGGGACTTATATCTGACAGGGACTCAGGGCTCTGTGTTGAGCCCTATCTTGTTCAACATCATGATAAATGATGTAATCTAGAGGGTTATGGATGTTGATGGGGATGTTAGAGCCCTTCTTTTTGCAGATGATCTGGTCATTTGGTCAACCAGCAGAGATATACAGCACATCCAGCTTTCCCTCAACGGGACTTTAAAAGAACTGTTTCATTGGTCTAATGAGAATCAAATGATAGTAAACATTGATAAAACCTTTTACCAGCTGTTTACTTTAAATACAAAACCCTATGATATTAGTTTATATTATGGTCCCCATTGTCTGTGTAAAACAGCTAGAGCCAAATATCTGGGCATCACTTTGAAGGTTAAGTTGGAATAGCCAAGCTGTTGAAGTTATAGACATCGGAAAATTCAGAAGTAAACTTTTAAAAAGACTTACAGGAGTAAAATGGGGAGCTTCACAAGACTTACTCTGCACCAACTATAAGTCCTACATCAGACCTGCAATTGAATATGGAGCTGAGCTCCTGATTACTGCATCGGATAACATCCAGAAAAAACTGGAGACTGTTCAGAATAATGTCCTTAGACTTATCTCCGGTGGGGTTTCATCTACACCTATTGAGGCAATGCAAATTCAGACTGGGTTGGAACCTTTAGCAGATCGAAGACAAAGCGCTGCCCTGAAACTCTCCGAAAGGCTTTTAAGGGATGATGGGTTCTGGAAAAATTATATTCCTGTTTTCCCAAGATTAAAAACACAGAGAACCTTTTTGACTTTGACCAGGGAATTGTCAGATAGATATAAGATCCCGGATGCAGATAGAGTGCCTTTATTTAGACCCCCTATCTTTCAAAACCATATTAATAGAGCTGATTGCTGTCTAGACCTGACACTACCTGTTAGTAAGAAGGTCTCCACTGATTCTGAGCAAAGGATGGCTACCCTAGCTACTATCAATGAGCATTATCCATCATCTGTTTGGTTCCATGTCTATACAGATGGTTCAGCTGTGGATGCCATTAGAAATGCTGGTGCAGGAGTATACTCTAAGAGTTTCAGGCTTTGCCAGGCTGTTGGGAAATACTATAACAGCTACAATGGTGAAGTGGCCGCTGTGCAATTAGCACTTGAAGAGATCAGAAAGGGTAATGAGAACAACATGGTATTTTTTATAGACTCTCAGGCCACCACCAGGTCTCTCTCTTCAATTGCTCCTAGCAGTATTTGATCTGTTTATCTCTGTCAAATTGTGCTGCAATAGATACCCAGCCACTGTGGTATTGCAAGAAATGACACAGCTGACAAATTGGCAAAGGCTGGCTCAGATCTACAACAGCCTTCTCCAGCCTTGGAGTACCATACTGTTAAAAGGCTTATTAAGTCAAATATAGCCTCCTATCGTAGAAATGTTTACAAGATGTGCATAAAGGGGAAAGCATGGGCTTTCTTACTAACAAAACCTATTCCGTGTAACCTCCACAGAGCTGTGGGAGTGGCAAATTTTCGCCTTAAAACTGAGCATGATTATCTGCAAAAACACCTTCACCGTTTGGGTTTGAAGAACTCTTCGATCTGCCCTTTTTGTGGATTAGAGGACATGACTGGTGACCACCTTTACACTTGCCCTGGACTTTCGGATGTCGCAGTTAGAAATTCTGCGGAAGATGACTTTTCATTCACCTCAAGATTGTATTGGGCTGCCCGACAGAGACTGATGGTTGAAAAACCAAGGTCGGGCATAGGATAAAAAAAATTTTTATGAACTGTTTCATCAAAAGAAATTTTTTTCTGTGAAAATTATTTCTACATTAATTAACAGGTATTTGAATCGAGATAAATATTTAAAATATACTTAGATATCAATATTGATTGAATCACATAAAAGTTCAAATACCATATGCTAAAAAAATAAAATACCTAAACTGTCAATTACCATATTTTCTTGTAAATAATATGCAGATATATGGCGGAAAAAAAAACTCTCAAATTCTGTAGTAGATATTATATTTTGCTACAGATTATCTAATAAAAACATTATCCACCAGAAATGCTTGCAATAAAGGTTTGAAAGAAGTGCCATTTGTCCTGTAAATCCGAGCACTGAAAAGTTTCAGTGCTCGGATGACATATTTCAGTTATAATCAGTTTTGTCTGGTTTTATATTCAAGAACAAATTTGCTTTCTTCAAAGGTATTACATATCTTGTCATTACACTTCTCTTTGTCCAGTGGCATTTCAAATTTTGTTTTGATCTTAGCTGTTTTATTTTGAAGTTATTCAAGTTCATACATTCTCATGTGGAATTTACATGACAGATTTTTAACTAAAAGTTATACATAAAACAAATAAAAAAAATGGTGACAAATATGCTAATTTAAGGTGAAAAAATACATGCAGTACAAAATAAATATATCCATCCCTTTCTTTCATTTAATTATTATCGAAACAAATACAATTGATTTTTAAAATCTATAACTTCATTTTAAAAGTTATTGAAAATAAAAAAATGAGTTGTACTCTAGATTCTTTTCAGAAATATTGCTCTTGGCAATTGGTCAGGAGTTAATCTTCCTTATTTTGTGATAAGGTGGATCCAACAAAATTTTTTCATAATAAATGTTTTTTCTATACAATTTATCATATTTTCAATCATATATTGTGTATTTATCACATTAACAATAGTATACCCTCTTTGTTTTCTCTGGAAATATTGCTGCGGATTATATAATGCTTCTTTTATTTTACTTGAAAAAAGCTTTGCAAATAATATATTGCTGCAAATTATACAAAGAAAATACAGCAGCTTTAAATTTGCCAGGATTATTGCAATGAAACATTAAGTGTAAAATTTTTTAACAGGTCCATAGATGATCCAACAATCATGTCTTAAAAAATAGGGAATACCAACTCTAATCAATGTATATATTTTTAATCCTAAATATTGTCTCACATATTCTCATATTTTCAATCAAACTGAGAAGCTTTAACACTTTTCTAAAAATCAGACAGTGAACAATACAGAAACATTAACTTTTATAACAAATAATATCAACTAAGCAATTTAAGATAAATATAATAAGATATTTTGAAACATACACACTACAGAAAGTCAAACTTTCATGTTTCATTTTATACCTCATGTTGCATAAAAGTATGTGGGTATCTTATAAATAATATCTCCCAACAAAAGCCTTTTTTTTTTTATCAAATAAAGTATTTTGTAATATATTAGTATTTAACAATTTCAGTAAAAAAACTTTGAAACTGTGTGGATTAGACACAATTTCCAATTTCTGTAGCAAGTGGAGCATGGTTATCTCATCAACCTAAATCACATTATTATGCACAACATCTAGTTACTAAATACCAATCAGTATAGAACTTCAACTTTGCAATCAGATGCTATTCAAAATTTCAAACATTTCATTACAATTACTTACTACAGAAGTATTAAAATGCTAATAATTAGAAACTAATTTCACCAAGATTACATAATAAAAAGAAAATATGAACTAGGTATCACAACTGAATACTAGGTAATAAAGCTAAATCTGCAAAATAAATAAAGTGCATTTTCATGAAAAACTCAAATTTCAATTAACCGGGCACTCACTTTAAAAAAAAAAAACATTGTAGCACAAAGTAGGACTGCATTCAACCACATAATAAAGCTAAATTCGTAACATTAATTTTTTATTCATGTTACATTTTTATGAAAACTTGAATTTCAATTAACTAAGCAGCAAAGCACACCTTAAAAAATCCTATAGCACAATCTAACACCACTTTAAAATGGGCAATAAAAATAATTCTAAAATGAACAGTAATCAAATATTAACAAATTGCTAAACAAATGCTTCAAGGGTTACTAGCAGACAAAAACAATTTAACACATGTACACAATCATACCATACAAACGCATTCCGATGTGGTAAACCAGTTTGGCACATTTTATCACATGCACTAAAAGGTAGTCTTTAGCCGACAATTTCTTTTCATTACTTATTTATATAAAAGTATTGAAAATAACTTCAGCATCAAAAGTGCATTATAAATGCTCTTGAATATTTAAATTATAACAAATGATAATAATAACAATAGGTCGGCTGGACCGGACAATATTAAAGCCGAACTCCTCAAAACCAATGAAAGGAGTCTAAACAAAGCAATTCATGATTTGATCTGTTGCATTTGGACACAGGAGAAAATGCCCACTGAGTGGGAAGAAGCTTCTGTCTGTCCTATTCACAAAAAAGGTGACAAATTGGAATGCAACAACTATAGAGGAATATCCTTGCTTAACACGACTTACAAAATATTCTCCCTTATTCTATTCAATCGGCTAACATACTACACTTCCAATATTATTGGAAATTACCAGTGCGGATTTCAGAGGGGAAGAACTACGACCCACCAACTACACACTAAAAGGCAGATCCTAGAAAAAATAAAGGAATAGAATATTGATACCTACCATCTTTTTATCGATTTTAAAGCTGCCTATGATTGTGTTTTTCGCGACAAATTATTAGAAGCAATGCTAGAATTTGACATCCCAATGAAGCTGGTTAGCCTTACCAGGATGACTCTAAAAAGAGTCTCCTGTAGAGTAAAAATCTTGTCAAGTCTCTCGGAGCCTTTCTTTACTGAAAAAGGCCTTTGACAGGGAGATTCTCTGTCCTGTCTATTGTTTAACATTGCTTTGGAGAAGGCTATCAGAGACTCTGGTATAAAGACCAGTGGTACTATCCTACATAAAACAACTCAACTTCTTGCCTTTGCCGATGACATTGATATCATAGGAAGATCAAAGAGATCTATCATTGAGGCTTTTGTAGCGCTTGAGAATGCGGCAAAGGAAATGGGACTTATCATTAATGCACACAAAACAAAATTTCTGATTGCAACAAATAAAACTTTTGACCCAACACCTTTGAGGATAGGTGATTATACTTTTGATTCGGTAAAACAGTTTAGTTACTTAGGAACTTTGATCTTGTGTAACAATGATTTAAAAATCGAAATTAATAATAGAATCTTTCTTGCTAATAGATGTTTTTATGGCCTCATAAGCCAATTCAACTCTGGGTTAATTTCTATAAATACAAAATTGAACCTATATAAAACCCTTATCAGGCCAATTGTTCTGTATGGTAGTGGAATGCTGGACCCTCATTAAGACGGAGGAGGAAAAGCTATTGATCTTTGAAAGAAATATTTTGAGGAAGATTTTTGGACCCATCCAAGTGAATAATGAGTGGAGTATTTTATTTAATCATGAAATCAATAGAAAATATAGCAAATATGGTGGGACTGATATTGTAAGAACTATAAAGGCATCACAAATAAGGTGGTTGGGCCATCTGTACAGATGCACCGATGCTTTTCCCACCAAAAAAGTGACATTCTCAAAAATCGAGGGGATTCGTTGTAGAGGACGTCCATCCACGCGGTGGCTGGACGATGTTGAAAAAGACCTCAAAATAATGGGAGTCAACCGATGGAGGGCTGTTGCGGCTACTAGGGTCAGCTGGAAGAAGAGTCAGCCTTGGCCTGCAATAGGCTGTTGAGCTTGTGAAGAAGAAAGAAGAAGAACAAATGATAATAATTATGATCAAATGTAATCAACATAATATAATTTTTTTAATAAACGTATATATATATATATATAGATAGATAGATAGAGAGAGAGAGATAATATAGTATGTGGATCAACAGAATTCTAGCATAAATTAGCATGATAATGTAGAAAATTTGAAATCAAAGCATAAATTATAATTAATCTGCTCTATCAATGAAAAGTAAATGCTTAAAAAAAATTTATGAAAAAATTCCATAGCACAGAATACCTGATAAAGATTCCAATTGATGAGGAACCATTCTTCTTGTATATGTAACACCATCAACAGCTGTAATCAAATAAATATGTAATTAAAAATTCATCTTTAATGCGTGACAATAAGAAAAGTTTTAAAAAAGAAAAATTATTAAAAAATTTAAGATAAATAAAAATAGTTTAAAAGATTAAAAATTACCTTTTAATAATGCCTATGTATAAATGGTAACATTAACAACTAAGAATTTTAATGCAAATGAAAAAGATCATTAAATTAAGATTATCCATCATGGTTCTAACAGCCATTACTTGAGTTTACACCTACATAAAAGTTAACAATCTTAGATTAATTCATTCTTAGATTTCATGTAACTGAGCAGCAGTGTAAACAGAGGAAATGCGCAATTTTTCTGGAGTTTTAAAAATTCAATTTTAAGAAAACAACTTACATTTTTTTAATCAAGAATGACCCATATTTTTATTACAATTTTTTATAGAAATTAAATGACTATATATTTCAAGAAAATTAAATTTAAATATTATCATCAACTGTCAAATTATTTAATGACTTGCATTCTTTTTTTTCCTGTATAAGTATAGAAATGAATTTTTGAATAAAATCTTATTCTTTAGAATTTACAAAAAATAATAATAAAATCAAAGACATTTATTTAATAAATTTTCAATGTAAAAATGCATAAAATTTAGAAAGTTCATTCTTAATTTGGTATGCATTAATTTACTGTGTATTAAAATATCGAAATAGTTCAAACATAATTATATTTTTTAAAAAGAATTTTTAGTTTTACAGGAATTTATTTTTCAAGAGAATTAACATTAAATAAAAACATTACATAAATAAAAATGTGAATAAAGAATCATTCTATTTTACATAATATTCACAGGTATATCAGGTTGGCAATTGTTTAACAAATACTCACAATGAATTTTCAAATAATACTTTATTCATCAATAATTTGAAAATGCCGTGAAAAATTCCAAAACACTTATAGATTGTAAAAGTAGGTCTAATGCATAAAGCAATCAACTACAAGCCTAAGTTTCATAGCTTAATTCGGTCAAATATTTAAAATCTAAAAAAAAAATTATTTTCAATATTTAGAGTTTTTGTGTATTTTTTAAATGTATGAAATTAATACTATATTGTATTTCCCACATTTTTAAATGCATAATATGGTACACTGTTTTATAGCAAAGTAATTTATTGCATTGCCAGCAATAAAAATCTAATCTGATTTGTTCTGTTTACTTGTAAAAAATGCATGTTTTTGTATTCATACAGAAAAATTACTATTAACTTCAAATAATGTAGGTGCTAGGAAATATTTTTAATTTATTAACGAAACCCAGGCCTCCTTAAAAAATAATAACCTTACCATCATAATGACAGGTTCTATCTTGTTTCTCTTTTAAGTAACTATGAAATAAACACTGAATACTCTCAGGTTTCTGTAAATAAAAGACAATTATTAATATATATTCGTTATTGAGACTTCGATGATAAAATATTAATTTTCATGATCACGACCTTATCTTTGAATTTTATAGAAAATATAAACTAACCATGTTGCAGAAATCTTGTAAAATTATCGTAAAATAGTAGAAGATATACTAAATTTAAAATAGCTAGTAGTTAAGATACTGTTGTTTAAAGACCAAACAAAAAAATAAAGATTTATATACTCGGCAGTTTCATTTTCACAACAGAGAGATAATAGTTTTTTTTTTTTTTTTTTTTTTTTTTTGTTAAAATTATTCAATTTCATTTCCGTCCGACAAATATACTTGACTACTGAAAGCGCAAAACAAAGCCAACATTGTAATTTTAAACTACAAAGATATTGTGCCGCTAATGCCGCCTGAGTTGGCATTTTCCTTTTCAACTATTGCACAAATATCGTGGGTGACAATCAGCAATCCACAAGCTTGCAACGAGAGGAATATTTAGGCTGTATTAAATATACTTGCGTCATCAGTATCTAGTCGACGAAATCATCTGCTTACTTTCCGGAAATAAATTTAAAGTAAACATGAGATATTTCCTTAAAACAATTAGAAGCTGTTAGATAATAATTGATGCAAATAAATTTCTCAAGATATTGTCCTATTTTATATGAATACAATTAAATACTGAACAAATTTTTATATTAATTACACATCAATAAAATCACTCAATTCATGATTATATACATTTTAGACATAAATATATAAACATAAAAATGTTTCTATTCAAGCATACTTCTATCATAATGTAAGAAATAAATTATCAATGCATTCCTTTTAGTATTATTTAGCAGAAGGATTAGAGCAACATATTACACAGTCCTAATATTGTAGCTGAAAAAATCAAGCTGTCAGTAAATGTGATGACAGGATTGCTTTACCATTAAATTGATTATATTACTTTTGTTATTGTCATCATAAACTTTATATGTGTCAAGAGATAATCAGATATGCAACAGTTAAAAATGATTAAGAATTATTAGTTTAAATCTTTATCGTTTTAATTGTTTAAGAATAGTACAATTGAATATTACAATTAAATGGTACAATGTTTTAAACAACATGAATTGAAGATAAGTAGTAACCCAAAATAGGTAATAACTTGGCTACCTTTATAGGACCAATAATGGGTTATCATGACATACTGGAGAAACTTTGCAACCCCTACCCACACAATCAGGAACGTCTAATGGTCGTCCAGTAAACATCCACCGTATCCAGTGAAAGTCATGCAGGTTAAATAGACGTTTCCTGGATGCTCATGACTGGACATTCTGTGGATGTTTGCCATGGACCGGTATGGACGTCCATTAGACGTCAAGTGATGGATGTTTATTCGTGGACCTGTGTGGATCAAAAATAGACGTCTACTGAATGTCAGTCTTTGGACCTGTGATGGATATTAACATTGAGAAAAAAAAGCATTTATGTGGGTGTAATTTGGATATCTATCTAAATTTAGTGAATAAGAGAGTATTATTTTATATATAAAATTCCTTTAGGTTTCATTTACAATTACGTACAACATTTATTTTTTCACGTAAATTTATTCGAAGTTTGTATAATAATTTAATCACACTTGAATTCAAATAAATTATTACAAACTTCGTATAATTTAAACGATGACTTAGTATTTGTGATTAATGTTTTCAATTATTTTTATTTAAATTTTATATAAGTATATTTTTATTTGATTATTATATTGATGACATCATAAACTCCAAGCTGAAAATATAAAAGAAAGTTAGTAGATGATATGAAAATGTCAATGTTGAATCATAACTTTTTGATAGACGATTGGACATTTTGACTTTCTTTATAAATTTTTTCTGGATCAAGGAAACATCTTCAAGATCATGTTTTAGATTAGAACTATAAGTATTATTTGATGAGTTGGTTGAAAACCAAGAATAAAAGAAGATACCAAGTTTTTTAAAAGAATGAATAAATTTTGTAAAATAATTCTAATAATTTTCTTGACATAAGAACGTAAGTTCCATTGTAAACTACGTATGAAAGATATTTTTTTTACTAACTATTATTGCTGGTACATATTATATTATCGTTTTATTGGGATATGTTACATTAATTGAAAAGTTGTTTCGATTTATCATTCAAGTTGGTAATTACATTAGATCTTATAAGGTTATGGTGATCCCAAAATTCTTTCAAGAATGGTAAAAATGATTTACAGCCTGCCTGCATGTATTCCAGCACTTAAAATGTATTATAGATAATATATAACTTAAATTTATACAACTTAGCAAATAAATGTGATTGGTTTTTCTAAAATATATACAAAATATGAAAATTTAGTGTTTTAAAATATATAAATTACAAAACATTTTACAAAATAAAGTTTGAATTTATTTTGTTGTGATTAAATAAATCCTTATTTATGTTTGTTTTATTGAATTTTAGTTTGAGGTTGAATTGAAAATGGTTACATGGAATGTGATGAAACTTAAATTGGGGTATTGGTCTCGGATTACCTAAAAATAATATTTTGATATCCTGATAGCAATGTTTTTAAATTGAAAGCAGTTAACACTAAATAGGTCTCTATTTCAGGATTTTGCAGAAAATCATAAACTGTGTTTTAACATAACTAAGTCAACGGTAGGCTTTTTACCACCAATAGAAAGCTGTATAATTTCCAACCCAACATTTTTATGAATGATCATGCGCTGCCGTGGATAAACACCCTAAATACTTGGGATTTGTGTTGGACCCGGAAATTTTTTGCAACAAACATATTGATCACATAGTGCTAAAGGCAAGAAAACGGTTTTACATCTTGTGGTATATCTCTGGTTGAAACTGGGGCTCAGACGCAGCGTCCAAGTGCTTTCCTGGCTACTGGTCTTAATAGACAAGAACTCCCATTTAAAAAGTGGTCATCTTAGTCTTTCCCATTTTAAAAGTGGTCATCTTAGTAACTTGAAACTCGTCGAGGGTAAGAAGAAATTCAAAATTTTCTCAAAGTGTTTAAATCAACAGGCCTCCCCTGAACATATTCTTCAACGCCTTGGTCTATCCGGGAGAGATCTGATGGAGACTCCACTTATGGTGCTGGACTCTTTGCAGGTGTACGCGCTCATGGACCTGGTCTTGCGCTGCTGACCTCAGGGACATGCAACAACAGCAGATCTCTATAAAGTTTATGTCGATGTAATTCATTTAAGTGATGTAACATTCCATTCCAGAATATTTTCTGCTTCTAAAAACAATTGAATTTTTTTTAATTGTCATTTCTGTTTTCAGGAAAGCGAGTTTGCCTAATGTAAACAAAATGTTCTGCGATTCACAGATAATGTTATTTACGTTATCGTTGGGTGTAGAGAAACGAGCATAATAGACTTCATTTGATTTATTTTTAATTAATCCACGAGACTAAATTGTAATTCTATACATCATTTTAAGGTGCTGTATCTTAAAATATTTTAAAATGTATACTGTTTCATGGGTTAAATTGGTAAACTTACATTTGTCTATTTAAATATAAAGTTCTGTCATAAGTGATTTTTTTAATTTGGACCTCAGTATGCAATAAAGAGTTAATATAAATTTTAATTCTTTTTTCATTGCATTAATTTTTTTGTTTATTTTTTTAGTAAGTTTTTGCATTAGAACTAAAATGTCTTACAATTTATGCATTTTAATGTGATATTTGTGGAATTTCTTGTTTAAACTGAAACTTCAATCCGATTTCATATTTTCCTTTCAAATTGTTAGACTTTTCATTAATTTTGATACACAGTATGCACACAAAAATATGATAACTTATGTATTATTATTACCACAAATAATTTTTTATTTCTAAATATAACTTGATATTTTTTAAGTAAAACTTTATCTGTATTATTGCTTTCTTTTGTTATAATTTGGTGCATTTCCCATGGTTCTAATTAGGCTTGGTGTAAAATTGGCTGTGATGATGCTAATATATTAATTCCAAAAATATATAGCTTTATTCTGCTTCTATATTTGCTGCATTAGTTTAATGTATATCTTTTCAGTGTAACTATGCAAGATTCCTGAAAATAGGCACATGTTTTTCCTTATTAAAATCTAAAGTATACAGTTAATCAGATGTATACTGTAAATTCATTGAACCAGATGTTGAATGATTTAAAAAGGAGCCAACCGAGCGGGTGCATTCATTTTATCTCACATTGATGACCTGATTTTCTTTTGACAAATCATTATGTACAGCATTTCTAGATCTTTTACTTGATAACTTTTCATAGATCAGTAATTATAGGCATGTTTATTAAGTGTGCTTCGAAGTTTACTAAATAGGATTTATTTCTATCTGTAGCTACTCATTGAATCAAAATGTCTCATGTGTTCTCAATTAACTTAATTTGAAACTAAGAGAATTTTTAACAAGAGTACTGTAAGTTAAAAAAAATTCAAATCAATCAGCTTAATTTCATGAATTTCTATGGAAGATATTCTAATAAGTTGAATGTTGCCAATACATTACCTATTCCAAAGTTAAATAATAGTATTTTATCTGTTGAAATTTGATAAAAAGTATCAGTATTCAAATGCCATTGCAGTATTTTGTTTACATTATCAATGAAAAACTCAAAACACTGTTTATAAAATGAAAAAAGAGCATTTTTTTCATAGAAAATTTCTTAGGTGCGGAGCAATTTTTATTCATTATTTGAAAAAATGTAGAATGAAATTAATAATTCCATAATTTATATAATGTCAGATATCAATAATTTCTCTGTTTTTGCTACTATGTAGAAAAAATCTTTGTTTCACAACAAGCTCATGCGTATTCTCCAGTGCCAGATTCGTGACATCACTACTTATGTCACATGACAATATCCAAAATACGTCCATCAGAGGTAATCTGTTGACGTGTATTAAACTTTCCGTGGATGTCTTCTGGACGGTCAGTGGATGATCCACTGGTCCAGGGTGGATCATCTAGATGACGCCCCATAGACGTACTTGTGTTGTGTGACTATTAGCTCAATATTGACTGATCTTGGTTTTTCTTACATTGGAGAAACCTTTGGCCCCTATTATAGGACCAACCTTGGCTTATCATGACATGCAAAATATTGGGGAAAACATAATTCCCTTTATAAGTCCATTATTGGACTTATCTTGGTATATTGTTTATTGGAAAAAACTTTACTCCCATTATTGGGATTATTTTGGCAAGACTGCCAATATTGGGCAAAGCTATTTTCCACGTGGAGTAACAATCCAGAAACAGAGGGCCACTGTGGATTGGTTTGTTAGGTTTTCGTTCTCGTTATCGGAAGATAGTGAGTTCGAATCCCAACTTAACAGAAGCTCCATGGGATTCACTAAAGACGGCTGGGGTACTTTAAATAGATGGTGTTCAAAATGTCTTCCAAGCGAACTGATACCTCTGGGACTAGCAGGCTAAGTATTGGGATTCTTCTTAGTCTGGAAGAAAGAATTCCATGGCAAGCTAATGAACAATGTATTTGATGATTCATGAAAAATAACTCATATATATAAGTGTAAGATAATCATAAATATTATATTAATGCATTTAATTCTTGTTCGCGCATGTTAGGTGATATTTGTGACAAGGTTCGTCTTATGAGTGAATAATTATTATATAATCCATACATCTTTTAACCATAAACAAGAGTTCCTTTAATTTCATTTTATCCATGATCATTCAAAACATTTAGCTGAGCAAGCAGGTGAACTTACATTATTTAAAAACAGGCACAAAGCAGAACACACCAGACTTGGCCAGCCATCGTGAAAGGAATCATTTCACTTAAAGGACATTGCTATCACTACATATTTTATGTGCACTGCTTTACAACAAGATGGGTCTACGGTTGGCTCTTGATTGGAACTCATTACCTTCCGATAACAAGAGAGAAGCCCTAACCAATCACGCCACTCCGTTATCAAATCTAAACATACGGATATTAAATCCTGTACATTTTTAATTCCTGTTATAATGTAATTAATATTTTTTCTTTGCACAATAGACAATGAGTCCTGATTTCATTTATATTATTATGTTTTCAAATAAAAAATAAAATAAACTTCAATTTTTAATTAAGTAAATGAGTTCTTAGAAACAATTTAAACGAATTTCTCATACCTTTTATATAAAAAAATTATTATTATTCAGAAAAATAAGGAATACCTTAAATACCAAAGTTTAAAGAATCCCAAAATAACTGTGCGATTTTCTCTATTACCTTAGATTTATAGATGTCTTTTCAGCTAGAAAAAAAATAAAACCAAAATCCATTTTTATAAAAAAAGTGTCTAATATTAAATTAAACGAAGAAATTTTAATAGAGTCATTTTAAATGTCAGGTAACAGCCAAGATATCATTATATGCGCAACCTGACGTCAAGATTATAAAACTTACTGTAATATTACTATTTGGTTTTTTCTCGACGAGTTTATGATGAGTGGCAATGAATTCCATAGTACAATACGATCGAAAGTTTTATTTTAAAATAATGTTGTGTATATTGGTTTGAGAATTAAAGTAAATATATTTATTTGAGTAATGTTTATAATTGAAATATGTTGATTCTACGGTTATAAATGATTGTTGTTGTATAAATTATGTGTCCGAATCTTCAAGAATTTTTTCTGAATTTTGTAATGTTGGTGATTTTTACTTATTAAATACACGTGATTATTTTTATTAATTTCATCTGACTTAGATTTTCCCATATTGTTTGCAAAAAATTTTTATTTCGCATTATATTATTAGTTTAAAAACTTGTATATTTTGATTTAGTATGTTTGCCAATCTGGCACAGGTGCCGTATAATTCACGATTCCAAATTCTGAATTTTTTTGGCGATGAAGAAATGTTGCCAAGATGACGTCTCGTGACTTGCGCGATGACGTAAATACTAGGGTTACCAAAATAGAATTTTCTGCATAATTCTTATAAGTCTCCATATGTATGACGTAACAATAACAAGTTTGCCAGATACATAAAAAAATCGCCAATCTCAGAATTTGGCGCAGGGATTATACGGCACATGTGCCGTGAATCTTTTAAAATACATGTTTAACCTTGATTTTTTTTATATAAATTTGAAAAATTCAAAGTCAATTTGATCACTTAATGATACTTAATGAGAGTTTGATTTGTAAAATTCCGACTTTTTTCATCAATTTCTTTTTTTTTTTCAGCAATAGTAGTCATGGCGGAAATTTCAATTATTATGTTGTAAATGGAGTAAAATGCTTTAATTGCTTTTCCTTTATCAATAGGCATTTCCAGGAATGGTAGTCTGAAGACATGCTTTGAAAGGAAATGTCAATCATTATCTGCAAAGATCGTACATAGTAGATGGAAAATTAATTGATTGAATCCGTATGTATAAAATATGCTTTCCAAACTATATCTAAAGTTATATATTGTCTGAATCATTTGAAGAGTTGACATGCTTTTTTTATACATGGTAGTTTTTAAAGGCTTAAACTCTCAAGTTAACTCTTATTTATTCAAAGTTTAAATGTATAAATTCTTTGACAGATAACAATTATTGAATGGCTATGTTTTCACAAATTTTTTTCGTCTATTTAAAATATTTAGTTAATCAACATATATGTTATTAAAAGAAGTAAAAGCTGTTATATTGTGTGCAATATGATCAAACTAATTTAAGATATATCCGGAGTGCAATTGACATAGGGGCGTATGGGGCTCTTGCTCTGGACTTCCCAATCAAATGGAAGTTAATTTTACATTGTTAATCAAATACAATTGTTTGCTAAATTGAATAGAAAGTTTATCGTTACTAAGCAGAGGCTCCCTCCAAAGAAGTTTTTGCCCCTGTACTCCAATTAGGCTAAGTTGGGTCCTAGATATATCATCTTTTTGTTTGATGTTGATATAATTTATTACAACAGTAAAAACTCAAATAACACTGCTTATTATTAAAATAGTAAAAAAAAAAATTTGAAAATTTGCATGTATAATTTCATCTTATGAAATCAATTGAAAAAACCAAATTCTAGAAACAGCTAAAATTTTAGTGAAAACAATATTAAAATATGAATAAATAAGATTAAAATTTTGATGTTATAATTATGCGTTTTAAAATTTAATTATTTTATTAATATCCTAATTTAGAAGTAAAATATATGAAATTGACTTATAAAATTATTTAAAATAAATAGATTGTATATTGTAGTTGATTTTTTATTTATCATGTCTGTATTTATCAATATTCTTATTAAATTCCTTTTTGAATTGTATTATTCCTGTTCGATCAGTACTTTTCAATTTTGCCAGTATAGGCAATAAATTCAACATGGTAGTACTGACCACAAACAAAATATCACTAATATGAACCTTTTTATTCGTACATTATAAAATTCTTACCTTTTGAAAAAATCTAAAATTATTTTAGAATGTTTATTATTCTCCAAAGTCATTACAACTATGATAACTACTACTTTTTGTTTGTATTCTGTGTTATAGCGAAAACTTATTCAGCAAGATTGACACCATTGAAATAGAATATAGCCAAAAATGTTAGTTCAGAATAGTTTAAATCACTTTATTATTGTTTAAACCAATGTGGCTATTTGTAATTCAAATTTTCCTAGCATTTAGGCTTAATCATAGTATCTGTAATGACAACATTAAAATATGAATTGCATGTTTATGTATAGCCATTTCCAATTTCACAATTTGTTTGATTATGACATGTTTGTATATGCTGATGGTTATGAATCGCATGGATTTCTCAGTTAGTGACATTTTTGCGAATTGTGCCAAAGGCGTTGAATGTACTAGCATTTTACCACTGTGCAAGACTAAATTATGTTTTTCTTTACTGATATTTATAAAAATTCCATTATAAATATCAATTAAACTTTCTTTCATTTACTGTTCCTGAGAAACTCTGAACTATAATATAAAAAGGAGAATAATTTTTTTTAGTATTAGTATGTAAAGAAGCCCAGGGATGTAGTGGTAGCATTTCATGCTCCCAACTCACAGGTCTGAGAGTTGATTCTCTAGTTGGGCCAAGTTATTTAATCTCTTCAGTAGGTTTATAAAACTGAGTACCAAGTATGGTTAGAAAAAGAACCCTGAGAATTTTGTATTGTGTTGACCACGTAACAGGGGATTTGCACTTCAGGTCATGAAAACAGATATGAGCTGCCATCCCACTGAGTGTAGTTTTATTAGTAAATAAAATTAACATTATTTTCCCTTGCAATATTAATGTTTCTGGGTATATATATAATTTATGTAGGATTTTAAGATGCCATTTTGTGATGTCTTATGGGCTTCTTCTAAGCATTGAAAATGCCCATTAAAGACATTCTTCAAAAATCAAGTAATAGTGATTCAGAGCACTTGATAGTATGGACTAAGATATGTTTTGAAATCATTTGGTTTTATTCAAATCTTTTTATGTGAACATTGTGAAACTTTATGTGAATTAGCTTCAATTCATATATTTTTTAATATATATTCATACTGTTTCATTTCAGAAAACTGTTTTGGCAATTTTTATTTTCTGATTAATGAAATATTACTTATAAACATAAGAAATTTAGTTCTTTTATATGTCTGAGAAACTTACATGCTCAAAAAAAGATATATTGAGGAGGAATAAAAATTTTAATAGCTTCATATATTGAAGGAAACTAGATGTTTTTGTAAAATCCTATAACTTGGTGTGCTATAATGATTTCCAATTTTTATACCAAGTGCTGCAAAGCTTACTCACTGACTTAAATTACACAATTTTGTACAATTTTTAGTTTTAAATATCATGATCTTGGCTAATGTTTGACTTTAAATATCAAAAATTTAAATAGTTCTCATTATTTATTTAGCATGGAAAGATGAATTACTAAATGCTAGAAAGTTGCTTTCACACATTTTACAAAAGTATATCGCAAAACGAATATAGAATAACTCAAAATGAATACTGTTATTCATTCTTTATTGATAATATAAATATAATAGTCCTTTAAATTATTCAAGGAAGTATCCACTCTTTAAATTACATATTAAATAGCACTATCATGCAATAAAGCTAAATCAATGTCAAAAATTGATCAACAAAGCTGATGTGAATAATATAAGTTTTATAACAACTCTGTTCTTAATCAGCCAATGAATGGCATATATTTTTAACCAAAACATTCTATGTAATTTGAATAAAATAGGTTTGGTGTAGATATGGTTTGGCAAAAAATTTAACAGGAAATATTGGTGATAAATTTTAATATTTGGTAACCCTTGTATTTTCAGTGCATTGCTAATGCAATTTTAGGGTTGTTATTTTGTTATTTACATTTTGGTGCAAAAAAATCAATAAAACTTTTACCCTTTTAGTTAATCAGGTAAGTATATATGGTTTTGTTGTTGAATTGTAAAAAATAACAATAGTGTCGAATTGTAAATAATGATCATAGTATTACAATATTAATTTTTATGATGCAACAACAAACTTATTAATACCTATTTAAATATTTCTACACTATACTTTAATAATGATAGATAGCGTCTTAAGTAACTAGTTGATTAAAATTTGCTATTTTATATACTAATACATAAAATTTTAACCTAATATTTTTTTAAATATCTTCAAAACCAGTTAGAAAATAAAAAATTTTCAAGCCCATTTCAACTTAAATTTTTAATAAATAATTGTTACCATAAAAAAATAATATTTTAATTTCTAAATTTCAAACAAAAATACTCCAATTTCAAATTAAAATATATAACTTTTATTTCATCAACAATTAAATTGAATTACTTGGAATATAAGATTCATGGGTTACTGAAACACCAATCAAATTACATATTCATAATTATTCATCACTGTATTGTGCAAATTGATAACATACATCAATACTCGTCAAAAAAAAATCAATTCCAGTGTAGGAAACTACTTCTTTGATACACAGCTGGTGGTAAAATTAAGTCAATTTTTTATGCATTTGATGTGACAAACCCACAAATGAAGTTCTTGGTATTGTCTTGTGGTGGTTCTTTATTTGGTGTACCATTGTGCATTTCCCTGCACATACTTTACCTTTTCTGTTTGACAAATATTTTCTGGGTTAACAAGTAAAATGCTTAAAACCAGTGTCTTGCAGTTCATCTGATTCATATGGCCTCCAACTGTCTGTGTAAACACTGAATAGTCATTCTTTCTGTACTATTTCTTTTATGGTAGCTAATAAGGTTTGCTCTGATCGATTAAAAATAAATTAAAAAACATTCAGCATTGATTCATTTTAAAATGAAATTGATAAAATTCAATTGATGTCTCATGACACTAGAAATATATAAATTTCATGATTTATGGGAAAAGAATTTTGAGTTTTTAAAACTAATTCTGCTTTAACAATCATTTTTCCTTATTATGAAATCTTTTCTTGAACTGTCATAGAATGTCACTTTCAAGGCAAGATTCCAAGACATAATAACTTTTTCTAAAAGTATCCTAAGATATTGTCACTTAAAGCTACTGATAATACTTAATTGGTTGCAAAGTCAAAGATAAGATTTGGTGAAAGATAGTCCACATGGACTGCTTAAATTAACCTGGGGTGGTTGATACTTTAAACTGGTGCATGTTAATAGCCCAAATTCTGCTTACATAAATCACATTTGTATTTGTTATAATTTTGATTGCAGCTTCGATTTTAGAAACAAAACTACTTTATATTTATTCATTGCACTGAATATACTTAATTTTGTACCTAACTATCCAAAATTCAAAGGATTTAAGATCCTCCATAAAATACTCAATCTAAGTTTCTTAAAAGAAAAATAAATAAAGAATCAGATTAAAATTAAAAACTCTAATGAAGAATGCAGGAAATCAAGTGGAAATTAAAAGTATTATATCAATGCATCTGTTACAGACCTAGTCAACAGTTTGTAAAGTTGTGAGAGTTTGTAAATTAGAAGTTCGTATAAATGAGCATCTACTATAGTATTGTAGGGTTTCAAAAAATTTTTGTGCGTGAATACAGTTTTTGAACTTAAGAAGCATTAAAAGAAATAGATTTAAAATTTTGCATTCAGATATCAGAATACCATCACCCATAAAAAAAACATTAATTGCATGTAAAAATTGCAACAGCATTTCCAGGGAATGCATGTCTTCTAAATTTCCTTCATTTCCTTATTTTTGTTAATTTTTTACATTTTTTGTTAGATTCCTTTAAAACTGTACTAAAATTTGGTGTTATCTTTAAAAAATCTGTCAAATAATGTTTTTGCTACTTTTTTTTCAACAGTCATTACTTCCTTATAACATTTAATTATAATTAATATCATTAGCCCATGGTGATTTTTTTAAAATTTAAACGATCATGTAACTCCAAAATCCTACTCATTTGAAAGGTTTTGCTGTTCTATGTATGATTATGAATACATTTTACCTTAAAATATAAGTATATGCTGCATTTTATTTTAAAAAACTTCACAATATGATCTTAATAGAGCTGATTTCTTTCATTTTTTTAAAATCCAATTTCATCTGCTTTTAGTATTACTTGATTTTGTCTTTAGTTTTACTTGATTTATTGAGTAGTTAATTTATTTTTATGAAGATTAACAAAAAGATTATTTAAAGTAAATTTTGAAATTAATTTTTAATAAATATATCTTTCTAAAAGTGAAAATAACCATGATTATTGGAAATGAAATCCATCCATACTATTTCAGTTTCTGAATTTTCGAAATATTGTTTAATAAAAGTTGTTAAAAAAGATACACTTTATTAAGTTGAATATGCATAAAATAATTTGCATTAATATGATTTTATTTTAGTAGTTACATTAAAATTAAATTTAGTGTAATGGAAAATTCATGATTTTACAACTGTTATTTAATTAGACCTAAGATTTTATTAATAAAACAAATTTTTATAAAGTTGTAATGTTTTAAAAAATCTGATCTACTTAAAAATTATTTTCAGTATTATTGAGGGAGTTGACTGATTAATTCAAAAACAGTATAAATATATAAACTTTGGTGAATAATTAATTATAAAATGTGTGGTATTCTTAAATATTGATCATAATAAAGCTCTATATTGCTGAGCTGGCAGCCGAATAATTAGTGCTCTGGTTTTGTGTGTTTATAATGGTTCAGAATGATCTTTAAGTTGTAGACTTTTCTAATTAGCTCTCATAGCTGTTATGAAAAAATGATTTTAAAGCGACAAATACCACAAAAGGTGGTGTTGTAGGTTGTGGTTACAATATAGTTTAATGATTTCAAATCCATTTTAAATTGTAGATTCTGGTCTGATTAGCTCTCATATGCAAAGGAGAAGAAAAAAAAAAAAAAACCCAAGAGATAAAACAAATTGTAGCTTTATTTAAAGCAAGTGTTTTGTTAACTAAAAGCATTGTAAAAGGGTGTTCTTATGAAGCAGAATTTGTTAAGAAAAATATTTTTTATTGTGGCTAAATCAGATACTACTAATCATTAAAAAAATTAAGTGGGAAAATAATCAGTAGCTATTCCATATATCTAAATGTTTTCAGAAAAATTTCTTTTATAACACATAAAAAGGTTTACTTTGAGCTTAAATTAGTACAAGAAAAATTCTTGCAGTACTTCTTTTATTCAAGTGTTCATCATGAATTATATGTTTGTTAGTTACGTTTTTTTGAATAATATACTTAAGCTGTGTATCAGTTCTTTTTCATGGATAATTTATTGGTTGAAATGAATGTCTGCATTTTTCATTTGAGATGAGGAATTGTTTTTTATATTTGATAAGTTTTTTATGCTTATATTACAAATAATAAAATTCCAAAAGTGCTTCAATATTTAGCAAAATTTTTCTGTAAATGTGTGTTTTGCACATTGAATAATAACTCAAAAAAATTTATATAAAGTATTAAAAATTTAAATATTTGTAGTTGCAAGTATGATATAAGACTAAATTATTCAGTAGTGATGTTTTTAAAAAATTTGGCTTATTCGTAGAACAGGTTGTTAATAGTCAATGTGCTGCACAAGAGCTCAAGTAATCTCCTTAAATATTAGATTTAAAGCATTTGAAATTATAAAATTCATGATATGCAACAAAGAATTATTTAATGCTTGATCTGTTTTAAAACTTGCAAAGAAATTTTAGAAAGGTTAACCAAGTTCTAGATATCGTGGCTTTTTAGAAAATCAGATAGTATATAGCTGCCAAGGCATAGAACCAAGGTTCGATCATTGGGCTGGGCAAAGTCGATTCAGCCTTGCATCCCTTCAGTGAGTTGATAAACTGACCACCAAGCATACTTGGGAACTAAACACTGGTAGTCTGATGTTAAGCTGACCACTTAATTGGTACATATGCTTCTCACCCCAAGACCCTCAGTCATGAAAACAATTATGTGCTCTGAAGCCTTGGCCCATGTTGGCTGTTGTGCCACAGAGTTTAATTTAATTTAGAATGTGTTAGATTTAGATTTAAAATAGGGTGGTTCTAAAATAACCTAGCACTATAGGTCTATTGTACCATATTCCTCAGAAAACCGTATTTGAAGAGACCAGTAACTGAAGGAAAATTCAGCAGACATTTTACAGGAATTTCCTACAACAGCCCAAGTTCAATCAAGTGCTGACAAAAGTGTTCAAATCTATGAGCAGAAAAACTTTCACATTCAACTTTTGACTGTCAAAACATATTATTATTCTTTTACGAAAATAGTTTCTGTCCAAATATATTCTACTGCACATGAGAATGGCAAAGACTCTGCTTGGAATACAGTTGTATGTTTACCCAAAGGGAATGATAACCTTCAGCTGAACAACAAATACCAGCCCCAGTGTTGGAATTCATTTTTGAGCTATCAGTATACCAGTAAATAGTTTTCCTTGATAGCAACATTATTCCAGTCTTCTCGCAAGGTAAATTTGATTGTATAAGGCTTATCAAAAGCATATTTAACAATCGTGTAATTAGCAGGCATACTTACAAAAGAATGACTAGAAACTTAATTAGTTTCAGATTAGGTTTCCCCTAGTCAAAAACCTGGAGTCCTTCCACTGACCTGTATTTTTAAGCTTTTTCTTGCAAAGTATTGCTTCTTTTTCAATATGCTTATAAAAAGGATGCATACCAAGCAAAAGCTACTGTGTAGATATGGGAGTGGTTCTAATGCACCCAGAGATAGCTCCATAGAGCACCTTTTTAAGTTATGTTAATTCTGCCTTAGCAGTTTCATTTTTGTTTTTAGGCCACCAAACCACTGACCCATAGGTAATGATGGGACAAATGATCATAGCATAAATTCAATGAATAACTTTGGTATTTAAGCCCAAAGTTCTTCCAAATGCATTTCCACATGACCAACTTTTTTTGCTCTTTCAATACAAAAGTTGAAGTGCTTGTTCCAACTTAAGTTCATGTCAAAAACTATTCCTCAGAATTTAACTTCCTTGGAGCAAGTTAATTCTTGACCAAAAAAAGTTATCTTTTTCAGATTATTTTTCTTTCTGAAGACAATCGCAGTGGTTAGAATGTGTTAAATAATATCTTTAAGATATATCATTTTTTAAGTGATAAAGTATGTGTAATTGATTATACATTTTAAATTGTATTTTATTTATTTTTTCTAAATATAAGGAATTAAAGATATCTAATATTAATTAGATTTGTTTGATTTTTTAATTTACAATAAAGAGATTAAGACATTTTACCTGAATATTAAATTGGAATGTTTTATAAAATACTGTTTATGCAATTAACACTTGATGGAAGTTAATAAGTAAGCAGCAAACATAATTATTAAAATCAGTAGTGTCAAATAAAAGCAGTAATTATGGATGTTTTTTTTTAAATATATAACAAATAACATGCTGGACACTTAAATTAATTTAATTGGCATATTAATCAAAAAAAGTTTGTCATATCTTTTATAGATTATTATTCACGAACCTTTGTATTGATTTGGATAAATAACAAAATAGTTGTATGAAAGTTTCATTTTATAATATAACTAAGCAGTTCATTGGTATGTATTTGATATAGAAATTTTATAATACTCTTTAACACCTCTGTTGCTTGTAGTTCAATAATGCAATTTGTGAAGAGTTGTTTTTAAAAAGGATATACTTCTCAGAATAATATTTGACTGGCTTTTTAGTGGACACTATGTAGTTGATTATATATTTTTGAAGGACAAAAATATTTGATCACTTTTAAGGTGAAATTTGAAGTTATTTCACACAAATATTCATATTTATTAAGTTTGTACATTTAATTAAACAGGTTTCTACTTCTCACTGAAATTTTTCCATAAATGGAGTTAAACTTGTATAAGCTCTCCACATGTGTTGTAAACAATAAACAATAAGCACTATATATATATATATATATATATATATATATATATATATATATATATATATATATATATATATATAAATATACACACATTAAAAGAGTTTTAAAGCAAACATATCATGCCTTCAATATGCATTTCTGTGAAAATGCATTCCAATATTGTGTTTAACCCATGTAATCTTACCACAACTATACATTTATTTGAATTTTTTGTGATACAAAAATGTAAGCAATTTTTTTTAATTATATTCTTTAATTGCATTCATGGAGAGCCCTTTGCTGGAAAATTTTAAATTAGACATTTTCTTCACTTTCTTGAATCTAAAGAAAAATTTGTCTAATTTACAAATATTTTTGTCAATTTGTGTAGTGAAAAGAAGAAAAAAAAAATGCTAACATTTCTATTATTTGTCTTTATTCCTTTATTTTTATATTTTACCTTCATGAACATTCTTGTTATAGAAATATTGAAAAAAGATACACTAAAAAAGTTTTTTATTTTTATATAACTAATCATAATTCTTTACAGTTGTATGCTGATCAAAATGTCTGAACAACAAGCTAAAAAGAACAAGAAAAAGAAAGGCAATCCACAAGCTCCAGTAAATTCTACAGATATAAATAAGAATGATGTCCTAAACCTGGAAACCACAATTGATAAAGTATTGCCTTTAAAAGCTGGTTCGACAACTAAATTCAAAGATGTTGAAGTTACTGTGACAAACAGTGGAAATAGAGCTGCTGAAAATGGAACTTCAAAGAAGAAAAAGAAGAAGAAAAATAAACAATCTGCTAATACAGAATCAACTGCTCCTCTTCCTAATGAAACAGATAGTAAAAATCTCTTAAGTTTTAATGAAAATCATATTGAACTCATTAATCATCCTGAAATCAGTGTTACAATTTCAAATGAGACTTTGCAAGTTACTGAACCTCTTAAATGTCCAAAAGATATTAATCCACCAAACAATAGAGAGGAACACTCTGGAGAAGTTGAGAAACCTACTAGTTCTAAAAAGAAAAAGAAGAAGAAGAAAAAGAAAAAAAATTCAGAAAGTAATTCTAACAATCCACCTACTACTGGAGAAGTTACAGAGGATACACCTTCAACTCCAACCTATGTGAAATTGCCTGCCGATGGAGACAATTGTGTACTTCTAGTAAGTCATGAAAGTTTTTCAAATGGAAACAAGCAAACTAAAAATGTATCTACTTCAGATGATCAAAATAAAACTTCTGTTGTTTTAACTAAAACAGAAACAAAAGAGACCACCAGCAAACCCACCTCTGCTACTTCTACTTTGCCCATTATTCAAAATGAAAATTCAGTTAGCATATTTCCAGTTTATTCTAATTCAGATACAAATTTAACTAAAACTTCAGAGATTAATGCCACTTCAAGTTTAGACAAAATAAATGGCAAAAAGGAAGTTTTAGATTTATCAACTAATTGTAATGCTCCTGGAACACCAGTAAATGGAGAAGAAATCAAGACTAAAGCACAATTGAAAGCAGAAAGACGTGCTAAGCAGGAAGCACAGAGAGCTGCAAAATTAGCTAAAAGTAGTGAAAATTCTTCTGCCCTAGTAAAAGATAATGAAGCTTCCACTGCTCATGATAAAAACTTGGCGAATGTTAAGCAACCAGTTTCAAGAAAGCAAAATCAACCACTAAATGAAAATTCAACAACCAAAAAAGTTGTTGAAAGGGATGTTAGAAAAGCTCAAATTTTTTCACATCTTCCTCAATATCAAGATTTATCATCTAAGCATTTAACGGATGGCGTCTCAAAAATTCCTCCTCCGATTCTCGAATTGGGTGCTCATTATAGTAAAGGTACTTTATGTGGATCAAATGCTCGATGCGTAGGATTTCTTGCTGCTATAAGGGAAGTCATATTAGATTATGTAACTCCACCTGATAAAACATTAGCAAAAGATTTGGAGAGTAATCTACAGATTTATTTGGAATATTTGAGCAACTGTAGGCCTCTTTCAGTTAGTATAGTAAATGCAATGAAATTTTTAAAGCAGCAAATAAATCATATTCCAGAAGATGTGAGTGATGAAAGAGCTAAAGAAATTCTTTTCCAATCAATTAATGACTTTGTTAGAGAAGAAGTTTTACTAGCAAAAGAAGCTATAACTATTTCTGCTTCAGCAAAAATAGTAAATGATGATACAATTCTAGTTTTTGCTTACTCTTCACTTGTGAAAGAGGTACTTTGTAAAGCATATAACCAAAAAAAAATTTTTAAAGTTATAATTGTGGATTCTAGAGCTAAGCTTGAAGGATTGGAAATGTTGCGCCAACTTGTCAAACATGGATTGCAGTGTTCATATATATCAATAAATGCTGTTTCTTCAGTTATTAAGAAAGTTAACAAAGTTTTTATTGGTGCCCATGCTCTGCTTGCTAATGGATTTGTTATGTCCCGTCTGGGGTGTAAAATGTTGTCACTTGTTGGCTCTACCTATAGTGTTCCTGTTTTAGTTTGTTGTGAAACTTACAAGTTTTGGGAAAGAGCCCTTACAGACTCTATTGTGCACAATGAACTTGGAAATCCTGATGATTTGGTTTTGTCCACTTTAGACAAAAAAGACAGCCTTTCAAAATGGCATGATCTGTCTTCCCTACAAATTTATAATCTATTATATGATGTAACTCCATCAGATTTTGTATCTGTGGTAATAACAGAAAAAGGTTTAGTGCCGTGTACTTCTGTACCTGTACTTTTGAGAGTTAAACATGCAGGCAGAAGTCCTCAAGAATAAGTAAGCAATTCTTACTTATGTTAATGGTTTTAATTTGCAGAATTTTCGGTTATATTTATCCTATATTGAATAATTTAAAGAATAAGTCTGATAATCTAATTTTATTTTATCTTAAAAGGTACTTAAATTTTAAGGGAAAAACTGTTATATTTTTCTAATGCCTTTAATATTTCCTTAATGAATGCTTGGTATTGTGATAAAATGGTATTAATAAGCATTTTCTTTAGCACATTTATTAATACTCCTTTGTGGGCAATCTCTGCCATAAAGTTCCTGCACAACATCTATTATGTAAAGATTGTATATTTGTAAAAATAAAAAAAATTTAAATTATTTCACTTTAATTCTGGAGAATACTGTTAAAAACATAAAATATGCTAAAAATTACTCATTAATATATTCTTTTAATATTATGTTCTAATTGTTTAATTTATAAAGAAATTATATAATTACACTAAATTATTTCTGGATTTAAAGTACAATTGATTACTTGTATTATGTTGTAGCTTATCCCCAAATGTCTGCTTTGTCAGATTGTTGACCTTGAGAAAATAGAGGACAAGTTGGGGGGATGAAATTTGCATTTTATCTAAATCTTGCTCATACAAATTATTTATAATATTAAAATTCTTTTTTGAATATTTTCTTTTTATGTTTTAATACAAAAGGTTTCATTTATTTAATAATAAAAAAAAAATAGTTGATTTAAAAGCAACGATTTTAGTCACAAAAATTAGACATTGTAATTGTGCTTTTGGTGTTAGATTGATTATATTGTTATTGAGTGGGCTATGTGAAATTCAGTTTGAATCTATAAATAAATATTGTTGTGAAATGTGTTTGCTTTTTCTTTAAATACACCTTTTATATAAATATTTTTTTAAAAAAATGCTTGTTAATTTTTATTGTTATTATAGTCTAGTATGAAATTAACAGTTTTTTATGTATATTTTTACAATTTATAATGAAAGTAAAGTGAAATTTTAATATCTGTAATTTTTAAATAATTATAATCATTTAAAAGTTTAAACCTTTACATTATCTTGTAGAAACTAATATAAATGTAATGTTAAAAGGCATTTTACCATTCACACACACAATTCTATACATCATTGAACTCACATTTTTCTTAGGAAATTAAGAAAAAAACTCTTATATATGCAATTACTATAAAAAAGTATCACTTTATTGTAGTTTCATGCATTTCTATGAATTGAAGACATTTTAAGTTCTTACATTATTTTACTCCTGAAAAAATTAAATTTATGGAATATAAAATTCAACTAAGAGCAAAGCTATTTTAATTCAAATTTTGTTTTGAATAAAAAACTTGAGAGTTAAAATATATATGCTAAAAAACGTTAAAATTAATAAAATCAAAAGACCATTTCGGTATTTTATCTGAAGAATTGTTAAACAAATTTGTGAAGTAATCAGCTATTTCATGTACAAGTAATACAGTACATGTTTATAGAATGTTCTTACTTATGCCCACAGCTAATATGTTTAATTGAAATGGAAGAAAATTTAGTTTAAAAATTCTGTAAATTTTTTCAATGAATTTTTTAGTTTTGTTTTTCAAAAAAAATTTTTTTTTAATTAAATATTTCCTTAATCAATGCTATTGATTTTTAATTAAAAAATAATCATTGAAATAATTAAATGGAAATTTATATTTTTGTGTGCAAGCATAACAAGATGATGGCATCAAAAAAATTTATTTCCTTGGTTATTAAAATGCAAAAATAAATGTTTGTGAATCAGCGGTTAAGATTAAATACTTAATTGCATGAAGCTTTTTGCTGTAAATGAAAGCTGCCAGTAAATCTTATTAAAGGAATATATAGAGTCTATTGTGTTCCTTTATCTCTCAAACTATTGGTCGGAGATAATTTCTATTGTGTAAACTAAAATTTAAATTTTTATATAGTCTCAGGGTCCCTATTAGTTCAGCAAAGTTTTGCTATTTCCTTAACAAGTTTAATGAAAAGTATCATATCTCTATTAAAAATAATAAACGAGATATTTAGTCTCGATGTTTAATAAATTTTCTGTCTTCAGGGCTTGGTTACAAAATTAATATAAGTCTAAAGTAGAATTATTATTTTTTTTTAATTCTACGCCCGACCTTGGTTTTTCAACCATTATTCTATGTCGACCAATCCAATACACTCTAGAATAAAACAAAAAGTTATCTTCCTCAGAATTTCTAACTGCGATGTCAGTAAGTCCAGGGCAAGAGTAGAGGTGGTCACCAGTCCACGCAAGGGGTGCAAGTCGGAGAGTCAGTTAAACCGAAACGGTGGAAGTGTGCCAGAAGATGTCCTGTCCTAAGACGGAAATTTGCACAGCCCTACGGAGAGCCGCTGTGTTCTGTTTGATTACGGCGCCAGTCTCATTATCGGAAAATAGTGAGTTTGAATCCCAGCTTAACTGAAAATCCGTCATATTCCCTAATGGCTGCTGGGGCTCGTTAAAACTGGGCGTGATTGCAATGTCCTCCAAGTGAAATGATACATCTGGGTGTGGGAGGCCAAGTATTAGGGTGTTTTCTGTTTGGTTCCTGATTCAAAATCATGAAAGACTCCATCCAGCTGCTGCTATGTAACTGGTAGAGCCCAACTCAGGCTTGTTACAGAGAAGCTATGTTGGTGCCATCATGGAAAATCAGCCCTATGGAGGTTGCCCGGGATCCAAGATAAAATCCTTGGAAAAGAACCTTCTGAGAAAAGTGTCGAGTTCATACGCGATTTGCATCTATAATCACGTTATGTTGGAGGCTATAACAACAGTACTTAGTAGTCGAAAATCTATTGTGTAATTAAAATTGAAATAAACGACAATTACATATTGATAAAATTGTAGTTAATGTAATAACACATTTATTTTGTTTTATTTACTCAAGAATGATAAATTGCGAAATAAATACTATAAAATTGATGCACTTAATTTGGAAAAAATATTCGTAGTACACAACAAAATGTGTTAAGTGAAAAATATAATAAGACTAAATACATTGTAAAATTGTAGCACCAAGAAGGAATCATTTGATTACCTTAAAATTTTGGATGCGAGATATTTTGGCCAAATATGCAAATGATTAAAATTTGGTGTCCACGGAATGAATAGTCCTATCTCCAGTGCATCCTGCAAATCAGCTGCCACAGTACCTGATTTATCCATATTAACCATCAGACCTGCGATCCTTACACAGTTGTTCACCATAACCATTCACAGGCGGCTGATAGAGTAAAATCTACGCTAGTACCGATTGTTAAGCCACCATCAACTCAAGCTTGCACACTGTCAAACCAGATCATCGTGGTGTTTTGGCTCGATCAGATTAAAATGATCCCGACTGGGACGTATAGGTTTTAGTGACAAATAACGATTTTATCCGAACCCTAGTGTTAATCGAAGACGCGTCTGGAGGTACCCAGGGCGACGTGCCGATACTGTTATTACTACTGCACTCCGCACAGGCCCGCAACCAAGATTTATGGTCTGGAGTGTCTCTTCCGTTTGGTATTAGCGGCACTCTTATAACACAGCGATACGTCAACATTCTGAGACTTGTTTTGCTACCATTCCTTTTACAATACTTTGTCCTTGTTTTTCCACAAAGCAACACCAGATCACATGTTGCCATCAATTGTCTTACAGCTTGTTAAGCACTATCTTGGCCAGCCAGATTTCTCTCCCATCGCGCAAGTCTGGGATATGGTGGGTAAGGCGACTGCATCTAGCAGGGAATATTAATGACCAAACAACACAATTGAAGCAAATTTGGCAGCACAGGAGACAATTCGGGAGCTTATCAGTC
This sequence comes from Latrodectus hesperus, assembly GCA_037975125.1. Classification (NCBI taxonomy): domain Eukaryota; kingdom Metazoa; phylum Arthropoda; class Arachnida; order Araneae; family Theridiidae; genus Latrodectus; species Latrodectus hesperus. Next base: position 21,151,212 of record CM075855.1, on the reverse strand, counting down.
TGCCATGTCATATGGCAATTTGTATCTATACTGGAGGTGGATCAACACATTATTCAGCTCGTAACTTTGTAACTATGTTACTCTGAAATAAACTATTCAATTGTTCTGAAACTTTAATCATTTTCTATTTTGTACATAATTACCAAATTTTGTTTCCAGTGGACAATTCCTTCTTGGTGCATCGGTTTTTTTTTGTTATACAGTGTACAATTCATAAAACTTTAGCGTTACATTTAATATATTTTATTGACATAAAATTCTAAATATTTTGAACAAAATTACAGCTTAGATGAAAAAATGTCAATACTGTTTGTTTTTTGACATTAAAAAAAGGAAAATATTACGTTAAAGTAATACATGTTCCAAATGGTGAACATTATCTACTGTACACTTTTACCACCGGGAATATAAGTCTTCATACACGTTCTCTTTCATAGAAGGTGTTATATTAATTGCACGCATCGGAAATACGGTGACGTAAATCTATTAAACTTGTGCATGTTAGTGTATAAACTTTTATTTTAATATAATCCTAGAAAAATAATTTAAAGGAGAAAATTCTGGGGAGTATTCTTTAAAATATTTTTGAAGAAAGCGTTTTACTCGTGCTGCTTTGTGGGGGGGGGAGCTCCCCGCCGCGGTGTGGCCATGAAGCAAGGGGCGTGCCCGCTATTAACTCTGACATTTTGTTTTCCAACAATTTAACTTATCCTTTTCCCGTTAATGATTCTTCATAAAAACGGATCTAATATTAAATAGTTGTTCCAAATACTGCATCAGACGCTAATAGACCAGCACATTTGGTGCATGATTCATTCCCCATAACGGATTTTCCAAATAGTGGATATTGTGCTTATTGACTGTGCTAGTTATCTGATTCACTGTTTCATCAGTTCATAAAATATTTGACAAGAAATTTTAAGTATCATTAATCATATTCATTGCCATATTGCATTAACCAAATCGACAGTTATCCAATGATGATACTTCTTGCCGCGGTATGCGATAGGGATATGCTCCTACCTTATACCGCGGCAAAAAATTTTCTATACATTTGTTCGTGGTTGGCATGTAAAATTTGCTATACATTTGCTCGTGGTAAATCGCAGGCTGTTGATTTCAAGTGTACTGTTATGTGTATTGGCTAAAGAATATGCCAAAACATATAGTTTTATAACAGGACAAGATTCCAACGACTTCTTTGTAAGGGGACGACTAATATTTCTTGTTATCCTGCGCCAGCTTACTATGTTTTTGCTAGTCTGATCAATCAGATATAAAAAAATCTGGAAAAGCTTTTGTTGCTTTCCGTACAGCTTCTGATTAGATATGTAAAATTCCCGGGAATTTTAGGGAATATTGAAAATTATGAATGAATAAATTCAACCAATCATCTTTCTTTTAATGGATTGTCTTACCTTAAGTAAGAAGAGAAGTAAACTACATAAATATGGAAAAAGAATTCAGTCTTCTAATACGAAATTTAATAACTTTCGTACTGAGAAAAAAAATACTTGTTAAAATAAAAAAATAATGGATTAATTTTTAAGGAAAAAACTATCAAGACATATTTCTCAGGTCTGTCAGAGTAAATATTGATATTTTCTTGTTTCGGCCATTATAAATTCATAAATTCGTACAGATAAAGAAAGAAAAACATTTCCACAACACTAATTTTCGAACTAACAGGTCATTAACGCGAAATTGTTTTCTTTTCCCGGAAAACCATAATTAGTTGTAGAATTACCATAATTAGTTAACCATAATTACCATAATTAGTAGTAGAAATCATAAAATAAGTGGATTTTTGTTTATTTTAAATGTCTGAATTCTAAATGGTTTGAAAATTTTCAAAATTTACGAGGTTTTTCAATATTTTCGGGAATTTTTAAAATTTTCAAAGGTGTAAACCGAGTTTTTTAGTCTCGAAAATAAATCTATTTTTTTTCTCTCTTTTACAACACTACTGTTATTGTCTTATGTCACAGCTAGGCTGGCATCATGGGGTGCGCTGCTCCTCTTTTCCAATTGAACAGTAATTTGGAGTGGAGTCCGACTTCTTCATTATACACATGGCATAGGTACCCGTTTATAGGGTACGCAACCATTTACAACCCCTGCATACAAGGAAAGGACAAAGACAGGATAGATAGAGAGAGGAAGTACATATATGCCCGAACTAAGATTCGAATTCAGGACCTCCCAATCCGCAGTCAGGCACCCTGACCACTTGACAGGGTGGATAGCTGCAACACTACTTCTGATGCTTTCCGATGGCATCCGCTGTAAATGATAATCATCTCAGTAAATATTCGTTAGGAGTATATTTTGCTATTACAGTGAAACCTTGATTTTACGTTTCTCAAGGGACTGGGTAAACAAGGCGTAAAATACACGCGGGAAAACGTAAAATGCGGGAAATGCATAGAATGCAAAAATCAAAGAGAAAAATATTAAAGGTAGTAAGGATGACACTTCCAAAAGGTATAATATCAATATTATACGAAGAGAACATTATTATACATACCATTTTAAGGTCATTTTAGTACATTAAGTTGGAATCCTGGCGTGCAAGTTGAAAATAATCCGTAATGGTGGATTGTTTTTTTATTCATTGAGTTCAAAGAGAATGCAGCATCTTCTAGGATTGAAATACTTTGCAAATTTTTTTTCCTGGTGTTTATAAGAAAGAAAATAATAGTCTTTCACTTTTTGTAAGCTCTTTATTGCAATATTGAAAGAAGGGACGAACTTTGCTTCTGGTTCTTCTTATTGGTCTTCATCGAAAAGTCCATGATGTCGTCTACGGATGGAGCAGTAGCTGTTTCAACCACGCATGTTGCTAAGTTTTCAGGGATGTAATCGTCGAAGTCATAGATATTGACGGTTTCGTTGTTCTCCTCCACCGCAGCTGATTTTTCATCTGTTCTCGGTTCATTAGACGCTACGATTCCGCTTTTTTCAAAACAATGGGAAATGCCCTGTTGAGTAACGTTTCTCCACGACGCAGAAACAAAATGTATTGCTTCTAGAACATTTAAGTTTAGTTTGCAGGCGTTATTTAAATTTTTCCATTTTCTAGTTCCGCTGCAGCTTGCCAGACAAGTTGTTTTTTTATAATAAAGCTTGAAAGATCGAATAATGCCGAAATTGCAAGGCTGCCATTTGCGGGCAAAAACACGACACGCACATTAGACAGCTGCAAATCCGGATGTGCAGTACATTTATCAATGAACAAAATTATTTTACGATTCTGCAACTTCATTTGTTTGTTTAGTTTGCACAAAAAGTCTTCGAAAAGGGCTTGGGTTATCCACGCTTTTTGTTTGCTTTGTCGGAAAACTTCTCACGTTTTTGAAGCATCGTGGCTTTCCAACAAGAGGCGTCAGCTTCTCACTTCCATCGGAATGACAGCACAATGAAACCGTAAAACGCAATGTGTACCCTCCACGGCAGGAGACTCCTATGGCAACGTAACTTTTACCCGATAGGAGGTTAAAGAAAAGTCCGGTCTCGTCCGCATTGAATATGGCCTTTGGTTTGTATCCTTTGTTTAAATTTAGTAAATTTTACTTCCATTCTCTTATTGTAATTTCATCTACATTTGATGATTCTCCCGAAAGCGATCTATACACAAGATTGTCTTTTTTTCATTCTGTTCAAGTAGAATTTTGAAGCTGTGAAGTCTTTCAAACCGTCAGGCCTACCGGCGATTTCTAGAGCTTTTTCTATTAGTGTCGTGCTATTTATAGGTACATTCGTGGCACGAGATTCTTTAAACCACTTCAAAAAACTACCTTCCAGCTGAATTATTGCATAAGATAAAAAAAATTGAGAGCACATCCATATTTAACACTCCTCAATGAATCAACCGGTTTAATAGAGGTACACTAGAATGCAAAATAGCATCCCAAAAGGAGAGTTGTACGTCCTCCGCATGAGATGCCTCATCAGAAAATGTCCATGTTTCCACCCTAGAGCCCTTGCTAAAGTTTCTAACATAATGGAACAGCGTAGATGTAGATGCACATTGTATGTGCATCTACATCTACGCTACGCTATCTACATCTACGCTATATGTTATATGTACAGGGTGTATAGGGAAATTTGTTTTTCTGCATAGATTTTCCAAGGATTTTACTCTGGAATTATATTAATAACTGAAGACGGAAAAATAGCAAACTAAGGAACTAAATATATTACTCTTATTTTGTCTCACAGAAATGAAAATTTTTTTTTAGATTTGTCAGGGAAGGGAAAAAATTTTTCTAAATATATATAATCATAGAAACTTGAGAACCATATAAAAAAAATTAGATTTTACAGCTTTTTGAAAATCGAATTTTTAAATCTAAGAATAACATAACATGAAAGTTCCTTTTTTTAAAAAAATATTTTTGCAATAAAATTGTCTGCGAAATCAGGTTGAGAGATAAAGGCTCACAAAGATTTCCCTATACACCCTGTACATATAACATATTTTCGAAAGTTAGTATAATTGGAATAAAATGAGGAATTCAGGATAACATGTTCTTCAAGTTTAAAATGTGAGGGAAGACTATACAATTTTCTTAGCAATAAAAATTGTGCTCTATTTTTAGTGAGAATTATAATATTCTAAACTATCATTAAAGATGCAAAAATTTGTAATTACTAAAGTAGTATTGCTGAAAATATTTTAAAATAAGTAATTCAAATATCTAGTTTATTATTATTATTCACAAACAACGAAATCAAAATATTATTTGTTATTTACTAAGGTACATTTATGCATATATATATATATATATATATATATATATATATATATATATATATATATATATATATATATATATATATATATATATATAATATCTTACGACTAGTTTATCACATTTGTATTTTGATAATAAAGTCAGATTTAACAAAAAATATTAAATCATTCCAATCTTCATCTTGACAATACATTGTCTCTTTCATAGTGTCTTCCAGTTAATCCTAAGAAAAGAATGGAATTGTTTTCATATATTTGATTGTATTCAATTTCTGATTTTCCATTGAAATTCCATTGCATTTTGTCAGCTAATTTCATATCACTCAGTACAACAGCTGGATATACATGTTTAGCAGTGAAATTTCCTTGAAGATTTATGCTTTCAAACATTGTAGTAGATTTTGTAACGTAGTTTGAACAACGATCGTCGTTGGAAGAATCACAGCGTGTTAAAAAGCATGTTTCTATGCCATATGAAAAAATGCCGTTTGCTACAAAGTCTCCGGCAAATATTCCCAAGTAATATTCTTCATCCATTGATACTGCTTTATAAGACAAGTAGCAGCAAAAGTTGTCAGTGCAACTTTTTAAAGTGTCTTCCTTATGTTTGAGCTTTAAAAATGTATAAGGTGCATTATTATCTTGAAAACAACCATATTCATTTAATGTATTTATAGGTGATATGATATTAAGCGAACATTTAGTTGGCTTTAAGCTGCTTTCTTCTGTTATATTAGCTTCAAAAATAGACTTATTTTCTATGAAAAATCTTTTCACGTTTAAATTTTCTACAGTATCTTCATTCTTATCGATGAATTTAGGTACATTAGATATCAAAAGCTTACTTCGCCAGTCAGGATTATTAGTATATATTAACGCACCTTTTGAACCTGAATGTATTCCACTTCCCATGGTTCCTGTTCTAGGATTGTGAACATTTGCTGCCAGCAAATTGACTCTGTTTGTTAAAGCCCATGCTTGTTGATAAGCTGTAGCTGAATATCCAAATGGAGCATTATCAAACCAATATGTAGGATATGCAACATTTATGACTTTAGATTTCTCTATGGCAGTGACTGATTCTTTGTACATTAAGTCGAAGCAAATGAATGTTGTAAACTTCCCAAAATCTGTTTCGAAAAAAGCATCTTCTAACTGTTTTGGCACATTCATGTCAAATTCAAAATAAAGATGTCTTTTATAATATCTTGATACTAATGTACCTTCTCTGTTGAAAACAACGTTTGTGTTGTGAAAATATATTCCGTCCTCAGGACACTTTACATTTTTTGAAGAACAAGAATCAATTTCGTTTTTATCACATGAATCACTCGCGACGCAGGGCTTAACATCAGCCATGTTGGCTACTAAAAATATTTTGTTTTGATGTGCCAGGCAGCTCAGTTTTCTTAAAATCGGATGTTTCTCAAATAAATCGGTTTGGATGCAGGGATTGAAGAAGCCTGTTTTCGGATCAGGGATATTTTCAGCAAATTTCTTCACCCAACTCCTGTCTTGCCTGTTGTGAGGATATAAGCCCCATTCTGGAAAAATTATGATATCTGCCTCCTGCAAATGATAATAAACTTAATTAAATGCACCTTATTCAGATATTCCTTTATAAATATTGGATTGTTCGGAAAGTAATTTCGTTTTTAAGGAAAATGAAAAACGTATAACGAATAAATATCGTATTGCTTTGCATATTGTCCATTCTAGTCCAATAGCTTTTACCATCTTTCTGGTAGTAGCACGATTTCACACTCATAAAGTGTTTGGTTTTTACTAGCAAAAAGTTGATCCAGGTGGGAAAAACGGAATGACTTTCCGAACAACCCAATAAAAATAAAAATTTAACTTACAGATAATTATCAAATATTAAAAATTACTCCAAATCTATTTTCAGCAAATAGTGAACATATACCGACATGTATTATTTTGGTAATGAGGAAATAGGGTATGATTATAATTAAAACTGTGCAATACAAAAACACTATAAAAAGGAAAGAAATACTCAGATCGACTTAATTATTCATTTGAATATAGTTGAAGTGATGGGAGTTGGCATAATAAAGGAAAAATATTCAAAAAATTTGGCTGATAGATGGCGGTGTCTTCGACATAAGATATTTATTAAATGACATTTCATGCTGTTTCGTGGTAATTTTTGTTCAAAGTCTATTTATAAATTCAAGGTTCTGCTTCATTAGATAAATAGAAAGTAAATTTTTAAATATCCTTTAAATAAAAAAAGGAAACCAATAAAATAAATAAAATTGTGAAAGCTGATTTGATTATGTTTAAGAAACGCTATGATATGCTGTCGACTGTTTTCTTCTACAAGAGGAAAACACAAACAGTCTGATTCTCAATAAATTAGAGTATATCAATGGTTATATTGTGAGTGTGATGCGCGTATTGTACGTTTCTAGTTCATCTTAATTTGCTAATGGATCCTCGTACAAAACATATTTTTGATAACCCTAAAGCTTGAAGTTACAAAAAAACTCCGGATTAAATTATCATGGTAGACTGTCTTTTAAGAATTAGAGACGTAACATTCCCAAAGAAGTGTCATGATGGTTTTGTCATTACCTAAAAGAAGGCTTAACAATTATTTTATTGATCTAAAGTGGGCAGAAAAGCCATCTTGCTAAAAGTGTGTTATTTGCAACCACGTTGTCGCAGTGTTAAAAAACCGGTAGCACAAAAGATATTCATAGCGTTCCGTATTGATAATATAGGTTATTTATTAATGTTTTTAAGAAAGAAAGGGACAACGATAAATATTGCAGTAGTTTCGCACCAAATAAAGTAATACAATAGTCTCTAGAGAAGAAAAGGCCTTGGTTGCATTTGGAATGGATTTTCTTATATTCACACACATATTCTTCAATTTTGAGCATTGAAGAACTTTAGATGTAGAAATGGGCTTTGTCTTATACAAAATATTCTATAGCCATACGTTATCTTCTTCCGTCCATGCCAGAAATTGCAAGGTCAAAGTTTTTCGTTTTAGGAAGTCAACTGGAATTGACTCCTGAAAATGCGTCACTTTGAATGGATGGCAGTGGAGGAGTTTTCATAAGATTTTAGGAGCCGTGTTAAGCATCCTTAAAGTCCAGGCAATTCTCCATGTAAGGCGCAGTCTCAGATCACTGCTTGACGCTGTGCATGAAATAATGAAATCATATCCTCTACCATGGTCCAAGCATTCGGATTTCTACCACTATCGCAACTCGCTTTTTCTTAAGGAATAGAAAGTTTTATTGTTAGATTCTTTATTGAAGCTACGACTTCTTTCTCAAATGCAGAATATAAAATATTTCCTCCTTTATCTAATGTGAAAAGCGGATTCCACATCTACTAATTCATATTGATTTTGAAAAATTGTTTTTGATATCATGAATACAACCCTATTTATCTACTGAATTTTGAACTATTCAATTTCCCCACAAAAATGTTCATTATTTCACATATATTCATGTAAAATATTGGGTCATTTTGATCAACAGTTTTCTTTTCCCACAAGTGAGGTGCTTATAAAATGGTAATATATGGAAAACTTTTGAAAGTGTAATTTCCTGTGTGTATTTATCCAGTGTGTACAAGGCTTTAACTCGAAAATTTATAACGAAACTTTAAAAAATAAGCTTGATTGTGCAAACATACTTAAGTTGCATGACAAGAACTTTTACGCAATTCATGTACACTGCTGGCCACCCAAATTGCAACACCAAGAAAGACAAGAGATATCACAACAAAATTTATTTTGTAGATAACATGTTGACCAAGTACCAAATGATTAAAGTTATAGACTTCTGTGAAGTGTGGGTTCCTGCCAAAATCAGTAGCCAGAGCAGTCACCATTGTTCGAGATCATCTGTTACCACACGGCTCGGAAGTAACTCAAAACAGACTTTCGATGTGTTCTTGGGGTAAAGCAGACCAAGCAGCTTCCCCACGTTGCCAATGTTGATCTGGTGAGGCAGCTGGGGATGCAATCTGGGTCAATCGTTGAGCAACAATGGACCACACGTTATCTATCGGAGAAAGATCTGGAGAGCAAGGCGGCCAAAGATAAAGTTCCTTCATTCATTCATTGTCGTGTGCCAGCTAGGCTGGCAACATGGGGTGCGTTGCTCCACTTTAAAGATACAATTCAATTTAGCGATTGACGAAGAACCCTTGGACAATGCGTACCACGTGTGGTTGCGGATTATCCTGTTGAAATATGTCTGTTGGCAAGCCCTGAAGGTGAGGAAAGACAACTGGCTCCAACACCTCGGAAATGCAACGCTGGCTATTTAAAGTACTGGCAATGCGTACTAGAGGAGTGCGAGATCCAATACTACCCCATAGGCGGCGGAGATATCTCTGGTTCTGCGTCAAGGGTAGACGAAGCAATGGACGTCTTGCGGACAGACCACTCTGACATAAGCGACGTTGAATGGTACGCGCAGACACTGGATGATGCGTTACAGACTGAATGTGCTGTGCTATGGTTCGTGATGTGACTGAGCTATCTGTCATTGACGTGTGCACAATTTGCCCGTCATCACGTGAAGTGGTGCCACTGAGGTGGATGCGATCGAACACGCGTCTGTCCATTGTACCCTCCTGCATCCAACGAACACATATCCGCATTACAGTTATTTGGTTTCGTGTAACACGGCTACCGGTTTCCTTGAAAGATAATACACAATTTCTGTATACCACTATCCTTCCTCTGTCGAACTCGGAATCGCTGTTTTCTACAAAGCATAATTGATCATAAAAAAAACCCGTAAGATAAACACAATTTCCGAACTTAAAATCATTGAAATCTCCAAGTCTTAAATAGCGTGATGTGCGTCCGCGCCGAAATTCTAATCATTTGAATATCTTACCTTCGCTGATGCATGTTGCAAATTTTATATTATTTGCATATTTGCTGCAGGGTGTTGCATTTACGCTGGCCAGCAGTATAGTCAGATGGTTTGAACAGGAAATATTTTGTCTAACTTTTTCATCTTTTTATCTTGAATGAATCTTTTCTTATATTATTTATTTTATTAGAAAATTCACAAAGAAATATTTTGAAAAAATAAAAATGTTTGATATAGCACAACAATCTCAATCTATTTATTCTGCCAGGAAATCAAACCCAACCACCGATCAGCCTGATCCTAACATGCTGTGTTCAAATACTTCAATATCTAATTTATGCATTGTAACAATTGTTTCTGAAGAGTCGTGGAACCGAAAGTATTAAATTCATTTCATTTTCATTTGGACGCCGCAGGCGGACAGCCTACCCGCGTAGCGAGGCTGTCGACGTCCGCTGCGTAGTACACCCATCACAGAGAGGCCACGAGACCCCCTGTCGAATTTCATTTTCATTTGCTGTGATGAAAGGATCACAGATTTCTATGTAAAAATTTACGGTACTTTTTGATTTTTTGGCGATTTTTTTATGCCAAATAAGATGCCAAGATATGACTAACAAGACGGCAGCTAGATAAAACCTATACAAATATAGAGTTACCAGGATTACCAGAAATTAAAGTTTATCGCCAAAATGAATCGCCAAATCAAGTGGTACACGATTCTACACCGAACCGGATTTCTTTTTCAACAAACTTTCAAATGACGTAAGAAAGCAAGATTATGAACTTTGCAAATTGCTTCAATGTGCAATTTGCAATTAAAGGAATAAATAAGTAGAAAATTTGGTGCATTACGTGACTGAAAAAAAGGAGCAAATAGCAGCCAGAAAGGAGCTTTGATGTCAAATTATATGCAAGGATATGCTTATTTCTTTATCTATTTAATCTATTTTAATTACATCAAAAAATTTCAATCATTTATTTGAAGTTACTTTTCATTTTTATTTGTTCATGAATTTTCTTCGTAACTGTTTATGCTCTAGGAAGGTAATTTAAGGAAAAGTGACTAATATTTTTTGTAAAAATTAAAATACAATAATAAGACCGTAACAAGTTTCTGTTTTCGATTTCCTATTAAAACTCCTTCAGTTTATAAAATATAAAGTGCAAATATCTAAGAAGTGTGCCTATTAATGGAATTTTTAATTAAAACGAATATTATTAACTAAAATTTAACTCATTCCATGAAAAAAAATCATAACATAAATTTGGACATAGCGATTGTTTTTCATTTATTATAATAGAGTATCATTTATACGAATTAATTTGACTATCACCTATTTTAAGATCATGAAAATTGATTTTCAATTAATAATTTGAGCTATTATTGTATTATTCTCATTCCAAAAATTTTTTTATAATGATTTCATATTAAATTTATAATATTACATAACAAAATTAATACGTAATGCGTAAAAAATAATTTTAGATCAATCTCAAAATAGAGGGAGGGGATGCTCTGGTGGTTCCATCTATTGGAGGAGTCTTAGAGCAAAGTCGTACTTTCACCTTCGTGGTGCTCTGATTAAACGAAAGATGTGCTTATTCTGACTTAATTTCATAGCCTTCGGATAATGAGCTTGGTTTGTTCAAGTGTCATATAAGTAACAATAACACAACAACAGATAATTCTTACATCTTGTACTTCCTTCAAGTTCTTTACATATATAATTGATATCTGAGCAATTTTCCATCTATTGTTGAATTGTGTTTTAGCATTTAAATATTTTAACTATATATACTAAAAATAAACTTTTATATTATCCATTGCAACTTAAATCTTGTATTATTAGTATCAATCTGAATTTTTTTGGAATTAGAGAAGGAAGTATTAGCTTAAGGACAGATAATAGCAGTTTCAGTTTCCTTTTTTCATTCTGACACTATCATTTTACACATTTATGTAGCAATTTTAGTTTTTCAGTCATTGAAAGTTTTGCATACGTATATAGTTTAGCATTATTATTATTTTAATGAAAACATTTAAGCTTTATTTATTGTTTTTTAAATTTGCAATTTTATTTCATATATTATTTAAACATTTTGTGAAAACTGTTGTATTAAATACTGTATTAAGAGTTACGTGACAGATTATTAAATTTAAATGTCTGCAATTCCATGGGAGGTTTTGATTGTTACTACAGATAAGAACTTAGAAAGTTGAAGACATTTTGGAGCTAAGTGGAGAAGACACGAACTCACAATAAAGAAACTTTTCAAAAGTTTCTTTATTATGAGAACAAATGGATGGAAACTGAAGGCAAGCATGGATTCAAGAACTTTGTTGCGATACAATTATTTTTATTTATGTTTCTTGATATCTGGCAACAGAATTTGCCCGAAATTATTTACAAATGGTAAGTCTTGATGTACATCAGCATGCTCAGAAATTATGTGACTTACACGTGCTATAAGTAAAGAGGGGTTCATATACGAGGCTTTAAATTACGCTAAATGCTTGTGTGAAGAATTAGGCATTTTTTATAATTAGGCAGAATTAGGCTCCAAGAGGAATTAGGAACAAGAAATAAAAAGAAATAAATTTATAAATTAGTGAGAATTCAATATTTTATTATTCGATCAATTATTATTTCACACTCTGCGTATGAATTGTTCAAATGCACACTTTTGTTGATTTGTTCCTTTCTTCCATATTTGTGTGGTTTATCAGTGAAACTAATTTACCGCACTGTTGTTGTTGGTTTTGTCGTGTGCTGCTCCGCTTTTCCAACTGAACTATATTTTGGTGTGGAGTCCGACTTCCTCAGTACACACATGCCATAAGAACCCGTTTATAGGGTAAGCAACCATTCACAACCTATTCATACAAGGAAAGGACAAAGACAGGATAGATAGAGAGAGAAAGTACATCCAAGCCCGAACCGGGATTCGAACCCAGGACTTCCCTATCCGCAGTCAGACACGCTTACCACTAGACAAGTTGGGCGGCCACCGTACTATTCTATTCCACTTATAATTGGGAGTCAGTTGTATATACATTTTTAATACGCTCAGTACGAGCATATTAAAAAGGGACTTTAAGGAAGGACTCTTATTCATTAAATAAATGTTGTTGTTACTTATAACACTTGGACAGGCCAAGCTCGATAGCTGAAGGCTACGCGAAAGTAAGTCCGAAGGGTGTATCTTTCGTTAAATCAGAGCACCACCAAGTTGAAAGCACGTCTTTGCACTGAGACTCCTCCGATAGATGGCACTCCCTCAATTTTGACTTTGATCTGGAAGGGGGGGGGATTTTCCTCCAGGCCATTACACCCATGGTAACTGCTCAAAGACCGAACACGGAACTTTCGATTCCACAGATTTAAGGAGCACGTATATCGTATGTTCTCTGTGGGTCATTAGTGACAATTGGGAATCAAACCCCGCCCTACCGGACGGAAGGCGGATGCCCTAACCGCGGTCCCCCTGGTGCCTGAGCAGCTACCAGGCGCGTCGGTATTCGGTGGATCACCGAACGTCCTGTAGGAATGACAGGATAGCCTTGAATATAGAATCAGAGGCCGCGAACCAGCTCCCGTAAACCCTGGTGTTATGCGTTCCGTGCCTAGGGCTAATTGGCACCGCGGTATTGGTGTCTTAACGGAGCCTCTAGTTGCCTGGCAAACTTCTAGAGTAATTTGCCTTGCCCAGTATCTCAGGCAATGCTGGGTGGACTTATATTACCTGAGCTTATAAATTGTTATCTTGTGGCTGAAAAGACACAAGAAATAACAATCCTTTCTGCATCTACAGGTGATACCTCTGAAGTTGACCTTGCTGAAAAAGACAAGTGAACTCAGAGGCTGTCTTGTAAAGGGGCAGTAATGAATCCTTCACTTGAGGTAGAAATGACCTCCAAACCATCTTCTGGTGAAAGTCAGGAAGCTATCCCTTGTATGACTGACTCTCTGACCAGGTGGGACTGTTTTAGCAAGACCCTATCTGCTGGAAATGTCATACGCAAGAGGAAACGGCAGAGCATATCATTTATGAATGCGAGGCCTTGCGCTCCCTAGATTAACCTCTTTAGGCATCATCCATACTAGAGAGTTACACCTAGACTCCATTAAAGGGTTATCGGACTTTATTAATAAAGTGGGTGACCCGAGCAACTGGAACTAGGAAACATTGGGTTTGGAGTTAATGGTACAAAATGCTGATAAAAGCAGATGTGCCCAATGACATACAAACCCAATTCTAAGAAGAAGAAGAAGAAGAACCGCGGTCCCTAAAAATATTCTTCCATAGTTTACAAAATGGGTAGGAAGTGCGTAAAAATAGAACGAAAATATCAATATCCGGATTCAAAGTTGCTGAAATTATATTCGGCAGATTAAGCGGCTGAACCACAAAAATGTCAAATGTGACGATAAAACTAACTTAAAGCATGCAAATTCTACCAAACCAAGTTTTTTAAATATTTATAATTGGTGAACCTTCACATAAAAACTTGAAAAATATAAATCTTTCTTTAAATGAATCGGACTTTTTAAGTACCAGATGGTGGCATACTTGAATATTTGTCTCATTGGATTATTATTCTAAATATAAAAAATGATAAATACAGTGAAGAAACAAAATTTTTAAAAGTTCTGTTCAGTTTATAGTTTTAACTTTTAAAACAGTTTTAAAAATTTACCGGAAGATTAAAAATAATTAAAAAATATAAACTCACATTTTGTGCTGCAGTAAGTGTGGCAGTTTCATAAGTTCTGAAATTTTTTTCCAAAATTTCCTGAACAGAATGGGAGAAGTTGCCGAAACGAACATGTTCCAGGACTGCGGCTCTGTAATATTTCCTCTCGTTCGTTGCATTCTCTGCGACAGTGCAGGAGGCTATTACTCCCAAAAATATTAAATAATCTGAAAGAAAACACATTATTAATTCATCATGAAAGTAGATTAGTAAACAAGAATGAGAAATATTAAACCTCTAGTCAAAAATAAATAAATAAAAGGGAAAATTATTAGTAATATATTTAAAAGGATATATGCTACGTCCAGGGTCCGACTTACCCTAATTGGAGCCATGGGCAAAAACTTTTTTGTTTCACAACAACAAACTCTCTGTTCGATTGGTGATGTTGCGTCCACGGAGTGCATGCAAAAACCCTAAATGTCCCCGAAGCTATCGAAGACAGCCCTGGCGATCTCTACAGCTTCATCTGTAAAAAGAAGCTCCACAGCATCCTCTACGCTGATGTTAAAAAGCTTGGCCAGCACTGCTGGACAGCTAAAGGTGTGTTGTGGAGACAGTTGGGTGTTAACCTGGCAGTGAGGACAAAGCGTGTGTAACTCCTTGTCCGTTTGTAGAAATACTTATGCCTTTCAAGTGTTTTCTTTCTAAGTTTGTTTGACTGAAAACGTAAAATAAACTTTCTATTCTATTTAGGGGACCATCTAATGTGGGGTTCCGGAGCAACTGCCCCGATTTCCCCTGCCTTGGTCAGGCTCTGCTTATGACTATGACCGATTTATCATGATCTAGAAAAGCATTTATTTTAATAGATTTTTACATAATAGTAAATTCCGAGGAATTTATGCTCTAAGGTTAAATACAATTTAATTCAACGAAAAGGTACTCATTTTTTTAAAAATGGCTTCTGAATTAGAACCTTGCTTAAAGATTGATACTTGAGTAGATTCTTATTTTGTGATGCAATATTGTAAAAAATGCTAGAACTTCTTTTTATATTGTACATTAATGAATGCTTAATAGGGATGACCTTCCGGTTGTATCTCTGTGCTCACATAAAAGAAGATCCCATATCGGATTCAAGGAAAAGAAATGTCGGGATGTTGATTCGTTCGATTATTTGGCTTTAGATGTAAGCAGTGGTAAGCTGTTTACACAAATGGCTAGATGAAGCATTTGTAGACGGTTCTTATGTTTAAAAATTCTCAAATTATATTGTTGCTACTTATCCCCCTGGTGTAAAAAGGATTACGCCAGGTCCAAAAGCCTCCGACGCACAAGTTCCTCGTAGATTTTATGTTGCTTAACCCACAGCTGCCTCCAGGAGACGCCTAGAGAAGTAAGAAGGTGAGCAGGACTGTCAGAGAGGGAACAAGGAAGAGAAAACCTCTGCCCATTATAAGTAACCTTAAGCTTTTTAAGTGGCCACTTCTAAATCTCGCCATGGCCTATTGAAGAGGCCAGGGTCACTATGAGATAGAGACCGAATGCTTGTAGCATACCAGTGATGTACAGGAGGGAGACGCCAAGCAGGGAGCAGTTTCTATTTGCTTAAGGAGTGGATTTCCGAGGGAGTAAGCTCATTTTAATTAATGGGCGGAAGATTACAACCATATTTGGCATGTGCATATGCAGTCTCATTTCCATTTATCCAAACAGTTTGTTTTCGCTATTGTTATACTTTCAGGGTTTGTGGTATGATTCTGTTTTCGATAAGCATACTTCTTAGTATGCGTGCTAGAATTGTTCTAATTTCCTTCTATGATAGAAGTTAATAAGAGTCACTATCTATGCAAAGGGCTTAATCCTTTTGAGCATTTAGATATCATGGAAGAAATAATCAATTTTTAAACACTTTCTGAACAGCCTTAACAATTTAGGAATTACCATAACTCTTACAAGTTCAAATCTAAAAGTCAAAGCATCCCAAAGAACTTTGTAACTATTCTTTTTTACTATATGTATAAGACGGCACAGATGCCGTATAATCCAAGATTACAAATTCTGAATTTTTTGGCGATGAAGAAATGTGGCCAAGATGACGTATTGTGATGTATATGATGACGTAATTACTAGGGTTGCCAAAATTGAATTTTCTGCATAATTTTTATAGGTCTCCATATCTATGACGTAATAAAAACTAGTTTGCCAGATACACAAGAAAATCCGCCAAAATATAACCAAACTCAGCATTTGGCATCCTGTATTATACGGCATCTGTACCGTATAGGACCACAAGATTTCATCCGGTATTGACCCAAAATCCTAATGTTTGTCGATATAAAAATCATTCAATTAAGTATATTAGTAAAAAATGAAAAAAATTATTTTCAGATTTCATATATAAAGATTAAGTTTTCTTCACATTCAGTCTTCGCTATCATTGTTTAAAATGAAAATATTTTCAATATCTTTAGAATTTGTGTACCATATTAAAGTTATTAAATTTTTACAATACTAATTGCTTGCTTATAAAATGTAAGATTGAAAAATTCGAGTGTAACTTTAGATAAAAATAAGTATTTCGCGAAATAATTAAATTTAATCTTCATCATTCATATACTTAATGATGTTGAAAAAATGTCTGCCACTATTGATATTTTAAGCTAAGCAGATTTTTTTTAGTTGAAAAAAACAATTAAGATCTAAACTTATCAGTAGAAAAACAAAACTGAGAGTTAACAATACACTCATACTACCCATGCTGCTATATGCAAGCGAAACGTGGACATTAAATCTTGATATACAGTGAACCCTGGAAAACTTTGAAAGGAGGGTATTAAGAACTATCTATGGGCCTGAACAGGAACAGGGTTGCTGGGGAATCAAATATAATTTTAAATTCTAAAGGCTGTATAACCAGCCCCAGATTACACAGGTTATCAGAAGCAACAGGCTAAGATGTCTTGGACATGTCTGGAGAGGCCGAGGAAACAACCCCACTAGAATATCAACGTTTAAGAACCCCGAAGAATCCCGTTTCCGAGGAAGACCACCAGCAAGATGGCTCGTTGACATTGAAAATGACCTCAAGATACTGAAAGTTAGAAACTGGCAAAGTGTCTCTCTGGACAGACCGGGCCAGAAAAGGCGTGCTGTAGAGGCAGATATGTTGTTACGCTATTAAAGAAGAAGTTTTTTTAAACAAGGCTCATAAGTTGCCCTTAAAATTTATTTTCCAAGAATACAACAAGCTATCAAAGCGAATTTGAGAGTCAAATAGAACATGTTGTAAAATACGAATGATTACATATTGTCGAATTTATGCAAAACAATGTGTATAAAAAGAATTAGATAAAAAGAAAAAGAATTAGAATTAGAAAAAGATTCCTACAGATTTCTCAGTAGGAATGATTGAATATTGTTTTCAGAAAGAAAGATTGCTAATTCTTGGAATAAAGAGAAACTTTTATTATCATGTATCTGACTTTGTAGTTCATCCCAAAACAATATTATTGCTGTTCAGAATGATTGAAATCCTATGATTCTCAGCAGAATATGAAACCGAAGGATCCATAGCAGCCCCTATGCAAGATCTCAATGTACCTTTCCATTCCTAACTACTGAGAGGATAGATGTGTAATTTGCACTATCTTACAAACACACCGTGAATCTCGAGTCAAGAAATGCGATCCTTTGTAAGACAGCAAATGCTTACAAGAACAGTTCAATAACGATTGCAAAAGCATAAACTGTTAGGTAAGACGACAATAGTGTCAATTGTCCGTATTAATAAAACGCAGAAAAAAGCAAGTATAACGAAATGATCAACAACGAACTTGGATGCAGAAGTGGTTTTTGCACCAGTATGCTTCCCTGTAACTAGCTTTGATGTAACTGGGCTCTACCAGTTAGACAAAAGCAGCCGGGTGGAGTCTTCGTGATTTGAATCAAGGTCTAAGCAGAAGACTCCCAACGCTTGGACTGCCATCCTTAGAGGTATCATTTCACCTGGAGGACATTGCGATCACGATCAAATGTAGAAGTAGTGAATGTCATCTTTTAAGATAGATTTTCCATGCAAAACCCCATCAGGGGGTTTACCTTCTTTAGGTAAGCACGGGTGTCACTATTCCGAGGTACCCTAGTGATCTGTCCTTTTCTTTATTTTCTTCTCTCCTCTACTCTTCTGCTGTTTCTTTTTCTCTCTCGTTGTGGTTGCCTCGTAAGAGGTTGAGGGCTCCCCTTGAGTAGCTTTCGCCGTTCTGTTGCTATTATCTCCTCTTGGGGACTAAATCACCCACGTGTTTGCCGTGTGTGGAGACCCGTGTCCCTGGAAAGGAGGGTCCTGGTAACTGAGGCTCCCAGAGACCAACACACTGCTTTGGCCTCTGCTTTAGGTAAACGGGAGGTGTGTTGTGGTCCTCAAAACATCAATCGGCTTTATGGATCAAGCGATCGGTACATCTACTGGATGGCTCGTTAAGGGTGAGGCCATCCCAGGGATGTACTGTGAGCGTATAGGACCTGACTAGCACTGGTGCAGCTGCTCTGCATCCCTTTGTTGGACTCGGTGGTGAGTAGTGAGGTTACGTCCCGAAATTTTAACTTTTATAAATGGAAAATAAAATTAAATCTTTCCTCCCACAGGAGCAGCAAATGGAAAATTTAAATTGTAAATATTTTATCATGAAAAGAAAGGAGGGAAATTTTAAAATCGTATCTCCGTTTTTAATTGAAAAGGGCATATCGGCCTTCGTTGAGGAAGTGAAAAATATCCGAAAAGTGCGATCTGGTGACCTACACATTGATGTTGCAAATGCTTCTCAGGCAGCCGCTATAAGTAAGATTAATTTGTTTGGAAATTTGGAGGTAACTGTGTCACCTCATGGTAGTTTGAACTTTTGTCGTGGTGTAATATCCGCAAGAGATTTATTGTTCACGCCGATGGACGAGGTTCTTAAAAATTTGCAGAACCAGAAGGTCTGTGCCGTTGAACGCATTACAGTCAGAAGAGATGGAAAGTACATAAATACTAAGCATCTCATTCTGACTTTTGCGACGCCAGACCCTCCGCAGCATGTGAAATCTGCCTACATGAATTTCCCCTTCTGGCCTCACATACCAAATCCCTTGCGATGTTTTCAGTGCCAATGTTTCGGACATTCGAGAAACGCTTGCAGAGGCCAACTAACTTGCGCACGTTGCGCAGTGGTTGGCCACGATAGCTCGAACTGCACAGTGAAGGAGAGGTGTGTCAACTTTCACGGTGACCACCCCTCCTATTCTCGAAGTTGTGCAAACTGGATCCTAGAAAAAGAAATCACCACAATAAAGATAACTACCAATTGTTGATACTCTGAGGCTAGAAGACAAGTTACCTCTCGCTGCCCTAAACCTTGAGTAAGCTATGCAACCGCAGCCAAAAAAGTCACCAGATCAGCAAGTACTCACACTGAATCGGTTTCACTTCCTCTTATAAGATTACCCCAGACATCTGTTTGAGATTCTACTATTAAAAGAAAAGCTCCTTCGGCAATATCAAGAGCCATGAAAGCCAATAAATTAAAATCGTCCAAAGAGGGCTTCTATCGACCCTCCATATCCTCCCGTAAAGCCTTGTCCCTGGAGGCTGACGCTGTATTTTTACATCCCTCGGACGTGGACGTATCGTTCGAGGAGATGTCAGATGACACGCTTTCCAGCTCCGGGAAAGGAGATTTTCAAAATAAACAATAACTTCCTTTGTTTCTTGGAACTGCCATGGTTTGTGTTCCCATTATGATGACTTCAAGTCTATAATTTCAGCATATAACCCCGCATGTGTAGCAATCCTGGAAACATTCCTGAAATCCCACAATAGTTTATCCATGCGTGGGTTTAAAAGCTTCTGAAAAGACTGTGGTGATGATGGCGCAGTGTCTGGAGGTGTATGTATATTAACATCTAATACTTTCCCCAGCACTGTCCGCCCATTGAATACTACTCTACAGGCTGTTGCTGTAAGAATACGTACTTCATGCTTATTAACAGTCTGTAGTTTATATTTACCACCACATGATGTCATCCGCCAAGAGGAACTCAATGGATTAATAGATCAGCTGCCAACACCATTTTTGTTTTTAAGTGACTTTAACGTTCATTCTTCATTGTGGGGAAATGATGATACTTATTCTCGCGGTCGGCAGATAGAGCGGTTTATTTCAGACAACAGTCTTCGTCTGTTTAATACCGACGAGAAAACATACTTCCATTTACCCACAAGAACATTTCACTCTCTCGATCTGGCCATTTGTTCATCATCTCTTCTGCCCTTATTAAATTTAACTGTAGGAAATGATCTGCACAACAGCGATCATTTTCCTCTCGTCATATCACAGACTAGAGGTAGTAGTGTAGGACAACGTCTACCTACTTACGTGTACAGTCGGGCAGATTGGACGCTGTTTACACAATTGGCAATCGTTGATAATGAAATAGTTACGATCAATGATATTGATGACGCCGTATGTAAAGTCACCGAAACAATTATTAATGCAGCTGATACATCAATACCTAAGAGTTCCCCTATACCACACAGGCGTTGCAAACCTTAGTGGAATAAAGAATGCCAAGAAACACGTTTAAAAAAGCAGAGGAAGTTATGGGGGTTATTTAAAAGATACCCAACAATGGAGAATTTTACCGCCTTTAAGAGGACAAAAGCATTAGCTAGCGGAGCTCGTCGTGGAAGTCAGAAAAAATCCTGGTCTCGCTATGTACCCTCAATTACAACCTCCACATCCAGTAAACAGTTGTGGAGAAAAGTGAAAGCAGCCAATGGAATATATAAAGAATTTTCCATTCTATTTTGAAATCCGGAGCTGCTATATACTCTTCTCCTAAGGACATCGCTAATGTCCTTGGTGAAGCCTTTGCTAGCATCTCAAGCAACGACTCTTATAGTTCTTAAGGACCAAGAGTCGTACTGAGCGAACACCAATTCGTTTCAACCATGGACAAGCTTTGCCTTACAACTGTGAAATTCGGATGTTGGAATTGAAGAGAGAATTACAGCAGGCAAATAATATCAGTCCAGGTCCTGATGGAATCAGCTATCAAATGCTTCGTCATTTAAGTCCAGATTCCCTTTTGAACTTGCTGTTCTTGTTCAATAGGATATGGAATAAAAAGAAATTTCCATCACTTTGGAACGAAGCAATAGTGATTCCGAGTCTTAAGGCTGGTAAGGATCCTTCACATTATCGACCAATAGCTCTGTCGAGTTACTTATGTAAGACTCTTGAACGTATGGTCAACGCCCGTCTCGTATATGTCTTAGAAAAAAATAAATGTATACATATCAATCAGAGTGGCTTCCGTAAAGGAAGATCCACTCTTGATAATATCTTATATTTGGAAATCCAAATCCGCAACGCTTTTGTGTGGAGGAACCATCTGGTTTCCATTTTCTTTGACATCGAGAAGGCATACGACCGTACATGGCGATATGGAATTTTCCGTTCATTACATGATTTTGGCGCTTTCGGGGTAATCTTCCGATATTCCTAAAAAACTTTTACACTCCCGTATTTTTAAAATACGTATTGGAACAGTTTTTTCCAATACTTTTATTAAAGCAGAGGGTGTACCTCAAGACTGTATTTTAAGTGTTACCCTTTTTAACTAGTACATCAGTTGCATCCTCCATCAAATTTCACCTCTTGTATATGGCACGCTTTATGTTGATGACCTGCAGATATCATGTGAGGGCTCTAACATGCGTTTAAATGAGAGACAGCTACAAACAACAGTTAACAAACTTGCTGCATGGTGTGCTGAGAATAGCCACACATTGTCTCCTAGCAAGAGTAATTGTGTCCATTTCTGAAAGAAGACTAGCCGGCATAATGATCCTATTATCTGCATAAACAATACACCTGTCCCTGTTGTCAACGAGATAAAATTTCTGGGTATAATTTTTGACCGAAAGTTACATTTTCTCCCGCATGTGCTTCATTTGCGGAAGAAGTGCGAGCGATCACTTAATATCTTCAAGGTGCTTTCTAATACATCTTGGGGTGATGATCGCACGGCACTACTTCGTGTCTACCAGTCATTAATTTTATCTCGTATTGACTATGGGTGTGCTGTGTATGGATCTGCTAGGTCTTCCGTTCTACGCAGATTGGATACAATACATCACTCTGCTTTGAGAATATGTTCAGGCGCATTCCGCACATCATCCGTCCAGAATCTATATACAATTTGTGAACAACTGCCTTTAGACCCGAGACGAATGCAGCTGTCTCTCAATTATTATGCAAAAATCATGTCTGAACCTCATCATCCATTACGATCCATGACTATTACTCCTGCATTAATGAGGCTGTATGACGCACGTTTATACAGCATTCCACCTTTTCTCATTAGGACAAAGTCTAGCTTAATATATTCAGACCTATGTGATGTTCGTTTTGACAAAACGGGTCTTCTATTACATCCATCTTGGTATGATACAGAGATTAAAATCATCAATCCATTTGCTCGTTACAGAAAATCAGACATAACAACTACTGTTTTCCAGCAGCTATATGCCTCACATCGCTGTCAGTATGCCACGTACACACCAATTTTCACCAATGGATCAAAATCTACAGGACATGTTGGTTGTGCTGTAGTTATTGAAAACAAAACTCTCAGCTACAGCCTCCACTTGTCCTATTCCATCATCTCTGCTGAAGCAACAGCGATTTATCAAGCTCTTCGGCAAATGAATACATGTGATAGTTCTAAATACTGTGTGTGCACTGACAGTTTGAGAGTGTTGGAAGCTTTGCGGAGTAGTAGTTTTGACTGCCATCCTGTTGTGTCTAGAATTTTCCAAGCATTAGATTCCCTTGCTGGCAAGGGATATGACATTATTTTCTGCTGGATCCCGAGTTATATAGGTCTCGATGGTAATGAGAGGGCTGATGCAGCTGCTAAATCTGCATGATGCCTTCCATCAGTTCCTTTGTCTGACGTGAGAAGAAATGTTAAAATAATTATCTATTCTCTTTGGCAGGAGTCATGGAACATGCAGGTCAATAATAAATTGCACATTCAACATTTCCATACATCAACTCATTTACAATTTTACCGATACGAAGTGCTGATGTAAGATTACTTCACCTTCGTATCAGACACACACGTTTCACACATAGACATTTGTTTCTAAACGCATTATATCTTTGATGTGAAACGTGTGATAAACCATTCACTGTTTATCATATTTTAATTTCATGCCCACATTTTAACCAATATCGTTTACTCATTTTTAACTGTGATATTTTAACCTTATTTGATTTGCTTGGGGAACCACCCCACAGGAACCTATTTGCCCTTTTGAGGGCAATAGATATTTTACAGTATATTTAATTTGTCTTTTAAATTTTAAAGTTATATATATTTTTGAATTTTCCTTTTATATTTTATAACTGGATTTTAATATATTTATTTATATACACTACTGGCCATTAAAATTGCTAAAAGAAGGAATGCAAATAACAGAACGATATTTATTGGACACATACATTATAGTGGAAAGAGCAAGTGATTAGATTTACAGGAAATTAGGGTGTATAGATCTTGAGAAATCAGTACCCAGAGCAGCCACCTCTGGCTGCAATAACAGCATTTATCCGCCTAGGCATGGAGTCAAACAGAGATTGTATGGCATGTACGGGGATCTCAGTCCATGCAGCTTCAACACTATGCCATAGTTCATCGACAGTAGTGGATGGTGAGTGATGGCATGCCAATCGCTCGGCATCCATTGACCACATGATCTCAATTGGTGACATATCAGGAGAACGTGCTGGCCAGGGTAACAGTCAAACCTGTTCTCTATCAAGGAAGTTCAGAACATCCTTTTATGTGGTCGTGAATTATCCTGTTGAAACATGTGGTCGTGCATTATCCTGTTGAAACAAAGCATTAGGGAGGCTCGAAGATAGGGCAGAGCCACGGGCCTTAACACATCGGAAATGTAACGGTTGCTGTTCAAAGTGCCGGTAATGCGAAGAAGAGGTGATAGAGACGTGTATCCAATGGTACCCCATACCATCACTCCAGCAGATTGGCCAGTATGGCGATGTCCAATGCAAGCTGGCAATGCGCGCTCTCCACGATGCCTTCAAACACGGATGGTCCTGTATACAGAACCGAGATTCATCTGTAAAGATGACGTGATGCCATTCCCGCGTCCAGGTTCGTCGCTGATCACACCATTGAAGGCGCTCCTGTCTGTGACGCAGCGTCAATGGTAGCCGAAGCCATGGTCACCGTGCAGACAATCCATGCTGCTGCAAACGTCGTCGAACTGTTCGAGTAGAAACTTGTTGCCTTGCAAATGACTCCATTTCTCGACTCAGGGTTCGTGACGTGGCTGTACGATCCTTTGTGACCATGCGGATAAGATGTCTGTCTTCTCTGCTGTTAGAGATGGGGGGTCGCTGAGATCCTGCATGACGTTCCGTATGATTGTCCTGAACCCATCGATTCCATATTCTGCTAACAGTCATGGGGTCTCTTGACAAACGACGCGAGCAGCAATATTGCGGTACGATAAACCGCAATCCCGGTAGACTATAATCCTTCCTCGATCAAAGTCAGACACGTGCTGATAGACATTTCTTCTTCTTACACGAGGCATTACAACAACGTTCTTTGCCGAAAACAACGTTAAAACGGAAATTGAGTATGAGAAAACTGCTGTCAAATCTCTGGTTTTATACACATTGTAGATGTCGCTACTGTCGCCTGCTTTGTATGAATGAGCTGAAAATCGAATCATTTGCATATCACAGCAAGTTCTACCTGTCATGCAGAATTTCACGTGTGTGGTGTGCCGCTTTCCTGGTGTAGCAATTTTAATGGCCAGTAGTGTGTGTATATATATATATATATATATATATATATATATATATATATATATATATATATATATATATATATATATATATATATATATATACACACTGATTTTTGTTTTTTAAAGTTTTAATGTTGCTTGGGTTTCCAAATAAATAAATAAAATAATAATAATAAATGAATAAATAAATTTAAAAAAATAAATTAATTAAATATCTGTTTCAAAAACTTTATTCTTGGCGCAGCATGTCCGTTTTTGGACCTTGCGCCATAAAACGCAACCAACGAACCAAATTCCATGCAAAACATCATGATAGTTTTATACATGTTTTGAGGCATCAAGAAAAGAGCACATTGCAAGCATGCATTTAAAATCGAGATATTGGTCTTTCATTTGGAATGAAGGGATGGGGATTCATTGTATTTGACATCTAATAGCCGATAATTTATTACCAAAGGCGGCAATTAAGTGTTAGAATACTCGCCACAATTTTGCTTTCGGTGAAGTTTTCTTACTATCGATAGTGGTCCATATAAACGCGTCGTAATGAGGCACTTTAAGAAACCATCTCAGAGAAATGCCCATGTAGAAAGTAGAAGTGCAACAACTCCACCTGTTGTTCAACAGTGTCTATGATCAAACCCAGAACTTTCGACTCCGAAGAATATGGTCTTATCACTAGGCGAGGCTGACCTTAGGGACTCCATTGGAAGCACATCTCACCTTTTGTTGGTATTGCCAGCGCCTTAAAAAGTAAACATTATTTTTCTAATATCTTAAGCCTCATATATTCTATTTTCTAGGTAACCATAAATGCTATGTTTCGGCAGAGCTTTACACAAATGTATTTTATTTGTTTTCTCTTGGCTTTTCATGATTTAGAAAATGTTTGGCTGTTGCCTTTGCCAGCATATTTTTCTGGGCTTTCATCTACAAATGCCTGATAACCAATTATTTCATGAACTAACTCGTAAGCAATTCTATGAATTGTGGCATAGTGTTAAGTCTGAAAGAACTCATGCATGTCCTCAAATGTCTGTTCAAATTCATTGATAAGCAGACAAAGGCAATTATTTGTGCTTGGGATGATTTTGCTATGAGTTCTGATTTCTCACGATCTAAAATTATAAGTTTCTTAAAAATTTAATTTACTGATTTTCGCTTCCCATTATAATGTCTAATTAATATACCGCGCGAATTGATATTTCTATTATTTATATTTTTCCATATAGAGCATGTTAGATGGCGAAAGTGCATTTTAAAAAATATAGTACATTATAATTTATTTCTTTACAGTTTCGTAAGATGGCGACACTGTTTTTAGAGAGAATATGGCATCCACTCGTACTGAGTAATATTTTAGGACTTATTTTTACACTGCTATTTTGCTTCGACAGTTTAATTCTAAAACTCGCGATTAAAGTTAACGCTTGATTTATTCTTATTATATACAAGCACAGCAGTGCAGATGAGCTCCGCACTGTACATTTGGGGTTAACGGATTTGGAATATTCACCCATCACCAAAGGCCTCGTAATTTTGAACCAAGGTCAATTGACGAGGTCACACCTAAGCTGTCCCTCTCCTCTCCCCATCCACGCCACATCAGCGAAAGAACTTTGGACATCATTTATTAACGTGGACAGATCCCTGACCCACGGAACTCCAGCAACTTAGTGAGGGAGAGTGTACGTGGTCACCATACCAACCACTGCCCGCGTCAAATGATGCTTCAATTCGCTGGTCTTAACGGGAAGCTGCGTAAACCTACTGAGCCACTGGAGCTCTTTATTTTCATTACAGACATAATTTTCCTAATTGTACATATTTTATAGTTACATTTCTTAGTAATTTCTTAGTTATTCGCATATCCATATTGAACTACTGACCATTAAAATTTGAAACACCTAGAAAGAATGATCTTAATATCAAAATCAAATGGTAGAAGAGGTTGGAATATGAAAACAATTAAAATTGCAGCGTATTTGGATTACTCAAGAGGGACATCTGAGTCATTGCATAAGAAAAGTTTTGCAAGGTACTTCTTATTCAAAATTCGCTTTGTAAGGTCGGAGCTTTCTCAGAATATCGTGTTATACCTCCAATATAAAACGAAGAATAAGAAAAAGAAATGCTAAGCAGAGCAAATGTCGGAATTCAATAGAAACAGGATCATTGTCTATAGAGATTATGGATTACTATTCCATGATGTTGTCACTTGGACTAGTCAAAATCTAACTTGGGTCATATATTGCTGAGGATCATTCTAAAGGGCATGAAGAATCTCAAGTAACCCTGCATGTCATTCAGCCTCCCATGACAAAGGCCTAAATGGACAGACATTTTGAGGTCAGCATTGCAAAACCGTTCATTAACAACATGGAATAATAATCAGAAATATTGTTTTGCATCATGCTCAGTATATACTTGTAAGACATTTTCAGTGGCACGGGCAATCAAACATGGAAACAGTTTTTAGGCTCCCTTTGACAATGCTGCACAGAAACAGATGGTACCACTGATGTGCTCAGTGACAAAGTTGGTTAATAGAACAGTAGTATAATGTCGCTTTTCAGACAGCATCCCAATTCTGTGAAGAATTTTGTTGGCCGTATATGTGTCAGGATGCTCCGTGAGCGTTCGTCGCTGGATTGCATTCGATCTCACCATAGGGATCTTGTACCGGGTGTGGTGATATGGACAGCTATTGGGTACACAACACACACATTTTAAGATTAGAGAGGCTAAAGGGGTGATAGATACATCTCTGGATCTTAAGACTAAAGATTGTGCCCTATTTTGAGACCTGTGGAACGCCATCTTTCAGTATAAAAATGCAAATACACATGTTGCATGTGATGGTCTAACATTCCTCGATACAGAAGGTATTCGATTATTGTCCTAAACTGCATGGTCTCCAGACCTTCCATCGATTGAAAATATTTGTTCATGGGTTGCTGAGATTCTGGCTTGCTATCCCTCTCCAGTTATTATGATTGATTAGAACTAGGCATAGTCTTGAAACAGAATAAAATGAGCTGTTAGCTTCTGTCACCCAACTCCAGTTCATGTGTCTCAATGTTTAACAACTGGCAGAGAGCCGTTCTAACTGCCAATGGCGGAGACTGTTAAAACGATTTTCACTCTTTGTAAATACTCAAACTGTTTGGAGGTTTAACCATTTTTTTAATGTAATCTGTTTACCTGCAACAAATACCCTTTTTTTTATTTAGCTTCCTACATACTGTTGCAATTTTAATTAACCAGTGTGTGTGAATCATGGTGTATTAAACTATATTAGTAATTTGTTTGCCAATCAATACAACTTCTTGAGGGAGAATATCAATACAATATCATGTTTGATTTGTCTACATTGTGGATTTCATTTGTGGATTGTGGATTGGATTTGATTTGTCTACATTGAGGATACTACAGATGGATTGACTACATTGTGGATATAGATGTGGATTTCGAATCTTATTCTCTCTTTCTTTCCATCTGGAAATTCCTTTTGATTTGTTGAATTGTGTCCAGAACAATTATTACACATTACTTTTATTTAAGAGACTTTATAATTCTGGATTGAGTTTGTGCCTGAGTGTATGAATATTTAGCTTCCTTATGAAGCAGGCTGATTTCATTTGGAGAGTTATATATATAAATTAAATATTTTTTAAAATAGGTCAAATTATTTAACATGTGATCTCAGTATTATACTCTATAATTGAAATAAAAATCAAATTATACACAAAACTCCTTGTTGGTTATAAGTTTTCGATTTCTTGATTTTACTAGCATAGAGAAATTCCAGATGGTCTGCTTATCGCTCAGCGGTCACTTCTTTTTTTTTTTTTGCGCGCGAGGACTAATTAGACCAACACCTGCGTTTTAAAGTGGATTCCGAACCACTGCAAACATCCAAATCCCAAATGGGGCATGAATCCACGAACTGTTACCCCAAGCCAAGAACCTAACCATTTGATCACCAGCTAGGATCTGAAATAAGCGAATATTGAGTACTCACCAAAATTTGCAAGAACGAAGTTAAAAGAAAACTAAAAAATAAATATGCTTTTGCATACTTATTTTTAGTTCACTTTTAATTTCTAAATAACTGCTAAGACTAACTGCACTTTTAACTTCTCAATCCCATAGAGAAATACATAAATAAAGTCATTTGTCCATAGCCGTTTTCATTACCGGGGGCTCTGGGGTGCGAAGTATAGGTCCTGGTTAGGTGATCATCATAACACGAGAACCCCCATTGTTTAATTCCCAAGCATGCTTGATGCTTAGTTTCATCGATCCATTGAAGGGATGAAAGTTAAGCCCATCTTGTACAGCCCGAACATGCACCTTGTAGAAAAAGTATAATGGACAAAAATGTGTAAGTTTATATAGCCATCCCTTATTAAGTTAGAAAGAAATATTTTATACTTCTGTGAAAGAGTTAAGAATGATAACATACAACTTTCAAAATTATTAATTAAATCGTCTGCATTTTTTATTTTAATATACGTGCAGGTTAAAACTGGAATAGAAAGTCCTGTGGTTGCTAAATAACAAATTTAAGCAAACAGATTATTTTAATTTAACTGGATTATGTATAATCTTAATAGAAATTGGCATTTTATATCTTTACAATAAATAAATATATAACTCAATCCCAATTTTCAATTCAGTAAAATTTTAGAAGTTATAATCTTTCCCACTAAACTATAAAAATAAAAATGAGTTTTCGAATGTAACATGTTATCCAAAATCTGAAGATTATGCGCCATATTTAGATAATACTTATGTGGAATTTTTATTTGTGAAATAAATAAGCGCGAAGCACTCGGGCTTCTCATTTGAAATACAATAAGAATAATTTATTTTTGTTTCTTAGCAAAATCAGCACAAGAATTAATTAATTTAATGATTTAAGAGTAAAATTGTTTCGGTGAATACAAAGAATATTCAAAAATTCGCAAATATTTTCAATCCATATTGTAGGAAAATTAAAATTTTATACAAAATTTATCACAGGACCAATTAATATGTATTGATCAATGAAGATTAAATATGTAGTAAATAAAAGGTTGAAATCGTGACTAATAACACTTTGGCAGCCTAAAGAGAAAGACATTCTTTTGAGTGGGAGATTACAGATTCGATACCAGAGCGTCGAAAATTATTGCGTTCAGCTGGTTTACGGTTTTGAAGAATTTCGTTAGGCCTAATTTCTGTCCACTAGTATGATAGGAAGAGAAGTGTGCCAAATAGAGTATCGAGTTCGTTAAACAACCGTAAATGAAAATTATGAGGCCTTTGATATGTTTATATCGGCTAAAATAGGTGATATAAAGGAACATAAATAATGAAAAACCGAAAACTTTTTTTTTATTATTTGTAATAAATTTTGAATAGTTCGTTTGTCAAACAACTTTCATTTTTTTTTTACGCATAAACAAGTTTGACCTAAAACCATAGTCTCAACAGAATTCCGAACAAGGGGGAGTTTTGCCTGTTTCTGCCGATAGAGAAGCAGCTAAACACAGCCAGTCGTTTCGTAAGTTTTAATCACGGTCAGGTGACGAGGTTAACATCTGTGCTGGTATCCAGTAAAGAACATTACGACCACAACTTATTTTACGCGATCCAGTCGCAGCTAGTGAAGACGATGGATCTTCGATTGATGCCTTCCTAAATCAGGATACTTCGGCCTAAGTGAGAGCCAAGGTCACGAAACATAAGATTCTGAGACCAGCTCACCTTGGTAACGTGCAATTTGGATTCGATAATAAAATACCACGAAATAAATTCGATACGCATCAGAATATGATTTCTCGTTCATAAATCCTGCTTTCTTGTTAATGTGAATTTTTAATTAGTTATGATTTGAATTGAAATAGGTAGTGTCATAATGTATTCGTAAATTACTCCTAAGATTTTTTTGAATAATGTGAATCAACTCAAAAGAAATACACAGCTGGCCATCCAAATTGCAACACCAAGAAAGACAAGAGATATCACAACAACATTTATTTTGTAGATAACATGTTGACCAAGTATCAAATGATTAAATTTATAGACTTCTGTGAAGTGTGCTTCCTGCCGAAATCAGAAGCCAGAGTAGCCGCCATTGTTGGAGATCACCGCTGCCACACGCCTCGGCATTGATTCAAAAGAGACTTTGGATGTGTTCTTGGGGTACAGCAGACCAAGCAGCTTCCACACGTTGCCAATGTTGATCTGGTGTGGCAGCTGGGATGTAATCTGGGTCAATCGTTGAGCAACCATGGACCACATGTTTTCTATTGGCGAAAGATCCGGAGAGCGTAGGCGGCATAAGGAAGCAATTCAATCTGGCGATTGACGAAGAACCCTTGGACAATGCGTGCCACGTGTGATCGCGCATTATCCTGTTGAAATATGGTTGATGGGCAAGCTCCTGAAGGCTAAGGAAGGACAACTGGTTCCAACACCTCGGAGATGTAGAGATATAGCGCTGGCTGTTTAAAGTACATGCGATACGTATTAGAAGAGTGCGAGAGTTATATCCATACCATAATACCCGGTGCAGGACCAGTGTGGCGGTGCATAACGCAGCTGTTCAGCATCCTCTCTCCATGGTGTTTTCAGACTCGAATGTGAAAGTCGTGGTATTGCAGACAGAAACGTGGCTCTTCAGTAAAGACAATTTCATTCCATTCTGCCATCCACATCCTTCTTTCATAGCACCATTGGCGGCGGAGACGTCTGTGGCTCTGCTTCAAGGGTATATGAAGCACTGGACGTCTGGCAGACAGACCACTCTGCTGTAAATAACGCGTCGAAACGCGCAGACACTGAATGTGCTGTGCCGTGGTTCGTGATGTGGTTGAGCGATCCGTCACTCTCATGCGAACAACTTGCCGTGAAGTGGTGCACTCAGGTGAATGGGATCGAACACGTCGGTCCGTCATACCCTCCTGCATTTAACGATCACATAGCCGCATTACAGTTGTTTGGTCTCGTCCATTACAACTATCGATTTCCCTGGAAGATAATCCACAATATCTACAGGCCACTATCCTTCCTCTGTCGAACTTGGATACGTGATTAAAAAATTATCGCTGTTTTCTACAAAGCATAATTGATCGTAAAAATCATTAAAATAAAAAAAAAGAAAAGAAACACAATTGCAGAACTTGAAATTGTTGGAATCCCCAAGCCTTAAGTAGCGCTTTGAAGTATATCACAGGCGCGCGTGATGTGCGCTGCAATTCTAATCATTTGCATATCTCATCTCCGCTAATGCATGTTGTAAATGTCATGTTATCTGCATGCTTCCTTCCGGGTGTTGCACTAACGGTGGCCAGCAGTGTATATTCAAATTAATAGTGAAATTAATTCTCTAAAATAAGAAAATTTACTATTAAGATCTAATACATTATTTCACACGAAAAACTTGTGATTTTAAAATTCCCTTTATTGGGCTATAAATTAAAGCGAATGAATATAAAATCACTTGCAGTTTAACCTTAGCAAAACGATTATGGGGTCGAAGAGTACGGGTAATATAATCCTAATAATTTTGGATACTTTTAAATCTTAAATTTCGCCAGAGAGTTTTGAGAAAAATTTTTGGCGTTTTTTTAAAGTAAATAATGAAAAGGAATATTTTGTATGGGATAATCGTATTTGAGTTTATAACTAAACATTAAATTCGCAATGATATTCAAAAACTGATTTTTTTCTAAGATTGATGAGTAGGTGAATTTAATGGTATTTAAACTGTTTGTATAAATTTAAATGTGAACGAAAAATACTTATGTGTTCAAAAAGAAAAAATATTATTTCCTAGTTAAAAAAAAAAAGAATATGATCTGCTATATAAATTTGAATACTGTGTTACACTCTCATTTCAATTTTAAGAATACAGTTTGATAATACCCAAATTACGTGACACAATATATAGCATAAACTTATTTTATATATTAAAGTATTTCTTTCACTAATCTGTTTTTAATTTTTAAACAAATGTTTCACGCTTTATTCAATAACAGTTTTTCATTAAATACTGATATTTTAAATGCGTAATTTTGTTAAATAAAAGTATATATTTGGCTTAATTTTTTTTTTATGTAATTTAAGAATTTCTTTCAAAACATATTTTTAAATTATAATCGAAATTTTTCCATATATATATATATATATATATATATATATATATATATATATATATATATATATATATATATATATATATATATATATATATATAATTATTACATTACAAAAAACTTGATAAATTAAATTGAACTTGAAAATATAAATTGAAATTCCAATATTATCAGATATTACAGTTTATAATACAACTTTTTTAAGGAAGTTGTAGAAAGTATTGAACAATTTGTATTTATAACAAAGAAAAATTAAAGCAACTGATGTGGTCTTGAGTATAAAAATACAGAATATATAGATTTATATAATTTGCAGTTTTAATTATTAATAAAACAAACTGCATTTCAACTTAACGTTTACCGCAAAAAAAAACCTACGAAAAATACGTTTTAAAATTATTATTTGAAAATAAATTTAAAAATAAGTGTGAAATTACTGAAAACTTAACATTTTACCAGCGAAAATGCCATTTTTATTGGAAATTTCGTTACCCTAGTCATACTTTATAACACATAACTAAAATAACTGAAATTAGGGTGATTAAAATGCATGTGTGTGTGTGCAAATAAATACGATAGTAAGAGAAAACGGACTGAAAGAATGGCGTGTTAGCTAAATAAAATTTAGTAGTGCATTGAAATTTAAAATTTTTTGATAATGAAGTTATTTAATTATTTTACAGTTAATGAACTTAAAAATATATTCTATGATGTAAAGCTGCTTTTTTTATTCTAGAAATCGCAAGTTGAAAAGATTATTAACTTTTACACAAAAAATTATACTTTAAATTGATTAAACTGTAAATGAGAATCAAATGTTGAATTCTCCAAACTACGAGGTTCATTTAAATTTTTCCCCCACAAATGAATTTTACACTGTCACAACTCTTTTTCCTTTCAGCAGAAATAATTTTCTCCCAAAGAGAAATTCTTTTTAGAGAGTATTCGCCAAATCTTGCACAACGCTAAGCGAGGTCAGGGAAAAAGAAATACGAACTCTTCAACAACCCATCGCCAACGATTGCAGCATAACATCGTCTTCAGAAAAACGGAAGATGAAAAAACTAAGCCTGTACTTGGTATGTCAAAAGATGCAGAGGAAATCTAAGATTATATTTATGATTCTGGGTCATAGGCATAAATATCAAAACTAATATTAAGGTATAAAACTTCAAATTACGGTTTAGTAAAATTATTTTTAAAAAAAAGCACGGAACTGTTTTTCAGTTTACTGGAACAATGGGTATGTTAATATAAAATTACTACGTTTATTCTAAAATTCAAATATTATAAGGAATGAAATAATTTAGCAAATATAGTATGTATAGACTCTTATGTATTAATAATGAAATATGTTGCCATACCGTATAAAAACATCGTAAAGCGGGGCAGAAGAACTTTTTAACGAAGTCGATTCAGCTCCATTGAAGGTTTTATCAGCTTCCTGATTAGAGACGAAAGTGAAAAAAAGAAAAAGCAAACAGAACCGGTTAACAAGGTGATAATGTCATAAATCATGCCATTTATTCTTTTATTTTGATTTTTTAAAATCTTGATAATGTTAAAATTAATGCGAAGTTAGTAATCATTGTGTGATATTAATTATATTAGCAAACATTTAAAAATAACACAATACGTTATAATTGCAAAAAAAAAAAAAAAAAAAAAAAAAAAAACGAACGGAAATTGTGTATAACACTTACTGTGGTTTAAAAATAGTAAGAGTACTTTTTTATGTATTATTTTCTTAATTTTATCAAAAATATTAAAATACTGTAAGATGTTTTTAAAGAATTTTTTTTTATTTTCTTATAAAATTTTTAATTATTTTAAAATTACTGTTCACATATTTTGTTTCAAAACTTTAAAAATAATTTACTCTTTATGGGACATTTCATTAAGTTTTCATCCCCTTTTTTTCTCTAAGAAATATCCTAATTTATTTCCCCGACACTTATTTTTTATTCAGTTTTTAAGTGCAAAAATCCGCGTTGATTAACATAAAAGAGTTAAGAACTTGCTTAGCTCCCTATAGAGAGGTTTTAATGGAGTTAGAAAAAAAAGCTACAATCGGAAAGAAATGTGAAGATGAACCAAGTGAGGAAGACATTTTGTCCATTAAAAGAAAGCGACTCCTATCTGACAGCGCGGATGAGTGTTGAAAGATTACATAATTTTACAAAAGTCTTTCTTGTTTTTGTTGGAAAACAGTTTTTTAGTTTAGTTTTTGTTTCATTTTTTTATGTTGTTGTTGTATGAATATGAAAACGTCATTTTTTATCATTTTTATAAATGAACTCTTCAATTCAATAAAAATAATTTATCTTGTCTTTTGTATTTATTGGTCTCCATATAACGCGGTACGAATGATGTGATTTGTACTAATTCTGAGTTTCTTATAGCGCGGTTTCCATACAACGCGGTACACGCTCACCGCGTTATAGGAGGGTTAACTGTATTTAAATTCTCAATAATAAATGAGATTACAGAATTCGTTTTCCAAATTCCTTGAATGGTAGTTTATGTATTTAAATTTCCAATAATAAACGAAACTATACAAAGTTGTTCAATCTTTCAAATAATTCCAGATTTGTTTCCTGAATTTAATAGTTATCATAGAAATTGTTAAATTAGAGGAATTGTACATATTTTTGTATAAACTATGATATTCGAAAAAATATAACTGTCATTTTAAGTGTAAATGTTCGACGTAATGTATAAAATTGTTAAATGAAATATGAAAATTTCTAATCTAATGATTTGAAAACATACCGTATATACCGTTAGTTTAACAATTTGAAATCGGGGAAAACCCAGATTTTTCATGCAGATTGTCGCCCTTCTGAGTTGGTTATCATATTCTAATACCAACGTCTCCTCCACTTGTTGAATGTATTTTCGCCAATTTAGCGAGGCTGCGACTGTAAAACTCAGTTTTACCGGCAATGACCAATGAGAATTAAGAAAAAATATTCAAGTATTTACAAGTGTTAACATTTGCACCAATAGGTGGCGCTTCATTGTGATCTAGTGTGTGGACAATTGTTCGCAAAATGGAAGGTGGCTTCGTTTCTTTCTACTGTTGAACACTGGGTGCGCTTCAGCCTTTTTATCGAAATGAATGCTTGAGAATTTTCTGTGAATTTTTATTAACTGCGATACCTTTGAATTCATAAAAATAAACTTTTGCACGAAACATCAAAAATTACATTTAAATATATGCACGATAATGTCAATTTTAAAATACGATGTTCTAACAAAAACGTTTAATTTTAACGAACTTGATGGTGTCAGTAATTGACACAATTTACGATTTGAACAGACAAAACACCAAAAAAGAAACTCTTATTTCAGTGATTTTTTTCTGCATGAGTGAACTGATTTCTTGTTTGATTCCAACATATAAATATCAATTTGAAACTCTCTCTCTCTATTATTATAAGCGTTTAATCAGTAATTTCTATTTATAAATTTGCTCTTTTCATATTTCACCAGTCAACGTATCTTCATACAAATCGTTTTAAAATCATTTAATTAAGCAGTGGCAAAGATATTCGTTCACATGGAACCAAATTCTTCATACTACACCACAAATATTGAGTGCAATTTAAAAAAAATTATAAATATGGAAAGTTTGTGTTAAACAAACCTTTCTCTCAGTGTAAAGCATGATGGATTTGGATTATTACAGTACATTTATACGAACCTCTAATTTACGAAACTCACGATTTGACGAACTAGCGAAAGGTCCTTAACATGGTCTCATACAGATGCAATGTTTATTTTAACTATCATTTACTAAAATTTTAAAAAATCTCTTGCGAACTCATTTTTATGGACCTTTTGTTTGCATTTTAATAGCCTGATTTTTTTTAATTTTATGGTTGAGAAAATTAGATCAATGTTTTTATTGGAAAACGTAAATCCTTTGAATTGCGGGTAACTAACTGCTGATGATTTTTTTATGCAATTTATGTGGTATTTTAACAGTCTCATTGCTCATACTTCAGAGCATGATCAATAACTTCAAGAACAAAATGAAAAATAAAACCTTCAGATATTGAACAGGAATAAGAAGATGCACACAATTTCCTAATTTGCAAAACAAGTAGATAAATGTATTTTTTGAAAAAAAAATAATAATAATAATAATAAAAATAGTGAAATACTTTTCTACAATGACAGGAATAAAAAAAATATTTAAATTGTTGTTGTTGCTTATGACACTTGGACAAGCCAAGCTCGCTATGCCTTTGGCAGTGCGAATTAAGTCAAAGGGAGAGCCTTTCGTTTGGATCAGAGCACCATGAAGGTGAAAGTACGACTTTGCTCTTTTTAAGGTGACCCGTAAGTTAGAACCACCGTCAGGTGACGAGGCCACACCTGAGCTGGCACCCTCCTCTCCACATCCACGCCACACCAGCAGAAGGACAAATTTTTAAATTTTGGAAAATATTTAAATGCAGTTTAGAAGCATAAAAAATAAGTGATTATTTTACCAGATTCTTCATGAATAAAATTAAAGTAAGACACTTGTTTTTAAAAATATATTAAATTTTACTCATGTTCTTTGAAACCTGTATTTTGAAACAATAATTTAAAGAGCACAGTTTGCAGACACTTGTTTTTAAAAATATGTTTCATTTTGTTCATGTTTCTTTTTTCTAACTGTAATTTATAGAGAGCAGTTATACATATACAGTTTTAAGACCTAACACTATTTTTCTATTTTATGAAATTTGGATTTTGGGGACCATTCCACTAGTCCCTATGAGTTCGAAAAAACGAGCATCTACTTTTTTATTGTAAGGAATAAATTAAACAGAATGATGCAACTCCTTACAATTATAATCCTTAGAATAATAAGGATTAATATAACAATGTAAAATGTAAATGCAGTAAAATTGAGCTTTTGTAAAACATTTTGCAAAATAACAAAAATTTAAAAAATCATTGATTTTCCTCTTTTAATTGTAACAGGGCGGAACTTATTCTAAGCCATCATGAAACAAGAAAAATTAGAGTTTTTCACATTTATTTAGAATTTTTAAGACTAAACATGGTCAAAAGTAAAATCTCCTTTATTTATGCTCTAAAAACTCCCTTGAATTATGTTTAGATTGTCATTTATTGAAACTGCATCACATTCTGTGAAGAAGTCATTGTATAGGCTAATAATATGATGTTTGTTTATCCCTCAATGGTAATTTTTTTTTTTTGCACTCAAGGGCTAACAATGAGATGGAAAGGCAGTGTCCACATATTTTCGATATTTTGTATTTTTAACTCATTTTTTGAAGAAATAACTTTAAAAGAAGCAAGTAATGACACAAATAACTCATTATCTTTCCTAATTTTTTTCATTCAAATAGTTTTAATTTTCCATAAATTTATTTATAAATCCCTTAAGAAGAAAGTTATTCACCCTAAAATCCTGATTTAGTCATTACCAAATACAAAGCGATAAATGAACAGAAATGAAGGCTTCCTGGGCCTCTAATAAAACCCTTTCTTAAATAATATTAAGGATATGATATCTTTAAAGGTCAATGACACCATCTTGACATTCTTGTCCAAACAAATCCCATCTTAAATTAAAGTCTACGAGGAAAAGTAAGCACAATGATACTCTTCTCAAGATGAAAAACTGTCAATGATTAGTACTAAAACTAACATTTTTTAATGGAAGAGTTATAACAGGATATATTCACATACTGCAAAGGAGGAAACCCCATAAAACTTTCTAGCAACCATGTCAACAGATGAGAATCCAAAAAGCAGAAATACAACAGTTTCCCGTTGCTTAATAGCGACTATGATTGAAATGGTGACATAACATTCGGTTGTGTGTGTGGACGCAGTTTCATTATTATATATTAGTGAAATTTTAGAAAGTTAGAAAATGACATGATATTTTTATCTACTAACCCCAAAAATCAAAGCATAAATTATCAACTGAACTTCTGTTAAAAAATTTTGAAAAATACACTATTTATAATTTAACTTTCTTGATCAAAAGTAATGAAATCAATTATTTTTGCAATGTAATCCTCCTTTAATATTGTAGCTAGTTTATTTATTACAGTATAAATTATTAATAAAATATTCGCCAAACATGTTTAGTAAGCAAGAAATGTTTCATTCAAACTACTCAATACTAAATTTTTCAAAAAAATTTTTTTGTAAATTTTTTTTTATTAGATTTGGTTTGGTTATGTTCTATTGTTATTTTTGCACCCGAAGACTAATTAGATTAGATCATAGAGTTTAACGGGGATTGCGACCCACTATAAACATCAAAGACTGTGTTACGATTTAAACCCATGAATAGTTGAGCCAAAGCAAGAGCATTTATCATAATCGATTTGCTTGTCGCTCAGCAGTTATTTATTGCTTATGAGGGCAAGTAAGTTTAGTTAAAACATGATGTCTATAGTAAGATTAGTTGCTAATTAACAGGGTAGCACCAGTATCTAAGTCAGTCACAAACATGTTATTGGTACAATCACTTTACTTAGGGATATAAACACCTTTGAAACCTGATATTACAAACAATATTTTCCCTGCAGATATTGCCATTTTGCAATCAATAATATTTTTATTTTTGTAAGTGCACATAAATGCCACACTGATAAAAATATAATTTTTTAATACATAAATACAAGACTTTGTCTTAAAAAAATTTTAGAGATATGAAGTATTTAAAACTAGAACTGCTTTGCTAAATATTACTGACAAAATCCAATGATTATAAATAAAATTGTTTTATTTTAACAATTTATCATGCTACTATTTAATTTTCTTGAAATTTCATAAGAAAAATAATCATGATTCTCACAAACTACAAAATATTTGACATACAAATTTATTTTTCTTTCAAAACATACTTAGATTTATCAAAAGTATGAAACACATAAAGGCCAGGTTGATACAAGTTAAATAGTTATTGTAATCTAAATTAAAAACTGCACAACAATGAAATACATATTGTCATAAAACACACACACACAAATGAGCTATAAATTGCATAGATGTATATAAATAAAGCAAAAATTGCATAGTTTAAATACAACCCACAATGGTTTTTTTTTATAAAATCTAAAAATATTACATTGAGTAGTGAGAATAAATAAAATATATTAAATTCTTTTAACATGTGGACAGTTATCAAATAGAATAAACTTGAAAGACAAATCAATCTGCATGCTTTTGCATATAACTTTAAAAAAAATATTTGCTACTAACATTACAGAAGTAAAACATTTTGAATCACACTTTGAAGTATTTTAATAATTGTTTATCAATATTTAAATGCATCCATGATTATTTAATAAACCATACTTTCGCATAGTAAAATGAGAACTAAGTGTAACATTAAATAAAATTTGTAAACCACATTATTTATAAGATATAAGTCATTCTTTGTTTAATTTCAATAAATTTCTACAAAATAAGAACAGAAAAGCTAAATAAAAATAAGATATAAAAATGTATGAAAGAAAAGTGTTGTAGAGTTATGAATACGATTCAGAAAGTTCAGATTACATTATAATTAACATACAATTTACTTGATAGTTGAGAACATTCAAATAAAGTATAACTTCACTTGAATAAGTTTCATTTATCACAGAAGCTCCTAATAAATGCTAATAGTATGGATGAAAGTGTGAATATATGAAAAATGATAAATGCTCATTTTTAATTCTGAACAAAAGTCACAAAAATTGAAATATACTGTGAACTCAAAAAAAATTAAAAAGGTCAATAAAATTAAAAATAAAGCTGCCAATGAATATATAGAAAAAATCCTATTATGAATACATGAAACCTAAAACTGAAAGTAAATTCAAAGTAGAAAATTTTTATTTAAATTTCCATTCTGAAGTCCAAATTTTAACAGTTTACCAATATAATTTGTAATTAAATTCTCTTTAAAAACTAAATTTATTTTAATCTTTATGTAGAAAACGTACATTTGTACATATGAACAAAATGAATTGAGAAAATTATTTTGTTAGACAAAACATGCAAAAATTTAAATAAAAAAGACTATAAAATGTTTATGGTATAACTTAGATTATCAAAATTAAATTTAAGTAAACTTC
Source organism: Latrodectus hesperus (assembly GCA_037975125.1). Classification (NCBI taxonomy): domain Eukaryota; kingdom Metazoa; phylum Arthropoda; class Arachnida; order Araneae; family Theridiidae; genus Latrodectus; species Latrodectus hesperus. The sequence continues at coordinate 21,109,743 of CM075855.1, read as the reverse complement.
ACATAACATTTTAGTTTAATATGCATATTTTCTTTCTTACTTTACTAACCATAATACATTTGATTCAATGATAGTATAAAAAGTAAATTTCCAAATTTTTTTACTGGGTAGTAATAAAAACTTATATATAGCTTAATAATGTAAAAGTTTCTGAAATATTACTTGTGTTATTTTCTATGGACATAGATCCTAGATTTTAACACTGATGTTTAAAAAGAATTTCATTATTCCATGGCTAATATAGAATTGCAAAAAAATGTACAATTTATTCCAAGAAGAATCACATGAAATCATTTTTAATAGCAAAGAACTACTTTTTTTATCACAAAAAAAATAAGCTACAACAAATTAAATTTCTCTTTCTCTCTTTAACTTCATATATAAAAACATTCTTAATAATAGAGCAAACAAGATAAAGATGCATCAATTAATATGTACACAGTTTTAATTTCAAATTCATTAAATGCATAGAAAATTTTCTCCGGCAAATTGATAGAAAAACTATTTGCACAAGTTTCTATTGATCATTTATATCATTTGGTTTTCTATTTATATTTTACACAAACTTTCAATTTACATGAAACGAAATATAGAAAAGATTATATGATAAGCAATTTACTTTAATATAAAAGGCAAGTATTTAAATTTATAAACAAAAGCTTTTTAGCTTACGCAACTGCATTTATAACTCTTTTTAGAGGATGTACAATTTATTTGAAACTATCAAAAAGAAAAAAATAATGCACCCTTCTAGATCTTATTACATAAAATTAAATTTTTGTAGCTGATTGTCTCAAAAATAAATAACTCATAAGTTAAAATTTGCAGCTTTTTAGAATTAAATATTTAAAGATACACATATCATATTGTATATATTAAAAAAATTCTAACTATTTTTTTTAAAAATATTAAATAAAATTAGTTATGAAATGACAACAACTTGAAAAACAAATGTTCAAAAAACTTAAAAATAGTAACACAAAAAATACTTTGGTATTTGAAATTTTTTGAGTCATTATTAGTAATATTACCCCAAATTACAGATCAATAACTAAGCAATGTCAACACATTAAATGTCACCATACATTTTTAACTATGTTAACAATCAATATAAGAAATTTAAATCTTATCTCATAGGACTTTCAATAAAAAAATATCACTGGGAAAAAGTCTAAACAAAATTAATAAAATACTTTCAACAAGAACATATAACAAAAGCTTAGCTAGAATATACTTCCATTACAATTTTCCATATTTCTTGCTAGAATTTTTTTTCACTCAAATTACACACTGCGCAACACTAGAAATATATTCTTTACTAAGTAAAAACATTTTACAGCACTCTAGATCAGCTTTTTATTACTATATGCAATCAAAAGAAATGAAGATTTATTAAATTATTCAATCACAAATGAAGGTATTTTTTAAATATGTTTTTTTTAAAAAATAAATGTAATTTGAACAGCAATCACTTTAAAAAAATGCGTACATTTAAAATTAGTTCATTTATAAGTCAAATATAAACAAAATATTCATATTATAAATAATATTCTACCATCATTTTAAAAATTATCAAAAATCATTAAATACAATAATTCAAATCAGTGCAGTAAGAATTACTTTTCTATTACTGATTATTACTTGACAGTTTCATTTAAAGTTATATTTTAAAAGTGTATTGAAATTAAATCAACCGTGATTCATTACCCAGATGTTTTTTGTTCACAGCTTAGCAGTAGGTAAAGGTATTCGATTATTAATATGGTTCTGTCTCTTAAAAGATGGTAAAATTTGCTCTGTAAAAGAAAACCACAAAAATTTGTAAGGTTTGTTATATATATATATATATATATATATATATATATATATATATATATATATATATATATATAAGGTGTACACATAAAAGAAAACTTTATTACTACTTAAAAAAAACATCTTCCATAAAAAATAAATTAAAGTTTTAGTTTTGAAGCAGCAAAATATATTTGGAATGGAATAGCTAGAATTTATACTTTTATCTAATTTCTCCAGGGACAAAAAATATTTTAAAACAGAAAGATCTTTTAAATATTTGGATATTACATTTTAAAAATCTTAGTAAGTCTCTACTATTTTTAAGCATTACAGAATTACAAATCTCATGCATTAAAACATTACAAAATCAATAAAATATTTAATAAGATAAACAGTTTTATAAACTTTCCACAGCCATTTTTCCTAATGCATAAAGTTAAAAAAACAATTTCTTTATTCAAATTTTAAGTAATTAATTCTCAGAGGCTTAAAATATCAAGTTTTCAGCTTAGATAATATTTCTTAATATTTTTCAAGTCTCATAACATCTAACAAGTTGTTTGAAAAGAAATTTGTCAGCTAGAACACAACATATTAATTCATTATGTGTTTTAAAAAAATCATAATTTATTTTGACAATTCTTAAAAGAGTGTTGAAAATAATAGATAAACCAAATGAAATGAATTTTGTACAATGTTTATACCACAATGGAAAATAAAATTGAATACAATAATGACTGTACAACAATTAAGAAACTGTATATAAAGTGAGGTAATACTGCCATTTTGAAGAACTTGAAGGGTCTTCATGTACTTTTTTAAAGTCAAGTTTTGTATGCCCCATAAAACACATGAAACGTTATTTGAACACATTTAAAAGTTTCATCAATGAAGAATTGTTCTCAATTTCATTGAGGATTATCCTTACAAGATAATCATTGTTTTGCATTTAACCAAGTAGTATTCATGCAAATAAGAAATAATTAAATGCAAGTGGAAATAACTGAGCAAAGAGAAAAATTGCACTCCATTACATTAGATTTGACATTAGACATTAGCCATTACATTGACATTAGATTTTGTTTGGTTTGTCCATTGCACAACAATTTTTTTAATATGAGGGCAAATTAGACAAGGTCTAGTTTAAAGTGGATTCTGCAGTACAAAGCGGCAAGCCAAAGAGGAGATTCAAACCTACAACCTACTTGAATCATTAGATGCAAACATAGATAAATAGGGAACTGATGGCAGCAGATATGGTAGAACATTCTATATCATAATAAATGGATTTACAAGATAATAAAGATCTTGAAATATTCATTAAACTTCCATGGTTTCAATTACCTTTGATTCCAGATACAAGCATTATCATTAGTGCTATGAATGTGATGAACATCTGAATGTGCAGTGAGCATGCAAACAAATTGTGCTTCTGGCTAATATCATGGTAACCAGATTAGTTTGAAAATATCATGGGAAAAAGTCAAATTATTCTCTTAAGCTTTCTATATTAGTGTTAAACTTAGATAATGGTTTGGAGTAAAATTGCACACCTTTCCACATTCCTTATCAATATGTAATGCACAATTTTTAGTAACATTTCAACAAGACAAAGGATGCTCAAAAGTAGTAAATATGTTGTATATATTAGAAATTATATATTTATCTAAAATAAAACATTTAGGACAAGTCTTTATTCTAATATGTGTATATAATTTCTTCTTGTACACAGAATACACTATGTTATAAAATTCTAAATCAAGATTTAAGAATCCTCAACAAACAGATCACTTGTAATATTAGTCTTATGAAGTGTTCCAAATTTTATTCAAAATATTGTTTAAAAACTGAAATTTTACATAACTATGCATTAAAAATAAAGTAACTTACCTAAATCAAGTAATATATTTGTCAGACTGGAGTGACAAGGAAGTATCAGAACTTGACCATTCCTAATTTTGAAAATAATAAATTAAAAATCTCAACATTAAAAAAAAATTAGTAGCATATAGTAGAATTATTAATGCATAATATATACATATTTTGTTACTTCTAATGGATCACTTAATGTTATATTTGAATCATCCTATAAATGTAGATTCATGATTTAACATTAAAAAAATTATTAGTACTGGAGATAATCCACTAAATTTCGATATTCTGAACACTACTACAACATATTTAAAATAGAAATATTATCAATCATTATAGAATATTATCAATTAAAAAAAGTAAAAATATTTAAATTTTATCCTGAATGAAATTGGTAAATAAAATTAGTATTTTGTAAAATCTGCTAACACTCTAGTTAAATTTATTATACTGAAATAAGTTAAAATTTTTAGTCTACTTATAAAATAGCTAAAATTTCATTTATCAAAAAATATTTTTAAGAAAATGTTACATAAAGTATTTATGAATGAAAAATAAGAATAATTTAATAAGAGATTTAAGACATACTCAGAAATTTTTGAAAGTGCTCCTTCATTGACTAGATATGTTAAGCAGTTATTGACAATATCTAAAGAGAGACATCGATAATCTGTTAAAGAACCATGAGAAATCGCCTTCTCAATTTCTGCCTGGCATTCAAGAGCAAGTTTCTTTGTATCAGAGTTGATTTTGCCTCCCATTTCAGACATCTTTTGGCAGATAACCTAAAAATTTGAATATACTATAACACTACCATTACGAATGCAATAATTCTACACTGAAAGCTTGAGATTCATTTATGATAATCAAATCATAGTACATAAGTTATAGGGAAATAAGGAATGGTTTTTTTTAAATCAAAATATTGTTTGTTAAGAAATTAAAATACAAATGTCGAGTTATTTTTTCATACAGACATTACTTTAAGTCATGAAAAGTAAAATGTACAACTTTCTACATTTTAAAACAAATATCGTGAAGTCTTGTCCTTAAATATACACATACTTTAACGATGTGCAAACATGTGCATTCATACAAGATATATTTTCTAACATAATGGAGAAAAACTATGAATGTATATACAGACACAAAATAGTGGGATGAAAAATCATGAAGCACTAATATTTTATAAACATGTATCAAATATAATTCTAATTAGAAATACTTTTAAATTACACAGATATTTTGCAAAAATAATTTTATTATAAAAAATGTTTACAAGAAATCTAATTTTTTTACATGTTCCCTAGAATCTTACAATGATAACAGTTAACATTTTTTAATAAAAAATTAATATTAAAAAAGGTACTTTTTAGCCAAAAATTTTTAGAGGTGTAAGGAAAAGTAATTTAAATAGCAAAATTAAATTTTGACTCATTTTATCCTACCTATTAATACTTCACCCCAGTTTTTAAGTTATGCATTATGAAATAACATTAAAACTGGAAAATTTACTTAAAAAAATTAATTCATAATAATGTTATAAAAATTAAATTTTAATATAAAATCTTAGCTAAGTTTAGTTTAAAGGAAATTCAAAAAGAAAATTTTTAAAATGTCAACATAATAAGCAAAATTAATAACTATTAAAATTAACACTTAAATCCAAACTAGGATTAGTAAATTGTTTGATAATTACTTTAATAATCTATTTTTCATTCCTCTTTACAACCAGTGACTGATTATCTTAATATATTTTAACTAACAAATTAAGCTTAAAATGAATTAGCAAATTTAATAGAGTTCCATTAATGCAGACAGATAATGTCATGTTCTGCCGAGGAAAAGTTTGCTACAATCATAAGTAAACATTTCTCTTTTTAACATAATATAAATTAAAAGAACTGTGAAAATTGGTGCAACAAAGCTTTTTCAGATAACTAATTACTGAAGCTAATATATATATTGAAACAAATATAAATATGTACAAGGTTTCATTTGTTGTTCTACACTCACTTTCTGTTCATTAAGATTCATTTGACAGGTACCTACAGTTTAAAATAGATTTCAAATCGCTATAAAGACTATCTTCGAAGTAGATTTTGAACCCAAGAACTGCTGAACTAAGGACCAGGAAATTCAGTTGTCAGTTCAGTATAAGCACATATATTTTATTTATGTATTTATATATCTCATATATTTTATTTATGTATTTCTCAGCAAAAATAAAAGTCAGTATTTATATTACATTTTTATCGCTTATACATAATAGTTGTATTTAAATGATTAGTATTAAAATGTAAATATTTATATTAAAAATTTATTTCTTATAAATATTTGTCTTTATTGCAGCCATATATAATATATGAATATAAAATTTGAGAATTTTTTTTTACAACTTTAATCAACTATGAATAAATTCCTATACTGAGTAAATATTAAATAAGATATATATTGAATTTGAAACTATATAAATCTTAAGATTTCCCAGGCAATTAAAAAATAAAGATAGACAAACACGCATGAAGTATTTATAGCAGATGTAATTAAAACAGATAATGCTGAGAAATCAAATTAGAATTGTAAAAATACATTGTGAGATAAATTTTACAGATGTTGAAGAATCTGAATCACTATTTTTTTATTAAAATAGAAGTTTTGTGTATTAAAATAAACAGCATGCATAAAATTTATAAATTTAGTACTTAATAATATAATAAGGATACATATCTTACATGGTAACTTTGAAGAAAAGGCAAAATCAATGCACTGACAAATTCAAGTTTTTCAAGATTGCTTTTTGTTGGTATCAACTTCAGTTCATCAATGGAAATGAAGTCCTCGGCATTCAAATATTCAAGAGCTTGGTTGAAATCCTTTGGGAAAGGAGGAAAAACAAGCAATTAAGCACAGTGTAGTTCTATTATAACTAACAAAGTTTTAAAATTATGTTACAAATATAATTTTTAAAAAGCTCCTAAATCTATATATTTATACATGTGGGTGCCATTTTATCTTAATTACTGACATGAAAATTAGAAACAAGATGGGAAAAGTAATATTAGTTAAGTGAATCACTATGTTCAATTTTTTTTATTAGAGGAAAATTTTCAAACAATCTCCAACAACTCTCAGAATTTTTCCAAAAAACTTCAAACCTACAAAATGACACTTTAGAAAATTATGATTCCAATGAAAAAATATTTTTTCACATTGTTACTAGATTTGACATTTTTAAATCTAGAAAAAATAAGAATTTGCGTTTTTGACAGCATCCATAACATTAGCCATCATTTTACTTTTTAAATATTATTCTTACTAAGCTTTATTTTTCACAGCAAATGCCAAAATAACATTGATATTTTCATTTAATTATTAAAATTGACAGTGTGTTCTTTATAATTATAATTAACAAACTCAAAATCCATACAACAATGAAAAATATTATAAATTTTAATCTCAATTACAATATTTTAGAAAGATGCTAATTTTATAATAATGAGCTCATAAATATTTGAGCTTACTGTAGCAGTTTGTTGTGAATAATGAACAAATCTCCATGGTGAATATCAAATTGACCAAACATTGCTAGAAGATTGAATTTATTATTAAATTATTGCTAGTTATATAAATCCTAAATTTTTTAAAACATAATTCTACAATACAATATACAATCTATCAAAATTTAAGAACTCAACATTAATTTAAAAAAAAACAAGATTTATCAGTTTTAAAATTTTAAAAAAATCCATTCTCAGGACAGAAAAGTTATGTTTGTGTTTGCATTGATAAATGTTGCTGAGATTTATAGAAAAGAAATACATACATGAAGAATTACCTTTTCTGTAGAATTTCGTGCAAATACAAATTCTCTACGTAGAAGTTTTCTTAAAATCTCATAGCGTAAAAAGACATCACCTGTGAAAATATAAATTGCTTAAATATTTACAAAATATTATAATAAAAATTTTAAAATAAATTAAAAAGATTTATTAAAATTTTTCTATTATATGTTTATAAATTTTAAATATTAATGTTGAAATATTAAATATAAAAACACTAGTATGTGAATGGAAAAATAATTTTTCGAAATTAAGGGTAAAATAAATTATTTGAATGATAGTCAAATCTTAGCGAACAAGAAAAATATATAATTAAAAAAATATACATAAACATGAATAGTTCATACAGAACTTCTGAAGATTTAATATTAGTTACCCCAAAAGTAAATATTTTCATATGAAATATAGCAAAACAAAATTAACAAAAGCATTTGTTAATTTTGTTTTGCCAGTATCTCATAAAATAAATTGTAAATTAAAATAAGATTTTGATTTTATATCTCTACAACTATAATAAACTAAAATGAACAGTAAATTCACAACATTTACTTCATGTAATCATGGGACAATATTTCTGATACTTATTTGTTCTTCACAACAGCTTATCAGAAAATATTGTCCGACACGGAACTGTGCAGCCCCCCTTGACACCTTGCATTAAATTATTTCCACATGTTTGACTAGCTTTGATCAATGTAATTTTTCATGTAGTATTTTTTATACTATACATATTTAGTTATTTTAATGGGGAGGATTAGAATTTCAATAAGCAATTTATTGCTATGCAGACACTTTTCTTACATACTTGAGTTTTATAAATATGTTATTAAAATCCTTTTAATATTTAAGAAATTTAAAATTTTCTTGTGAAAATTAAACCTAATCTTATTGATAACAATTTACTTCTATATTTTCTCTTAAGGAACTTGCAAAATGATAAATAATTTCATGTGATACAATTTTGTGAACTTTTTTAGGCTAGAAATTTCATTTTAAATTAAAATGAACTTTAGATATGAGGAAAAAAGAATAAAAAGTATTTTTGAAAGTCCAAAATTCTTTGATTTTAATAAAATCAAATTTTAAGACTTTAAAAATGGAGAGAGAAAATTTAAAAAGTTCCTGGAAATATCTAAAATGTTTCAGAGTTTTTATCAAAAGATAATGAAGAAAACAATTATTATTAACGATTGCATTCAGTAACCACATTTTTACAGCTAAAATATTGCATGTGAGCATTCAAACAAATCTAAATGTACTGATGTTAAAACATATTGACCAATGCATATTGCAAATTTTATTTTAAACAAGTTTCACAATAAATGAACTGAAAATTATACTTTTTAAAACAAACAGCTGCTAAACAGAATAAACTACTTCAACATTAGAAAACATACTTTACAACTGCATTTATAGTCAAATTCAAAATAACATAAAATACCTTTTAACAAAAGAGTTTCCCCAGTACAAACTACAGCGAGACAAACCATGCTGACATGAATTAATAATTGTAATGCTTGATTGCCATAATGATATGCAAATAAAGCTGGAATAGCATATTTAACAGTTTCATCTGGTAATCTAGGTATAGCTGATGTAGTGGGATGAGGAATGACACCGTCTTTTAATGAAACTAACTGATCACTGGACATTTGAATAATATTAGAATGAAGTTCAAACTGTTCCAACAAAGATTTTGAAAGGCTGGTGCCACCTAAAAAAATAAAATCAACAATTTTATTTATGACAGGCAGGATTCAAGTCCTTAGTTTACTATAAAAATGGTACTGTTAAAAATTTCAATTTTATAAGTATTAACTAACATTTTTAGGAACACATAAAAGCATATTTATAGGATAACAGAATATATTCTGTAAAATTACCATGAATATTTTGTATTTTAATATACAAATAGAAATCCAAAAATTCTATTTTAAATGTTTTCACATGAACAAGGATATTTACTCGTTTATTACAAATGCCCAGAAATTTGGCTATTAAGTTATTATTACTCTAGCTTTATAATATTTCGAAACTCTACAGTTTAAAAACACAAATGCAGAGCACGAGTTGAGATGAGAAGCATCAAAAATTTGATGTTGTCTGCACAGAGCACATAAGGGAAAGTCATAATGTCCAAACCTATACAAATATGTGGGCAATCAGTCATGTCCCATTGTAAGGCAGAAGAGAGCCACAGCTGAGCTTCTAGGGAAATAAGGGATGGACTGTGTATCCTTAAGCAGTGAGGCCAATGGCTTTCTAGCAGAGTCAAGCAATGCTTTTTGCTTTATCTTGGAGGCATATCTTCTTTTTATCAGGAGTTTCACTGAATGAAAAGAGAGGCCTTTCCAAGGTCTCTAGAGGACCCTTGAACTCGTTTTGGCCAAAAAGTCGGCAGCCTTGCTCCCAGGAATCCCGCAGTGCGATGGGCTCCACTGGAAAACAACAGGGAGGGATGTTGATAGTTCTTTGTACTCCAGTTAATGGGTGTTATCTGTATATTGCCTGTTTGCAAGTGATTGAAGGGCAGACTGGAAGCCTGACAAAATAACCGCTCTACAGAATGATGAGGGACAAATAGGCAATTGCTTTAATGCGATATAAATTGTCTAAACTTCATCATCGTAATGGGTAGAATGGGCCCCTATTGGTTTATAACATAAGAAAAGTTCACAACACACACCAGTACCTACTCCGTCTTCATCGTTAAACATTGATCCATCTGTATATACATGTAACCATGTATCTCTTTGGTATATGTTGTCAATGGTAGAGAGAGCAATGGCACAAACCTGTTGATCGCTCAAGTGATTCTTGTTAACCTGCATATACAGCTTCAAACGCACCAAGATCTCTCCATAGCTCAAAACGCAAGCAGGTATAGAGAGAAGTTGAGGACTGAGGTGAACATTCATGTTAACAGCTGCAGAATGAACATATTGGATAAAACCTTTTCGGGTTTTAAGATTTCTCTCTAGGTTAGTCTTGTAATCCCTCCAAAAAGTATTGATGGATAATCATACCCACTTTTCATAAAGAAAAGTTTTGGGTTAAATGCTGCATAGCTAAAATAGAAGTGGTTCTTACAGCTCAAGTAATAATACGGAGGGCTTGGTTTTGTACAGTTTCAAGTTTTTGAATGGCACTAGTGGTCGCAGAAATTAGAATTTCATTACAATAACTGAAGATTGTCAGTATGTAGAGCTTGAAGATGGTATACAAAGTGACCCGGCTGCATCCCCATTTGCAATCAGCCAATCTTTTGAGAACAGGTAGTTTTTTATATAAGAATTTATTCACATACATATTCAACATGCCCATTCCACTTCAACTTTGACTCAAGAATGCATTCCAGATACTTCATACTTTCTGTTCTTTAAATTGCATTACACTGGAATTTAAGGTTAGGTACAAAAGGACATCTATTTAGGGAGAAAAATTGGCAGGTGGTTTCTGACTTGTTGACAGACATGTCATTGTCAGAGCACCAAAAGTAAAGTTGATCAAGGGCCTTATTAAGTGTAGCATTGAGCCTGTTCTGAGTGTTCTTTGGCTCGATTGCCCACATTGCCAAGTCATCAGCAAATGCAGTAGTTTTAATACCACTATGAACAATGACATGAAGTAATTTATAAATTTAAATAGGAAAAGAAATTCATAATGCATTCCATAAGATAGGATACCTGTATAAATATAAAATACTTGAAAGTAAAGTCAAAAACTGATCTAAAATGTTTCAATGTATAAGATTATGAAAATAAATAAAAAAATCTAGATATTACCCACTTGCATTTTCAGCAGATAAAATGTCAGGTACACAATCATTAAATATTCAAAACCACCACTATTTGAGAAATTAATAAAACTACAAAAGTATATGCATTTAAAATATAAGAAACTGTATGCTAATAATAGTTACTAATCATCCATGAAAAGTTCTTTTCTTTATGAAAGATACTTATAAGAATTTAGAAAGCATTAAACATTTGTGTTTTTCCTCATTATTTACAAATTGCATTATTGAGTATAAAGTAATGTAATAACTTAATATTTAGCCTATAAATTATTTTAGCCCAATAGAAAATAATATTTTTTAAGTTAATCAAAAAACGTGGAGGAAAAATATTACAGCAAATTTAACTTTTCTTTAATGCCATTTAAAAAATATAAAACAGTGCAAGTAATATTCCAGTTACAAAAACAATTTTAGCTTTAGAAATTTAAAAAAAAAAACAAAAGCTAAACTATTAAAAATATTTTTTAAAAAATGTATCTAAATTTTAGAATTCCAGTGAGTAAAAAATTATTACAAAAACTGCATCTTTTGTTCTACTTTTTTTAAAATCTTTTATTTTTCATTAAAGTTTCATTCAGAGGGATTACTAGAAACTAGTTTTTATGAAAATGTATGTTTACATAAGTAAATACATCTTTATGTAAGCTTTATTGCTTGTTTCACATTAGTGTTAAATTGTGCCATATTTAAATATCTTGAAAGTGGGCATCACATGCCCAGTTAGTTAAAATTCAAGTTTGCATAAAAAATGCAATTTGTTAATGTTAGAAGTTAAGCTTTATTGCCCGGTTGTCACTGTAGTAAGTAACACTACACTAAAGTTTTTTTAAGGATGGTGCTACAGCTCAGTATATTGAAATTCAAATTTTAATAAAAAGTGCTATTTGTTAAAGTTAGAAACTTAGTTCTACTGCCCGGTAGTTAGTGTAGTTGCTAGCACTACACTGAAGTCTTTTTTAAAGTGGACGCCATTCCCCGGTACATTAAAATTTGAGTTTTACTAAAAAATTGTTTCCAGTTATTAGAATTTTAATGCTTCTATAATATATAATTATCATGAAATATTCAAAATTTAGATATTTAGAGTTCGAAGTAGTGTGAGATTCCAAAGTTGAAGTTTGAACGCAATTGATATTTAGTTAGCAAATATTGTGCTTAGTAACATAATTTAGGTTGGCGAAATAGCTGCTGAGTGGTTGGCACGGAAATTGGAAATCGCGCCAAGCCTGCACAGTTCTGTTGTTTTTACATGAAAGAGTAATAAAAGCAAATCAACTACTCTGTGAATAAGGGATAACAATTTTGACTGTTTAAGGATAAGTTAAAACAAAAAATATCTATTCTATCTTATAGGATCAAATATCTCAAGAATACAATCTTGAAATCTCACAGTTGGTTACAATGATTCACTCTTCTACAAATTTACATAATTCTTTCTTTATTCTGAAATACACAAAAGTCAATCTTTGTATGGATTTTTCAGAGTCCACTGGCCATTGAAAAGACACTTTCCGCCAGGCATATTAAATAATTTATTTCATTGATAAACGAAAATTCCTTCCAATTCATTGAAATTATATGCAGTTTTCACCAAGACATGGAAACATATTTTTAATTTAAAAATTTTATATTTAAATACTAATATACAGTGAACTTTATACAACATAAAGAAAACAGAAACAAGTATAAAAAAAGAAACAATTAAAATCACTCATCTCATTACACCACATGTCAATCTTATTAATGATTACTCTAGGTCCAGTCCTGATTGAAATGGATAATCATGAAATTATTATGTCTGAATGGTAGCTTTTTAGTCAACAGTTATATATATAACAAACTAATATAGATAGTGTAGCCATCTAGTGGTAACAATAGCTTATAATCAATTAGGTTTTCAGACAATTTCATTGAAAATTTTAAAATATTAAAAAAAAAAAAATTCAATTTTTTCTAAAAAAATTATATGCATCAACATAAGTAAAAATAACAGGAGTAATTCACGATTTTCTTGGACTCAAGTCAAAATTCCTGAAATTGCAAAGGCCCTTCAAAAAAGTTTTCAAATTCCAGGAGTTTCAGAGATGTATGAACCCTGATGTAAGGAATTTTTTCTCTATATTAAACATTTTTATAACTATTAATAATTCATAATATGCATAATACAGGAGATTTAGAATTAAATTCTAAAGAATAAAATACACTTTAAATTTAATACTTAAACTTTATGTACTAGCTAGTGCTTTACTTCAACAACTTAACTGTTCTCCAATGTTGCTTTCATTTATATACACATTTTTTCAGATTTAAAAAAATTATAGAGAACAAAACTAGTTTAGTGTACCTGTATATATTGAAGCTCCAGTATGTTTTATAAGTTTCCTCAGCCAAAAAACATGTTCTTCAAGGTCATTAAACAACACACCTCCTGTTGTGGCTACAGAAGGTTGACTGAGGACAAGACATACAAGAGGAAATGGTGATATCACTAAATTAGATTGATGCATGTGTATAACATGATTAGCTAAATCTCCACACAACTGCTGTTCCTCTTTTAAAGGTACTGAGAAGTCCCTGAAACATATTATATTTTAGTAGTCAATTCTTGTAAACACATATTATACATACAGTTTATACGTATTAAAATTGATTAAATTATAGCATAGTCAATAGCAAACTGATATACTGAAGGATTACTAAAATATTTCCAGAGCTATCAATGGAAAATGTATTTTCTCTTAAGAATAAATATTTTCAAAAATTTTTTGACAAGTGTACATCAATCAGATATCATTGCTCCTTAAAAACAAAATTAATTTTCCAAAAAGCAAATCTATTTTTTACAAAGGATTAAATTCTTTTTCCTGAGCATTCAATACAGAATTTAAATTTTGATGGAATAATAAACTTTTGTTTGACACTTTAAAATAATTAAGACCTTGCTGGTTAAGCAACAGAATATAAGAAAATGCAACAGAAGAAACTAATTTAGAAGTACAAATATCTTTATTAAGAAAATAAAAATTGCTTCAATTTTGCATAAAAAATAAAAACAAAATTTAAATGATATTTAAGAATTTGAAATTTTTTTAAGGAATTATTAAAAATATAGTATATACTAGAGATTATCATATAAACCTTACACTCATTAAACATTCTTAGTCAGCAAATCCCAAACTAAAACATAGTTAATTTGATTTTTAATTAAAATGTAAATTCCTGACAGCACACTTTATTTAACACAAAAAACTATGAAAAATTGCTAAAATTAATATTTTTTAGTATTTAGAAAAAATTGATAACTAATAACAAGCTTTAAAATTTTATAAAAAAAATTAGGTAAACAATTCGACATAATTACCTAGGATGAAGATTATGAATGCTCCGATTATAATCACTGAAATATTCTTTCAAAGAAATAGGATCTCCAAATGTAACATATACATTTCCAAAGAAATCGGACATAACTTTTCTTGCTTTGATCAACCCCTGTAAACACATTTTGATTATGATTAAAGAAAACTACATTTTATGTATACCATTATTTAATAAAGAATAAAATTCAATTTCTTACAAATATTATCAAAAATAATTTTTATAAAATTATATAACAATTTGGAAATTTCAAAGTCTGACTCATGGTAAAAGTCACTTATTGAATATTTCCAAACATGAACAATGCTAAATTAATCAAATTTTCAATAATAAGTAAAATAAAAATAAGCTAAATAAAATTTGCTGAAATATAAATAAAATATTCACATATTCATAAATAAAAATATTCATTTTTAAATGAATGTAAATATTCTGTAATTCATCAACATATTAGAATAGATTTATACCAAACATTAAAGTTCTAGCAAAATCAAATAAAACCCATTCATTTTAGTTACCCGTGTGGATTCTTTAGGCTTTGGAACACCAAGCAACTCGTATGCATATAATGTTTCTTCTAATGTCCTGTCATATGTTATGCTTATGGGAACTACAGTAACATCTGGAACTTTTGATGAAAAGAACATATCTAAGATAACTTGAAGCATCCCTGTAAGATATTCAAAACAAATTATTTTGCAAATATCAAATTTATAAAATCACAATCAATTTAAATAATAAATAAATTAAATTTGAAGACTAATGCAAAATTTTTAAGTTCATCATTTGTTTATATTGTTTTAAACATGTTTATTTACCTTGCAGAAAAGTAACACGAGAACTGTGTGAACAAGAAAAAAGCCTTCCATTATATTATTTTACTAAATGTACTATCTATGTGACTTATATCAACATCAGCTGATAATGAGAAGAAATTACATGAACTATAGTAAATTCTGTGAAAATTAATGAGATAATTTAAAAAAAAAATATTTTGCATCTTCAGCAAAATGAAGTTGAAATATAAAAAATAGTAAAATATCAAGATTGTTTTTAATTATAAGTTTCCAAATATATCATGTTATTTGGTATGAGAAAATATTCAAACATGCAAAAAAAAAATGTTTTGTACAGATTTCTTGCAGCAAGATTGACACTATAGGACTTACAATACTCTTATCTCAATTTTACATTTTTATGTTAACAAATTCATTTGATTAAAGTATTAAATTTCAATTAAATATAAAGACATGGATAATACTCATGAAAGGTTGATTTTTTAAAAAGAATTTTGAAATATTTCACAGGTCATTAATTTATATGAATTTACTTTATTATTTAGTAAAATGATATACTTATCAAAGTGAATAACTGTTAAGAATATTTTTAAATAAAACATTGTTATGGAATAGACCAAGCATGTGTTTCAGATAAAACATTATTTTACTTAATTAAAAAAAATTTGAGATCATATAAAATGAAGCACAATTTTGCTCATCAAAATAACATGTTTAAATATGAACTCAATTTTTAAATATTTTGACTGATAATGTTGCAAAATTTCTAACTTTTTTTTGTTATTTAATGATAAAAGAAAATAAAGGGAATTAAATAACTTTACATTAAAAAATTAGTTACATAATATATTTATATATTCTAAGATATAACAATTACAAATTCAAACTAAGGAAATCATTCTTACTAAACACCCCATTCTTCATTAAACACCCTAATATTTAAAATATGCTTTTATTTTGAAAATATTAAAATAACAGAGCAAAATATCCAATTTTGTTGAATAATTTTTTCAATGTAATCAAAAATGTTATGCAAAAATATTATTTATAATGTAATTGATATTTATTGTATAGGAATATAAAATAAATGACAAATTTGATGAAATATCAAGAATTTCAATAAATTTTATCAACATTTTTACAAGCTTGAATTGACAAATTTATAAAAAAAAGTAACAGTTTTACTTTCTAGATAATGAATGCACATTTATTTTTTTCATGGTTTCCAGCCTAAGATTTTATCTTTTAAAATAAAATAATAAAATATTTTCCTAAAAATATTGATATATTGATGAAGTAAATAAAACATAAGTATTTAATATATAACTTTAACATAAAAATTAATAGAAAATTACATATTTTTCACAACAGATATGAATTTAGACAATACAAATTTTAAAACTGCAATTCTAAACTACAATAAACATGTTTATTTCTAATAAATTTCAATTTAAAAAATATTCTTCATCGACTTACATTTTTTGAGATACATTAAAAGTGATTATTTAAGGCAAAATATTCAATATTCAGCACACATCTTAATTATTGAATTTAACTATTTCTTTTAATGAATATTAATTATTTAATAATTTCACTTTAAAAGTAAATGTATGAGCTTTTAGTAAATTACAATAAATATTTGATTTGTCCGCTTCAAAATTTTAAATTGTATTGCTTATAAATTTAGTTTAAATACACTTATGATGACATAAGATTAAACATATCATTATAGTTTGAATAAATTTTGAGTTTTGTGAATAGAAAAGAATACTAATAGCATATCAAACAATTCCTACCTAATTTTGGCACTAATGACTTAGCAGTTCTACTGCGAGTTCCTTCAATGAAAAATTCTAAGGGGAACTCTGCTCCTTCAATATGAGTTTGAACATATTGAGAAAAGATCTCTCGGTACAGACGATCTGACACAAATGAACGGCGAATGAAGAATGCCCCAGCACCTCTTAACAAAAAACTAAGATACTTCAATCCTAAGAAATCTAAAAAAGAAAATTGTAAAAAAAATTTTCTTTCCCACGATTTATGTTATAAAAACAAAAAAGCAAGGTAATTTTTAAAGCAACAACTGAAAAGAATATAGAAAAAATATATAGAGAATTTAATAGACAAAATATTTAGTCACTAAAACTTTATGATAACTTTATAACACTTAAAGTTATTGATATCAAAAATCACGAATTAAAAATTCTAAATATAATACAATAAAATAATGAGAATTTTATAAATTCATTAAAAGCAATTTAATTACCTAAGCCAGCAGCTATAACAGGAACAGGAAGGTTATAATAAAAGCAGATATAAGATACCAAAAGAAAATCTGAGTAGCTTCGATGAGTTGGTAGATATAGAAGCGGATAATCTGATGAAATCGACTGCAACTAAAATATATATTTTGTCATTTAACAACATAGTAAAAACAAATATCTTTTACTTTAAAAACGTTTGCACAAAAGTTTGCAAGGAAATGAATAATGCACAATAAAATAAAATGTAAATATCATTTTATTTATTAGTTTCTTATAAAAATCAACTAAAAATATTTTTAAAATATTCTTAAATTAAAATTTAAAGCATTTAAGGTGCAAAAGAGTATTTCGAGTTTTAATAAAAGAAAAAAAGATTCGTATTTATTAAGACATTTTAAATTTTTATTTATAAGATTTTATATAAAAAGTAAATATTTAGAATTTATTTTATTTCAAGTCTTTAAAATAATAAAAATTCAAAATCGGATAATAAAGAGACTTAATGATTTTTAGAGCATTTAAAACCAAATATATATTTATTTAGACTAAAAGATGTAAATTTATGAGAATTGGGTACTTGTGTGTATTATCCTGTCAATAATATCTGGGAAAACATGTTTATTGATACAACTTAGCACTATATAAATTAAAAATTAATTTTTATCTATTTGTTACAATAAATATATAAGTAAACTGTTCATGTTTTCTTCGGTATTTTGCAAAAAACATTAAAATTTGCAAAATTCCGAATTTCACAACATATTTTTTGGCGAAGAAAGTGCCAAGATAACATTCAAATATCGAAAACTGCATATAAACATAAGAAACGAACAAGATTAAAATATAATCAAAGCAATTAAGAATAATAAAATATTAGGTACTTTTCCGACCCTGCTTATGATCTTAAAAGAATAGCATGTTTCTTATGCAGAAGAGAAAATATAACTTAGATATGATTTTATTGACTCAAAATTTTATTTTAAATTAAATATATTTCAATCGATTTTTTCCCCTCAAAAATTGAGTAAAGAATGATAAACAAAGCTAAATGCTAAGCAAAGCAATACAAGTTGTTGCAAAAGATGGCTTAGTGATAATTTTATCAGTTAAAAGCAGCATTACAGATGTAAGTCACCAAGGTTAAAAAACAGCTAAATATAGCAAAATTTAATTTTATTTTATTTCATTGTGAAAAAGTATATAAACACTGTCGATCATCAATGTGATTTTTATGCAGTTTCCGTCAGAAATAAACATAGCTGTTTAAAGTAAATGATAATTATTTAATTTATAAAATGAAAATAAAATATCTGTACTATTTTTTAGTAGTTTCTAAACATGTAAATCTTTAAACAATACACAATGCAAATGGAATATTCACAATGTTAATCTATGGTTTTCTTCGTTTCCATTACGATGATTATCATGCATAGGTATAATAGAAAAGTACCAATTATACGCAAATTTTTTCTATTTATCATCATCACTTAAATAAAAAGTGTTAAATAATTAAATATTAAACAAAATAAGCATTAGATAAAATTTTTAAGCTATAAGAAATTATTAAACTATTATAAAAAGAATACATAAAGTATTTAATTTATAAATATTCTAATTCAAACTGCTTTTAAAGCAAACAATTTAAAGCATTCTAAAGAAACTTAACTAGAAAATTATCAGCAAATGGGTAATCACATAGTTAGAAATAATATTAATATTTATTTAAATCAACTACTTTTTCAATCCCTTGTTCATTAACCAAGATCCTTCCATAAACACTTTTCATAAATTTTGAAAGCACATAACCAAAGAACCTAATAGTCCGAAATTGAAAATTATGAGACATTTCATCAACAATTTCTTTAGCTTTTTCTTCCAGTTCCTTCACAGAGCAATTAGATTCTTTACTAATCTGAAATAAAATATTAATATTTACGTATACATATTTATTTTAAAAAATAAAAAATGCACTAAAAATAAGAATATATACATTTAAATCAAATTAAAATATTTATCTAAAATATTAAAAAATAATTTTAATACTCATAACTGAATGAAATGTAAATTATTTGCCTATTTATGAATAAAATCCCACATTTTTACAAGAAATGCATAGTTTTCTGACATGACTAAAATATGTTAAACAATTATTTATTAAACAATTCCCAATTCATTTATGCAAATAATCTTTATCACTCTTAACTGGTTGCTGTTTCATGAATGAAATTCATTTTTGTACAATTTTCTTTTAAATAAAAGAATTCTTTAATGCTAATCATTAAATCATAATAGGTTAACTCAATATTATTTAGTGTTAATATTTGAGATTTTTAATTTTCCATTAAATTATTTGACATATCAATTGTAATTTTCAGATAAAGTAGAATTCCAGATTTATTTAACTTATTCTGAGGAGAAAAAAAAAGTTATGTAAAGTGCAGAATGTAGTTATATTTTAATGATAAAATATTTTAAAGACAAAACTAACCATTTTATCATGTGAAATAGTTCTTTAAAAAGCAGATGCAAACAAATGAACATTTTTAGTATGATACATATTTTCCAACAATTTTAATAGCTTACTAGTTTTCAGGGACTAATTTTAATTTAAGAAAAATATTTAAGTTGCAAAATCCCATCCATTATCATATTACATCCACACATTAAAAAATCTTCTTCTGAATCCATTATAATATTATAAAGGGCCTTTCTATTACAGAAAGCTTATAGTCACAAAGATTTCTAAATTATGTTCAACAATTTATAATATTTTAATGATCAACAGGCTGAAACTGAACTTTTGAAAAGTATATTATAATTAGAATGTAATAAAGAACACAAAATAGTAAAGAAAATAAAATATAATATTATAAACGATAACAGATTTGATAAAAGATCCAAGGTACCTAATTAAGAATTTATAATTATTTAAAAAATTTAAATAATCAGAATTAAAGGGAACAATACTAATAAACGTTTTTTTTTTCTAAATAACTTAAGTTTATTAGATTTATTCCTCTTAAATACTTATTAAAAATACACAACTTTCATAAAATGTACTAGTGTAAAAATATTTACAATTCCACCTTTAATGAAATGTATGTTGAGTAAAAAGTAAATAAATTTATTACAGTTGATTTCAATATTCATAAATATTCTAATTTTTAAATATTAGCTTGAAAATAAATGCAAGCAGATTATTTCTTACTTCGAAAATTGTGTTCTTCAAACTTTTACTTGACAATACATGTTGTTTAATTTGTTGTGGAGTTCTTTTGAGAGAAAATCGACAACCCTGAACATCCCAAGATTTTAATGCCCATCCAATGTCACTCGTCTTACGTCGAGTTGTCAAAATGTCAACTAATGTTTCTTTATCCATATTCATTTCGAGTTTAAAAGAAACAAATGTAAAATTCCATCGCAGGTGAAGACATTAAGAAAACTGTTATATATCTAAGTTGCACTGTAATTTTATTCAATGAATAAACAATTTATGTGAAAAAACACACAAAGAATAAAAACGTAAAAGCACAAACGATGAAAAAGTAAACAGTAATCACAATTACACCAAAAAATAAAAAGCCGGCATCACATAGTACTACCAAACACAATTACACACACATCAAGATTATTAAGTCCTTTCCCAGCAGATCGAAACTTATTTTGATTCTACATCACATTTAAACATTCCAAAGTAAGGAAAATCTCGCCAAATAAGTAGCCAAACTGCAATATCTAAAATGATAATTCATGTCCATGGAATGGATATTTATTTTTATTTAATGCAATTAGAAGGAAAACTTTCAGCTGAAATATTTAATAACATATAAAATTTTAAGGATCATAAATATTGCAAATATTTCAACGAAAATACAAAGCGCCAAAATAAAGATAAAAAAACAAAGTCATGCTCTGAATCTGATTGGCTAATAAGAACACGCCACTATATGACGAAACAAATCAAGAATTAATTTAAAATTTCTATTACAATGCACTCTTCAATAATCAGAGAGTCCATGGAGTAATTACTTTGAGAGTCCACAAAATAGAACACATTCAACCAAGCAATATTCATATTTTATTTTGAAACAGAATCCATTGCTTTCAATATATCTAAATAATTATGCAGTCCATTCATAAAAATGCCACTCAAAAGATTCTTAAATGATTTTCATGATGAATCATAGTGCAATGGGAAAAAATTCTTTTCTATGTTTTGAAAAAAAAAAAAACGCACTCACTTACTTATTTTATATTAAGTGACAATATATTAACTATGTAACGATTGTGATATTATTATTAAATTGTTATGAATACATAAGTAATAATTAAAATATTTGTTAAGTTATGATATGAAAAAATTTAAGATATTTATTCACAAAGCTCTAATTTTGAAATTATAACCTGACTAAGGGCTAATTACAATCTGGTATATCATATATTATTATCGGAGATATTATTAAATATTAACAGCTCATAAACTTCAAGAAATACAGACAAATTGATAAACTGCATTATACTTCATGTAAAAATATTACACCAGACCGGACTTAGTTTGCCTTTGAACACTATATGACGCATTAAAAGTTTAATTTGTGATCTGGAAGTGGGAGGAAAGTACGAAGCAGAAGTATTACTTGACCTATACCCCACTACTTAACCTGCCAACACAGATGTAAAATTCCCGGGAATTTTGAATCACGGGAATGTACTCGGGAATTTCGGGTAATATTTTGAATTTTGAGGGAATAAACTTAACTAATACTCTTTCATTTAATGTGAATTGTCTTTCTTTGCATATATGAAGAGAAGTGAAATAAGCTACATAAATATGCAAAAAAAATAAAATAAAAAAGGAAAAACACTGTTCAGTTTTTAGTACGAAAACTAGTTTCGTACTTAGAAAAACAAAAATGCTTATCAAAATAATAAAAATAATGAATTAATATTTAATAAAAATTATCAAGATATATTTCTCAGTACTATCAGAATAAATATTGGCATTTCCATGTTACTGTCGTTATAAGTTCATAAATTCGTACTGAGAAAGAAAGGAGAAAAGGTATTTTGTCAACATGAATTGTTGATGTCATTTTAAATTGGTCAATGATTCAAAAAATTTTTCTTTTAATGGAAAATTTTCAATTTCCGTAATTAGTAAAAGAAATCATAAAACAAATAGATTTTTATTTGTTTTAAGACACATGTCTGATTAAAAAACTTCAAAAATTTCTAAATCATCAGAATAATTTCAAAATTCTCCTGGACTTTCAAAATTCTCGGGAATTTTTAAAATTCCCAAGACGAGGAATTTTATACCAGGAAGTAAATCTGATTTTTTTCCGTTTTTTACAACACTACTTGCCAACCTCAGAAGTATTATTTCTCTTGGAAGGCATTGCGACTGCAACCAATTTTACGGCCTTGGCTGCCTAAAGAGAACACGACGGATCTTCGATTAAGTCAGGATACGAACTCATTACCTAATGATAATGATAATTAATTAAAAAGACAATTAATAAAGTAACAAAGACCTAATCAACCAAGCCACTGAGTCCTACCTAGTGTTGTAAAAGAGAGAAAAAAAACTGAGTTTATTACAGAGAATAAATCTGGCTTATTTCCTTGAGAATTTTAAAAATTTCCGGAAATTTTAAAATATTTCGAAAGTTTTGAAATTTTTCAGACGTTTTACAAAATTTTAAAGTTTTTTCCTATTATTAGTTTACACTTTTCCTAAATATATCTTGTTCAAATTTTCAATTGTTAATAAAATGCTTTTTATTTAGCCACTCAAATTCAAATATTTTTCTTAAACTAGTAGTAGATGAAACTTTAAGTTAGCACAGTTTTTCAAATATTAATTCATTAATTAAATTTCATTAATAAATTTTAGTTTTGAATGTTTGAAAAAATATTTTCTTTGTTGACCTAAGTAAGAATTGACTTCGAAAACTTTTTTATATTACTTGCTTATCAGATATTTTTTAAAATAAGTAAAAAATCTAGTTATTTTATGATTTCTTCAACTAATTACGATAACAGAAAATTTTCCAAGGGAAAAAAATATTTTGTATAAATAACCAATTTAGAATAATTTCAAAAATTAATGTTGAGAAAATTTTTTCTTTCTTTCTCAGCATGAATTGATGAATTTATGAAGACAGAAACATGGAAATGTTACAGTTGTTATTTATGACATTTGGACAAACTAAGCTGACTAGCAGGCGGCCATGCGAAATTAAGTCAGAAGGGTGCATCTTTCGTTTAATCGGAGCATCACGAAGGTGAAACTACGACTTTGCTCTAAGTATCCTCCAACAGATGGTGCTTTGGACAAATTATGACTTTGGATAAGGCTCCAAAATCTTCGATCTGGTTGCAGTATTAAGATTATTGGCTCTAGATCTCAAATTTGATCTTTTAGTCATAATTGAACAACGTAAAAGGGAACCGATGTTTCCACTCTCTTCCAGTATGTATATGTGTTGTGATGAATGCTTCAGAATTTTCTAGGTTTTCAATTATAAGACTTAAAGTTTATATTAATCAATGTTTTCTTTAAATGTCATTGCATTCAAAATCTCTGACATATGCCATTGTAGGCAATATAAATGTAAGGTGTAGTAAAGAAATACTTTCAAAAAAATTATTATTACAGTGAGTGATCGGTTTATGTTTCAAGACAATGTTTGCTATCTGAATCGTTCGTTAACCCATCACCGATTTAATATTCATTCTTTTGTGAAATCGATTAATTCGTTCGGAAGACCCTAAAAGTTATAAATTAAAAGAAAGATTGTAGAATTTCTTAGTAAGAGAGAAGTTTATCAAAAAAAAATGCATACATATACTTTAGCATATTTTTTTTTCAACGGCGGGCATTTGAGTGACGAACCCTATGCTACGCATTTATCGTTACCCAGCGGGCACCTGAGAGCCAAGTCACGGAGGCGAGTAGCGTTGCCCACGCCATACCACCACAAACCCGTTTATAGGGTGGGCCACATTCATACATCATTACAGAAGAAATTACAGAGAAACACAGAGAGAAAGTAACATCCATGCCCGAACCGAGATTTGAGCCCAGGACCCACAGCTCAGGAGTCAGGAACGCAAACCACTCAGCCATCGGTTGGCTACTCTAGCATATTAATCGGGCTTTTACATTTTTTGTTTATGGGGTATTAAAGAACACGTCCAAAGTTTGCTGTCTGACATCACAACTTAGTTTAGTTGCCATTCTAAGACCATTGTTCTGACATCCTCCCACTTCTTCAAAAGATCTTTAAAGGAGTCTGCCATCTGGTTCAAGATTCCCTCAAGACCACGTATGGGTCGGTGAATGAATGAAGGGGGGAAGGCGCTAAAAATGAAATCAGTTTTGGTTTCGAATTAAATCAAAACCGAAACTGATGATCTATTGACTATAAATATTCTATGTTTAACTTTGATGTTTAATAGGCAAGCAATATAATTTAAAAATAGATGTAAAACAATTTTTGATCTGCTGGGTTTGGCAACTCTTTACATTAGGCTCCGAGAACAGAGAATTGTTCGATAGAATTCATTATCCGAATATGTATTCGTTGTCTGAACACAAAATCTTTCTCAAAAGTGTTCGTTGCCCGATTTGTTCTCAGTCCGAACTGTTCGTTAACGACCACTCACTGTACTACTTTTAACCACTATAACTGAAGCAAGAACAGGTATATTGTCCCAGAAAGTCGATGTACGGGATAACAGTTTAACAGGTTCTCTGTGATGCTTCCAAATTCTATTTGGACTACCATGTTATTACAATCAGAGATGTGGTTCCTCGGAGAACAAACAGTTTTGCTATTTGGATATCCATTTCTACGATTCATTACACAATTTAAAATGCAAACGCTTGCAATTTAAAACCAATTGAAAACATAGCTTTACAAGGGAAATTCTACTGTATTAAGATCAACTTCATATTGTTCGAGAGGGCTCTCTGATCTAGATATTATACCTGGAAAGATGTAATCTCAGTCAAATCCATTCAACGACCTAACAATATAATTTAGTAATGACATAACAGAGACCAATATTAGCAGAATCTCAGTACTATATTAGTTGCTGGTATTGGCTCTAAATTGGATAATTTATGTTTTGTTACATTGAACTAAGATCAGCTGTCCATGCGCATAATTAGGAAGAAGCCTACCACTGCCTTCTAGTTTCATTAGGGCCTGCAAATGAAGATGAAAAATCAGAGCAATTTTTAAACAAATTCATTAAAAAACCATGCAATATATATTTATTTTTGCATAATTATGATGTAATAAGAAAAATATACAAAAATGTTATACATTTAAAAATATTTTTGCACAATTGGCAACGTACTAATTTTACGTAACATTGCACCGAACACATGTTTTTGGGGTACCCACTAAGTTTTGTAAAATACATGTATAAAAACTGAAAAGCTGGGGAATCTTGAATCAAATTTTATTAAAAATTGATATAAATGATTTTCTATTAAATATTACTATGCAGGAAAAATCCATAATATCTTAATTATCCACAAATTTCACTCATATTAAAAAGAAATATGTGCAAAATTATTTTCATAATTACATGTAATCAAGAAATGTGCAAAACTGGAACAATTATTTTCACCACAAGTTTCCCAATAATTTTTGTGGATAAAAAATTAGAATAGTTTTAAACAAACTTTCATTAAAACTCTAATAATTTTACTTATTCCTAATCTTACTTTATGTAAAATATAATAAAACTCATACGAAGTTATTTTTATATGAAAGTTTCATTCTTAATAGTAATTACTGAAGAATAAATTTAAGGTGTTAAAGAAAATCTTAAAATAATTTAAAGCCTATACACAAAGACCGATAGTTAAATTATTTTCACAAAACACTTTATTAATGCCTTTATATCTTTAATTTCCTAATCTTTAAATTTCAAACAAAATTTCTTTCAAAAACTGTAATTTTCTTAATTTAATTATTACAGGACAAGAATAAAAAATAAAGAAACTAAGTCAAAATTTCATTCGAATTGTGTTGTTGTTGTAAATTGTAACACTTGGACAAGTCAAGCTCGCTATACCATTGGATATACGAATTTAAGTCAGTGGGTGCATCTTTCGTTTTAACCAGAGCATCACGAAGATGAATGTACGACTTTGCTCTATGATACCTCCGATAGATGGCACTACCAGAGGACCCACTTCTTCAATTTTGACATTGATCTGAAGGGGAGGAAATTCTTTCCAGACTATTACACCTATGATAAATGCTCATCGACCGACTACAGGACTTTGGATTCTACAGATTTAAGGAGCACGTATAAATTATATGCGTTTTAGTACTGTTCAGAATCATGTTGAATCTTGGTTGGGTACCACCAGATCCCTTTTAATCCAAATTTTTTTTTTTTTAAAAAAATGATAAATTGAAGCAATTTTAAAATATAAAAATTTATTAAAAGATCATGTGAATATATTCGATGTATATTTATAACTGATATTTTTATTTAATTAATAGTGTATTAAAGAAGAGGCAAAAAATATTTGAAGGGGAATTATTTTCTTGACGCTGCATTAAAAAAAACATCAAGGAATAAATATACTATTTATAAAGGCACTCAAAGAGAAATCCACTAAATTTCTCAATTGCTTTAGTTATGTGTTTAAGAATAATAAAACACTTGTCAAAAAATTTCAATGCGTTTACAATTTTGATATGTTCTAATGACGTAAACAATCTAATAACATAAAATAACGTAAATGGTGGCTGTAAAATCAAATGGCTGTAAATATATATATATATATATATATATATATATATATATATATATATATATATATATATATATATATATATATATATATATATATATGTATATATATATATATATATATATACATCTATATATATGTATATATATATATATATATATATATATATATATATATATATATATATATATATATATATATATATATATATATATATATATATATATAAAGA
Organism: Latrodectus hesperus; assembly: GCA_037975125.1. Classification (NCBI taxonomy): domain Eukaryota; kingdom Metazoa; phylum Arthropoda; class Arachnida; order Araneae; family Theridiidae; genus Latrodectus; species Latrodectus hesperus. The sequence continues at coordinate 21,081,972 of CM075855.1, read as the reverse complement.
ATGATTAGAAATATCATAAACAAAAAAATATAAGAATACTTACAAAAAACGAAAATTACATGCTTAGCAATACATTCAGCGCGAAAGCAGCTTAAATAGAATTACTAAAATATAATTTATCGTACATTTTTTTCAAAATTAATCAAATTCCAAATGGAGAATAATAAAGTGAAACTATATACAGTAAACAGATGGAACATCTGTTCAATAGAAAATTCAAAAATAAGTAGTTTGTGCCAATATGGTTAACACTCCCTGAAGAAGATGGTACTTCGTTTCATTTTTTCCTTTTATTCTGAATTTCTTTTGAATTGCGAAATATCTATTGAACCATTCTATTGTTCCAACTGTTTTCTCTATATTTCACTTTATTAATCTTCATTTGGCATTTGATTAATTAAAAATATATATATATATATATATATATATATATATATATATATATATATATATATATATATATATATATATATATATATATATATATATATATATATATAAAGACTAATAAAAATAAATCTACCAGAGCATTATTAAAAATATTAACTATTAATTTAAATAGAAATTCTGAGAATGTATTTAATAATGCTGAGAAAAATTCAGGAATCGTATAAAAAAAATATGAAATAATTGCTAAAAAGTAAAGGAAATTGCTGCGGAAATTTAACTAAAACCTATGAAATTCTGTAGGAAAGAATGCTTTAATATAATCAAAACGTCATACGTAGAGAGTTTATTTATTTATTTTTTTTTAATTTACATAAACTTTTTTATGTAAATTAATTTTTGCGTTTTTAAATTTACATAAAACCAGTTGAAATGACCACTACTTAAAAATGAATGTCGAAAGGAAAAATGTTCATTATGGTATATTATTAATAAAACAAGTACTAAACCTTCTGGATAATTCTGATAAAAATATTAATGATATTAACATTCTGCAAATTTTTTTAGATATAACGAAATTGTTATACTCATTGCAAGATATTGTACTCTTTTGCCTTAGTCTTCTAATTTACAAAATGTCGATGTACAAGGCTTCATTCTGCTTCTTAGCGTTGTCGTTAGAAGCGTTCTTGAATCATTTCAAACCATCGAATCGGGACTTGAATATTAAAAAAACAATTAGGCCGAAAATTAATTTGAAGCATCCCAAAAAGAAATTTTCTTCAATTATTTCTTTCTTAACATATTCAGGAAAATTGATGAATTCATGATAAAAAAATCTATTTTTTTATTTCACTCGCAGTGGATACCGTCCCATGTCAGCGTTGCCGGAAATGAACTTGATGACAGTTTGGCTAGAGCTGGTGCTGACGAGGTCACAACGCCTGCAGCTCTGCTTACTTATATGGAGCTATTTTCTAAACATAAGGCCATGTGGATGGCTCCTCCAGTGCACCTGGGGTATTGAACTAGGTACCCTGGAGGCAACTTGGTTCGGGGCAGCAGTGGACGCGAGTGCAAACTGCTCTTTTCCGTTTCATTAGTGCTTACCCGTCATCAATGACTTTTGTTGGATGCATTAAGCACTTCGAAATCTGCCCTCACGTTTTATTTTGTCTAGGACTCTCCAGGCAAGACCTGGTTCAAGAATCTCTATTATTAGTACTGGATTTCTTCGGGGTGAATGAACTCATGGACCTGATTTAGCACTGCTGGCCACGGGGATAAGAAAAAAACATACCTTGTCAACAGATTATTCGTCAAAGTCAAATGTAAAGATTCTAAATGTCTGTTGTGCTATGTTTTCTGTGGGAAGACCTTTCACACAGAGTATTCTTTATTTATGTATCGATGAAAAGAAGACAGAAAACTTCCAAACCTCCGCCTGCCTCAAGGACTCGTGAGTGTTTTAAAGTAAGCAAAATTTAGTATTTGACACGGTATTAATATTTTCTTTTATAAGGGATTATATCATTTTATTTAACTTGTAATATTTTGTCAATATTTTATATTTCTTTTTATAGATTCAGATATGTAAAAATTTGATATTGTTTTGACTAAAATAACGCAAGAAAATATCACTCGCACAAAAAGGACATTAAAACTGAAATATTAATGAAAATTTGTTAGAATATATTATTAAAAAAAAAAGTTTTTTCTCTTTAGAAGTCCTTAAATTTATCATCTGTAATAATAAAAACGAAATGTGCATAAACTACAAAAAATATTGCTTCGAATAAAATTGATAATTATGCTTAAAATATTATGCTGCATATCATATCTCTTGATATAAAATGCATTTATGATTTCTATTATTGTTATAAATATATATGTTATGTTATATTTAACTCATTGCAATTTTATTTAGACAACCTAAGTAATTAGAGAATTATATTATCGTGAATTTTTCCAGATAAATTATTATATATATCTCACAAAAAAGCTCATCCTCTTGAAGAACTTCTACAGATTATTTGGTCATTAAACTACCATATATGCTCCTATTGAATATAACCTTAGAAAAAATTTAATAAAAAGAAAGATAAATAAGACAGTTCTTGTATTTTTAAATTACCCAAAATATAACACGACCAACAGAAAGTGCAGCCCATGGTTACTCCTCGAAGTAATCCTCATCAATGTGTTTTCTTTGCTATAAAACGCGGAGGTTTTAGAGGCAAAGAAGTCTGCGAGTGCTTGACGTACGTCTGCTTCATTGGTGAAGGATTTTCCACTAAGATGATTGTCCAGGGAATGGAAGAGGTGGTAATCCGATGGTGCAAGGTTAGGTGAGTAAGGAGGATGGTTCAAAGTCTTCCAACCATGTGTCTGTATGGTATTCTTGCGCGATATGCTGCCTCGTTATGTTATTGTCCAAGAACAGTACACCCTTGAGATTAACCAGTGTTGGCTTCTTTTGTTGCAGAGCCAATTGCTACTAGTACAGATCAGCAGTGACCGTTTGACCCGTTGGTAGCAGCTCAAAGTGAACCACTTGAGGACTAATTCACCAGCATCATCACAGAGGGACAAATCCCCCGACCTAATTTTGTGATACCAACGCCTTGCCATGTGTTCATTCACAACACTCTTCTGACATATTCAGCGTCTTGAATATGTCAGAAGAGTGTTGTTGCTCCAGCATGCTTCCCTGCACCTAGGCCTGAGTCGGGCCCTACCAGTTAGACAGAAGCAACCGGGTGGAGTGTTCGTGATTTTCAAGCAAGGACCAGGCAGAAGACTCCCAATAATTGGCCTGCCACCCTCAGAGGTATCATTTCATTTGGGGGACATTGCAACCACACCCTGCTTTAACATGCCCCAGTCACCTTTAGCTGACACGACGGGTCTTTCATTAAGCTGGGATTTGAACTTCCGATAAAGAGATGGACCCCCTAATCAATCAAGCATCCGCGGCCAATTAGACTACTTGATGTAGCAGCTGATAAGCCCATTTTGAAGTCGTAAAGTAAATAAAACCGAACGTGCTCCTTCGACACGTCCATTCTTATTCGTTAATGTGCGAGTTAAGATTGATGAATGTGTGCAGTGGATATGCTTTTATAACGACTGATATTCCTTTTCTAAACTGATCGGTGTCTCAACATAAATCATACACTAATTTGCATACTTATTCTCTCTTCATTCAATGACCAGAACTTTTTTATTTACCTTATATAAATTAATACGTTAAATATGCAACTACAATAGGCTTCACTAAATCTAAAAATGGATGAAAGTAATTCAAAACTTTGAAACTTCCACTTTAAAAAAAAAGTAATGCTGCATAAAAAGAATTTCTAATGATTCCCATTTTCTACCTTTCACTTGGTGATTTGGTTTGTTTGTCGCTCAACGGTCATTTTTTGCCACGAGGGCTAATTACACCGGGACCTGCGGTTTAAAGTGGATTCCGAACCACTGCAAACATCCATGCCCAAGGTGGGATTCGAACCCACGAACTGTTGAACCGAAGGCAAGAGCGCTAACCATTCGGCTGCCAGCTCGGCTTCACTTGGTGAGTGATTTAATTTTACTTGGGTCCCTTCTTTACCAAGAAAAGAAGAAACCTGATTTGGATAAAGGAAGGAAAGATGTCAAAATCTATCAAATTTCTTAAACATATCAGTTTCCAAGTCACAATTTGCTGAATATCTTTTAAATGTGATGAGAGAGCAACCGAAAAATCAGATAACTTTGAAGGAAAAAGCTCTGAGTTTAAACTCAGCTATGGTTAAAGGACGTGGGATGGGTATCGCGTCTGCTGGGAAAGATGTTTGAGATTATTGCAAGTTTCTTGTTTGGCCCGTTTTCTAGGAAAGTCCTGCAGGAAAACATTTCGCAGCTGAGATGAAGTTTAGCAGATGTCCAGGTTTTCAGACTAAAATTCCGGTGCTACTTCCGGTTTACTTCACGTACGGATAAAAATAAAATTTCATTTTATAGATAACTAAAAATGTCTGAAAATAATTAGCTGTGGATTATTTGCAATAATTAATTTTTCCTTCCTTTCTGCACTGTATGAAAATTGAAAACTACAGAAGACTAATGGTTTGTTGATAAGTAATAATGTCATCGTATCGTCTTGTCACGCCAATCGTAACCACGTACGAAGCACCGAAGATCTGTCGTGTTAGCTAATGGCAGCTGGGTCACTTTAAAACTGGGCATGGTCGCGATGTCTTCCAAGTGAAATGATACCTATGGGGTGGCAGGCCAAATATTGGGCTCTTCTGCTTGGTCCCTGCTTCAAAATCACAGCGACTCGACTCGGCAGCTTTTATGTAATTGGTAGGGCCCAACTCAGGGCTAGGTAAAGGGAAGCGTGCTGGTGCAACAACAACAACATCCCTTTATCAATGTGTAACAACAACGGTTGTTTTGAGGCCTTTAACTCCGCGAAACATGATTCGACCATTAAGATCAAATTTCGCTTTAAAAACATTAAAAATGAAAAAAACACAGCACATTGAAGAAAAGCACTAAAAGACTGGCAGCCAAGTCAGCATCGAGCTATTTGTAGAAATATTGGGGTTTCAAAGCTTTTGTAAAACGTTATAACCACCGTTTTTACTAATAGCAATTAGAACAGGAACAAAACAGCACAATGCAAATTACAAATGTAAATACAAATTCAAGCTTGTCCAATGGCTATATTATTTAATAGTGAAATATCTTCTTTTCTATATAAGACATAATTAAATTATTTTGAAATAATACTCACTTATAGGTTCGCTTTTTATTTTTCCATTCTGGAATAATTTTGGCAACAGCTTCACGAGCAACTAACGGTTTTCAAAACAATAAAAGTTGAAGGGCACTCCGTGGCTGAGTGGTCTAAAGCCTCACCGCTAATCGCTTGAGAGCGTAGGAGTTCGATTCCCACCGTGGCCCTGGGTGTTTTCTTCGTTATTCTTCTGTGATTGTACGTCTGTCATTGTGCTATTTGTCCTATTATCGACGAAGACTTACAAGCGGATCTCAAGAATCAAGCATACAAGTCTGAATATATGTAATGTAATGTAATAATAATAATAATAAAAGTTGAAATTTGTTAGTTTTATTAAAAATGTGAGAATACTTTTAGCTGTATTTTGTAACCGATAACAGCAGAAACACTGTAGCAACCAGCAATCGAAATCTTTCTCATTTCTTCTGAGGGGAATAATCTCGTCGCCAACAATCACATCACTTCTTTTTATGAGACCCATGATGGAATCTAAGGCATAAAATGTCGCCAATAACAACACATTTTGTGTCAAAGATCAATTTAAAAACAATCGTAGGATGAGAAGTAAATTTAATCTTCCATATAGAACTTTGCTCTTGGATTGTTTTCACTCACTTACGATTCATAAGTATGCAAATAACAGTCTATTGTGTGTCGGAATATGATTAGTGTGACACGTAAAAACTAAATTAAGTGAACTTCAAATTGCTTGATGCGTGTCATAGTCTCTGTCGAAGGCATAATTTTTGTGTTTATTTCTTTGAATAATTGTTTACCTTCACGTTTCCAAAGAATAAAATTTCTAGATGAAAATATAGTTTTATAAATTCTTAAACGGAATTGGAATTATAAAAAAAGTGTTTCCTTAGCTTTATGTGAAATTAAGTTACCCGTGAATTAAAAAAAAAAATTCATAAGGGAGATAAGCAAGAAATATTAAAAACGCGTCAAATATAGTTTCTTAAAAATAAGATTTTTATTTTTATTACATTTTCCAAAAACGTAATATTATAATTCATATGAAGTACTAAATGTTAAAATAACATGCTATAAATGGGTCGTGGTAGCCTAGTGGCTAAGGTTTTGGCCATTCGTTCGAAAAGATGGGGCTCGATTCCCAACGCCGCCAAAGATCCACCGACTACATGCGATATCTGTGACAGTTAAATTTGTGGAATCACACATAAGTTTTGTGGTTGGTCGTTGAGCAGTTACCATAAGTGTAATGGTATGGAGGAAATTTCTTCACCCTTCAAATCAATGTCAAAATTGAGGGAGTGAATCCTCTGGTGGTGCCATCTATCTGAGGAGTTTAGAGCAAAGTCGTACTTTCACCATCATGTTGCCCTGGTTAAACAAAAGACATTTCCTACGTACTTAAATTCGCATAGCCAACAGCACAGCGAGCTTGCTATGCCATTAGCTATGCGAACGCGCATAGTAATGTTGTCTGAATTAAAATTTACCTCAGTGATTCCCGGGCTGCTCTGTTGGTTATCGTTTCATATAAAGATAAAATAACACAGGGCGTATTGGATTGTCATCATTACATGAATAACTTGGCTGTACTCGAGCAAACTTTTTAAACAATGGCGGACAATGTTGGGTGACTAACCCTTTGCCACAATAAGGACGGAAACTGCTACTCATTACCCAGCGTGCACCTGCGAAACAAATCACAAAGGCGAGTAGCATTATCTACGCCATGCTGCCACAAACCCGTTTATAGGGAGGGCCACATTCATACATAATCACAGAAGAAAGGATAGAGAAAACACAGAGAGAAAGTAACATCCATTCCCCAACTTGGATTCGAACCCGAGACCCCCAGCCTAAGAGTCAGGAACGCAAACCCCTCAAACATCGGTCGGCACTCATGAAAACTATAATCTTTTAGTGGGTTTCCGCTCTATGTGGGTTTCCATGTAATGAAAAAAAAAACCGATTTCTTGGTAAAAAAGTGTGCTTTAATCATGCAGAATATTTCTCATCTTATACCCCATACTATTAAAAATCGTATTAAGAGATCTGCCAAAATAAGCGCTTAGGAAGAACTCCATTATCCAATTTCTCGTCAGTCCTAGAAGAATGTTATCCCGAATTTGTGTAACGGCCCAAGGCGTAGTGCGGTCGCTGAATACCGCCTTGTCGCTGGGCATGACTGCCTTCGTAATCATCTCGACCAATTCGAAATGGCTCTTTCTCCAACATGCACTTTGTGCAGCTCTGGAGAGATTATGGACTCCGCTCATCTCATCTCTTTATTTCCCGAATTTGTGTAACGGCCCAAGGCGTAGTGCGGTCGCTGAATACCGCCTTGTCGCTGGGCATGACTGCCTTCGAAATCATCTCGACCAATTCGAAATGGCTCTTTCTCCAACATGCACTTTGTGCAGCTCTGGAGAGATTATGGACTCCGCTCATCTCATCTCTTTATTTCCCGAATTTGTGTAACGGCCCAGGCATAGTGCGGTCGCTGAATACCGCCTTGTCGCTGGGCATGACTGCCTTCGAAATCATCTCGACCAATTCGAAATGGCTCTTTCTCCAACATGCACTTTGTGCAGCTCTGGAGAGATTATGGACTCCGCTCATCTCATCTCTTTATTTCCCGAATTTGTGTAACGGCCCAAGGCGTAGTGCGGTCGCTGAATACCGCCTTGTCGCTGGGCATGACTGCCTTCGAAATCATCTCGACCAATTCGAAATGGCTCTTTCTCCAACATGCACTTTGTGCAGCTCTGGAGAGATTATGGACTCCGCTCATCTCATCTCTTTATTTCCCGAATTTGTGTAACGGCCCAGGCATAGTGCGGTCGCTGAATACCGCCTTGTCGCTGGGCATGACTGCCTTCGAAATCATCTCGACCAATTCGAAATGGCTCTTTCTCCAACATGCACTTTGTGCAGCTCTGGAGAGATTATGGACTCCGCTCATCTCATCTCTTTATTTCCCGAATTTGTGTAACGGCCCAAGGCGTAGTGCGGTCGCTGAATACCGCCTTGTCGCTGGGCATGACTGCCTTCGAAATCATCTCGACCAATTCGAAATGGCTCTTTCTCCAACATGCACTTTGTGCAGCTCTGGAGAGATTATGGACTCCGCTCATCTCATCTCTTTATTTCCCGAATTTGTGTAACGGCCCAGGCGTAGTGCGGTCGCTGAATACCGCCTTGTCGCTGGGCATGACTGCCTTCGAAATCATCTCGACCAATTCGAAATGGCTCTTTCTCCAACATGCACTTTGTGCAGCTCTGGAGAGATTATGGACTCCGCTCATCTCATCTCTTTATTTCCCGAATTTGTGTAACGGCCCAGGCATAGTGCGGTCGCTGAATACCGCCTTGTCGCTGGGCATGACTGCCTTCGAAATCATCTCGACCAATTCGAAATGGCTCTTTCTCCAACATGCACTTTGTGCAGCTCTGGAGAGATTATGGACTCCGCTCATCTCATCTCTTTATTTCCCGAATTTGTGTAACGGCCCAAGGCGTAGTGCGGTCGCTGAATACCGCCTTGTCGCTGGGCATGACTGCCTTCGAAATCATCTCGACCAATTCGAAATGGCTCTTTCTCCAACATGCACTTTGTGCAGCTCTGGAGAGATTATGGACTCCGCTCATCTCATCTCTTTATTTCCCGAATTTGTGTAACGGCCCAGGCGTAGTGCGGTCGCTGAATACCGCCTTGTCGCTGGGCATGACTGCCTTCGAAATCATCTCGACCAATTCGAAATGGCTCTTTCTCCAACATGCACTTTGTGCAGCTCTGGAGAGATTATGGACTCCGCTCATCTCATCTCTTTATTTCCCGAATTTGTGTAACGGCCCAGGCGTAGTGCGGTTGCTGAATACCGCCTTGTCGCTGGGCATGACTGCCTTCGAAATCATCTCGACCAATTCGAAATGGCTCTTTCTCCAACATGCACTTTGTGCAGCTCTGGAGAGATTATGGACTCCGCTCATCTCATCTCTACTGTCCTGCTCTTTTCTTTTCTTAAGACTTCTCGCAAAGCGTTACAAGGGCAAGAGACAAGTTAGATTAATGGATTCTGTTGCAGCTTCTTTTTTGTTGTATTCTGTGCTTTTAGATCTTTACTCTTTTCTTTTTTGCTTCCCACTGTTTATAATGTGTCATTAGAAATACAAAAATATGTTACACGAATAATTTTGAATGAGTAAACTCGTTTCTATGAAATATGTATTCCTAAAACTGATGAAGACCTGAGGCTTAAAATTTGGACTTATCCCCTTATCTATCTATCGAGGTGTGTCTCATTTTATTTATGTTAGGACAAAGTATGTCTTCTCTTATGCTCTTTCGTTTTTGTATTATTGTTTCAATAACGGCCAGTGGCCCTCTTTCAGTTTTGGATGGGTCTTGTTGGACCACAGGCTGGTGGTTGTCGGGCTGTGGGCAATGCTTTGGCGTGTGCCTGGATTCAGTCTGGATTTGGTGCCTAAACACACCCCATCGTTGCAGTAGATTGGTGTGGCGGCTGTGCGCATCGGTCCTTGACCCCACGAGTGTCAACTGGTGTGATTTCATCCACGATTGGTCACTACATTCACCGTATACCTTCGGGTGGGACGGTTTCATAATCACTCTTATCTCCTTATCTAAAACTATTGACTATATTTCTTAGAATTCTTCAATGGGTGTGTTAAGCTGTAGTAGTACCATTCAGCGTGAGCGGCAGCTTATTTCAGAGACTGGAGCTGTCAAAGACACACATAGCCAAACATTTCGTAATTTTGAATTATCTTGATAATTCCGATACCTTTCTCTGCATCAACGACGGGCCCTTGGACCTTATAGAGCTGAGTTGCTGTTATTTATAACACTTGGACAAGCCAAGCTCATTAGCCAACGGCTATGCAAAATTAAATTAGAAGGGCTCATCTTTCGTTTACTCAGAGCACCACGAAAGTTGAAAGTACGTTTTTGCTCTCAATCTCCTCCGATAGATGGCACCATCAGAAGATCTAATCCCTCAATTTTGACTTTGATCTGGAGAGGGAGAAAATATTTTCTAGATCATTACATCCATGGCAACGACCGACCACACGACTTTCGATTCCACAGGTTTAACGAATACGTGTTTCGCATGTTCTCGGTGGGCCTTTGGCGGCATTGGGAATTTAATCCAGCTCTTCCGCCAGATGGTCAGCTTTTAAACCATATACACCATCTATCGGTAAGTATCATACCTTCTACCTTTCAACAATGAGAATGATATCTTTTACCACCAAGTTACAACATCCTGAAGGTATCCTGTATTATAACTTCTAAGAAAATATTAAATACAAAAAATTTTCTTACGTCATTTATTTACTTTTTTATGGCATCTACTTATATAAAACTTTTAACAGTCAATTATAACTTTTTAACCGTCAATTTGTTTATTTAAATAACTATTCAGTGATGGGAAGTTTAACATCTCTCTCGCATTCAAATTCACGTGAAAACTAATATTGATTTTTTGAAAACTAAGCCCATTTCAATATTGATTCCTCATAATTACATTATTTTGCACAATTATTTCAAAACAATCAGTGAAAACGCAATTCCAAATGATTATTGAATGATGTTTTACGTTTTACCCCAGCAGAGCACCCTGTTCTTAGCTCGAGACGAGCATTTCCAGTTTTGGTAGAGATCGCTGGATAATTTATTTGATATTATTTATAATTACAATAAGGGGCTCTTAAGCCCTTCTAAGCAATAAATAAACAAAATGAAAAAATAGATAAAACAAATTAAAATATTTACATCAGTTATGAAAGATAGAAGTTACAGGTCAGTAAGTTGTTTTCAACCGAGTAAAGAGTTGCTCACGGTCAATTAAAAAGTCCATTAACCTGTTGAGCTTTTGCCTGGAATGACGATTTTTCATGACTTTCTTTTTTTTAAAAAAAGAGAGTTGTTTCCCATGCAGGTGCTGGAGCCGCCAAATGCCAGGTTGTTGTGAATGGGCAAATTGCCGAGCAATGAAGAGGGTTTCCCTCGTCTCCACACGTGCAGTGGTAGGTTGAAGCTATGTTGAAATGCTTAAAATAAGTTTGGAAGGGACCATAACCAGTGAGGAAAAGTATTTCATTTTTGGACCAATGTAGGGAATGCATTGAAACATTGTGTTCTAAATCATAGATAGAAAGGCCTGTATTGTTCCAGCTTTCCTGCCAGTTCTTCAACACCCAGTTTCTGAGGGTAGTTTTTATGGAACATCGCGGGAGGAGTATAATTGTGGTTGGGTCGTCAGAAAATGGCGGCATTTTTAGCTGCTTGGTCTGCTCTTTCATTGAATGTGATTCTCATATGGGCTTTGATCCAACTGATTGCGATGACAGGAAAAAGAAAAGATCATTTTAAATGGATCGCACTATAGGGCTTTTGTTGGTAGGGCTTAGAACTGATTTAATACACGCTTGACTGTCAGACAAAATACTGACGGGAGACTGATGTTGCATTCCTTGTATGAAGGCCTCTTTTAAAGCTAGAATTTCTGCTTGATAAACTGAATATCCGCCTCTGAGCCTGTTGCCATAATAATTCATTGAATGATGTTCAAAATTCAAAGAAATTTATAAACAAAACGAAAAAAAAACATTTAAATAAGGAGCCTTTAAAAATTTCGATGCAAAGTAGTGCAGAGTGTATATATATTCTATTCAATGACACGCAAAACCTTAAACTACAAGGATTTTTAGACATTTTTCTAAATATTTGCTTATACTCTCTCTTCCTCTCCCTTTATATATATATATATATATATATATATATATATATATATATATATATATATATATATATATATATATATATATATATATATATATATATATATATATATATCATTTGATGCTGCATACGGAAAAATGGAACAATGCATCTAAAAGTCTGCAGGCACCTTGAAGAAAGGTATCAGTACGGGATATGTCCACCGTGGAGTGTGATACAACAGTCCACACGTCGTATCATACTTTGTACAACATTATCCAGCAGCTGTTGAGGCAATTTATCCCATTCCTCTGGGAGTGCACGGATGAGGGTGTTCTTGTTTGTCGGAGGATAGTTTCGACCAGCAACTTGTCTCTCCAAAGCATCCCACACATTTTCACTGGGGTTTAGATCTGGATAACACGATGGCCATATGAGGCGTTGAATACCCTCGCTGTCTAGACAATCCTGAACAGTGGTCTTCGATGACATGTTGCGTTGTCGTCCATAAAAACAAATTTATCACCGACAGCACCACGGAAAAGACGAACATGAGGAAGTAGAACTTCATTAATGTATCGTTGGCCCGTCATAGTCCCATTCGCAACCACATGTAGGGGCGTGCGGCCATTGATCATGATGCCGGCCCACACCATGACACTGCATGTCGGATATCGGTCCCTTTCCTGGATATTTTCTGGTCGATGAGCAGTACCACTCTCGTGCCAGATCAGTTGGCGTCTACAATCCGATGACAGACTGAACTTACTCTCATCTGAGAATAGTACGCGTGCCCAGTCCTGTTCAGTCCAATTGCGATGCTCACGACACCATTGGAAACGGGCAGTACGATGCTGTCTGGTCAATGGAACACACACAATAGGTCTGCGGGCGTATAGTCCTCCTCTCCTCAAACGTCTGGCAAGAGTTTTTCTGGAGATCTGCTTTCCTGAGGCAGCAAGAAACTGATTTGCCACTTGCTGAGCTGTGGTGCGCCTGTTCCTTTTTGCTGATAGGATGATATATCTGTCTTCTGCAGGCGTCGTACTTCTAACACGACCTCCCCGTGCCACCTACTACACATTCCAGTAGTTTTAAATGACTTTCACAGCCATGAAACAACACTGTGAGCGATGTCGAACACCCTGGCAACATCTGTTATTTTTCGCCCTTCTTCGACCTTTCTAATAATTCGGCCACGCATAAAATCATCTAAGTGATGTCGAGAAGACATGCCAAGAATTTCAAGTTCGTCTATTAAATCTTTCCCGTAAAACTTTGATTTAAAACAACAACTGTCCATACGCGTCAAAACCTTTAAAGCTCTTATGAACGCTAACACGTGATGAACAGACGAGGAAATAAAATTTGCATACGCATACTTCTTCTTACTATATCCCGCACTTATTCTAATTTTACAAATTTTGCTTCCTTTAATTTTGTGGTTGCTATGGATGATAGTGTTATCCGTCCTTAGCAATTGTCCAGCAGTGTGTATATATATGTTTGCGTGTGTGTGAAGTTAAATAAAATAGTTCTTTTACATATGTCAGTAATATTCCAATTCTCTGGCACAAACCTTGACTTCATGACACTTTTTGTAAAAATTCATGGTAAAAAGATGTAGTAACTTTTATTGTAAAATACTTATTTTGGAGACATAAATATTTTTTCATTATTTAAAACATTTGTAAAAGTTGATAATAATAAAAACAACAATTTGTGATAATTTATTTCACTTGATAATTCTTTTTGGTGACATTATCATTATCATCCCCAGCTGAAGAAAAGAATATATATACATATGAAATGGAATATTAGAAAGTGCAACAAAATTGCATCAAGTAAAAGTTTTTAAAAGCATCCTCCCTATTTGGTCTTTGTTTTCATACTTTGTATTTCTGTACCGATGAAAAACAAACATCATTTGACCTTTATTTAATGTGTTACAGAAAGGCTAAGGAGAATGAATGAGAAACAAATTAGAAAGAGAAAGTTCATCTAATTATACCCTGAAAGCTTTCAACGAGCCTTGATTACTTCCTCGTGTGCTCTCACCTTGTTGCCTTGTTTACCTGTTTTAATTTCTTTTTTGATTCTGAAGGAGCTGAAATTTACTCTCCACTTTCTTAAAGCTCAATTTTTCATATTTCGTCCTTCGATAAAATGTGATATTTAGTTCAGACGGAATGAATATTTCCCTTTAGACAGTGAATTATTTCTCCAATGGAATTGTTTTCAAGTGGTCGACTTTTTATTTTTTTTAAATGAGTAATAAACGTCTTCCGTATAAATATTTTTTGTCTGTAAGATAAACTTAAGAGAGTATTTTATGCGCAATTGTGGTTATAATTAACTTTTTGTTTATCGTTATTTGATATCGCGTACTAGGTAGCCTAATAGCATACGGTCTTTCAAATTTTGTACAAAAGAGCATTGCAAAGCTCTTTAGTACGCAATGCCCCTGACATTTCCTAGATAGTGCTTCGTATTCACGTATCGCAAGGGAGAAAACCTGGAAAACTTCCAAACATAGACATGTATGCTTCAGTCAGAAACATTACATCTATCCCCCGTCCTTCAATAGTGGCAGGGATTGAATCCGGAAACTTATGCATGCTTCGAAGAGTGGTGACTTTCCCACATGATCGTGTTTATTTCTTCACAATAAATACATTGAATTGTAATTTTCTTTAATATAATATCGTTTTCATTTTTTCTGTGCTCCAAAATTATAGTTTATATTCTATTTTAACAGAAAAAATAAAAAGATTTTAAAAACTCAAACTATTTTCAATTAAAAAAAATAACTGGTCTTGACGTAACAATTCAAAATAAATTTTTTGAATGAAATAAACTAAAATATTTCCTAATGACTTATTTGCAAAAACAATTAATTTTAATTGCTTCAATCTATTTATATTATTTGTTTATTTTTCTATTTAGTATTAAAATGAATGATATAACAGATAATATTTTAATTTTATAACACATTGCAATGCTTATTTCATTAATCTGGTTGGCCAAAGCGCAGTGGTTCTAAGGTATGAATTTTTATCAATGAATGTGATCTCGTTTTATTCCAATAAATAAAATATAACGTTTTTCTTTCTCATGTCTGTAAAAATAAGGATAAGGAATGAAGCTCTTATTTTGAATTCCCCAAAGCATTATCTACTTCGTGTCTCGATACTTTGACACAAGAGCTTACGAGACTATTTCCTAACCTCTTTTGTCTCCACGAATGCATTCCTGTTGTTTTTCAAAAAGAGCACAGTTTAAATTATCTCTTTTAAAATGGAAATTTTCAAAAATTTAAAAATAAAAAATATATAAAATTTTACTTAATTCCGTTATTTTTTTTATAAATTTTTTATTGCTTTTTTACTATAGAACTATATTTTATAATTACATCATTAAAATTCAAAGTGAAAACGAGGTGTTCTGATTGGTAGATGCATCGTTTTACCTCAGCAGGAGGTATCAGGTTCTATACCTGACCCTATAGAGGACTGAAACGCTTAAAAGAAGTTATGGTAGCAATGTCTTTCTGCAGGTCGTCACTTAAAGTGAAGCACACACACACACGTCAAGTTCGTCACTTCTTCTTCTTCTTCTTAAGGTTGGGTTTGTATGTCATTGGGCACCTCTGCTTTTATCAGCATTTTGTACCATTAACTCCAAACCCAATGTTTCCTAGTTCCAGTTGCTCGGGTCACCCACTTTATTAATTAAGTCCGATAACCCTTTAATGGAGTCTAGGTGTAACTCTCTAGTATGGATGATGCCTAAAGAAGTTAATCTACGGAGGGCAAGAGCCTCGCATTCATAAATGATATGCTCTGCCGTTTCCTCTTGCGTTTGACATTTCCAGCAGATAGGGTCTTGCTGAAACAGTCCCATCTGGTCAGAAAGTCAGTCATGCTAGGGATAGCTTCCTGACTTTCACCAAAAGAAGATGGTTTGTAGGTTATTTCTACCTGAAGTGAAGGATTCATTACTGCCCCTTTACAAGATTGCCTCTGAGTTCCCTTGTCTTTTTCAGCAAGGTCTACTTCAGAGGCTTCACCTGCAAATGCAGAAAGATTTGTTATTTCTTGTGTCTTTTCAGCCACAAGATAACAATTAATAAGCTCAGGTAATATAAGTCAACCCAGCATTGCCTGAGATACTGGGCAAGGCAAATTACTCTAGAAGTTTGCCAGGCAACTAGAGGCTCCGTTAAGACACCAATACCGCGGTGCCAATTAGCCCTAGGCACGGATCGCATAACACCAGGGTTTACGGGAGCTGGTTCGCGGCCTCCGATTCTATATTCAAGGCTATCCTGTCATTCCTACAGGACGTTCGGCGATCCACCACCTGTCGACGCGCCTGGTGGCTAGCTCAAGCCCCAGAGGGGTACGCATACCCCCTGGTTCCAGGAAGTTCGTCACTTAATAACTGTGGTTCAAAACTGTATGTCCATTGGAAGTGTTTAGAGGTTTTTCAGTCCTCAAATGTGGGCTTCGGGAAAAATTTTGCAAAAATAAATAAATAAAACAATGTTGAGAGAAACAGAATCCTTAATTAGAGCATTTTACTTCAGCTATTCATTATACGTATAAAAAATATTGGAAATTTGTTGTAAAGTTTTACATTTATTGGCTAAGGTAAAATTAGCACGCCAACACTTTCTTATATGATTTTCCTTTTTAAAATAGCAATGCATATTTCAGGGTGCAATTAAAATTGCAATTATTGATTGACTAGGAAAAAGATATTTAAAGCAGAAGCCATGTTGAAGGATACTTGGAAAAAAACTGAAAACGGGAAAATTTACCTTTCCGTCTTCTTGACCCAAACATTATTATTTTTACTCACATGCAGCTTTTTTAAATGGTTCCTAGAAACTGGCATCTACACGAAATCTTATGTTGAGATCTAAAATGGAGATTACTTTTTCCATTAAATTTAATCTGGGTCATAGTAAAAATTTTAATCACTTTTAACAAGCACCGTCTGATCACAGAGTAGTATCCGTCTAGGCATTCATTAAATTTATTAATTAGATGAGATTAAACTAATTGGACTAATTGGATCTAGTCAAACTAGATTTAAATCACATTTAGTAATCCTAGATCCGCATAGCTCTAATCCCCGAACAATATCTATCGAATGATTCCTTATATTTATTATTAATTACAAGGAATCAAATTAATTACATTAATTAGATTAAAATAATTATTCGAGTTGAAAATGATAGCCAGAAATAAAAAATAAATAAAGAATAGAGTTTTCTTATAATATACAGGGAGCAAGAGTACAATAAACGAAATGATTTGTAAAAGCGTTAAAAGTGTCAAATTTAAATAAATATATACGATAAAAAAATTATAAGAAGCATTGTATAGTTTAAAAAAATGTAAGCAGAAATTAAATAAAATGTCCTCTTTTCTCTTCTTGCTGCTATTTTTTTCCACAAGATTTAAATTTGCAATTGAATATAGCTCTGATTTAGTATATATTATTAGTTTATATGAAAAACATATATAATGCAAAGAAATGGAATTATGAGGATTAATTATGAGGTAAAATTTATTTTTCTAAGAATTTTCAAACGCTTATTTTATCTTTTTTTAAATAAGCTGAATTCAAAAATATTACATAATGCGTAACTTCCTGCAAACATCATAAGAAGTAGATCAGTTTTTATATCGGGACAAACTGTTTTAAATACAATGCGCAACAAGGAAAACAAAATTTGCTTTAAGAAACAGTTGAGTCACATTGACTAAATACAAATACACTACTAGTCCACACAAAAAAACAGCAAAAGTCACAACAAAATTTATTTTGTAGATAACATGTTGATCAAGTATCAAAAGATTAAATTTATAGACTTTTGTGAAGTAGGGTTCCTGCCGCAATCAATAAGCCAGATTAGCTGGCATTGTTGGAGATCACCGCTGCCACACGCCTCGGCATTGGTTCAAAGAGACTTTGGATGCGTTCTTGGGGTAAAGCAGACCAAGCAGCTTCCACACGTTTCCAAAATTGATCTGGTGTGGCAGCTGGGGATGTAATCTGGGTCAATCGTTGAGCAACCATGGACCACACGTTTTCTATCGTCGAAAGATCCGGAGAGTGAGCCGGCCAGGGAGGCAGTTCAATCTGGCGATTGACGAAGAACCCTTGGACAATGCATGCCACGTGTGATCGTGCATTATCCTGTTGAAATATGGCTGTGGGCAAGCCCTGAAGGTAAGGAAGGAAAATGGCTTCAACACCTCGGAGATGAAGAGTTGGCTGTTTAAACACAGGCAATGGGTACTAGAAGAGTGAGAGAGTGATACCCAATACCACTCCATATCATATTACCCGGTGCAGGACCAGTGTGGCAGTGCATAACGCAGCTGTTCAGCATCCCCTCTCCACGGTTTCTCCAAACGAAAATGCGACCATCGTGGTGTTGCAGACAGAAGACTGACTCAGTAAAGACAAGTTCAGTCCATTCTGCCACCCACATCCTTCTTTCATCGCACCATTAGCGGAGACGTCTGTGATTCTGTGGCAAGGGTAAACGAAGCAATGGACGTCTTGCGGACAGACCACTCTGCCGTAAACGGCGTCGAATGGTACGCGCAGGCACTGGATGATGCGTTACAGACAGAATGTGCTGTGCTATGGTTCGAGATGTGGCTGAACGATTCGCCACTGCCATGCGCACAATTTGCCTGTCATGACGTAAAATGGTGCACTGAAGTGGAGGCGATCGAACACATCAGTCATTAATACCTCCTGCATCCCATGATCACATATCCGCATTACCTTTATTTGGTTTCGTCCAACACAACTACCGATTTCCCTGGAAGATAATCCACAATTTCTACAGGCCACTATCCTTCCTCTGTCGAACTCGGATACTGTGATTAAAAATTGATCGCTGTTTTCTACAAGGCATAATTGATGGTTTCTTTTAAATCGCAAGAGAAACACAATTTCCGAACTTGAAATCGTCGAAATGTACAAGGGTTAAATAGCGCATTGAAATGGAGCCACAAGCGCGCGCGATGATCGTCTGAGCTGCAATTCTAATCATTTGCATATCTCATCTCCGCTGAGGCATGCTGTAAATTTCCTATTATTTGCATGCTTTCTTCAGGGTGTTGCATTTACGGTGGCCAGCAGTGTGGTATTCTAGTCGAAGAACTCTGCTCAAATGGAACAAAGCACTGGAAATGGGTCGGATTCCATTCCATTCCAAGACCATCTCTCAGACATCCTCGCACTTTTTCAACGAATGAAAGAGAAGTTTATATTCAAAAAGAAATCAGTTTCGGTTTTGAATGGATTCAAAACTTTGACTATAAATATTCTATTGGAAAAATATTTTTTCCAGTATAGAGCTTTGAAGTTTAATTGCGAAGCAACATAATTCAAGAGAGATGAAAAACGATTTTTGGTCCGTTGGGTTTGGCAACCCTGCACATCATGCTCCGAGAGCCGAGAAGTATTCATTAGAATTCGTTTTAGTTCGTTATCCGAATATGTGTTCGTTGTCTAAACACAAGAATCTCTCTTGAAAGTGTTCGTCGTCCGATTTGTTCGCAGTCCAAACTGTTCGTTTACTGATCACCCACTGTATTGTTGAGCAATGGAAAACGGATGGTATGTTTACGTTTTGGGCATACGCATCAATCGAAGTGAATGCCTGAAAATTTTCTAAGACTTCTACCATGCAATACTTAAATATGAACCATCCGTATCACAAAACGTTTTCCAGGAAAACAAATAATCAGTAAACACTGAAAGAAAGAACTTTTAAATCGCTGTCAACTATTAGGATATCCATTATGCGATGCAAATTATGACGCACAATTTTTTATGATCGAGAGATTTAAGGAATCGTGTTAAAATGTAGAAGAAAACATACCCTTCTTTTAAAATGTAAAGACTCAATAAAATTAAAATAAAATATATTCATGCCTGCAGACAAAATACAGATTTCAAAAATGATATTATGAATAAGTTATTCAATGGGATATTAATCACTGTTTTCTAGAGATAAGAAAAGGATAAAAATATAAGAGTTTCTAAAGATTTGCCTATATTTACCACGTCTCCTGAGTTATCTGTAAAGTATCTTCAGCTGAACAGCAGAAATTGTATTTTATATTCTATAAAACGATTTGTATTATAGATTTTCGAGATCACGATTCTAAATCATGATGTTGAAGGTGACGAAACCTATTCAATCACTGAAAACAGAATTTAAACCTTTGATCCCTTCTTCTTTCATTTCTGATCGAATTTCTTGATTTTGTCATCGAATATGAAATGTTAAAGTTCATCCTTTGGAAGATAAAACTGAGATTAATTTATCTTTTTAGGGAATTAAATATTCAAAGAATTTGATTCATCATTTTTTGGTAATCTAGAGGTGGAACAAATTTTGCGATGAATGTTTCGAAAACTTAATGATTACGAATGAAATTTTTATAGATTTTACGTATACACAAACTGAAAATACAATAATTTTATATTTCTTTTTTACTTTAAATTACTGCTTAATTCTTAATTTTAAATTCAATTGTCATATTAATCTACATTACTTAAATGTTTAAAAAATTAGTGTTCAAAATATATTTACACTGAAATCAAAAAATTAGGGTTAACATGGGAGAGAAAGCATTCATTGTTTTAAACAAAGCTTAAAAAAATCACATGCAGCTAAGCGCTTATGACATCCGTGAAAGATCAAAATAAGAGATATAAATGCAGAAATCGTGATTTCCAATTTTTGTCTTTTTTGTTCTGTTCTTTTTGAATTTTTGTCTTTCAAGACAAAAAAAAAAAATCGTGATACTTTTTTTCACTTTTTTGGTTGTCAAATTCAATTGAGCAACTTTTGTTGCAGGAGGTTACTTGAAAATATTATAACATAATTCACTGGTATATGGCTTGGTATATTATCGAAAGATACGAATAAGACAGAATACAAAAAGTTGAATGAAAAGGATACGTATCATTTGTTGGTTAATGTGAATGCTATGCAACGAAGCCCACAATTGAGGGAGGTTAGTTATCGATCAAGAGCTAAAGTAATGTCTTCTTACATATGAAAACTAAGTGAGCTTGATTAAGACATTATGGATTGGATAGAGGGTAGTCATTCGACAGTGGTAACATAAAAGGTAAATACAAAAGTGTGTACAATCTAAAATTTTTAATTTATCCTGTAATTAATATAATAATAGATTAATAACATAAAGTAAGATCGAGAAGTAAAATTTAAAAATTCTTCACTGAAGAAAAAATTTGAAAACTGTCAGTTGTAAAAAAACTGTAATAATTTGATTTTCAAAAGGAATATTTCTTTTTCATCAAATTACGCAAATAGAATTTAAAAATAAAATTTTTATTTAATTATTACCTTTTAGATTGTAATATTAAATGTGTGTGTATTTTCAAAATTCATTTAAAGCTCCTATCGCATTGTTTGTGCAAATAAGTGGCTGAATAACAACAGTCATTTTAGGCTTAGGTTGTGAATATTAAATAGTAATTAGGATTTCGTGTTGGCACACAGCTGCCGCGTGTAACCCTTTTGGTGTATTTTAAAAAATTTTTCGTGATTAAAAAATATTGCAAAGCTGACGTAATCGTTACGTATGATCAAGGGTTGCCAAAATAAAACATTATTGAACATTATTAGTATTATTTATCTTTCTGACATAATAAGAAGTCTAGATTACCATAACAATAAATTCCGCCAAAAACTTCAGCAAATTCAAAAATGCGCCAAAAGGATTATATTTCATGGTTCCTTTTGATGGAGCTGTTCATCTGACTGGAATAAAAATAGATGTGGAATTGATTTTTTGATGCCAGTTAGACGTTGAGAAAAAGCTTCTATTCAGTAAATTTTTACTACAAATTTTATTTTAGTTTTCAAGTATAAAATGAGGTCTGCATTATGAAGTGCGTAGTGCCTTAAAAAAGATTTTATGAAAGAATGAAAATTATTTTCTACTTTTGTTCATAAATTTTATGACAGATACGAGCTGTTTTCCTTTCGAGCCTTTTAATTGCACTGTTTACATTTTCATAAAATTCTTCCTCTCAACTACAAAAAGAAATGAAACTTGTTTTCTAGCCTTGTGTAAAACTTTCCGCATCTGAATGAAAATAAGGAAAATTGACCAGAAGTCAAAATGTTGAAGGAAAATATCTCTACTTATTGATCTTGACCTCTGTAAAAGCGCCAGACTAAACAGAAACTATAAAACTAATTTACAATATAAGCATAAAGGAATAAGTTTTTATTCGCTGTATTATTTTATATCATCTCAGTACTGTCAGTTGAATTAAAATTTAAAAAGGAAATCTTTTAAATAAAAATTTTAACTCTGATAACTTTATTCATAATCTTCTAATGACAATGCGAGATTGCAAAATTCCGTTTCAATTGTTATTGATTTTCATTAATGAAGATAAAAATGTATATTATAATAAAATTGTAACATTTTATAACATAAATTAGTGTTTCTCAATACTATTAGTATTCACGGCCCAATTTTCAATCCTAATTTTCATCGCACTCCCCCTCCCCACCGCATACAATAAAAAATATATACAATAATAATGTATTTTGAGTATTTTGGCGTTAAACCTGCACTACAATCTTAATTTTAAACTTTACAAATTACCAAGAATACGGAAATTTATTGACATTTTGCAACACCGATCCTCAGCACTGAAAGAACAAGAATCACGGTTTCGCGAGAAGTTTCGATTTTTCTGGTCAGCTTAAAAATTAAGTCAGGAGCAGATGTAAACAATCTCATAGGAGAAGGAGAAAGTTATATGACACCAATTTCAATTCTAGACAATCTGTTTCGTGTCGATCCTTCTATAGCTATTGAATCTATTCTGAATGTGAATGTTATACATATTTTCGTGTAATTGCAATTCACCGTATTAAATATTCACGGCAGCAGACTTATGCAGAATCATGGATAAAGTTTTAAGTTAGCGAGCATTAGACGATAGACAAGCATCAACAATTACACAAACGAGCGTGGTTCCGAAAATAAAATCAAGAAAATATTCTCAAGAATATTTAAATTTTGAGTTCACTAGTACTGAAGTAAATGAAGAAGAAAGGCCCCTGTGTATTATTTGCTCAAAAATGTTGGCGGCAGACAGCATGAAACCTCATAAACTTAAACGACATTTGGAAACGCTTCATAGTGAGTACGTAAACAAACCCAGAAAAGTCTTCGAATTAAAATCATATGAAAAGCAAAAATCATTGTTTAAAAATACTTTGTCTATGAATGAAAAAGCTTTAATTACATTTTACAAAGTTTCATTTAAAATAGCCATATGTAAAAAGCCTCTCACCATTGGTGAAGAGCTTAATTTGCTAGCCTCAATTGAGATTGTAGAAATTATGTTTGGAAATAATTTTGCAAAACAATTGCAGTCTATACCTCTTTCAAATGATACTGTTGCCCGTCGAATTGCTGATATAGATGAAGATGTAGAGTGTCACCTTTTGTCAAACTTGCGTGACAAATTGTTTTGAATACAACTCGATGAGGCAACAGATAGTAATTTACCGAGCTTCACGAGTTCATGTCGATTGAGAGTTGAATAAAAGAACCACTTAATGAACATAAGACTTTTATTCGTAAAAATTTCACCAGATATAAGAAATTCCCGCTGTAACAATCACAACTATACAGCTATAATTTGTCAGATAAAATAAGAAACAGCTTCCGATCACAGGTCTCAAATACCTGAGACAGAGAACAACTAGCAGTCACAACTAATCGTCTTCACTCACTGACTGTCTTCACAAAAACTGACTCTTCCATGTCGAGCTGCGATATTTATACCTGACTTGGCGGAGACATCTACCAGTTTCGCCAAGGTTCTGGAAGCTTCTAGGCTATCTCGATGAATATTGGTCCTAGAGCTTAGGTGATGGGTGTTTCCAGAAATATCTATTTCTCGCCAAATCACCAAGAATCTCGCCAATTGTCGCCAAGTCACCAAATCATTAGGAAACCCTCTTTTAAATTACAACACGTCTAAATACCGCAATTTTTGCACAAATGTGAGTATTTCCGATCTGTCTGATATATTTTAAGACAAATACAATCATTATTTATAAATTTGTAATAGTAATAAAGATGCTCATTTCATTGCCTAGGTTAGATTTTGTGATGATTTGTCAGTAGTACAAGAATTGTGTTTCGGCAAACCAATAGAACTAAAAGCAACAGAACTCGCATTATTTACTATCTTAAATGATTTTATGAACGAGGCAAACATAGAATTAAAAATTCGCGTCAGAATATGCACCGATGGTGCTCGTTCTATGTCCGGAAGATTCCAAAGTATGCAAGCACTTGTAAAACAAAAAGTGTGTCTGGACACATTGCATGATCCACAGAGAAGCTTTGGCTTCCAAAGAAATGAGTCCTTGTTTAAATATTGTGTTAACTAGTGTTGTAACCGTAGTAAATTATATAAATATGAGACCCTTGAAATCAAGAATCTTTTCCGCACTTTGTAAAGACATGGGTGCAGTACATTCAGCGTTATTATTTTATTGTGAGGCAAGATGGTTATCACGAGGGAAATTTTTGCAACGTGTTCATGAATTAAGGGAAGAAATCGCTGTTTTCCTAGAAGAGGAACACAGACCGTAAGCTGAGAATTTTTTCGATAGTTTATTTGTGATGTAACTGAGCTACATGTGTGTGGTCGACATATTCGAGAAATTAAATAACTTGGATCTTCAACTGTTAGGAGAAAATACATATATACTGGATACGAGTGAGAAAGTTAATGCTTTTTGTAGGAAATTGAAATTGTGGAGCAGAAATTTAAAGCAAGAAAACTTAGCAATGCTAGCAAATTTGAATGATTGTATTAAAACTTACAAGGCTGAAGAACAACATGTAAAAGTTGTTTTGGTAACCATTGAAAATCATTTAG
Organism: Latrodectus hesperus; assembly: GCA_037975125.1. Classification (NCBI taxonomy): domain Eukaryota; kingdom Metazoa; phylum Arthropoda; class Arachnida; order Araneae; family Theridiidae; genus Latrodectus; species Latrodectus hesperus. The sequence goes on along the minus strand of CM075855.1, from coordinate 21,057,082 downwards.
CAATGCTAGCAAAGAATTTTAAAGAGTACTTTCTTGCTGACGACAAACTGATATCAAGTTACAAGTGGGTCAGGGATCCTTTTCAAAATACTCCCGAAGGACTCTCAATTGAAGAGAAAGAAACCATCATAGACTTCACGGCAAGCGACGAAACCAAAAGACAATTGAATAATAAATCCCTCTTTGAATTTTGGGCAGGAGTGGATGATGAGTTTTCTGCATTAAAAACAAGGGCATTTCGCATTATACTAACATTTTCAACCTTTGTGAAACTGGATTTTCTGCGGTGGCTTCTTTGAAGACAAAATATATATCTCAGCTAAATGTAGAAAAAAACTGAGAGTGTCTATTTCTAATATTAAACCCTCCTTCGAAAAACTTTGCTCTGAAAGACAGGCCCAAGGAAGTCACTAATAATTATTAAATTTGTTTTTAATTTAGTAAGTTGTTTTAATTTAATAAGTTAATTATTAAATATGTCGAAATGTATTTTGTTTTGTATGTGTGTATTCTTTCCTTTCAGCCAATTAATCAATTTTTTTAAATAACATTTTCTCTTGGATAGGCTCGCGTGCCCCACAGGTTGAGAATCACTGTGACATAAAGATATTAATAATAACTAACCAAAACAACACCAGCGTTCACGGGGTATGAATTCAATTGCTGAAATATTGTTCCTGAATTTAACATGAATTATTGCGATTGATTCATTTGAATAATTGTGCATCTGTTCTTGTGTTCTGCACTGTTATTAAATATATCGTAATTAATAATTTTCTCAGAGCAAACCATCGTATATTTACTTTAAAATCGGTTGCAAAATTTTGGAGCCCAAATCGCAGCTTAAAGAAATGGTGAAAATTTCTAGTTTGACTCTAAAAGCCTTTGCTGTAAATGTAAATTTTGCTGTGGGAAATCGGCTAAAATTCTTTTTCCTGACTGCTAATTCAAGTAATAAAGGAAACGCGCTAAAGTGAAGAGATGGGTACGAAGGGTAAAATGCGCCAAGCAGGCGATAAAGTGGTGCGATAAGTTCGTCAAACTGGTTTAACGGTTCGGATTACGTATGTATGACCTACTTTTTGTTTATTGGGTAACGTGATCGCGTGACATGCGCGTTTTGTATGTAACCCTTGAAACTATTTTAGAATAATATTTAATAATTGAGTTTCAATATTCGAATTTTGGAGTTTGTGTGTTGCTAACGATAATTAACTATGGATGAGAATGTTTTGAACTTACGTTTTTTTTTTATTTAGAGCGTGATGGTAGTAAGAAAGTAAGTATATGAATTTTTAAGTTGTGTGTATTGCATGTTAGTGTTAGAATGTGCCGCGTACTGATATTTTTTTATGTGGGTGCCATTGCTCGGTATATTAAAATTCCAGTTTAAACAAAATGTGAAATTTGTTAACGTTCGAAATTTAGTTTTACTGCCCGGTTGGCACTGCAGTAGGTAGCGCTACACTGATGTTTTTTTAAGGTGGGCGCCATTGCTCGGTATATTAAAATTCGAGTTTAAACAAAAATTGAAATTTGTTAACGTTCGAAATTTAGTTTTACTGCCCGGTTGGCACTGCAGTAGGTAGCGCTACACTGATGTTTTTTTAAGGTGGGCGCCATTGCTCGGTATATTTAAAATCAAGTGATAAAAATTTCCTTTCTATTTATTCGAATTTTAAAACTTCTACAGTATTTAATTGTAATGAAATATTCAACTTTTTAATATTTGGAATTCGAAAAAACGCGTGATTTCAAAGCTGAAGTTCGAACGCGATCGTTATTGGTTGACATTTATCGCGCGTAGTGACGTAATTTAGGTTGGCGACAGAGCTGTAGAGCGCTTGGTGCCAAAATTTGAAATCGCGCCAATCTCGTACCCATCTGGTAACTTTTACCGGATAAGTTTATTTTAAAATATTTTTAGCTGTGTGTGTGAATCTTGAAATTCCTTTAAATATAATATTTGTCACGCATGAATTGCTTCTTAAAACAAATATAAGTTCTTTAGTAAAATAAGATATTACACAAAAGCAATGAACGAAAATTCATTGCTTTTGTCTAATCAGAAGTTACTCTTAAACTTTTGTTGTATTTTGAAGTATTTAATTTGGAGTGTTAAGTAAACTTTGATTTATAATAGAAAACTGAAATGCATATTTTAATGATAAAATAATAGATTTTGTGTTATTACTATTTTAAATTTATCAGTTTCAATTCTCAGTAAAATTGAAATTATTAATTCTAGTTTTGATATTTTGTTAAATATTGACATGAAATTTTTTTATACTTTATTTCCTGTAAACTCTTAAGAATTTAACTTGTTAAAGACTTTATTGTTATCCTTAAAAAATGTCATTTTTTTCATTTACTTGAATGAGAGAAACAAATTTGAAATAAAATAAGGATAATTAATCAGAATATTTAAGAATTAAATAATGTGAAAATTTTTTAATGCTACTGAAAATTAAATATATACAAGCTTAAAAGTTAAGCACAATTTTTTTCATATATTTCATTATAAATCTTTGTTATAAAATAACAAAGTGATTTTAATGATGTGTATTGTGAATAGAAGTTTTGTTTTGAAGCGAATATATTTTTATTCAATTGAAAGATAAAATAGAAAGTAATCTTAAAATTTGTTAACAGTTTTGTAAAGGTCACAATTAAGGAAATCATTCAAAATAATGATAAATGAAATTTAACATATTTGTTTATTTTGATGAATGATGAATAACTATTTGTCACTTACCTTATAAGATTATTTATTTTCTAAATACAACTTTATATGATTTTTACGGTATTTATAAAGTTAAGGTAGGACAATTTTAAACTATGATATTCTGTCATCAATATAGTAAATATGATAATTCTAAAAATAACATTATTTATCTGTTAGAGTTAATTACTAGTGGTATTAATAATTCACTTAAATGTGTAGATATTATTTATTTAAACTAGAGTAAAAGCGAAGATGTTTTATTGTGAATTTGAGCCCCTTAATTACTTATGCCAAAGCATGATATTTCCGCTGATCGAATCTTAGCGACAGTGATGTATCTCTATGGCGTTTTTCTTTAATTGCCTTGAGGTATTCAAGAATTTAAACCAAAATTTTCAGATAATTTAGCCACCTAACGTTGTATATTGGCCATAAGTTTATTTTGCAAGCCATTAAATAATGAAAGTGGCTACATTAAAACCATTAATATTTGAAACTATTCTATCAATCTAACGGTTTGCTACTTTCATTTTATAACCGCCCTTTTAGAGAAGTCTATGTTCGTTTATTTTGATAAATAAATTTGCATATCAAAAAGTAATATCACTATTCTGACGATAAATAAATTTTATTCACTAGAAAAACATGTTTAAAATGTAATTAAGTTTAAAACTAACATGTTATTTATATGCTACCTTATTCTAAGAGCTTATCATTAAAATTATATCTAAATTACAGAGAGATTTTACACTTTACATTTTGTCAAGTTATAATTATGTACTTTTCTACCATGAAATAAATTTGATAAAAAAGAATAAAAAAATAAATTACTCTAAAATGCAACACTTTAAACTTTATTTTAAATTTTATTAAGTTATTTTATTTATGAGTAAAGAATATTTTTTATTATTTAATTAGTATTTTTATATATACAAACTAAATGAAAATAAAATTTTAACTGTTTTATTTACGCGCAGGAATGTTGAGTATTGTTAAAATATTTTAATTTATTTTTTAGGGAATTTAATCAAATACTTATGGAGTTTTTTTATTTATTCAGAATATTCCTAAGCATGACGTATTTCCTGAAGATAAAAGACATTCCATATTTTAATTCAATATATTTTATTTTCGTGAAATATATATGTTATACTTAGTCATATTTTATTCTTTTATATACATATTATATATTTTATGTTCATAAAATATATTAAATAATTTAAAAATTATAGACAAAAATATATTTTCATTTACTGCTTAAATTTTGTGTAGCTGTATGAAATGAGAGTAAATAAATTTTAAGTTAATAAATCAGCATTAATTATATACACAATAAATTGTAAAAGGAAACACCTTAACTCTCATAATTTCTTTATTTAATACTTGAATGAATATTCAATAAGTATTTATAATTCACAAGTGATATAACGCAAATACATTATTTACTAGTTAGTAATAATATATATTCACACAATATGTAAATAAATCCTATTCTTTTATTCCTGAAAGTTATATTATGTATAAATACTGTTACGTTTTATTCCATTTTACTTACAGTACAACATAATTTAATAAAAAATAGTTACTATACTAGTCCTTTTCCTACCTCCTGTGAAGGATTTGTTGCTGCCCCTTCACTAGATTGCCTCTGAGTTTTCTTGTCTTTTTCAGCAAGGTCTACTTCAGAGGCTTCACCTGCAGATGCAGAAAGGTTTGTTATTTCTTGTGTCTTTTCAGCCACAAGATAACAATTAATAAGCTCAGGTAATATGACAGTCCACCCAGAGAGAGGTTTAATTATACCGGTTAAAAAAGATGTAGAATCTACAACAATATATTTAGTATATCTTTTGCGTTTTTATTCTGCAATAAAATTTGAGACCCAAATGATATAAAAAGGTCTTTTTTAGTAATTTATTTCTTTTTCCTTGTGAATTTGGACTACTTTCTGGGTAATTTAATAGACAGAAAGCTTCAGTTTTGTGTTTAGAGCATTTCTGAGGTTAAGATCTTATGTCCGAGATCTTTTCATTTATGATGATATTTATTCTTGTGAGAAAGCAGATCAATATTGCAAATTTAGAGTTATAACACTCTTGTTATGGTAGGGTAAGCTTCCAAAAAATAGTTTCTAGAAGTTCTCGATATATTTTATTATGTTTTACAACATAATCAAATATTCAATATGCGTTAGAATTTCAAAAAGTTTGAAATATCGTAATCAGGAGTATATTTAAAATATTATTTATCTAGGTTTATATTGTTACGTAGATGATGTTATTACTCGAAGATATTCTAAAAAGGCGAACGTACAACCATCTTAACTCAATAGCTTTATACAACAAATTAACTATTAGCTCAACTTACATACAGTTACTGAACATTTTCCATTATTATTCAAAAACATTTCAGTCTAGGAATTTTCCAGAAACAGAATTGAATAGAATTTAAGAATAATCTAAATTAAACAATGACTATTAATTAGGAAATCTTCTTCTTCTTCTTCTTCTTAGAATTGGGTTTGTATGTCATTGGGCACTTCTGCTTTTATCAGCATTTTGTACCATTAACTCCAAACCCAATGTTTCCTAGTTCCAGTTGCTCGGGTCACCCACTTTATTAATAAAGTCCGATAACCCTTTAATAGAGTCTAGGTGTAACTCTCTAGTATCGATGATGCCTAAAGAGGTTAATCTAGGGAGGGCAAGAGCCTCGCATTCATAAATGATATGCTCTGCCGTTTCCTCTTGTGTATGACATTTCCAGCAGATAGGGTCTTGCTGAAATAGTCCCATCTGGTCAGAGAGTCAGTCATACTAGGGATAGCTTCCTGACTTTCACCAGAAGATGGTTTGGAGGTCATTTCTACCTCAAGTGAAGGATTCATTACTGCCCCTTTACAAGACAGCCTCTGAGTTCACTTGTCTTTTTCAGCAAGGTCAACTTCAGAGGCATCACCTGTAGATGCAGGAAGGATTGTTATTTCTTCTGTCTTTTCAGCCACAAGATAACAATTTATAAGCTCAGGCAATATAAGTCCACCCAGCATTGCCTGAGATACTGGGCAAGGCAAATTACTCTAGAAGTTTGCCAGGCAACTAGAGGCTCCGTTAAGACACCAATACCGCGGTGCCAATCAGCCCTAGGCACGGAACGCATAACACCAGGGTTTACGGGAGCTGGTTTGCGGCCTCTGATTCTATATTCAAGGCTATCCTGTCATTCCTACAGGACGTTCGGTGATCCACCGCCTACCGACGCGCCTGGTAGCTGCTCAGGCCCCAGGTTAATTAGGAAATAATACATAGTAGCAAATTCTCTTTCAAACCCTTCATTCAGTGAGGTTTGAACCAGGGATCTACGGCTCAGTGATTCGTTACTTATTCTCTGCTTCACAATAGCCAAAATCAATAGCAATAAGTTTTGCTACTATATATAAAGTAATGCGTCATACATAAGAAAACAGTAATAAAAAAAATAGAGACGGAAACTTCTCAATAAATGAATGTTTCTTTTCTCTCTCTCTTTTACTCCACCAGAGGGCGCAGCGAACTGGTTGAGAAAACTGTCATTCACGTTACTCGAGAAGTGAAGAGTTCTATACATGACCTAATCGAAGATCCATCGTGTTCACTAATGGCGATTTGGGCATGTAAAATTTGCCGTAATTCTAGCGTACTTCTAATGGCATACCTGCCAGCTCATGTGTAGTCTTCGTCACTTGACTTTGTATCAAAATTTCGTCAAGCATCTACTCCACTATCTGCTTATGCATCTTTAAATTTCATTTTTCGACCACACTGAATTAAAATAATTACTTAAACAAGAAAATTTTAAAAGAAACTTTTTTGTTTCTTTAAAAATATTCTTTCACATTTATTAGTAATTAACGAAAATATAATATTTCAGGAAAAAGATATAAAAATGTTTCATTTCTATTAAATTGTAGAAATTTGACCATTATTTAAATATTGAATACAATTATTCATTATTGAGTCATTAAAACTTAAATAAACTTATATGTATTAACAGTTTAACAAATTTAATTATTCATTATGGGAGCAATCTTATTCTTTCCGAAAAAAAATATTACATTAATACGGTAGTGTAAATAAAAAAAATTGCATCTAGACTTACTTTAGAAAAATGACTAAAATAACTCTGCTTATAAAAACAAATTACACGAAAAATTAGTTTCATTTCTTTTACAGGGTATCTTCAAGATGCAGGATTTTATTTAACAATTTTTATACACTTTCTTTGTTTTAAGGCTTGGGGTTTTTCTCTGTAATCATGTTACATGTTGTAAACTATGCGATTTATTTATAACTCGTAGCCAAAAGCCTGACATAATCAGCAATGATTAATTTTAATAATTCTGGTATGAATTAAGACTAAATTACCTATGCCGTGAACTAATTACTTTAAATGATACAGCAGTTCACTCTGGAACACTTCTTATTTCAACATAAATGCTTTTAGCTCTTCTTTCTCCATTCAAATTGCAATCTATGTGCAACCACCAAAGTAGAAAAATATTTAAATCATGGGATCCACTCTTATCTCTATATAACCACAATTATAAACTTTTCAGAAAAATAATAAATATTTATATATCTTTTCAATTTTTGAAAAAGGTATTGTTTTCGTTCTGTACCGCGAATGTGATTTCGCCTTCCCCAATACGTTCGTAAGTTGGAAATGCATTGGGACACAGATGAAAAGAATCCCAATTTTAATACTTAAAATTTCAAAATTAAATTAATTTTACTAGCCTCATTCAATTTGCTTTCATCGAATTTCCTTTCCTGATGTAAAACATTGTTTTGAAATATTATTAATTAAGTTATTTTATAATGTGTTCACTTCCATGTGGTTAACTGTAGAAGTTCATAATTTCACACTTAAATTATCATATCAGTAAGAAGAAATTTTTTAATCCTCTGTATTTTCACTTATTCCTCATTCCTGTATAGAAACATGAAATTATGCAGCTTCTACCGTATCTCTAAATTTCGTTCTATTCATAACTAGATTAGAATTTAAAATATGTTTTAAAATATGTATACTTTTGTTTTAAGCTATATGGTTTATTGTTTCCTGTTTAATCCAAAATCTCAGTACATTTTTTTTAATTTTTCGTTTATTAATTATGCTTTTTAAAAGGAAATCTAATGTAAATTGTTACTTTTTTAGAGAGAAACGTTCCTCAAAAAGGCAAGACCCCGAGATTAATTAAATTAAAAAAAAATATTTAAGTTAAATCTTCTTACATATTTCCATTGTTATTTTTACAATACATATCTTTTTTATTATAATTCCGTATAAATATGTTTATTTTTTATTCAACCATGTTTTTGTTTCACTATATTTGAGAATTTTACCGAAGTCATGTTGTCAAGGTAACTGTAACCGTACTTGATATATTTTGGCAAGAGTTCTTATTTAATACAAACCTAAAGGGGTTGTTTGAAAAGGGTGTGGCTAATGACTTTAATTAGTATGGTGGGTGTTATAATGTAAGCAAATGTGGAAAACGATAGTAGAAATTTTATGAATCCAAAAGCAAATTAATGCAATAATATTTAAAATAGCTTATTATAATGATACATGTATTCAGTTTTTCTCTTCAATAAAAAATTTATACATTTTTGAGTCATAAATTATTAATGACAGAATGATTGTAAAATTTATCTTCCGTTTAAATTGCATAAATATTTATGGAATGTATTCTGTAATCAAAATAGATCATTTATCTAACTACATCTAAAATAAAATTTCTAATATATCTTCCATCAATTGACTTTGTCTAATATCCTACTAATAATTCATTTTATTTCATCAATTTAATCTGCCATTTATTTGTAGCTTCACATATTTCAAAAATTTATAAAATTTCAATTGATAAAAAGAATTTAAATTCATTACTTAATTTTAAACGTTTAAAAAGTGTGGAATTAACTATGTAATAAAATAAAACTTATATAACAGGAATAAATATTTAAAGATTTGTACTCATCCAAAGCATGGAAAATTATTTTTTATTTTTTTGATAATCACCCTTTATTGATTAGAAATAAGAAATAATTTCTTACTTTATTATTCCATCTATTACAAAAATGATAGTATATTATCAATACTCATTCTAGATAACAGCAGTTTCATGTATCTTTAATATCGTATCTTGTACGCACAAGTTTTCGCAAGAGTAAGGCGGATTTTGAAGTCCAAATTTGATCCCATATTTAAAAACTGTTGATGTTCTTAGTTTGATATTAAAAAATTTTAATTTTGAATGAATGTAATCAAATCTGACTGTCATAGTAAATATTTTAATTTTTCTTGCTTATGGTATTTATATCTTTATAGAGTATTATAGGATTAATTGTAATTTTCTTATTTCTGAAAATTAAAATTTCCTTTTGAATAAGCAATACTTTTGCCTTATTTTAAATTTTTCTTTGAAAAGAAAAAGATTTATTTTTGGAAATATACATTTAGAAAGAGATTCTCAGTGATATAAATTATTAAAAAGCTGCGTGTTATAAATGTTTAATTTATTTAACCTTCAGCTGTTAACCGAAAATAATTTTTCAATTATTTTCAAAGACTATATAAAATATGAGCCGAACCTGAATCACAAATACTTAATAAATAAATTTTTTTAAATAGATATATCGCGCGTTTAAAATTTAACAGGCATTTTATTTTTCCTAAAATTATATCTGATTTTCTCATTATATTACAATAATGAATTTTCTCTGATTTTCGTAGCTAAGCATCTTAATTAATAATTCAATAGTTTGAAAAATATTTAATTATTCAATAGTTCACATACATATACAACAAATCTCTATAATATTTCTTTTTTCTTTACTTATATCACTTTAAAAATTACTCAAATAGATTATTTAACTAACTTAAAAATCAATTTTCAAGACTCATTAACGTTGTAATTTTCATTACTTATCCTAGAACTGAATTTCAGTATTTATACAATTAAATGAATTTCAACAACCTAAATGAATTGCGATTTATTATTACATTGCAATTCTTTTTGAAAATTTTAATTATAGGTAAAAGAGTATACCGCGTTTGCAGTTTTTCTGATGAAGAAGCATTACTTCTTTATCAGAAAATCTGTAAACGTGATATATTGTTTTAACTTGAAATATCATTTATGAAAACTTCTTAGAATAAAATTAAATTATAAATAAAAAATATTTCTTTAGCTGTCCTTAAAATTTGAATCGTTAATAATCAATAAGAAACGCATATAAACTGAGAAATTTTTCTTTTCGAATAAAATTAATGAATATGTAAGTTTTGTATAATTTTACTCACTCAATTACGATTATACTGCATAAAAATATAAGAATGGAAATATAGAATTCCTAATTTTATTAGATAAATAAACTATATCTTAGGATTTATCCTTTTAAGAAACACCTAGATTATTTACTTCCTAAACTACCATATAGGATATGTCCAGTAATATCCTAAAAACATGAATAAAATACGAATATTTACTTAAATATTATAACATTCAATAGTTAGGGCTTCATCAAATCTAAAGCTGGGTGATAGTAAGTCAAAATTTTGGCAATTTTCATTTTAAAAGAAAAATTAATATTGCATAAAAAATTAAATGATTTCTACCTCAGATTTTTTCATTTGATGATTAAATTAATTACATACTTAGATCCTTTCCTTTCCAGACAAAGAAGGAGCTCGACAAGGATGAGGAAAGGAAAATTTGAAAACAAATCAAATTCTTAAAATTATCAATTTTCATGTAAATTATATTTCATAAAAATAATTTGAATGTGTTGATAGTAGGGATGGGACTTTGTTACTTTTCTTGTACTTGGTACGTACTTAGTACAGTTACTTTTAAAGTAACAAGTATTTTACCGATTACTTTGTGTACTTGTTACATATTTTGTGCTGCCATCTATCGGATTAAAATATAATGACAATTTTTTTCACGTTTTATGAATAAATAAAAACTAAATTAGTAATAAATTAATAATTAATTAAAAATTAATAATTAAATATATAACATTTTGTATAATTTCATAAAATTAATTAATATAATTAATGTTAATTTAAATCATTATCATTTGTAAATAAGCATCCAGTTAAGGTTAAAATAAAAGCTTATGTAATAATCTATAAAAAATTTTCTTTTTATAAATGCAACATTTCAATAATAGCAATTTTTGTTTTTCCTGAAAAACTTTAATTTTTAGTATGAAGCAATTAAACATAAGTTATTCCCTCAACAAACAGTTTTTCAGTGAAAAATTTTGAACTTATATATTTTAATAAATATATTTCTTTCAGTATAAAAAATCCTAATCTTTTGTTATTTACATTTTTTTTTTAGAATTTTCATCTGTTCTAAGTAAATTTTCAAATTATTCGATTGTAATTTTCAAAGTTTAATTAAAATATTAAATTAGTCGTGATAATATAATTTCTATTTTTCAACCAAATCATCACCTTAATTTTTTGTTTTAATTTAGTAAGATTTTCCAATTATATAAATGAATTTTTATAATTAACTATCAAATAATTTGTAAAGAATCGCAAAGTGGGAGGATTAATCAATTACAAGGAGATTTTTTTTAAATTTGCTTAGAAATATACAATTACTTTTAACAAAAATCAAATTAAATTTCTTATATTTTTCTATAATTAAACATTGATGAAACAATTATAGTAAAATTTTTTGATACCTAATAGATAGTTATTTATTTTATAAATGACGTTTATTTGTTTATATTTTTATGAAATAGATAAACTAGATTTTCTAAAATAAAAATTGCATTAACTCACGTATCTTGCTTCAGTTTCCTGAATCTTAATTTATGGATAAATAAAGTACCTTTGCAATTAAAACTGTATTAATACTTTTTAAGTGAATATCATCATCATTCATAAAGTAACTTTTATAGTAACACAGAAATTCATTAAATATCAAAAAATGTAAAACTGTTTTACCAATAATCTAAATGTTATGTTGTTTTAATGTAAAATATTAAGTAAAATGTAATGTTTAATACAAAATACAGGAACTAAAATACATATATTTTATTTACATCAAACTGTAATTTAAAAAATACACATGATGGTATAAATAAAGATAAAAAGTAAAAGTTTACTTAATTAAAAAAATTTTTTTTTCATTTCGAAGTTCATAATTAAAATGAATAAACTACCTTTATTATGTTTCAACGATTTTTTAAAATTATGTTGTGATAAATTTTGGTTCATTTATTTAAATAGAATTATATTATATTTTGTGCAGAAATTTATGCAAAAAGTAATTTTTTTTACGATTTAAACTGAATTTACCGACATAAATCTGAACTGGAAACTTGGTTTTATAAAAATAAAGGTAGTTTTTCTCAATTTAATGTGCTGGCGTACATTTTAATTTAGATGCTTGATTATCAGTTATATTATTTTGAGATAAGCTAGAAATACGTATTTTCTGATTAAAACTCTAAACGAAATTTAATTTTTCTATAAAACTACTTAATATAACACATCTTAATTAATTTGCTTAAATGCAGCTCATTATGAATAATGATCGAATGTTTTTTATTTTTTAACAGGTACTTACATTCAAGAGTAAAATTCTATATTTGAAATACAAAAAGTTCTAGAAAATTCTCAGAATTCAGTGTTATTAATTATTTTCAAATATCTTTTCCTGTTTCCGAAAATCATCCCCCAATCATACCATTTTAAATTTTAAATACGAATTGAAAATATGCATTTTTATTTACGTGAACAATTTTCCCTAATTTTGTTTTCTCATTTTCAGAACAGCAATTTATGTGATTATATAACTACCTAAATTTTAATGGTAAAAACATTTTTGAAGAGAAAAAAATTTTTAAAGTAAAAAATATTTAATTACTTTTAGAAATATTTTTTTAAAAATTATCTTTAAAACTAAAATATAGTAAAAAAAATTCCATTCACTTTTTGTTCAAGCCAATCGAGTAATTTTGGAAACAATAATCAGATTTAAAAAATTTAATTAAATTTAATTAAAAGTTAAAAAAATAATAAGAATAATAAGTCAATAAATATGGAATAATATATAACAAGAATATCAGGCTTCTTTCTTATATTAAAAAGTGACATATTTAAAACCAGAAGTATAACCATTAAATAAATGTGCTACGATTATTGATTTTCCCAACTCATTTATTTTTTTAACAAAAACGAAACAAATGAACTTGCTTTTTTTCTTCATTTCGCAATAGAAATTCATTATGTACTCTCTCCAGCCAACACCCTCTCCTAAAATACATGCATCTCTAGGGGGTGTTGCTTCAGCCCAAAGAGATTTTCTAATTCCCAAGAATCAATCTTCTTTTTTCCAGTTAAACCAGCATCTCATTTCTCTTCTCCTACCCACCCTTATTTCCGAAATCCTGACACAATCTCCTAATTCGTCTGTCTGTATCGATATATCGATGACATTGTTACTTGTACTCGCTCTGTCATTGGCTCTTCTGTACTTGTTACATTCAATCAAGTACACTTATTACTTTGTAACAACCACGTACTCACGTACTTGCTTGTTACTTTGTAACAACCACGTACTCACGTACTTGCTTGTTACTTTGTAACAACCACGTACTCACGTACTTGCTTGTTACTTTGTAACAACCACGTACTCACGTACTTGCTTGTTACTTTGTAACAACCACGTACTCACGTACTTGCTTGTTACTTTGTAACAACCATGTACTCACGTACTTGCTTGTTACTTTGTAACAACCACGTACTCACGTACTCGCTGATTACTTTGTAACAAGTACGTACTTGCTGATTACATTGTAACAGACACGTACTCGCTCTGTTTTAGAAACTGGTCAAGTACATTGTACCTGCAACTGTCTGAGGATACTCGAACTCACGCTGGCTTTGTTACTGGAAGTACTGAGTATTTGGAAGAAAAAGTACTGATTACAGGTTGTTACATTCAAATACTGATTACAAAATACGTGTTACAGGTATTTCTTCCCATCCCTACACAGTATAAGCATGCATGATTTCCATTTTAATTGCACACGACAAAATAAAAGTGATCTAAATTACTTACTATTTTTAAAAAAGTTATTTTTATTGATAGTTAAGTGCTTATTTTGTATTTTTGATTAATAATTAATATATGTACTTCAATAAAGAAATTTCAGGCGTGTTGACTTTGAGATAAGCACTTGAATATTAGGAATTAAATTAAATATCATATTATTATATTTATAATCATGAAAAATGTCGATTTTTCTTTTCTTTATTGATATTCAGAGATATAGTTTCCTACCCATGTTATTCCCTATGATTTGATCCAAGCATGAAATATTCTGCTTCTTGGTTATAACTTTTATAAGATAGAATTATGCTTTTGTATAAAAATTTATTTGTATCTATATAGTAAAAGTATTTTTCCTTTGGTGTATTTTTACTCCAATGTTAGAAAAAAAGTTTTTACTATCAATAATTTGTAAATGAATTTCGTTGAATAAATTTTAAAAAAAATTGTATTATAAACTCAACTGTAAGAAACCTAGAAACTAAACAAAATTATATATATATATATATATATATATATATATATATATATATATATATATATATATATATATATATATATATATATATATATATATATATATATATATATATATATATATATATATATATATATATATATATATATATTATTTTATTTTATTTAAAATAATAATTCTTAATTTATTATATTTAATAAGATTTATAATAAGAAATCTGACCTAGTTTAAGGTTCAAATAAATACGTTATTTATGTTCATAAAATGAAATTTTTAAAAGAAATAATAACAAAAATAAAAGTAAATAAAAATTGCTAAATACATAATAAGAATATCATGCTTTTCGTATATTTAAAAAAACGTGATATATTTGAAAAAGAATAATAATGACTAAAGAGATGTGCCACGAATTTTGGTTTTCTCAACTAACCGAAACGAAACAAATGTACATGCGTATTTTATTTCGCAATATAAATTCATAATGTCTCCCTCTCCAACCCAAAGAGATCTTTCAATTCCCAAGTATTCCTCTTCTATTTTCCAGTTAAGCCAACTGTCATTTCCCTTCTCCCACTCAGCCTCCCTACCATAAGAAGCATGGAGGAAGGAATATAAGAAGAGCCGTCCTATTGGTCAGCGCTTGACGCATGTGTCATATCCCCTCAGTCTTCCAAAACATAACACTATAACTTGTTATTTACTATAAAGCTTCTTGTTGAATTTGTTGTTATTCAGAATTTTCTAATTTTGAATAATTATGGCTGCTTTCTGTGCTTACGGATGTACAAGTAGACCTTCAAAAAAATTCCTGGAGTAACTTTTCATGGGTAATTCATTAATCTTTAAAACTTTTTGCTCAATAAAGTTAATGTTTCTAATCCTGTTGCATATGCATCATATTGTTCAATTTTATATGCCTAAAAGCAAGCGTGAAAAAAATGAAAACCGATTTTATTGCAAAATATATGACTGGAAATCAGACATTGATGTTTTATTTATTTATTAACTTATTTTTGTATTCTTAGGTTTTCCGTGGAAGAAGAAAGGAAAGCACTTTGGGTAAAGGCAATCAGGAAAAAAGATTGGTCACCAACGCCTTATACGAAAATTTGCACCTTATGTATTTTACATTTCCAACACCTTATACATTTCGAAGAACATTTTTTTGATAGATCGATGACTCGAGTTCTATTGAAAAAAGATGCTGGGCCTAGAATATCCCCTGAATTTCCACTTTACTATCAAAATGTGAGTTTACATCTATAAAAATGTGAGTTGTATTTTAATTTTACAACTTTTGTATTTAAGATATGCACATTTTTGTATAAAAGCTATTGATATTTCAAGATCAATATTTTTTATTACGAATCAATTCTTTTTAAAGTGTAATAATAATGTTTAAATTTGTAATTTGCAAGGCATGAAAAATTTACCTTAATATTTTGGTTTGTATATTTTATAAGTTCTTTCAATATTGCAATTTATGTAAAAATTTATAGTGTGAAAATTTCAACAGAATGTGTCAATTTCAGTGTTTACTGATAACTATATATTTTAATTTTACAGCATTTGTATTTAAGAGATGCTTATTTTTATATAAATACTATTGATGTTTCCAGATCAATATATTTTATTACAAATCAGTTCTTTTTAAAGTTTAATAATGTTTAAATTTGTAATTTGTGCAGTGCATAATGTTAAATATATCTTTATATTTAGGTTTATATACTTAAATTCTCTCAATATTGCAATTTATGTAAATGCGTTAATGTAAACATTTTAGCAGAATCTGTAATGTATTGATAATTGTGTAAATTAATTTTACTATTGTATTTGTTCATTAAAAAATGGAAATGAGTTTTCAAGGTTTCACAGTCAATTAAATTCTTAAATCTCATTTTTTAAAATTTATTGTATATTGAACATGAAAGAAATATAAAGTTTATAAATTTTAAAACATAAGTCATAATATGATAGTTTACGACAACATAATGGCTGATTAATTTAGTGATGGTAATTAATTAAGGCCAAATTAATATTGCTTGATTTGATAATTTCTGGGAAAAATTTTTTTCCATATATAGGTTGTGTAGCGCCCTCTATCTGCTGCGCCACCCATGGCATCGTCAACGAGAAGGCAGTCCCTCTCCAACAACCGACGGTATGAGACATGTCCATATGACTCTCATGTTTATTTTCTTTTCTTCAAATTTAAATGTTTTAGTTGTTATTTAGTATTATTTGTAGTATCTGTGTGTATCTGTGTTGTGCTCAAATTGTACCTAAAATTGTAATAAAATATTTTGAGCTATTTAAGGAACCTATTTCTTTGTTCCTATTAAACCAGCTACATGCTACACGCTACAAAAAATGGCAGCCCAACGTGAGACCCGAGTTCGAGTTTCTTTTTGCTCTTGAAAATTCTACCCAGAATTAAATTTTGTTGTTGGAGGGGAACTCAAAATTTTACAGGTTACCTCCTGATGTGAAGTGTTTTATGGATTCATTAGAAGTATAATCTCATCCGAGATCATTAATTATTATTAGATCCGAAGTGTAATCTCATCCGAGATTTTTCTTGTTCGTTTGAGGAGTTCAGCGATCTGAAAATTCCAGATAAATTGCTTTTATACTGTACTAAGAATTAAAATTATCTTATGTTTAAGCACAAAAATGTTAATGTTTAAGCACGTATGAATATAAAACTGTATAAAAAGTTTCTTTATAAGTTGCGTTCCATAAAAGTGTTATTATTTTATGTTCTTGAATTTTGAACAATACTATTACTTGCGAGTATAGTTATTTGTTTGATTTGGTTGATATGTTTCACATATTATTAAATGAATAATATTTTGTATTAGAGTATTGAATTAAAAGATATATTTATTTTATTATTATATTTGAAGTATTATAGTATGTGTACGTGAATTAATATCTCTGTTACTTCTGAATATTTTATATTTCTCATATATTATATTTCTTAATTCTGAATAGTTGAAAATATATTCTTTACAGTGAGATAGTGCTTAAAATATAGTATTTAATAGAATTTAATTGTCTGGTGACTGTTCATTTTTCATGGGATGATACTTTTGTTTTGATTTAAAACATGAAACAAGGCGCCGCAAACGACCGTTGTTATTGCTTTCATATACGCCTCACTGTCTAGCCTTTCAATATCTATGAATGCTATTTTTATTTATTTAATTTTTTTTCGTCATTCACTTTCTGTTCAGAATCTTTGTGTTTTATTTTTTTAGTAAGTGGTTTCATTGAATAAAGAATGAAAATATATTGTATTCCATGTATATATTTAAGGTTATAAATTAAGATTACAACATTATTATTAATATTTTGGTAAAAGGTATCAGAATTGATATTCTAGAAAATTGAAGAACTTTTAAGTTAAATAAAAAGTCAATAAAACATTTTATTATTTTAATATAAAATATTCTTTGAATGCATATGATTAAGTTATCTCAATTAATATATTTTGAATTATTGAATGTGGTATTAAAGTATTGATAAAATATAATTTATAAACAAAGGTACATATTTAGAGATTATTAGTAATTATAAAACGAAAGTAAAGAGTTATAAATGAAACGAAAATAAAATTCATGGTAGAATTGTGAAATGCTTTGTTTTGGTTTTGTTTGATTACAGTGAATATCATATGAATATTTCAGGTTTATTTATAATAATTTAAGAGTTCATTTTATTTGCAGTAAATATTTGGATAAATAATAATAGGTTATACTTTACTTATGTTTAAAGTTAAAATGTTTATATTTTCACATAATATTGTATTTAAGACTGATGGTGTTTAAATTTCGTTTTAACTAAAATAAATAAACACATATTTTAAAAAATCAGTATTTTAAATCAGTTGAAAATAACTTTAGAACTCTTAAAAATAAACTCATGCAAAAATGGCCTTCCTTGGGAAAGGGAAAAAAGAAGATTTGAGAAACCTCGCTATAGAAATGGGGCTAGGGGTAGCAGATGATCTAAAAGTAATTCAACTGAAAGATATTATAACCAAATCAAACGATTATGATGAAGAGTTAGTGAAAAATATGCTAACTAATATAATAGAAGAACGGCTTGAAAAAGAAAAACAAGCTGAATGCGAAAGAATTGCCAAAGAAAAAGAACTGTGCATTGAAAAAGAGAGATCGTATGAATTGCAACGCTTGAAACTTCAAGTGGAAGCTCAGAAAGTACTTTCCTCCACTGCCACAGCTCCAGCCAGTGAAGCAGAGAAAACAAATTGGGATCTGAATCGTATTCTCCCAAAATTCAATCCTAATAAAGATGAAATAGGACTGTACCTGACAGTTTTTGAACGTCAATTAAAATTAGTGAATATACCTGAAAGGAATTGGATGCCGTACTTGATAGGCTCATTGCCAGCCGAAATAAATCAATTAATTGCTAGAGAAAATGAAGAAGATGTTAACGACTACTCAAAGGCGAAAGAGATGCTCTTGAAGCGTTTTCGACTTACATCAGATAGGTTTCGGCAGATGTTCTCGCAACATAGAAAAAGTGCAGAAGTAACATGGAAAGACTTCTATTTTGAAATTAAATCATATTTCGAGGGATGGGTAAAGGAGTTGAATATCATCACTTTTGAGAAATTGCAAGACTTAATTATAGCTGACCAGTTAAAGAAAAGAATACCTCCAGAGGTAAGAGAACATTTTGTTGATCAATGGTCAGAGCTGAATGATCCTTTAGAACTTGCAGAAAAGCTTGACAGTTATGAAAATGTAAGACTGGGAATGAAGAAAAATTCACCTATCTTTGCTAAGAAGCCAAATTTCAAAGACTATGTTAAATCTACTTCGGAAAGAAACTATAAGCCTCCTAACTCTAGGGAACATAACAAAATAAAATATTCCAACTATGAAAGTCCAAAATTTAGTAAAGACAAGCCAGAAAGAAAATTTTCGGTTCATTGCTATGGATGTGGTAATCCTGGTTTTATTCAGTCTAAGTGTCCAAAGTGCAACATATTAAAAGAAGAGGCTAAAACAGTTGTTAATGGTGTAAAATTGTATACCGCACAAGCTTCAGATTCATTGTCTAGCTCAATTTTTTTAACTGTTTGTGGTGAAAAAGCAGCTTTTTGTGCCGACACAGGTGCATCAAATTCCATTGCGGGAGAGAGATTTTTTTGTTTATTGAAAGAGAAAGGTTTTAAATTTCAAAAGAAGAATATTACAATGGTACTTGCTGATGGAAAAGAAAGAAATGTCCCAGCCTTGACAACAGTCGTGAATCTTAATGTAGAAGGAAAGAAAGTTCGTATGAAATTTATTGCGTTACCAAATGCTAAAGGTAATAGAACATTGCTTGGCACTGACTTTCTCCAGGCTGCTGGTATTGTGCTTAACATCCAGAATGGCACTTGGCATTTTAGTGAATATCCACACAGACATTATCCATTTTATCAGGAAACATCTGAAACCGTAAGTGCTACAAAAGTAATAATGTCGCAAAAATTGACTTCGCCTGATATGTCTGCTGAAATTTCAGAAACCTCTAATTCCGTGCAATTGAGAAATGATGAAGGAAAACACTTGACAAGAGAACAACGTCATAAATTAAATTCATTGCTGGAAGAATTTGAAAATAACTTCAAACCAGGGGGAGAACCTACTCCTTTTATTGAACACAGAATACAGACTGGAAATAGCCTACCTGTTGCTGAACCTCCATATAGAATGACACCTGCAAAGAAAGAGTTGTTGAAGAAAGAGCTAGATTCCTTACTAACAGAAGGAATAATTGAGGAATGTGAATCTCCTTATGCAAGTCCTGTGGTATTAGTGCCTAAACCGAACGGTACCATCAGATTGTGTGTTGATTACCGTAAGTTAAACTCAACGACTATTCCGGATAACTATCCACTACCTAGAATGGATGATTTATTGACTGAAGCCAAGTCGACGAAATACATGTCTACGATAGACTTAAGATCTGGTTATCATCAGGTCAAAGTTCATGAATCGGACCAAGAGAAGACTGCATTCATCTGTCCATTTGGAACTTTTAAATTTTTACGTATGCCTTTTGGGTTGCGCAACGCACCCGCAACTTTTCAACGTCTCATTGATAAATTTAGATCTGGTCTCAAAGATGTTTTTGCATTGTCATACCTTGACGATATCATTATCTTATCAGAAACTTTTGATGAACATTTATCAGATTTACGAAAAGTGTTTGAAAGACTTTCTATATTTAAACTGAATGCTAACAGAAGCAAATGTCATTTTTCTTGTGACAGAGTGAAGTATTTAGGTCATTGGATAACTGAAAAAGGTGTGGAAGTGGATGCTGACAAAGTATCTTCTATTCAAAAAATTCCAACACCAAAATGTGCTAAAGATGTTCAGTCCTTCCTACAGACTTGTTCCTGGTTCCGGAGATATGTTCCCCATTTTTCTGAAGTTGCTAGACCCCTTAGTGACTTAACAAAAAAGAATAAACAATGGATATGGGGTGATACCGAACAGAAAGCATTTGATGAGTTAAAAAGACGGCTGATTTCACCACCTGTGTTGTCTCAGCCAGATGGATCTAAACCATTCCTCATAAGAACTGATGCTAGTAATTACGCTCTAGGAGCAGTCCTTATCCAAGGAGAAAGACCGGAAGAACATGTGATTGAGTATGCCAGTCGATTGCTCAGTTCAGCAGAAAGAAATTATTCAACTACTGAAAGAGAAGCATTAGCTGTGGTATGGGCACTTGAAAAGTTCCGTGGCTATGTGGAAAATCAAGAAATTATTATTGCATCTGATCACCAACCCTTGAAGTGGCTTATGAGTATTAAATCGCCATCCGGACGCTTAGCTCGATGGGCTCTTCAAATCCAGTCATATCATCCGAAAATTCTTTACACTCCAGGAAAATCTAATGTAATTGCAGATCTTCTGTCCAGACCAGTTGATAAAGTGGACAAATTTGTTTGTAACTTGAACACTATTTCCATAGATTTGCCATCCAGGAAATCTAAAGATATTCGTGAAGAACAATTGAAGGATGAGGATGTAAGAAAGATCATAGACTGCTTTGAAAGTGGTCGGAAAGATGAAAACTATGTAAATTGGACTAGTAGAGGGTATCTGATGAATCAGGGAATACTGTATCGATATTCGCCTGAAACAGAGTCAGAAGAAGCACAGTTAGTTGTCCCTTGTCACGAGCGAGAACGTGTCCTACAGCAATATCATGATACTCCCACTGCAGGACATTGTGGAGCTGAGAATACGTATCATAAAATTGCTTCTAGGTATTTCTTTCCTGGCATGAGAAAGTTTATCGCCGAATACGTGAAAGATTGTGCTGAATGTAATCGGTACAAATCTAACAACCAGAAACCTGCTGGATTACTCAGAACGCCTATTTACTCACAAAGATTTGAGACGCTGGCAATAGACTTGTTTGGCCCTCTCCCAGAGACCCCAACTGGAAAAAATGGATTTTTCTTGTTGAAGATACAAGTACACGATGGGTCGAACTTTTTGCCTTAAAAGATGCTACAGCTATCAATTGCTCTAAAATATTGATAGAAGAAGTCTTCTTACGCTATGGCCTACCTAGAAGGGTAATCAGTGACAATGGCGTACAGTTCGTCAGTGCTGTAATGCAACAAACTTGTAAAATCTTGGGTATTAAGCAAGATCTTATACCGTTATACCATCCTCAAGCAAACCCTGCTGAACGAAAAAATCGAGACCTAAAACCCAAATTAGCAATTCTAGTTGGTGATTCACATGATACTTGGGAGGACAAACTACCCATGATACGTTTTGCTTTAAACACTGCAAAATGTGATTCTACAGGTCATACGGCAGCTTACCTTCAGTTCGGAAGAGAGCTTCGAACCACAGATGATGTCAAGCATGATATAAGAGCTGTCATTGATAACGATAACTTCGTCGCAGAGATAACACCTTACTTGAAAGAATTTGCACGTCTTACACCATTAATTAGAGAACGTGTAGAACAAAAACAAGATGCAAGAAAGGAGTACTTCGACAAGAAGCATAGACCCGCTTATTATCAACCAGGTGATAAAGTTTGGATCACTTTACATCCCATAAGCAAGTCTAAGACCAAAACAACTAAGAAATTCATGCCCAAACGTGAAGGACCTTATATTATCCTAACAAATAGATCACCAAATACATATGATGTTGCAGACCCTGCTGCCCCTGATCAAGTACTCGGTACTTATCATACCAGTATGTTGATGCCTTATCAACAATCATCTAGAGATAACGGTCCCGTTTTCCCTTTGAAAAGTAGAGGAAGACCACGTCGACACCCTCAGCAGCTTCCTAATCTCAATCCTGTCTCCTTGCCGGGACGTCGGCGGAGCCAGAGGGGGAGTCTGTAGCGCCCTCTATCTGCAGCGCCACCCATGGCATCGTCAACGAGAAGGCCAGTCCCTCTCCAACAACCGACGGTATGAGACATGTCCATATGACTCTCATGTTTATTTTCTTTTCTTCAAATTTAAATGTTTTAGTTGTTATTTAGTATTATTTGTAGTATCTGTGTGTATCTGTGTTGTGCTCAAATTGTACCTAAAATTGTAATAAAATATTTTGAGCTATTTAAGGAACCTATTTCTTTGTTCCTATTAAACCAGCTACATGCTACACGCTACAGTTGTTTATTAATTCAAATGGAATTAAAAAAAACTTTATTGAAAACTTACATATTTCATTCTACAAGTTTCTTCACATTATATGTAAATAAACATTACCATGTCCTTACTTTTACAATTGCTTTCATGTGTGTGCATGCTTAAAAAAAGTAGGCAAATTTAAATATTAAACTAATGTTTTAATATTAAATTTTAAAATTTTATATTGCATTATATTAAAAACTCATCTGTAAAAAAATTAATTTGAAGGAGATTAATTTTATAGGTTTAGAAATACATTTAATTATTTTGCTAGTGAATAAATTCCAATTTTTTTTAAAAAAGTATTTAGTTTTTAACATTACATTAATATTAAAATATCATACTTCTTGAGAAGATATTTTAATCTTATATAAACCTTATTTAATATAATAAATCAAGATATTTATTGAAATTCAATTGTAGATTTAAAAAAATATTTAATTTTAAGGTTTTTTACAGTTAAATTAATTTTTTTACTTATTTAATGAAATTTATTTACAAATAATTGATAATAAAAACTTTTTTTCTAATATTGGACTAAAAATACATCAAAATAAAAATATTTTTACTATATAGATATAAATAAATTTATATGCAGAAGTATAATTCTTTCTTATAAAAAGAAAAAATATAACCAAATAGCAGAATATTGCATGCATGGATAAAATCACAGAAAATAACATGGGTAGGAAACTTTGCCACTGAGTAACAATATAGAAAAGAAAAATCGACACTTTTTCTCTCATGATTATAAATATAATAATATGATATTTAATTTACTTCTCATAATTTTCCAGTGTTTATCTCAGTCAATAAGGTGAATAACACGCCTAAAATTTCTTTATTGAAATACATAATATTAATAAGTAGAAAAAATACAAATTAAGCACTTAACTATCAAAAAAAATTTTTTTTTAAATAGTAAGTAATTTAGATCACTTTTATTTCGATGTGTGTAATTTAAACGAAAATAATGCTCGCCTATACTGTGTCCTCAATAAGAAAGTACCGTTTCTCTTGAAAGACAGGGTGGGCGTGGTATCGCCTGCTAGCTACTTCACCGGCGCTCACGCTATTTCGCGGTTAGAACTGTTCCTCTTATATTTTTTCCTCCATGATAAGAAGCTACTACAATCTCATAATTCATCCGTTTGTATCGATATATCGATGACATTGTTACTTGTACTCGCTCTGTCATTGGCTCTTCTGTACTTATTACATTCAGTCAAGTACACTGCAACTACACTGATAACTTTGTAATAAGCACGTACTTACGTACTCGCTGATTGCTTTGTAACAGGCACGTACTCACGTACTCGCTTTGCCTTTGAAACTGGTCAAGTACATTGTACCTGCAACTGTCTGAGGATACTCGAACTTGCGTTGATTTTGTTACTGGAAGTACTGAGTATTTGGGGAAAAAAGTACTGATTACAGGTTGTTACATTCAAATACTGACTACAAAATACTGGTTACAGGTATTTCTTCCCATCCTAACGGTGAAGATAGAGAGAAGAGGTTGCCATTCAAATGGTTTTAACAATTTCTGCACCAATTTCAAGCTGAACGTTACTGGAATGAATAAAATGAATAAATACGTAAATTATCTCTTATTTTACTCATTGCAATTTCTATTAGATTACATAACAATATGAGAATGGAATTATAATATCGCTAATTTTATCAGATAAGTAAACTATTTCTCAGAATTTATCCTTTTGGGAAACACCTAGATTATTAACTTCCTAAACTATAGTGAAGAATATGTTCAGTAACATCTTAAAAAATGAATCAAGTACTTTTCTTATGAAGAACAGTGGTGTAGTAAAGGGGGGTACGGGGTCTATCATGCCGCTTTGAGAGGGGCGCCAAATAGTAGTTACGAAAACTGTTTTCAGAAAAATTTTATTTCTTTTTCATTGTGAAATATCAATTTCATTCGGAAAATTATATTTTAAATTTAATAATTATTTTCTCCGGTTGAAAAGAGCGTGCCATAAATAAAAAATGTTCCTATTTTTATATTTCCATATTAATAAGTTAGTATGGTTTAGTTCGTATTAAAAAGTCGTATTAAAAATTCTTTTAATCGCGTTTTCCATTATCTTTTCTTACGGTTTTTTATACTTTGCTCAAGATTTGTAGTGCTTTATAATTATTTTGTATAGTAAATCTTGTATGTAATGATGGAAATATGTTAAATTTTTTTCTGATAAAAATTCTGAAATATAAATTACATTGGTTTAGTTTCCTTTTTATGTATTTGAGATGTTTTTAGTTTCAACTTATTTACCAAATAATATGTGTTCATATTATATCTCTTGATTTACGAATCAATAATTTAGGAGGATTCCAAAAAAGTAAACTCATGATCTAATCTGTAACTGATTTGACATTTTGTGTGAATGCAGCAAGATTCACCATGTTCTTTAGAACTGTAATTTTTTACAAGATGTCTGAATCAAGTTGCATACCTATGAAAAATTGCAACATTGATTAAGCAAATAAATTTTTTCTACTCAAAATACAAAAAAGGTATCTAATGAGTAAGTGCATCGACTAACAAATACATCATTAGGAACTCGAATTATGTTTTTATCATTTAGGAATTCAAAGAAATTTTAGTAGAAATTTTGGTGTTCTAAAATATTATTTGACTTAATATTCATTTTTATAGTTATTATAAAACATTTTATTAAATAAACAATATTTTCTCTTATAAACAAAAAAATGTGAAGTTTTAATATCATTTTGACTAAAATAAAACAAAAAATCACTCCCTAAAAGGGAAATTTTATAAAACTGAAATATTATATAAAAAAATAGTCAAACTATAATTAAAACAAGTGAAAATTTTTCCTTAAAGGTTCTTAAAATTTGCATTTCTTAATAATCAATGAGAAAGGTATAAAACCTACAAAAAATTTCATTTAAAAAAAAAGGAATGGATGTGTGTAAGATATTTCATTTCTCAATATCTTAATTATTTACTTTTATAATTACAATTATTATTATAAATATATAAGTTATGCCATATTCTAATCACTGGAATTTTGAATAATTTTGAATGAATGGAATTATAGTACAAAGAATTTTGTCAGGTTAATAAACTATATATCTCAGAGTTTATTCCTTTGCGGAGCTCCTAAATTATAAGTTCCTTAAACTACACTCGTGCCCATAAATTAAGGATAATGCGAGTTCAGGCAAAGAATGAGACAGAGGCAAACCAAATGTGACTTATTTGTAAAGTCTATTTATTAAACAAAAAGTAAAGAGCAAAAAGATGCTATATGTTTGACATCATTGATAAAAATTGCGATTTTTACTCCCTAGAGCAAATTTTTAAAAAGTACCCATTTACAAAAACCAATATAACATTGTTGGTATAATGGTTAATACATAGTATGCCCCAAAGACGATACAATACAGGCCGTACAACACCTAGGCATGCTGAGTATCAAATTATCGATCTGATCTTGGGGAACATTACACTACTCATGCTCTCCGAAGTACCCATAGACATGTCGGAGGGAGTAGACTGGCTGCAATTCGTCGGCCAAACATGTCCCACACATGCTCTATTGGGTTCTAGACCGGTGAGTATGCTGACCAGTCAATACGGGTGATATCCTCCGATTAAAGGCATTCGTCTACAATGTTTGCACGGCGAGGACGGGAGTTGCCATCCATATACAGAGATTCTGCACCCATAGCGCCCCGAAACAAATGTACATGCTGTTCCAGAATGACATCCCGATAGAGGTGGCCTGTCATGGTTACATTCTGAACATGCAGGTTAGTTCTGGAACCCAGAATAATTCCTCCTCAAACGAGTAATCCTACACCACCGTAACGGTGTCCTTTAATCGTGTTTCCTTGGTGGAACATGGCCCTCTCCATATGAAAGTATGGTGAGAATCAGACTGAGAGCTAAACCTGGACTAGTCGGAAAACATCACACAAGACCACTGTTGCGGTGTCCACAATGTATGCTCTCTACTCCAGGCTAACCGCAGGAGACAGTGAGTTGCGGTAAGTGGAACACATGTGACAGGCATATAGACCAATATGTCCAAAGCGTCTGTTCACGGTCTGCCTTGAAGCTTTCGTACCAGTAGCTGAAGACAGCTGACGAGACAGGTCTCATGCTGTGCTTCGCCTGTTTCTTTTGACAGTAACTGCCAAATACCGATCCTCATTCGACATTGTCACTCGGGGGCAACCTCTGCTGTAACGTCTACTCACATTACCTTCCTCTTGGAACCGCTGCCAAAGGCTGGAGATTCCAAGATCCTCGGATACTTCCAGCTGGGTACGTCCACATACCAGATGGCTGATAATTCTACCAGGTAAAACATCATCCAAATGCTTCCTTTGTGCCATAACTATGTAGTTATTATACTGAAAGGCTTTTAAAACGCTTGTGAACAATTTTACTTCTTTGCAACAATTCCTTATATACCCCTCTCTTACACTCTCGTTATTGTGACGTACTATCAGATCTGTCAGGAGGTTTCTTGAAATTTGCATATTATTCTTCAAGATGTGTGTGATAATTCTACATGTGAAATTTTTATTTTAGAGTTCAATTTCTGTGTGATTCTGAATTATCTTTAATTTATGGACACGAGTGTAGCATGGCTGTGTTCAATAAAATCCGAGAATACTATAATAGGTATTTATATTATTATATATACATTCAATATAGTTTAAGGGTTCAGTGAAGCTAAATCTGGATGATATAATGAATCTGTAGAAAACTTCATTTTAAAGAATAATACTAATGTTATAAATAATTAATGTTGCATAAAAAATTCTAATGATTTTGATTTAAAATTTTTTCACTTGCTGATTAAAGTAACTTCATTTGAGCCCCGTCATTATCAAAAAAAAAGGGATCCGACAAGAATGAAAAACTAAAAATGTTAAAAGAATCAAATTAATTAAAGATTTTGATTTTTATATCCATTTCATGTACTAAAAATCATTAAATGTATCAGAAAAATAAGGAACATTAAACGTAACTGAAAAATGTTATTGAGACTTAACACTTCTGGGAGAAATTCTTGTACCATCGCCAGAAAAAAGAAAAGCTCTGTATTTACTACAAACTTTGTTGAAACCTCTTAGTCCACTGTCGCGTTAAAATCGTGAAAAAATTTGCGTGAAATGTATTGCTCATTAGCTCCTCTTTGCTCGAATATATTTGTGTTCAGCAGCAGACTGACCCCTAATAGAAGATATATATTTTTTTCAAGATAGCACTGCAATATCCAATCAAGAGAATTGTGCTCCTGGAATCGAAATACGATACAACGCTGGAAATAGAAAAGTAGTTACCTCCAAATGCTAGGAAAATTCATAATTTCCGTTTATTTTAACTATTTATCCTGTTAGAATATCATCATTTCACACTCACAAATTTTCGTCTTTAGAGTTATTTCGTTAAAAACTTCGTTGGATATGCTGACCTTTGAGTAAATTTTATTTTCTGTCAACAACTTATTCTTTACATTTTGCTTATTCAGCAGATTTTTTAGCCATTACGAATATGTATTAACAAACAAGTATAGTTTGAAATTTAAAATCAAATTGTTTATTTAAAAATATTTATTTGAAATCAAAATATTTAAAATTTTGAGATTTTCGAAAATAATTTTTATTTGACTTGTGTAATTTTGTCGCCTTTATATTAATACCTTATGTTGAAAAATTCTTTTTTGGAAAGTTAAAAGATCAAATGTATTAAATATTTTTTATGTACACATAAAATGTTTTTCGATAATTAATCTTTAACTAACTTACTATTTCAGTTTATATAATGAAAGCATATTTAGCTTAGAAATCATTTTTAAGGAATATAATGAAATAAGGCAAAATTATATTATGCTTTGTAAAAAGCATAATACAGATTAGTAATAT
The DNA here is from genome assembly GCA_037975125.1 of Latrodectus hesperus. Lineage (NCBI taxonomy): Eukaryota > Metazoa > Arthropoda > Arachnida > Araneae > Theridiidae > Latrodectus > Latrodectus hesperus. The sequence goes on along the minus strand of CM075855.1, from coordinate 21,028,128 downwards.
TTTTGAATGTTATAAAGTGATTCGTAAAATGTTTCAGAATAAAAAAAAATTCTTTTTTAATAAGAATTAGCTCTTATTTTAATTAAGAAATGTATATTAAAATCATAAGAGTCTTATTAAACATATTAAAAATAAATTCAGAATTTTCAGGGAGAAATGTTCTCAGAGTAAAATCATAAGATTGTGTTATGGTAAAAGTGTGACTAATCAGCAATTAATAATAATAACCAATGATTATACATAATCCCCACTAAACTCGGTAAATGTGATAAATTATTGAAACATATGAATAATCCTATAAATATATGCATAATCCCCAATGCGTGATGGGAAATGTCATAAATTCCGATTTCTTTTTCAAAAATGATATTTTGATTTCAAAGAATAAGTATTTTTAAGCTATATTAAATAATTCGTCCAGAAAAGTTTGAAAAACATCATGATGACTTAGAATATAAAACATACAATAATCTCTCTCAGTTTGCGAATTTAAATCATCGTGATTTTTTCGTGAGTTCATTTCAGTAGATTTTATAAGACCGATATATTAGATAATAGTATAAGTTATAAATCTGACGTATAAGGTATTCAAAAATACAAAATGTGATCAAAATTACTAAAAGTAATTTACTTTTAGTAATTTTGATTTAGAAATTAATTATTTACTGAAATAACAATCTAGACTTTAAAGTCTAGATTGTTATTTCAGTAAATAATTAATTTTTATTTAAACAATACCGAACTTACTATTAACTAGACTATTAACTAGTTCGAATTGACTATTAACTAGTTCTTATAGATAACTTTTATATTTTGTTAATTAAAAGATCTGGAAAAAAGAACAATTTAGATTATAAAAACACTTCCATGTCATAACAAATTAAAAACCTTTTCTAAAAAATAATTTATTTATATTTGATTTATAAATTTACTTATTTACATACATTAGACTGCTATAACATTTAGAATTGCAGTTTGCTAAATTTTTTACAATTGGACTTATCAAATTTGCACTCTGTCTGGAAACATCATGTCTCGAAACATGTCTAAAATGGTTAAAATCATTGAATCTCAGAAAAATGATTTTCTAACACAATTTTCGACTAATTATAAATTTCCGTAAGTTTGATTTCTACTGATGCGCATATCCGAATCCTATTCTAGTTAAGATTTTTTTTTTTAACCTCAAATTTAAAAGTACAACCTGAGCTTATAAAATTATCTATATTTAAGATTATTTTAAAGTAGATATTTTGCTGCTGTTATTTGCATTATACTCTTTTTACATATTTTTTTTTATATATTATATTACTATTTTTTGAGATGGGGCGCCAAAATTGGTATTGTACCAGGGCGCCAATTGTGCTCGCCACGCCACTGATGAAGAAGTAATGGGCTTTTATTTAACTTATAAGTTTTATAATTTTTACCATGATATTTTTTTAAATTATTTTTAAAAAATATTCATATTTTTATGTTTTACTATAATTAGTCAAAACTAGAGATGTAAAATTCACAGGAATTTTGAACCACAGAAATTTTGAGAATAAACCAGGAATTTTTGGGAAAATTTGGAATTTTGAGGATATAAACTCAAATAATCATCTTTCTTTTAATGTATTGTTTTGTCTTTTATAAAAGAAAGATGTTATTTAAATAAAAATCTTATATAAAAAATAATCTTTATATATAATAAAGAATATCTTATATAAAAAATGTCTCCTGTCTTTTGGTAAAGAAGTTAACTAATTTCGTATTTAGAAAAACAAAACTACTTAATAATAAAAATAATTAACTAATATTTAATAAAAAATATCAAGATATATTTTTCAAGACTGTCAGAATACATATTAACATTTCAATGTTTTTGTCGTTATAAATTCCTAAATTCATGCACAGAAAGAAAAAATTATTTTCTTAACATTAATTTTATTAGTAATTTTAAATTGCTCATTAACTCAAAATTATTTTCTTTTCCTGGAAAACTTTCGATTACTGTAATTAATATATTAATTACAGTAATAATTGGTAAAATAGGTGGATTTTTATTAATTTTAAGAAATATCTAATAAGGAAAAGTTTCAGCTGAAAAATTTTATAACTCTCTGGCTCTTACAAAATTAGACAAAATTAGAAACCCCTTTAAAATTCCCAGGAATTTTTAAAATTCCCAAAAGAAATAAACCGAGTTCCTTACCGGAAATAAATCTGTTTTTTTTCCTTCCTTTACAACACTATTCTCAGTATTTTAGAGAAAAATTCCATTTACGTAATCATGGTGTGGTAGTTCCCTGTACTTCTAAATTCGGATAATAGGTCCTTTTCAGACAGAAATTCATTAAATAACCATACTTTATACAAATTCCAATCAATTGGAAATTTTGATAAAAGGAATAAAATTAAAAAAGTTGTACTTTTTCTAATATGTTTTATGCCAAAGAATTAAGAAAAGGGGCTTTGAATCTACAATGCGCTCTATATAAATATTAGAACATCTATAAATTCCTACGAGGAAAAATATGACACTCTTTAACACAACGAAATTACAACATTTCTCATGTGTAATAATTTCTCATTTCTCAATTAGCTTTTTTAAATTTTTTATATTTATCTGTCTTTTATAATAGGGAACGTAGTAATTTGATTGTATTATTGTTTACTCGAAGAACTTCTTATGAATAGTCAGCTGTATTTACTGGTTGCATGGAGGGGGTAGCATGAAAATTTCAAAGTATTTACCTCGACAGATCGCATGCAAAAAGCAGAAATACAACTGCCCCCCTCCCGTTATCCAGTAGCGTCTGGAGTCGAACTTAGTACCTTCCTCTAAGATGAACGTATTCCATAACTAAGTCATATTGAGTTATTTTCCAATAATTCATCCTGCATGAATTTTTATCAATACGTATATATCGTTAGCACTTTCATTACCTGTATTTTTAATTAATTTGTCTACTATAAAGTTTGTACTTCTCATAAACGCATTTTTCTGTCCATTTGTGAGAAAAATTATGTGGGAAAATTATTAGGTATAAAAAAAACAATCTTGAAAGCAATCTTGTGATTTGAATTTTTAATGTCTTTGTATGAAAAAGAAAATAATTAAATATTAATTTCTTATAGCAATTTTTAAAATGATAAACTTAATTTTTTTTTTTTGGTATAAAAAATAACGTCAATATTGCCAAACTTGCTTTCATAAAGAATGTGGTATGGTAACCCCACTTTTCTTATAACCATGAGTTGAGACACAAACTTGTTTTCGTTTTTATTTTTTTCAGTGAGAGTTGTGACGGGAAAAAATGTCGCGCGCAATGGAAGGTGGTCGTGAATTCCTCTGCAATCATTTTCTTTGTCAAAATATTTGCCGTCTATATTTTACTGGGTTATGATAATGATGAGGTGCTATGTTAAAAATCTATTCAAATGGCTGTTTGTTGCTTTTCTGATCATTTGCTACTCTTTGCTAGTAGTACTTTGGCAAGTCGAGGTACCGCAGAATCAGGTGTTACTGTGGTCTATCAACAGTCAAGATGGCGCCAAGATTGGAGTAAATTCCAAAATATATTCTGTCGAAACTCATTCCTTCAATTATTCCAGAACCCGAACTCCTAAAAAAAGAATAAATAATCCTATTCGTCGAGATGTCAAAGAAGTTCAACATTACAAACTAAACACAACCCTGAACGATCTGTTTTTAGGCGTGAAAACAACTAAAAGTTTCCATCAGAGCAGACTGAATGTTATTTTAAAGACTTGGTTTGTCTTAGCAAGAGATCAGGTATGAAGAGACATACCTTATTGTTTTTTTAATTTTCTATATCGTTATAATCAAATCCTGTTTGAATGATTATACGAGTTTTTGTAACATTCAGGTTTTAGCACCTGAATGTTACAAAAACTCGCATAATCATTCAAACAGGATTTGATTATAACGATATAGAAAATTATTAGTCATATTAGTATACTAGTTCAAAAGTAAGACTCATCTGCTTTCTGAGGGAAAAATATAAATTTTTGAAGTTTTTTTAAAAATGCACACAACTGTTTCTGTTTCGTGAATTTGCTTTTCATACAGTATATCACAATAATTGCAGCAGCAACTATTGTGATATTCCTTAATAAAGTTAATTTGTCAAATTTAGACAATATAAGATGAAAAATTCTTACATAAATTTATAGAAAAACTAACATTTGATTATCTTATTTTGCAACTTCACTGAGTTAATTATTGAACATGTATAATAACACAGATTATTTTTTAAATTAATGTGTTTACAAACCATATATTTCCATATACTAGCAGATTGGATTGTTTCTTAAAACCAAAAATTCAGAAACTAATTTATGAGTGCAGAAAATATTTGAAGCAGGCAATAGAACTAGATTGAATTTAATTATTTGATATATTCACTTAACTAGTAGATGAATGATTAAATTTTTTGGTGTTTCCAGGTATTTATAAATAGAAAAGCACATAATTAGTTTCAGAAAATGTTTAATAAATTGACTGAATGTGCACACACAGATGAACACTAAAAATTTGAATAGCAGCAACTATTGTGATATTCCTAAGAATAATACCAAAATATTTTTAGAATGCTTATAATCAGTTTTTAAAGTTTAATTGTTAATAAATATTATGTACACTAAAATATGTTTCTTTAAATATTTTATTTTCATTCAGCTGTGTTGTAGGTTTTTATATTCTACTGATTTATATTATAATTTGATATCTGTTTTAGATATATCTTTATTTGCATGCATTACAAGATCTGGCTTGATCACTATTATCTTAAGGTCTGTTTTGATCATTACAAAACATCTTTTTTCATGCTTATAGGAAGATTAATTTTTTTTACAAGTTACATCTTACTGCTCTGATATGTTGATAATTATAATATTTAATATAGCCTTACAATTTTTTAATATCTTATGGTGATGTTTTGTTATCTTAGTGGTTATTATTTTGGCCTTCCTTCAGCTTAACAGTTTGTAGATATCTGAATTCCTTAAATATGGGTTGTAATCAAATAATAGTTTGGAATCTCTATTAATGAATAAGTCCTAGTCAAAAGTGGCTTCATATTCAAAAATAGCAAACCAAACCAATCCTTAATTTTTTTAATGTCCATGATAATGATATGATTTTCTGCAAAGGAAGATAATTAATAGTTTAAGAAAAAGATAATCCATTATTTTTTCAGTAGGTAACTTGTGATTAATATCAAATATTGCTTAAAATTTTTTAAATGTTTGCTTGTTGGAAAGGTTTATATTTCACTAAAAATTCTTTTGTTTGGTCCATTCAGTTAAAAATGGAAATAAACATTTTACATTTTTCCTTTGATAAAAATGAAAATGCAAGTCATGCGACTAAAATTATGAATGGTGTGTATGGTTCTAATACTATAACAGTCAGTTGCTTACAATTCTGGTTTTATCTGTTCTGTTCAGGTATTTTTGATATTAAAGGTGCAATATCATCGAAAATGTCAATATAATCACAGAAATAATCAAGACTGGTTGACATTCATAGCATTGCTGAGCATCAAAATTTTGACCTTAAATTATTTTTAAATCTTTTGGACAAAGTAAATGCTTCCTACTTACAAATTTTACTAAATTGTGGAATTTAAAAAAAATTATTTATATCAAATAATTACAAATGTAAATTGTTCATATTTAGGGGAAAAAATTTCAAAGAAAGAATGTGAAATTTTCTAAACTTGTTTCCATTATTAATTTCATTTATTAAAGTTTATCACCAAGATTCTTTGTGCTGCTTATCATTTGCAAAATAATTCTTAAATTTGCAGATCTTTAATTTCCTTTTTTTGCATTTATTTTTAGTTTTTTACTTTTCTTTGTTCTTAGCTCATATTTATTGTTTAGATAATGAAGTGTCATACTTTGTATCATATTTTTACTTCTAATTAAATTTGAACACAAATGACATACCTTATAGTGAGAACTTCCAACACACATATTTTTTAATCCTCATATTTGTCTAATGAATGGTACCAAAAATTAAAAATATTTTTTGTGGTTTTATTTTAATATTAATGTTTTAGTAATTTTTTCATAAAAATTTTTTATGTGGAGGTATCATTAAAAATTTGTATAATAGTAAATTTCCTTATTGAAGGAAATGCAAAGGTATATATATATATGTATCAAACTAAATATAATTTAATTTTGAAATATAGTCAAACATTGATAAAATGCTTTGCTTTATGTAAATTCAGAAAATAGTTAAATGCATTCAAAAAATAATATGCCTAATTTAGAAAAATTTTAACATTACATTAAATAACAAAATTAAAGAAAAACTAAGTAAAATTTTACAAGTCAGTACTGGTTTGGCATGATTTCACATTTTTGCACTAAGCACTGCACAGCTATCTTGCCAACCTAAATTATGTCATTACGTGCATTATCTGCTTACTAAATAGCGATCACGTTTGAATTTTAACTTTGGAATGGTGCGCTATTTTAAATTCCAAATATAAATTTTCAAATATTTCATTATAATTACATGCTATAGAAGTATTAAAATTCTAATTACTAGAAGCAAACTTTTCATAAAAACTTGAATTTTAATATAAAGAGCAATGGCACCCATCCTTTAAAAAAAATTAAGTGTAGCGTTACCTACTACAGTGACAACCGGGCAATACAGCTAAATTTCTAGCATTAAGAAATTGCATTTTTTATTCAAACTCAAATGTTAATTAACCAGGCATGTGACACCCACCTTAAAAAATTTCAGTACGCCACAATCTAACACCAATTTGAAACACGCAATAAAGCTTACTTACAGTTGTATTTACTTATGTAAACATACATTTTAATAGAAACTAGAGTTTCTAATTTTCATTCTGAATGAAATTTTAATGAAGAATAAAATAACTCACCTAAAATCCTGCAATGTGTGAATCAAACTGATCTGGCATATGATTAGTACCCTGTCAGTACTCTTTTATTCGCCGACCAAACAGAAATTCGAAATAATATAACTTTAAAAAAATCCAACAGGAACATTAACATAAAAAATTCTTAAATTGTTAACAAATAAAATTACTCGTTAAATGCTTCAAGGGTTGCACTGCAAACAAATTTCGTGCATATCATACGATCATCTTATGTCATAAAACGAAAATCACATCATGCAAATGCATTCCAAACCGTTAAGTCAGTTTGGTGCACTTTATCGCATGCTTGGCACATTTTATCTACTGTTCTCTACTCTTAGGCACAAATATAAATTTACTAAATATTGTGAAGTCTAGAGTGGGAGATATTCGAGCAATAAAACTAAATCATTAAAGTAAATAACACATTTTTAGGAAACCATGGGTATTAAGTGGGCAAAACCAGAAATAATTTCAAAGGTTTTTTTTTTTTAATTATTTACTAACTGCTATGTAAAAATGAAGCTTGAATTTATGATTTCCCTGTTTCCAGTCACAGTGGAGAAAGTTTAAGTTTTCTTCTACTTTAAGCAAAATTTACCTTTTGTCCGTAATGTTATGTTCTTAATGTAATGCCATATTTTGTTTCAAATAAAGTTTTATTTATCATATGACAATTGCAAGGTGATATACCTGATGTGGAGCAAGCTAGTAATGTAGCAACAAATGAAAAATTATGACTAGAAAAACTGTTTTTTTATTCCACAGCCTTTTGGGGCTGTTTAATGCTCTTGGCAAAGGGAAAAAATAGCCAACATTCACTGGCTGGTTAATGTGTTATTCAGTTTAGCAGTTACTGTGATGCTTACTTTTAAAACAATTTCATTTTACTACTACTATTTGTAAATATTCACACTTATTGTTCACACACCTGTTTATTTTTCAGACTTACTTCTTTAGTGATGATTCAGATCCCTTGTTTTTTTCTAAAACTAGTAAGTATACCTTTGATTCTTAAATAGTTAAGCAAAGTTAAAGCTTTTGTTCTCCTAAATAAAAATTAGCAGGTAATGTGTGAATGATGTAACATTATATAATGCATTTAATTGCTATATTGCAATATTTGACTATATATAAATTTTGTGTTTGTATTTAACTGATGAATGGGTATATAGGCAAACATAATTTTGTTTTTACAAAACTTAAAAAAATTTGGTTAAATAAAATGCCTATTTTAAATACATTTTTAATTACATATTTGCTTGCGTATAAGACGCAATTCCTACTTTATATACCTTTTTGAAGGATAAAACTTTATTACTGTTTGCGTTCATGAATTTACAGTATTTATAATGTAAAGTAATATAAATACAAAATAATACTTAAAAATGCTAATCTATTTATTATTTCCCAAATAGATTAGAAAATTTTTAATCTATTTGGGAAATAAAACTTTTTAATTGTTGTCAAAACCCAGATACTCATCTCCAGAGCTAAATGGAGAGTCGCTTCTAAATCAGAATCAGAGTTCTTTCATACCAAATTGTTCCTTGTATCAAACTGTATATTACTAATACCACATTTAAATGATTTTTGTCTTTGTTTTAAGTATATATATATACATATATATATAGAGAGAGAGGTCTTGTTAGTTGTATTTACTGCAAATTGCTTTTTTTTTCAGATTCTTTTCCTGATTCCACAAAGTTCTTATTTTCTCAGTTGGGTTGATCCGAAATGACTCTCTGTTGGCTTGTTTTCATGTTCTTTAACATATGCAATCACATTTAGCTTCTATGCTATGTTACAACAATGCTGTCATTGTTTCTAAGCCATAAATTGAAGAAAATTAATGAATAAATGTATCACACTTAAAAGCACTTTACAAAAATTAAAAGTTTTAATGAACCAATCTGGAATTATTGATGCCGGGCTGGCAGCCAAATAATTAGCACTCTTGCCTTCGGTTCAACAGTTCGTGGGTTCGAATCCCACCTTGGGCATGGATGTTTGTAGTGGTTGGAAATCCACTTTAAACCGAGGTCCCGGTCTAATTAGCCCTCATGTGGAAAAAAGGACCGTTCAGTGACAACAAGCTTTGTTCATTCTTTGCAGTGGGAGAATCTATTCTGCTAATCACTTCCTAAAAATCTTCCCTCATGTGCCCTCATGTGCAAAAAATGACCGTTGAGCGACAAACAAACCAAACTGGAATTATTGATAGTGGCACATGCATGCTCACTGAACTCTTAAGTAACTGTAACATTCCTACACTCTGCAAGGAAATGAGAAAAAATCACTTAATATCAATAAGCTGATTGTCTCTGTGTAAGCTATAGTATCAGTGTATAAGATTCAATCTGCTTTTCAGATCTATTTTCAAAGAAAATTATGCATCTTATGCACCCTCAAGTATGGTAAACAAATTGGCGCTTAAACATGTAATGACTTCAAATTTACGTATAAAATTTGTGGAAAGGGATAATTGGTACTTTTCCGTTTCGCTGGCGCAGGCGATAAAGTCGCCAAAAATTATACAACCGGCGCTAGAGGGAAATCTCCGCTGGTAACCTTTTACTGCTAAGTTTCCAAAACATGTGACGGCCTTTTATTGTCAACGACTTTATTTCGACTCCTTTTTTTTCCATTTCATAATTTTATGCTATGTTGCTATATATACAAATTTAATAATTTCATGAAATCTCTCTAGAAAAAAACGGATTTTAAAAATATATCTTAAAAAACAATAGTCGTAACAAATTCACATAAAAAAATATGTAAAAAAAATAATAAGATTTTAAAATATGCATCACCTGATAAATTGTAATCTAATATAATTAGTAAATAAATTGAGGCTCTGGCACCCATCCTTCCAAGCATAGCGTGAACATGAGAACAACAATTAAATAAAAAATTTTATGTACACCATTTAAAAATTTTTATGTGTATATTGTGAGTTGTCGCCAATTGGCGACTTAATTTTTGCTTGGCGAGGTTTGCGCCAGCAAAACGGAAAAATACCAAATAATTATTAGAAACATTACAGAATTTAATATCAACTAAATTTTATTCACATTTTCTGTATCAATTTAGCATTTTATCCTTTGAATTCTTTGTTGTTACCATTACAAGATTAATTATTTCTCAAGGGAATTATTGATTTGATGGACCAAAGTAAATAATGTTGGAGCTTGGCATTGTAACATTTACAAAACTTTTATTAATTTATAAGTTATGTCAATTTTTTTAGTAAGCCAGTATCAGAATTGTTTTTCCTTGAATATTTTATATTTTTATATTGAAGTTTTGTTTGAAGAACGGGCTGATCACCTAATTTGGCGACAGTTTTCATTTGGTTCAATTTCTCTTTTGTTGTCATTTTCAGATAAATTTATATTTACAGCAAAGATGTATAATAGAGTAAAGCATTTTATTGATAGTCTTTTTTATCATCAGCATTCTATGTTTATAATTTTTGTTATTTATCAATTTTTCTATAAAAAATAATTGAAATTTTAAAATAATAATGGATTAATGTTTAAAAACACACCATTTGCAATCTTCCACACTAAGTTTTGCAATCTCCACCTTGAGACAATTTTAATCATTTTTATGAGGAAAAATATGATTAAGTTAATAATCTTATTTAATAATAAACCATTTAGTATATTTACAATCAAACTATTTTTTCATATTTTATGCTTTAACATAAACTGTAGGCTGTTTTACAAGACTGATCACAAGATCAAAACATAGAATTCTTATTTGAAATTTTGAGTGCTGTTTTTAAAATTCATTATTAAATAAAGTTATTTTTATGCTTTACCATGCTGTTTAAGAAATGTTGGTATGTTTTATTATCCTTTATATATATTTGTTTTGTGTTCCACTATTTTTAATTATGTAGCCATTTTCATTTAGTGATGTGAATACTCGTGCCTCTAAATGTAAACAACTTGGTGCCAACTCACCCTGATTATGAAAGTTAACCAAGTACTCCTTTTATTTAAACATGAAATTTTAAAAGTATTGAATTTAAATATCTAAAATTTGTAATTAATATGAACATGTTTGATAAGGCTTCTCGTTTTTTGGCATACATGAATAAACAGTAGCAGTTAAATTTATCGTAATTATTAAGCTTGTATATATATTACATCCAAAAGAGGTAATCAGTATAAATTATATTATTTTCTAAAATTTGAAAACTTGTCTTCACATTATTTTATTAAATTAGAAATATCACAATAATTAACTAGCATTTTATTTTTGTTATGTCTATATCATTTGTATTCCTTTTTTAATCACAGTGTTTTACCATAAGAGGTTACATTTTTAATAGTAGCATTAAGAATTAAGTTTCAATTTCTTCTTACCTCGTGCAATTTTAATGAATCATTTTACAAAATGTAATTCATATTGCAGTGGGGAAATTTCATACATATATTTAAGGTTTTAGATTAAATTTATTTTACTTTTTCTAGGTACATTATTTCTTATGAGTTTCATAAGCAATATAAATAAGAAATTCATGCAAATTCAACATAAAAAAATATGCAAATTTTTCTTTATTATGTTAAATTTAATGTTAACAAAATATTTTGAAATATTTGATTTGAGAATAGAAATTAAGCTAATTTTTTTCTGCCAAATTTTTATTTTAATACTTCAAAACTATGAGAATTAATAGCGTTTCATTTTCTATAAAAAAAAAATTCTTTTCCTATTCATTGTATTAGGTACCAAAAATTCCATGTGTTTTAGACTCTTCTGTTGGAAGAATATGATGAAGGTGTATTTATATAATTTACTGCTACAATTGCATTTCATGCAGAAAATATCTTCATATGTTAATGTTTGCTTTATGTAAAATATTTATTAAAATTGTTATTGCAGGAGGGCATCTTATAAATACAAATTGCTCATCTTCTCATAATAGGTAATTCTTGTTTATTAGTTTTTACTTCTGGTGCATACAATTTTTTACTAGCGCTATACTATAAAAAACCTATAAATTACAAATATTCTAAACTGTTTGAATTATGTTTTTGAAATTTCTTTCTTTTTTTTTACTATTATTTATTAATGCTTTTTAAATGTGGTTATGCTATATCTAAACATAATATTAAAATGTATATAGGATTGAATTTTTATTTACTATATTAATATAACAAATGTTTTAGAGTTAATTTTTCAAACTTGTTAATTTAGTTATTCAAATTATATAAATTTTAAAAAGAAAACACTAAAAATTTTTATAATAAATTAGTTTATTAATTATCTTTGTATATTACTAATTTCAAATTATATAATAATTTTGATTAATAATAATTTGATTTTCATCAATAAACTACTATTATTGTGTAATAAAAAGATTAGATTTTGTGATTGACAGAATACAGAATATTTGTACTCAAGTACTGTATTTTATATTTCTAACTTATCCAATTTAAATAATTTTTAGCAATAAAAAAGTAAGCATTACTGTCAAAGTGACTGCATTTGGTAATTTTTCTCCTCCAAGTAAAATATGATGCAAGTTTTAAAAATTCATCCACAATACTAATGGGTACAATTTGGTTCTTTCCCAGTGATAACAACCATGTAAGAAATAAAGGGGAAAAGAGATGGCACTGTTTTTAAATAGATATGCTTAACAATATACACTGCTCAAAATAATTAAGGGAAATAATTAATGAAAAGCAGTATAAGCTTTTTTTAATTTTATTTTTATAAAATGAAAGAATTACAAATGCATATTTTTTCTTATTTTCAAGCTTTCTAATATCTAAATTTTAGGTTTAACATCAAAGGTGACTTTTTAATGTCAACAAATAAAATTTGACTATTAACTTATTGGGATACAAGGCAGAAAATAAATTATCAAGATTTTGTAAGCCTGTTGTTTCAATGAATATGATGTCTTGATAAAGTCATTTAACCGAATCAGTAGCTTTGAGAGTTGTTAGCCAGTTAGAGAAGAACTAATCACAATCTGATATAGTAGAAGCCATTGAAATTTCACAAATTGTGATTTACAGCATCTGAAAACAATTTTTTGGATATTGGAAATGCAGGCTGAAGATTGGGGCAGGGTCATAGATGTGCAACAATCCCCAATGAAGACTGATATTTAAGATCCCAGCTTAGAGACATCAAAGTTTAAATTACTTTTGCAATACCAATACAAATTAAATATCTTCAATAATGCCTTTGCTCTGCTATTGATACCACAGTTTCAACAGAAACTATTTGAAACTGCATTCACCACTGTAAGGCTGTGTGCATATCGACCAATAGTGTGTGACATATTAACTGCAAGGCACTGTCGTGCTGCAGGTCGTGGATAGCATCATGTGAACTGGAAGAGAAATGAATGTCATAATATTCTTTCTTCTGACTAGTCCCATTTTTTCTATTCATGCTGATAATAAATATATTTTCATCTGGAACTAGAAGAGAACATGGCACTAGAAACAATCCTGCATTCATGCAGGAAAATATCAGATTTGGCAGTGGAAGAATGATAGTCTATGCTGACATATCTCCATTGATGGCTGCACCGATCTTCATATTATTTGAAATGCAGCTCTGATGGTCACTGATAGAATAATTAGATCCTGAGATCTATTGTAGTCCCTTATGTTGCAGAAATTAGAGATGAGTTCACATGTTAATGGATGACAATTACAGGCCACATTCTACTAATTTGAATGATTTCTGTTTGTAGAGTGTAATCTCAGGAATGAAATTGCCAATGTCTTCTCCAGATATGAACCCATTGGGACGTTCTAGGTTTATGAGCTGCTGGATTTCTGCCAGCCCCACAATTTCTTCAAGAACTGGAAAGAGCTTTTCTAAAAGAGTGGGACAGTCATTCATTAATAGCCTTATTAATTTGATCCCTCAAATTCCTAATATAAATGATTTTCTTTTAAGGGAACATCTTTTTTATTTTTCTCATATGCACAAATTGTGTTTTTGTACCCAAATGCTCAATAAGACACATTTTTTTCTGTCAAACAAATATCATTTATATCTGATTTAGTCTACTATTTCTCAATGTATCAATCAACCAAACAATTTTCTGAGTGCAAGATAACCTACCTCATTAAGGAGAGGATTGTTAAATAGAATTTATATGTTACTAATGTGTAAAAATATTTTTCAGATTTCATCTAATAATTTTATAATGAAACATCATTTTATGATTATAGAAAATTGCACTAAAGTTTTTTAATTACAAATTTAAAATAAGAAATTTTGAAAAAAATTAAGAATTCTTAATAATAGAATTCTAAAAAAAATATCAAAATAGGTTGATGTCAAGCTTTATCTTTCTAATGAAATGGAATTTAGTAGTTTTTATGATAATGGAAGTAGACATTTAAATATAATTCCAATTTTGTTGATATTTAAATGAATAAAATTCTTAATGTGTTTAATTTCCGTTTTCATCTAAAAGGAAATGTGTAATGAATTACAGAGATAGTGAATATCACAAAAAATTTAACTTCATAAATGCAAATGTTATAAATGTTATTAATTAAAAATTTTACTCATAATGTATTAAGATTTACCTTTGCCCCAAAAATCAATATATATTAGCTTTTGATGAATTTTTGTTGGTAACAAAGCACCAAATTTTGTTGGATTTGTTTTCACTCAATAGTCATTCTTTCTCACATGAGAGCCAATTAAATCAGGATTTAAAGTGGATTCCAAACCATTATAAACTCCTAAATTTAAAGCAACAAGCTTTTCAAACAAAAGCTAGACTCAAAGCATTCTTGGCTAATTGTTACTATAATCCTTATTTTAGCCATTTTTGTTTTCCTTGAATATTTATAAATTTTTTAAAATAGATATTGTGCATAGTTAAATTCTTTAATTCATAAAGAAAATAAATCTAAGTTTCTGATAATTATTGAGTAGAATTTGTAATTTACAATTTATTTGGTTTTTGTTATTTAAGTAATAGCATTTGTTGTGTTTTTTATTAACTTATGCTATATAAAGTATATTAAACACGCATTATATTTTTTATAAATGAGTGCAATACATTTATAATTTACTTTTTGTAAGTTAAAACTACATTCTGTTAGAACTTTATTTTCAATATCCTTTTTGCAGATGAAATAGAATGCATTCATTCTCACTCTGTTTAAAATCAAACAATATGAATTTAAATTATTTTACATATAATCTCTTTGAAACAGATTATGTATTTTAAGTGTAATGATTATAAACCAGAATATTATAATTTGTTTACAGTTTTGCTAAAATTTAGTTTCTTTTTCGGTATATAAATGAATATCTGTTAAAGGTAATTAGTAAAAAACTTGATGATAAATCTATAGCAAAGAAAAATGACAAAATTGCAATCTTCTATTTCTACTTTAAGAATTTTAATTATATTCATTTAATATGAATACTGAAGTAGTTATATATAATTTCTAGAACTAAAAATAGTTAATATCCTTAAGAAAATTGAGGTAATGAAAATTGCTAATTGCTGTACTGTAAAATATAGTATAAATTGTCTAATTTTTTAAACTGTATTTTAGTATTGCAATATAATTTTTAAGCATAACAATTCTTTTTCAGGAAAGCTTTATGTTGCAAAATGTCTGTTGAATTTGATACATTTTTGGAAAGTTCAAAAAAGTATGTGTTATAATTTATGCTTTTTTACTAAATCTTTTTGTTGACATCACAATTTAATTTTAATTTTCTTTACCAGATGGTTTTGTCATTTCGATGATGACAATTATGTCAATGTGCCAAGACTGTTAAGATTACTTCAAACTTATAATCATCAGGAAGATTGGTACTTGGGTAAACCAAGCATACGTTCACCACTTGAAATCATAAGCCGTTATGATAATCAAGTTAGTATATGACGATAAATATGTTCCAATAAATCTTAATCTATCAAATTTTATTTTGCTGCAAAAAGTATATTTATATTTGTATATTTTCTAATCATTCTTTTTTACTTATAATTTTCAGTGATTAATGATAGTGTTCTTATAATTATATAAACATGTTAATGTATGATTTTAAGTGAAAAGTAGTTTTTGTATCTAGTTTCTTTTACTACTCTTTAATTGGATGAAAATTTGTAACTATTGTTAACTTTAATTTTTTTCTCAATTTTTTAATGTGGTAGCTGACATAATGCAAAAAATTTTTGTAATAAATAATTTTTTTATTGAATTTTAGTAACTGACAGCTATTGTATATTGTTCTTAATTATAAAAGATTTGTATCTTGTATTATATAACTTCAAAGGGTTCAAAGATTATTTTAGAAAAATTGATTTGAAAATAATATCAAATGACATTACTATTTTTAATGCTTTATTAGCCTTTCCTTTGGATTACTATTTTGCATTTGCATTGACAAAAAGCTTTATGTAGAACTTACCTAAGATCTGTGCTACATCTAGTAACTTTTTAAGGTTTTAAATGACTAGAATGAACTTAATTTTTTTCTGGAAGTAAAATGAAAAAACTATGGTTGCTCACACTTTATCCTAATAGATATTTTGATATTTAATACTACATTTCAGAATATATTTAAAAAAGATAGAATTGAAATATTATTTTCATAAAAGTTTAAAAATGATTTTAGTATTTAATTTATGTGTAACCATAAATCCAGTACTGAAATTTCATTTACAGTTGTTTTATATTTTTAAGACTTTCAAGTTTCTTTTTCAAGAATGATTTTAAGTAAAAAGTTTATCTTCTATTTTTAAAATCATTTAAATATATGTACTTTGAAAAATATTATTCTAACCATCTCTCAATAAATGTTATTTGTTTAACATAGCATTTCTTCTTTTTTTGTAATTTATATTGTATTTTTGGCTTCAAGAAATCCTTCAAGATATTATAAAAAACTTATTTCATTAATTTTAAGTACTTTATTACCATCACAACTCATTCTAAAAGAAAAAAAAATATTTGTATTTCTTTTATTTTTATTTATTTATTTATTTATTTATTTTTTTGTTGCAACAAGATTTTTACCAGCTTTCAAATAATAAATTAAAATTAGAAATTATTGCAATATCTTGGTAGAAGATAACAACTCAAATACCATGTATATTTAATATTTCCAATTTATTTTTTGTAAAATGCAAAATATATCATTTTGGAGAAATTCAATCAACACTCTCAAAACTTGCATTAAATGTATTTTATTTGAATTTCATATGATGTGCCTTCCAGTGAAAAACTTGTACTTAGCTTTCAAGAAAAGGGGGATTCTAATTTGTAAAAATGACAGTATTTACTGTTTTTTGCTATATTTATTCCACTTAAAAAACAGAATGAAATGTGAAAAGATATAAAATTTTGCTTTAGTTATGAAGTTATATATTGAAGGTGAGATTCATTTTATCCAGATTTTAATTTTATATTTGCTTTTTAAAGAAAATATAAAATTAAAATTCTATTTTGTGGGAATCTAAGAAAAAAGGTTGCTTTCATACTGTACATATTTTTTCTCTACCACTCCTGCTTTCCATTGGTTGCTTAAAGGTAACAATTTTAATAAGAAGAAAGAATCACCTGATTCATTTCTTGAAATTGGTAAAACTCCAGAATAGTGTGCATTGTAGCATAAACAACTTAATAATGTGTTCAAATCAATGTTAATTATGTGAAGCTAGCAACGGAATAGTTAGCGCTCTTTCCTTATGTTCAACAGTTTAAGGATTAGAATCCCACCTCTGGCATAGATGTTAATTGTGGTTCTGAATCTATTTTAAATTATAAGTCCCACTCTAATTAGCCTTTATGTACAAAAGATGAACGATAAGCAATAAACAAAACAAACTGTTAATTATGTCTTACATTAATTAAACGTGTTATAATCAAAATTTTGAAGTGAAATATGGCTTATGCGTTTTAAGTTAAAGATAAATATCTTGACAATGTTTTAATTTTGTTTCACACAATTATCCTTGATATCACTCAAGACAAAAATTCTCTGGATCCACAGAATAAAAATTTTATTTACCTAAATGCCAATCGGAAACTATTCAAAGATTTCACAGTGAAATTTTTAATTTTCTCTTGAAAGAATGAATTCAACATTTTAAGTTTTAGAAAATGTTCATATCTAATTAAAACATTTTAATTCTTTATCATATTAAAAAATTGAAATTTTTTATTTTAAATTAACTACTGTGCATAGCTTGTGTCAAAATTTTAATTTATGAATGATTCTACCTTCATATTAAAGTTTTTTTTAAATAGGTTCTTGAAATGAAACTTTGTAAGCTGGTTTTTGGACATATTTCTTTCATACTGTTCCATAAGAAATGTATAAAAAAAAAAGAAATGTAATTTATATTTTTAATTGGACACTAAAATTAGTGAAAATATTTGTTTAATTTGTCTGTCTATTCTTTTTTTGCAAATTTTTATTCATGCATAATAACTTGAAGGGAAATTAATGCTACTAACTTGATTTCCTTGTTTATTTATAATAGTTGAATGATGGGAAAGCTATATGCATTATTGTCCTTGTTATATGAATTGTAAAAGTAATTACTGATTGCCTTAAAACTTTTCAGTCTTCAAAAATAATCTACAAAACCTTAAGTTTCCTATTATATTACAAGTCCTGAGAGTGTTGCCAAGTTGCTAAATGACTAGCTCTGCTCTTAGTTCCACCATTTGTAAATTCAATTTCCCTCTCAGGTCTGAACGTTTGTAGTTTAAATTGTAAGTCTTTGTTCAATTTATCTTTTGTAATGGTCGTAAAAAGTCAGTCAAATCGAACTAGCCTGATAGTTGTAACATGCTCGCGTTATTGTTAAGCTAATTCTTTTAAACCAATAACAATACCCTCATTTAGTCCAGTATAAAGGTACAAATTACTTTTTCACTAACAATTGATTGTAGGTATTATAAATCTTACTTGAAACCTACTTGTAACTAAAATTATTGAATTATTTATATAAACTTGAAATAATTTCTCATATGTGGCATTTTTTAAGTTCTTAAATCCTTTCTTTTCAAAGTAATCTTTGGAAATACTTTGAAAATATTAATTTGTATAATCATTATATGAAATATATAACCCAAATCCAAATTCTTTAATTCAATAATTCCAAATCTAATTTTCTTTTGTGGTAGGTTAGCAATCTTCTAATATTCATTTAATGTTGTTCAGTAATAAATGTATTTTAATAATAAAATTGTTTATGTATGTAATTTTTATTAAATATCATTGTGTATGAAAGAATATTTCTTATTTTCTCAGAAAAATATTTCTTTCTGGTTTGCCACAGGAGGAGCTGGATTTTGTATTAGTCGAGCCTTAGCGTTAAAAATGTTGCCAATTGCAAGGTTAGTTACTTGTGTATACTGAATTTTTCGTTATTTTTAAATATTCATGTTCCTTAGTATTTTTGTTCATTTATGTACATATTGCTATTTTTAACTTTTAAGAGTATTTTAGTAGAATCTTTTTAGTCTTTTTTTACTAGTTTTAGAAACAAACAGTAATTTAATTCTAATTTTTAATATAGAAAATATTTTTGTAAATTTATAGTAAAATACTGATTGTCAATGGGAATCTTATTTTCTGATTTTCATATTTTTTTAATTCATTATACTTCTTAAGAAATAATGAAAAAATTTTCTAATTTTTTTTAGTGTTTGGAAGGTCAGAGAATAATGTTAATAGACTTAAAATTATTTACCTTAAAGTAGTTGTTTCTTTCATTCTAGTTAAGATCATGATTATACCATTTTATTACAATTCTCATTGGTTTAAAATATACATGACATCAGATAATGTTTCATCAATGTCACATTGTATTGAGATGTCATCATAAATCTGACTTTTCACAGAATTTGCTGTTTGCCTTTAAATTGTATTCTTTAAGTGGCAACAAAGAATGCGAAGTTCACCATCGAAGGTCTGAATGTCGTCGGCAATGAAAAAAATATCCACTTATGATTTTATAATGAAGTATTTTTTAATTATAATTTTTTTCCCATTTGTAAAAGATTTCCAAAATTATGTAAAAGACCTGTTCTAAATATGTAGTTTTCAAATCTTTAGCTATATTGCTTCTAAATTTGAACATGTTGAAAATAGAGCAGAAGAAAAAGCAAAATGAAAAAGGAAAAACAAAACATCTATTTTAAGATAGCATAGTCGATTTAAATTTTATTTTTCTATTGTGGCCTTTTCAGCCTGCTTGTAGTTGATTGTGGCTTAATCATCAACAACTTACAGCATCCACATAATTTGTTTTGCTTTTTGTTTATATGTAAAATATGTTGTTGATAATTCAGTATATCAAACATTGTAAAAAGCAAAGCCAAGGTATTATGTTAATGATAACAGATGTCATCTTTGATAATTTTTATCTTATTTATTTAGTTTTTGTAAATAAAAACTTTGGAAATAAACTTTTTTATTTCAATAACTATTGATTTATTTTATCAATAGTTATTGAAATAAAATACTTTTATCTTAAGTAAGTTATAAATAATAAAATTTTTATTATTTAATAAAAATTATATTATTAATTTTTGTATATTAATGCATGCTTAAAAATAATAAAGTTATTATTACAATTATTCATACATCATAATAAAGTTATATTCATTTATTATAATAAATTTATTATTACATACCTATATAATTATCCCTTATAAAAATATTGAATAAATATTTAATATTCATGTGAAGCAAATTTTGTTTAAGCATTTTTATTAAGTTATCACACAGCAGCTAAAAATTGTTAAATATGTGAAAATAACTAGCATTTTTATTTTAATTATTGTTATAAATTTACATGCATTCACAAAAAATTTAATGAATTTAATAAACATGAAGATATAAAAATTTAAATTATTTAAGTATTTTTTTATTACCTGTAGAAATCTATTGTACTATTTTATTAATATAATGGTAGCAGACATAGTGTTGCTAACTCTCACAATAAATGCTTATTCTTTCAATTTTAACTTAATTTTGTTAAGTAATGTGATCTTTTATCTACTTGGTTTTTTTTAAGCTATCCTTAAATATTACAAATTGCTTTAAAATTGTTATCTGAAGTATTTCATGTTTTTCGTTGTTAATATTTTAAATCTTGTTGGGAAAAATATGCATGCAAAATCTATAATTGGTTTCTCACAGAATTGTTAAAATGTTATTTAACATTGATGAATTATCTGAATTGAAATCTTAATGTTGAATATTATCATCCTTTTATTTCAGTAAAAGTTTCTCTTAATAAAGAATAATTTATTTTAAAGTTGACATGCATTAATTTTTTTTTAACTTGACATTTGTTATTTTCCATTAAATTATCAATTTAAAATGGACGAAGCTACTAAGCTCATTTTTCATACTGATTATGCATTTGAAATAATTATAATGTTTGTTTGAATAATGTTAATGATCAATCCAATGAAAATTAAGTATTGCATCGTAATTATTAAATAATAAGGCTCTTTAATGATAATAAATATTTCAATTGAAACTTCAATTTCTATGCATCAATTTTATTTCTTAATTCCTTAATCTTGTGTGAAAATTTTTTATTTTCTCCTTTTAGTGGTGGTAAATTTATAAGCATTGGTGAAAAAATTAGACTACCAGATGATGTTACAATGGGTTTCATTATAGGTAAGTTTATACATTAATTGCAAGTGTAACATAATTGGTACTTTGATATCCTCTTACATTCACATTTGTGTAATATATAGTTATAGCTGCACAGATTATAAGGTTAAGTTTTCTACAAATTATCAAAAATAGTAACACAGAATTTGATTTTAACAATGTAATACACATTTAAGAACAGGTTTTTATATTTAGGATCTCAAAGCAGTTCCATTGAAAAAAGTATATATAATAAAGATTATTTCAAACTTTACTTGTTAAGACAGTTGCTTCAATTACATTACTCCCTATCCTTTATACACAACCTTATGTGTGTTTTGCAACCAAGTTTTAAATGAGTATCATTATGATTTCTCAAATCAACATAATAATCTCAGTCTTTATTTTGTTACTTCCTTGTTTGCAATTCCTGATAAGATCTGACACATTTTGAACTTTACTATTTATCTAAATGAATAAAAAAATATGGATTTAATATTTTGATTCTTACTCATTTTAATATATCATGTAAGCTAAGAAATCCTCGGTCTAGAATTTGTCGGCTTTAAATATCAGTGTTTGTCACCAGGTCAGCATAGCAATTCCAAAAAATAATGTACTCCATACTGATTTCTTATTTTGAATATTATTTTTAGTCTTAAGCACTATCAAGTGTCCCTGTTTATCTTAATTTTCTGATATGTTATAGATTCCATATTAATATATTTGCATATCAAGTTTGATTATTATTTTTTCTTGCATTTCCAAAAATGAAAGATAAGATAATCATTTTTGATATCTTCTATGATATCAAAAGAGGATATTATTGATGATACATCTTAAAGTATCATTTATAATTCCATCTTATTTGGCAAACTGGCAGTCAAAGGGGTAATACTCTGGCCTTTAGGTATTATTTTCAGGTTGTGAAATTCTGTAAATGTTTCTCTGTGATGATTAATACGACGTCAAGTCAGGTATTTATTTTGTAGGTTATCCATTTAGGAGAGTCACTTTTCCATTGTGGAGACAGATTTTTGTCTTTTAAAAATTTTGTGATAGAAATTTTAATTCAAAAAGTTTCAAAAATTTTAAGAGAATTTTAGATGAAAATGGACTTTATATTTGTAAAGTTTATCTGTTTATTCAATATTCTGTATTATCTGTTTATTCAATATTCTGTATTCAATCTGTATTATCTGTTTATTCAATATTCATCCAATCATGCTCAGACTAAAAAATAATATTGAAGAGCTTTTCTGTGAGGAAAAATGTCTTTTGATAGTAGATGGGGATTTTGAAATAGATGAGAACATGGTTCATAAATGCATATTTCTTCAAAACTTTGCTTTTGGATTTTTATTAAAATAATTGAGATCTATTCTTATATCAATGAACTTCATAAAACAAAGCATTTATTTGTTAAACTGCAGACATAGCGGCACTCTTCATTCAAGTAATTTTTGAAATTTTAAACAACCTTAATTAGAATAAACAATGATTTCTTACAGTTGCTTTGGTGTGTGAAAGATTTTATAAATGTTGTATTGATAGTTTACTATGAGTTTTTATCTCATAAAAAAGAATCAAGAGCGAAATTTACTGAAGTAAAATATACATAAAAAAATTTATATTCTGAGAAGAAAAAGTAGTCTTTTTATCAGCCTTGAAAAATTGGTATTTTAATATGATTTAGTCAACAAGAAAAATAACTTTCTTTCAAATTTGTACATAGGTATTTAAGCCCCCCCCCAATTTTAATAAATAATGAAACCTTTTTTTCATGTAATACATATCAAATTATGTTTTTACATTTTTCATTTTATGTTTACATAAAATATAAACAAATTGTAATTTTTAGTTTTGTTACTTTGTTTATTTAATATAATGAACATCTCTAAAAGATTTTGTAAGCTGCACACAAGTGTATTCATTATACATTTGTTTATAAAATGCCATACATTTGCAGAAAATATAACCAGTCATGTATAAAATTACTATACAAATCTCTAAAGGGTTTCTCAATAAATTTGCAGACTTGATTTTTAAAGAAAAAAACTTACATTTTAGAGCATAATAAATATTTGATTTATTTTTCATTTTAGATCCAAAATGCAAAAGCAAATAAGCTTATCGGCTTTTATGAATTTATCTCAAGTCTTATCTTTTATGATCTCTGAAGGAAAATTAAGCTCTCCATTTGAAAAAAAGTCAATATTTCAACAATGCATGGAATGGATAATGTTAAAGTATATGATAGGATATATTAATACAGCTACAATAAATTTAAATTGGTTATCTCATATTTTGAAAATAAATCAAGATAACATTTCAAAACCAAGGTTTGTACAACTCCTAAAAATTCCTTGAATTTGAAAAAGTGTTTTAAAGACCCTTGAAATTTTAAGAATTTTGACTTCTTGAAAACTGAATTACTCCTGGAATTTTTACTTACCTCAGGGATCGCAAACTCCTGAAATTTCACTTTGATACCTTGAAAATCATTAATAACTTCTGGAATTTTTACTTAAACATTGATGCATTTATTTTTTGTTAGAAAATATTATAATTTTTTAGAGTTTTTTTTTTAATTTTCAATAAAATTTCAAAAATAAAATTGAGTATTAGCTCTTAATGTTACTTCTAGGTGGTGACAGATTGGATAGTTAATTGTCATTGTAAGCATAACTGTTGACTAAAATTAAAATCCAGTTCAGCCATGATATCTTAATGCTAATCCAGTTCAATCAGGACCTGATGTAGTATTTAGAATTATGTGAGTGAAGTGAATAAGATCGTCATGTGGTGCAATCAGGAGAAGGATTTTAATTAGTTATTTTCTATTTGTTTCTGTTTTCTTTATATTTTATAAAATTCACTTAATATTTAAATATAAAATTCCTGAGTTAAAATATACTTCCCATATCTTCCTTGATGAAATTTGCTTATAATTTCAATGAATCAGAATCAATTTTTATTATTTATCAATGAAATAAATTATTTAAAGTAACTGTTGGAAGTGTCTTTTCAATCACCTCTGGACTCGGGTAAAAGCCATACAAAGATAAGCTTTTGCATGGTTCAGAAGAAGCACATGCCTATAGTCTGTCTAGTTTGTAAAAAAGACTTCTGCATTTCAAACGTGGGAAAATCAGTTGTCTAATCCCATGTGAAAGAAGAAAAAATACATATATTTATTAGCACAAAAAATCTAATTCTAATTATCCAATTTATCTAATTACTCTAATTTTAAGTGTCTACCAAAAAATCCAATTTAAAAGATTTTTTCACTATACTGCTGTTCCTGTTAATGAATGCTAACCCAAAGCATGTTCTGAAAATTTAAATTCATTTTTTTCTTCAAAAGAAATTTTGAAGGCTGTGTGAAAATCTATGTGTTCTTGAAGTTTTAAAAACTGGATTCAGCTACAGTTCTTGTAGCTAAATTATCTTTAAAGCAATTTTTTCAGATAGTGCTGTTGCAAAACAATCCAACTGTGCTTATTTAAAATGTTTTTGGGATTGCACTTCCAACTTATATATATTGAGAGAAAAAGATTAGAATGCTATTAACTATGTGCTTTTCTTTGATGAAAATTTAAATGATCATCTGCAACCAAAACAGCCTGTTAATGATATTGTTAAAGCATGGTATTACTTGTAAAATTATTTTGGTCTCTCAGCTGGAAATATTTTGTTTAAATGAATGAGAAGTACTTAAAATTATTAACAAGTGGATTACTCCAGTTTTCAATAGATGGTCAGAATGTGAACTGGCTCATTTTCACTAAAATAGTTGTTTTTTTAAAAAAGTATGCAGCATTCAAATATTGTAAAGCTTGAAAGAGATTGTTGTACACATTTTGAGCAAAATAAAGATCAATTTCAACCACAATAACTTTATGATAATACAGTTCAATCAGAACCACATGTAATGCTTAGATTTTTGTGTGTGAAGTGAAGTAATCTCCAATAAGATCGTCATGTGGGGCAATCAGGTTGTTGATTTCATTTGATTTTGTTTCCTTTACATTGTATAAAATTCATTGCATATAAATATTTAAATTTAAAATTTTTATTTTAAAATATACTTTCCATGTTTTTCTTGGCTAAAATTATGTATTATGAATCAAGATGAATTTCATTTATCAGTAAAATAAAAGCTGGAATAAAAAAAGCCAAACAAAGATTAGCTTTTCATAGGTTCAAGAAAAACACATATTTGTTTATTTTGCAAGAAAGACCTCTGTATTTTAAATATGGGTGGATTGGCTGTCAAATCCCATATGAAAGGGAAAAAAATTTGTATTTCTTTTCAATTTTCAATTCTACAATTGCCAAAAAATCCATTGATTTTAAAGACTTTTTTTCACTAGTGCTTTTCCTGTTAAAAATGTAAACCCAAAGCATGTTCTGAAAATTTAGATTCATTTCTTCAAAAGAAATTTTAAAGGTTGAAATTCTATTGGTTCGTAAAGTTTTAAACTGTGAATTCAGCTACAGTTCCTGTAGCAATATACTTTTTCAAGCATTGTTCCCTGACTCTGTTATTGCAAAGCAATTCTATTGTGAAAAAAAAAGTTATTTTGCAGTTTTTGGAATTGAACATCATTTTTTTAACTTATTGAAAGAAAAAAATTTAGAATGCTAGTAACTATGTGCTCTTTTTATGAAAGCTTAAATGATCATCTGCAGACAAAGCAATTGGATTGCCAGGTAAGATTTTGGTATAATAATATTGTTAAAACAGGATTGATACTCATCAGATTTTTTTAAGTCACTCAGTTGGCAACAATTTGTTTGAACATGAGAAGTGCTTAGAATTATTAACGAGAGGATTATTCCAGTTGTCAATGATATAAACTGGTCCGTTTTTACTAAAATAGTTGATTTTTTAAAAAGTGAAGAACATTCAAATAGTGTAAATATCAGATGCTGCAACTTACATATTCTACACCACTGTGACAACCATGGATATTCCTCATTTCCAGAAATTGAAGTAACAGCAATTGCTGTTTACAGACTATTTAAGGATTCACTGACTCTTAGGGGTGGATTTGGTAACCTTGGCCTATGACATAAAATTCAATCAAAAAGATACTAGTCAATTAGATGTGGTTTTGTTTAAAAATCATCAGAGAATTGTATGTAAGCAAAATTTCGACTGAAATTAGCATCCCTGTTTTATAATGTAATTTTTATTTACAAAATATAAAATGTTAGAAAGTAGTTAAATTTGAGCTTGAATTTTTACTTTCTGGTGTTTAGTTATCTCATAATGTAAAAACTTAGCTTTTCTCTTTTATTTTAAATTTTTTTTAAAATCATTGTGAAAGATTACTAAAGATACCACTTTACATTTTATGAAAACACTATTTTGAAAATTGCTTTCTAGAATAAAGTTTAAAGAAACAGAAAATATTTTTATTTGTTTACATAAATCTCGAGATATTTTATTTTTAAATTTCAGCATTTTGTGATAGTGAACTTTTTTGAATTAATAGCATAATTTGTAGAGAATATTAATATATTAAAACATATATTGTTAAAGATTGCAAAGCAATTTTTATTGAAGAATTACCCTTGTAATTCTATTAATTTTCACACTTTGCTGGTAATAAAATAGGATAAATACTTTACGAACAAAAATTAAATATAAAGTTTAAATTATTTTTATATAATGTCTTGTATATTTTATAAATTAGTATTTTTTTCTTTTAGAACATATATTGCAAAAAAAGCTAACTGTTATAGATTTGTTTCATTCCCATTTTGAACCTATGAAGTTTCTAAAGCCAGACAGCTTTCCGGAGCAAGTATGTAAAGCATTCTTCATTTCTTGTAAAAGATTTTATTCATTTAAGTATTTTTTGGATGTATGATTGCAAAAAAGTAGTGTGCTAATTTTAAAGTTAAAAAATATTTACCTTTAAATTGAGTATTCTTATTCTAAAATTGTATAGTGTTATAAATGGTTTAAAAAATTATCTTTGATTTACATTTAGCAAAACAATTATGAAAACTCAAAATGTGTTTATTTTTAATTGATTTTTTTCATATGTTTTTTTTTTCCAGATCTCATTCAGCTATTCAAGGTTTGGCCATGAAATGAATGTTGTGCAAATTGATGGATTTGATGTTCAGAGCGATCCAACCAGGTTTGTATTGGTGCATATTTTTGTGAATGCCCTTTAAAATTTTGCTTTTGAAACCTGATATAGATCTGAGACTATTAAAATGCCTTAAGGAATTGTGTTTCCTCATTCAGGAAATTGTCGCTAATTTATTTAAATATTATTAACTGGTTATAGGTTGTAAGTTCCTTTCTACAATAGTTGTTGTTGCACCAGCATCCTTCCCTGTACCTAGCCCTGAGTTGGTCTCTATTAATTAGATAAAAGCAGCTGGGTGGAACTTTTGTGCTTTTGAAGCAGGGACCAAACAGAAGAACAACTGTCACCCCAAGAGGTATCATTTCACTTGGAGGATATTGTGACCATGCCCAGTTTTAACTTGTCTCACCGTCTTTAGTGAACATGACGGATTTTCCGTTTAGTCAGTATTTGAACTCGCTACCTTCTGATAATGATAATAATGTTCTAACCAACTAAGCAACCTCGATCCTTTCTACAATAATGTAAAATTTGCAAGGTCAATTTACATATTCTTTGTAAGTCATAGTTGTTCTTGTTTTGAAAATGTGTGTTCAACTTCAACTTGAATGTAAATTTTGTAGTGATTTGAATCATAACTTTAAGCCATAGGTTTTGGTCGCAAGAACCCTCATTTGCAAAATTTAATAAAAGAAACAATAATTTATCCAGACATTTTTGTTTCCACATATCATATAAATCAATGGATGGATTAAATTGTGGTCGCTTTTGCTGTAGGAAGAATTAAATTAATTGTGTGATATATAACTATACACATTTTTTAGACATCTTTCAGAAATGTCTATTTAAAATTAAATACTTATTACTAGCACATCAAGAAAATGCTTTTGATAGTGATATTCCCAATTCCCTACCAGCTACACTGTATTTTTATTTTAAAAATAAAATTTATTTTAAATGTAATTGTGAAGTGCAAACCTTTAGTAAGTTTACAGCATTTAATGATGCAAATAATTAAAAATATTTTTAAAAAAATTTCAATATTTTTTAATGTTGTGAAATATTTGACTTTAATTTTTTGTTTCTTTTGTAAATATTGATAAGATGTTAAAGTGAATTTATCTTTTGTTTTTAATTAAGTATTCTTTAGATTAAGGGTAATCATATTCTTATTGCTGCCATTCTTTCTTGAAAATAAGGAGAATGTTCTTATTCTAATAAATATATGCATTAAAGTATTTTCTATACTTGAATGAATAAATAACCTTATCTGTTTTCTTATTTATTTCTGTTCCAGATTCTTGTCATTACACTGCCATCTTTTTCCAAACTTTAGTTTTTGCCCAAGATAATGTTTTTAAACATACATGAATTCCCACACTGCTATGAATTTTTCCCATGTTTGCCAAATCTTGCTTGAACTGTGCCTTATGTATAGCATGTATATTTTATTAAAAGATATCTAAAATTATATTTTACTCTAGATGTTTTTATAAGTGCCACATATTACAATTTGTAAATAAAAGATTTTTTTTTATTTTTGTGTTATTTTGTTTATTCTATCAGGAAAGTTACTTGATATGTTTATATGTCTAACTGATGTTAAAATATCTTTCATCAGTTTTAATTAGTCTGTGATCTTATTTGCATTTTAAGTTTTGGATGACTTGTTATATTTGTAATTCCTATTTATTATATGTAATATTTTTCATTATAAGAATCATCATAAGAATTTTGAGTTTTGTTGCATAGTGAAATTTTTAAATAAAAAAGAAATTTATGCTCAAAATCCAGTGGATTTTGAATTAATCAAATAGTTTTTGATTAGTTTTCCTCAGTAATGATCAATTAAAATTGTAATTGCATTATCATTTAATTTTTCTGTCAAATGTATCATATGAATTACAACTTGTCTATTTTTAATACATTGTTTTTCCGAAATTCTTTATAATGGTCCTTCAAAATTTAAAAGTTAATCAGAAAGTATATTTAATTTTCTATTATAAATATTTTAAATGGCTTATATTACAAGTTTTTTTTCTGTAATTAAATCAAATTAACATACAAAAATATTTAACATAATATAAAACAAAAATGTATATATGAACATTTTTGGATTTACAAAACAATAATTAAAAACATTTACTTGGTCTTTTTGAAGAGTAAAGTGTAAAGAAATGCTTTTAAGAGTATTGTGCTTAAGCACATACGTTTAAAAATTTCTACAAGCATTTTATTGTTATCTTATGTGTAAGATTATGTAATCCCCATCTTAAAATAAAGAAGTTTGTAAATATTTCATTGGGATAAAACTTCAACTTTGCTCAACTTTGGTTGTTGAAACAATTATTGTCTCTGTAAATATGCTTTTTTTGTGTGTATATTGTAAATGACCAAAATTGTTGCTGATGTTATTAAACTTTATAGTTTTATTATGTTGTATTATAAATTAGAAGTTAAAAAATAAATTTATCATATAATGGGCTAGGGTATTATCTTCTTTACCTTGTAAAATGTATTTCTTGTGATATAAATGTTTAATAGTTTCTAATGAGTTAAGACTAATGAGAATCTTTATGTTATGGGAAATATTTTTAACTCTTTTGTGAAAGAAGTTAACTATTAAGTTGAAGTTAACCTGTTAATAAAATTTCTTTATAGAATTCTAATTTTACTAAAACTTGTGAAATTTTACTGTGCCAAACACTTTAATTTAAATGTTTCCTTACATTAGTTCTTATTCTCTTTAATTATTAAACTATGATGAATTAAGATTTATTTGAAAGAAATAAAAAGTATCAAATTTCAGCTACTTTTTCCTCAATTTTTTGATTTTATAAACTTGGAAAATTCTTACTTTGTTTAAAATTTTTACTTATTATAGAAAGAATTTATTAAAATTCTCATTTTAATATTGTTTATAAAGATTTTCAGTGTATGTATATTAAAATTTATCAAAATTATTGAATTTATTGGAATATTTTCCTATTTCCAAATTTATATTTTGTGCAACAAATCTTCAAAAATTTATACTTTTCTTATGTATTTATAGTGATTTTATGGAATTTGTTAGTTTATTATTTTTTTACTTTATTTTTGTGTATCTGCAGAACACACATATTTTTAATAAAAGTGTTAAAATCTTTAAGACTGTTTTTCTGTTTTATTATTTTCCACTTTTAATATTTATTGCAATACATTAGAAAATTATTTATATATATATAATTCTTGATTTGTCAATTAGTTTATAACTAAATGTAGTAAATGTTTGAAAATATTTTTGGGCATCAAAAAGTGTGTAAATTCTAAACCTAGTGGCACAACTGCCCATGTGTGACTAAGACCTACAGTGCCCATATCTGTTTTCATGACCAAGAGCCCTGGAGTGCAGAGCATATGTCCTGGTTAGATGGTCAGCTTAATGCGTAACTTCCAGTCTTTAGTTCTCAAGCATACTTGGTACTCAATTTTATTGACCTTTTGAAAGGATAAGAGGCTTATTCGACGATTTTGCTTATCCCTGGGATTGCATCTGTAGCTTGAGAGTGCAAAGCACTACTGCTATGTCACCACTGTGTAAAGCCATTATTACATCAGCAGGCTTCAAAAGTGTGTAAAGAAAAATGATTAAATGTGAAACTGTTATCAGTTTCTGTCATAAAAAAGAACTCTTAAATACATTTTCATAATATGAATTAATAACACTTTTAAGTTATTAATAAAAGCTAATTCATATCTGAAAGTTTGGATGTTCTATTTTTGTTTGGATATAGTTCATGTATCATAGTGAACATTTTAGAATTTCTTAATATTTCCTTGTGGCAATTTCTGAATATTGTTCATAACTTCAGAAATTTCTTTTTAAAGACATTAGTTTTCAAAATTTCATGGAAGTATGAAAACTAAAGTTAAATTTAAGAGTTTGCATTCAGTATAAAACCCCACAAAAATCAATCTCATATTAAGCAGTGTAATTATCAGAATTTATGTATTTAATAACAATATGCTGTAATATTTTATTGATTGTACAAGAAAATGCAAAAATGTTGTGGAACAGGAAACATCGCTTATTTTACTTGCAAACTAAAGGCAATCCTAGAGGCCCTATGAATGTATATTTCACCCAATAATACTGATGAAGCTAGTGGGCTCGTCATTTTCTGCAACTCTTGGGCTGCCCTGGAGGCAATGGAGACTCCAGGCTTGCATGAGATATCCAATATTTAGTGGAAATTTTCCAGCAGGGAAAAGGCTGTATTTTCCAGTGGATGAACTCAGAAACTCCCAGCACTGTAACTTTAAGAGATGCTAATGCAATCACGAGATACAAACTGAAAGGAAAACACATCAATTATGTGTTATCATTGCAGACAGGATTGTTACCAGGACTATATATATATACTTCCAGGCTTAGAACCCAACACTTCTGTGGAATGACTATAATACAGACAGCACTAGATCTTACAAATCATTTTATTACATCATCAAATTACAGGAACTGCTCTGAGAAGGAGCTCACTTTGGAACATATTTTTAACTACCCAGCAACACACACACACACATCATAAAAGCTTACAGGCTATTGACAAATTTCCCTTTCAGGGAAATGTCTAATAATAAAATTGTACACTTTGCCAAGGCCGTGATTTCGGCACATGGAATGATTTGACTTGTCTTCAAATGAACACAATACCAAATCAAACCATTTTATTAAGTGTGTTGCATAATTATGTCATTGATAATAAATGTATTAGGTCAGTACCATTATTTTTGCCTATATCATGATAGCATTTTTCTTTAGAATATTTTTTAATTTTTACTTTTTTACTGAAAATTCTAAATTTTCGACTGTTAGAGATTTTTTGAAAAAATTATAAAAATGCTTTAGAACATAATAAAAGTCGAAGTTTAAAAATGGAGCGTTCATTAATTATGAAATAGAAACGAAATAAAACATACATGATTCATTCATTTCTTAAGTTTGTAAGACAATTAAAAGCTAATTTTTTCATTTATTGTGTGCTCATAAATTTAATTGTTTGTGTTTTAGATTTTGATTTTATTAATTATGAATTGGAATATTAATGTAATAAAATTTTAGATTTTTATTTACTTATGACTTAACATCTTGGCGCAGCATGTCCAATTTTGGACCTTGCGCTATAAAACCCAACCAACTATGACTTCATATTTCTGATTTGAAAACTAATTTTCCATGCATTTGCATTCATGTTAGTGTTTAGTGAATATGTTTAAAAGGAAAATTGTAATATTTAGTTATAATTTTATTAATATTCCTATATATACAGGTAACCCTCCTATAACACGGTAGTTAGGTTCCTAGAAAATGCCGTGTTGTGTGAAATCGTGTTGTATGAGACCCAGAACTAGTACAAAATGGGGGGTTACGTTCCAAAAAATTATTAAAAACAAATTTTTTTTAATTCGACATAAACAACTTAATTTTTATTAAATAATAAATGTATATCCAACACAAAGTAAGAAAAAAATATTTTAATCTAACGCAACCCTAATTTAATGAATTTATTCGTCGTCATATGGATCTTGTCTGACAGCCGTAGTTCTCTCCACCATCTTAGTAATTGGCTTCTTGTAGGCGACAAGATCAGCAACTCTATCCTGCTTAAATTAAAACTCATTTCACTTAATCATGATGTTCTCTTGCAATGGATACCTTCACATGTGAATCTCCACGGGAATGAAATGGCCGATAATCTTGCTAAGGAGGGTTGCAGGATTTCAAATACTCCCTCTTCCACACTTACTTTTCTGGAGTTATACTCCCGGGAAAAATCAAAAATCTCGGAGGAGTGGAAAACACCTCCCACCCATAATTGGTACAAGAGATCAAAACCGGGTTTGTCCCTTGACCTCTCGTGTGACAGACGTACCCGGACTGTTCTCTCAAGACTTGCTAGCGGTCATATTAAGTGCCTCACTTTCAACGAGGGCAGGAAAACTTTCGTCACCTGCACCAAGTGCCAAAATCATCAGGCTTCTCCTGAGCATCTTTTGGATTGCATGGGTCTCTCTAGGGAGGATCTCTTTAGCAATCCTCTTTTAGTCTTCGACTTCCTTACAGTCAACGAACTCGTGGATCTAGTCTGACTCCGTCAGACATGGAGGATAAGCAACAACAACATTCGTCGTCACTGCTCAGTACAATCAACCGAGAACGTTTTTTGGGTGGAACGATATCGCCTTCACTTTCAGAACTTTTTTCTCTATATAAAGATTTTGTATGTTTTCCCCTCTTAAAAAATCTGTAATCGAACTTTGCTGACTAGTTCTTACTAGGTCATTGTAATTTCAAGGTAAGGAGTTAAACAGTTTTGCAGCTCCCTTTTGAATTTTCGACTTCTTTCCGTGGAAGGGTCTGTTTTCAAGGAAAATGACTCGAGATTTTCCGCTAAGCATAGGCTTTCTTGTAATTCTATTATTGTTAAATGCTTAACTGCACAATCTTCATCAGAGCTAGCGTCCTCAAAATCTATTTGATTTGCATCCGGTGATGCCATTTCCATCAAATCCGCTTCGTCATCTTCTTCCACTAATAATTCTTGAATGTCTTCAGTAGCCATATTCACAAAACCTTTACCTCCGATTGATTTAGCGACTTTTAATATGGCACCAATTTCGTTTTCTGATGTTTCACGCATGTTTTCTGTTTCTGTTCTGAACATGTTTCCGCCGACCGATAACAAGCTTTAACATTGGAACAAAACCGTGTTATAGGATGACGTGTTGTAGGAATTTTCCCGCAATTTACGAATCGTGTTATAGCGAAACCGTGTTATAAGATACCGTGTTATAATTAATTAATTAATTATAGGCGGAAGATATTAAGGAAATAAATTTTTTATAAATGAGAAGAAAAAACTATTTTGTGTCATTAAAATTGGCTTTAAAACTAAAATAGTCTTTAACAAAATGAATTTATCTGAAGTTAAAAAAATGATTAAAAGTTCTTGATGAAGTCCCTTAAAATAGAGATTTTATAGGCTTTCTTTAATTTTATATCAGGCATTGAAAAGTGTTATTTCTTACTTT
The DNA here is from genome assembly GCA_037975125.1 of Latrodectus hesperus. Classification (NCBI taxonomy): domain Eukaryota; kingdom Metazoa; phylum Arthropoda; class Arachnida; order Araneae; family Theridiidae; genus Latrodectus; species Latrodectus hesperus. The sequence goes on along the minus strand of CM075855.1, from coordinate 20,993,384 downwards.
AGTTGAGACTCTGAACATAATTTCTGGAAGGGTTGCAGTCAAAGGAAAACCTTAATATTTTATATCTTTTCTTGCATATGAGATAAAAGTTCTGGTAATGGATGCAAATTTGAGAATTGTATCACTATTTCTATAGTTCTATCTGGCAATCTGATATCAATCTTTTATAGCAATTTTTAAGATAATGCCTCATATTTTCATATGATGATGTAGCTTTTGTGTATGAATTTGCAGTGATTAAATTTTTTAAGAAAATATGTTCTCATTTTTCAAAGAAAACTGATAAAAAGCGATACTATAGATCCATATAGAAAGTGTTCTGAAAGCAAAATATGTTCAAGATATGCCAGAAAGAACAAGTTTCAGAACATCCTGTTGAAGTGCATCAATGAAAACCAAACTGGAAAAAACTTGGAGATAAGATTTAAGAACAAAGTATTTGGGATTCTGTGAAACGCGCGCGCGTGTTCTAAATGATATTGTTTTTTAATATATTTTTAAAATTAGTTTTTTCCGATTGAGAGTAAATTTAATTTTTCACTGAAATTGATTTCAAGTCATAAAATTTGAAATCATGAGAACCATATATGACTGCAGATTTATTTGCAGAATTTAATAAATTTGCTTTAATTTCCCTCTTTTTTTTTTCAAATCTGCTACAAAAAAAACCTTTAAAATAGTATGTATCTATCTGTATTATCAAAAAAAGAAAAAGGATACTACCTGTTTATGCTTTAGTTATTTTACATTTCCTACCAAAAAATTTAGAATCTTGGAAAAGAATAGATTTTTTATTTCAATTCTCATTTAAGTTTTAATTTTTTTTCCCACAAAGTTTTTTTCTATGTTTTAGTAGCGATTTTGAGTTTACTTATCTGCTTCGATCATAGAATCATTGCAAACACCTTTGAAGAGAATAAATTGTATTATCTGTGCCAACTATCTTATTTAAACTTATGAAAATGATTTCTAAATGAAATTGCAATGATTTGTAAGCTCAATACATTTATAAGTTCACTCACTTTCAAAAGTTAAGCACGGAGAGGAAAATGCTAATTTCCGGAAGCCAATCAGAGTTGAAGAGGATGCAAATCGCTGAAGAGATAGATAGAAGAATGCAAATACGTTAGGCAACAGCAAATCACGCTTTCATGTCAAGAAATATGCAAAAAGGGCAGTCATAAGATACCAGCTTTGTGAAGGGTTACAGAAGTTGATTGTAAGTGCTGATGGAGAAGGTGTTTAAAACTTTCGTACAATTTGTTTTCAAGACATACGTGTTTCTATGACTTCCAGAAGACGAATGGAAGATTCTAAGCGCTGTCGTGCTTTAGGGCGCATTAAAGCAGGGCAGTCAATCTCAGATGTTGCTCTTTTCTTCGGCGTTCATCATTCTGTGATTTCACTTTTATGGAAACAATTTCAAACCACAAAGACAGTTGTCCGAAGGCCCGTAGCCGGTCACCAAGAGTTACAAAGCCCGCATGAGTGACCTCCACACGTGTGACAACTATGGCTACAGCGTCCATTGGTAAGGTGATATCTGCAGCTACTGTACGCCAAAGATTACATGTGAGTGAACTGTACGTCCGGGTAGCGCGAGTTTGTGTTCGTCCAATCAAGAGGGGCACGATTAAAGTGGTGCCGGAAGCATGCCAAATGGACTGTGTCTGTCTGGGCCAATGTCATGTTTAATGATGAGTTAAGATTTGCTCTAGAGCCAGATGACAATCGTATAAGGATATGGCGTGAACAAGGAACACGCAATCAGCCCCAAAGCATCACGCATTCCGAGGCAGAAGCATTATGGTGTGGGCAGGGATTTCATTAGGATACCGCACCAACTTGCACATTTTTAAACGGGGTTCTGTGGCGGCTGTCCGGTATCGAGATGAAGTCATAGAACTCATTGTGACTCTATCAGTTGATTTACTCTGGATTCTCTTTTTTGTAAAGACAAGTCTACTTGCGTAAGAGGTGATTTTAAATCTCAGGATATAAAACAGCCCGAGTTTCTAGGTAAGGCAAGGGAAGTCTAGCAGTTGGTCAGGAATTCTAGAAGCACTGTTATAACTGCAAGCCATTCATTTTAAGCCTGGGTAAGGTTACGGGAGGAGAGTCGGTTTTCTTTCGAGGCTGTCCCTTCAAAAAAAGAAAAAATGTTGACCACTTACTGACGAGACTGGGTTGTACAATTTACCACTCATTTTATGTTTGTTGTCATAGGACGTTATACAGAATGTCCTTCTGGGAAGAAAACTTTAATATCTAAGACATTCATTCTAATACTTCATTTTAGTCTGTATTCTAATGCAAATATTATAATTGTCATTGAAAAATTAATTACGTTTTTTAAATGGAATTTAGTTTTGTCTCAGCAAACTTATCCAAGTAAACTTTGAAATTTTTTAATAAAACCATCCAGTGAATTTGCAGTCCTATACGTAAGAATTTTTTGAAGTTTTATGCGACTAGACCGGCTTATAAGACGCGCGTTTTTCTTTTTATTAGTTAAAAACGCTAAAAAGGGGCGCGACTTATACGCCGATATTCAAATTTTGATAAAATTCATTTCTAAAAATTCCTCTGTTTAAAATAAATACGCGTGATTTTTTTGTGAAGTTTGATATTATTAGTTATGTAGAATTCAGTAATTACGCATGCCTTGTCACCAACGTTTGCAGCTGAATTCGTTTAACTTTTGTGAACAACTTCTGAGTTGGAAATTTCTAAAGTTCAATTTTAAATTTGTTAGCAAATTATGCTTCAAAAGCAGCTTCGGCATGGTTGTAGCATAGCATATCATCTGCGCGTGATAACGTATACTAAAAAGAATAGAAACGGAAAAATTATTGAGTATCGTCTATTAACTGGTGAACGAAAATGAGAAAATTTTGAACTATCACAGATGAAAACATGGACAAGGTTTTGACTTTCGCACCCTCAAAAATAACTTTCAAAGGCACAAAAAAATGTTACTGCTAAAAAACATTTAAAATGTTATTGTTAAATGGCAAAGAAGTAGGAAAAACTATCATAAAGAAAAAAATTTCTATGGTAGTAAAAACTATCTTTGATACTGTAAATAAAATATTATGAAGCAACATTTAAATACTGTAAGCAATTTAAAATACTGTGAGCTTATTGTAATGATCAGAAATAAAGTTTTATTTTCCAAAATATGTATTAAAAAAGGTTATACCTCGGAAAATATGGTAAACGGTTAACATCGTCGTGTTTACTAATGACAGCTGGATAGGTCGTGGTCACAATTTCCTCCAAATAATAATAATACCCCTTTACCTGCTCTTAAATGATAGACTCTTGCTCAGTTGACAGGCTAGATGCAAATATCAGACTTCAATCTTTGGTGCGGCTCGGTCTTGAACCTCCTGAAGCTGCATCACTCACCCTTCATCGTGATCGACATGGACTTTACGGATGTCTCTATCGCTCAGTAGCAATTCAACACTGGGGTGGTGATTGGGTTAACGACTTGAACCGATGGAATCTCAGCGGCCCCTGTGCGGCAAAAGTGCATGGAACAGTGGACCTTTTGTCACCTCGGCCAGAGAGCGGCTGCGGTGTCGCCGCCCGTTCAGTTGAAGTGCACGGTGTGATGAGTTTATGGCGTATGGCCCGATGACTTTTTTAAAATTCGATGAAAAGGGAGTGAGTGCATCGATGATATTTGCCATTCAATTTTGTATTCTACTCGTGTACCTGTGCTGTTTTCCGGCTTAAATATAAAAAATACACTATCGTTAAAAATAATTTAACAATAGTGTATTTTTGATAAACCTGACAATATTTAGGAAAACTTATTTTAAATATTTATATATTTATAAGTGTTTTAAGTGATAAAAAATATTTGTGTTAAAGGATTTTTTAATACTTATAAATAAATTCAAAATGTAATAATTTATATAGTACAGTTATGTAAGTGAAATTAATATGAAATGTATTTTACCCAATATCTAATATTTTTTCACTATAGGACATTTCAGTATTTTCAAGTTTTCATTGCAGGACACAAAATTAACTTTCAATAATTTCAGTTTTATAGATTTGCTTTAATTTTTTTCACTGTTATGAAAAATCAAATAAATGACAATATTAAGATTTTTTTAAAATAATTCCCAGTTTTAGAAAAAATAAATTAGCAGGTTGATTTTCCTAATGTTTTCTTAACAAGTTTTACACTGGAAATTTAATTGCAAATATCTAAATTTTTTATTGCTTTTGTGAGATATATATTTTAACATGCGTGCATAGATTCAGTTTTAGAAATTAAAATCCTACAAATTCAATTAGTTTCAATATATCTGTAACAATAGGTATAAATTATTTATAGAACCTTTCTACACTAGATACATTTGATAAATTTAAAATAAAACATTGATTCATTATTTTAATATAGAACACAGACAATATTCATTAAGATTTTATTTTAAAAAATAATTTCCAATTTTAGAAAAATAAATTAGGAAATTGTTCATTGTTATGATTTTCAAAATGTTTTCTTAGCAAATTTAACTTTGGAAATTTAACTGCAAAAAATCTAAATTTTTTTATTGCTTTTATAAGATATATATTTTAACATGTGTGCATAGATTCAGTTTTAGAAATTAAAATCATACAAATTCAATTAATTTTAATATATTTGTAAAAATAGGTATAAATTATTCTCAACTAGATACATTTGATAAATTTAAAATAAAACATTGATTCTATATTTTAATATAGAACAGACAACTTTGATTCTATGGTCTTAGCATTAATGTTTTATATATATATATTGATATTTTCTATTAATAGTTGAAAAATTGACTTAAATATGAATATTCTAGAACATTTCTAAAAGCAATATTTGCAGAGCTAAAAGTGATAAAAGAAATGAGTTACAAATTTTTGGTAACAAGTGTATTAAATACATTATTGTAATAAGATTAAAAATTCAGTTATATATTCAGATAAAGTGTCCCTATTTTACAGCATTTTTTATTTTAATATTTGTTAAACTATCTACTTCAATATTTATGAATTTATTCACAAAAACAAAATGTTCACAAAAGATAAATCTTTATTATTATTATAACATATTAACATTAGACTGGGCTTTTTCCAAAGCCCATTTCAAGTGCCCCCCCCTATCTCTATCTGGAGCACGCATCAGCCATTTCTTGATGTCCTGCTGTACATCCATATCTGTTATACGGCTGACATGGTGGCAAGTAGAAGCTACAAATAAACAAATTTTACTCATATAAATGTTAAATAAAGTAACATCAGAAACAAAGTAAGGTTAACATTTTTATAATTGATATTATTAACATTACATGGAAATATCACAAAAATTAAATTTTAAGTTGTTAAAATATTAAAATTAAGATTTAAATTTGGGGAAAAAATAAATTTATTAAATTTAATTTATGTACTATAATCAACATTTTGATCCAATGGTAAACTTGGCATTTAAAAAATACAAAAGTAATCCATAAATGAAAATAGAAAATAACAATTTTTCCCAATTTTAAGTTACAAACACAATATAAATTTAAATTACATACGTTAAACCTAGAATAATAAAAATATGCAATTAAAATTATTTCAGAAACATGAAATATTATGTTCTTATGATTTGTTACAGTGATTATGATTTAGAAATATTTTGATTAAATTCAATTCATAAACTTTTACGTTTGAATTTAATGTTTTCATATTGCACTATATTACTTTTAAAATTTATTTCTACAAGCAGTTAGCTTTAGAAAGTTTAAAAACAAAATGCTAACCTGTTATCAAATTCATAACATTCTGAAGGGTGGAAAAGGGATGCTTTACACCTCTACTGTCCTTCCAGTTGTATTGTTTTGACAACTTGTTTGTCATCAGTTCCATCAGAATTCTTTTTATAACATCACTGGAACTTGTTCCACCTTTATTAGTCAAAATAGTCATCTGAAAATAATAACAAAATATCAGAAAAATAAATTCAAATGAAGTTCCAGTTTCCAAATCCATGTTAAAGCTAATTTACCTGTCAAATATTTTTATATAGAAACTTAATGTTTTTAAACTTTATTTTTTTGTATTTCAATTGGTTTAAATTGCTAGGAAATTTAAATTATGTTGAAAAAAATTCCAGAAAAATTTAAAGCTAAATCAGCTTTCTAGAATTATTTCTAAAAAACATATCACAGTAAAAATTTAAATACAGTTTTCTTTGCAAAAAATAGATCAACACATATTTCTTCAATATAATATTTGTATATTATTTTGTTATATATATTACAAAATTTGCATCATAACTTATATTAATATATTGCTTTGGCTTACTCCTTAAAATTTATCATTGATCAACTAGTAAAACAAAGAAACTGGCATTTCTTTTTTCATTTTTGGATAAGAACTTTATTACTCTATTACTAATTTATTATTACTTTATTACTAAAAAGAAAAATTATAAATATTAAAATTAAACTTAAAAAAATCCACATCTTACAAAGAAAAAAAACTATTAATCTCTTTATTAAATGAAATTTAAAAATACACAGAATTTTTCAAAATTGTAATAATATTTATGATGAACACAGTAATTACAAAATATAACTAACTTAAGTATGAACAAATCATAGCTAATAAAACCAAGATAATAACAAACCACAAGATGACAGGCAACGACATGAGACCTTCATCCAATTTTCATTAGGAACTTCAAAGTCTTCAATAGCACGCCTAATTCTGTTAGGCGTCTTATAAGGAGGCCAGTAACACATATTTCCATCCATCCAATTAGATGCGACAACTGCCACACTTTTATCACCTGTTTCCTCTACGAATTCTACAACTTGAAAGCTATGTGAAAAATATTTAATGAATAAATTCTGTTTCTGTTTTTAGGATAAGTAGTTTTTTAATTGTAAATAGATTGTTATTGACCATTTTGTTAAAAAAATTTTGTTTTATATTCTTTTAATCAAAGTTTATTCTATAAAAACAATGATTCACTTTGAAGCTCACATATTTGGTAAAATTATGAAAAACACAATATTTATATGTAACATGCAAACTTTTTGCAAAATCCTGTCAAGGCATTATATATATATAGAAGAGTATGATTAAGTTTCAAAAATCTTATTAATTAATTAACCATTTAATACTTTTTAAATGAACCTATTTTTAAAATATTTAATAAAGTATTTTTACATGTTTCAAGTTTTAGTAAACTGGAAGTGTTGATCCCTAATGATTACAAAAACAAAAATGGAATACCTCTTTACAATTTTGAGAGATGCTTCCAAAAATTTCTATAATTTTGAATGCAAGTCAAGAAATCATTACTGCATATTATTTCCCAAATTTTATATACCACCATTTTCATTTGCTGATATGAATTTTATCATTAAATGTAAACTTGCAATGAATCTCACCTTGATTATAGAAGGTTATAAAAAATAGATATGAATTAAATAAAGTATATGAAGATAATTATACTTACTCTGTAAACATAACTTAATACTTTCTTATCAAAAATAGAATTTGATCATCTTTAAGGTCTCAAAGACATTTTATCTATTACTAATTTTGCTGAGAATGATAAAGTAACCCAATCAACAATTTAGTTCTCCAGTTATAAAATAGTAACACTCAAAACAATACTTTTTTACTCTGTTTAATAAAAGCTTTTACATTAGATTTTTACATTAGTCTTTTTACATTAGATTGGATTTTACGAAATTTATTCCGTCTGGAATAAATATTTTGATCGTTTAATTTATATGAAAATTCTAACCTGTTCATTTCCAAGCTTCAAATATTAATCTTAGAAACAAAAACAAAAAAAGTCATATTAAAAATAACACATACCAAAAATACACAAAAAAAATTGTCAACATAACACTTTATGGATGTTTTACCATGCGGTACGATACAAGTATGCATTAAAATTTTTTTAATTGTTATAATAATTGTAGATTATTAATGGATATTATGGGTATTTATAAATTTCAAAAACAATGAACAAATTAAAGCATAATTTCACAATAAAGTTATTTTGTATCATTTAAAATAGACTGTTTGCAATGTTTATTCTAACTTAATTGCACAAATACAATGATTAGCTTGATAATAATGTGACATAATTAATTACAGGAAATATATTTAATTTTAAGGATATATACTCGTTATTTATTTAAAAAACTGATAGTACTTACCAAAAAATTCTGTAAAATATAATTCCTCGTAAGACAATTAAGAATAGCTAACTACCCAGTGGAAATAAATATACAGAGAAAATTAAAGTAAACAATAGATTTTAAATATGGCCGCCACGCATGCGTAGACCTATTAATAAGTCTGCGCATGATTTTACTTTCCTTCAATCTCAATGGTAAATGCTGCAGCCGACGACCAGCGACCACTCTATCAGTGGCCGACGACGGTGTCGTTCAGAATAGGCGGTAGAAAATACAGTGACCGTGTCATGTGTAAGTTAATGGGCACACACCGGTGAAAAAATCCGGTGTCAAGTGAGTTACCAATGAAACCGGTAAATGGCCACTGTAGTACCAAAGTGTGATAAGACAACAACATGTCGAAATTGCCATCATATTGTTTGAATAATCAGTAATTACTGGTATTTAAACATTTTTAAAATTAATAGTAACATATTTTTCGACTAATAAGAGATTTTCAATTGAACAGTATTTCCGAAAACCATTAAAATCTAAAGATAGAACTTCCAATGCTTACTGTAATTTTCAGAAATAATGAAAGCATGAAAAGAACATGTTTTTTAAGGTCTTGTTAGCTTTTCTTCCAAATATCATAATATAGTAGCAGGTCAATTTTACGAACACTAGGGACATGTAAAATATTTCTTGAAATCAAAAGTTCATAAAACAGAAGAACTACTGTTAGTTCTTAAAATTTTTTTACCACACAGATCTCTCTTTATTAAAAGCGTATTATTGGAAAAAAATATATGCCAATAGAATTCATAGTAAAAAACATTCATTTTATTGAAGAATTTTCAGTTAAAAAGTAATGACATTTTTCTATTTCAAAACTACATTTTTGTCGAAGTCGTTTTTATCATGTTTGATACCTGAAAGTTATTTTTCATTCTAATTTATTATTTTGACAATCCTCTAATAATTCTTACGAACAAATTGCATCTGAATCAAGATTCAAATAATTCTGAAGTGAATTTTTGGATTACAATAGGTTTCTTTGTCGAAGTTCCTGGATGAATAATTTATCTTTACTCAAGTCATCCGGTAAATATTTCCATCTTTCTTTCAGTCAAAGTGGTTCATTTAATAACACACGCTGGTCCAAGTGACGTTTTTCCTGGACCATCATTCCAGGCAGACGTTTACAAAAACATTGTATTTTTAGAACTTCAACTTCATGAGACGATTTCGAGACAGGATCGCTGCTTCTTCAATATTTTCCCATGACGCTATTGATTTCGTCTCAAATAATTGTAAAATTGGAAATTAGATTAGATGGGGGGGGGAGGCAGAAATTCCATGTGGATCGCTTAAGAAAGTCTGGAATGAATGCTATTTAACACACTGATTTAAATTAGAGGAAAAATAATTATATTCCTTTAATTTAAATTTAAACAATTTCTATTTTTGAATCGAAATTGCTTTTTCTTTGCAGTTGCTGTTAGTTATATCCCTAATTTATATATTCTCCATCACCCCCATTCCTCCATTATTCGTCGATCTAAATTTCTCGACCATAAAATATAAAAGTAACCAGATGAGAAATTAGAGACGCAAACGAAAAATAAATAAAAACAATTTTCAAAAAAAAAAAAAGTGTTACTCTTTTGTAAAAAAAAAAAATGATTACAGAAATTTTGTTCATAAGTAGGAATTAAAATTATCATCGTTTTAATGGGACCAGCAAATAATTCGTAAAATCATGAGTGTTCGCAAATTACAGATTCGTTAAAACCAGCGTCAAGTGTATATAGTAAATTGTGAAACTCAAATACAGTGTAAATACACAGCTAGATAAAGCATTCTGATTTAAACACGAACAATAAAAACTTATATAAAATATTGAAAATCATTGGATAACACATTAAGTTTTTCATCTTCAAGTATGAAATTCTGTCATCTGGTTCTAGATTTATAATTTGGAGTCTCCTAATTTTTTGGTGGCAACAGCGTTTAATATTTTGTTGTTTTCAGCGAACCTGTTAAAATAGCATTTGTATACCTGCCAACTTTCATCCAATGCCGTAAATAAAACATTTATGCAAACGAACTGTTTCCTTTGCAAGTTTAAGTAATTAAAGGAACATAATTAGCAATTCATTAAACTCTTTAACTATGTATAAATTATAAGTAATAATTTTTATCTAATTAATTGTTTCGATTAAAGTTATTAAATGTATTTAGAAATTTTTCAAATAGTTCAAATGAACAAAGTTATTAAAATTTTTCATTAATACTTACAAGCTCTTTTCAATAATTCGCTATTTTTTTTTGTTTGCTACACTTATTATCTTATTTAAATATATACTATACAAAAGAAAAAAAAAGCTTTCATCATATTTTAAATTTTTTCCTCACTACTACGGAAATAAATAGCTTTAAGCTTAAGAATTACCTATTTAGTTATTTAAAATTCAAATCAGCAAATAAGAATTTTGAAAAGCGTGATATTCGAAAATTAACCTTAAATTTTTAAGTGAATTTTGTTTGTCATTTGGTTTTGAAATTACATTTGCATATTTTATCAAGTAATGAAAAAAGTTCTCCTTGTGAAAATTTCACGCCTGTCTATGTTGCAACGTCGTCATTTCTGCATCTTGTATCGTAAATAGAATAACATAAAATCCATTTTAATTGGAACAAATTTCTTTAAATGTGTGGCAATTCCAGATTTTCTTTTGAATTCTTGAGTAAATTATTTAATTTTAAATATACGTTTTAGTTTTCAGTTACTGGTGTTATAATTGAAAAAAGTACAACTTGGTTTAATTCTACTTTTCATTTACTTATTTATTTCCTAAATAGTTTCAATAAATGTCTTACCAATATTTCAAAGTTTTACGTACACACAAAAGATTATATTTTAATTGATTCCAAGAAAACTAGATGGCGACACGATGGCCGTAGTTTTCTGGAAAAGTAAACTGATACTGCACTGAGTTGTAGGACAAAAAAATTTTGCATTCCAATTTAGAAGATCTTTTGGCACAAATTGTTCTCAACGCTCGAGTTTTCTCTTGCAGAGAGTCGAGGGAAGAATTTCGGGACGACCTTCGTGTCTTTACTAAACTTGTGAACTCTGTCAGAGCGCAGTGAACTTTTTTCTTCCACGCGCTGTTCGTCGTTTACGTAAGACTTATTTGCTTTAGCGCAAAGTGACAAATGGAAAATTTAGATCGAAACGACTATGACGCTGAATATTCGAATGAGAAGTATAGAACAATGTATAAAATGATTTGTAGAACTGAATATTCGAATGGAAAATATAGAACGATTGATAAAATGAACTGTAATATTGAATATTGAAATGGAAATTATAGAACAGTTGATAAAATGATTTTACATGCTAAATATTCAAATGGGAAGTTTTGAGCGATTGATAAAATGAATTTTCGTACTGAATATTCAAATGAAAAATACAGAATTGATAAAATCTATATTGGGACGAGAAACTGTATTAAAAATTAAAACGTTTTTCTTTTCTTTTTTAACTTCAGAATATTTTCAAATTTTTTATGTAAATAATAAAAGGTTAAACAATTTACTGTTTAAGCTTTAATCCAAGAATATTTTGGAAATCATAAAAAAAATTCTAAAAATGCAGTATACATTTATTAATAAAATTCAAATATATTTATATATTCTAAACAGAGAGAAATATATATGTGATTCATCATTAAAAGGTTGAATTTTCTCAAATTCTATAAATATTCATTCGCTCTAATCACTTTTGCATGACTTATAAAAAAATGTTATTATTTACATTCATAGTTGAAGAATTATTTAAGAATTGTCAAATCAAAAATGAATATAAATAATTTTGAAAATTAATTTTTTTAAACTTTAACTTAAATTATATGTTAGTGTTATTTAAGTGCAAATATTATCCTAAACATTCATTAAGAAAATGCTGTTTAAATGTACAACAATGTGTGCTAGAACACATCATTCTTCAAAGTGAATGGAATCGATTCAAAACTACTCTTCAAAGTAAACGGAATCGATAAACATTATTTTATCGTCTTATGTCCCAGTGATGTTGAGTAAAAATGAGTGCAAAAATTGTCTTGTGAAGTAGGTGCAACTGATTTATTTCATTGATACAAGAAATATTCTCTTTAATGTTAGAAAGGTAAGAACAATCGAGAAAAAAATGATTGATTCTTTAATTGATTTGAAAAATTATATTTTATTCGAATGTGAAGAGCAATGGGAATACTTCAAAAATTGAGATTTCGTGCATGAAAATATAAATAAAATATGTAGGTACAATTATTTTAATATTTTTCAGGATTTCAGTGATTTTCATTTTTATTGAATTTGTTGCGAATTCACATGTTCTTAGATTTCCCACATCAAACCTGTACTCAGTGTTACCTATCACGAGATAAGAAGTGCTTCTGTTTTTCATGAGTTACATTATTTCTTATGCCTTCGTTTTACATTATGGTGGTATTTGCCGGATACACACAAGCCGCATATATTTGTAGGGAATGAAACTTTATTACTGATCATTGTAATGAATTTACAGTATTCGGTACTTGACAAGAGTTTATGAACAACATCAGTGATAGTTTCTTCTCGCCCTGTTAACACTAATATTCTGTGTATCTCTGGAAGCCAAAGTTTTGCTTTAAGGCACAACTGAGGTCGATCCTCTTTCTCACCTGTGGAAGGTCAAGATTTCCGTCTATTATGTTGACGAATCGATGAAACGCCTCTTTTTTCACTGTTTCCATTCTGCTTAGTATTCCCAATCAGGCGCTCAGCAATGCCGATATTGGTTTTATGAGCCGCAGCTTTCCAACAAATTTAAGATTGGGAAGCACTGGATTAGACACAATTAAATGAAATCAGGTGTGCTTGTGAAATCCCCTTTAGTTACGAAATTATTATTGGGACTCTTCTGCCTTCTAATGCATTTCCTTTCGAGCGCCAAAACCGTAAGCGCTTTCATTGCAAAGGGCAGAAACAATACTTTTTCAAAAACTTATACAGAATGGTCAGTAATACAGAAAATTTATTTACAAAAAAAAGTGCGAATGTAGAAAGAGAGGTTTCGATGTCGTACATATTTTTACCTGCCACAGATATTGATGAACATTTTAGAATGGAGGAAAAAAAATCTTCGTGCCTCTAATTTTGAAGTGAAAAGAGTTCTGAAACATTGGGCTTCGTGGCATTACAATTTTTTCAGTAAATTCAAATCAGTTTCCCAATTACAGTTTAAATTAATTACAAACACTGCAACTAAAAGTTTGAAATGAAGGAGCCAGTGTTTTTAAGTCGTTCAGACACCAAAATTCTAATCTAAGTTTTGTTTTATTCCGTGTAGCCGCGCTCTATTTAACCTCAGACAAGTTCTCGGTGGAAAAAATTAAGGGTGAAAAATGGAAGATATTATTTATATATATATATATATATATATATATATATATATATATATATATATATATATATATATATATATATATATATATATATATATATATATATCTTATAAAAAAGACCTCTGTTATTTTGAAAGGCATTATAAAGAAAGATACAGAAATATAATTTTATTTGTGAACAGAAAATTCTACGCTGTTTTACTTGGCTTTAAATGTTATGTCCGGCAAATGGCGTCCTCTGTTGTTGATGAAGCTTTTCCTAAAATTGTCCACAGCTCTGCATGTCATTTCCGGTGGGACGCCAACCACCGCTTGGATTTCTGAAGGATTGTAGGGTGATGATTGCGCACTTGAGTCTTTAAGTGTCCCCACAGAAAAAAATCCCAAGGTGATAAATAGGGGGGTGGGGCTTCGGGGACCCCATGGTGTCTCTTCGCAAAGTGAAGAGACGTCTAGGAAAATCTTCTCTCAAAATTGCCATAGAATGCCGAGTGGCTACTAGGCTCCTCCCTCTACATCTCCCCCAACAAACTGCTTTAGCTGAAGTCGGAAGAAGAGCGCGATCACGTGATAGCAACGATTAACGTTGACTATTAGTGCTTCGAAAAATGCGGACCCGACACACCGCATTCAGGAGCAGCGGTCCAAAGGGTGCCGCAATGGCTGCGAAGCTCCTTCTGCCGCCCGCTAGCGGAGTGTTTGCTTATTTACAGCACCTGACAAATGGAAGTGGTCCTTCGGAGCCTGAGAAGGGCATAAGGAACAGTCACCCCTCGTCAGAGGAGTCACTAAACCAATTAGAAAGTTTATTTGACGTTGACAATCGAATAGAATCATATGCCAAATCGATTAGAAAGTTTGCTGTTGTGAAGCAGAAGGGGCCCGCCAAAGATTTTTCTGCCCTGTTCCCCGTATAAGGATAAGTCGGGCTTAGCACTCCAGGGAGAACGTTCTGAAGTATGTCTTCACGCAAAGCCCTGCGAGTTTCAAAATCTCTGTCACTTAATTCACGGGTAATCATAAGTTTGCATGGGAAGGATCATCGGTTCGGTCAGATAATCCCGTTAGACGCTTTCGAGACTGCTGGAGGACTCTCCGGCACTGCTGGGGTCATAGCCCGGCCAGGCGGTTTCCTTTTTAATGCAGCTCTGAAATTTGATATTTCGTGACCGTAATAGTTTTCCTACCTGGAACAGTTTCATGTCGACCATGAATACGAATTGCTCCTTATGTAACTAGTAGGGTAATGCTCACAGAACCAGCATTACCCCATAACGAACATTGCCCCTCTGAACTTGACTAGTATGCTGCTGTCGATCAATAGGCAGGTATGTGCACAGCGTTACTTGTGGATGGTGTTTCATTGGTTCCTGTTTTGTGGATCCTTGGTATCGGGTATAACACCCAAACACAAAACAAACACGTTATTAATGACGACACTCCACATATTGACCAATGAAAGTTTATTTACAGTTTAACTTCCTTTGTTATTGTATTGCGTATTTGTTAATATTTTCATATTCAAAAAAATAATAATGTCCAAAACGCCAATAAATATTGCATATAATGCTTTGATTTTAATATCAGCAGCAAATACTATTGTTGAAGTATGTTTGGAAGAGGAAGCTAAAGGGAGAACAAAATTTAAATAACATAAAGCTTATTTCAATTGTCCGTGCAACGTATTTATTATGAAGTTAAAAATATTTCTTTGAAATATATTTTTAAATCCTGAATAAAATAAACTAAATTGTGAAATTATTTTATAAATTTTTTTTTACTACAAATACTTATGCATTTGCATTATATTAAAAATCCTCTAATTTAATAAATAATTACATAATATTTAAATAAAAAATAAATTTATCATATTAAAGTTCATGTATTTAATGCATTCATAAAAGTAATAAATATAACAATAGTATTCAAATTAAAGTTTTGGCAGAGTTTCAATTGCAGTTTAAATTTAAAAAAAGCTTTATTCAGTTAATTTTTATTGAAAACTAAAAATATTCAAAATATTTTTCTAATTTTAAAAAGCAATTTCAATGACGAAGATTTAAATAAAATGAAAATAGTTTTTAAAAATCTTGTGAAATTTTACTAGAGAATTGTGTTTTTCGAAATTAATACTCATTATTCTACTGAGATCTTTATGTAGTTAATTTTTTTTATTTTTATTGTAAAATAATTATCATCACGTAAGTCCCACAAGCTACCTGTTATCTATTTAAAAAGGTATAATCGAATAAATAAGTATATATTATAAAATGAAATAATAAAATTTTAAAACATATTGACCAATTAAAATTAACTTGCTTTTTTAAAATATTCAATGATAAATTCTTCAATGTCTACAGAAAATGTGAAATCTATGTTCTTATAGAAACAGCGCGAATCAAGTAAATATACACTTGTCGCTCGGTTGTGGATGAAAAAAATTAAACATTCTGAATACTCCATTTGGTGGAAAGCTCCACCTCAATTTGGTCGTACGTGACGTCATTTCGTTGATGGCTTGTGGACAGCTGGTAGTCCTCCACCGTGTCCGGGTGACGGTGACCAGGTTTGATGTTCACCGACTCCACAACAACTCACAAAAACCGGAAGTCTTTTTGGAGGACCCAATATTTATATTCGTTATTTTTAAACTATTAAGGCGCATGAACATAAATATATATATTCGGAATAAAACAAAACAAAATACAAAATTTTCGAAACTTTAATAAACTTTATTAAATAATATAATTGTCATTATTATTAATGTCTTCTTGCCATCGTGAGGGCAGTTTGTATATCCCATTTTTGAATGCTGAAAAATGGAAACAGTGCTTGATTGGTATCTTCTTCATTTTTTAATTTTTTGCGCTTCAAAAAATTCTGTAAGAACAAAAAGGAGTGGCAGTTGAAGGACACATGAGCCTCTCTCGTTGAGAAGGGACAAGTTCTCCATCTTTGTTTTGTTTCTTCATGAGTCTCATTGTTTTTATTGATGCTTCACCTCGATCTTATTATAAACGTCTTCCTTAAAAATCTTTGTTGTTTCGAGCAATTCAAGTTTATTTTTTCATTTATTACACTCTTAAAATTTCTAAACTATTTCACGTTTGAATTAATTTAGTTTTTATTCAATTTTTAGTCTAATCAATACATTATTATTAAATATCATACATTTTCTTTTCTTATTTCTCCTCTTGCTTTTGTTCAAATTATTGTATGAAGATCCGCCATTAAAATGTGTGAATTTTTACATTAGTGTAGGAGGAGGCTTTCATTACACTTTTACTTGCTTAAATCTTTCGTCAGCAGTAAAAAATATTGGTTTTAAAAAGAATTGAACTCTGCGTTTGATATAGCTCTTTTCTGTATTGTAATTAATAGTGATAATGAGTAAAAGTACTTTTTTAAAGCTATGACTACGCTCGCACTTTAATGCCGCGTAGTGGTTAGTCTCATGGCCGCGTATTATTGCTTTCCGGGATGTGTTTTTATAAAGAATCCATATTCACCAATGGGGGAGAAACGTAGAAAACTTCCGAGCACCCATCCGACAGATATGACTTCCATCTCCTGGTGTGCAACAATGACTGGAATCGAACAATAGACCTTCTGCTGAGTGCAGCGCTCTATCGCCATTGGGCCCCGGTGACACCCTTGTTCTAATTTATCAAAAAATCACTTTATAAATAATAGAAGATAATTTGCAAGACACAAGTACCACCGTGGATCGCATGGCATGCTGTCAGCAGTCTTCGTCACTTGCAGTCTGAATACTGGACCCAGGGAGCATATTGAGAAAACCACCTTTAATGATCCTGCTCATCTTTGGTGAAGGTGGGACACGAACTTACTACCTTACTATATATTTTACACCACCTCTTCAACTAGGCCGCAGCCTCTTCACCGCCTCTTCAACTGTTGCATTAGAAACCTAAAGGGATCTAATGCAACAGGTTATTTCGCGGTCCCTCCCTTTCGAGTCAATGTTCCAGTGACTAATACTAATTCGATTCTGTACGGAAAATGCACCACTTAACAAACATTGCATGATTTACGGTTTATATTTTTGCCTGCTGAGAATGTCTTATTTAAAATTACCAATCATACATTAAAAACTTGATTTAATTTATTTTTCCATAGTGGCCGACTTTGATTCTGCTTATCAGAGGGCTCTAGGATTTCCCGAAGAAAAGCGCCGAGAGTCTCGCAGATCCTTAAAATAAAAGTGATGACTGTTTTCACCTTCTACCTTTTCTTTGCGCGGGGGGAAGAGAGGTGGCTCTTGTTGACTTCTTCCATCCCTTAGCTGGATTCTCGGCTTTTCATGCAACTTTGTTGTATAAAATAATTTGCTTCATAAGCAATGCAATTTAAAACAATTCAAATTATATATATATATATATATATATATATATATATATATATATATATATATATATATATAACGTTATTCTAACATCAAGTAATTACTGAATTTCTTTATCACAAAGATAATGACATATAAAAATACTGGTTCAAATAAATTTTGTTTTCAATTTTGGACAGGTAGTAAAAAATTTAAGTAGTGAAAAAAGTCTGTGCAAATCTTTCAACGACACAATTTTTTCTTAATTTATTTTAAGGCCCTAATAATATGTGAAGGCCTGTGCACACATATGTTGACTTCGAAATCAGTAAAGGTATTTTACGTTATTTATGCAGCATAGTGAACATAAAGACAACGATAAATCAAACTACTGTATAAAGTAAATACAATTTTAATATGACATATAAAGCCCACATAAAATAAAAGTTATTAAGAAACATTATGAAAAGGGAAGGGGAAATGTTAACAGATGTAAATTTACTTTAGCTTATTTTATTATTCATTTTTTAAAAATAAATATTTTTCTATAAAATTAATTCTATGCTATTTACTAAAATCTAAAAGGAATTGCTATGTTTGACTATTGTGAACCGCAATTCAGATCTAAGGAACACTCATAGGAACTATTTACCTATTTCAATCTCCTTTAAAGAAAGATTCAGCTGCGGAAACGCTCATCCGTTGAGAGGAGCAAAATTTTGTTTCCGAGAAGTTTGTCCTGATTTCCACAACAGTTGCAGTAAAATGAGCTGAAAGACTTGAAAACGCGCGCCAGAGTTTATAAGAGTTGTGGGGTGGAGACGTCACTTCCGCCGACACCTGAATCTCCCGAAATCCCGTCCCTCCCTTAAGAGGCATATCGCTCCGAGCGAGTCTCCCGGGAAGATGCTCCCCGCCAGGCTCCCGCTGCTCCTCCTGCTCCTGCTGCCCGCCGCCGCCCTCTGCAAGAAGAAGGCGTCCTCGTCCAGCGATGTCATCGAGGAAGTGGACAGGAAGAAGCTGGAGAAGCTCATCCAGCAGGAGGAGTACCTGGCCGTCTTCTTCTGTGAGTACTTCCTTCCGCTCTCCCCCACCCCCTCATTTCTCAAATTTCGCTTCAAATGTTTTTTGCTCGAGATGACGACCCTTCAACAAATCTCATAGCTTTATTGATGCAATATATTAACATATAAAATTTTCTGATACATAATTCTTATAATAAATTATTTATTATTCTGTGCACAAATAATATTAACTGACCCCCATAAAATTAAAATTATTTATGACATAATTAAAGTTATTTATATTTCTGGCACATAGTTTTACACATTTTATAATAAATATTATTCTCTGCAGAAATATATTATGCTATCATTACCCTGATAAAATGAAAATCGTTCACAATTGTTGAATATTTGAGGAACCTCTTTTCCATTTTGCTACTGTAAAACAACTGTTCTATTATTGGCTGAGTGAGTGCTCCTTCCCGAGAACAGCATAACTTATTATCGGTCGGTTAAATGCACTCGCACAGAAGATAACTGAAAACACATCCCACGCACTCTTCTTTACTTGACTATCTATCTATTTATATCTATATCTATATATATATACATATATATATATATATATATACATATATATATATATACATATATACTATATACATATATACATATATATATATATATACATATATATATACATATATATATATATATATATATATATACATATATATATATATATATATATTATATATATATATATATATATATATACATATATATATATATATATATATATATATATATATATATATATATATATATATATATTAATATATATAATATATATATATATATATATATATATATATATATATATATATATATATATATATATATATATATATATATATATATAAATTTCGTGTCACGATGTATGTTCCCGATAAACTCCGAAACTACTGAACGGATTTTGATAAAATTTTGTAACCATTTATAATATAGTCCAACTTAAAAGATAGAATAGTTTTTATCTCTTAATTATTATTTTCAATATTTATTATACGACATTAATGTTTATTTATTGTTTAGTTCTGTAAGTTCCTAATAGATGGCGGATTAGCATCTAAAAATATAGTCCTAATAATATAGTCCAACTTAAAAGATAGAATAGTTTTTATCTCTTAATTATTATTTTCAATATTTATTATACGACATTAATGTTTATTTATTGTTTAGTTCTGTAAGTTCCTAATAGATGGCGGATTAGCATCTAAAAATATAGTCCTAATAATATAGTCCAACTTAAAAGATAGAATAGTTTTTATCTCTTAATTATTATTTTCAATATTTATTATACGACATTAATGTTTATTTATTGTTTAGTTCTGTAAGTTCCTAATAGATGGCGGATTAGCATCTAAGTTGCACAGGTATTCGGCAGATGGCGACGTGTTTATTTTTCTAGATTATACATCTTCGAGAAAATTAACGTGCGCGCGCAATCGCGTGGTTAAATATAGAATTTACATATATTTTTATTATTATATTTTCATGATGTACATATATTTTCATATATATTTTCATGATGTACATATATTTTCATATATATTTTCATGATACATATATTTTCATGATGTATAATCATACTATAACAATTTTTTATGAATCACTTTCATAATTATACTTTGTATTGTGTTACTATTGTGCGTGTTCAGTTTGAATATTTTTAATATTATAAATATTAAAATAAAATTTTATTTATTGCTGTTTTTCTCTACTAATTTTCATACCACCTCCAAAACATGTAAGTATTTCTTGATAGCCTTTTATTTTTTTTATTTTTATTTTATAATTTGATAATTATTAATTTATTCAGTAGAACATTTTGATCTAATTTATTTATTCAAATAATAAATTCTTTTAATTTTTTTATTTCAGTATAATACCGTGGAAAGAATTTTTAGTTTTAATAATTAAAAATTGAAAAAATAATAGTTCGATGTCAATGTTATCTACCTCATTTATAACAATTAATTTTTAGATGTTTTTAATTTATATAGTATATTTTATAAGTAAGTCACTGATTACTAACTCTAATTTAATATAAGATGAATAAAATGTAAATTCAGAAAGTATATGTTGATTTGTGCTTAATTTCAAAATTTCGATACTTTACCTATTACTTTTAAATTTTTGCGAAACGTTTTATTTTTAATCTCATATGAATGAACCTATTTTAAATTTTTTTAGAAAATATTAATTTGATTGTACCCAAGAATTAGTAAAAAATTGATTCAATGTATTATAAAAACTCAGCCACTGCAACGCGTCGCTGGGTCAGCTTGTATATATATATATATATATATATATATATATATATATATATATATATATATATATATATATATATATATATATATATATATATATATATATATATATATATATATATATATATATATGTATATGTATATTTATATATATATATATGTATGTATGTATATGCATGCATTTTAAATTAACATTTTATTTTACATGATTCTTTACTTATTTTGCTACACTTAAATGTCCTTGATTTATCTAATGTTTACTTCATCACACAAAAGCGTCTCACAAATGTATAATTTCCAGTTTAAGATGACCTGACGCATTTTCTTAAAATTGACGAAAACAAAATTGGACGTAACTGGCTGTCACAGTATCGGAACATTAAACACCATCCACAATTTTAGTCGTCTGGCTCCTATTTTCGCCTTTATTGTATTAAAAAAAACTATAAAATGCACCGAATTTTCTTTTTAAGCACATAGAAATTCAAAATTGAATTGTCCAAACAAGAAATAGTAAAAGAATATTTTAAAAAGAACTGTCATCTTTTCAATGAGCTTAAATATGAAATTATTTGATCCATACTTTGTAAGATATCGATTACTACAGCCATTTACTGAAAAAAAAAATGGATTTATTTTCCCCGAACCTAATATATGCATGCACACAGAGCTGAAATAGTGTGACCACCTTCACAGTTCGGCATGTAGCCTCCGTCGATGCTGTGAGAGGCGCGTCATGTAGCGAGATGCAGTTTTTCCGAAGAACGCGGTGATGCGTGTGTCTAAGGGACCGAACCCCTGGAACTGCGCCCTGCCTGCTGTCCTTGTAGTTTCCCGTGACAAAACCGCAGTGTTGGAAATCTACACATCACTACGATACAGGATATTAGAAGCTGACATTTTTCGTTAAATAATATCGGAGATAATGACACAAAAATGGACAATTTATACATTTTACTCAATTTTAATATTTAAAACAATACGCATCAACTTAAAATATTTGTCTTTAACGTATTAAAGCGCCGACCGATTGGCTGAGTGGTTAGCGTTCCTGACTCCTGAGCTGTTGGGTCCCGGGTTCGAATCCCGGTTCGGGCATGGATGTTTCTTTCTTTTTCTGTTCTCTCTGTCCTTTCTTCTGTGATGATGTATGAATGTGATCTACCCTATAAACGGGTTTGTGTTGGTATGGCGCGGGTAATGCTACTCGCCTCCGTGACTTGGTTCACAGGTGCCCGCTGGGTAACGACAAACGAATAGCAGTTTCTGGCCTTGTTGTGGCATAGGGTTTAACCCTCTTGTGCCCGCCATTGGATAAAAAATGTATTAAAGTTATTAAAATATGGCTTGTTTTGAAAAGGGAAAAAATTTTATAAAGATGTGAAAATGAAAAAAAAATTGTTTGCCTTTAAACTTTTATCACATATACCCTTTCAGAGCACTTAAAAGTATCCGGTGTCATAAAACTCAGCGCATCAGACAATTGAGTGCAAAACAATGAACACACTTTTCGATTCTGCACGGTGATGTAAGGGGAAAACTTTAGGAAAGAGGAAATGCACCACTCACTTGTGTGCTTAGAAACACTTCTGGATTGAATTCGGTCATTCACTGAAGAAGAATCACTATCACACACGCACACATATGTATGCGTGCATATAAACATGCATGTATCCCGCCTGATGCACTCATTCGAAATAGTTAGCTCTTGATTTCAGAGATTATGATAAAATCCGAATATGAAATTTAAGCACGATAATCTATATATTTGAAGAGACATAACATTTTAAAAGCAAAATAAATTTACACCACGACAGATAATTTCCTTCAAAGAAAAAAATTATTGACACCTGTGATATGGTAACTTTTTGAAAAAATAGCTGGCTTATTCAGATTCTTCGAACATCTTTGTTTGATAAATAACTAATGATTAAAATATTGAAAAAATATTTATATAATTCAGAAATTAATTACTTCTTCTATCAAACAGTCGAGACTCTATTTTCGTACCTTAAGAAAGTATTAATGAGACGCATTAATGAATGGTTAACAGCAATGTTGTGCCTTAGCTCCTGGCTTGAAAAGAAAAAATGCTCTCTGTATGTGTAGGTATACATAAATAAATAAATCATTTATTGCTCACAAATTTATACTTGTCTGAAAATCAGCAGAAATTCTTCGTTGTTTCTTTTTCTTTCTTTTCTGAATTTAGAGATTACGGATAATGTGCGAAGATAAACTCGCAAATAATCAGGTTTTTATTGTAATATATAGTGAGATTTATGTTCAAACAAAAATCCTTGATGATAAGATACTTCTTTAGAATGACATGTGAAATGATAAAAGGTTGAATACTATTTGGACCTACCCCATCGCCAAGAGCGAGATGCGGAATCAAATCAGCAGATTACAACGCCAAACTGGATACAATGAATTTCGAACTGCGTGTTTATTGGTTGCTGTTCTATGACAACTAATACTAGGCAGCATTTTTAAAATGTTTGTCAAAATGAACTGAAATAATTTTAAAGAAAAGGAAATTTGAATCTGTAGAAAATTAAATATCTTTTGGAAATTTAAATAAAAAGTAGCAGTGTTCTGATATTTATGAGCCAAATATTGTAAAATGTATTAATTACTTATAAATATATATTTTAAAAGAAGCATTCCCTTTTTAAACGTATTGTAACATGGTTTTTGTTCCAAAGGTCATTGCTTAGGACAAAAATCAATACAATATTTAGACATTACGTTATGGTTTGTCTTTTATAAAAGAATAAAAGAACATTAGTGTTCTTTGTAAAAGTATGAGTTTCAGTGTGAAAGAGTTGATTCCGCGAATGGATTCAAATGGAATGAGTAAGCACTTTCATTGTTCGATGTATTAACTCTGAATTTGAAATTAACTTGGAAGATTAAGATTTGTTTGAGATGGTGTGCTGCAAGTAAATGTTATAAATAAATTTACACAACTGCATTAATACTGAGGTTACTCACTTTGTGCATTTAGCCGTTTCGTTCGATTAATTCAAACGAGTTATTATCAAAAACGATCATGTACAGATGAATATCTGGCAATTATAAACATCAATGTTTTTTTCATGCGCAATCATGTTTCACTTTTTTATATATCATAATATTGAGTAGAATAGAGATTCTAGCATTTTGTCATAAAACATAACCATCATGTGTTAATAAAAGTAATATTCTTAATCATAATACTGAAAATGCGCAATTTCGGCTGGCGAGAAAATGTCGTCGCCATATTTTTTCGCTTTCGCCAAGGGGTGCTAAAATAGGATTTTACTAAAAAGAATTACTTGAAAATACTCAATTTGCCTTAAAATTTTACTAATTCTAGAAAATAATAGGGAGTATTCTGTTTAAAGCATTTCTAGGTTGAAGCTGTTTTTTTAAATATTTTTCTACTATTTTATGCTATGGAAATTATTTACATTAAATTATTTTCTAAATAGAATACCATACATTTCGCTGGTGTATTGTTTATTTCTCAATCAAATTTATTTTAAATTCGTGTAACTTTATATAAATACACCCATTAGAATTGTAGAAAACTTATTCTATGTTAGTATGTTTTTAAATTGTTAAATGTTGTAATATTTTGACATTTTATTACACTTAAAAGTTTATAGAAGAGAGCTGTTATATTTATGTTTATATTATTTTGTATTTATAAATATCATATGATATATATGCAAATATATAACATTTGTCTAGGATATCACCACTATAAAGTTTTGCTTCTCTTTTGATCGAGGTTTTTATTGGATCAAATTGTCAGATTAGAATAACTAGATAAATTAGCATAATCCAGGCAAGTGAGCTGACAATGGAATGGTTCGCAGTTTGAACTGCAAAAGTCTGTCGACCTCAGACACGGAAGCCTGCAATAATTCAGAATCCGTAAAATTTAGATGTCGGTGGAAATAACCCGTATGTGCAAAACGTTAGTTCTAAAGGAGGTAAAAAAGCCAGGTTCATTTATTCGAAAACTCTGGAAGCTTTTAAAAATTTTGGAATTTTTCAGATAATACAGAAATTTTCAAAGTTTTTTTTTTCTCAAACATTTATTGAAATATATCTATTTATTTTAGGAATTCTTCTACTAATTACTGCAATAAAAAGTTTTCCAGAAAAAGAAAACAATTTTGCATAAATGTGAACAGTTTGAAATAATTTTATGTTGAAAAAACATTGAGAGGAAATATTTTTTTTTTACTTTCTTTCTGAGCAGAACGTTATAAACATGTAAATGTCCATAGTTATTCTGTCAGTTCTGAGATATATATTTAGATAATTTTTGTAAAAGATTAATTTGTTGTTTTTATTATTAACAAGTGTGTGTGTGTGTTTGTTTTTCTCAGTAGGAAACATTATTCATTAAATTTCGTCTTAGAAGATAGAACTGACATTATTTTTTTGCATGGTATTTACTCCGATCAATTCTTCATTTTTGTAAAGCATAACAATCCCTTAAACGAAAATGATTGGTTGAATTTATTCAAAATTCCTAATATTCTTTAAAATGTTCGATTTATTCCCAAAATTCCCGGGAATTTTACATTTCTTGCTAAAAGTGATGGCCGGAAGACTTCCTAAACTTATTCCTATAAAGAGAGAATAAAAGTGTCAATTATGATTCCACTCTGTTGAGCACCCAGCGCACATTGCATGTGCAGTCTCAGCTCATGTGAGCTGTTTCTCCCACTACTGAGTTCTGTTATTTTTTCCTGTTTACCCGAAAGCTCCTTCATTGTGAAACACCTTTATTTAACCCTCGTCCGTGAAGAGAAACAAATTTTCTTCTCCTGGCCTAAAAATAGCGTATTTTATTTTATTAGTCACTCTCACTTTTCTTACCAATTCACAATTTTCTTCTCTACTATGCACAAGGGAACTCATTGAATTCCGTTCCTAAAATCAAGAGAGAGATAGCTTAAGTCAAAAACAACGGGAAGCATTGTTACACTTAAAATGCACCGTTTTGCATAGATTGAACGTCATTGCCACATTGAAACACAGTTTGAAAATGTGCAAGAAATCTTTTGAAGGAACTTATTTTCTGAGTGAAAGCAGAAGCTATGAAATACTTGTACGGAATTTAAGTAATATCTTTATGATACGAGAGTTTAAGAGATGCAATTTTCGATGAAGTCACTATGCTTTTGCACTTGACAAATGTCTTGTGACAAATACGAGTGAGTTTGTGTTAGATAGACTCCATTTTAACTTTCTAAGTGTCTCCAATATAGTTTTATGCAGCAACTCGATAGCAATATTTTTTTAATTTTTAAAATGTCGCATTCAATAATAAATAAAACTTAGAATACTTACATTTGCTCCAAATTCTTCTTTGGTTAAATAACTGAATAATTTTTTCCAAATAAGTGAAAAAGTAGCATTTTACGAAAAGAAAAAATGACCTTGATTATGGCAGAAATGATTTGTCGTCAAAATTGTTTTCTGTCAACTAATGAGAGATAATGAAACAGTTTATATTCTAACAGCCGACCGATTGGCTGAGGGGTTAGCGTTCCTGACTCCTGAGCTGTTGGTCCCGGGTTCGAATCCCGGTTCGGGCATGGATGTTTCTTTCCTTCTCTGTTCTCACTGTCTTTTCTTCTGTGATGTATGAATGTGGCCCACACTATAAACGGGTTTGTGGTGGTATGACGCGGGTAACGCTACTCGCCTCCGTGATTTGGTTCACAGGTGCCCGCTGGGTAACGACAAATGAGTAGCAGTCTCTGGCCTTGTTGTGGCATAGGGTTCAGTCACCCTTGTGTGCCCAATATTGGATAAAAAAATATCCTAACATCGACATTTGCCAAAGTTTTTGTCAAAATAATCACGCAGATTAAATTTGTTCAACAATTTGCTTTAACAATGTTTGAAGAAATTAGTTTCTATGAAATGCTTATCATGATCAACACTGGACACAAAATGCTGACATGTTCGACAAAATGGTGTAATAAATATAAGCGCAGAATTATTTATAACCTATTAGATTCATATTTAATGGAATTTATTACGCGGAAGCATCAAATTAAAAAAAAATATTGCCGAACATACTTGACCCATGACTTTGACGTCATAGAAAGTGAATCATTTGAATATTCTAATAATTTTTTTTAACGGCGGTATATGGGTGATTAACACTTCGCCACAACAAAACTGGAATCTGCTATTCCTTTTTCGCTACCCGATGCATACCTGTGAACCAAATCACGGAGGGGAGTAGCATTACCCACGCCATACCACCACAAACCCGTTTATAGGATTTGGGCCACATTCATTCATTCTCTAAGAAAGAAAGGGAAGCTCAGGATGTGAAAGAAATATCGTAATTCGATCCCGGTACCAATAGTTGAGAAGCCAAGTAAGCTAACCACTCTGCCATCACATGCATTCTAAGAAAATAAAAGATTTAAAAGAACTGAATAAATATTACATGATAAAAAATTTTTCATTTTGAAAATTACAAAAAATGTACATAAAACAATTTTCTTAGATGACGCAATATATATATATATATATATATATATATATATATATATATATATATATATATATATATATATATATATATATATATATATATATATATATATATATATATATATATATATATATATATATATATATATTTATATATATATATTATATGACGCATTACTTATGTCATGTAATAAAATACATACGAAAAATCGAAAGAACTAAATGACCAATCAAACCATTTCACTTTTTATTGATAATTACGTCAATAATGTTCCAATTAAATTGCGATCTTTTTGTGCGATATGGCACCAAAACAATTGCCAAAAAAGACCTCACAAAAACAGTTTTGTGTGTTATTAATAAACCATATCGTATTAAATTTTGGATAAATATATTTAAATAAATATCACATTATACATTTTACTGATGACATTTGTTGTTGTTGTTCCTTATTCCACTTGATCTAGTACAATCTAGACCAAGTCCAGTAGATCGTTCGCCCAGAGAAAGTCCCGAACCAGCGCAGGGTTTTCAAAAAGATCGCTATTCTCCAAACCCAGACAGGAGAGCAGATGGTCCGGAGAAGCCCGGAGGAAAATACACCTGTGGCAAGGGAACACCTTCTGACCCTGAACGAATGTAAGGGTGCGAGTATGTCCAGTAATGAGCCTGGTAATGGTGGTTTGCAATTTCCTATTGCCCTTCAGCTCCAGGGCAGCCTCAGGATGGTTTTGTTCGTACCAGTCATGAGTAGGTGGGATCCTCCATGTCTTGCTGTTTTTGGCTTTGACCTTTGAGAAAATTTCACTAAACGTAAGTGACATGATGACATTTACATTCACTTAATGCTGATGACACTGATGACAT
The DNA here is from genome assembly GCA_037975125.1 of Latrodectus hesperus. Lineage (NCBI taxonomy): Eukaryota > Metazoa > Arthropoda > Arachnida > Araneae > Theridiidae > Latrodectus > Latrodectus hesperus. The sequence continues at coordinate 20,964,686 of CM075855.1, read as the reverse complement.
TTACATTCACTTAATGCAAAACCAACAAGTCTAGTTGTAATTATTGCTCACGTTTTTTACTGCAGAAAAAAAATTAAATATATTTATTTATTAAAGTTCTGTGTAATGGATACTGTATATTATAAACATAATTACGAAAGAGAACTCAGTTACTTTTTATCATAAAAATACTATATATAACTAAAGATAAATATAGTATTTTTGATAACAAACTAAGTACTCGTTTCTATTTTGCCAAACAGATAAAAACTAGTTAAAAACATGAAAATAGGGAACTAAAAAACATATTGTTCTACATGGCTTGTTTCATTTTTGCAATAAATGTGAAAAGTATCACCTTTCAACAATGAGTGAGAGTATGGATCGCTCTACTTTGGATTTGTCTGTTAATCTACGATAAGGACCCATGACCGGTGGGTCAAATGTGTCTTGCAAAACATTAATAAAAGACTGTCGATCATGCTTTATCAAAATTTTACCGACGTTACTTGACTACCACTTTAAAATAATTCCAAGCGAAGAAATAGTCTTTTGTCTTCACTTTCATTTATCGAGTACACTGGCCCCCAAAAGTTAAGGAATAACCGACTTTTTTTGCGCCTGATTTAAATGAATGAATGTAGAAATATTATATTTCAATGACATGTGCACAAAGCAGGTATGTATTGATTGTAACATAGAAGCTTACATGAGAAAAATGCATAAATGATTTACAAAAAAAGAAAAAAAAGCAATCTAACTAGAAAATTCTTTTTTGAAAAAAAAAAAAAAGAGTAATCACACACAGTTTTATGTAGTAAAAGTCATAAAAACATCAGAAAAAGGAGTTTAATAAGGAATATTCCTTTCCTTAGCTTGATTGGATTGGTAGCATCACTTTTCCATGCTGTCAATAAAGTTGTCGGTTACCGAAATGGGAAGCGAAGACCAAACACGGAATAAGATGTTTTCCATCTCTCCTACAGACCTTGAAAGAGGACTTAAAGCAACAACCTGTCTACCAAGAGAGTCCCACAAATGCTTTATACAATTCAAGTCTGGAGATCGAGCTGACCATTCTCTTCCTCCTCTTAAGATATTCCTCGACAACTACTGCTTGATGAGATCGTGCGTTATCATTCATCAGGATGAAATTATTACCAGTTGCACCGGCATATGGATAGACTTATGTACCAAGGATCTCATCCGGATATCTCACACCAGTCACAGTTCCTCCTTGGAACATATGTAGACCAGTGTGACCGTCGAATGGGATTCATGCCCAAACTATGTCTTTCCACAGTGTTGGATTGATGGTATTTAGTGCTTTATTCTCTCCAGATTAGAACACGCGATGAATCCCTCTCCCATGTGATTCTGGATTCGCCTGTAAGAGATACAGTTCAATGCTGTCAGGTCCAAAAAACGTTTCTCTTGCCCAAGATAGCGGGCCACTCTCTATCGTCTGATGAGAGTGACACACACAGTTGGTCATCCTGCATGGAGACCTGCATGGTAAAGACGCTTTCGCATTGTATTAGAAGATATTTTTCTCCCAGATGCTACAGAGCCGTTTGCAATTACTTGGGGCACAAAAATGCTTCTTTTTCTTCGCAGCGAAAGAGCTATTAAACAGTTTTCTAGAGGTATTGGAGCTCATGGTGGGCCAGGAACATGTCTTCTGGACACAAGAGCTTCGTTCTGATATTGATCCCAGAGAAGGGGAACCACACTACACAACACATTAAGGCTCCTAGCCACATCAGCTTGTGACATACCGATTTCCATCCATTCATCCAACCGTCACCTTAACAATTCGCGGGGCCTGGAGATCTCAGATACATCTGGACCTCACTGACTATTGTCAACAAATCTGCTAAAAAAATTGAAAATCAACAAAATTTACATGCATCATTACAAAAGCCTGATGTGAGCACATTTTCCTCTCACTAATATGTGTTCTTTCTTTATAAAAAAAAAGTGGTAGCTATTGTTTTTGCGGACATTTACAAAAATTTGTTTTCTTTTAAATTTATATAAACTATTTATTATTCGCGTCACTTTTTATTGTGAACTTCTAAAAGCGTGTTTTTTCTTAACTTTTGGAAGTCAGTGCAGTAATAATGAGATCCTCCTCCTGAACTCCCCATTCAGGCATCTCAACAAATGGGTGTAATTTGAAGCGTTAATCAATATTAGTTGCACGAATTATAATGTCTTAATTACAGATTTTAACCCCTTGCTAGTGTCGCCCTAATTCAGTTCGAGCAATTACTGCGTGCAGCATTTGTGATGCCCGAACTCAGTTCGAGCAGAAGAAAAATCAACTTTTCTATTTTGTGAAGTCCGAGCTGAGTTCATTTCTACTTTAGGATACTTAATTCCCTATTTTCCTAATAAATGACGCAAGTGGTCCTAGTTTTTTACCAATTCCAACTTTGGTTCTGAAGGTAGTCCATGACTACAACAACACTATGGAAGGTGATGTTTAAGTCGATCAACATCTTACAGACTTCCCGGTTGCTAGAAAAGGAGGTAAAAATATTACTAGAAAATATTTTTCCATCTTCTACACCAGGCGATATATAAATAACTCCTTTATTTTGCATATTTCAGCAGGAGTTGCGAAAAATATGAACTTCAGAAAATCAATTATTGAACAAATAAACCAAATGTTCAACTACTAGGACCATTGCGTATTAGTGTAAGCTTACTGCGCCTCACAGATCGACACTTTCCAGTACACAACCCATCAATGGGGGAAAAATCTACTCCAACCAGGCAGTGTTTTATATGCTGTCGTAAAACCGATGAACAATGGAAGAGAATAAGGCATGAGAGAAGAGTTTTTTGTAAAGAGCGCAATATATAGGCTTTTGAGCAGTACCTTGTTTTGGGGTATACCATACTGTAAAAGATTTGTAAAATTTATGTATTGAAAATCATATTGTTGTGTTTTTATATTATACTAGTTTATACTAGTTATATTTAGCTTCAAAATTTCGTTTAATTTGCTCAATGCGAATAACATGTATGTATAATCAATGTTTTATGTGTATGTAAAAATTATAAATATAGTAGTCATTGTATTTATAAAACTTTATTTTTGTAATAAAAAGGCATTTTATAAATTCTTTTAAAAGTTTGAGCTCTCTTGTTTTGTGGTTGGTTTTGTTTCATTTGAATACCTAAATTTATGAAATTTCGTTTGTCGATTCCTTTCAGAATTTTTCGCAGTTGAAGAATGTAACGTGTTTATCATTGAAGAAAAAATTAAAAATTCTGAGAAAAGCAGATAAAATATTAAGTATGACAAAAATTGCCAAAATAATGTAATTCCAAAGAACTGTCTCTCAAGAGTTTTAAAAACCAGAAAAATATATCTGAAAAAGGAAACAATGCCTGCGAAGCAGTGCTGTGCATGCCGCCCACACTGTCTAATGGTCAGCGTGCCTGACTGCGGATAGGGAGGTCCTGTGTCTGAATCCAGGTTTCGGCATGGATGTACTTTCTCTCCTGTATTTGTACTTTCGAATGTATGAATGGGTTGTGAATGGTTGCCTACCTTATAAACGGTTACCTATGGTATGTGTGCACCGAGGAAGTCGGACTCCACACCAAATTACGGTTCAATTGGAAAAGTGCAGCAACGCAACCCATATTGCCTGCCTATCTGAAACAAGACATCAACAGTATGGTGTATATGCATAAATCTTGTTTTCCATGTTTCTTAAAATGCATTTTTAATAATTCTTTCGAACAGTATTTCATTTTTAAAGAAAATGTAGTTTGGTAAATAAAAAAAATTAAAAAAAATCAGATCTTAAGAATTTATTATATTATTTTTCTATTTCATGAATTTTCTATTTTACGACATTTTTGCCAGTCCCTACAAGTTCGTAAAAACGAGCGTCTACTGTAATATACAATTAATATATTATTTTTTTCTAGAATAAAATAACATAAAAAGATTAGCAGAATCGCCATCACGGGATTCAGTACACCAAAATAGGTGCCTTTTCCTGTCGAAAACGTAGCACTTCTTGTTTCCCCAGGAGCAGACAAATTAGCGGGAGCTATTCTTATGTCAAAAGGATAGTACTTTTAGCTAGCATCTGAGTCAGCAGATGGTACTTCAAAATATCAGTTGATTTGTTCTGTTTGAGGGTAACATTTCAATAACTTATTTGAGTTCAACGTAAGACGAGCTACTGTTTGTTTTTTTATTATTTTTTGATGCTAAAAATTCAATATCTCAATATCTCCAGATAAAATTGGAATGCAATGAGTTTAATGAAAAACGATTAGGGTATTCGATATAGAAATTTAATTCGCAGCAAGTGCATTATTTACTACGAACAAGTATGTGTCAAACAGGTGAGTAAGCGGTGAAATTATCATTATTTTCTCACCATGGTTGCACCAAAAATAATTTAAAGAGATATCAGAATACTTCATGCATTGTATACTAATTTTGTATATTACTTATTCTAAACTTGAAAAAATTAAAAAGGTTCACTTATTTAATTAATAAAAACTTTTTTTTTAACGAAAGAGACATGTTTTAAATATGGCTTAACAAATTTGATAGAAATAAAAGTTAATCTTCCATAATTGGGATAAGTTGTTTGCTTTTGGCGACATGAGCATTTACGTCTCTAAACGAAAAGGATTAAAAAAAAATTTTTTTTCCTTAATTTAAAAAAAATGAAACAAAAGAAATGATATGCCAACGATTTCTTTACTTGTAGTGTAAACTGTAAAAATAACTTTCATTTGTGATCAATTCCGTGAAACAAAACAACTAATATATTGAAGCTTGAAAAGTGAAAAAAAATTGTTTTCAAAAATATTAAATGGATAGAGCATGCATATTCACTGAAGTCTACGTAAATAATATATTCCCAAACTCCTCAAGGAAACAAGAAAAAATAGCATAACTTCGAAGAGAGAAAATATCCAAAAATGAATGTAATTGAAAACTGAATATCGTTTTATAAGACCCACCCCGTTTTCGATCCATTTTCAATGAAACAATTGCTTCTTATAAGTCAGCAAATACCAAAGACTTAACATTACGTGACGTCACAATTTGAGTAGCAAGAATTCTCACTCATTGTACAATGAATGCTTGAGATTTCTTTTATATTAGGTTTGCTGTAAGAAAATAACTCTTTTTTGCTAGATTTTATGATAGATGGCTTTTCTAACAAACATTTTTAAAATTGCTATATTATACTTAATATATTCTAGATTTCGTTATAAATTCCTATTTTGTAATTTTGTTTAAAGCCAAGTTTTTAAAATGCTAGTTAATTAGATGAACATTGAGTTCTTTTGGTTTGTTTGAATCAATTTCACTCTTAAAATTTGATATTATTTTTCTTATGTAATTTTAAAAAACACTTTTTTTCTAAATATATCAATGCATATTTATTAAGAAAATAAATAATGTTCTTTAATATTTTACTATATTTATTTATTAAAATTATTATCTACTTTCATTATAACGTTTTGGAAATATAAACATATCCTTGAGTTAACATTTTAAATCTGGCTTTGCCAATTACTTCACATTTTCTGCTTCCTTTTAGCCATAGCATTATTTCATCCTCTGACAGGATACGATTTTCTGAATGAACTTTTTTTAAAATTAGACTTCTGTCCGCTTTCTTTAACTTTTTACAGTCCATGAATAAGAAATATTGAAGCAATGCATATCTTTAGAATGGGCATATTAATTTCAGTATATAAAAATTGAACTACTTAATAAGTTTACTACATTTTAACGAATATTTTGTTATTCAAATTATTTAGTTTAAATAATTTGAAAGTATTTCAAAACATTTATGCAGATATTCTTAATAGGATATACTTTTATGTAATAAAAATGTTACGCAAAATTTAAAAATTTATTATCGAATGTAGCAAAGAAAATACAAAAATTTAGTATTATTAAAATACTGTACATTTGTTACTTCATATTATTTTTTAATTAATTTAAATTTTATGCTATTTAAAAACCTAAAAATTTAAACTTGAAATTGTGAAAAATAACCATTTTGTAAAAGAAAATGTACTGCTTTTTGGATTCTTCTGATATTTTTAGTTTTTATAGATAGTTTTAAATAGAATTACTTCAAAACATTGTTAACATTTATTTACTAAATCTAAATAACTGAATTACAGTTAAAACATTGCATTGACTGGGCCTCTGGAATTTCCCTTAAAGGGTACTCATATTAAATACTTAATTTCGCATAATAATAATTTGCAAAATAAAAACAAAGTGTAACTTAAAATATAATTGCTTTGTTTAAAAAGCATAAGTTTAAAAATCTCATTAAGTACTGACCGCTTAATGGACATAAATATCTGACTGAACTTTTAAAAATGCTTATTAACAATAAGAATTGCATTTACACTTTTCTTTTCATTATACTGTAAGAAATATACTTTCACATGATTTGACTATGAACAATTTATGCCTTCAGCAACATGTTTAAAATAGAAAATGAAATTTCAGGTGTTATTTTTTTGACAGGAAAAATATGCATCACCTAATCAACATCCTTATAACTGGAAGTAATACTTTGCACCAGAAATACATATTCAGTTGTTGCAAAATCACAATTATTATAAGATGTACTTAACAAATTTATACCTCAATACCTCATTTGTAATGTAAATATGGCTTTATATTGATCTAATCCATTAAATAACACAACTTTTTTTACCCTTTTCTACCAAAAATAAATATTTATCTTAAATGTGAAAGCAAATATGTATCTATTTGCTCAATTTGAGGATTTAAATTATAATTTGAATGTATCCGCTTTGTTGTATATGGATGCGTAAAATTAAATAAAAACAAGTGTTTAAAAATCTGTATGCATGAGGTGAAATGGAGTGTAATAAGGCACATAAAATAAAAACGTTGGGACTATATCGACAACGAGTAATGTAACCTTTTAATAAAGAAATTTGTTCCTTTACAAAACATAAAACTGTTGTTTATTTACAATATTTTTTACAAATAAGATAAAATGTTATTAATTAAATCATACAAATCTGTTTTATTATTCTCTCATAATTTTCATTTAATTTTGTTACGTTTCGTTTTTATTTGAATAATTCCGAATTCGATTTCTCGATCATGTATAAAAATGGAATTCTTTTCAACGTAACATAATAAAATTATGGGCCGAAATATCTACGCGATATTTAAATTGAAGACAGAAATTATCAATAATGAATTTGAAAAACAGAAGTTCAAATATATTTATTGATAATTTCTGTCTTCAATTTAAATATCGCGTAGATATTTCGGCCCATAATTTTATTATGTTACGTTGAAAAGAATTCCATTTTTATACATGATCGAGAAATCGAATTCGGAATTATTCAAATAAAAACGAAACGTAACATAAGTGGCGCCCAACGTGGGGCCTGAAGATTGAAATTAAAGTTATATTGAAGAATGGATTTGTTGAAACAGAAACGAAAAGGGCTTCGAGCATCCTTTACAGTCTGCGGGAATAAAATTCAAGAAGAATTCCTGAAACCAGAAGTAGATAAGAATGTTATTTCGGTTTTATCCGCGCAGTTAGAAGACAAATTTCAAAGATTAGAAGTTTCTCAACAAGAAGTAGAAAACGAAATTTTAACTTCAAAAGATGCGGAACGGTTATATGAAGAAGATTTCATTATAGCAGAAGAATATCGTGATAGATATATTGAACTTTTTGAAAAATGCCGTAAAGTAACTATGAAAACGGAAGTCTCTCAAGATACCTCAAATAAGAAACAATTCAAGCTCCCGAAGTTAGAACTAAAGCGATTTTCCGGTGAGACTCGAGAATGGCTTGGTTTTTGGAGTCAGTTCTCCAAAATTGATTATGATGAGAGAATTCCACCAGAAGACAAGTTCCAGTATTTGCTACAGGCAATAGTGCCAGAATCGAAAGCAGCAAGATTAGTAGAAAGCTTCCCGCCAACAGCGGATAACTATCCCAAAGTCATAGAACAGTTACAGGATCGCTTCGGGCGGAGTGATCTACTTGTCCAAGTTTACGTCAGGGACTTGTTAACTATGGTAATGAGAAATGCCTCCTCAAACCGAACTAAAACTGATTTAGCTGTTCTTTACGATGAACTGGAATCAAAACTGCGCGCGCTGGACAGCTTAGGAAGAACCCAAGAAAAGTACGGGGACTTTTTGACTCCCCTTGTGGAATCGTGCTTGCCTGAGAGTGTCCTAATAGCTTGGGAAAGAAATAGAAGTACACTTGACGGAGGAGTACGTTCGTTAGAAAATTTGATGTCTTTTCTGAGACAAGAAGTTCAAGGACAAGAAATGGTTGTGCTCGCCCGTACCGGGTTTGGAGCTCCCCGAATCGACAAACACAAGGAATCCCGTGAAGGGAATATTACTACAGCTGCCGCCCTTGTAAGTACATCAGAAGCAGAAAATCAAGGTAAGAGGAATTTTGATTGTCTTTTTTGCAATAAGAAACACCCCAGCCAAGATTGTTTTGCTGCTAGAAAAATGCATTTTGATCAAAAGATTAAAATTCTTAGTCAGAAAGGGGCCTGTTACTCCTGTTTGAGAACAGGACATACCTCTAAAAATTGCAGGGCTAAGGTGAAGTGTTTTCATTGTAATAAAAATCACTGTACTCTTATGTGTTATTCAGATAAGGAGAACAGTCCTGCCAGTAAAAACGAAACTGTATCTACAACTGTATTGTCAAATAATTCTAGAGTAGAAAATGTTTATTTAATGACTCTTGTTGTTAAAGTTATGAATCAAAAGAAACAGTGTTTAGTAAGAGCAGTCTTGGACACAGGATCCCAACGTTCTTACCTCAGTTCAGGAATAGTTAAACAATTAAAGTTAAAACCCAAAAGGTCATTATCTTTAATACATGGACTTTTTGGTGGTCAAGAAACGAAACCCTGTTCTCATGAAGTATACGATGTGAAAATTGCTAGTTTGAAAAATGATTTTTCTTGTAAAATTGAGGTTTTATCTGAAAACAAAATTTGTGGTTTTGTTCCTAAACTGACTGATATGATGACTATTCATGAACTGAAAGAAAAAGGGATTATATTGAGTGATTTCGAAATCCCTAATTATGATATAAATCTTTTGATTGGATCCGATGTGGCAGGAATGTTGTTAACTGGTCATTCTGTGAAGTTAGAATCAAGTCTAGTTGCTATTGAAACCCGGCTGGGGTATACTGTTATTGGAAAGCAGAAATTAAATGATAATTATGATGTAAATAATGACTCTGTTTTATGTGCTTTATCTTTGCATGCTAATAATTTATCTGTTAGTGAATTTTGGAATCTAGAAAATCTTGGTATATTAGATCCTACTGAAAACAGAAACATAAATATTGTACACTCTGAGTTATTAAAAGATTTTCAAGAGGGTTTGGAAATACTCCCTTCTGGTAGATACCAGTTAGGTTTGCCTTTTAAAACAGATACTTCAAGTTTGCCCGATAACAAGGAACTAACTTGGAATAGACACCAAAAAATGTGTAAACGATCTAGAGATAAAAAATTAATTAAGGATTACGAAATGGTGTTTAAGGAATGGGAGTGTCTTGATATAATTGAAAGGGTACCGCAAAATGAAATTATAAGCGACAGGCAATGTCACTATTTACCACATAGGCCTATAGTCAAAAACGAAAGCACTACTACAAAATTAAGACCAGTCTTTGATGCCTCTAGTGGCAAGCCGTCCTTGAATGAACTTTTATATAAAGGGCCAAATCTCATTGAATTAATCCCAGACCTGATTGACCGATTTCGTTCATATCCCATTGGCCTGTCTGCAGATATCGAAAAGGCTTTTTTGCAATTGTCTATTGCTCCAAGGTACAGAGACTTTTTACGCTTTTTTTATCCGTGCGAAGATGAAATGGTCATTTATAGACACTGTAGAGTAGTTTTTGGGGTTACTTCCAGCCCTTTTCTCTTAGCAGCATCCATCTACCATTTGCTAAACAACACCTTTGTAGAAAACAACGAAATAATTGAAAAATTAAGAAAATCATTTTACGTAGACAATTGCCTTTCTGGTGTTTTCAATATCAAAGAAGAAGAGCATTTTATTTTAACAGCTATAGAAGTACTTTCACGTGGATGTTTCAACTTGCGAGGGTGGGAGAGCAATGTCAAGTGTAAATACATTACGAAAAGTTCTGTCATTACCAATGTTTTAGGAATTTTATGGAATTTGGACCGTAATACTTTGAAATGTAACTGTGATATAAATACTTTTGTTTTAGAAGTAGGTGGAAAAATAACTAAGAGAGTAATTTTGGCTACGATTCAGAAGATTTTTGATCCAATTGGTTTATTATCAGCGGTAATTTTACCCATAAAAATTAAATTGCAAGACATGTGGAAATTAAAACTGTCCTGGGACTCTCCTTTACCCACTAAAGATCAGAATAGCTTTAAAAGATGGATTAATGGTTTACATTTACTAAATAATGTTGAAATAGCCCGTAATACAGAAATTAATGATTCGACACAAATGCATGTATTCATGGATGCTAGCAAAGTAGCTTATGCCGCTTGTGTTTTCCTTAGAGCTATCACTTCCAATGAAGTAAAAATTTGTCTTTTAAGAGCTAAACCACGAGTAGCTTCTTTAAAACCCATCACCATCCCAAGATTGGAGTTATTATCCTGCGCCATTGGAGCAAGATTAGCTCATTTGATCAAAACAGCCCTCCAACGTATTTCTTGGAAATTCAACCATCCAACCGCGAGTTGGTGGGGTGGTTTTTGGGAAAAACTGATTAGAGTGGTTAAAGATCTTCTTAAAAGTACCCTCGAAAAGACTGTTTTTACATATGAAGAATTATTTACAGTACTCTCAGATTGTGAATCTGTTATAAATGCACGTCCACTCACATATCTTTCAGAGGACGTTGAAGATCTAAAGCCTATAACACCAGCCATGATCATGTTAAACAATCCCAAGATAAAGAGTGTAACCACAAATATTGATGAAATTGAAGCCAAGCATTTTCGAATCAGAATTAAACATCGAGCCAAAGTAACTGAGCAGTTAAAGCTGCGTTTTCGAAAGGAATACCTTGGTCAACTTATACAGCGTCTAAACAGAAGGTGTTCAACTCCAAAAATACAAGTTGGAGAAATCGTGTTAATCGGAGACGACAATAAAAAACATTTGAACTGGCCTCTTGCTAAAGTCATGCAGTTGATTCCTGGCAAAGATGATATCGCCAGAACTGTGAAATTGAAAACACAATCCGGTGTTTTAGTGCGACCTATACAGAGGATTTTTCCCCTAGATATTTCAGCAACTACTGATAAAGAGGATGTCCCAACTACATCAAATGTGAGAAGAGATTCCTTTTCAGATGCTGAAGGAAATGATTTGTCACCGGTATCAGAAAATGACATTTCCAGTGATTCTCTAAGAACAATTTTGCTCAGTGATGATAAGGACTTACCCAAAAACAACCAGAACTGGACGATTAGTGAAAATTCCTAAAAAACTGAATCTGTAATCTTATAATTGTAACTAACTTTTTTCTTTTTCATTTAGGTTTTGTTTTCTCCCGAAACAAAAGGTGGGAGGATATGTAACAACCAATCGCCAGAGAAGCGAGTGACGTCACCCATGTGACTGCTTGCGTTATTATGTAATCTAAAACCTTTTTTTCAGTATGCATCCGGCACTCGCCGAGCAATGTTTTGATTTAGTGAAGAAATAAATATATTTGAACTTCTGTTTTTCAAATTCATTATTGATAATTTCTGTCTTCAATTTAAATATCGCGTAGATATTTCGGCCCATAATTTTATTATGTTACGTTGAAAAGAATTCCATTTTTATACATGATCGAGAAATCGAATTCGGAATTATTCAAATAAAAACGAAACGTAACAAATTTAGTTTGTCTAATATTTTGTAGTATATTACTAATATCAATAACATTATTAATTTGCAAAGGCACACAAAAAATACTTATTTACTTCTTTTATTGACATATTTTTTAATGAAACCATTTATAATCAGATGTTCATTAATAACAACAGAAGCACACGTCATTCTCATTTTCTCCTTTTTTTTACCATTTCTTTTCTCGACCTCTTTCATTTTTCTCATTTTCCTTCTCTTCTTCAGCTTAATTTATTTTTCTGACATTGTGAAAGCGATTTGGATAAAGGAAGTTCGGATAATTGAAGTTCTATGGTAATATGACAGGTTGAAATCTTAAAGCAATTCTAAATGTGATTTGTACAAACTACCCTTTAGTTAGGCAAAACATGTTGAACATTTAATGCTGAAATAGAACAAAACCTGTGTAATTCATTGACCATGGAAGAGTAGTTCAATCATTCTCGTGAAATATTCTGCTACGACGGAGCATAATGCTGTTGGAAAACAGAGGTGTGAAATGAAAAGGAACAAAATCAATCAGATTATAAGCTATTGGCTCCTTTCAAAATTTTGTTATGCGTAATTAAGAATGAAAAATAAAAATTGAGCTAAGATCATAATTTTTTTAGTACAACATAAAATTAAAAATTTTATTAAGTAATTTATAAAAAATAACTGGTTGCCGTCAGTAGGACGCCATAATTGAACGAATCTGCATATATCACTTAAATATAGCGGCAGTAATCAAACCAAATATCTTGTTTAAAAAATGTAATTTAATATTTTTATTTAGCTTTTAATTTATATTAAAATTTTCAGCTTCTTACTTGAATTCACTTAGGAATGTTTTAAGTTTTTCTTGACGTGCCATTTTTTATAATGATAAAACAAATAAATAAAATAATATAGTTTCGATTTGTTTATCATTATAAAAAAGGCCTTAACGTACTTATTGTAACTATTTTATGCAGTTAATGAAAATTATATAGAAAATTTTCAACATTTTTTTTTCAAATTAAGGAAATGTTATGCTAGCTTTTTCTTTTTTGTAAAATTCAGTAAAAATGCTCATCATGTTCCCCTTGAAAGATCAACGAACATTAATTTTAACGGAAAAGTTCTTAGTGTTTATTTGCTTATGAAATTTAATTATGTTTGATTTGTATTTAAACAATTGCTTATATCTATCAAGTTTTTTAGTACATTAGCAAAAAATATACTTTTTTATTTTCTGTCATTCTTACTTTAAATCAAATTTTAATCATTTAGAACTATCTGAAAGAGCACAGTGTTGAGAAGTGTCTGTGGCTTTTGATAAAATGAGTATAGGAAGAAATATGTTTCTTTTTGATTAAGTTAAAAATTTATTTTGGGAAAGCTAAGAGTTCTATGAAGATTGGCTAATCTCAATCTTTTATTGATACATAATATATGACAATAGCTATGAATCCAAGTAAAAATTTTATTAAAGATTATCTCTTAAACAATTCACCATTGTTTAAGAAATAATCTTAAATCTATATGGCTTCATGTCAAACATTTTTATGTAAATTATTGTATTGTATAGAGTAAATTTGTTTAATTATAAATTACAAAACTTGAAATTTGAAAGAAGTATCCATATTAAAATTTCAATATTTTCTTAAGACAGCTTAGTATTTTAAAAGGATATTACTATAATATTAGGTTAGAAAAGGTGCAATTTGTTACTTATATGAAAAAAATATTGACTTTTTAATCAATAGCTTATAAAATGCAAAAATGTAATTATTTTCTTTGTCCTTTTTTACCATTCAAAACAGTTCTTTTTATTTTGTTAAACTCATATTTGAAATTTAATGATCATTATTTCATGAATATTTTCATTTCTATTTATTTATTGTAATTATTTAAATTTTATTACATTAAATTGGATATTTTATATGTATAAATTTATCAGTAGATATGAATTTAAAATAAGTGAAAATTATATTCATAAAATCTGAGATTTTAAATTGAAAGTGGAATTAGATGAACAATTCATGTTAATTTTGTCATTACCCATTAATGTGCTGATAACATTTTATCACACTTCCAAAATAAATATTTTCATTTCACATAGTAAGGTAAACATTGAAATGTCAAGAATGAGGTAGTTAAAAACAACAAAAATCTTCTGTAATTGTCAGTATCATGGGTAATTATAATTTTCTTTTGATATGAAGATTTTGGTTAACCAACTCCATTATACAAAGTTTTGCATGTAGAAAAAGCAAGTTAATTCATTGTACTTAGTTGATAAAAAAGAAAATTTAATTCATAAAAGTCAGTTTAAACTGGGAAGACATTTGCTATTTTGAAAAATTTCAAGTTCAGTGATCAAGTGGCACAACAACTCTTAAGGGTCCAAGGCCTATAGTGCCCATATTTGTTTTCTTGACTGTGGGCCTTGGGATGCAAAGCATAGATCTGGGTTAGGTGGTTAGCCCAATTTGAAACAATCAGTGTTCAATAATCAAAATGATGTAAAATTTATGGAGAAGAAAATGATTATTTCTTAAATGAATATCTTTTATTTCAATTGCAAATAAATCTCATATTTTCTATGTTAGTCATGTTGTCTTTTTTGTTTCAAAAAAAAAAAAAAAAAAAGACTTGGAGATACATATTTTGTAAAATAATTAGTAAATGTGTTGAAAATTTCAGGAAAAATGTTAAGTATACCATTTTAATTTTAATTACTGTTGAGTGAATTGACATCAGTAATACTTGTGGTAATATAAATTATGCTTACACTTTTTCATTTTATTAATGGTTATGAAATAATGAAAGCATTTCTTATATAAAAACTCAACAACTAGTAGTATTATGATATTGTTGTTATGATACTAAAAAATGTTGAATTAAATTTGAAAATTTTAATGTTAATATTTGTATTAGTGAAATATCTTACAAATGTATACTTAACTAGAATACTTAAAATAAATATTTGGGTTTTAGAAAATAAAAGTAATAGAGTATAGGCTAAAAATAAAGCTATTTTTATAAAGGCAAAAGGGATTTTCATAGAAAACAATATTTTTGGAAATATAGCAACTTAGATTGTTTTGATGAATTTGTTTCTACATTTGCACTGATAAAATTACCCCCATTGTAGCTACCAATCTTACAGCTTTCACTAATAATATCTCTTATTTTTGCATTGGATTAAAAAAAAAAACATTCACAAATGTCTCTTTAAATATGGGTCTTTAGTGATTTATAAATGTTCTATTTTTGAATAATTAAAGATTTGATATGAAACTTTTTGTAATATTAAATGAAGTATTTTGAAATAACTTTTAACAACTGATAAATATTCATCAGTTTTAATTTGATTCACTATTTTTAATTAATTACTTATCCCTAAATAACAAAAAAATAAAGAATAAAAAATACTAAGCACATAATGCTCTAAGATCATTAGCTTATTACAAATTCAATAAAATATTTAATAAATTATATTTTATGATATCTTAAATGTAATGTTGTGATGGAAAACAATTAAGAAAAGTTTTTATCATATTGCTGTTAAAAAATTGTAAGTATGTAAACAAATCTTATAATTCACTGTCAGAGAATACAGTATTTTTCATAAATTTCTAATTTTTTTAAAATTGTGCTTGGATTGATAAATAGAGAAAAAATATTTCATAAATTAAAAATAAACTTTTCTATATATATTATGCCATTTTGGACATTTTAAAATGATATTAAATGTTCATTGTAGTTTATCACAATAAATTCCTTTTGTACAAATAACCATTCTTTTATTAAATACTCTTATTTTTCAAAACTATTTTTTCTTTATGGAAATAAATAACAAAATTTTCCTGAAGAAATGTTATATGAGAGTTTTAATTAAATGATATAATTTATATTAACATTTAAAGCAACTAAATTTAATTTGTAAAAGATAAAAAATGTATGGTTAAATATTTTTTGTATTTTTTATTTACTGTTAAAAAGCAAATCAATTTTTTAATTATCTTTTAAGTCATGATAATTTATTCAATTCAAATTCATCTTCAATTAGCAATTAACAGAAAACTAAAATTGTCATTTTAGTTACCTCTTTAATTGTTAATTGAAGATATGAAATGAAGTTTTGCGAATGATAATTCATCTACATTTTTAGAATGAGTGAGGTAATGAAGTTGGGTCTCCCAGTGAATAAAATTTTTTATTATTTGACCTTTTTCTGACTATTGATTTTTATACCGTGTGCTTTCTGAAAGTCAACCAAATATACTTCTTCTATTAATCATCACAATGAATCAATATAAAACTCTATTAAAATGTTAATGTGCTTATTATAGCTGTAACTTTTTTGTCATAGGTTCATTGATATAAATTTATTGTTTCTTTGTAGCCTTTAAGTGTCAGCTGAGAATTTTGTCATTTATCTTGAATATATTATATATATATATATATATATATATATATATATATATATATATATATATATATATATATATTGATTGCTCAGTTAAAATCTTTTATATATTGATATTGTAAAATTTTTATTTATTAAAATTAAAGCCTATGGTATGATTTTATTTCTGTAAAGGGATTGATATTTGTATTTAATATACATATATTATGTAAATTTATAGATACAAAAAGTTGTAAAGATTGCGGTTTGATTTTGGAAGAATTAGAAGCAATAGATGATGATGCAAGTAGATTTGGAGTTGCATTTGTTAAAAATTCTGAAAAGTCTACAGCAAAAAAGTATAATGTCACAACATTCCCAGCTCTCATGTATTTCAGAAACCAGCAGCCAGCTATTTTTGATGGTGAGATGTTTATAACAAACTAGTGAAAGTAGTAACAATGTGATTATTAAATTTGAATATGGTTACCATTGTTAATTTACTCCATTATTATTATTATTATTTCATTTAGGGGACTTAAAAGATGAAGAAAAAGTGCTGGCATGGTTAACAGATTTAGATTCAATGGAACTACCGGACAAAATTGAAGAAGTTAATGCAAAAATTTTGGAAAATCTTATAGAGGAAAGTGATTACTTAGCAGTCTTAATTTGTAAGGATTATTTTATTTAAATATATTTGTTTTTGTTCTAATTTATAATTTAAATGTTATTTATTTTTTGTAATATTCAATATATTTGTATCAGTTGATAGTTATCATTTCTTATGAAAGCTGTAAATCATTTTAATTCTACTAATTTATAGGCATAATTCTAAAATATTACTTAATTTAGATATTGTAAGTAAATGACAGATTATACTTAATTTTTTTTTAAATGTTTTGAAAATATCCTTAATTCTATCTTTAAATTTCTGTGAGTACAATTTTATGAAATGTTTTAATTAACTACTGCATTTGTGGAAAATGTATATTTCCATTCCATATATTTAATTTAATCTTTTATTTTGCTCTCAAATTAGCATTAATTTTGGCAAGTGTGCATATATATTTAAATTAACTATTTGTGAAAGAAATAACGAAATTTAATAAATTACTTGAAAAAGTGAAAATAGTTGACAATTTCGCTCAATTAAAATTTGATTGTATATTATGTTAAAACAAAGTAAAAATAAATTAAATTTAAAATGAAACAGCAAAGTATTAAAAAGTATATTTCTTAATTCTATCATTTCTAATATTTTTCTTTTGTTTTCTAACAAAGTGTGAACTTTTAAATGAACTATTATTATTGCATATAATCAAAAGTTTGTGTAGGAGTGATGTAGATGTAAAATACATTGATTCCTTATCCTATTTTGATTTATATGTGTTTTTAAATGAAAAATATTTTCATTCATATTTTGATAAGATAACACTTTGTGAGGAGTTAATAATACCTTATATATTTACAATGAATAATTTTTAATATACACAGTTATTATTTATTTATAGTAGATCTTCTGTAACATAAAACTATTATTAAAAACTAGTTCAATTTTTAATGTTTTTATATTTTTTAGAATTATCTGTTGAGTTTATTTTATTTATTGTTGAAAAAATGTTGATGAATTTTCATTACATACATAAGTTAACGAAGAATTACTTACAAGATTTTCATTATAAAAATGTTTGTCTGTAAATATTGTGGATTTTTTCTCTTTGTTTTGAACAATTCATATATCTTGATCGGTTTTCTAGATCTATGTACTTACTTAATGCATAATTTTTAATTAGAAGAAGCATATTTTCATTGTTCTGAAATGATATATGTTTGGTATATTAAATTTTAGAAACAAATACATATCTTAACTTTTTTGCAAGTTCTTTTCATCAAGGAGATGAGATAGGGATCCATGATTCTTGTTCATAAACTGATAAGAAAAAGTAATGCAAGATAAATATTTATTGATTACTAATACACAGTTAATGCAAGCAAATAGCAATGATGATGTAAACAAACATATAATGGGAAATATTTTGCTAAATTTGTTGGGCAGTAAAGTTTGTTTGAGTGTGGGACATCTCCCATACTTCATAATTTTAAAAATATGCTATTAACTTGGAGAGTCGCAAGCTAATATACAGTAACATTTCAAGTCTTTTCACAAAGTTTATTACACAAGCCTTTCAATTTATTTGAATTTGACATCTGAAGTCTCAACTGATGCAGATTTTTCAATCGTTGAGGATCTATCCATTTCCTCAACTTTTAAAGGATAGTGTCTAATATGGTCTAATGAATTCACCATTCAAGATCTTTTATCTAGCAATATGAAGGTTTTTGTTGCTTCTTAAGTAAAGTTTGAATATTTTATCCATATGCCAGTTTTTTCGAACTATCATTTCCTGCAAGAACAGTTATCCTATTTTAAAAATAGTTGGAAATTTGTTTTTCAACTTATTCTTCAATTTACTCAAGTACTGAAACCTGTTCTTTTCACCCTTCACTCTGTATAAAAGACCTCCTAAATCTGTCACTGTCCATCTTTCAGCATCTTTTCCTCATTTCTCTGGTAAAGGCGTTGGTAAACTTCTGCTTTTGAAACTTCAAATATTTGGCAAATTTTACAACTTCTTAAAAACCTGTTGAATAAGAATACTTTGGTCATTTGAGGTTTTTGGTGTCTCCTCATTGAGTTAATCATATTGTCAAATATAAAATAATTTTCTTTGACATGTGGTTGTAGAATTTTTAAGGCAAAACTTTTCTTTCAGTATAACTTTAAATAATATATGTTCAGCTTGTTCTGTTTTTCCTGATAATCAGTTCTATTTGTACTATAGTAACATTCTAGCTTGTGGTTCTTGGCATCATCAGTAAAAAGTTTTATCCAAGCTATAGTTAAGATCAACTTCAAATGAGAAAGATAGCGATATCAAGATATTTTCATTTCCAGTGTTAGTTTCTGCTGACTTCTTTCTTGACTCACAATTTCTTCATTGGCTATAATCTGAAATTTTTGCCCTTTTCCATGGAGAGTTTCACCCATTCTAGTCCATCTAACAATGTAGTTCCAATTAGGTGTTTAATAGCTGTTCCTTGAGATGGTATATCTGCTGTATTGAATTTTCTGGATAAGTAATACCAATAATCAAGATAAAGTTTTGATTTCTTTTATTCTGTTAGCTATAATAGCTGCATAATATTCTTCTCTTTTAATCTAATTGAGTGCATTACAGTAATCAATCCACTGTTGATCGTGATTGCCTTTTATGGAGATATTCTCAGCTGTAATAAATTTGTTAGAAAAATAAACTTTGATTGTCTTTGGTTAAAAATACTAGCAGCATAAGCATATTTGCAGGCATTACCAAATTGTGAACTACAATGTTTCATTGAGGAACTTTGCTTCACCATCCAGCAAGGAAAAAAAAAACATTTTTTTATCAGTATAAATTGATTTTGATCTTTTGAATATTTCTTCATGATATCTTCAGGTAACCCCTTTTCCCACTGTATCTTCAGTTTCCAGCATCATTACTATTCAAAATTTATTTTAGATCTTCCATGTTGTTTCCTGTTTCAAAACTTCAAAATTATCTTATAAATTAGTATATGCCCTAAAACAGCAATGATTCGGTTGAGGAGATTCTAGACCAACAAATAAATGTATTTTCCCAAGCATTCATAATTCACCAGTTTTACAGCTTTGGAACTATTATAGGAATGCTGACTATTAGTATCAGAAAGAGTTCATACAAGGCATCCCTTGTTTTGTTTGTAATAATATTTCAGGGTTACTAGATTGAATTGTTAATATTTGATCTTTACTTTTGTTACAGTTTGAATTCATAACATTTTTGGTGTATGTATCCTAATTTTGTTTAAAGCATTAGGATTCGTAAATGTACAATGAAATTTATAACCAGCCAAACACTTTATTTTTCTGTAAGTCTTTTGATACAGCCTTTTAACTAACTTACATTTTTCACCTAAACTCATATTTTTAGCTTTATTGTAATCTATAGAATCATGCTTTTTTAAACAAACTTTTTCTGACTAATTTCACTTGTATTAAAAAACCCAGATAAAGTAGTAGTATTTTCAGTATTATTTGTCTCAAAATGTTTTATTTTTGTTTTCTTTTTATTATTAAATGGATTTTTAGTAATCGCTAATTTCTGTGCCCTTTTAATTTTTGATTTTGAAAATTACATGAATGTTGCTAATTTATTTTCCTTTTTTGTTCTTAAATTAAAGAGAAGTAATATGGTATTCAAATATTCTCAAAATGTTGTCAGGTCAATAACGTTCACATTAACAATATGACATTGCTGCATTTTATCAGAAGTAGCCCCAAATGTACTTAAAGATCTTAAATATGCCTCAATTTATCATAAAGTTGAGTTAAGTTACATTTATTGTGATTCAAAACCTAACTTAACATTTCCTGCGGTTATATTTTGATTAATAGTTTATCCCTTCCAAATTGGTTTTAAACAGTCTAACCAATGAATAACTCTTGGCAACAGGCAGAAAACTTTCCACACCACAGGATTACATGTGTATGACATTTCTGCTGTCTCTGAATAAGATAAGCAAATCTGCTATTCATTGATAAATCTAGATGTTTACATGAATCTTTCATAACAAATTCAAACCCTATTCTCCCTTATAAATATGGTGCAGAAACTTATTTCTGGACCATATTTAGGTAATTCTATCTTTTACTGCTTTTTTTTAAAACTTATATTTTCAATAAGTGAGAAAGATCAACTGTTGGTGTTAACTCTAAAGGTTAATACGCACCGCTTTTGAAGCCTCACTTGATCCTTCCTATTTCAAACTTGACTAATATGGTTGCTGAAGAAAGATCACTCTTAAGATTCAGAAAAAAACTGGATCAGTGATGGTGAACTAATGACCCATGTGTCACACACTGACCAAGCAAACTATTTAATGACCAATAATTGCTAACCAATCATTTGTTTGCTTACATGCATTTATTTAAATTTTCTAATTTTTATGGATAATTTATATTTTACTTGTATTTTTTGAAGTACTGTATTGACACAAAAGCAATTTAAATGCTATCAGTTTGATCATTACAGTTCTAAAACAACGCAAATAATGACAAATGCATTCATAGTATTTTAAATAAAGCAAAAGTGCTTACAAAATATCAAATAAAATGCAAAAGTTTACTCATATTTTGTTTGTTGAAAAAACTGAGCAAACAACATTATTTAAAACACTTTCTTCAGAACTTTTCTTTGAAACACTCCATTCTAATCTCATCTTGTCAATAGCCGAGCTGCCAGCCGAATGGTTAGCGCTCTTGCCTTCGGTTCAACAGTTCGTGGGTTCGAATCCCACCTTGGGCATGGATGTTTGTAGTGGTTCGGATTCCACTTTAAGCCGTAAGTCCCGGTCTAATTAGCCCTCGTGTGCAAAAAATGACCGTTGAGCGACAAACAAACCAAC
Organism: Latrodectus hesperus; assembly: GCA_037975125.1. Lineage (NCBI taxonomy): Eukaryota > Metazoa > Arthropoda > Arachnida > Araneae > Theridiidae > Latrodectus > Latrodectus hesperus. The sequence goes on along the minus strand of CM075855.1, from coordinate 20,942,886 downwards.
AAACCACTCATCTTGTCAATAGATGAAGAAGAAGCAGCATATTTTTTACAAAAGAAAAAAGACAATTCTTATCAAAGTAGTATTTTAAAAAAGTTTTTTGGCTCTAAAAAATAATATTACATCTGTTTCCAAGTTGCCCATTGCATTGCTCATCATGAAAAACCTCTTTCAGAAGGTCAATGCTTAAAAAAAAAAAAAAAATTAGTTTTTAGAATGTAGTTGTTACCCCAGTACAAACTAAATTCATGCATCCAGTGATTTTTTAAGTTCTTAGTTTAATACTGTTCTATATAATTTTACTTATCATCATATTTATCTTTTATTTAAAATACTTGCATTATTTTCTTTAAATTCATTTTTTTACTATGCCTTACTGGTGTACTGCTATCCAATTTTTGTATTTCTAATGCACTTAGAACTTTATCATTTTGCTGATCTGCACTGCTTTATTCAAATCTAATTATTAATACATTGTATTTAACTGTTATTAACTATATATGCATGCCAGTTCGTCAAAGGGGGTGTATCCCAGGTGTTTAAAAGCAGCAGGTTAGAAAAATCAAAAAAAGCGAGATATGTTCATACAACTACTTTGTCTGATAGTTTTGGTTAAAGTGTTATGTTGTGATATTTAAAGCATAATATAATATTTAATAAGTAAATGCTGCTATGTTACAGTTTATTTATTTTTGTTAGTAGTGACAATGAATTATTTAACTGAAATATTCTTATCTTATTTATCAAATTTTAAACTTAATTTATATTATATATTTATTTTTATTATGTTTGATATCAATAAACTAAGCTTGCTATTTTTATCTATTTATTATTGATAAACTATTAGTTTTATAATCTATTAGGTTCTATCTATAAAACAAAATACTTCATAGATATTTAAACCAATAGGTAGTGTTTCTTTTGCTTCATTAAACACTTAATAGTTATAGTTCTGCTTATAGTTATAACTCTAACAGAACTGTAATTGTTATTACTCTCTAATCAATTAGCCTAATTGTGGGTATTAATAACAGGACATTTACTCACAGATTATTAAACCTTATTATAGAGATCAACAGTAGTCTTTAATTTTTTGCTGATTTTAAAGAAAAAGACTTGATTATAAAGCATATACATGAGCTGCAATTTTATTAAAGATTGAGCAATATAATTTAAAAAATATTTTTTGCTATTACATTATGATTTGAACTATGCAGAAATGTATTTAGTTGCTTCAGATAAGAGTAATGATGTAAATGATTATGCACAATTGTGTGTATGTGTGTGGCAGTTTCTGCTTGGTATAAGTCTGGGAATATAATGAAAGAATAGTTTATAAAACTAATAATATATTGAAAGGGAAGAGTACTGGCCCTGATATGCTTAAAGGATTTGATATTGTATTTAAAGAGATGTATATTGACCTTCAGAAAATAGCATCTGTAAAAACAGGCTGTAAATCTAGTATGGTAGGATAAAAAATTTAATTTATTCAGTATCTTAAGCAAAATATGTTCTCTGATTGAATGTCATTGTATAATACATCAACAAGTTTTATGTGTGAAGCATGGCTTAAAACATTTTCCATTTAATATCAGTTGTAATAAATATAATCAACTTTTTAAGTGTAAGAACTCTTAATAAATAACAATTTGCACAATTTTTAGAGGAAATTAAATGGCAATATTCATGGATTTTGACATACAGCAATATGTGATGGCTTAGTTTTGGTCACATCCTTAATCACTTTGTAATATTATTAGAAAAAACTAAGCTCTTTTTAATTGAAAAGGATAATAATTTTGATGAATTATCCAATATACATTGGTTAAATGAATTAATGATTTTATCCAACCTCATTCAGCCTTTTAATGAACTGAATATAAAACTTCAAGAACATGGAATAAATGTTTCAACAATGTTTGAAAATATTAAAATACTAATGACAAAACGCAATGTCTATACTAAAGATTTAGAAAAGGAAAAAATCATGAAATAAATTTTCTGCAATATTAAAAACATTTTCAAAGGAATATTTTTGCAATTTTGCTTGATATTCAAGTCAATACAATTGAAAATTTAATAATTATACATGAAATAAAACAAGCTTTTGGGAGAGATTCAATCAAAGTTTGGAAAATACTTTTAATTTTATTTTATATCCATACAGAATTTGAAACAATGGAGTTAACCAAATTTATCAATAATCAATCTATAGGTATCAATAATTTAGAATGGAATTAATTGAATTTTGAAGCACCATAGCGTGGTTAACAAAATTTGAAGACTTGATTTCTGAAGTAAAAGGAAAACTATGAAAGTTGTACAGATTATATTGATCTCGCAGTGAAAATTAAAAATATTATGTTAAAAGTATAGGATTCTTTACCAAATAGTTTTATATCAATGAAAATATTAGTTAATACTCTTTTAATGTTGTCTGGGTGCACATATCCGTGTGAAAAATTTGTTTTCTTTAATGAACTTTGTTAAATGGAAAAATACTTTACAGGGAGTTAACAGTGAAATGCATTAAGTTAATGAATATGAAATATAAACCTAATATTAAAAAACTATCTGAAAATAAAAAGCAACAGATTTCTCATTAAATATTTTATAATCAATTTTATTATATATATTAATAATTATTTATTAATAAATGATAATATAATTAATAAATGATATTGCATAATATATATTATATGTAATTTTTATTACTCCTTGTTCATTCAAACACTTATTGCCATTTGTACCAACATTTAAGAATTTTTAACCCCTCTTAAAATTTTCGAATTATCAAAAATCACCCACATTTACTTGTTAAGTTAACTGAATTTTAAAGATATTTAGTTTTAAAAATACTCAGTTAAAATTTTTTTATACTTAACTCTGATGCATATGCTCATTAATGACCTACCAAATAAAACTAAAAATAATATCAACAAAATTAACCAATCTCTCAAAAAGATTCGTCATCCAGGAGTAATATATGTGACTGTTGTGAAATGAGCATCACCTAAATTGATCCTAATGTGCTTCCTCTTACTAGATTACTTCAAACTTCTGAAAAGTCAAAATCTTACAAATCCTCCACATATAAGAAAGTTCTCTCATCCAAGTGGAATTTTACAAAGGCTTTGAAAAAAAAAATCAAATAACAACATAAAAAAGCCTTCCTTTTTTACTAGAGGTTCTTTTGATTTCTAGAGTCGGACACAATCATCCTTTAACCCTCATGTTAGGAGTCAATGGTCATCTTTTCATCCTGCTCTGGAGAAGGAGCTTTCCAACTAAAATAATAACTTCCTTTGTTTCTTGGAACTTCCATGGTTTGCGTTTTCATGTTAACAATATTAAATCTATTTCTATTTATAACCCCATATGTTTGATGCTTCAGGAAACCTTTCTGAATTCTGCTAATAACATCACGATGTGTGGGTTTTATTGCTTAGACTATTATCTTTAGGAAAGACTAGTAATGATTGTGTAGTGTTTGGAAATGTTAGCATAATTCCATCATATGATTTGCCCAGCACTACCCATCCACTTAATACTATTCTACAGGCTGTAGCTGAGAGAGTGCACACCTCGTGCCTGATTACAGCCTCTTATTTGTTATTTATTTACCACAACATGATATCCACCAAGAGGAACATGATTCTTTAATCGACCAGCTGTGCACACTATTTTTATTACTCTGTGACTTAAATGGTCATAATTCTGTGGGGAAAATGATGATACAAATTCTTGTGGTTATCAGAACAGTTTAACAGTGATAACTGTTTCTGAAACAGAGGAAAAAACCTGGAATGTTTCATTCACTTAATCTGCCCATTTGTTTTCCATTATTACTTTTAATGTTAAATTTTTCTATAAAAAATGATTTGCATAATAGTGATAATTTTCCTCTAATCTCCTGGGCTGAAAATACGAGTTGTAGTAATGTACTATTAGTAATTTTATTCTATTTTTAAATAATTTTTAATGTAGCTTGGGTTTGGAAAAAATATTAAGAAGAAAGACTATAATGTAAAATAATTCTTTACAAGTGAAATTTCTTCAATCTTTACAAGTTTACATGAATACATAACAAATGTGATGAAAAGAAACATAACAAGAAGGTAATAACAAAACATGTGCGGTCAGAGGTAAAGCTTATAGAAAGTTTATTGGAGGTTGTGACAATAAGATTACTTTTACAAAATAAAAAGTCTCTGATTCACTTCAATTATTGTTAAACAACAGTAGATAGATATTGCACTTAGATATGCAAGTTTTTCTACATGTAGACTTGCGAATTTTCCAGGTTTTCATACCATGACGCATGAATATGGTTATCTAGATAAATTTCTTCTGGTAGCAGTTAGTAATTTTTTTAAAAATAAGACCAGAAACAGATGTATATGAGAGAGTTTCGTTTATTGTACATATAACATTCTTCAAAATGTTCTTTTTCTAATTGGAACCAAAAATAATTATATTAATTTTTCATCCTCTTATTATATGCTTTGTAATCATTTTGCATGATTGCATTTATTAAGATAATTTAATTTTTAAACTTTAAATAAATTATTTTATAATTAGTAGAATATATTTTTTGAGATAAAAATTTGCATATTTTTTTATATGGCTTACAGTTGAATAGCGAAAGATTTTTTAATTCCAATCATTCTTAAATGTTCATTTTGTTAGTTGTAGAAACTTTTTATCATTGCATCTGAGAGTTTAGTTACAGGATGTCTCAACGATTTTTCCATAAATTAATTTTATTTTATTAATATTGCTCATATTTCTATTTTGGCTTTTAAAAAAAATACCTTTTACTTTTTAGGCATTTTTGAGCAAAGAAGCTTCTAAAAAATTTTAGTACATGATAAACAAATGTAACTCATAGGAAACAGATTTTATTTTCTGTCACTTGTTTACCATAGTTGTCCATTCTATTACATTTCAGTGTAATTAGAGCTCACTTTTTTCTCTGAATAAAAATTTTGGATGTTTTCTTGTATATATTGAAATAGTTTGAGGTGATGGAAAAACAATTTTAACACATATACAAAGGGGATTAATCAAAATACCTTACACACACATATATAAAATTATGTATTTAATTACTAGAATATTTTTTTTAATTCTTTGGTATAAGAATTATTGCTTTGCAATTGTTGAAATGAGAATAAGTGCTTAAAATTTGTCAACAATAAGTGATATATTGCACACACACGCACAGCTATAAGGAAAACAAAAAGACAATTTCAAAGTCATGTATTTTTCTATTTAAGTCTAATGAAATTGAAAACTGCTTGTTTATTATGAGGCCATGATGGCCTGGTTGGTTAGGGCATTGTCCTCATTATCAGAAGGTAGTGAGTTTGAATCCCAGCTTAACGGAAGATCCGTCATGTTTGCTAAAGTCAGCTGGGGCATGTTAAAATTGGGCATAGTCGCAATGTCCTCCTAGTGACATGATACCTCTGACAGTTGCCATCCAAGTGTTGGTGTCTTCTGCTTGATCCTTACTTCAAAATCACCCCACGAATTGGCTTCTGTCTAACTGGTAGAGCCCAACTCAGGGTTATGTACAGGGAAGCATGCTGGTGCAACAACTACTTGCTTAATATTACATTATTAATTAATATACCACAGTTTTTAACAACAAAATAAATTAAAATTTATTATGTGTTTTGCATTTTTAGTATGAAATACACATGACATAAATTCTTATGATTTCAATAAATGTAAGTTTTTTTGCATCTTGTGTTTGAAATCATTTTTTTATTTTTTGATGAATTATTTTTCAATGAAGTGATTATTTTATATGAATTAAAGTTGTATGTAATTTTTTAAAAGCTGTCTCTGATATAAAAGAAGTTTAGTTTTTGAAATATTATATTTTGTATACATACACAAATTGAACATACATTAATTTTTATAAAAGTGCTTGTAAATTTATTTCTAGAATAATGAATACTTTTTTTAATGTTCTACCATTCATTATCTATGCAGATAAAGATGACTGTGAAGAATGTGATGCAATCCTTCAAGAACTTGAGAATATAGATGACGAGGCAGATGGGAAAAACATTGGCTTTGTAAAAATTGCTGATGAAAATTTAGCACTTGAATATGGGCTAGATTCATTACCTGCTTTAATATATTACCGGAAAAAAATTCCTCTTCTCTATGATGGTGAGCAAAATATTGTTTTGATATATTTGCAGTTTTTGTGTAAATGTTGCTGTTCTAAATGTAAATGTATAGAATTTTAGCACTTTTATGTTGAAAATATAGATTTTAATAAGATTAATTTGTTTGGGAGTTAGGTAATACATATCAAAGCTATTTTTAATATTTCTGAAAGTCTAATATTTAATCATATTTTTAGTCATTTTGTATAAGACCAGTAAGTGGTTTTGTTAGTCCTTATATAATTAAGTACTTAGATTTATTTTAATTGTTTACTACTTTAGTATAGTTTTAAGAAAACCAACTTTTCAACTTAACATGTTCAAAACTAATTTGACTATAATTCTTTTCTAAATGGAAATTTTATTTTGATATTACAATGCATTAAAGAATGTGCTCATTAACTTACCAATAATTTTTAAAGAAATGCTGCTGCTTTCATGTTCTTGAAATCTGAATTTGTAATATTGTGTCGCTTACATGCTCTTATTAAGTAAAAATGTTCTCCTATGGCTTGCAAAAGGTCTTGGATGTGTGGAAATAGATACAATATAACATTAATAATTTCAGGATTCAAAATGCTGAAATTATATTCCTAAATAAAACTTTGTTTATCAAAATTATGTATTGGATGATTCGTCAAACTTATCCTATTTAGATCAGGTTTTTAAAAAAAACTTTAATCCTGTATTGTGTGAAAAATCAGATTTTTATAATTTCACAAAACATAGTAATTTGTAGTTTTCATTAGCAAAGCAAAATTTTCTTTTAATGTAATACTTTTTTGTTCGATAATTTTTAGAAATATTTTTATGTATATGAATTGCTTATGTAATTAAATATAAATGATGAACATAAGAATATTTTCAGTTTCTTTTTCTCAGCTATAACTTACCCTTGAATTACTTTTTCATTTAAAAGTTTTTTTTAAAATTGATTTACCATATATCACAAGAGATATCAATATTTTTCTGATATTAAGTTAAAAAAAATTATAGTCTAATTTGTAACTATTTATTAAATTTAAATAAAGAATTTCTATTCATAATAATAATGATTTATTTGTCATTTTAGAAAAAGTACATTAATTTATTAGTTAGTTGTATAGTTAATTTTTTATAATATTATGTGATAGAAAATACATGTAATTAAAATTAATGTTATTGCACCAGCATGCTTCCGTGTACCTTGCCCTGAGTTGGGCTCTGCAAATTAGATAGAAGCAACTGGATTGAAGCCTATGCAATTTATAAGCAGAGCCCTAGCAGAAGACTCCTCAATATTTTGCCTGCACCTTTAGAGGTATCATTTCAGATGGAAGATATTGCAACCATGACATTTTACATGCACCAGCCGCTATTAGCGAACATGACAGATCATTGGTTGGGTCTGCATTCAAACTCACTACCTTTCGATAATTTGAATAATTTTTCTAACCAGCTCGGCTACTGAACCCTATTGGAATTAATACAAAGATTTTTTTAAAAAATGATAATTGAAATTATCATTTTATTTAGAGTTTATTAGGAATTTAACTGTACTTATTTATGAAATCTTATTGTCTAATTCTCCATTATATTTTTTGAGAAAAATAATTTATTTTCTTAATTTAAAGGAATAAAAGCATTTAACATAATAGTTATGAAAAAAAGTACAAAAATAGGTTTCCTTTCTAAATATTATATATAATATGAAATATACTTTATATCAATCTTAAAAATTACTGAAAGCAAATGAATAGGAAAACATATTGAAAATGAAACCTGACATTTCTTTCTTTAAAAAGTCTTATTTGTGTTTAGTCATAGAAATATTGGTTTACTAAAAATTGTTCTTTTTCAAAAAGTAACTTACACATTTTACTTCCATACCACATTTTGCATAAGGGCTTATGACAACATTGAAATTACTTAGTAATGTATTAGCTCTCCATCATTAATGATATTATTTCATTTTTCTATTCTTTGTGTGATACAGCATGGTACTTTTTTAATTTCTGAATGAAAAATCACTGATATTTCATGAAAAATGTCACAATTTTCAGTATGTACTGAGATGACACTGAAATAATATATTATTTTATGATATGATAATTTATTGTAAGTTTTCAGCATAAATACTTTTTTTAACAACTACAAATTTTATGTTTTGTAAAATATAAATATGCCTAAACTTTGTATTTTCTAACAGGAGACCTTTTGAATGAAGAAGCAGTGTTGAACTGGTTATTTGAGTTTCAAGATTTAGGAGATGAAAATGAAGTTATTGAAGATGTCGATGCAAATGATTTGTTACAATTAATTGAGGAATCACAGTTCTTAGCAGTATTATTTTGTATGCATTTGCAGAAATAAAATTTAATTTAGACCAAAATTTGGAGAATGTCAACATTCACTGCTAAATGCCAACTTTCACATTTGCTTAGTGTATGTCAGAAATATTTATCATATTTCTGACTAATCTGCAAATATCCTTATCTCTGACTTACACTGGCGATTCATGCACTAATAGGGAATGTTGAATATATCAGATATCTGCATTTTGTTCTCTGTATTTCAGGAATGATAAAACTTCACAAGGGCGATGTAACTTTTGGTCTTACTGAGAGGAGTAACCAATTGTGGTCAGGAGAGTGGTTCATCATTCTATAGAAACATTTTCAGTTGTAGGATATGTATGTCAACACGTTTTGACCATCTCTAATCCAAAGGTGTGCTGCACTTAGTTTTTGCAAATGTCACTACAGAAAATATTTTAGAGTAGCTTCTTATAGAAAATTAAAGGAATTGTCTTCTCATTTACTCATAATTAATGCATTTTACTTTTCAAATGAAAGTCCACAATTCACTGTAGTATCCATTCAGTATAAATTTGTATATCAGATAAAAACAAAATTTAAGAAAACATTGCACATACCACCAAACTTTACATTTACATGAAATTGACAATGTTATAGAGTATTACAAATGCACACCACATAACTTCAGTTGCAACAGAACTAAAAGTTTGGCTACAAACTATCCACTCTCTGTTGACCTTGAGTTCTCTTTTTGATGTCCACATATATCTGTGTTGAAATACACCGGTGATGATCAAGAATCAATCCTCCTTGAAAAATATAATAAAATATTCCGTCTTTCACCAATTTATTTGTTATGTGTTGGCATTCATTGGTGAATACTGACATTCTCCAATTTGTGGCATTGATAGTAACATATTAGTTTACATTAGTTATAATTATTACTTTTTTCTTTCAATTTCTAGACAATATAGAAAACCAAAAGTCACAAAAGGTTCTGGAACAGCTGGAAAACATTGACGATGATTGTGAGCAGCATGGAATACCATTCGTAAAAATTGATGATGAGAGAGTGGCAGTTGAATATGGCATAGATGACTTACCAGCATTAGTTTATTTTGAAAATAAAATTCCCAATTTTTATCAAGGCAAAGAAACATGCAAATTTCTATTAATCAAAAATATTTTCTAATGTTTATTTTAAAAGTTTTTTAGATTTTATTTTTATTTTAAGGGGATCTTAGTAAAGAGAAAGATGTGTTAGACTTCCTTGTAAAACAAACAAAGGTGGAGGAAATTGAAGATGTCACTGGCAAAGTGCTGCAGAATATGATAAAGAAAATGCATGAACTGGTAGTTCTCTTTTGTAAGTGTTTTCACATTTATAAAAGATTTTGAAACTGACTGTTATTTTAGAGGTAATTAATGAATTTTAAATGTCATTTAAAATTCTTAGAATTAATAATTCACTTTATAGTATTTCAAAAAAAAATTGTGATAAATAATATGTCAATATATTTTACTTACATAAAAGTTTAAAAATAAAAATACTTTTTTAAAAGAAAAAAGTTTTTAAAACTTTCTAAAAAATGTGAATTAGTTTTTAACTTAAAACTATATATTTATCAGATAAAGTAATTCTCTAAAAAGTAAGTTTAACTATTTTTTTGAAATGCTTTTAAATCTGATGTTATTGTACTATGGGTGTATTTGAAAATATAATCTGTTGTTATTTTATTGTAAATAAATCAGTGACTATAATTTTTATTGATATATATTTTCTTCTTTCATAATAACTTGATGGGATTCTGAATAATTACATAAGTATTTGAATAAGGATGTTATTATTTGTTTGAGATAAAGTGTTGATTATTTATTCAATTATTTTGCAATATCTATTTACTTAATTTCTTTGAAATAATTTTTAGATGTAAATATTTTTGCAGCTAATATAACAGAATGAAGATAAATATTTTTTTACAATAAAATTTCCAATAATCAAGTGAATTTTTAAATGAGATATTTCTCTTATGTATGCTCGTTTTTGTTTATTTTAGTTATTTTTCAAGTAATTCAAATCCTTTGTTTCTCAAATTTTGAAAATTATTGCCTATTTATATAGTTATTTAATGATTAAATAAATATTGTCAATTTTATATACTACCTGCATTTATAAAGAGTTCGAAACATTATATTCTAGATCTTAACTGTGACATCGAATGTTTTTTTTTCTATGTCAGGAAGTGGCCGCATCGGCCGTTTTCCTTCTAGCAGCCCAATACAAAGTAGCTTTCATATGATAGTTGTCAAGCATAAGAGAATTAACGTTGTCCAGATATGGGCAAACGGTCAAATGATTAAAATTCATTATCTCTCCTGTAAAACAGAAGGGGCAGTCAGGGAAGTTAAAATACCAATACAACAAAGATGATCTCGAAGGTAGTCAAGTCCACTCTGAATTCTAAAATTTGCACTAAAAATTTGTCGTGGGAGGTCCATAGGAATACGAGTGTGTATCAGCTTAGACCACACTTTTTCTGTAGCTTCTGCTTTCTGGCATTTTTTTACAAAGGCATTTGTTGTTTTGGTAATTTTGAATGAAATTTGGTTGTATGAGAGAGACAAAGAGAGCTGCGGGAGCAAGCATCCCTGTTTTGCCAGTCGATCCATTCTCTCATTGCCAGGTATATTGCAATGGCTGGGAATTCACTGAAAAAAAGGAATCCATCCATCATTAATAAGTTTGTCTATTTGTATTTTTTTTGTTCTTCACGTTTTGATTGACAACCCTGAAAGGAGCATAGTGAGAGGATGACTGCCTGCGAGTCGACAAGGAAGACTGCATGATTGAGAGAAGTATTACAGGTCAAAAGCTGGAAAGTAGCCTGTTTCATTGCCTCGATCTCTGTCTCGAAATTTGTGGCAATCATACCAACAGGGCATGAGCCCTCAAATAAATTTTCACAGTACCAATCTGCACCAGAGGTACAGTACTCCTGGGAGGAGTCATCAGTAAATATATGGAGCCATTTATTTCTTGGAAATCTATTCGCAATAGTTTCAAGAGCATAGGTTCGAAGAGATTCAGTGACAGTGTCATTATGGATGTTAGTTATATTTGTATTTATTAAAATATTTTCTTATTAGAAAAGTCAAAGATTATGGTTTTAAAAACATTTTTTTGTTAAAAAATTGGTTTTCATATATTTCAAATTAATAGTGCTAATAATTTTGCTTTCTTTGATAATAATGAGAAGAAATGGTTATCCTAACAATAAGTAATTATCAGATTTAGTTAGCATAGTTGATATTTCATACCATATTACATAATTTCATCCTGCTATTCATCCTTACTGAAGCTGTGGTTTGATTAATTTCATAAATTAGTGAATTTTTAACTTTTTCCGGAATGAATCTTAAATACAAATGAATTTGAAGAATTATTACTTTTCAGTTTAATCAATTTATTCATAATTTAAAAATATTATTAAACTATTACAGATGATAATGATGATGAAACAAGCCATCAGATGCTGGCCCAACTTGAAAATATTGATGATGATTTCATACCTTTTGTGAAATTGGATGATCCGAAACTTGCTATGGCTTATGGAATTACTGAGTTTCCCACTTTGGTATACTTTAAAAATCAAGTTCCAAATTTCTATTCAGAAGAGAAAGGAGGTATTTCAATGAATTCTAAAATTATTTGAATTTAGCTTTAGAAAAAAAATGTTAATTTGTTTTTTCATAAAAGCAGTAAAACAAACTAATAATATTTGGATTTTTGTTAATTTGTATTATATTTGTCAATTTGTCAATGAAAAATTTGTTAATATATATTAATTTGTATTATATTTGTTAATTTGCATAATATTAACTCTGCATTGGATATTCTTTCCGTAATTAAAACAAAAAAGAATAAAACCTTTATATAAAATACATGTAATGTTATGAATGCATATTAAATTCTTAATTACAAATAATTATCTGTGAATGAACTATTTCTCATATTTTTAAGTTTTAAAATTGAAATTATGTAGGAATAATTAATTTTAAAAATATCTATTGAAAGCAAATATATTTCTTTTAAGTCTACACATTACTTTAAAAACATTATTTTCCCAAATTTCCATTTAAATCATTAATTAAAAACTTGGTAGTTTACATACTTCTTGAGAAAATTATATTTAATGTTTTTTTATTAAAAAATATAATTAGATGTGATATTTGAAAAATGAATTTTATTAGTTAATTAAAAAGTATGCTCCAGTTACCGTTATTTTATACATATATTTTATGTGATCTCAATTATGACTTAACACATGATTTTTTTTTTTACTGTGTGATCTAGTTATACTTTTAAATGTTCGATTGTGATCATATATTAAATTTGACTATGTAACAAAACTCTCAAGAAAATTCAGATTCCTTTTATATAATATGTTAGGAAGTCATCTTTATTTTTCTCAGATACCATACAACAGATCATTTCTAATTAGTTACATTATTTAAGATAAGTAAATAAAAAAATTTCTTAATTGTATGATTTAAATATAGATAAATCTGGAATGAACTTGTGGAATTTCTGTAAGAGTTCATTCAGGCGTTGGAGAGCAAAGCACAAAAGTCAAAGCATCTTCTTCTAGAACACTATTTATAAAAAGAAAAAAATTAGACTAATTCAATAAGTGTATGATTTTTACGATTGCCCATATTTCAGGAAAAAATGAGCAAACTAAAAATGAGTAAAAAAATATAAAACTCTTTGTATTATTAACTTTACCTTATTAAAATTAAATTGAAAAGAATGACTTTTATTAACCCGATCATTTTATTTATTCTGGTGTAAGTGTTAAAATATAAACATTAGTAAATTTCCTTTTTAAAAGTTGCGCAATTATTTAGTAATTTTAATTTTCCACTGGAAATAACAAGTAAATAATTCTTGTAATCACATATATCTAAGGATATTTTTATAGCTATGCAGTGTTAGAAATATATCATGATTTTTCTTGAATGTTTATTGGTGTCAAATATAAAAGTCCTTGTTTGTTGCTAAGCTTACTATTGTGTTACTGAAAGATTTAAAAAAATACTTATGTAATAAGAAAGATAAGAGAATATAATATGAATAAAAAAATTGCAAATAAAAACTTAAGTACCAAACAACAAAATGAAAATGAATAATGTTTTACTCATTTAAATATTGTTAACTGTCAAAAATGTAATTAGAATCATATCTACTTTTAAATTTTATAAATACTTTTAAATTATCATAAATACTTTTAAATTTTATTACTTAAAACTTATTTTTGTATATTTGAGTTATTTATTCTTAATTATAATGAAATTTTTCTTTTCACCTTAATTATGTGTAAACTACTCAAATTATTATACTATTAATCTTAATGTTATAATAATTTTATTTTTAGATATTGAAAATATTGAAGAATCTGTTTTGACATTCTTAAAAGAGCTGCAGTCATCTGATGATATAAAACTTGTATCTGATAAAGTCTTTGACCTTATGATTGAAAAATGTGAATTCCTTGCTGTTTTACTTTGTAAGTAATTTAACAATCGCTATATTTTTGTAGGTATTTCAATTTAATTTAAATGTGTAATCCCAAAAATTCTTTTTATGGTAACTGTTTTCAGCATTTTGCACTATTTTTAATTTTAAATGATTAGAATATGCAATTTATAAATCAATTTTAAAATTTCCATCTGTAAAGAAATTTAAAAACTTCCTTATTAAGTATTCTATAAAGATTGAAATGTAATTTTTTGTATAACACAAGTTTGCTAACAATGGATAAAACATTTTTCCATCTTGTTATTTTTTTCTTAATAATTATGGCCATATTATATCACAAGAAAATTTTCTAATACTTGATCAATTTAAGTGTTGAAGTTTTATGCTTTATTGTAGAGAGTAACTGAAAATCTAGTTTTCATTTGATATTTCCTTCTGAAACTTAATTTAATACATCAATCTATTTTGGAACACACAGTTAACTTAAATGAATGTCTCATATTATTCAATCCATTCTGCATATTTCATTTTATCCACATATCTAGAATAGGTCCAAACATAAAGAATAAGTAATAAATTATATTTTGTCCAGTTAAATTTATGTAGGTCATTGTGAACTATTATCTATTTAAAAATTAATAACATTTATGTCTTCAGATAAAAGTGATAAATAAAATTTATTTATATTATGTAATATGTTACTTATTGTATAATTAATAATAAAATTTCAAAAGCACTTATTTCTTAGCTGAGTTTTAACTTAATTATGGGTGAAGTTAATTTGTCCGTTTTATGATTATTAATTTTTTCTTAATCATTATGTGAACATGATTTCATTATTTTATCTGTAAAAATTATAAAAGTAATAATTTTTCAAAACTGCCAGAAAATATCAAAATTCATTTAAAAGTAAATTCATTATATGAAAATTTGATTTTTTTAAATATTTATGTTATTTGAAACAAATTGTTAAAATATTACATTTTCTTTTCATTTATTTAATTAACTCTTTGTTTTACTTCAAATGAAATGTTTTTCTAAAACATTATAGACAATAATATTGTGATAAGTATATTTTTTTTGCTTACAAATTAATTATTTTTTATTTTGTTAAGAGCCATGCAAATTCATATTGTATCTTTATATTAAATACTTAGTTTATGAAATTTTATAGAATATATGCATATATAACACTGTATGTTGTATAATTTTTTTAGTTGAATAAATATCAAATAACTTACAATGTTTGAAAGATTATATGCCTGTAATATTTAAAATATTCAAGCATCAATTTGCTGTTTTCCATTTTTAATTTGAGGAAAATTCAATTTTTTTAGACAACAAAGGAGACTCTTCTGCACAGAAGATTTTAGGGGAACTGGAACATATTCATGATAAGACAGATGAGGCTGGCATTCCACTTGTCAGAAGTGAAAGCAAGGCTATTGCTGATACCTACGGCATAGAAGATTTACCAGCATTAGTATATTTTGAAAGTGGAATTCCCAATATTTATTCGGGTAATTATTTGCCATATGTTTTATTTTTATCACTATCATTATTATTAGACTTGTTTAGTAAATTTAACATGTATATGTTTTTAGGTGAACTCTTAAATGAGGATGAAGTTTTGAAATGGTTACAAGAGCAGCAGAGAATCGATGAAATCGAGGATATTACTCCAAAAGTTTTAGAACAAATGATTGCAAAATCAGAACACTTGGCTGTCCTCTTTTGTTAGTTTGTCTTATTTAATTTATTATATTTGAAAGTTCAGAATTATATCTGAATTGTTTCTTATGTTATTTGATTTAATACAATTGATTGATATTTCATAAAATTTTTAACAATCCATTTTCAAAAAAGACTTCTTTAATTAATCAAATAATATTACTGAAAATTAAAATAAATTATTATGTAAATGCTTTTGCTGATAAATATAATTAGTATTTTTACTCATAACCTAATTAAAATTTATTCAATCAAACTGAATTTAAATTATTGTTGTTAATGGTATAATGCAAACAAACCAAATGAGTAGATTGCCACAAAATTTTATATGTAGTCTATGCATGAGATGCATTCACAGAATTTCACAACAAATTTTATTTATCATATTTTTCTGTATATAATCTACAGCAGTGGATTATCCACAAGGCTTATTTTTGGAGTAAAAGATAAAAGCGTCGCATAATCCACGGTGGCTTATAATCCAAAATAATTTTTTTAATGTTACTACAAGTGGCAGCTGTTATGTCTGTAAAATTTCACACTTGGTGAAAGTTTTGCATGTGAAAGCATAACGGAATTCAATCTTCATTTTAAAATTACTTGTGTTATTGATCAGATTCTTTAAGATATTCCCATAACCAAAAATCAAACAGTAAAATCTTCTGAATGCAATCATAATATAAAATTTTAAGATTTTTGCTTACTTATCAAGTGCTGGAATAAAAGTTCTTTCAATGATTATGACAATTCTAGAGTCACACCATTGTATTAGAAAACTGTCGATATTTGGCCTTGCCTCAATGGTAGCATGATTAAGATTTGCATATGAAATCTATTTTGTATTATGATTGTCCTAGCAAAACATGTGCCAAGACCATTTATTATTATTTTCGAAAAAAAAAAGGATGAATGTTGCTATGGACTGGGGCTGCAAATAATTAACTTTGAAGAATTCCAGATCCTGTTTTCCTTGACCTAAATGCAACAATTCTGTGTTTTTACTGCTTCATTCAGGTAGAAATAAGCCTTATTGATTCTCAGGATATTCCACATCCAGAAATCAAAAGTTATCCTATTGAGAAAATGAATTGCAAATGTGAGCCATATAATTTGATGCGTTATGTAATTTTTTAGTAAGATTGATTTTAAATGAAAGGATGTATTTTTAAAGTTCCTTTCAAACTATTCTCTATGGAAACTTATCTTTTGAGATAACATTGATGTGCTTCAACTCTGGAACTAGGATTGCGCTTAGTATTTATGATTGCAACAAGAAATATTTAGACTTTCTCAGCAATCATTGATGTGATTTTAATTATATTGAACTCTTTTAATTTTTCAATCTTTTCAAATCATAGCTTTGATACCGTTATGAGACATTCCACCAGATGATGTACACTTTAGGCATTAAAATTCAGAATTGCATTTATATATTATTTATTAAATAAAAAAATTATCTGTTCATAATTTTTGTAAATAATTTTTAAATTTAAAAATATATTATTTTTAAAAATTAGAACAATCATATTATTTTTTTTAATCATATGCTTCCTCTTGATTGTAGTGTCACCATTGCATACTTTGATATCATACCAATCTGTGCATTCTATATCACATTTAATTTAACCAGTATTATATTCATAATTTATTGTTTAATCCACTGATCGCATGCTATTTACAATAAACAAATCAACAAACATATCAGTAGACACTGTTAAGATCAACTAACCATACACAGGACTACAATTTAATACCTGAAAAAATTATATGACTTACAAGAAAATGACTGCCTAGTTTGATATTCTTTTCAAGTCTCAGATATTGCTCTTATAACTAGATTTCACATGTGTTTAGTCACTCAGTTTTAGATTAAAATGAGATGTTGTTTGGTTGTAGTTTGTAGGTATTTCAAAACCATTGCCTTGTTCTATTTTAACCATATAATTTCATGCTTTTCAATTATTCATAAGCTGATGAAAATCTACGTTTTAGATTCCATTTGTATTAAAGTGTCCAGCAGATTCAAGTTAGAATGTTTGTGATTTATAACAAATACACGATGCTTATATAGAGTCATTAAATGTGTCTTTGTGTCTTACCATCAGATTATGTATTTTAAATTCAATATTTTCCTTTCTTAAATATTCTGAAAATTTTTTTAATTCAGACTGAAATAAGAATAAATCTTTTTAAAGTTATGGAATGAAATATGTTACATTTGTAATACCCACAAATTTCATAAATTCTTTCAAGCATAGTTAAAAATAAAAGTAAATTGATAATTGTGATAATTTATTATGTTATAAAATAATGTCATCTTTAACTTAGTTTCTATTTTCAGAAACTATGGTTAATTTTTAACTGTGATAAAACAGTCTGAAATAGGATAAAAAATAATTGTAATTAAATTAGATTATTTCTTTAACAAAATTAATGTTTTCTATTTCAAATTTATAGCAATGCCAATAACAAAAGCGAAATTGCATTGTTTTTTGAAATTTAAAAATATACTTTCAGTTCAATGCTCTTTGATAGAATATAAGAATATTTTATTGCTTTGCACACACTGTACAAAATAGCTAGTTCAAAATAAGTGTAAAAATTATGTATCTAAAAAAAGGGTTAAATTTATTGAATAATTCTAACCTTATTTTAAAGGAATCTATAATATAAGAATATTCCAAACATAATTATAATTTTGAAACTAATTTTGCTTTGATATTAATTATATATATTAATATAATTATTCAAAATATATATATATATATATATATATATATATATATATATATATATATATATATATATATATATATATATATATATATATATATATATTGCAAATTAAGAAAACGAATTTATTAAACATAGAAGTAATTTCTATTTTTTAAAACTATTTTTAGGAAATATGTGTTATGGTTATTCTCATCTTTGTAATATATTGAACATTTAGAAAACTATATACATTTTTAGTGCCATTAAAATAAAATTATGTTTCACCATTATAGCTAATTTTTATTTTTCACTTGTAATTAATTTTCTGGATGAAAACGCTCATTTTTGAGTTAATGAATTAATAGGTAATTAAATTTCAGGAAAAATATTTGTTTCAAAAACTTTGTATGAAATATATTTAAGAGAAGAATCATACAGAAAATATTGAAACTTTAAAAAGTAAAATATTCTGTTTCATTACATTTTTAACCGTTTATCATAAATAACTAAATTCTAGAAACTAAAACTTAAAAATAAGCTTGATTAATTTCAAATAAGGCTTTATGAGCTCTTAATGAATTTCCAGCAAAAGTTTAAACATATTTTGCTGGTTTTCCTTCAGAAAATGACAAGAAATATTGAGTTAATGTTGCTTGCTAGAGTGAAAATAGATCTTTTGTCCATCTCTGAATTAAGTTTCTTACAAATATGGACTATTGTTATTCAGTTTTCTGAAATTCTTTCAATGTACTTTTATATTATCTTATTTTTGTAAATTTAATTAACTGAATGCAGAGAATTCCTATGAGATAAGGATCAAGCAATTTAAAAAATGCTTATTACAATAAGAATACTTAAGTAAATGTACAATTGAAATAAGTAACAATAAGTTTAAAAATTGGCAAAGTGATTTTTAGTCCTGTCGATGGTTTTTTTTATCATACTTAATGGTAAATTTAACATATATGCAACAATTTCCTAATTTATTCTGTCATTTATATTGATTTATTTTGATTGTTTAAATATCTGCCACTCCAGTGTTATTTTTATAATATACCTATAAAGTGGCAGTCTGGAATTCAATAAATTATTTTCAAAAGTTAACAAAAATCTTAAGATTTATATAATAATGCTTCTTTCTTTTTTAAAATTATTGTAGTCAATAAAATAAAAAATAATTATTTAAACTGGATTTAATATATTTTTATTTAATGTATTTTTTGATAAAAATCTGTTCTTGTGAAATTGCTTACGTTTTTAGTTATATAATATGTTGTAAATTTGAAACAATTTTTTAAAGAAGTATTTTCAATTTACAAAGAATGTTTCGCATTCACATGACTGTTTTTGGCCATACAGATGATAAAAAAGATCGCAAATCTAAGGATGTGTTGCATGAATTAGAAAATATTGACGATGAAGCTGATGAGCATAATATGCCATTTGTTCGAATTGACAACAAAGACGTTGCTTTTCAGTATGGATTCGAGGACAGCTTGCCAGTATTAGTGTATTTTGAGAAGAGAATTCCATCTATATACCAGGGTATGTCGCAGGCTGTATTTTTGCAACTTGCATTAGAATATTATATGTATGTAACTTACAACAAAATACTCATTTATATATGTAATTTATAGATAAAACATTTACTGTATAAGAATACAAATAATTATAATGATATAGTTTAAAATTCTGTGTTAGAAACTCTGTCAAATAGTTCAAATATTAAGGTTACTCCAATGATTTAATTAGCTCTTAAATTAGTGGAATAATCTTATATTTCATTTATAATTTTATGTATTTATGTAATAATTATTATTAAAATATATTTATATTTAAATTTAAAGAATTATATTTATATTAGCTTTTAAATTCATTTCTTAATGTTGATAAATTATTAAATATTGAAAATATAAATATATATTTTGTGTTTATGATTTATTTTTATCAAATTTTTTCAATTTATTTCATTTTAAGTTATGAATTCTTATTCTAAATTTCATTAAAATGTTGAAATCATTATTATATATTTGTAGATATAATTGATGAAATTGTTTCAATTTTTTTCTTTTTGAACTTGAGATAAAGGTAAATCAGATATATTGGCTAACTTAATGCATAAAATTTATAATAATTCCTTTCCTAATTTTTCTTTTTCTTAAATTTTTTACAAAATTTTAAAACAAGGGGAAAAATTTCACGGCATGATTTTTTAAAATATATATCATACTGCAAAATTTCACACAATTATTTATTAATTACTTGAAAGAATGACAAAATTTTGAAATTAAATTCAAATGAAGAAATTAACATTTCACTTTGTCAGCAACATTTAAAAATAAGAAACTTGTAGATTTCTTTAAAATAGTATTTTGTAATATTTTTAATAACTATTCCATTATTATTTTTATGTCTACTTCCTTAAATTTGATGTATTATTTAAAAATCTAGAATACTAATTTTTAAGTGTTTCGATAATTAGTAAAGTTTAAATTGAAAAAAATAGTTTATCACAAGTTAAGAATAATTAGTGACATCCAAATCGAGTTTTCTTTTTATCTTCAAGTTAAAATATTTGATTATGTGATATCATAATGAACTTCTATAGAAACAAAAGTTAATATATTATTTTATAAAACATCTCATGTCTACTTGGTTTTCTTGTCTACCTAAATTTCTAAGAATATCTAAGCCTATTAATATCAGCCATTTAAGAGTTTTAATCCATAATAAATTTGTGAAATGGTATTTATCATTTGTGTTCTTATTTTATTGTATTCTTATATTTTAAAATTTAGTTGTTAGTATTCATGCAGTCAGTTATGCAAAGAATATTGAATAATTTCCGCCTAAAAATATCATGTAATATTTTTTCACGAAATGCCTGAATATTTCGTAATTTTGTACAATTTGATAACAATGTGTTGCTTACTAGAATACTTACTCACCTTCTCAGAACAATTATGTATAAAAGATTTCTTTTCCATATTTTAATAGATTACAAATTCAGAAATATATTTATTATGTTCAAATTTTCCTCTGCATAAAATATTTTTATACGTATATATAATAATTTTTTAATTATAATTAAAAATAATAATATCTTAATTATTTTGCTATGATTCTGAGTTCATTATTTATTGAATTTATATTTAGCCAATTCTAAGCTTAGAAGAAGATTTTTTAATTTTAAATTTTATGATTAATTAAATTCATTCTTAATTGCAAATTTATATATTCATAATATATAAAATTATAGTTTTCTTTCATTAAACAGATTATTGAAAAGCATTGTTTCCCAACCTTTTTCAAATATGACTTAGAATGTTTTTCGCCAGTGTTTATGTTTAAATGTTTTAAAATCATAATCAGTGTTTCAATTGATGTTAAATTCAGATAATAAAGAAAATTTGATTGTTTTAATTATCATGAACAAAATAATTTAATAAATTTTTAAATGTCTTCAGGTGATTTGATGGATGAACAGAAGGTCTGGAAATGGCTTGAACACCAGTTACATTCTGATGGAATTGAGGAAGTCACAGAAAAAATTCTTTTCAATCTTATTGCTAATAATGATTTTGTGGCTGTTTTGTTTTGTGAGTAAATTATTTTTGTCTTTTCTTATGCAATTAATGAAGATAACCATAGGATATTTTTTTAATTTAATGGAATGTATAATAATAATAAATTTTCATTTCATCTGGAATAGAATGTTAAGCATTTAAAAAAATAGCAAAATTTTCTTCTTTATATATTGTAAATCATTTTATTAAACTTTTTTAAATAACAGTTTTGTAATGCAAAAATACATGTAAAAATAAAAATTGTATTTTTTATTACTTAAAAATAATATTGAGATGTTACTGTAAAAAATGTGTGAGTCACTGTATATTTATACTTAAATTTGTTTTACATTAATAATTTTTTGTTTAACAAAATTAATGTCAACAAAAAAGTATAATGATTGGTTTTAGTTCACTCTGTCTGAATGAATCGATTGAAATTATGATGGCATGAAATTATATTAGACATTGCAATTGTCTTCATATTGTACAAAGATTTAAATGATATGGGTAAAAGTGTAAATTATGGAAAAAAGTTTTAAATAATGAGAATAATGAGTCTTAAAGTAGTTAACTTTTTAATAATCTTTGAATTGTGACAACTTTTTTTTGTAAAATTATGTTGACAATTTTTAAAATATGACCAGAATGTATGGATTTGCTATTAAATAAAAAATCTCAGCATACCTTTCCTGAAGCAGAAAACTTTATCAAGATACTGCGTTTTGTTTAACAGTTTTAAACAATTTTTTTTTAGAAATTTCTTTTTCTTGTATCTTATAATTTTTGAATAATACCACACTGATCTTTGATTTAACTTAAAAAATGAATCTTAAAATTTTGTAATAACTAAATCTAGATTTCATAATTTGATATTTTAGTTGTAATTTTTAAAAAAAACATAATCTTCATTTTATTTATTATTTCATAACTAATATTTAAATTGTTTTGATCTTTGTTATAATTTGTACAGTTTTCTGTTTTTTTTGTTTCGTCTTTTCCCTTTAATATTGAAATTTCTTATAAACTTGGCTTGCTCCTCAATCTTTCAAATATTAGTTTTAAATTTTAAATATTTAATATTAATATATAATAAATATTTTTAATATTAAAGTAAATATTTTTTATTTATATTAAAGTAAATATTTTTTTCATATTTTTTTGGTATCCCGACTTGCCAATTTTTATTGATTTTACTTTTATTCATTGCATTTAAAATATCACCTTTTACTGTATTTTTTGTTATTTAATTTATATATGTATTTTAAGCAGAGAAATTATTTTTTACTTTCCTTACATAAACATTATGGAATATTTAACAGAAGAAAGAATATCTAATGGAAGAATAATTTAATGTTTAAAAATAAATAACTAAAAACTTTCTCATACAAATATAAGCAAATTATAGTTATTCATATATGAAAGAATTTTTGAAAAATTCTTTCAAAAATTCTTTCATATATGAATAACTATAATTTGCTTACATTTGTATGTGAAAGTAAATAAATGTTCACTTTGCCTGCCTTTGACATTTGTTAATATGAATTCATAAAATATATATTTGTGTCATGCTATGTTATAAAATAAGCCTGAAATTATTTAATGTAATAAAACTGGTAATTGATTATCAATTCATGTGATTTAGAAACATTAATATAATAAAAATGTGTTTAAGAATATATACTGAAGAACAGTTGAATTGGGATTGTAAGCTTCTGTTACGTAATTTTGAGCTGTGCACAAGATTAAGATTGACTTGCAAGTGTTGTACTCAGCAGTTTGGTTAATTAAGTCTGCTCACAGTATTAATTAAAATAAAATGTATTTGAAAATGGGTCTAAATTAATTTGATTGTGATCAAATTGTTGGGGCCTGAATTAGTCATTCTATTTTGGAAATTATGCAAACACTTGAATGCACTTCTATGTCAAGGATATACCATAAGTACATTGTTTGAAATGGTAATTCTACCAGTTTGAGAGAATAATGATAAAACAATCCCTATCAGGATCAACTGCCACTGATGGCAGTATGTGGAGGACGGAATCTTTGGTGGTTAGCTGGATTTGTAGAAGAAACAGACAGACCATAGTAAACACTTTCCCCATCAATCTAATGTTTTTTCACAGCAAAGTGTAAGTTTCAGACCGTACAGAACCCTCTCTTCTTAGTTCATCAGTATATGAGAGTATCTTTGGTGATTGCATAGAATGCTTTACAAATCGTAAAGTGTAGTTGCATGGGCATGAGAACATTGTTAATTTATCATCAAGGTATGGGAAAAGGTAGTCTTTGGTGATGAGTTGAGTTTCATTTTGGTACACATATCGGTAACAGAATATGTTTACAGAATTAACTCCGTGAAGCAATTGATCCCTAATTCAATGTAATAACATGTCAATTTTAAGCATAAGAAAATTAATTGAATATAATTCATATAAATTTACATGACCCAAATAGCTCTCTTTTATTAAAAGAGCAGTTATCAAATGAAATTATTATATTCTTGCAATTGCATCTAATTTTTATACTTTTTTATTTGTATTATTCAATATTGATTTATACTTTAACCATTAAAACTGGTACTCCAGGAAGAAATGCAAATGATAACATCTATTGATCAAATACTTTGTTTTGGAAATGATAAATGATTAATTTTTCAAGGAATTTATAAATAGGGATTCTGAGAAATTCATATTCAGAACAACCACCTCTGGTCATAACACTTATACATTAAGGCATAATCTAAATCAAACAGATTTGTAGGGTATATTAAATTTCAATTGCTTATGCAGCTTTAACAGAATGCCACAGTTGCCACTGGCATGGGCTGATGAGCCAGTCATTCTTCAAACATTGACCAGATGCTTTTCATTGGTAATAAGTTTTGAGAATATGCTAGCTAAAGCGGCAGCTGAACATTTTCTGTTATAAGGAACATCTTTACACTACTGGACATGTAAAGACATGCTTTATCTTGCAGAAATGTTGCATTACACAGGGCTCAAAGTGTAGATCATAACAATGTTTTAAGAAAATGTTCATTGTTCATAATGTTTTCAATGTGAACAAGAGTCATTTAAGACATATTTCTAATGATATCCCATATTATCACTCTGATTAGAACGATGATATTGGTATTTCACTGATAATATGTATTCTGGATGACATCTCCAAACATGATAAGGATCATCATAATAATATAAACAAAATTAGGTTTTGTCTGAAAGGATAATATCATATCAAGTTTGTCATTGATCATACCATTAAAGACCCTTCTGTCTTTAATATATCATTAAGCATGATTGAACTATTGTGTTATGCTGGCAATCCAGGCACTCTGTTGCAAACTTCTATAAACTGTTCATGAAAATTTCTTGTCATGCAAAATAGCTCATCAAACAGGGAACATGTGGGTGTTATATGATCCAAGAATACAGACACCCTGGTAACATGCCTAGGTTCTCAGTTAGGTATAGACGATTGTTGATATTCCTCATAGTGTTTTGTAGGACCTGACTGGATTGATTCCATATACAGCTTGCAAACTCAATATCTTGACTGATGGAAGCAGTAACACTGCAGTATGATAAATGGCAATTTTATAGGGTTGCAATTTGACCTCTATAAAAATCTGGGAAATGTTGATAAGATTTATCCTTCTTACTAAAGACCTCACAATAACTTTTCACCAGGCAACAGCATCCTAATACAGTTTGTGTATGTGCATCCTACTTTGTGAATTCTTTATATAAACACAGTTTAGTTTTGTTGTAGTCAGTTGTTTATAATGGATGCATTGTGACAAGTTAATCATTTATATATCATATAATATTCACAATATAAATTTCATATATAATAATATATAAAATATGCATAGCATGTCACTTTCTAGATGCAATAATGTATTGGGAAGTAGTATATATATAGCTAAAGCAAGTAGTAGGTATATATTGATATTTCTATTACAGTCTGGAAATTCTTAATATTTATATTAGGGATCTGCAAATTTCCTATCTTCATTGATGATCTTATATTATTTTCAAGTAGTATATATAAATATATTGATATTTCTATTAAAAATTTTAGATTTTAAATATTTGTGTTTGGTATATAGAGACTTTTTATTTTATATTTTCTAAAATACACCAAATCATTTCACAGGAGTGACTAATATAACATAGATAACTGATTTTATAAAACAGTAATTAAATTATTTTACATTACATAACATGGATATCTTATGAAAATTAAGAACTTATTTATCTAAGTAGTATTTTAGCTAGAAGAAAAAGAAATTCGATCCCCATATAGGAAATAATAAAAAGTATTTTCTATTTTAGACTTTTGAAAACATATAAAGAAGTATTCAGATATTAAGTTCAAGAGTTTAGAAATTCTATATACATAATAAATTATGTAAATCTTGATTGTAAAGAACATTCTTAATTTCATATCTAAGACCATAAGGGAGGCCATCATTGCAAAAATAACAATTTGCCATATAAACTGACTTAAAAATTTTGAAGATTTATCAAAATGGTTATCTTTAATAACAGTTTTTTTTTAAAAAAAAGATTAAAATATTTATCTGTACTGAACATGTCTTCTTTACATACAGCCATTAACATTTTTTCTTTTGTGACTCAAAATGTTTGTTAATATCTTTGGAGTCATTTCAAATCAACATACTAATTCAAAACACAATGAATATAGTATTATAATCACCAGTTTGAAAATATTTTATTTGGCAGTTTCTAAGGATGACCATATTTTAAATTTAACTTAAGTACGAAAAGAATAGCTACTTTTTCAATGATTCTGAAAAGTATGGATTTAATGTTTAGATAAAGTTAAATTAAGGTTAAATTATTAATTAACTATAGATGGAAATACAATTAGAAATTAATTAGGAATCATATCTGGTAATCCTTTTCTCACATAATTGTTATCTCCTGTGACACATGGGTAAATTAAAATTATAATCTTAATCTTTTAAACATTTATTTTTATTAAACAAAAATATTATTTAGCAAAAGATCAATACATGTTTACTTAATTTTTTTGCGTTTTTAAATCAATTTTGCAGTTGTATCTTGATGGTAATTTATTTGCTTAAAATTAAACCTTTATATTAATTACATACTTATATTTCAAATTTTGAGTTGGCCTTAAAATATAACAAGAACAAATTTAAAAATACAGCCAATAAAAATACACTTGGAAAGTCAAAAAAATGTGCCACCCATCTATTTGTAGATTTTCACAGCTTAAATTCTTGGTACAATCTTTACTAAGTAGTAAATTCTATAAGCAAAACTAATATGCTATCAACTGTTCCACAGAGCATAATGATTAGCTTTTAAAAATTAAGGAATGTTGAATTTCCCTGAATGATTTCATTTATCCTGTTGAGAAGGGTATCTTATTCGATTATTATAATTTCCATTTTCCTCATTTCGGCTTTTTTCGCCTTCATCTGTGAGCAGTTTTTTCTCTTTTTCTTTTTTTATATGGAACTTCTCTTTTCTCTCTCTCCAGTTGGCATAGGAACACTTATTTGCCCAGATTTATTTGTAGAGTGAATTAACTTGAGAGTAGTTGTATGTTCAACTCAACTTCTTGTGTGAGAAAATCTAATTATCAGAACTGGAATTTGATTTTCATTTCATATTCCAACATGAATCTCGGTTTACTTTTAATCACAAAAAATAAATAAGTAAGAAGGGGCAGTATGTCTTGTCAACTTTCTTTAGTTCTATTTAAATAGTATATACAACATATGTTTAGACACTTTATCTAAGTATAAGATCAACTTGTTTTACCCAAATTAGTTATGTTTCTGCTCATTGATCAGATAGAAAAGCTAGTTATTTAGTTCTAAATAACTTACTACTTGAAAAAGAATTTTCTCCAAGAAACTTTTCTCCCAAGTATCATTGGATATTAAATCTGAATTATATGGATAATAACTCAAACTTTTTATCAGATATTTTGTTGCATCAGATATCTTGAGTTTGACAAGACAAGAAGCATGTATAACTTATGAAGACTAAAAAGATTTTATATATGGTTAATTCTTTGAGACATTACAGAATGTCGAACTTTGTTTTAATCAATCTTAGCATATGAAATTTTATAATATCCCTTTATTTTATAAAATCAACTCTTTTGAGGAATTAACTTTTCATGAGTGTACTAGAAAATATAAGTAAAGTTTTAGTAACTTAGTAAATTAAAAGCATTTTTGTAAACATGTTTTATCAAATAAAACATTAGCCTGAAATAAAACTAAGTTGTATCCTATCCCATTTGTAACATTTAACACTTAT
This sequence comes from Latrodectus hesperus, assembly GCA_037975125.1. NCBI lineage: Eukaryota > Metazoa > Arthropoda > Arachnida > Araneae > Theridiidae > Latrodectus > Latrodectus hesperus. The sequence goes on along the minus strand of CM075855.1, from coordinate 20,914,521 downwards.
TAGTATAAACATACTATTATAATATACACAAAGTTATTAATCACACATAATTCATCTAACTTCATGAATGAATGTACTAAAATAATCTTTTGGTGTGTTTTAATATTTTTATAGATGAACATAAATCTAAGAAAAGTGCAAAAGCATTGAAAGAGCTTGAAACTATAAGTGATGAAGCTGATGAGTATGATATTCTTTTTGTAAAAAGTGATGATTTTTCTGCTGCTCAGAAATATGGTATTAAAAAGCTTCCTGCTCTGTTGTTTTTTAAAGAAGCTAGTCCAATTGTTTATGATGGTAAATTAATAGTTTTATCTACTTATATTTTGTCCTTTATATTATGTTAAATGAAACTAGTCTGGGTGAATCCTATACCATTAGTATTAATTACAAAAATTTTGATTAATTTCATTTCAATCCGATATATTATTGTAATTATTTTTATAAAAAATGAATGAACTACTTGATATTTTGTCTAATGTGCTAGTTAAAGTTTATATGTAATGAAAGGGTTAATTTATTTTGTTTTGAATTTTACAAAAATAATAATCATTTTACAATGTATGAATACATAGTGTCTAAACTGACCAACACTTTTTATGTCTAATAATTTATAAAATAAGGATATAATAATAAAGTTTATAATTAGATAAAAAAATGTTCAAGGTTTTTCAAGAATAGTTTTTCTGATTGACTATTGAGCCCATCATAAATTTTTTGCAGGCAAAAATTGTTGTTGTAAACCTGGTTTTTTAGGTGACAAATACTTGACACTTTTTCTGTTGTCAAATGTCACAAGGAAAAATCCTTTATATCAAATTATTTGTGTGCCTAAAGAACAAAACTTATCTATCTTTATAAAATGCTCAATGAAGGTGATAAAAGTAATATTCAAATAGAAAACAAATTGTGTATGAAAACTTTCATACTGTAAAAAATTTAGTGAATAATTTTGTTTTTATTTTCATCGTTTTATGAATGTTAAACATCAAAATATGTCACACTCTAGTATTCATAGCTACCAATTCTACTGATTTTATCCGGAAACTCCTGATTTTCATCATTTCTTCCTGATTTGTCGATAATGTATGAATATCTATTGATTTTTTTACAATTTCAGTGAAAAATTTAAAACCAACCAAAATTTTGCCTGAAAATAATGACATTCTAAATCATGCAGAAGTATGTTGTCTTCAGACTTCTGTAAATGCTTCATTTTCAAGTGTAAAATTCTTTCTTGACAGATTTCCCATTTAATTTCTCAGTACAGAACTGAATAAAGGAATGGCCCTAATATTTTCTGAGGGTTTCCGAACCTTTGAAACCTGTACCAACTGCTCTACCAAGCAGGCTTCGCCTGAACATATCCTTGAGTGCCTAGGGCTCTCCGGGCAGGACTTAGTTGACGACCCTCTTCTGGTTTTGGATTATTGTAGAGTGTACAACGTCATGGACCTGGTCTAGCGCTGCTAGCCTTTGGGGGCATGCAACAACAACAACATAAAGGAATGGACATTCTCCAAACTGAGTTCTGCAAATTACTAAGTATTGTCCTCTCAAAAGAAATACTGGATAAACCGAGAGCAGGTGTACAATGGCATTTTATTGGAAATCTGAAAAATGAGCTTCAATAAAAAATGTTTTCCAGTATTTCCCAATTTATATTTATAATTTTAACTATTCCTCATTCTAACCCAGAATATGAACAGGTGTTCAGTAATATAAAAAATAAAAAATGAATTCAGATCTTCACTTTCTGCTGAAAATTTATATAGCTTAATTATAGCTAAATATTCTCAAAATGAGAAAAAAATATTTTGAACAGCAATTCACCAATTCATTTCTAAAAAATATTAAGTCAACAAGACATAAAAAAATAAATTATAATGAGTTATTTGAATTTGAAATGTATTATGTTTTTTATGGACAAAGTATTTGATAATTTCTATATACTTAGAAGTATTTGTCACTGAATAGAATTTATTTAGTAATGTATTTTATGTAATTTTATAAGTTTAATGTTTACAAATTACACTAGTGTAGTATAAAAGTGGCCCTATAAAACAAATATTGGGACACAAACGTTGTTGTCTATTTTTCTACCTTTAGTTTATTCTTTTATTGTTCATAGTTCTTTTATGAGAGTGATGAATATTTTATTAAAATATTAAGATTAACCCAAAATGTGTTTAACAGAAATCCTTCTCAGAATGTATAATCCACAGGGTAAAATTGTCTTTTTGTGGTGCTACCATTTTAAACATTCTGCTTCAAGCAAAAATGTTGTTAATAAGATCTCCTGATTTTTCCCGACAAAATCAGAAGAATCTACTGATTTTTTCCCCTTTAAGGTTGACAGGTATGAGTGTTGAATATTGTTAAATTCTGTTATTTTACTATTGGTTTTGATTAACTTCGAAATAAAGTTTATATATAAAGTTTCAAAAATAATGTTTATATTAAATGCAGAAATTTCAAAATAAAGTTTATATTAAATGCAGATCTATAAAATAGACCTGCATTTAATTAAAAAAATTAACATATCAATTTTTATTAAGGAATTTAAACAAACTATATTGTACATTTTTAACTCATCGTTCCATTATAGGCTTTTTAAATTGATGAAATAAAGCTAATCTGACATCAGTCTTATCAACATCTCTTGTTATTAAATTAACATTAAACTATGTTCATTAGATGAAAATTTATAATTTACACTTTATAATTACTAATTATTTATTCCACACTATTCTAGATGATTTTGTAATTACTTTATAATGATTAATATTTTGTGATATGCTACTACTATTTCGGAGAAAATTTTATTAATGGTCATTTTAGTACAACTCATTTTAGTAAAGGCAAATGCATTAGTAATACTTCATTTGGGAAGATAAACTATGATATGTCTTTGGTTTTAGATTGAATTTTTGCTTTTAGAGTTTTTTTGTAAGTAAAAATTGTTGGAGTGTTTCAATTTGTTGAATGAATTTTTTCTACTCATTTAAATAAAAAACTCAAAAATACTTTAAATGCACTAGCAATAGTTAAGAAACATTTGCAAATAATTCTAGAGTTAAAAATTTCAATAAAGTATGTGCAGTGTTTTGTATATTGAATAAATTAAATTTCTTATAAATACAGATTGTTCTTTTTGATAATTTTTATAATAAAATTAAATTTGAGAAAATTATTGTTCTGTAACAAAATTTTTATTCTTATTAGTTGAAGTGTAAAATTATTTAACCCAGGAAGGTTTTATTATATATAGCTAATTTTTTGTTATTTCTTATGAAAAATAAATTTCTTTTTCATACATATAATACAATTAGAAATTTCTTTTTATTGTTGAACTCTGCATTTGAATTTACAAAATATAGGCATATTTGTTATTTCTAATCTAGAAATTAAAACTTCTTTGTTACAATTTCCATTTATAAAAATTGAAATTTCAATTGTTAATATTTCATGAGGGAAATTGATCTAATGATAAAATTTACCAATAAGTAATTAATTTAAATTCTTTTTGAAATAATAGTTTTATTTGAATAAAAATAAATTACTTACTTAAAAACAAATAAAAATACCTTTAAAAATTTTCAGATTAGCCTTTGATTGTCGTATTCAAATTTTTTTATTATTTCCAATTATTTGCAGTAGCTTGATTTTCTAAAAGGACTTTTAAATATATGTATGATAGAGAAATGCTAGTTTTATATACTTGGTATTTTACTCTTTAAAATGCTTTAATATTTATAAAACTATAATTTTATTATCTATTTTTGAATTGTTTTTTTTTATCAAATATATTGTAAATTAAAAATAATTTTAATTTGTGCATTATTAGATGCATGTCTTCACTCTCAATAATCGAATGTTTAATTTTTAATTATTGGAAAAAATTAACTTTATTGCCATTATTTAACTTTATAGGAAACAATACTATATATATATAATGTAAAGCTAATTTATTTTTTTAATATACTGCATGAAATCCCATGCTTAGCATCCCAAATAAAGAATAAAGATGCCTAATATTTTGTCAATTCATCAGACCTAGAATTCTTCCTGGTTGACTGTTTTTATGCATGTTGTCACGAATGAAAAATAATTTTTTTCCTTCAAAAATATTATTTTGCTAAAAAGGGAATTACTATTTTGTCGTGTCTAAAATAATGAAAATTAGAATTTCTTAAAAATTTTATTAATTTAATATTTTAGGAAATCTTCTGAATGAAGAAGAAGTTTTACAGAAGATGATTGCATTACTGGCACCTGAGGAAGAAGAAAATTTGAGTGAAATTACTGTTGAAAGTTTAATTGAAAGCAATCAATATGTTGCAGTATTCTTTTGTGAGTTATATTTTTCTGACTATTTATTGAGTTTTCTTTTTTTAAATTCTTTTTTATGATCTTTTAAATTTTGTTATATTTTTGGAGATATTTTACAAATTTTATTGGGGAAAATTTCTTTGTATTTTTACATTACTGTAAGGTTGCTATTAGTTAATGAACATGGGAAGCATTAGTTTTTTTTAAATATTTTCTGACATGATGGGGTGTTCTTAAGAATTTTAAGAATAAACAAAATTTCTGATTTAAATTTATATTCATTATTATTCATTTCTCCAAATTAATGTTTTACATATATATATCTTTATTTGAATTTAAATGTTTATAGTTTGACATAATTTTTTATTTTCATAAGCGTTTTTTACATTGTAATTTAATATTTTATCACGTTTTTCATTATTTACCATTGATACATTTTTCATTATTTACCATGATATACCATTGATAAGCTCCTCCAATTATTATAGAATTCTGAAAATTCGAAGCCATTTGGAGCTTGAGTTGAAAACTTAGTTGCAGTTGAAAATGACTCTTCTTAGTTTATTAATAATTGATAATGACATTACTGGTTTTAATTTTTAATAAATCTCAAAAGTGCCTAATATAGTAAAAGTTTACTCTATCTGTTCACATAATGCTGTAAAATACTGCTTCATGTTGGAAGACTATAAGAATAAGCGTTGATGACTTAAGTTTTTTATGTCATCACAGGAAACTATACATAATTTTATTATTTTCATAAATTGGAGTTTATATATTTTATTATAAGTGGATTTATAGCTTTAATGAAATGTATATAGATACTTACATTGTAATTGTACAAATAATTAATGTTGAAATACACTTTATGAACTGCAAATTTTAAATAATTTAGGACAAATTATTTAACCATTTTTCCTTTTGTAATTTGCTTTACTTTGATTTAGATTTGTATTATTTTTATTGTTTTTTATATTTTTATTGCTATTTTTTAAGGTACCTATATTTTAAAGTATTTTCAATGTGTAATATACATAATTTTAGAACACAGTATCTAAATTAGAAAAATTACAGTTTATTGATCAGAAGTGCACATAATACTTTTTAAATGTTCAAATAAAATCATCAAGGACAATCTAAAACTTATTGAATAAGCTCCAGTGTTTATTTAAAACTTTATAATCTTTCTTACCAGAAATTATTTAATTTGATTGAAAATAGTGACTACATATGACTAAAATATGTATTGATGCTGAAGATCAACAGGAAGTATTTAATTTAAAAAATGAGGGTTTACTTATCATTTTTCTCTCTCCCTTTGTTATTGTTTGTGAAGAATAAACTTATTTATAATTTAGAGACCCGTTGTATATAAAAACGATTTCTTGCTATTATTTTTATTCATCTCTCATAAAAATGTCTTCAAGAAATAGTTTCTTGAAATATTTGCATGTTATTCTTAATTTTTTTAATAAAAACTTTGAAGCTGAATGCTGTATACAAATGTCATTATATTGTTCTCTGAACACTTTTCCATAACTGCTATTGAAATTGTTGCTCTAAATTATTTTAATAACTTTTAAATTTGCTAAGGAATCTTAAATTTAAAACAAACTAATTTCATGTTCATTTTTTTAATTAAAGTAATTTACTCCCTGACTTTATATTAGTCTATAGTTCATGAAAATAAAATTGTGTGATCAGTATTAGAAGAGTATAGTTTGGCCCATGTTGATGAAAACAATATTACATGCTTGTATATTTATGTCAACTAACTATTGTGTCAAATAAACAAAAATCTTATTTTTATCCACCTTATTTGTAGGCGAAAAAGCATGTGCTAAATATGAGCCAACTGTTCAAGCTTTAGAAAAAATGCATGAACATTCAATAAAAGTGAAAGATGATCAAGGCATACATTTTGCTAAAACTGCTGATTCACGACTTGCAAGTTTGATTGGTGTTTCAGAACTTCCAGCACTAGTTTATTTTGAGCATCAAATTCCACGTATTTATTCTGGTATGGTATATTATATTTTAATAATATGAATGTCAAAATGGTTAAAAATTATTTTTACTAACTATATTAATGATGAAATAAAAAATAGTGTAATTTAGTTCTGAAAAATAATCTGCAGAGTCACATAAATTTACTTTTTCACTATAAAAATCTTTTCTGTTCAAAGCTTTTCAAAAAAACTGAATGTCGATTAAAATTAAATTTTATCTAATATACGTTTATAAAATCCTTTCTTAAGTATTACTCTTATTTTTACTTATTAAACTCTTATTAGTTGCTCTGTTCATTTGATGTGAATTTCTTAACTATTTATTTTACAAATGCTGAACATTTGCATTTAAGTCATTAGTTCATTGTTCCTCCAATACTTCTGACAATGTCTTCATACTGAGAAGTACAATACAGTTATTTAAATATTCAAAAATCATTGGCTGATTAAGAGTCACTCAAAACACAGTTTGGGGGGGGAATCCACCAGTCTAATTCTATAGAGATGGTCCTGGAAGCTGTCATGTCCAGTCAGTTTTCTAAATACCATTCTTTCTTGGAAAATTGAAAACAGTTAACTGTCAGGTTAAAAAACAATTTAGTTATATGTAAAGAAATCAGGGGAAATGGACGATTATATGTTATTCTATCAAAGTTCCCTTCTTAGCCAGTCCATCAGTTTTCCATTGCCAATAATTGTATTTTAACTGTAAGGAGCTTGTACATCAAAGTGTAAAAGCAAGCAACGACTTTAAACTTTTGCAAAATTTTTTGACATCAAAATCATGGAACTCTGGGATACAATTTGTTGATTTTGAGTTACATATTAATAAAACTTTCTCCAATACAGTATTCTAAAGTAAAGTTGAGTGTAATTTTCTACCATTTGTTTTCTAATTTTAACTGATAGAGGTTGGAATATCTCACATATATACATATACTAAATTATACTCAGTAGCAAGACAGTCTGTGGGGCTGAGGCTTATAGTGCCCACATGTGTTTCCATGACCGAGGGCCATGGAGTGTGAAGCATGTATCCCAATTTGGTGGTCAGCATCATTGGGAAATTCCCAGTATTTAGTTTCCAAGCATGCTTGGTTTTTAATTTTATTGATCTCTTGGGAAGTGGTACCATTATGCCATTAAGCTGTATATATATATATATGGTCATCTAAATTTTACAATTATCTTAACTTGTGATTAGACTTAAAAGCCTAATCACAAGTTTTAAAAATTATTAATTTGCAGTTGTTCTGATGTGTATTGGAAGTTTCAGTTTTTGTTGAAAAATTACATTTATTAATTAAAATAATAATTTTTTTAATCAGTACTAACCTAATTTCACATTATTTGATGATTAACTTTTAAAATTATCATGAGGAATATTGATACTATAAATTGAAGTTGATTTATTCGTGTGTTAATTCTACATATATTACCAGAAACTAGTTGTAATAAAATTCAGAAGAAATGCATTCACCAGTTTGATAAAATGACTGATTTATGAAATACATTTAGGAAAAATGCTGACATTATAGAACAGTTTCAGGAATGTCTTAAACAAAATGAATGTGATCAAAATGTAAACTAAGATTTCTGTAGAAATTCTAAGATATTACCTTTTAATTAATGTTAAATTGCTGAGTACTGAATATAATCTCATTTCTACTGTGAATTTATTAAGAATTCCTTCTGAAAAGGTTTTAAATTGATATTTATTTAACATGAAAAGAATAGGGTAAACATTACTATAATGAGAAGAATATGATAAACTTCATCATAATAATGTTTATGCCATATTGGTTTTTGTTTGCCATAATGTTTACCATCAAACAGAGCAAAAAAATTGTCATATGAAGTTATTGTAAAATGTCTTTAAATATGAGAATAAATTTGAAAATAAAATGAATAATTAAATACAGCTCTAGATTAGAAGAGCTCCTAAACATAACTTATGATGTTATGTAATTTCAGCCATAAATTAGCATGTTCTATAAATTAGAATCCATGAAATGTAATAATTTTTATTTAAAATGAATAATTTTGATTTGTGGTTCCATATCTATAATAATCTTACAATAAATAATAGATTTAGAATCGCAGAATGTCTTATATTTTTAAATAAAATTATGAAAAATATAGTATATTTTTTAAAATATCTTTTTAGTGAATGACTAAAATTTTTTTGTTTTTAATCTATTAACACAGATGAAAATCTAAGAAATATGCTTCAAAATGTCAAATAAATGTTTTATTTTTATTCCAAACTTAATCTAATTATTTGTAGTTAATTATAAAATTGTTAGCTAAATTTTTATGCATCTCAGATTTATAAAACTGTACTTTGGCAAATTAAAGTCATAAATTCAATTTGAATTCTTTGTGGAAAATTGTGAAGAGGGGATAATTGTTCTTTTTTCCCATTTACTTTTATACTGAAAAATAATTTTAATAATCTTTGTTATTGTAAAGTTCAAACTGCAGATTTAAACTAAGATGTTCTTATAATATTTGCAAGAAATGAGTTTATGATATGTGTGAATGTGCATGTGTATTACATGGTATAAATGTACACTAGAAAATAAAATAAACATATTATTTATTGTTAGTTTTTCATTAGTACTTTTTCTATGATTATTTTCCACTTTATTTTAGCTTTGCTTATAGTCTTGAATTTACCACAATGCTTGACCTCTTTAAGTTTTGAATTTACATAGAGTGCAAAATGTATTTATGCAATGCTAATATATGTATTTTATATTGAAGATGACCTGCAAAATGAAAAACAAGTCGTTGAATGGATTCATAAGCAAAAGAAGGAAGAAACAATAGAAAATATCAGTCATGACATTCTCCTTAAGTTGATTGAAAATCAAGAATATTTAGCCGTGTTGTTCTGTGAGTCTAATGTTTCAGATGTTTTGCAAAAAAACTATTGAATTTGAATTTTTGATAATTTTTATTATTGAAATATAATTTAATTAACTATGTTTCAATATATTTAAAATTAAATTATCCTTTTTATACACTTGAACTAAAATAGAATGTTTTTCTTTTCTTATAATTAATATTTGAAATATTGTGAAATTAGTTTGGTTTGCATTTATTTTAAAAATTACATCACAGAAATTTTTTCTCATAGCTGCACTTGTGCAGTTTTTGTTTTATGAAAACATGCCTTGTTAATATCATGATATTGTGATTTACCAAATTGTATTGCTTAGTGTATTATTGGGAGATATGAATCTTAGTTATTTCAAGACGAGGGAATTGATTTCAAGATCTGTGTTGATGTTGGCGAGAACATGTATTTCATGGAGTTAGCTGATTTTTTCGGTTCTGAATACTGAAAAGAATATAATTTATTAATTGGAAGCAAGAAACCTAACCATCATGAAACCTAAGGTTATCATCATTGACAGGAAGTTTCTATGGAAAGCTGATAAGTGCTTTAACATTGGTGGAAACTGTATAGAAAAATAGTTTAAGATAAGCTTTTCATGTAAAAATAATATTAGATTAAAAAAATTCTGTTACTACTTTTTTTTTTTCAAAATTAGATACTTTCTGAATATATTTCATATAGTAAGTTGTGATTTCTGAATTTTATTTGTCATTTGATAATATTTTAGGTCTAAAACGTTAAATGAAAGAAACCTCTTTTCTGTTTTAATTTAGTAGCTTACACTAATTGTAAACTCATTGTTTTACACTAACTGAATAGTTTTGCTTAATATTCGTAGTGATTGATTTTTAAGGCAGAGCTCACATTTCAATTTGAGGATGAAAAACATTTCAGTTCAGGAATTATGTGTTTAAAATTTGTAAAGAGTTGTTTTTTTGACAGTATTTAAGAGGCAAAAATTAAAATCATTATAATTTTTTTAGAAACTATTTTTTTAGCTGTAGTATTTTAATGTAATGCCTAAAAAGTTTTATAATATTACTGTAACTATGAAAAGTACACTTAAAATACATGTAAATATCAAGTTATTCCTTTTTTAATTAATTTTGCTTAATATTTCTCTCAGATGCTGAAGGTGAAAAAAAAAGTTTAGATGTAGTTCATAATCTTGAAAAAATTGATGATGATTGTAGTGAATATGATGTTGATCTTGTTAAAACAACTGACAAAACTTTGGCGAAAAAATATGGAGTGAAAAGTTTTCCAACATTAATATTTTTCCGAAATGGACAACCTATCAAATATCCAGGTATAGTCAAAATTCAGTTTTATGCTTTAGCTGTAGAATTTATTGAGAATATCAGGTTATGTACTTTGATTTCTTGTTAAAAGTATTGAGAATTTTTTGAAAATGTTTTTAGGTAATTTAAAAGATGAAAATGCAGTATTAGAGTTTATAACAAGCCCAGAAAACTTAGCTGTAAGTGATATTATCGAAAAAGTGAATACTCGAATGTTTGATCGAATGTTACATAGGTTTGATTTTCTTGCTGTTTATTTTTGTAAGTATATTTTATTCTTTTTTACTTTTTAATATTTAAAATTTTTTAATATCAATATAAAATATTTAAAAGAATTTTTCTTCAATTAAATTTTTGCCTATAACATTTTAGACTCAAGATCAGGATGTAAATTATGTGGGAAAGTCCTCGATCAATTGGAGAAAATTGATGATGAAGCAGAAGCTGATGGTATCCATATTGTTAAAAATTCTGATAGTAGCTTGGCAAGAAAATATGGAATTTTCGCTGTTCCTGCCTTACTCCTATTTCGAGGACCTGAATCTCAACCTATTATTTATGCTGGTAAGCTTTTTAGATTAAATTTTAAATTAAAACATTTATAACATAATAAATATTCCAATTTCTGAAATATACATACATAAATACATGCATACTTAAGTACATACATACACACATTATATACAGGAAGCATTCAAGCCCATGATCCAGTGGAAACTCCAAAAAGAGACAAATAAATGATATGAATTAGGATTTAACTATCATCAAATTAAATCTCAGACCAAAGCTTAAAGTTTTGGTGGGTTATTATTCTGAAAGCAAAGGCCTACTTTAAGCTGTAACGCTATAGAAAAATCTAAAATAAAAAATTTAATTGATTTCATTACATGACATATAAATATAAATTCTGTTTACCATACATTTTTAAAATAACTTTGTCATACTGATTCGATAAATATTAATAGTTTTTAATTATAAATTATGTACTGGTTTATCATTAGACCAAAATTTCTATATTTTATTATTTTTTTAAAATTTACATTAAATTTTAATAATTTTTAATAATTAGAAATTATGTAAGTGCTCATTTTTTAAACATGAAGAAAATTTTGATAGTTTAATGATACCATTATTTACATAATTTTTAATTAATTTGTCTTAAAATACTTTTAAATAATTTGTCAGTTATATTTATTAATGTTGTTTATTATTCTAATTTTGCAAAATAAGGTTTCTACTTAAAGAAATAGAAAATAAATGTACTCTAGGAAGACTGAATTGATAAAGCTTTGCCAAGTTGAAACACTAGGTTTAAAATAATAGAATGTTATAGTATAATTTAGTTTCCTAGGTACTAAATTAAATTTTGCTGTTTATTTTTATAATTTAGATAGGAAATAATTACATTTCTCTTTATAAGTAATTATAACAATGTTTTTAATGATTAATAGAAGTTTTCTTTGTTCTTTTAGAAATCATTAAAAAATCTGAGAAAATATTTTATTAAAAACATTAGGATGTGTTTTCATAATCTGTATTATAAATGCAAATGGAATTTTCTTATAACTCACTTTACTTACTTTAAATAACATTTTGAAAGTATTTTTGTTTATTCAATACAAAATAATATATTTTGTTTCAGATTGTAAAATAAAAATTGTTAGAAAATAGCAAATTAAATAGTTATTTTTATTACTATTATTTGGGATTTTAAAGAAAAAGGATTTCATATTAAAATGCATAGCTTATTTATAGTAATTTTAATTTCTACTGAAAATATAATTAAATTTGAAACAATTTTAACCTTGCTTTCATTTATTATTTGTATAATATATTTTAATTTTGCCTGAAACCAGTGCTTTTAAATTTCATTTTTCTCTGTGAATAAATTGGCTTAGTATCATTGAACTGTTTAAAATTTTTTTAATATAAAATAAACTGTTTAAAATATTGTATTTATGCTTGTGTAAAAAATGGATTTTTGTCCAATAACTTGACTGAAGAATTGATATCTCAGTAAGACTGATTTAAAATTTCGTAAAAAAATTTTTTGCATAAGAATTCCCTAAATTTTATTCTTTTTATATCCTTCATAATATATGTTGTATCTTATGTAGTAAAAAAATTAACTATTCCAAATGTTTTGTAGGGAGAAAATGAAAGTACATGGTAAGTATTGTATTAAATGTTTTGACTATTGTTACTAATGATTTTATTTGTTTTCAATAGGTGATCTTAAGAATGGTGATAGAATGCTCGAATGGCTTCTGGAACAAAAAAACCCATCTGCTCATATTATTGAAGAAGTTGAAGGAGCTGAGTTGCGAAAAATGATTGAAACTGCTGATCATTTAGCAGTCTTTTTTTGTAAGATTAATTTTCTCAATTGCTTAATATTTTGTTGTTAGATAAAGATTAAATCAACTAGACCATTTATACTAAAATAATTGAAATTTTCTTTTTAAAATATGTTTAGAACTTTACATATTGATGTCTATTAAAAAATGCAGTATCAAAATAATTTCTTCCGTATCTTTATTTAAACATTTATGTTGATAAAAAAAAGTTTATGTGGAAAGGCAAGCTTTGCTAACAAATAGTTGCTTTTATGCAAAAAGTAGTATAAAAAGTTATATATTTACAAATCTCCTGTATGTGAAGTATCAAGGAAAAAATTTAAATATTAAATTTATGTACCTTTAAATGTTTCTTATTTGTTTATTTTGAGACATATTAAACGGTCTTATTCTTCAAGGTAATCTTTTTTAATTCTCTTGGGAAATTTTTTCCATAGATCAGTGAGTGAGGAAATCAAAAGAAACCTCCAGCATTTAACGTTGATAAATATACATGCAGTAAAAAAAAACCACACAACATGTATTATTTTCTTCAGTAGTTGCAATTAAATGTGAGATATTCCATTTTTCCACTGGCCTTACCTCTAATTTATGGAAATACACAAAACTAATTATGTATTTCCTTAAATTTTAATCATGGCTTTTTATTATCCTCGTGGCTTATTTTTCGTTCATAACTAAACAGTGAACACAAAGTTCATAATTAAACAATGTCCTATTTATTATTGAGCAGTATCTTTCCGCGATCAGATTTTTTGTTTTCTTCCATTAATTAATTCAATTTTATATCAATTTGAGCATCTTGTCAATAAGTGTTAAAAGATTAATCATTATTGATTTCTTGGTGTTATATTGTGTAAATGGATAATAGCCAATATTACAAAGATTGAGTTTATTAAAGCAACTATGAAGGACTTCTTTCACATAACTAAAAAAAATTTGCTAGTATTTTCAATTGTATTTAAGAGGTTACCCAAGAGATCATAATTTTTTAGTAACTCCTGTGACTGATATTGTGTGTTTCTGATATTGTCTATGAGAAAAATTACCTAAAGAAGGAAGTGTTACCTGATAGCGATACAAACTAGTGGATGTGGAAAACAAAAACACTATTGATATTTATTTTGAAGCAAGATTATTATAGAACAGGGAAATCAAATGGCATCAGCAAAAGGCTGAATCATTATTCCACTTTTGGCTTGGTTGTTGCCACTGATTGGACTTAAACTGATATATCTGTATGAGAGCTATCAAAATTATATGCCAAAATGTCAAATTAACTTTTGCACTAAATTATCAGCATTTCAGAATGGTTGACATTTTATTGGGACATATTCTATATATAATTAAGCTTTATTTTGTAGAAAAGTAGAGCCCAGAATTTTAAAATTTTGAAAACAAAAATTGAGGAAAAGCTGTTTCTTTATTAATTTAAAGTAAAAGTGTTTTAATCAATTAGAAATGTAATTTTTTTATAAGATTGCATATAAAAAGTGTCCATTCAGGAATACCAGGAAAATAAATTTATAGTGCAAACTAATAAAATATTTATCTATAATTTAATATAAATTCTGTAGTTTTATTAAATTTAACATCCATTTGGAATTGTTAATAAAATAGCTAATTTTTTGGAAACCTTTGCCTTTTGTTTAAAATAAAGTAAAATTCATGTCATGTATTTGTATACTATTTTTATTTTGATCAAATATGTATTGAAAAATGTGTATAAAATGCATGTCAATTATTAAGTTATCCCATTTTTCCTATGCAGTGAAACAATAAAATAAGGAATCCTTAATGTATCTATTGAATATTTTTATTTTATGTAAAGTCTTAAAATCTTAATTTTTATGCACATTTTTTTCTTAACAGTATGTCTGAAAAGATCTTGAGAAATCTTTTATTTTATAGATAAAGTATTTTTGGGTTAGAAAAAATTTCTCCTTTAACATAAAAAAGGATGCTTAATCAATTTTAATGACATTATTGTTTTTATAAGACATTCTAACGATATTGTTGACACTCATATTTTTTTCCAGATGATAAAAATTTATGTTCCAATTGTGACAGTGGAAATATTGGTGAGCATGACTTATTTTACATGTTTCATATTAGAAAATTTTTGACTAAAATTCTATATAATGTAATTTTTAACTATTTTTGAAGGTAATTTAATTCAGTAAATCTCTAAATTAAACTATGCTATTTTAGAAAATATTACTGAATATAATAGACTATTAAATTAATATAAATAATTTTTGTGAAATAACATCTTTAAATCGTAATATAGTAAATGAGAGTAAAATTTCAAAATTAATATTTTTTTTTTAATTTTTCAAAAAAGTTTGAAAATTTTAACTAGAATAGAAAACTTTGTAAAGAATTATGTAATGAAGAATAAATATTTTAGGATAATTATCTATTAATATTTTAATATTTAATCGAAAATTGTACTTGTGATTCATTGGAAAATATTATTTAAGTTGAAACCACCAACTGCTCAATTTTTTAAAATACTTTTGTGCTAGCATTCTGATATTTAACTGTTTTTTATAAGATTTTTGCATAATTTATAAATTTTTCTATTTTTATTTAATCTTTTTTAAAGATAATCTTAATTGATATTACTTTTAAATCTTTTAGGTTAAAAGTTTGCTATAAAGGAATATTATTTTTTTGTGGAATATAGTTTAATTTTGCATTTAAATGTCTTTTGAGAGTTACATTTTGTGTGTCTTCTTTTTTTAATTTCTAGGGCATATTAGTGCACTATTTTCAAATGAAAAATTAATATAGTACATCGCAAAATTTCTGTTATTAAGTGTTTTTGTAAATCCTAGATTCAATGGAATGTGAAGACTGTCAAATCATCATGGAAGAACTTGAAAATATAGATTCAGAAACAGACAGAAATGGTATTCAGTTTGTGAAAACAACAGATCTTCATGTAGCAAAGCATTATGGCATAAAGATTACTCCAGCTTTGATTTATTTTGAGAATCAAGTGCCAAATATTTATGAAGGTACGCCTTTTTATTGAAATTAATTATTTTTTTGTAAATCTAAATTTTCATTTTATGTTTCTATAATACGTTAATGCAGTTTTTATTTACTAAATTTGTATTTTAAACACTTTATTAGTTAAATAATTTCATATTAATATTTTTATCATTGAAAGCATTTTGATATTTAAACAGTATTTCTATAAGTATATCTTATGTTTTCATGCATGCACATATAAACACTCATATGTAGAACACTTGTTTTTCATCATTTAAAATTTCTATCTTGCTAAATTAAATTTTGATTCTAAACCTTATTTTTTAAAATACTAGTACCATTGGATATTTCATAGAAGATATCCTAAAAATTGAAGCAAATTTAATTCATGTTTGATAAGAGACAACTTCTGAAAGTTGTTTCAATGCCCATCTTGACAGATGTCTCTGTAGAAAGTAAAACTAATAGTGTTGTTTGAATCTATGGAATGAGTATTATTTATTTTCTTGTAATCTTAAATATCTTTTCCTTCAAGCCATGTATTTTGTTTCACTGCACTGAGACTTGCTGATTATTCAAATAAAAAGAATTTTACGTTTTTTATCATTTTTATTGAAGGATCATTTTAACTCAGTATTATTTGTTTTTTTATATCAATATTTTAACTATAAAAACAATGAAAGTATTTTCATTGTTTTTATAGTTAAAATATTGATATAAAAAAAACAAATAATACTGAGTTTTGTAAGTTTAAAATTATGAAAGTTTAAACAATGAAGTTTTAAGTAATTTTTGAATGAGAAAACTAGCTTTTTTTCTTTTAATATATGTGAAAGGATTATAATAGTTTCTTATAGAATTGCTGTAGGTACATTAATAGTTCTTATGACATAATTATGTCTCTTTATATATCTTAATATTGTCCTTTTTTCATAAAATATGTTACACTTTTAAAAAAGTTTTATTTTTTAACTGAACACTGTAATCTGTGAGTGTGCAAGTAAAGAAAATTTAAGTTGTATGTTATCTATTGAAACATAATATATCAGATAATTAAAAAATTATATATTTTGTTTATTTATATATGCATATATTTTATGAAGTTTAAAGTATACAATTATTTTATTTCTCTTATAAACATTTCATTTAATACCCATAATACTATAAATATTTTAATTTAAAATTAATGTGTAAATATTTGTGGAAACTTTAATAATAATATTCTTGAAATTTCTAAGCATGAAATAATGTTGATTTATTCATAGACTTATCATTTTATAAAGGTAATTATTAGTAAAAATCCAAGTTATTATAGTGGAAGTATAGAAAGTTATTAATGTTTTATTATAGTGGAAGTATAGAAAATTAATCTACTTTTTTCCATGAAATTCTGCTTTCAAGGAATAATTTTGATTATTTACATGTATATATTTAATAAAATATTTTGATAACAAAGTAAAAAATTATTTGAAGTTAAATTTAAAAAAATGCTTGTAAAATATATAGACGAAGAATTTTTCGATGACAACTTGTAATGTTATGGTTGCATGATTGGACTAAAACTAATCAATAAATATTGATGTGTACTGTTCTCAATTAAGGAATTTTGGGAAGTTAAATGATAAAATGTCAAATTTGCATATTTGTTTATCAGTGAACAATAAAAACTAATAAATGCCATTAAGTTTATAAAAATTTAAGATCTATGCAGCACTAAATTAGCTCTTAAATTTTTCTTTTCTTAAACTTGATTCTAAAGTAACATTGTAAATTATTTACTGGTGCTGTGGCTTATTTTTCAAATCACAATACAGTGTATTTTGTACTAAATTTATCAAAATTATGGATTTGCATTCCGTTGAGATTGTTTTACATTTAATTATAAAATTGTAAATTTTATCATAAAAAATTGTTAAATATTCTTCTTATTATGATATTTGACTTCATTATCAATCAAACATGTAAAAGAAACTAATTTTATAATCTAAAAAACTAAATATATTTTCTTTATAATATATAATCTTTTATACACTTAAAAATATGTTCACATATTTAAATTTTGAAGCATTAGAGGGAAGAATATTTTATTTGAACCTTTCTTTCAGCATAGTTGAAAAATTATGAATATTATCATAATTTTTTATGCTTGAGTTAGGTTTTTCTAATTTTTGTTAACAAGTTATAAAAAACTTTTATTTAGTTATGTCTTAAGTTTGAAACAATTAGATTTTAATTCACCATTTTTATATCTAAATTAAAAAATATTGACTAATTTTATAATTATTTAAATTATCAATTAGCAAAGACACTGCACTGTACATATATATATATCTGTTTGTGTGTGTGTGCATGCACGTGCATTCAGAGATGTCAAGAGTGACATTCCTTATTCATAATCAAGATGCTTCTGTATTTAACAGGGGATCTATCTGAGGAAGAAGAAGTTTTGAAATATTTGTTGCATCAAAAATCAGAGGATACCATTGAAACTGTTAACAAAGCAATGTTAGAAAGAAATATAGAAGAGACACAGTACTTAGCTGTATTTTTTTGTGAGTAAAACAACTTAATACAATAAAAGTTTCATTTATTGAAATAATGTTTTGGTGCATTTATTGTTATAAGAATATGAGTACATTCCTGATGTTTTACTCTGACAAAAGGATAATTGCTGATGGGTCTTTTTTAAATAATAAATTCTTCTATTTTACGTTTATAATCGTATGCTTTTATGTATAAATTAGTATACAAATTATTAATATATAAATGAAAGAGATAAGATCAGAATATATATATATATATATATATATAATATATATATATATATATATATATATATATATATATATATATATATATATGTCTGTGTGCATATGTTTGTGCACAGTATTACATATTACAGTTAAAACTATATGAAATAAGAGAGAACTAGTTGAATTATTTTTAGATTTATTTAATAGTGATCTTTTGTAATAAAAATTACATTAAGTGCTTTTGGTTTATAAATCACTTTTTTATTGCAAAACAATAAAAGTTTTCTTTTTCTTTACTAGAATTTTATTTATGAAGCTATTCCTAGGAATTTTTGTAGGAATTAACTTTAGTAACATTTTTGGAATTAATCAGTATTTAAAATTATTTGACAGTTTTTATAATTGTTAATTTTTAACATACTTAATGAAAATAAGCAATTTAGCTAGTTTTTTTAAAATTTATTATTGAAAAACGCTTTTGAAAAATTTCTAAATTGTATTAGAAACATTTTTTAGCATTTACTTCCTAATTATATGTTTCAATCTTTGCCTTGCTTTAAATATATCTAAAAAGCACTTTTCTTAATGCTTTCTGGAGGCTGGTGGATTCAAAAAGATGATTTCTAAAGGTATAATATTTTTGATATATTTATTTATATATATATTATATATCGCATAAATCTTTTATCAGTATTGACTTTATTGTTTGCCATGGAATGAAAGCTATTTTAGATAAGTTTTGAGTAGAGCTCAAAAAGTTTTTAGTGATTCACTGCAAATTAAATACCATTTTATTTTATTTTTATTTCAAGAAATATTTGATAGCTGAAAATTTAAGTGCTTCTTATTCATTTCTTTTATATTTATTGGTTTATATGATTTAGATAATTTAATTAGAATTAAACTGTTTTTCATCTAGATTCTAATTTATAAGCAGTAGGCATTTAATTATTGGTTTGCTATTTTGGCCACAAATTTATTTATCTCATATTTAGTAAAATAATATGTATATATATGAGCATTTTTCTTGTTTTGGTTTGTTTTACTTAATATAGTAAAATTTGACTGTTTGTATTATACTTTTGTTTATGCTACTCTAGAATTAATGCAAATGATCCTTCAAAGTTCATTTGAACATATTATGCATACAATATATTGAAAATCTTTTAAAGTGCTACTGGTCTCTAGTTTTATTTCTTTTAAATATAATTATTTTGGTATTCCTGTCAATATTCAAAATTTTTTTTTCAAATATTAGTATAAAAAATTTGAAGATCATCTATTGAATTGAAGCATTCTTTTGTATAATGTATTATCATCAAAATCTGTGTACTTTTAACTGCTATTGCTGACATAGTTAATATTTAAGTATTAAATTGCCTAATCTAATTAATTATTTAAACTATATTATCTAAATTAAATAGCTAGATATTGGTTGGTAATATAGTTATATCCTTTTGTTTATCCTTTGTGTTTTTATTGAAATATAAATTGAATGGCTTTTCATTTTTAATAAAATTTTATTTTTTATAGGTTTTATTTGCATTTTATTTTATTGAAAAGTGCCATAAAGTGTTTATTTCCTTAATTAAAATACAGATTTCTCTTTCAAATATAGTTGATTTAACTTTTCATCAATTATTACTATTCACATCTATTTGTAATTTTCATATTAAAATGAATCGATTTAATTTTATGGAAGCACATTAACCATTGTATGAAAATAATGTTTTTGTCCATCTGTTATGAAGTTTCCCACTACATATATAATTTCATTTGATCTTGTTTTAAGAATTTTGATAGTACTCTGTATATTAAATAGCAATGCAATTTTCAAAATGAACTTTTTTGTAAATGTATTGTGTTATTTTAATGATTTTTAATGATGAAAACAATTTGCAGACAAACCGCACTGTCACGCATGTGAAGTTGCTTTGACTCGATTAGAGCTGATTGATGATGACACTGATTTATATGGAATAAATGTAGTGAAGATTTGTGACATGCAGGTATCAAAACGTTATGGCATCAAAACGTTCCCAGCTCTTGTCTACTTTAGAAATGGAAACCCTCTAATTTATGATGGTAAGTAATTTTTGAATTCAATAATTAGTTTTCATATTTCATCATAAAATATTTGTGTATATTGGGATGGCTAAATATTTTTTCTTACAGGAGATTTGAAGAATGAAGAAGCTGTTTTAGAGTGGCTGATTGATGATGATAATCGAGAACTACCTGATGAAATTGAGACTATAAATTTGAGAATGCTTAATAAGCTAATTGAAGATTCACCGTTTCTTGCAGTTTACTTTTGTAAGTTTTTTCAAATACATAGTAAAAAATTTCTTTTCCTATTTTTGAGTAATAATAAACTTGTTTGCTTTCTGTTTTGTCCCAAGTTCTTGGAAGAAAAATGTTTTGGCATTATTAATAAAAATATTTACTTTTTATACATATATTATAATTTTTAAAAGGACATGTAGTGTTTCTAAGAAAGTGAATTCGTGTTTTACAAAATTCCAGTCATGAATTTTTTGGTAAATAAGAGTACATAAAAGCAAGCATTTTGCTGTTTTTGAGTTCAACTATAAAATTGATTGTTGAAAGGAAAGAACTTTATTTATAGGAAAAATAATGATATTTTCTTATAACATGTACAACATATTATTATTATAATTCTTAAATCACTGATTAAGATTAGGTAGTTATTATTTAATTTAAAAGTGGAAAATCTGTAATATGAAATGACACTTATAATGGTAATAGAATATATTTGGTGGCAGTTATTTTAACATGTAGGTTTGGAAAGTATTAGTGGGAAGTTCAGCCAATAATGAATGGTTGCTATTTGGGCCATTTTTTAAAAAAAATTTCTTGCTTTTTGGTTATGAATTATTAATATTATTTTCTTATGATCCATATCACCCATAACAATATTTAGTGAAATATTTTTCATTGTTCAACATGTATCAAAAAAGAATTTTACATTTTCAAAATTGCTGTTTATATGACATTATTTTTAGAATTTAAATTTTATTTCTATTTTTAAATAAATTTCCTACATAAGAAAAACATATTTGAAATTCCAAATATACCTTTCTTATTTTTAATTTATGTGTTCTTCAAAAATTAGGAATTATCAAAACAAAACAAATTTTCTGGTGTTCTCAACAAACTTTTTTTCTGCTAATGCATTTACAATTTTGTTTTTCCATAACTATGTATAAATATACCAACATATAATTGGAATGAGATGCAAAACGCTTGGTAGAATACACAAATCTAGTAAGAAGGAGATTAAATTTAGCTAACTCCTTGATTAAGTGAGAAATGAGTGACCATGAAGTTTGGCTACTTATTGGAGATCTTCAAAACTTTTAAAAATCATATTTTTATGGAAATTCCTGGAATTTCATTGAATTTTTTAAACAAATATTAAGATTCCTTGCAAATTTCAGTTCTTATTGCAGATGATGATATGTTTATTTTATGTATTGTTTTTATTTTAAATGATTTGGAAAATTTACTTCCCATCTTATAAAATAATTTTAAAATAATAAAAATAACAAAATTTATGAAATGTTGCTTCTTGGTTGTATGAATTTTTTAATGGAATCACTTTTTTTGGAATTATTTGGAATTTTAATGGAATTAATAAAAAGGGAAATGAAAAATATGAATCAGCTCTTATAAAATAAAGGACCTATAAATTTTAGCTTTAGGTTTAAATTGTAGAAAATAATCATGAGTTTATTGTATATTAGTATAGATATAATTCTGAAATTTTCTCAAATTCTTTTTTAAATATTTTTGCCATTTCAATACTTATTATATATTGGAAGTGATTAAGGGACTAAAAAGTAAATTTACAATTAAAATGTTCAGTGAACCTGCACTTAAAATTTTAAAGAAAGTTTTCATTATGCATAAATATTTTAAATTATTTAAATATTTTAAGCTGTTTGTATTCTAAATGTGCTCTTATTATGAATAAAGTTTTCAATTTAAATAAATTATATATAAATAGGTATTTTAAAACCATTGTAAACATACAAATTTTGATAATTTATCAAATCTTCATTCAAGTTTTCATCACATTTATCCAGCATACTTTAGCTATTTTTTATTTACTCTCAGATTATTTCTTATTGTAATGTGTATATAGTTACTAAAATATTAAAAAATCTTCGTAAATATTCATACAAAAATTATTTAGTATTACAGGAAACTAAATTAAAACTAAACTCAGCAGCTCTACAAAACCTACAGTGCCCTCACATCTGTTTTCTTGACTGAGGACCCTGGAGTAAAAAGCATATGTTTGAGTTAGGTGGTTACTTAATGTGGTATTTCCAGAGTGTTCAGTTCCCAAGCTTGTTTGTTACTCAGTTTTATAGACCCACTAAATGGATGAAAGGCTGGGTTGACATTGCCCAGATAGAGGATCGAACCTGGGACCTGTGCCTTGGAAGCGCAAAGCCAGGCTTCTTTGATGAAAAATATGGGAATATTTTTAGGGGAGCCTGGTAGTCACAGATTTTGGATTTATTATTTAAAAAAGGTTTCAGATACTTTACATTATTTCATAAAAAAAGGAAAACTTTGAATTTCACTATATTTACTCGAACAAAATAAGTTTATGGAAAAATATTCTATTTTAGAGAAAAAAAATTGAAGGTATTTATTTCAAGTGCAAAAGAAAATAATGATAACAATTATCAACTTAATATTATAATAATAAGCTATAATGATTTGAAAAATGTTAAAATTTTCAGAATTAAAATAAGAATTGAATAAACTCCTTCTTTATTAAAATGTTTGTTAAATTTTATTTGGATGTAACATTTTGAAATCAATTTTATATAAGTTTTAAGTTATTCATTCATCATATTGTGCCTTAATATTTGTCTCTTGTGTATATTCTTTTTAATGATTAGATGAAGAAGGCAATGAAGATTGTGAGCGAGTTCTGATAGAATTGGAAAATATTGATGATAAATGCGATGCAATTGGTATTGATTTAGTAAAAATTTCGGATCCAGAGGCTTTTGAGCAGTATAATGTTGAAAGTATACCAGCATTTGTATTTTTCCGTAAACAAATTCCAATGTTTTATGATGGTAAGTAAAATTTCTGTTTTTTGTTTGTGTACTCTGTTACTTGAAAACATAAAATGATTATGAAACAAATATTTAGATATAATGCACTAAAATTAATTATAAATAATAAAATAAGATACATTATTATCAAATCATAATTACATAGTTATGAGAAAAATGTGTGGCTGATACCTAAATTAAAGTATTTAGTCTACTTAAAGTTTTCATTACTTAGACAATTATTTTGTGTACATAGAGATTTGAAGAAAAAGTGGCTGGAAATGCAACCAGATAGCTTGCAGAATATATTGGCTGATTCTCACTGCATCCAGGGTGGTTTTATTGTGCAGATAAATGCATTTGACATCCTCTGAAGGAACTGAAGCATTACTGTATTGAGCACATGTCAGCTATATATTATCGAGCTGTTATTTAGCAATCATAGGTGATGGTGCCTCAAACCATAATGTTTCTTTATTGCTAGATATGGCACCTTACTTTTGCAGCAAAATTAAATCTGGTATGAGGTCGCCTCTATATGTGTACACAGTGGCTGTTGTTGCTGTAATTAAACCAGATAAAAATTACTTTGACTATCAAAAGTTACTTTAACTTTAAGCATTGCTTTAGCAAGATTGAGGTTACCAGCTCATGCCTGCAGATGCTTTGTCCCATTTGTGCTGACATCACTCTGCCAGCCCCACAATCTCTGGAATGTGTCACATTTCCTTCACCCAACCATCTTTGCCACAAGCGATTTATATGATACAAAAATTCTTGTTCACTGTAATTCTATGTATTGACCACAACCTGGTTTTTCCCAGTCTCATCAATAAATTGTACTCATAGTGTGTAAGTTTATCTTCTGTACGTATTTCAACCTTCAGCCTCCTATCATCCTCAATATTGATTGTTTCCTTTGTGATAAAAAAGTAATTTGCAAAAAGATTAGATTACTGAGTAATGTAAATATTTTTGATATCATGTATTTCTTCACTTATATATAACTTCATCTATTTCAGAATACACTGCATTTTGCATCATTTGCGAAACTTGGTTCAATTTACGTATTTTTCTGATTATAAATTTATTATTTTGTGTATTCAAAGTCCTATAATATATATTGTTCAATGTATACTAAATATTACAGCTTAAGTAAAAAGCATAATATATCTTACAAAGTTTTTGAATTTGCCTTTAATATATAATTTTTTGGTTTGTGTATTGAATGATAGTTTTGAGATTTCCTGATCCTTCTAAATAACTTATCTTTGTTATGAAATTCAAGCTTATATGTTTAAACATTTAAATCATTTTTGTTATATTGAAGAATCATTTTTGTTATACTGCAGTTTTTATGAGTAGTACATGATTTGCTATCCAGACTGTTGTGGTAAATTAAACCATTTTATGTGTGATAATTGAGTTACATTCAAGAAGTATAATTACATTTTTTCCTTAAAGATGTCTATAGAAAAGATAACAATCTGTGTACTTTTATGCTAAGATTTCTTATAATCAATATCTGTATGCGAAGGACACTATAAAGGCATATATGTATATTTCACAATAGAATAAAGTGTATTTGCACTAATATTAAATTTTGAAATTATACTATACTACTCTAGACTAGAAAATTTTGAAAAACTTTTCTACACAATGATTTGAAATATAAGCATCTTCAAATAAAATTATATAATTTAACATTTTTTTGTTGATTTGTTATTCTTATAAGATGGGATTCCTTTGGATGGGAAATATTCCATTATTAATTCTTTGAATGAAAGATTAATTTTGTATTCTGATGATATTATTTGTATAAATAAAATTTTTATTCTGTATGTTTTCCAAATTTTTGATGGGGTTAAATTGAAAAGGGCTGCATTTAAAGGAATGAGACATATTAGGATCTTGGTTTCTAGCTTAAAATGAAAAATATGCTTCAATTTGAAACAGTGATTGCAGCATTTATAATTACTTTAAACTTTTGCACTCTTGCAAAACTGCTTATGCTGCAGTATAATCAATTTTAAAGGAACAAGAATGTGATTCATTTCCCTCTTATCTCTCATCTATAAGTATAGGAAAAATAAGTATGCTACTTTCTTTCTAGATTTTCACATAAATTTTAAAAGAAATTATCATAACTATTTTTTGAGTTTTGAAAAAAATCACTTTACAATAAGTCATTGTTAAAATATAAATTAGAAACCAGAAGAAAAAAATCTCAAATTCAGTTTTTAATTACTTATATAACCTATTACAGTTACAATAATAGGAATTTTCAAATGTTCAGTGCCTCATTCGATTTATTTTTGGCTAGTTTATTTGTGAAATCTGATTTTATAATGCAAAATGGCATTTTTAATAAAACTAAATAAATAATAAAGTCTTCTCAATTTCAATTTTTTCTCAAAATTCATGTACACTGGAAACTATTCTTCATTGAAATTGTCGTTGATTAGTAACCAACTGAATTTGACAATCAGCATATGCTGAATTGTTTATTTTTGATATAGATAATTCTGCATTGACACTTTGTTAATGCGTGTGTATTCAAATCAATGAAATATTCATTTTGTATTAATCTTAATAGTCCTTTGATTTGCATGAGTTGCATTAAAGTTATGTGAAATGCGTTATTGTTACACTTCCAAGAATGAAAAGAAAGTTCATATCTCATGAAACATTGAGATATAATTTTAAAAATGAAAATTTCAATTATTTCGCATAAGAAAAAATATATGTAGGATCTTATATTACAATGATCCTAAATTCATCTACATATTTGCCTGCAGTCTTGTCACTTGTTGAATTTCTTGATGACAGTTCTTTTATGTCATGGTTCATATCTTACAAAAATCTTAATATTGTCTTTAAGTAAATATGATTAATATTATGAGGATATTGTACACAAACTGCATTTATATATTTAAATTATTCTTAGATTATTTTGCTACATTATTTAGAATATCAAAGGTGTTTTGATTATTGGTACAAATTATATTTTATTCAAGAAAAGTGGAAAAGCATATTTTTATTCAAAAACAGTTGATCACCTAGTTTGATCAACTGTTTTTGAATAAAAAATATGTTTTTCCACTTTCAAAAACAGTTGATCACAGTAAGCCAAGATTTTGATGCTATACAGAAAAATATAATAAAAGTTTGTAAACTAAGTTTGGAAGAATGAAGTCAATCGTAAATTATCTTAAGGAAAATAAATGACAAATTTACTTTTGAGAGTGACTGTTTTTGAAAATTATATGATCATTAAATGTCGTAATCATTGTGGCTCAAGTGAACTGAGAAAGAGAAATTATAAAAAAAAGAAAATATATTTCATGGGGCTAATTGAGGAAAGCTTTTGCTTATTTGTCCAGAAGTAGTTTTAATGTTGCTAGATTTCAATGCATTCATGCATTGAACTCTTTTCCTGATCATTTTATGATATATGAAGGCAAATAAGGATTATTTTCGATAGTGTTGCTTCAATTTCATTTACCACAAATTATTACAATTCAAATATGATTCTAAATTATTTTAAATGATTTAGTTTTAAAATTGTTAGCACTTTGTAATTCTGAAAGGTTGTGAAATGGCAATCACTTTGAAATTATCTTTCAAAGCCACATGTCTTGCTTTCATACAACAGTCATAAAATACCCAAAAACACACGACGTTTCTTCTTGAGAACAAACAGAAACAATCTTAATAGAAAATATTTCATCAAGGTATGAAATTTTTTATATAAAAATCCTGAAATGATTTTAAAATTCTTATACTATTATGTTTAAGTAAAATTCTTCTCATAATTTGTTTTTCTTTGATTTAACAAGTATTAAAAAAATAATTATTATTTTTTTAATTCTTTCTTTACTATTTATTGAACTTTTTCTTTAGATATTATAATGATCATAAAAAATAGCATTGAAATGTTTTAAGTGCATTGCCAAAACAAAAATTAAACTTTCTTTATAAAAAATATACTCATTTTAAAAGCAAATTTTTTTTAACTAAAAATAATTATAATAATCTTTGCATTGGAGATTTTAAGACATATTGCATTCAACAAATTAGTAAAGCCTACTGGAATAAATTATTTTGCATTCAAATTATAAATAAAATATCTTTTTTCATTTTGAATCAAATTTTAAAAAATAAATCTATTTTTCTGCAAAATGATTCTAATTTACGTGTAATCAGTTCCTTTTCTGTTTTGTTGTGCAATATATGTTTTCTGAATTGAAAAAATGAAACTTTTCATCATAATTTTTTGAACAGTATTTTCATTGAGAATTATTTATTAATTATAATTTATCAGTAACAGTACATTATGTTATTGATGGGTTTTTCAAAAGAGGTTTGATCCAAAAAGAAAATGAGGAAGATAAGAAACATAATGAAATTCAAAGATATCTCTGTCTTTGTATTTATTTATTATATTTATGATTAATTTGCTTGTTTCAGTAAAGTTTTGAATAAAATTTATAATAATTTTCAAAGATTCATTTTAATACTCCAAATTATAATTTGACTTGAATCCAGTGGAATTATTTGTTCAATTCAGTTTATCATTTGAACATTGAAAATTTTTTTCTCATTCACCTTACTGTTTTGGCTGATAAATATACTTATTTTGATACTAAATATTTTTCATTCTGAACTGCATTTTAACACAAATATTTCGCATAAGCATTTCAACACAATCTATTAAATTCGTTTCTTGAAATTTTAAAAAGTTATAATAGTAAAAATATTTTTATTTTAATATGATAAAAAAATTATAAGTTTATAAAAGTAATAAAAAAATAAAGTTATATATAATATGGTAAAAAAACTTATAGCCTGATAAATATTTCAATAATCATGCATTGGAACTAATAAACTGTATGTTTATTAAAAATACTCTATTTTAGTTTTATTTAATAAATCGTTATATTATAGTTGTCAATTTTATCTTTAAAATTGAGAAAAAACTAATTATCAGTTTCACCTACCTTTTTACAACCAAGGAATTCCACGATCTTTTTCCAATAAATCTAATAATAATCAACAAATAATTTCTATTCTCAATAAACATTGAAGTCTTGCAGTTAGTTTAACATATTTAATTGAAATTTACTTTCCAACAAACATATAAATGCTTATCATAAGCAGCACACAACTTTAAAAAAGGGAAACAAAGGAAATGTCTAATATTCATTCACAAAACATTCTTACCTGAGCGGGGCTGAGTATCAACTGAGGTTTTTGTGGTCTGGCAGTGGCGCGCAACAGATGGGAGTTCGTGTCAATAGTCATTATTTGTTTTTAATATAGAAAAATATTAAAATGAAAAATTTTAATCTGATAATTTTTAATCAATTTTAGAGTGAAATATTCATAAGTGAAATACATATGCAGCTGGAGAAAAAATAAAAACATTTAAATTGAGATTATTTTGGGTACTCTTATATCTTCTTTCAAATGAAGTTCTTGCAAAATATATCCTTAAAAAACTTTATATCAAGGGTGAAATTTTTTAAATCGATCATCCTTTGTTGATATATTTGATGAGGCACTCATGATTACTTAACAAATTTTGAATTTTTCAATTGTATAATATTTCAATGACTGCAAAGAATGCTTTTCCATGTGTGATTCCAAATTTTATTAAAAACACCTATTAAATCACGTAATATATTGAATATTAGATATTTAATGCATGATTTTTGATGTGCAGCATTTTCAGAAGGAAGAATTTTCTGAGTTTTCACATATTATTTTAAATACATACATATATTGCAGCTTAATGTTTTGAAGGAGGCAATATTCAAATTGTTAAACATTAGAATCGTATTATATTTGCTCTAAAATAAAATATTTGCAGGTGATTTATATGATGAAGAAAAACTTTTACAATGGTTGACAAGTACTGATATTTTTGAAATTAAAGATGAAATTGAAGAAGTCAATAGGAAAATGCTGGAGAAGCTCTTAGAAGAAAATGAATTTATTGCAGTATTTTTCTGTAAGATATTTTTCTTTATTAATTGTTATTGCAAAAATATTTTTTAGACATGGTCAGCATGCAAAATTATCTCATTTCATTTATATAGAATAGATATTGTAGTAGATAAATTGTATGTTTATGGTATCGCAACATATAAATTTTATTATATTTTTTAATTATTTAATTTTTTTTGCTAATAATGAAATAATTGTTAAAGAATATAAACAAAATGAATTTGATTGAAAGTTAATTGTGCTGCTTTAGTTTCAGTATAGATATTGATGAGATAAATAAGAAATAGCTTTCATTTCATAATAGTATATTAGTTCAACAGTTTTGGTTTTAGGATATGATCATATCCAGTTACTTTATCATAATATTTTTTTAGGACTTCTGCGTAGTCATGACTTCTGTTGCAATTTCATTGCAATTAATTGCATCTAATCTTGGAATTAACTCTACTTTATTTATATGCTAAATATATTATAATGCAAAAGAAAATGGAGATAGTTTTCTCATTCAAATATTTCACCAAGATTAATAATTCCAAAGTAATCAAAGATGCTTAACTATATCTTCCATTTTCGATTGTAAAAAGCTGTTAAAACATTTTCCTTGCAGCATTAGGAATTTTGAAAACACTATTGAAATTCTTAATTTTATGCTAGCCATTTTTTTAAAATTACTTAACAAAGGGGAGAATAATTATTATATATTTTGTAAAGATGCTATAGTTATTGTTTGAACGAATTCAATGCTCTTTTCACTAATCCTGTTTTATATCTTAATTTAATACAGATGAGAACCACTGTGAAAAATGTGATGAAGCTCTTCAAGAATTAGAAAGAATAGATGATGAAGCGGATGATGAGTTAGAAATTATGTTTGTTAAAATTAAAGATGCTCGTTATGCTAAGAAACTTGGAATAACGCAGTATCCAACTTTGGTGTACTTTAGAAAGAAATTTCCTTCCATTTACAGAGGGAATTTGCTGGAAGAAGAAGAAGTCTTAGATTGGCTGCAAAAGAATCGATATCGTCACCCTGAATTAAATCTTTTCATATATGGCTTAGTTGCAATTGCCCTGAGCTTTGTTTTATACACTATATTTTTACTTTATTGCTATAAAAGTAAAGAAAAGAAGGAATGATGCTTTGTTTGTGTGTTTTATCTTTGATCTGTATACAGAGTTATCTCAGTGGGAAAAGATTTTTTGCTCTGGAAATCTGTGCTCATTATATTTTTCAGAACTGTATAAATGAACTGCTCATGAATGACATAAATGTATTATGGTGTGCTTAAGCTCAAAATTGTATATATACTTAAAGTGTATGAGGAATGCAAAAAAGATTCTGTGTTGTATTAAAATATTTTGCTTTATTGATTTCTTGAATGAAACAGGATAATATATATATATATATATATATATATATATATATATATATATATATATATATATATATATATATATATATATATATATATATATATATATATATATATATATATATATATAGATCATGTTTTATTTTTTGTAAAAAGCACTTCTTGCTTATTTCTCCAGGTCATTAAAAATATTTGCCTTATAAATATAATTATTTAATTAGTATATGTCATTTTCTAAAATACATAAATAAATACTTTCATAATTTCAGGTACACAAGTGTGTGGTGTAACTCTTGAATGTATAAAAATTAGGGGAAGATATTTTAATAAATTTTCTATAATACATAAGTTAAAACTATCACAATATCAAGTATATGAAGGAAGTGTAGTAAAAACTAATATAATTAATAAAAACTAAAAATGAGAATTTATAATTAATTAAGGGTAGAAATATGAACTCATAATTTTTTACATAGTATGTTAATGGGTTTATTCATTTTATTACCTTTTAAGAAAGTAAATGTGATTTATTATAAAAAAAATATCAATGGAACATGTGCTCATAATTTACACAAAATCGGATCCATTTTTATAGATTACTATTCTAAATTTTTATAGCATCCATTGATTTCAAACATTCTAATGTAATCTATTTTTGAAACGATTTGCGATATTCGAAATTGTGGGACAAAATTTTATAATATGAAATCATCTGTATGATTCTTATTTATTTGCAGATGTTCTTCAGTGACGATGAATGCAATTAGATTAGCAACGATTTAAATTAATGATAAAGGTTAGAAAAATATAACAAAGCAAAAAAAAAAATCTTTTTAATCGATTTTGAAACAGGAGGAAGAGATACTCACAGTTCATGAATAATTAAAATAATAAGTTGTATATTTTGGTTATTCAAGAAAAGTGACACAGGTAAGCCATGGTATGTGTTTATGTATCTAAACTTATGGCAGTTAATTTTTGTATTTTATTGTGTGACATATAAAGTATGTATTATAAATACATCATACAATCGTGAGCATCATGAAATTGTTAAAATATTCGATTCAATTCATAATATCCTACCCTATGTCATTTGATAAGATTTAGCTTTGCTTAAACTTGTTTCTGTATATCTTCATTGTATTGTATATTCAAAACGTACCCTAAGTTATTAAACGATATTTGAATTTAAATTATTCTCATACAAATATTATGGAAATTAAGAATGTTACAGCATTTTCGAATGAAAATGTGTTAAAAATTTTAATCAATCCTACATTAAAAATGTTACTGTAAAAATATTACGTATGTTTTAATTACTTTCAAAATTAATGGAAAACTAAATTAGAATTATCTGATGATGCGATACATTCCAACGTTTCTTGGATAATTTGCCAATATGATCTCGATTAATTGCCCTTTGCTATGTCATATCATGATTCTGAGCTATGTATACCAAAAGTTAACAATAAATTTCTATAAATGCAAGTGTATCATTATAGTGTAAAAATTTTGATTTGGTTATTACTTTTAATTGTAATCTAGTAATTGTATTTATCAATAAAAATCGATTGTAAATATTTTGCATAAAATCATGAAACTAAAATCAAAAAGAGAATGATTATAAATTTTGGTTAAAAAATTATGTTTAAATAAATACGATTTGCTTCAAAACATTTGTGTGTAAGAATGGCTTTTATTAAGTCTTTAGAATAGTAATTATTGCAAAAATAAAAATAATAAAAATTTTTTTAGAAAATACTTACATTTATGTGTTTTTTATTATCTTTAAGTCATAAATTACTGCTATGCACATTTGCTATTCATGAATTCATTTTTAACTTTTGTTTTTACATTTAAGTAGAAGAAAGTTACTGAATTATTAAGTTTTTTCGTCTTTAAGATTTAATCTGTATAAAATTCGAAGTTTCAGCTTTTTTAACAATTTTTTCCTTAATTTCAAAAACAAAAAATGAGAAATCGCAAAACAATTGTTTAAATTAAATTTTGCCAGCTAACTTTATTTGTAAAAAATTGTAAGTTTTGAAACAATTATCTTGTGTAAAGAATGAAATAAGCATTCTAGTTTCAAAGAACTTTTTATGAAACAATTCAGAAAATATCTCTAGTTGTTTTTTAAAAAAAATTCTTTTGTGTTATGGAGAAAATAAAACTAATTCATAATTTCTTTCGTTTCATTTCATTTTTTTTATTCAGATATTATTTTCCTTTACTTTCTAAATAATAGTATGGAAGACTTCTGGTACAAAAATACTTTCATCACTTCATTTAAGAACTTTTTTTCAGCAAAATCTCAGTGACTGATTCATTTGTCGCATGATATGCTACTACCAATCTGAAATGTTCCCAAACGAGAGCACGTATAAATTTAATTAAAAACTCCTGATTAACAAAACTTTTCTGGAAGTCAAAAGTTCAGGAAAATAATTGAAATTAATATTGCGAGGGTCTCTTATGCATCGTGTCTGTTTTAATAAGTACATATGATACAATATTAAATTTTTGAAGTTGCATTTTTACATTCTCTTAGCATTTAAAGGAATCACTGAAGTAGCATTTGGAAAAAAGGATGAAACATTACATCTAGCATTGCAACATGTGAGTTATCATGAGTCATAGAAAGTCAACTACTGCAAGATATTCGTAAATCGAAATGGTTTGCAGTAAATAGATAAGTCTATTGGCGTTTCAAATAGTGTCATATTGACTATGCAATCAATGATATTAGAGAAGAATTGATGTATGGAACTATCATCGCAAACAATCAGTGCTGAAATATTTAAGGCAATTAGCAATTACATTGAAAGTAACTAATATTGACTAGAAAAAATGGCGCTTATGCTATGAATGGAAGACACAGGTGTTGTAAAGAGAATAACAGATGTGACATCAGAAGAATTAGTTGCCACTCCTTACATTATTCATCATGAACATTCAGCAGCAAAGAAATTGTTCCCACAACTGAATGACATTCTTCTGAAATCGGTAAAAAGTGTGTGTGTGTGTGCTTATCAGAAGTAACACTTTAATTCAAGATTATTTACAACTTTATGTCAAGAAATAAGATCGCGGACCGTGTACAATTATTGTTGCAAGCCGAAATATGCTGGCTATCCAGAGGGAAAGTCCTTAACTGGTTGTATAAGTTGAGAAATGAAGGTTTTTAATGATGAAATGAATTGTTTTTAAATTTGAAGGGATCATTATTGAGCAGACATTTTTTAGAACAAAGAATGGGTAGCCTTGCTTTCACACCGATCAGACATATTTTTATGGATAAATGAACTAAATTTAAATCTTCAATGTAAAAATAATACTGTTTTCAACATCTACAATAAGATTGATGTTCCGAGAAGAAATTGAAACTCTTACGAACGTGCAGAAGAAAACACTTTTATTTTATATATATTTGCTTCTTTCTTTGATTATATTAATACTAATAATATAATGGATTAAAAGAACGTTATCTTACTAAGTCGAGGAAATTATTGAACTATCTTTAGGTCTAGGACTTAAATCACAGTTGAAGGCAAATACGTTTATATACATCTTGTAGACTAGAGATGAATTTAGTTGTTCAATGCTTTAGATAATTTCAGATTCCTATAATAAAGTTCAATTTACTTTGGTAGCCGACGTCTTTAAGTAACAAATTTTGACATATTTACAGAACAGAAATGTGATTGATACTGTGATCATTTATACTTACTTTATAATAAGACAGACAGGCACTGCGTATTTTGCTAAGAATAATCTTCAAGACATTGTGCAGTTAGGTCTATCAAGTATCGCTGAATTACAACAGAAATTATGCAGCTGTAATCAATATGCAGATTCTCAACACGAATGTCATAACATTTCTGATTCATATTAGATGTTATGCCTCCAAACACAACATGCGTTAAAATTTTATGATATTCTGATTTTATTCCTAAAGCCTCAATTGTTGATGTTAAAATGTAGGAATATTATGATCTAGTATAGATCTTACAAGAAATTTCTTTCCTTCAAGTGGAATCGCAACCATTAGAGTTGGAAGGAAAACTCTTCCAGTACCTTTGGAAGGAAGAATGCTACTTTCATTATTTTTTTGTGTAAACTCGACTGTAACTTCTGATTTTTGCTTAAATTCTGTATTCTCGAAAATACAGTAACATTAGATTGGTAAAAGTTAAGACCCATGGAGAATTTCTGCGTCCAGTTCAACGTTTGTATCCATTGGAAATACAATCTGAAGAAAGTCTTGAAAGCAAGATCACTGAAGAAGGAAATAGCTCTGAAAATCTTCATTTTATGGGAGCAAAAATTGACATCAAACGAGTGTAATTTAAAAAACTTTGAGTATAACTTTTTTCTATGCGTCGCTACCTCATTTTATCTCTTACTGCCGAATTGATATCTGGATGACCTGCGTTCTGGCCTCCGATTTAAGTTATAGATTTAAAACCAACATCGGAAATGCATTGTTATGTTAGGTTGGAATCTTAAAATTGCAAGTTCCGATTTAATTATATAATCTTCGTGTTCAGAAACAGAGCCTTGAGAGACAACGTAAAACCATCTATTCGATTCATTATTAGCAGTCTCAAATTACAATTTTGAAAGAAGCTAAAAAGAAATATCGCGATTTTCATCGCAAACTAGGTACTTACTGAAAACCATAACGTTCGAAAGGTTTTGTCTCACTATTTTGATAAGCTGATTTATATTATGTGTCGGAATTTATGTAAAACAAAAAAGGCTCCGATCCAAAAAAAAAAAAAAAAGAACCGCATTATTGGAATCACTGTCGCTAGAATGTGGAAAATAAAATACGTGAATCAAGATTCGCTGTGCGTTGCTCAAATAAGAAGTGCATCAGTCATAATCAAATGAACCTTTTCTAATTAATTTCTCAAACTAGTTAGTAAGGCAAATGACCAATCTTGGATTCATAAATTGAAAAAATATATTTGCATTTTAGAAATACAATGATTTAAGCCTTGGTTCATATAGATTTGACGATTTAGATTGACATTGAAAGTGATATATTTCAATTTCGAAGTACATATCAGGTCAAGTCATATAAATTTGTCTGATCTGTTTCTTAATCAAATATTCTAGAAGTATTTAAATTTGAAACCGAGTTCTCGTCAGAAATTACTTTCTCTTACTTTTATAATTTATGTGAATTTTTTAAATATTATTTTAAATTATTTATAAGGTCTTGAGCAGTTTTGACTAGTAATGTGGTAAAAGAACAGAACCTCATTCTACATACGTTGAATGATTTTTCGTACAAATATGGTAGGAAGAGTACTTTGCGAGTGGTCTGGAAAATTGCAATCGATCCTTCCAGATATCATCTATATTTGATCAATAATACATTGCTGGCCACCCAAATTGCAACACCAAGAAAGACAAAGAGATATCAACAAAATTTATGTACATAACATGTCAACCAAGTATCAAACGATTAAATTTATAGGCTTCTGTGAAGTGTGGTTCCAGCCAACCGCTATTGTTGGAGATCCCCGCTGCCACATGCCTCTGCATTGATTCAAAGAGACTTTGAATGTGTTCTTGGGGTACAGCAGACCAAGCAGCTTCCACACGTTGATCTGGTGTGGCAGCTGGGGATGCAATCTCGGCCAATCGTTGAGCAACCATGGGCCAGATGTTTTCTATAGGCGAAAGATACGGAGAGCGAGGCTGGAATCAATTCAAGTTTGCGATGGACAAAGAACCCTAGCACAATGCGTGCCACGTGTGATCACGCAATATCCTTTTGAAATATGGCTGTGGGCAAGCTATGAAAGTAAGAAAGAACAACTGGCTCCAACAGCTCGGCTGGCTGTTTGGAGCACGGCAATGCGTAATAGAGGAGTGCGAGAGTTATATCCAACACCGCCTTATACCATAATAGCCGGTGCATAACGCAGCTGTTCAGCATCCTCTCTAGCTCGAATGCGTCTCGTCAGTACAAACAGTTTCATTTCATTCTGCTGTCCACATCTGTCCATCATCGCACCATTGGCGGTGGAGACGTCTGTGGTTCTACGTCAAGGATAGACGATGCAATGGACGTCTTGCGGGCAGACCACTCGGTTGTAAACGGCGTCGATTGGTATGCGCAGACACTGAATGATGCGTTACAGATTGAATGTGCTATGCTATGGTTCGCGATGTGGCTGAGATACGTCACTGCCATGCGCATAATTTGCCTGTCATCACGTGAAGTGGTGCACTGAGGTGGATGCGATCGAACACGCGTCAGTCCGTCTTACTCTCCTGCATCCAACGATCACAAATCCACATTACAGTTGTTTATTTTCGCATAACACGACTACCGATTTCTGTGAAAGATAATCCACATTCTCGATATAAGCCCCTATACTTCCTCTGTTTAACTTGGATACTTGATCAAAAGATCGCTGCTTTGTACAAGGCATAATTGATCTTTCTTTTTTTTTTTTTGAAAACACAATTGCCGAACTTGAAATCGACGAAATCTCCAACCCTCAAGTATCACAGGCGCGCATAATGTGCGCCAGCGCTGAAATTCTAATCATTTGCATATCTCACCTCCGCTGATGCATGCTGTAAATTTCATGTTATTTGCTTGCTTCCTTCAGGGTGTTGCATTTATGGTGACCAGCTGGGGTGTGTATATATATATATAAATTATGCATTCATACGAAAGAAAATACAATCACTAAGTAAGTTTATTTTGAGTACATTGAAAAAACCTGCAAGTTCATTTCTTTCACGTGACTTTCATTATCTAGACTTGTGTTAAAGGAGTATACGTCTTTTTTTTCCAGTCTGAAAGCTCACAGGATTTGATTACTTGAACTTTGTGATTTTGCAGTGTCTAGGATCCACTAGAACGTCAGACTTGAATAACGTCTTTTCTAGAGATGTGGAATTCAGGCTATCACCTCGGCACTTTCTGTAACTGCTTCTGCCACCTCCAGCCCTTGTATCTCTTCCATCTTGTCCTCTTGCTCCCTCTAGAACCGGTTTTCCACAAGTCCTGTGCTACGGCAGTCACTTCGTGGAAGGGGGATACAGTTACAGGAGAATGAAATATCAAAATGGACTTCCAGCCAGGAAAAAAAATGGGTAGTTAATTCACAAAATATATCCAGCTAGTAAATAAACACCTCTCTTCATTTTATATTAAAGATATATTTTCAGAATGCAAACATTAATAGTTGTTTTATATAACAAAATAATGAAAGAAATAAATGCTAAGGAATGGAAATGCATGTGCAATTTGCTGACTAATAAATGAAAAAGTATTCAGAAGTGTAATTTTACTTTGAAAAGCATTATTACAAAAAATAAAGCAAATTTTATTTAATAATAAAATGTGGATAATGATGTGACAATTAAGAGAACTTGTTCATTAAGTCTACACAAATTTAGTGTATTTTTTATATTTATGAATCCAATAAATACACAACTTTTTGATAGGATGACATGTTAAGTATGCAGATGCTTGTCTTCTCTATTCTGGACGATTGAAAGTTGAAAAGTTTTCAAAAGTTGAGCTAATTAATATTTTAAAATGTAGCATGCCTTAAACTACTATATTTCACAGCAACAAAAAAAAAAGTTATTATTTTTATTATTATTTTTTTGATGAAATGAAAGAATTAAAATAGAAAACGGCTGAAATAAATACAAATAATTCTTTTAGATGATAATTTATTATGTATTTTTTTATACATGGAAAATATGTAAGGAATCAAAGCTTGAAAATTTGTTACATAGTAAGACAAATTTTGACTTCAAAAATGTTCTTATTTAATATTATGTATAATGCTTCATAAGTATTCATTTTAATTTCCAAATATAAAATAAGGTATATTTGAAAAAAACATTTAGAAAAAATAAAAGCATACATTATTATATACAAATTATTCTTCATAGTGAATATCTTTAAAAATTCAAAATACTTCTTTGATACTTTCAAAAGCATGTAAAACAATATTTCACCATTAGAAACAGTTAAAAAGTACTCTATATTTAATCACATTTTTTTTCCAAATTTTTATTTTTGCAATGAAACATGAACTTGAATAATTTCTATTAATTAAAATATAGCCAGTTTTTTCAGCGGAAAATTATTGAGACCACATAAAAAATTTTTATTATAATTTTTCACACAAATATGCAAATGAAAGTTTTTAATCATGTGACAATAAATTTATAGAAAGAATAATCTATTAACAAATTACATTTTCCAAGAAAACTGTTAACACCTGTAAGTAGATAACAATAGTGAACAGTTCTGGCCAGTCTTGGCATTGCTCATATCTATTAGGAAGGCGAAATCTACTTCACAGAGACAAATAAGAATATTTGTATTATATGTATATAAAGTTTACCCGTGCGGCTAAACGCTATATGGCTGAGAATTCCTTGATGAAAGAAGCTCATACTCCTCCAACATACAAAGAAGCCATGAATGTATGGCAGAGAATATTGTACAGTTCTTTTCTCTATGTAAAGCAGTACTCAAGACTGAACATCTGTGGAATCAGCATTTCCTTCAAATCCAGATTCCCTGGTGGAGTTGTGAGGTACAAAATTTGTTTCCGAGCTGCTGTCCGCTCCATAAGTCCCAGCTTCAGTCACATGGATCTTGCAAGGAGGACTAAGAGCACTTTCATCCAGGGAGGAAGCATCAGGTAAGTTAGAACTGGTG
The DNA here is from genome assembly GCA_037975125.1 of Latrodectus hesperus. NCBI lineage: Eukaryota > Metazoa > Arthropoda > Arachnida > Araneae > Theridiidae > Latrodectus > Latrodectus hesperus. The sequence continues at coordinate 20,874,664 of CM075855.1, read as the reverse complement.
GCTTCTTCAACCCTTGATTCCTTCTCATTTCCTTTAATGTGCTGCGCAGATTCAGACCCTGATTTTCCCTTCAGGGTAGTAACTCGCCAGTCAAGGGCATGAAATAATTGTTCAGCATCTTTAGGTTGCGCCTAAGGGAAGGAAAAGAGGTTAACTTTGGGAAAAGACTACCAAAATAAATTCAGTAGCTTATTTTAGTCACTTTAAATAAATGCATTTATAAATTCAAAAGATGTGGTTCACAAGTCATAACTATAACTCTTTATTTGAATTCATCAACATAAATAGAATACAGACTTAATGTTTTATCTTTATTACGGAAATATGTAAAAGTTGTATAATTTAAAGTAAAATTCCCCAAATTCAATTTATATACACAAGCATTGTCAATACTAGATATAATTATTGCAGTTTTACTAGCAACTCGATAATCAATAAGTAATTCTAGCTATTTCACTTATAATAATAAAAGGGTAAATTCGGTTTTAATATCACTTTTTAGCCCAAACCAGGCTTTCTCCCTTTCTTAGAAAAAATTTAGTAGGTAAAAATTTAAAAATGAACGTTTAAATTTTGCTCTGCAATTACATTTTTGTTATGCGTCTTTATTTTTTCTGTTTATTTGCTCTTTTCTACTTCTATCAACAAATCAGAGTGGTATCAAATATAGCACTAAACATGATGGTAGAGCAAATTTAACCTTTGCTCTATATTAATTAAAAAGATTAGTAATTTAAGATTGTTTCTACATAATTTACATGTTTGATATTCTATGAATGTTTCAGAGTCTTTTTGTACAAGTTACAACCATGAAAATAAACCTAGATATTAAAATCAAAGTAATTAGAAAGTGTAAGGATAAAATGTCCAAAGGCTAATGTCTATCAATAATTTGGTTAAGCAAATTCAACAATTCACATTATATGGTAACAGTGAGGCTTTACGATGGAATAAATAAATAAATAATAATAAAAAATAAAAAAAAAGATCCGGAAGAAGTACTGTTTAGATCGTGGGTTCCCAAACTTTTTTTCGTGGACCACTTTCAAAGTTTTACTATTTTTGGTAGACCCCCTGTTGCTAACAAAAAGTAACTAGGTACCTAAAGTTTAATCTTCCCTGGCTTTTTGTTCTTATGCTATTTTTTGGCACCAAAGCATCATCCAAAATAAACTTAGTTTATATGATGAATTACGTCTACTGATCATTAAATAAGCAATCAATAAGACAAATGTTTATTTCAAAGAAATTAAAAACAATAAAGTAGATTACTTCCTGAAGAATATTAGTCATACAATCAATAAACTGCTTTTATTTCACTATTCTATGCTTGTGAGTCTATGATAGTAAAAAATCTTGTTTTGAGTTTTTGGTCATAATTCAGAGGACTGATATTTTTTATTGAAACAATAGCAGTATAAAGTGCGATGTGAAATCAGACACAGCAAAAGTAACAAAATGTTCCATTCATCCTCATTTTAGATTTTTGAAGTACATTTAATAAAAATGCTTTATGTATCTGTTAAAACAAGCATACAACGAGCCAGTTTTACCGTGAAAGCTCTATAACTAAGGCAGCTGCAGCAGGTGTATATAACTTTTCAATTAACAGAAGGAAATTTGACTATTTTATTATTTTTAATTTGGTAAAACAAATGAACAGAACAAGAACAGTAGGACAATAAACCGTTTAAAGAGAAAAGTCTCTTTCTAAAAAACGAGAAATGAACTATTCTAACACACAGAGCAGTGTAATGTTTATAGAGAAACAAAAACTCAGTTCCACTCCATTCAAAATATTTTTTAAATAAAAGTTCCAAAATTGTGGAAGTCAATCAACTATGGAATTGATATATAGACAGAAAATACTCAATAAATTCAAGCATATATCATATCTTTTATGGGTCCTGGCTTATAAAATTTTTCCCAAGCTTTTCCAATCTTTCCTACTGTTTTCCAGTTTTTAACACCAATAATGTTCAAGTCTGAATTGAAAGTATCTTTCCATCTCTTTTTTGGTTTGCCTTTAGCAAAAGGGTGTACAATTAAAAATTTTCAATGGAATTCTTGACAGATTTATTCGTAAAAGATGTCTTGCCCATTTCATTCTATTCATTTTAATGAATTTTGCACCTTCATTTTCGAAGTTATACCACTTCTTCCACATTCCTTATTCAAAACTATCACCATAAATGGAAGTAACAGAGCTCTTTCCTTTGTGGTCAAGTTTCAAAGGCATAAGTCAATACAGGATTAATCAGAGTAGTGATTTCAAAAGGCCCTCATTCCTACAGATGTAATAAAATGTTCAATATTTGTAAAACATGTTTGTTGAATCATATAAAACATATTTCCAAACAAAAACTGCTTTGAGGCCCTTTTGTTAAATGATAACAAACGAAATGATATACATAAATGGAAAGATAGTAAAAAATGTTAATCAGAAGACGATTAAGTGTAAAACGAAAGTTAATCAGAAAATGTATAATTAATTTTAGATATTAGCAAATAAAAAATCACTATTTAGAATAAACAGTCATAATATAAATATGCAGTAAGCAACATAATGCCAGTTTTAAGAACATTCCTTGCTGAATTCCATAAAAAGCAGGCACACTTCAAAATAGTCATGGATAATGCACATGCTTTATTATCTGACAAACAAGATTACTGTTTGCCAGCCTATAAGACGTACTGGGTTTATAAAACATGCCCCATTTACAGACACATTTTTGAAAGATATAAGACTTTATTACTGAAAATTATAATGTATTTAAAATATTATAAATATAAAGTAATATACTACTTGATAAAATCTTACCTACAATATCAATAAGAGTTTTTTCATGATTAGAGTTAGTTTTAATAGAAACACTACTCCAGGTAAATAGTTTTGTTTGAGGGCAAATGAAAGCAAAGGATCCTTGTCCATGTTTCCCCCCTTGTGCAAGTTCAAGATTTTCTGATTTTCATGCATCAATGACAAATTTATGAATTCAATAATTTTTTCCATTTCCATGATTTTTAGTACACACAATCACATGTAGTATGCTATGCTATAGCAAAGTTGATATGGTTTTTGAGCTGCAACTTACAACAAATTTCAAGAAATCGAATGGTAGAAATTTCCAACACTTAGAAAGTTGTTCATAACAAATGGAAAGATTAAGCGACCCCAGCCATGATCATCGATTAGAGCACACACATGCACATTCACTGAATTCAATGAAACTATAACATTCCTAAACTCTACAATTTAAAAAAATGCAACTTTGAATGAAATAAAATTCAGGAAGAATTTATTGCAAACTAAAAATTCTCAGAAGCACCCAATTTTCAGACTTATTTTCAAAGAAAAAGGTGTGCCTTATACTTAAGTAATACAGCAGTTGAATCATTTTTTTAAAACAAGGGTTGGGTCTAAAATTACTCATTAGTTTGTGGGTCTACAGTTCAAAGTAAATTCAAAACTAATTTAACATACAAAGTTGAAATGGTTATAAAAGCCAGGCACTGTTGGACCAAATGCCAGAGAGCTCCCATGAGAAGAGGTTAATTCAGCAACAACTTTGTGAAGCAATTATCGAATCATACAGTATTAAAGCATAATAAAATATGCATATTTAATTCTGAAACTGTCTTTAGATTTTTTATTTACAATGGTATTGGAAAGCAAAGTACAAATCTTTTTCTGCATATGTGGCAATAAAACTAAAAATACTTCCTTATTTTGTTTTATTAAAAAATCATAAATTTAAAAAAGCCCCCATTATATTATCGGTATGTGTGAATAAAAATAATAAAAACGAAACTTTTGAGTTCTCATTGTATTAATTTAAACACATAAACCAACTTGTGCTCCAACAATTATAACAAAATAATAATTCTTTCAATAAATTATTATTTTAAATTAATCACATAAAAAATGATGTAAATATCTTAAATAAGATTTCACAAAATGCAATCGATTTCCTTTTTTAAGAATCTGTGCATTTTTAGGTAGGAATAAGACACGGCATTGATAATGAGTAGTCAAAAATTGTAAAATAGAATGCCCATATATAAATTTCCAAGGATATTGTAACAGACACAAAATAATTTTCTCACTTTTACATAACTGAAAAAAAAAAATATTCCCATAAATGCCAAATAAATGTATGACTAATTGTATAAATTAAAGGTTTTCTACAGCTTAAAGATTTCATTGAAAAGAAATATTGAATTACTAAAAAGTTAAGCACATTGAATTACTAAATTTATATACACTTCTTTCACAATTTTAAGATCCATCACATTAATTCATTTATAGAAAATTAACGACATACCATAACAAGAAACACTTTGACTCCTTGTGGATCATAAGCTGTCAGACGAACTGTTTTTACACTCGGATGTTCAACTGACATTCCTGCCCACACTTTTGTATTAAGCACAACACGTAGACTCCCTTGGGTACGCATAACTAAAAAGTAAAATAAATTTTTTGAAACATCAAAATTTTATAAATGTAGTAAATATTTTAAAATAATGAAAATAAAAAAATACAACTCTGATAAAGAGTAGCATTTATAAGTGATTCAGTTTTAATACCCGAGTTTCTTTTACTTAATTTACCAATTTTCAAGAATCAGATTGCAGAAGTTTTGTAGGAGTGAAATCAAAAATTTCCAGGAGATCCCAAAATTCATGTTAAATAATATTATTTATTTTAAAATTGTTCTTAACCAAGTATGCATATATGTATATACAACATTTTTCAATTATATTTGTAAAGAATAAAAATAAATAATTGCAAAAAATAATGAGAGATTACTTCAAAGCCTTTAATGAATTTACAATTATAACAGAAAATTTAAGTAATCAATATTCTGGATTATAAATTGTAGAAAATAATGGGTTATTTTAAACATCTTCATTAACTTTTTATTTATTAATTTATTGATTAATTCAAGGCTTGTATAACAACCTCTTTTCAAATATAAATATACTGGCTCAGAACAAATACAACTATTAGATAAAGTTTACAGGATGACTTTTTTCGCAATTATTATTTAATAAAAGCAATTCTAAATTTTTCTTGTGTCTACTTTCAAACTCTTTTAAAACTATACAATTTCACAACATACATTTCACAATTCTAGGGTTTTCTCTCTATTAATCATTATAATTTCTTCTTTAATCATTCAACAGATTTTCACATCCTTTCTAGGTTATTCACATATAGGAAACTATATATACAGGGTGATTCTAATTTGTTTTTACAAATTAAAAGAGATAATAGTACCCATCCATACAAGCAATAATTAATAAGAACATAGGATAGCATTACACTGTGAGAGACAGAAAAAAGGAAAGTAGAAACGCATCAATAATATATCACAAATTTAACATATGAAAATTTTCACAGAGAAGAAACAGCATTTTGTTCTTATTGGTTACCGGAGAAAGCCAAGAGACATTTTCCTTTGAAAACATCGCAACATCATCGCTTCAAGTATTATCCGAATAACATTGTCCAAAAATTTTTGTAAATCCTATGGTGGCATACATGTATGAAAAATTGGTTGACATGCTCCTCTTGTATTGTAAAGCAAAAGGGAATGAACCAAAACCATGAAGATTGTACGAACAGCAGTTTCAAAGTCTTTTCCAGTGTTGATCAATGACTGCAAGAAAGCGGTTCCTTTTTAATCTTAAACAGTAATGCAGGATGTTCGTCAAATGTTCAAACGCCAGATATCAAAGACTGAGTTTTGACAAGATTTGAAATAGCTCCTTCCACAAGTATGCGAGTAGTGGCTTATGAATTGTGAATTTCTCAACCTGTAGTGTGGCGTATTTTACACAAGGAGCTCATGCACCCCTACCACGTTCAAAAAGTGCAATCCTTTCAGGCAGATGATTATACCTGCCAGGTAAACTTTGTACAGTGGATGCTGGTTATGAAGAATAACAATCCATGATTTCCTGCATTAGTATAATTTAATGGTAAGATAACATTCAGCAGAGAAGGCATTTTCAACACCCACAATCAAAACATTTGGCCTGACAACAATGTCCACAGTACAACCCCTCGTAGACACCAGCAGAAATTTTCTGTGAACAACTGGGCTGGTATCCTTGATGATTACATGGTAGGCCCTTTACATCATGCTGGACCATTTGACCGGCACAAGATACAGTATCTTCTTGGATTGTTTGTTTGTCGCTCAACGGTCATTTTTTTGCACACGAGGGCTAATTAGACCGGGACTTACAGTTTAAAGTGGATTTCGAACCACTACAAACATCCATGTCCAAGGTGGGATTCGAACCCACGAACTGTTGAACCGAAGGCAAGAGCGCTAACCATTCGGCTGCCAGCTCGGCAGTATCTTCTTGGAATAAGTGCTTCCCAGTTTATTGCAGGTTGTTCCACTCCCCATCCTGAGAGACAAGTGGTTTATGCACGATGGAGCCCCAGCACATCTTACCATCACAGTCTAACTTTTTGAATGCCACACATTTCGCACCATAGATTGGACGTAGCTGACCTGTGATTTGACCTCCTCGCTCACCAAACCTCAACCCATTGGACTTTTACTTCTGGCGGCAAATTTTCTGACAATTTCATTGAAAATTTTAAAATATTCAAACAAAGTAACTCAAAAAATTACAATATTTTCAAACAAAAAATAAATGCATCATGATAAGTAAAAATACCAGGAATGATTCATAATTTTCATGGAGTTGAGTCAAAATTCCAGTAGTTTCAAGAAGCCTTACAATAATTTTTTCAAATTCTAGGAGATTCAGGAATTGTATAAACCTTCATAAAGTGTGTAGTAAGTTAAACAGCAATTAAAATTCAAGGTAAATTACAATATCATTTTGCTAAATTTTGTCTAATCTTAATACATATTGTATATTAGTTAAGAAAATATAAATAAAGTGAAAACACCATTAAAAATTAAACATTAGAAATGCTAAAAATACTTATGCTTATGAATATTTAATTTGTTTTTATATATACAAATTAAATTCATTTGGCAAATCCTGGTTTAACATTTTAGTAAGAATAACAAAATTAAATATATTCTTATTTGATGACTGTGCAAAAGTTTACGATATGAAAGTTCTTCTAGAATTTTTCAACATTTTAGCAATTCAATGTTAATATGCAATTAAGAAATAAATGTATTCTACTACAATTAACAAATTGAAGAGAAACATTTACAATAACAAAAGGATTTAAAAATATATACTCAGACAGATATCCTAAGTACAAAAAATGCTATGGCACACTTGATTTGTGCATTACAGACAATTTTATATTTGTAAAATCTTTTTGTCATTATGAGTAACAAAACCATACTTCTAAGACATGTACTTTGCAGTAATTATTTTTGTCAGCAAAACTACTTTTTTGTTGTAATTCAATTTAACGCCTCACTCCAATATTCTTAATAACAGCTTGAGTGTTACACAAGAACTTATTATAATGGCTAAATATAAAAAGTATGTTCATGAACCTTAAATACATATTTTGAATATTTCTGCCACATAAATTAAAATCTTACCTCAGAAATAATGTATAAATTTTTTTGGCTGATATGCCATTTACCACGACATGAAACAAGATTTGGTCTCTATAATATTTATGGCGATAACACACACACTCACAGTTTATTTTCACACAATGTTTGAATTAATGTGGTGTTTCATTCAATTTTTTCATTTTTTTAAGTCAATTTATCAAGCAATTGATCTTTTGCAATCTACAGTTATTTGTAATATACAGTATAAAACAATTCTGATAGGATTATTTGTGAGAAGAACTTGCAACAACACAACACATCAGCAATGATAAAACTTCCTAATAATTACTGATTTCAAAAAAATTAATTTCTTTGAAAGCTCAAAACCATTTTCTGACTACATATAATTCAGCAATAAAACCGCACACTCTTCAATTTTTTTCCTTTACATTCTTAGAAATACAAAATGTTTTTAGTTTTAAAATTATATAAAATCCAAGATTTCTGATATGTAATTATTAGATTTGATTTTACAGGTGCAAGATCCTCAGACAGGATAAGCTGTGCTGAAAAGAAAATAATTTTTGATAAAGCGTGAGTAAATCATTGGACTAAGAACTAATTGAGAATGTTGAGATGAATGACAAGACAGATAATTATTTTTTGTAGTTGTCTTTTCTACTTTTTGAAACAGTCTAAGATGTACAGGGCGAGTCCATTTTAATATCTATTTTAGAAGAGGATATATCAATTGTCCTTTTAAAGCTTTTTTCTGGAAATTTTAGTTTTTTAAAAATATTTTTAACATGTCTTAGATTTATTGGTAATTGCAGTAAATATTTTGGTACTATTAGAAGTTGATGATAAAGTGGATTTAGAGATGAAGACAAAGTTGAAAGTGGAGCAGATTTCGGTAAATTACACTTCTTTGCTGTATTGTTGTTTATTTTAGCTTCTGTTTGTAAAGTACAAGAATAGGAAATATCAAATTTTATCGTTCTGGTTTTTAAGATTTGTCTTGCTTTTGGAAAGTAATATTTTATTTCCGTTTAAAATATTTCTTTCTCTAACATCCATATAAGGTAAGATTTGGAAAATGTAGCCTATAAACTAATACAATTACAACAGTTAAAAAATTTCTGCAGTATAAGCATTAGTTTCATGACCAAATTGTGCACATTTTCCATACATAGAATCAGTATTCCTACATGCTTTTTGGGACCTCTGACTTAAAACACTTAAGGGAGTTAGGAATGTATGGACGAAGTTTGCAGTTCATATAACCTGGTTTCATGGATTTTGGCAACATTGGCCCCTGAAAACATAAGACAACATGTTGGTATGGATAAGTATATCGCCACGGCGAATGTTTACACAACGTGCAGAACAAACTCCTTGCTGCATGAAAATTGCTTTGTATGCTTATTAACATGTAACGAGCAGAAAAATTGGCTTCAATGACATGAGAATTAAAATCCATAGGATATTTGTAAAGGTTCAGGCTCAATACCACTGCCCACCATGGAGTCCTACAAGGGGTGGCAGCCACTGGAAATGGGATGGGTCTGGATATTTCCAACATCAGTGTTTACCAAAGTGCTAGTTGACACCCATATATGCTGGGAGTCATCACCAGAGACAATGACCACCTTAACTCCAACCCCAAAGATGTAACTCCATAGCTTGATCATCAGCAGAATAGCCATAACTGTAGCCCATTGATGTACTAGGGACCACAGGGTGTACCACCTGTCCAAAGGGTTGCCATGCACGGCTAACACATAGGGATTTTGAATATTCCTGAGAACCAGAGTGGCTACAGCTACTCATAGAGAGCTTCCTTGCTTGTCGTCAAGGGATGGAAAGGATAAGGAAAAGATCAGACGGAGAAAGGGAAATCAGAGAATATAGATATCTGGGTACTTTGGGACTGGAGCACTCATACCTAAAGAAGTTGAGCTCCACGAGAGGATTTAATAATTATAAAAAATATTTGGATATTAATATGAAAAATTAAATTTTATTTTGTTCATATAATTTTAAAAACATAAATATTGTAAATATATCTAAACTACAAATTTAACTGAATAAAAAAATTGAATTTAGATTCTAAAAACATTTTTACTGTGCCCCTGTAAGTGTTACTGCCTTGTTAATTCTGGAAGATTCTTTGAATATATTTGCAGTATATAAGAATAGAGTAGAGGAAGAAAACCTACACTTTATTCACTACTAAGTGAATTAATAGATTAAAAAAATTATATGCATGTATATATATATAACTTAGGGTATATAATGGTTTCTTTTATTACTTTTTAATGTAAAAAAAAAGAATAATTCTGCCATTATCTAATTTAATTGACTCTATATCAGTGAAATGAAAAATATAATAGGGTGACAAAATGAAAATTAAGAAAAAGAACAAAAATAAGATTTGATTTAATAATAATAATAATAATATTGATATTATCAAATGAAAATTAAATATGAATATTATGACACAATAAGTTTCATTTTCATAAAAAAAATGTAAAATGTTAAGCACAAAAATTTAATACCCAAGAAATGCATTTTAATTTAAAATTGACAATATATTTGCTGGAAATTATTTTAACATTAAACTCTAACAATCAAACATCAAAAACAGTATATTCACAAAGCTAAATAATACTTTCTATTGCAGAGATTTGCAAATAACTTGTAAACTATCTCTACTATATGGTTTGAATTAATAGGAAGAAACAAGTTTTCTTGTCAAAATTAGTAAACATTATCAGTGTTGCCTCAAATCCGAATATCTAACTACAAGTAGTAAAATGGATCGACCTTGATTATAATTTACTCATTTGATTGGTTTTAGTGTATTAGAAGTTCAGTTGTGAGCCTTTTAGTGTGACAGTTGAGGGTTGCAATTTTGTGCTTCAGTTAGTTTTGCTTGTTCAAGGAGAACTACTCCAATGGGAAGGGTTAAAAAATAATTTCGTTAATGAATCCATTTCTATGATTATGAGAGTAGTAAGTATGACTAAATCAAATGTTTTAAGAACATTACAAAAATCTGGATTATTTTTAAAAAAGAGGAAAATGTGAGCAAATAGGAAAATTACTAAAAGAAAGACAGGCACAGGTCTTCAAAAAGATTTATTGGACTTCTGGAAGATTACCATAGGACCACAAAATGGAGGAAAAAACAATTACTAACTTAAAAATGATTATAAATGTTTAGAATAGGCAAAAATACTAATCAAAGGCTGTGGAGAACTAAAAAAACTGATTTTCAATTAAGAAAGAAATTAATTTTTACAGGGACATAAATAGGGTGAAATTAAAAGAAAAGGTGAAATAATGTATTCTGATCACATTCAATAGACAGTAAAACACCCTTCTAAACAGATGTCAATACATAAAAATATTATGCAGGATTTTCGTATTTACTGAAACATTTCAACATGACTTGGACCCTAGCAACAACTTGAAATTTGTCCAGACTTTCATGCGATTTGGTTTGGTTTGTTTGTCGCTCAACTCATTTTTTGCACACGAGGGCTAATTAGACCGGGACTTACGGCTTAAAGTGGATTCCGAACCACTACAAACATCCACGCCCAAGGTGGGATTCGAACCCACAAACTGTTGAACCGAAGGCAAGAGCGCTAACCATGCGGCTGCCAGCTCAGCGACTTTCATGCGAGAAAATATAAGTACTTGATTGGCCTGGTATTTAAACCCTATTGAGAACTTATATTTTCAAGATTAGTTTAAGTTAAGATGAATTGCACAGCAACAGAACAAGTGATAAAAAGTGCTATATAAGCATGGTTCCACAAAGTGTGCTACACTAATGGAATTACTGTCAAGATGTGTTGAAAATGTTCTTTTTTCTAAAAGCGGATATACTTTGCACTAGATTATCAATTTACTCAAGTAAATAAATATTACAAGCTAAGGTAAGCTTTACATTTGCTCCAATGAATTCAAATAATATGTTTCACAAATAACATGAACTCAGAATATATGAGAATATTTTACAATCATAAAACAAGCATATAAATATAATAAATGTTTTACAAGAAAAAAAATAATTTCTGATTTATATTTCATATTCTAATTGTTACTTACCAACTCTAGACTGAAGATGACCGTTGCACTCTCGATCATTTAGACGTAAAATACCTCGCCCTCTTTCTAACCACATCATACCAACTTTATCAAAAGCAAAGAGTTTGCAATTCATCTAAAGAAAAAAGAAAAAAAAAACACTTTATCTGATGTAAAATAAGAGGGGGGGACAAAGAACAATAAACTGTCTTTTATATTTCTGAAAAAAGAAATTTCTTTCAAAAATCTCTAGAAATCAAACTTATAACTTGAAAGCCTTTAACAAAGTCGGAGGAAATTAAAAGAACATAAAAATGAATACAACAAGTTATGTAATAATAAATTTTTAACCCATTTTATTAAAAGGATGATTTATTCTACAGAAAATTTTTTTATTACACATAATCTTTTAACAGGGTTCGTTAAGATTCCCAAGAATCAAATTCTAGGAGTTTTAAGGAGTCAAATCAAAAATTTCCAGGAGGTATCGACATTAACATTAAATAATTTTATATTTTATTTTAAAAATTGTTTTTAACCAAATGTGCATATAATTATGTACATGCAATATTTTTCAATAATTTCTGTAAATAATAAAAATAAATAATTGCAAATATTAAAGAGACTATTTTTTAATCTGCTTAATATTATTAATAGTTATTTCAAAAGCCTTTAATAAATTTACAGCCATAACAGAAAATTTTTTATTTAAATAATCAACATTCTATATAATACTGGATTATACATTGGATAAAATAATGAGTAATTTTAGAATTTTTAGACATTTCCAATAGATTCAGATAGAAAAGATTTTTTAAAAACTTTTGTATCAAACTTTTCAACAATGCATGAAAATCTCCAGCAATAAATAGCAACATTGGTTTATCAGTTCGATGTAGGGTGGGAAAAGGTTCTACTCCCCGAGCATTAAATATAAAAAATTGTATTTAGCAGAAAAAAGTAAATCTTTTGTACACTTCTACACAATATCAAATGTTTTGGTACCAGGATTAGGCAATGTTTCATTCTGAACAAATGTCATATGTTTTAAGATATGGTAATATTTCAAGCTATCTGTTGAAAGCACTTATATTTTCTAACCATCGATGTTTGCAAAACTTTAAAGGAAATTTTACGCCTGGGCCACGGCTATTAAAGTCATCCTTACGAGTGGGTGAGTCCTTAAATAGTCTACAAACTGCACTTGTTACCTCCACTTCTGGAAATGAGGAACATCCATGGCAGTAAGCATAGTGTAGAATGTGTAGGCTGCAGCTTCTGACATTTACAATATTTGAATGATGTTCACTTTTTAAAAAATCAGCCATTTTAGTCAAAACAAACCAGTTTACATTTGGGCCATCCATTGATAACTGGAGTAATTCACTTGTTCCTAATTATAAGCACTTCTCATTCACTTTTTTAAACAAAATATTTCCAGTTGTATGACCTAAAAAATCAGATGAGTAATACTGTATTATAACTGTATCATTATCATGATCATAAATGTAACTTTTAGAGCACATAGAATTTCAGCCTATAAAACTTTTTTTGAAGAAACAAATGAATCAAAAATTTCAGAGCATGCTTTGGGTTCACATTCTTTAGCAGATATAGCTTGTTCTAATAAATATATATGCTTTTCCCTTTTCATATGGGATTTAATTGCAATTTCCTCATATCTAAAATACAGAAGTCTTTCTTGCAAAACAGACAATGGACATGTGTTTTTTTTAACCACGCAGAGGCCAATCTCTACTACTCTTCCAGAGTTCACTGGTCATTGAAAAAGACACTTTCCACCAGGCATTGTAAATAATTTCAGTCTTTATTTCATTAATAAACAAATTTATCCCGATTCAATTAAACTATAAACAATTTTCATCAAGGGAGACATGGAAAGTATGCTTTAACTAAAAATTTTATATTTTAATATTAATATTCAAAGAAGGAAAACAGCAGCAAATAGAAAAATAATTAGTTAAAATTGCCCTCTTAATGGTATCTAATTTCTATGGCTACAATACCCCAATTTCTTAAGAGATGCAATAAGTAATCATCATTTTTTTCAATTGCTGCAGATAACAAATTATTTGCATTTGTTTCACACTTACTTAGTTTTTCTTTTTTCCCATTATGTTTCTCTTTCACAAATTTTTCTTCTTTGGCATATAATACATATTTCTGGCAATATACGAGATCGACTTTGAAATGCAGGATTACTTTTGCTTCATGTTACACAGTTATGTGTGTTTTTAAAAGCAACATTTCTATTACCTTCTGATAAATTCTTAGAACGTTTTTCAACAGCAGAAATTCTAGTCTTATCGATAAACAGTTGGTAACATTTTTTATGATATCTAAGAGTTTTATCAGTAGGTAAACGGGAACATTCTTCTTCTTCCAGAAGCATTAAGTTCTTAGAAATTGTACTACCATGATAAACAAGTAATATCCATTTGTGAACGCAATCCTTTACTTTGCTCCCACTTTTTTCAGAAAAGGGAGAGATAATTCCAAGATTTTTCTTCCCACGATGCAAACGACATTTCAAAATTGAACATTAATTGTCAAGAAAACATATTAATTTGTTTGTTTACAATCAGAAGCATGTGTGAAGAGTGCTATTTTTATAACTGCATTTCTCATTGGATAACTCTGGAGTGAGAAACATGGTAGAAGAAATTTGATTGGCTAAATTTGCAGGTGAACAAAACTTTTGTATGGAAGTAGATCTACAATTTTTTAAAATTCTCAAAACAATGTGCACTCTATGAACACTGAACTTTATGTAAATAGTAATATTTGACATTGTATTATAAAATGCAAATGGAATTACATTGCCCCAAAGTTGCGGGAGCAAACATGCAAGATATGAGTGTTGAGCCCACAGCCTAATGATAGAAGTAGTTTAAATATGATGTGTGAGAAATGAAAAAGTTGCCACTAGAGGGGTAATTGCTAATAAAGAGCCAATTGATATATGTCAACTGTGAGATGCGGTTAGAGAATGGCTAAGCGCAATATTCAATAAATTTGATATTTGCTACTGAAGTGCAGTATTTTATTTAAACGTCCTGACATGGCTATATGTATAAGTAATCTTACTGGAAAAATAAGTTAAGTGAATGCATGTAATTTAACAGATGATTCAATAATTCCACTTATTTTGATGGCATTTACACTTACGAGTGTTTTCTTAGCTCATTGAAGACATATTCTTGATTTTTAAAAATTATAAAATTGCACATTATAACACAATTAAAATTAAATTCCATTAAACAATTTTTTACAGATTTCAACATATTATTTAACCATAAATATTTTTATTAATTTTGTCTCATTTGAAAGAAAATTGATTTATTTAAAGTTTTACAACAATTTAAAGAGTTGTAACAATAATGAATTAAAGAGAAAGTGGTTAAAAAATTATAGAACACTAAAAAGTTAAATTTATTTATATTACTTTTCATTAAGCACAAAAAATACATATAAATAAAGTAATTTCCAATACCATTCATAAATCTAGAATCTGGAAAGTCATCAAATTATTTGTTTAGTTAAAAAATTATACCTGCAACACATTAGATTCTTCTTCTTCACCAGTAATAACAGCAACTTCTTCAAATTTCCTTTTCACTTGTTTTGATTCATATTCTTTAGCAGATTCAGACAAACTTTTAAGTTTTTCTACATAAAATAGGAATTAAATTAATTAACAATTTTGTCAAAGGGACTACAAACATTTGAACTTCATTTATAAAAATATGTTCCATTTTAATAACATATTTTTTTTAATAACATATTTTCTGAGAAGATTCTAGTAAATCTTTTCAGATATATAAAATATCTGAAAAGATTTACTAGAATCTTCTCAGATATTGATCACTCTCATGCTTTCATCTCAGTTAATCACACTTTGCATTAAAATCACTCAGATCTTAATCATTATAAATATTTTTTTTTAGAATTTATTATATTTTTAATCATATTATATGATTTATTTTTATTTTATTTAGCACGAAATTATCAGCAGCATAAGTTTTCGTCTATTGGCTGGAAAAATTGCCATGGACTATAGGCCACTAAAGATTATGCGATGCTTTTTCCTTTGCTTGAAAAACAGGGCTTGCAGATTATTCGCCGCTGCGGATTATATACAGGAAAATATGGTACTTTATTTGAGGCCTCATAGAATTCATAGTAATTATTAAAACAACAAAGGTTAAAGACATTCTATGATTACCTTCTTGGTTTTCCCTTTCCATTTTTTCTAATTCTTCTTTTCGCAGTGCGGCTTCTTCGAATGTTAAATTAGGTGTCTCTGATGACCAGGTAGGTTGTTCACAGGTGTCATAGTTCTGTAACAAGATATACTTTAGCATGAATATATACAAATGTTTCATGAAATCAATATAATTTAACTTTTAATGAATATAAAAAAAATATTAGAACATCAAAAATTGAGGTTTCTTAAAAAATATTTTCCTTAATAAGTAATTAAAATAATCAATAAATAACTAAAAAAAATCACATGAATTAAAGATACTTAAAACAGGGATCATACACCTTTTCTAGAATAAATTCCAGGAGTTTCAAGGAGACATTTCTTCCTGGGGGTGCAGATATTCACAAATTGAACAATCATTAGCAATTATTATGGGTCACATTTATTTATAATTATGAAAACATATTTTTAAGTTTTATTTCCCAATGATAATGGTGATAAATACATTGAAAATCAAATACGAATATATTGGATTTAAATTAGATTTAAAACAAAGTAATTATTTCCAAGCATTAAATAAACCTATGATAGAAGAGATTTCCTTTTAGAAATCAAAATTTTTTTTATACTAATTACTTAAATATGGTATGTACTAATGGATATTTTGAAGTAATCAAAAATTATCTGTTAAGAATAAATACTTAACCGATAGATATTAAATGACAATAATGAAAGCAAAATAAATATAAAGATTACTTACATAAATTTCAATTTCGATTATTATTTTTTTTTTAACAGTAGAAGTTTTTCATTCGCTTACTTCCAAGCTTATTTTTCAACAACTAAGTGTTATACATCCTGGAACCAGGGGGTACGCGTACCTTCCTGGGGCTTGAGCAGCCACCAGGCGCGTCGGCAGGTGGTGGATCGCTGAATGTCCTGTAAGAATGACAGGATAGCCTTGAATATAGAATCGGATGCCGCGAACCTGCTCATGTAAACCCTGGTGTTATGCGATCCGTGCCTAGGGCTAATTGGCACCGCGGTATTGGTGTCTTAACGGAGCCTCTAGTTGTCTGGCAAACTTCTAGAGTAATTTGCCTTGCCCAGTAACTCAGGCAATGCTGGGTGGACTTATATTACCGGAGCTTATTAATTGTTATCTTGTGGCTGAAAAGACACAAGAAATAACAAATCTTTCTGCATTTTCAGGTGAAGCCTCGGTAGTAGACCTTGCTGAAAAAGACAAGGGAACTCAGAGGCAATCTTGTAAAGGGACAGTAATGAATCTTTCACTTGAGGTAGAAATGACCTCCAAACCATCTTCTTCTGGTGAAAATCAGGAAGCTATCCCTAGCATGACTGACTTTATGACCAGATGGGACTGTTTCAGCAAGACCCTATCTGCTGGAAATGTCATATGCAAGAGGAAACGGCAGAGCATGTTATTTACGAATGTGAGGCTCTTGCCCTCCCTAATTTAACTTCTTTAGGCTTCATCCATACTAGAGAGTTATACCTAGACTCCATTAAAGGGTTATCGGACTTTATTAATAAAGTGGGTGACCCGAGCAATTGGAACTAGGAAACATTGGGTTTGGAGTTAAATGGTACAAAATGCTGATAAAAGCAGAGGTGCCCAATTACATACAAACCCAATTCTAAAAAGAAGAAGAGAAGAAGAAGTGTTATACATGCAAATAGCAGATCTATCAGCATTATGTTCATTAAATATTATGTTCTTACTTAATTATTCAATATAAGTTTGTATAGCTGCTCAATAGATTATTAAGCATAATTAGATTTCACTAACGTGACTTCCACCTATTTTTTATATCAATATGAAATAACCTATTACATATAGCAAGTGACAACATACTGTAGTGGAATGCATACAAGGAATGTCTAAGGGAATTGGAAAACTTTACAAAGGTTAAAATAATGCAGAATAATAATCACATGCAGAAATGATTTGCTTTGATTCTTGTGAGGTTTACTGGTGCAAAGTTCAATATTGAACATTTCTGCACTGTACAATATTTAAAACTAAAAGTATTGTTGTGGCTTATCCCTCATGGTTGACAGCATCATCAAACCAGGTTCATGAGCCCGAACACCCCCAAACAATGGAGCCCAACCAAAGGGCTCGAGAGTAACTGGCATTTATAAACCAATGCAGGTCAAAATATGGTCAAAAGCAGCTTGAGTCACATTGCATTTGGACACAGGGGATAAACTTTGTAGCACGTCAAATGATGTTGTATATGAGTGTGTCCACTTCGAAATCTCATAAGAGTTGTCTGATTGCGCTTGTTGCTAATCTCAATCAGAACAGCGCCAGGGCTATTTTCCACATACAATTCATGTATAGAGGCTCTCCTCCAAAAAGAAAACCAAAAGTGATAAAAAGTCTAGTCAAATCTATAAGATGGAATGTAATAAAACTCGAGAAAGGCTTATGTAAAAGACTAAAATATGATATACTGTATATGAGACATCATAGATGTCATAAATTGGAGCAATCTAAGAGAAGAATAAGCACCTGTGCATAGATCTAGTGTGTCTAATGGAAGACATGTAAATTTTACACAGACTCTTCACATGGGAGCAAAGGGAACGGAAGAATGCAAGGGGATATATTAGATAATTTGTCTGCAAATCCCAAGTTTTCTGCCAGTGCCAAGAAATAAAATCTTCGATATTTGCCTAATGCCATAAAAATTTTAATGCTTTATGTAAAAAGTCAGTGGCAATTTTAGCAACATATCTGCAAGTTCATTCTCAGCAAGGCCAACACAACTTGAAACCAAACTGCATGTTTAATTGCACATAGATGACACCACTTATAAATACAGGTAGTTTGCTCAATTTTCTCTTACCATTTTATAAGTGGGAATCTTGTTTGCCAGCATACTGTTTTTAAACAGCACATTTGTATTCTGCATCACATTAAATTTTATTTAAACTTTCAACATTCATTACATTTTGTATGAATGGAGCCATATCAAAGACCTTTGTTTCATTTACATACTTAATGTTTTACACACATTCATTTATGGTCAAATCGATTTGGAGTTTAATGGAATTTTATAAGAAAAAAGAAATATCAAAAAATGCATGAAATGAAAGTCTTTTTGTTCTGGTTGGACAATCCTGACATAATTAGAGAAGAAAAGTAGTGTAGTTAATTTTATCAAAATTATAAATGGTTCATTATTTTCGAAATATTTCTCTTGGTTAAATTTAATTCTTGGTAAAAAAATGCCACATAGTTGCTAATTGCTTAAAATTTGGTAACAATTGCCTGAAAATTTTTCTTAAGCATTCTTTAAATAGTGAGGAACTAAATAAAGCTTTGTGTGTTGTAATAATGATTAGCCAGAATTCTGCATCTTTTGAAGAAATGTGTATAAGAAAGAAGTTTGAAGGAAAAAAAAATAATAATAAAATACAATAAATAATAAATAAAAATGATGTAAAGGGTATAATTTGAGCCATACATATGATGTGGCAGATGTATAAATTATATTTCTGCAGTCAATTTGAGATAGAATATTTGATTGATACACATAGAGTAGCAATATAATATCTGCACCCCAAGAGGTATTAAGGAACATTTTGAGTTTACTTAGCGATCTTACACACTTCTTGCACGAATCTTTAAGGACGAGGCTCACTTTTGTGGCAAAATGGATACAGTTACTTTTGGAAGGAGAAAAAAGTGTGTCCACTTTTATTATATCAAGTAACAAGATTAATGACAGCAGTTTGTAATTGTTGTTGAATCAGTCACTTATTGGAGTCCTGGCAAGAAATTTGGAGATCATCAACATATAGTGTTCCATGTTCTGATTGTTGTAATACACGAAGAAATTGTTGACGCAAATGTTAAAAACTGTAAGAAACTTAAACTGTTAAAAATCTGTAAGGCTTAAAAGACATTTCCCAGAGGAACCTTTTCAGACTGGACAAAACAGATCCTATACGGGCATTAAAAACAAGAGTTTAACCCTTTGCGGTTCAGTGTTCCAGGTGATGGAACATCAAACTTCAAATTGTTACCAAATCGTTGCATATTATGATAAATAGATGGCAGCACTACATAAGAAGATAAATAATTTTCAATTATAGCATATTATTTAAATCCCTTTATCTTGAAGGAATATTTCCAAATTTTTCTTATACAAAATTAATTATTTGAAAAAAAATTTCTGTGTTATTTTGTTGCATGTACCTTGGACTACTAATTCTAGATTACTTTAAATTTTTTGCGCATAAAGTGTATGCAGAATTATCTGATAAAAACTAGATGTTCCATCACCTGGAACACTGTGCTGCAACAGCACTTTTTCTTTACGTTATTTAAAGCGCGATTAGCCTTGAACTCAATGCTGAGGGGAACAGCTGTGTTTGTTTTTTTACTGTTTTTTCACTCTTCTGGGGTGGAATAAGCTAAAGTTTAGGAATGTACAAGGAAGGATTACTTACAGGGTGTCCAGAAAAGGACTCCCTGATTTCAAAATTAAATATCTCGAAAACAAAGATCGATAGAGGAATGCAGTAAACGGTATGTTTATGGTGAAAGCTGTAAGAATTTTATACATCAGTTTGAAATAATAGTTACAAAAGCTGCAAATAGATGGTGCTGTAATCGTTATACGTAATGCCTAATATAAATAGTAATCCGAAGCCCAGGGCGATCAGTTCCACTATTGAGGCGTGAAAGGAGGTTAGCGTACTGAAGGAAGAGATTAAAACCATGTACTCCATTGAACAACGCGTTTTTCTGGTGCTAGAGTACCACGGGTTAAAAGAAAGTCCTACGGCAACAAGGCGTAGTTTTAAAGCATGTTACGAATGTTCCAAAAGGACCCGATGCGAAAAACATTCGTACGCTCTTTGCCAAATTTCAACCAATAGGCAGCGTAACTGATGATCTAGTGAGGAATGTTGGCCGCAAGCAAACTGCAGTTACGCCAGAAAATGTCGCCACAGTTTCTGGAATTCAGCAAAATCCAATGTCAGCTGCCCGTAGAATTGCATCTGAGACTGGTTTGAAGTGTTCCAGCACTCAGAAAATACTGAGAAAGAGCCTACACATGTTTCTATTCAAAATTCAAACTCACCAGGCCATACCCGTATGAGCTGTGCAAAAAAGGGTTGACTTTGCTAATCAGATGCTCACAATGATTGATAGTGAAGGATTTGATGTTAGCTGCTTCTGGTTTACAGATGAAGTACACTTCCACCTGAATGGATTCGTGAATAAACAGAACTGGAGATTTTGGGGTTCCGAAAATCCATATTGGTATGAAGTGAAACCCATATATTCTCCTAAAGTTACTGTGTGGGCTGCAGTATGCAGCAGAGACATTATTGGCCCTTTTTTCTGTTTAGAGAAAATACGGACTTAAATAAACTATTCAGTAAGAGATTATTAATAATAACTAATTTAATTATTATAAAAACTTGTACATTAACAAATTCAATTCACAATTATAAGCTTTTAGTAACAAAATATTTTCTGACTTAACATTTGTCATGAAATTATGTTCGAACATTAAGCACACAATTGCACATTAAATTTATATAATTATTGATCAGTTTAAATATTCATATAATTTCTGAATAAAAGTTGGTAAAATATATTTCACTTTCATTTGTAAAATGGTAATTTTAATTGAAAAACAAATAAATTAAAAACCTTTTCTGCTATTATCATGACAAATTTTTTTCTCATTCTTTTTATGAATATTATTGAATAGGAAAAATAAAGTTATATAATATACATATACATATATATACATACATACATACATATACATATATATATACATACATACACACATACATACATATATATATATATATATATATATATATATATATATATATATATATATATATATATATATATATATATATATATATATATATATATATATATATATTATTTAATATTTTCAACATAATGAAATTTTTGAAATTGAAATAGCATGGAAGCAAATTAATGAATCCTAACCTTATATATACTTGCAATTTTAGAAAGGAGATGTTTAGAAGGACATTATTTTACTTTCAAAATACTGTCCCTCTAAAAAATTAATAAATCATTAAAACTAAATCAATTGATGAGTAATCGTATTAAAAAAATAAAGCTAAATTAAAAGTACATGAATATGTATTTCAATGTCAATTAAAGACTCCATTTCTATAAAAATCCTTGTTTAAATTATTTAATTCTTAAAAAAAATTACTTAAGATTCCTTTCACTTTCTTTTTAAATACTATTTATATCAGCAACAAGCAAAATATAAATTTTAGAAAATTATTAGAAACATCAACAATTAATTAACTTAAATAGTTAAATAATGGTAATTAACCAAAAAGTGTTTTCATATTACTGTAATTTCCTGTAATTAATCCGCAGTGGCGTATTATCCTCTACACCTTTTTTATGAGCAAAGGAAAAAAGTGGCGCATAATACGCAATGGTGTATAATTCGCAGCAATATTTTTGGCGAACATTCGAATACTGCTGATAATGTGGTGCAAAATAAAATAAAAAAAATATAAAATGTAATTAAAAATATAAGAAATTGAGCAGAAAAAATATATATTATGAAAATGATTTTTTTGATTCCATCTTCAAACAAAGTTGAGGTGAAGGTGTGACATTGATCAGAACCGAGAAGATTATAGTAAAACTTATCGATTTTTAGTTCTTAAGAACTTTTAAAACAAGGTTAAACATATTTTAAAATAAAATGTATTTGTTTCGTTAAAAATTAAATGAAAAAATGGATTATTTTTTTTAACTGTGCATTGGGTAAAATTTTTTTTTTTTTGCACTGCACATTCCTAGTTTTTCATCATACATTAGCGCGTTTGTTGCCATTTTTTAATTTGCCTTCCCTATAGCTTTCAGTTGAAAATTAGTTGGGTAATTTAAGCGTTTTTTATTCTACATGACGATATATGAATCTGAATGTTTAAAGAGCGATACATCTCAAATCAAGACAGAATGCATTAGATGTTAGACCATAGCAACTGTAATATTGTTCCAAGGAACCGAATTCGTTCTTGAACGTAAATGGACAATACTAATTATAGTTAAAGATAAGTCAGCTGGGTCGTGGCACCACCTGTTATTTTATGAAACATAAATGCCATTTCTTTCAAAACTTTAGTGAAAGTTTATCAGATTATATCCACGGAGGTGTATAATATGCACAATGAAATTCGAACCGGAACTTTTTTAATGCATATTCTACGGATTAAATTCAGAAAAATATGGAACTTTACAAATTTTACTCAACAATGATGTAGAACTACAGGGACATTAAAATGTGAGCAAATTATATTCTACGTAATACTATTCCTTCATTAATTTTTAGTTAAACTAATTCCAAGACAATTTTTAGTTAAACAATTGGCAGACAAGACAATTTATGTAATTAAAACAACAATGATAAAATATTTTATTTAAAAAATTTAATAATGATTAAAAAAATATCATTTATCTATAAATAAATTTAATTGTAAAAAGACAATTATTTTGGGTTAAATTATAACAGCATTGCAGAGCATCACAAAAAAAAAATAAATAAATAAAAAATAAAAACCCTTACCAATACTCTTTCATGAAGGTTTTGTCCAAATATAAAGCTGCCATTAGGAGATGATCTGGAACAAAAAAATTAATCAACACAAAAGAAAATTCACAACTGCAGAATGTAAAATATTAAAAAAAAAAAAAAAAAAAAAAAAAAAAACTTTTAAAAAACAGATTTTTTATTTAATATTTAATTGCTAAGAAACATTTTAAATAGAATTCAGTGCTTTGTCAATTTATCAGTATAAAAGCTTTAATATGTAAAACAAAACCCCCAAGCAAGAACACTTTTAATAAAATATTTTAAAAATGGAATAATTATTTTTATGTATGCTGTTTTAAAAAATAATGGAAAAATACAAAAATTGTATGAACTCTTTTGAATATATGCATAAAATTTGAATTTGGTGTTAAGAAATTAGTAGTGCAACTATTTTGCAAATTGAAAAAAGAACTTCAATTCGCAAAACTGTACATTTCAGTGAGTGCAATATAAATCAAATGGCCAATCAGTAATGAACTCCAGGCATCGATTATCAAAAAATCTGTAATGGAGAATTATAAAGAGACTAGGCACAATAATTTCAGACAGAAACATGAAGATAGTTAAAAATGAATGTTATTGTAATTCAAAGGCATATCAACTTTTCACTAGATTCAGTTAGCATAAGATTCAATCCAGAACGGCTATAAGCTACAATGAAATTATATTAGAAAATCTCTGTTCAGTTTTTATTTTATTTATTACAAAAATTTAATTTAGATTTCTTTAACACAATCGTCAGAATTTCCCAAACAATTATCAAAGACAGATTTATCAGATAATTATATCCCTGTTGTGTAATTCAAATAAATTAAACGATTCTCAAAGTACACAGTAAAAAGTGAATTACTTAGATCACAGCACTCTTAAATATATTTTTAAGTAAAATCCACAAAGAATAGAATTATATTAATATTTGCAAAATATTTTTATAACTAAAATCTTCATACAAGGTTCGAACAGAATTCCAAGAAGAAAATTCTTGGAGTTTTAAGGAGTAAAATCAAAAATTTCTAGGAGGTATCGGCATTCACGTTAAATAAATGTTTTATTTTATTTTAAAAATTGTTCTTAACCAAATATGCATATAATTATGTACATGAGATATTTTTTAAACATTTCTGTAAATAAATATAAATAATTTCAAAACATTAATGAGACTACATTTTATTTGAGTTAAAATTATTAATGATTATTTCAAAAGCCTTCAATGAATTTACAGTTTTATCAGAAAATTTTTTATTTAAATAATCAACATTCTATATAACACTAGATTACACATTGTATAAAATATTGAGTAATTTTAGAGCTTTTAGACATTTCCAATAGATTCAGATAGCAAAGAAAAACTTTTGCATCAAACTTTTTAACAAAGCATGAAAATCTCCAGCAATAAATAGCAACATTGGTTTATCAGTTTAATAAAGTGTCAGAAAACGCAATGCTTTTTTTTAATATTTATTGCTTGGGAGAGCAATAAATATAAAAAAATGCATTTAGCAGGAAAAAGTACATCTCTTGGACACTTCTCCACAATAAGTTTTGCTACCAGGATTAGAGAATGTTTTGATTTGAAAAAATTGACATACATGTTTTAATATACGATAACATTTCAAGCACGCTGATGAAAACACTTATATATATTTTCTAACCATCGATGTTAGCAAAACTTTAAAGGGAATTTTATGCTTGGGTCAAGGCTATCAAAGTCCTCCCTACGAGCATGTGAGTTCTTAAATAGTCTGTAAACAGCTGTTGCTATTACCTCAACTTCTGGAAATGAGGAACATTCATGTCTGTAAGCATTGTGTATGTGTAGGCTGCAGCTTCTGACATTTACAATATTTAAATGATGTTCACTTTTTAAAAAATCAGCCATTTTAGTCAAAACAGACCAGTTCACATTTGAGCCACCCATTGACAACTGGAGTAAAACACTTGTTCCTAATTCTAAGCATTTCTCATTCATTATTTCAAACAAATTATTTCCAGTTGAATGACATAAAAAATTGGATGAGTATCATACCGTGTTTTAACTGTATCATTATCCCAAAATCTTACATGGCAGTCCAATTTTTTTTTCTGCAGATGATTTTTAAGCTTTCATCAAAGAGAAGCACATAATTGGAAACATTCTTAAATTTTTCTTTCAATAAGTTTGAAAAATAAGGTGCAATTCAAAAAACTGTTAAATAAGCACACTTTTTTTAGCACAACTGAATTGCTTTGCAATAGCACTGTCTGGAAACATTGCTTGAAAGAGGCAATTTATATTGTTACAAGAACTGTAGTTTAATCCATTGTTTAAAACTATAAGGGTCCATAGAATTTCAGCCTTTTAAAAACGGCAATATTAAAAACTAATACTGTATAAAGTTTTCATACAATTTTATTAAAAATTTTAAAATATATATATAAGATTTTCTAGAAAAAAATAAATAAATGCATCAAGGTAATAAAAAATTCCAGGAGTAATTCACGATTTTCAAGGAGTCAAGTCAAAATTCCAGGAGTTTCAAGGGTCCTTCAAATTTTTTTGGAATTTAAGGAGTTTCCAGAAGTTGTGCAAACCCTGTTCATACAACAAGACATAGATAGTTGATCATTTTGGATTTTCAATTATTTATGCAAATTTTGTTTTTAAATGAAATTCTCAAATAACAATCATATATCAGTTATAATTCATTAAATAAAGATTCAATATAAGAAATAAGTAATAATTTCCCTGTAAAAATTTCTATTAGGCATTATTTCAAATAAAAAAAATTAAGGGAAAAAACTGAAATGGCAAGGATGTGGACAAATTGTGTTTCCAACTGTCATGATCACTTTACATTTTAAGAAACACATACTTATACTTTAATTCTTATTATAATAATCCTTTATTAATCTTTTTTCACCTAAATCGACCACCAAAGACTGAATCAAACTGAATTAAAACTGGATGGAAATGTATATTTCAAAATCACAGAAATCAGTATCATGTAGATCAAGATATAGTGATTATTATATTTTTTAAGAAATAAATTAGATGATGTAAGTTTTTTTCCCTCCTAAAAGCTTTGTGTGTAGTACAGACTAACGGTCATTAACCAATGATAATAAATGTACTTTTAAATTTTTAGAATAACTTGACAAAAACCATAAGTTTGTATGATTTTACCATAGTCATAAAACTTAATCAGGGTTCCTACAGATTTCCAAGAGTTTTCCAGGAGTCAAATTAAAAATTTCCAGGAGGTATTGACATTCACATTAATTTTCATTTTATTTTAAAATTAGTTCTTAACCTTATAAGCATATAATTATGTACATGCAACATTTGTCGATTATATTTGTAAATAATAAAAATAAATTGCAAAGATTAATGAGAATATTTTTTTAATTAAATTATAATTATATTTAATGATTACTTCAAAAAGCTGTAGTAAATTTACAGATACACTAGAAAAAATTTATTTAAATAATAAATATTCTTTATATTACTGGATTATATATAGTATAAAATTTTACAGTTTTTATAAACATCTTCAAGATTCCTATCTATTAATTAACTGAGTATTTTAAGATTTGCATAACAAGCAATTTTCAAATATAAATAAACATACTCTCAAAACAAATGCAACATTTAGATAAAGTTTCCCCAGGAGGACTTCTTTCCCTAATATTATTTAATAAAATTTTTCTTCTGTTTATTTTCAAACTCTTTTAAAACAATACAATTGCCTATCTATATTCTAGGCTTTTCCATTTCTTTAATCATTCAATAGCTTTTCTCATTTCTTGGGTACTTACATATACAAAATTTTGCTGATAATTAATTAAGCTTTCATCAAAGAGAAGCACATAATTACTAGCTTTCTTAACTTTTTCTGCCAATAAGATGGAAAATTAAGGTGCAATTCCAAAAATTGGTAAATAAGCACACTTTTCTTCAGCACAACTGAATTGCTTTCCAATACCTCTGTCAAGAAACATTGCCTGAAAGAGACAATTTATATTGCTACAAGAACTGTAGCTGAATCCACTATTTAAAACTTTATGGACCTATATAATTTCAAGCATTAAAATTTTGTTTGAAGAAAAAATGAATCTAAAATTTCAGAACATAGTTCAGGTTCACATTCTTTTACAGGAACAGCAGAAGTGAAAAGATCTTTTAAATGAGTAGATTTTTTGGTAGATACAGTATACTCTAAAAATGCATGCTTTTTCTTTTCCTTTCATGTGATTTGATTGCCGATTTGCCCATAGTTGAAATACAGAAGTCTTTCTTGCAAAACAGACAATGGCTAAGTGTTTTTTCTTAAACACAAAAAGCCAATCTTTGTATGGCTTCACCAGAATCTACTAGTCAGAAAAAAGATACTTTCCACCATGCATATTACATAATTTATTTCAGTCTTTATTTCATTGATATACAAATTCCTCCTGATTCACTGAAATTATACTCAATTTCTATGATGGGAGACATTGAATGCATATTTAAATATTTATATTCAGTGCATTTTATACAATATAAAGAAAAGCAAATAGAAAAACAATCAATTAAAATCAACTGTCTCATCATCATGTTGTGACATAACGATCTTTGGTAATTACTTCATTTCATTTGACACACAAATATAAATAGAATGAAACAGAAATATAATAAAATAACTGTGCCTGAATTAGATCTTTAAACAGTTAAGAATACAACAATTTAATATCTATCGTTATGCCATCTTGTGGTAATATTAAGAATTAATAAATAAGGTTTTCGAACAATTTCATCAAAAATTTTAAAATATTAAAACAAAAAACTCAAAAAAATTATGACACTTTTTACAAAAATAAATAAATAAAGGCATCAAGGTAAGTAAAAATGCAGAAAATGTTCAAACCCAGGTTAAAGTTAAAAATGACATGGATATAAAAACATCCAAGAAAAAAGTACATTAAGTAGCCAAATCTATATAATTTGTTCTCTGATTAAAATCTGTTTATATTAAGAATCATAATCTTGTTTACATCTAGTAAGGATATAAAATATAATTTTTTTTCTTTTTGGACCAATTTAATTTAAAATGTCAAAATATAAATAAATGAAATATTAACAAAATTGACACAAGCTACTAAGAAAATCAATTATTTCTTGAAGTTATTGTCAGACTGTACCACTTTATAAGTATCTGTGGGCAGATGTCATACTAATACCCACCATAGGCTAATTGCCAAAATAATTATTTCGATAAGCAGAGCTGCAAATATTAAATTTTAATGCATTTAAAGAAACGCTAGCTATAGGTTTAAATACCTATAAAGTATTTTGTTCTATTTATAGAACCTTTAATAAATAAGAAACTAATAACATGCCAATAATTAGGCATGCATAAAAATAGTAAGTTTAATTTCTTGATACTAAACATAAAATAATTACATAACATAAATTAAGTTTAAAATTTGAGAATAGATAAAATAAAGATATTCCAATTAAATAATTCATTATCATTACTAACAAAAATAAGTAAATTATAATACCAATGACAATAACAGTTTTTAGCCAAAACTATCAGACACCAGAGTTTGATTTTCTGAATATGGTGCTTTTAAAACACCTGGGATACGCCCCCTTTGACAAACTGGCATGCATATACAGTAAGTTAATAATTCAATTATGAATATAGAAATGCAAGATCGGCTAAGTAAAATTTAAAGTGTGTTACTAATAAATGGTATAGTAGTATGCCGGTAAGGCATAGCAGAAAAAATAAAGTTGAAAATAATGCACAAGTATTTTAATGAATGATAAATATGGTGATAAGAAAAATTAAATAGAACTGTACTAAACTAAAAAGCACTGAATATATAAATTTAAGTTTGTACTAGGGTAACAGTTATTCACTATTTTTAAAGAGTTGGCTTAAAATTCCAGGAGTTTTCATGATCATGGAGAAATATTTTTGATTTCAAGGAGTTTTAAAAGAGTTTTCAGTTGTAAGAACTGTACACTATTTTGAAATTTAAGTAATTACTTTTTTATTTATTTTAAGATTTAAAAACCATTGGTGAGTGATATAGTGAGTGACAGTTTTATTTTACAGATTTATTATATTCAAACAAAGAATATGCATTTTGTATGTTCACTAAATCTTGAATTTGTTGTTAAGCATTAGTGTAATTAACATTTTTTGCGTATTAAAAATTATTGCTATTACTCTTCAAATTGATCCCTACAGATAAATTTCATTGCAAGGTTATATAATTGTTAACCAAACATTGTTGATTAAATATCTTTTCTTCCAATTTAATATTTTTTAAAAAAACCTGTGCAAAAATTTAATATTTGTGCTATAATATTATGAATTAAATTATTCTTAACTTATATTCATAATTAAAACTATTTGTATTGATTGTAAATTTGATATTTTATGAGTGCATTCATAAAATTTATTGGAACGAAAATCTTATATAATTGTAATGAGGTAGACAGGCCTTTTGCCTTCTTTTGGAGAAAAAAGAACGATAAAAATATCTAAGAATGCCTTATATTTTATTACAATGAACACCAATAAAAGGATTAACTGTTAAGTCACTAATCATCCATAATTGAGCAAAACAGTAAAAAAAGTCATTATTTGCCATAACATATTATTTGTCAAATTTGAACAAAATTTGGAAGCTTGTTTATTTCAGAAAATTAAATAAATTCACACTAAAATTCTAAACACCTGATTTATTACCAACAAGGTGAAAGGACTTACTACAGTTATAAGTCCATCAAAGGAAGACAGAATGAGTATATAAATGGAAAAGTTATTCAGTTCTTAACACTTCAGATAGATATGAGAAAAATTAAGCTATGTAATACAGATAAAATGTAATTGCAACATTTTATGTTTGTAATTTTTTCATGTTTTCTACTAACTTCTAACTGCGTTTAGAAAAATACTGCTACATACTACAATACTAATTTTGGTCCTATTTCACTGTATAAGATGTTAGCTGAAAGAGTTTTTAAAAGTAGAACAATTCTTTACTGAAATTATAAAATATTTGTATAAACAATAAAAATTTAAAAAAGCATTAAGTAATATCACTTACTGTTCTTC
The DNA here is from genome assembly GCA_037975125.1 of Latrodectus hesperus. Taxonomy (NCBI): domain Eukaryota; kingdom Metazoa; phylum Arthropoda; class Arachnida; order Araneae; family Theridiidae; genus Latrodectus; species Latrodectus hesperus. The sequence continues at coordinate 20,844,072 of CM075855.1, read as the reverse complement.
AGAGCTCTTAGAAGCTATACTAAAACTACTCTCTGCAACAGGCAATGGTTTCAGAGAAGAAACTAATTCAGTTGATCCGCTTAGACCCGATGCGAAAATTTCTGATTTGGACATCTTGCCATTACTTTCTTTTATGATAGACCGGGCATTTTTGGCAATATTGCTTTCATCAGAAGAATTTTCTTTCCCCTCTTGCTTTGAACCTAATTAACATAAAAATTTCTTTCAATATAATAAAAATATTTCCTTGGTTGAGTTGATTAGAAAGTATATTTAAACACAAAATTTAAACTAAATTTTATGTTTAACTTATTGCAATACAAAAAGAATATAGCTTTTAAAATCTAATCACAGGAAGGAAAGAGTGCAACTTGTGAAAAATGTCAATAAAATTATATAAGCAATTTAAAGTCGAAAAATACAATACAACTTTCTGATAATGGGAATTTTTATTTTCATGCAACAGTAAAACACATAGTATGTAAAATAAAATATTACAATAGAAGATGTGGGAATTCTGTGTAATATACATAATTATATGGGTCCACATGCATGTAACTTAATCATAAGGATGAGAAAAGATTTCAACACACTTGGTAGCAAAAGTGTGAAAAGGTAAAATTTATTTTAATTAAAAATTTCTGTAACATATTTTATGAGTACATTCAAGCCAGATATATAGGAGTCGATTTATAAATAATTGAACTGAAAAAAATAAAAAGAAACTAACAGCTTGGGGAATTAAACTTGGATGTACTTACAAGAATAAAAAGATCTGATTTACATAGTTATCAAATCTGATAGAACATGCTTTTATTCTTCACAAATTATAATGTTTTTGTATGCAAGCACTATTTGAAGGAAAAAGAGATTGCAGATTTGAAGTAAAGCAATTGCATCTTGTATTTTTTTTTGTGAGCTTTTTAACTATGCCTAGCTATATTAAATGCCTTTGGAGCAAGTTCCTAAGTTTATCAGATAGAAAAAACGATATTCATATAGGACAAAACTAAGCAACTATGATGTAGACCTATAATCACTAAATGGAGCAAAGGGCAAACTGATGGGACTAATCCTACTCACCACAACGTACCATTGCATCCGATATCAGTCTTATTATGAATATTATACAATGTCATTTATAATCAAATAGAAAGTGGAATGTCTTCAAGGTATCCATTTCTTTATTCACCCTTGACTCAAAACTGCACAGCAAATAGTGGGATGAATAGATATGGACAGTGGAATGAAATGGAATCGTCTTTACTGACAAATCCTTCCTCCGACTGCAAAACAAGGATGGCCAGATTTCATTTGAGACTCTGTGATAAGAAATTGATGAACTGTTGCATTATTCATCAATAAATTGGACATGTACCAAATATTTAGGTTTAAGGTCGTATTGGATTTCATTCTCGCATCTCTTAAATAACATTAAACAATCAGTACATCTTTGAGCCTCATTCTTTTCAAATCTTCAACACTTGCTTAGCCATATTCTAGCATAATCCATAACCAAACATAGTACACAATGTTCAAAAATTCTTTACACAACAGATTGAATTGCTTCCTTGACCCACTTGTTCTTCTGATGTACTATCAAAAACATGCATTTCATGGTTAAACAACATGGATTACATACAATCCAGATATATTACCCACAACAACATTAGATCAATTTTGGCAATTTCAGGAAACCTAATAGATAGCTTTAACCTAAGGATACACTTCACAAGAGGGTACAATTTTTATCATTTGATCATGGTATAGCATGATATCTGCCGATTAAATTTTGCAATGATACCTCTGCTCTTTCTCAGAGTTGCATTTTGGATGACCCAATAATAGATCACACTTAAGCAGACTTAGGTCATACTTAATCAAGAATAAATTAGTCAAATGTTGAAATTTGATTGACTACATTATGAAAGATACAAAGAAAATATATGATCATTGAAAAAATTAAGTTATACTTCTGAAACAAAGAATATAGATATAATATAAATTATAATGTAACAATATCTTAAATTATGACTAAATTTTATTGCACATTAAAATTGTAAACTTACTCATGAATAATATTTTAAATTTTGCCTTTGGAAATTACTAATAAATTAACAATTTCTTTAATTCTATTTATTTTTTAATTTATCAAAGTTAAATACATTAATGATATAGCATGAAAAAACATATGAAACTTAAGCTCACATTAGTATTAAAGAACATAAAAATACAACTTTTAAATATGAAAGCAAATTTATTTACCAAATATTTTCTCACAATTTAAAATAAATAGTTTAAAGTATATAGTTATTGATAATAATATTAATACAATAATTTACACATAATAATTGAAATATATTCTGCATGCCTAAAATATACTTACGTTAAAATAATTAATAAATCACTCATACTCTACTCTAAACTACAAAATATAATATTTTATAGATTCTAAATATTAAGTATGAAGAATACTGTATATTTTTTTTATCAAACAAGTGATGTAATTGTGAAGCTAGCACATAATAAATTTTCACTTATAATAATTAAATTTTGATGATGAAAATTATGAAAACGAGTTTCATGAAAAATATAAAACAAAATAATTTTTAAAGCCATCTGAAGCAGAAAAAGGCAAGCAACTTACTAGAGTCATGTTTATTCAGCATTTTCAACTTTTCTGCTTGTATTGACAAAGCAGATGGTCGCAATACTATTTTGGGTGCACTGGCATTTGGAACACTGTCTTGATGAGATGTAGATATACCACTGGTATCTAATATTTCAAACAAAACATATGTAAATAATAGTAATTGCTCAATTAACAGATGAATATATCTTCAATAATAATAATTTTTTACCAGAACTTCCTAATTTTAATGTTGGAGGTGCTACTATTGGTCTAAATTCTAAAATAAGAAATACAAATAAGTATGGTATTCATGTAATATGATAACACATTGTTAACTAAAATATAATATCATACCTTTATTTTCTGTGCTATCAGCAACACTTCGAGTTGGAACAGATGTTTTAATGGCAAAAGGATTATGTGACAAACGTGACATTCCAACCATTCCTTTTAAAACACAAAAATTAATCTGTGCCTCAAATTAAAAGTATAAGTGTACACATATAGAAATAAAAATCTCACAGCAAAAAAGTTAAATATCAAACAATAAATTTATTTATTATTATTATTATTATTATTTTTGCTCTATAGCCTAAACTTTATTTTAAAACCCAAAATATCTTATCCTTTCCTAAATTTCCCTTTACATTTCTTGGGAGTAAATAATATCTGTTTATCATAATATTTCAAGATTCAACTCAATATGATGCACTGTATATTTGACAGTGGAAGTTCAAAAAATCTTAGGATGATTTAAAAATTCTTATATAATAACTGATAGAAAATAATGAAAACTGAAAACAATAATTCCAAGACTTTTAGTTCAACAATATAATGAGATAAATCTTCCACATTTTTTGTTTTTAATTTATCTTTTAAAATAAACATAAGATAATTGAAAATATTTTTGAATTAGAAAATGTAAACAGTTATAAGTAATTCAAAAATTATATGAATCATAATATAAGCCTAAAAGATGAATGGAAAGGATCATATAAGAATTGTATAAATGTTTCTAACTCGTAAATAAAATTTTATAAAAAATAAAAATAAAAAAAACTGCATTCTATGACAATATTTCTACAAGACAAGCTACTTCAGATAAAGGTAACTTCATAAAATTAATAAATTTTTGATGGAAAACAAAGGAGTATTTAAAAATGATTATTTTCCTTTCCTTATTTAAAAATTATTAAATTTTTTTTTTAAATTGCCAGTTAAAATATCAGAGTGAGCCGTTTAAGATGCATACCTAAACATTTACTTCATTAACTATATATTGTTCAGAATTAAATCAAAAATGTTTTGTTTATTATTTTATAAAAAATAAAATATGAAATAGAATCCTCAATAAATATCTTGTCTTGATCAATAACATGGAATCATTTCTGTACAAAATGCATACTTTGAAATTTTTGTTTCTAAATTAAATATCTTTCCCAACTTATAATAAACATAAAATTTTTTGAATTAGATCAAATAATCACATTATAATAAATGAATTACTTTAATTCTAGACTATATACACAAAAATAAAGGTTAGTATTAAATTTAAAAAATGCTTTACCTACCTTGACTAGTACAACTCTTATGACCTGAACTACTCACAACAGTGGAACTATCATTTGGAATACTTGAAGTGAAAGCTAAAAAATAATAAAAACTGTTAATCATTTATGTTATGTATTTTCAAATTACACATAATACAGCAAGATGGATTTTTTTTTTTTTGTTTAAAAGAAATACTCAGTAAAACATTTGCAAAGATATACTAAAAATCAGTAGTATTACACAATTCTATATTTGACACTTTGGTGTATAATATAACACAAATTATGATAAAAAAAAATACAACAAAGTCAATATAATGTTAAATATTAATATAATTCAAAAAGTTTTAATATAAGCTATACATAAAAACATTTAATTATTGCTAAGCACTGAGAAGAATAGTTTTAAAATTTTTACTTTTGATACAAACATGCTTTCATTGATAAAAGCACAAGCCAAATTCTAACAATTTAACATAAAAAATGTAAATAAAAGGGCCACAAATGAACACATTTTATATAAAGAGTGTGTAAGTTTAACCATGAAAAGTGTAACTAACATCAAATTTAATATTTATAAATTAACATTTTGTATAGCAAAATAATTTTCTAAATTTTGAAATGAATTAAATTTTTCTAATTTTCAAATGTTTTAGGCTTTTTTAAGTTATTTATACTTAAATTACTAGAAATAATGATCTTAAACATGATCATTTTAATTTAAAACAAAATAGTTCAGCAATAATTGTATTTTCTTGAAATATTGTCTGCTGTAAATTTATAATGGAACTCAGAGATAGTAATGGTATATAGCAATAGAAATTTCATAAAGGTGAATTAAAAATATTCATTAAATATAAACTTTTTTCCCCCCTTCAAGATTTTAATTCTAACACAAGGATTTAGCTTTATAAGATATTTACTATTAGCAAAGTGTAATGGATATTACTTAAGATGACTATGGAATTAATTTTAATGCAGGAGAAGACATGCTTAAACCATGTACATGAGAACACATACTGGGTCTGAAGACCAGTTTGCAACTTTTGTTAAATACTACCGAAATTACTTTAGAAAGTCTAAATGTATTTTCTGCTGAAAAGTAGATATTAAGCTTATATTAAAAATAAATTACAAAAACTTCTTATGATTTATTTACACTTTTTTGTTCCCTAGATACTTTTATCTATTTGACACATATTGAGGAGAGTTTTGTCTTTTTTTACAAGGGTAAACCTGACATACTTTTTTAGACAAATTTTTTAAATTTTCCTTAGCTAACTTAGTTTACCTGATGAAGAAAGCTTTAATAAAAAGCATACTTAGAAACAGCTAACTAAAATACCTGAGCATGCATATTTAGATTTTAATTAACCTAAATATGTGCATACATTAGAGAACTTAACATGAAAAAGTCAACAAAAGGGAAATTCAGAAATGTGGCAATTACAATGATCAAAAAAGTAATTAACTATGAATACAGCTACTGAGAGCATCTTGAATGCCTTTGAAAAAAGCAGATATTTCTACACTGTGTTTTAAGAAAGATTGGGTTTGAAAGACCCAGCACACATGCTCCTGGGTTAAAGCTAAACAGTAGTTATGGAATGGTATAAATTAAGAAGTTCAGGACTTGTAGTAAGGTTTGGTTTCTTTATTAGTTGCTCAACAATCACTTTTTGCACACAAGTTCAAACAGGCAAAAATTACTGTTTAAAGTGAATTCCAAACCATTCCAAAACATCCACAATTAAGGTAGGACTGAAGCAACACACTGCTGAACCAAAGGCAACAGCCCTAACCATTTGACTAGGAGTAGGGAAACCTTTTTAAAGGACATGAATTCTAAAAACAATATTTTTATAGCATTAAAAATTTATGCTAAAATTTAGTTATAAAAGTAAAATAGTCTGAATGACATTAAAACATATTTAACGAATAAACAATAAAGCCATTTCTTTGAAAATTAAATTACATTCTTTAAATGTGAGTGTTTTAATTTTGATTATTTAATACTATATTTTTTCTAAACTCACTACTTACATATACAATGTCTGCATTAAAAACATAATATATGACCAACTCTTATATTATTACTAATACATAATTCATACAGATTTCGAAGAATCAAATTCCAAAAGATTTCCAGGAATCAAAAAATTCTCAGAAGATAATTTTAGAGTTTTAAATATCTACACCAGATTCCTATTTATTAACTTATTGATATTTCAAGATGTGTATAAAAATCTCTTTTAAGCTTCCAAAATTTACAAAATGTGAATGCTGCACACTCTAAAAAATCAGTTATTTGATTTAAAATAAGCCAGTTCACATTCAGGCTATTCATTGACAACTGGAGAAATCCACTAGTTAATAATTCTAAAGCACTTCTCATTCACTTTTTCAAACAAAATATCTCCAGCTGAGAAACTTAAAAAATTAGACAAGTATATATAATACCATGTTTTAATAATATCATTATCCCAGAATCATACCTGACAAATTGTTTTGTTTGAGGATGATCATATAAACTTTCATCAAAGAAAAGCACATAATTACTAGCATATCTTTTTTCAAAAAGTTGGAAAAATAGGGTAAAATTCCAAAAATTGTTAAATAAGTCTTTTTTTGAATACAAATGAATTGCATTGCACAGCACTGTCTGGAAACATTGCTTGAAAAACAGAATTTATATTGCTACAAGAACTGTAGCTGAATATACTACTTAAAACTCAAAGGGCTCATGGAATTTCAGCCATTAAAATTTCTTTTGAAAAAAAAATTTAATTTATAGAACCATTTTTTTATTTTTATACTGAAAATTTATAAAGAATTTTTTTTAATTTTCAGTTCAAATTCCAGGGTTTATATAAATTTGCAAGAATCTAATTCCAGGAGTTTTTCAGGAGTTGAATAAAAATTTTCCAGGAAGTACTGACATTTATGTTAAATATTTTTTCTTATTTAAGTTAGATTCATATTTGATAATTACTTCAAAAGCTGTCAATGCATTTACAGCTATAGCAGAAATTTTTTTATTTAAATAATCAATATTCTTCATAATACTGGATTATATATAGTATAAAATAATGGGTGATTTTAGAGTTTCTAAACATCTTCACAATAGATTCAACTCTAAATTTTTCTTCTGTTTATTTTCAAACTCTTTTAAAACTATACAATTTCATATCCATATTCTAGACTTTTCTATTTCTTTAATCATTCATTAGATTTTCACATTTCTTGGTTATTTATATAAACAAAATATTGCTGTTAGAAAACGCTAATTTACCACCTCTAAAACTTTCGCTTTCATTTCACTTTTAATAGTGAGTAATAACTGTTGCTTCTTTGAAGTGCCACAGCGAAAACATGTAACACATGTTTGATTTTGCAATATTAATTAACCAGTTCTTTCAGCTTCCTCAGCATACTCAATTGTAGATTTTCCAAGTTCATTTATGTTGTCTTCCAAATGCTTCTTTTTTATTTTCAGCTCATCAATTTCTCCAAGTAGTGTTTTTCAGTTTCCTTCTCTTATCAGAAACTTTATTTACAGTTTTAATTTATCTATTCTTTTGCTTGGGGACAGCAACATAATTAGTCTTTGCTAACTATTATACTGTTGAAGTTTTAAAACTAATCTTAAATGATGCATCTAATCACAACTCATTATTTGAATTTTCTACAATCAAATTTTATTCACAGAAACAACCAACAAATGCTTAACTATGGAGAGTAATAAAAGCAAATTAACTAATTTCCATAAGTGGCAATAATTTTGTTGTAAGTTAAAATGAAAAGGATCTATTATATTTTTAATACAATCAAATTTCTCCCCATTACAATCTTACAGTTCCTAGTAATAATTTAAACTCTGCTACAAAATTATGAAATTCTTTCTTTTTTCTGAACCACACAAAAGTATATCTTTCTATGGCTTTTCCAGAGTCCACTGGTCATTGAAAAGACACTTTCCACCAGTTATTTTAAATAATTTACTTCAGCCTTTATTACATTGATAAAAAAATTCATCTCAGTTGACTGAAATTATATGCAATTTTCACAAAGGAAGATATGGAAAGTAGATTTTATTTCAAAAATTTTATACTTAAATATTAATATTCAATGTATTTTATATGATAAAAAGAAAACAGAAACAAATAGAAAAAAAAATCGCCGGTCTAATAGCACCCCATGACGATCTTATTGGTGATTATTACTTTCACTTCAAACTTATAAATCTAAATACTATATTTGGTCCTGACTAAAGTGACATGAAGTTTTTGTAGCTGAATTGGAACTTTTATCTAGTCAACAGTTATGAATACAACAATCTAATGTCTATCATGCCACCATCTAGAGGTAACATTAAGGCTCAATTAGGTTTTTTGAACTTTCATTGTAAACTTTAAAATATTCAAACAAAAAACTCAAAAATATTGTAATACTTTCTAACAAAAAGTAAATGCATCACAGTAAGTAAAAATTCAAAGAGTAATTTTTGTGATTTTCAAAGAATCAAATCAAAATTCTAAAAGTTTCAAGGACTCTTAATTATTTTTTAAATTCCAAGAGTTGTACAAAACCTAACATTCAGGAATAGCAAGAGTGAAAAACTATTTTAAACAAGTAGATTTTTTCAGATAATCTGTTCTAATAAATACATGTGTTTTTTCTTTCATATGGGATTTGACAGCAATCACTGTTGACTAGAATCAAACAAAGTCAAAGGAGATTAAATGGAAATTTTAAAATCAAATAAAAATCAGCTCTTCAATTCAGAATGTTATTTAATGATATAAAACTATACAAAAGACTTTGTTTCATCAATATGCAGGGTATCTTATGATTGTGAACAAATCACATACAAGAAATTGAGGATATCACTTTCATGTATGAAACACATACACTGTATGGTACATACATCAAAAACCATATAATGTACAAACAAAATATAGAAGTTGGTAGCTATGAAAATAAATTACTATATTTATGTATATAATCTGTGGATGTGTTAAAAGAGGTTCAAATTTCATAAATAATCTGATTAAAAAATACATTCTAAATTTGAAAATCTTACAATAAAATTTGAAGAAAATACTGTTTATGTTTGTAAAATAAATAACAGATGGAAAAAAAGCTTTTATGATTTGAATAGAACAGATCCACTATAATAGTTTTATCACATTTTAAATTCAAGAACAAATTTGTTTTTTAAGAAGGATATTACATTTGTCTAGCATCATTTTGCATTTTGTTGTGATCTGAGCTGCTTCAGTCTGAAAATTCAAGATTGATGAGATGAAGATTCAAGATGATTTTTCAAGTTCATACATTGTCATGTGAAAGTAGCATTTAAAGTTACATGTCAGATTTTAAACTAAGTCATAAAAAATTGGCAACAAACATGCTAACATAAGGTGAAAAACAAAGCATGTGCTGTTAAAAAGATGTGCACTTGAAAAATAATCCATTTCTTTCATTTAGTTAATAAATGAATTTTATTTTTAAAATATACATATTTTTGTTTTGAAAGTTATGAAAAACAAAAGAAAGATAAATTTTATTACAAAGCAAGAAGCAAGCAGAGTGGCTACAGCTACTCGTGAAGAGCTCCCTTGCTTGCTGTCAAGGGATGGAAAGGATGAGGAAAAGATTAGGGGAGAAGAGAAGAAAAAGATAATATAGATCCTAGGTAACTCGGGATTGGGACACAAATACTCACCTAAAGAAGACAAGTCCCAAGAGGGGTGCAACATTGAGAAACAAATCTATGTTTATTAAGGAGGAATAATTTAGAGTTCATCAATCTACTGAAGATATAAGAAATTAGAAACATGTGCTTACCCTGACTAGAACCTGAATGGCTTGAACTGCTAACAATTACAGAATCATCAGTGGCAGTACTTGAATTAAAAACTGCATGAAATATATATATAATTAATTTTTATAGAAAAATATAAAGATTTTACTGAATTATTATCATTTGAATAGAAAAAAACAAATGAATTTTAAGTTATAGATGCAAAAGACAAAACAAAATTTAAAATTCAACTTATATACTAACTTGTGCAGCTTATGATACACATAGAAATTTAGATGCTATCTTAGCTCTTTTTTCATAACATCTTTAACCTTTTAATTGTCATACCCTAGATAATCTTGTGTACAGCAAAGGCGTTTCAAAATGGCATGTTTAAGTATTACAGGAGGTAAATTTTAGAGCATTTTATTGTTATACCCGCATGATATTTTAACATGTGTCAAATGATTAGTAGTTCATGCTTGATTTAATAGGTGTAAATACATAATTGATTTCATTTACATACTTAATATAAGTTTCTTGTCATAACTCAATAATCAAAACAATTTTATGACACACAAAAGTGTAGTAATACTGGTGCAAATTCTGCATTTTTTTTTTTTTTTTTGGAGTTTGAAATTTTCTAGCTTATTATTTAAATGAACTGCAAATAAACATTGGTAGTGGTATTTATTTAAAAAAAAATCAAGAAATTATCTTTACTTAGACAATAATATAACCCTTTATAATATATCAAATATTTTAAAGATACTTTAAAAAAAATCAAGAAAACAATTAGACTGTGATTTATCTAAATTTTGACTAATTTATAATTTAAAAAAGAAGAATTAGTCATTTGAATAACCAAACATATAAATTTACATAAAATATCAAACTTGTTATCGACCCACATTGTCCAAAGTGTTTGAAAGTTACATTCAAACAAAAATTTCTAGATTTAGAAGACAGGAACCTTTCCTGTAAATAATTTTATATTTCTACAGAGAAATGAGTCAATTAATTCTAATCCACAACTATTTGAGTAAATTCTCTATGACAAATTTTTATTTTATTTTTAAAGAAATTTTTATAACATCATGAAAAAAACTTTTCCTACAATTTAGCATTTGTTATTATGAAAATTTAAATCTCAATTTTGAGCAATTGTCATATTGAGTCTTTATATAAAAATTTAATAATAGGCAGACATTTTATAAAGAACTGAACAAATAAGTAAGCTTGAATCATGCTAAGAAACTATGTATTTTTAAGAGAGCAACAACTGATTTTTCAAAATGCATAATTGGACACAGATTGTTTTAAATATATCAAATTAAACAATTAAAAATTCTTATTTTGGAATGGCAAAACAAAAATTTGACACAATTGGAAACAAAAGACTTAAAAAATGCTGAAGATTCACTGACAAAAAAAATTATCAGTGGAAATGTCCCGATTGAGATATTTCTTCAATCAAACTTTCAATCCAACAATTCATATCAAAAAACAAAAATAATTTTAGAAGAAATTATATATTTCTAAAATTGAATTTGTATGTAACTCCATAATAAACCAATACACCAAACAAGAAGTTATCAAAATTGTGAATTTTAAAGAAAACACTCCAGATCTGATAAAAAAAATTTTTCAAAAAACTTAACGAGACAACTAAAGAAAGAAATTCAAATGAAAAGTTACTTTATAAAAGAATCTTTATATTCCTTGAGAGCATGAAGTTTTTAAATCTATATCATGATTATAAGCACTCTTGGTACTTACATGTTATCTAATTGGCGATTTTCACTAAAAATAAATTTTGGCAAACATTGCAGTTTAATGTCAAAAATCTCTTTCTCCTTTTTTTATATAAAGAAGTTAAGATAGCACAGTCATTTTATTGCAACATTTGGATATATATATTTTAAGGATTTTTCTTGCCAAAATGGTCAATGGGATAACATGTAAATACTATTAGAATTCTATATATGTTCAAATAATCTTATAAAAAAGAAAAACTTGTTATAAAGAATTTGATTTTTGTTTTCCCACAATTAATACATATTTACAAAATTTGCAAAGATAAATTATTTCTGAAAGACATTAAATCGAAATTTTTTAGCATTAATTATATTTTAAACATCATTACTAAAAATACATATTACACACACAAGCAATGTATTCTATTTTCCTTTTCTTTAGAAAATTATACAGATATAAGACAAAATAGGAACACCATGAAAAATTGAAATTTTTTTAAAAAAATTAATATGGGTTTGGGCTCTTTTTGCCTTAAATGATAGCTTGCATTCAAAGTGGAATTGACAAAGGCCTTGAAAAAGTTCATCGGAATTTGCACTCAAGATTGGCAAAACAATTCATTTTGGGGATCAGATTGCGACGCTCACTTACTGAATGAAACCAGTTCTTTTTCATGATTCAGTGGTTTACTTCTCAGTGAAAAATTAAAAATATTTGTTGGAAACTAAATTTTATTTTTAACTAAGAATTAAATTGCAAATATTTAATTAAAAAAATTTACATAAAATATACACAAAATTATTTAATCTAAAAAATATAAATACTATTTTAGAGACATATATTATTCTAAATTTAGATTTAAAACAAATTTATGTCTGAATTTCTTAGAAGAAAGTTTTTTTTCAATGCACATTTGTTTTGCTTTTGAAAATCTTGTTCACACAAAATTGATGCAGCAGAGATGTGCAATTATCTAAAAACTAATTGTTACAGTGTGGATAAATATTTTTTCTTGATTTCTATCATTTTATAGGAGTTTAATTCCTTTAAAAATAAAGTTCTTATAAATATTTATCTAATTTAATAATTAACTGATCAGAATTTAATCATGTATTCCTTTTTTTCTGATTGAACTACATGATTGATATTAATTTGAAATTATCATCAATCATGTAGTTTGATAATAATTTCAAATTCCTCTCAAATTGTAGTATTAAAAGATGCAGGGATAAATGGATAAGCATAGAAACTAATATACTTTGTTGCAAATTTTACTTTTAGTCACTTCACTACACTACACTATTCCTTAAAACAAAATTCAAACTTTTACAGCATTATTTTTACAAATTTTTACAAACCTTAAACCTAGATTCAAACAGAGATTTCCAAAACTCAAATTTCAGGAGTTTTTTAGGAGTCAATTCAAAAACATCCAGAAGGAACTCATGTTGAATAAATTTCAAAAATTCATATTAAATCATTTTTTCTTTTATATTAAAAATTGTTCTTAACCAATTACCGTATTTATGTGAATCTAATGCGCATCCCCATTTTAAAACTTTAAATAATAAAAAAATTGTTTGTCAGCGAATTTAATGTGCATCAATGGTATGATAATTTTATTTAAATTTAGATAACATATTTTATCTAACACTGGTTTTATACATAAAGTAGCAGAACATAGAATTAACCTATTAGTGGGCTATTATGTGATACAATCATTGTTAATTACCACTACCGTATATACGGTACCTATCGTAAAATATGAACATGAAATAAATTGTAGCATTTCTATCTAGCTAAGAGTTTCTACAATCAGTGATTAACAGTAAGCGTGTTTATTCACTAATGTTTTCATCACTAGAATTCTCGCAGCCCTCTTCATCAGAAGCAGATTCATTTCTTCTTTCCTCGTCATCATCAGCATTCCAGAACACGTCATCTTCACTGCCATTCAAGGAATTTGAAATGCAGCATTTCTTGAAAGATTTCACAATCATTGGTGCTTTGATGCTTTTTCAGGGAGCAGAAACCCAGTGTGCAACAATGTGCGGTGCAGCACGATTAATTTTTCCTGTCGGGTCAATTTACGGTCTGGCTGACAAAACCATTTTTCGTACTTCGCCTGAGCGTATCCCTTAAAGGGTTTATTTATACTAACGTCCAGGAGTTGTAACACATCTTCTTTCTATCATCAGACATCATCTTAGAATAAATCACATCAGACATCATCTTTCCAGGAATATTAACAAGATTACTAGGTGCCTAGGGTGTGCATCTTCTTTTTTACATTGTCAGTGAGATGACCTCGAAATATGTCCAAAACACTGATGGTGGATTGGAGAGCCCACCGGGATGGCGTTCCCATACATTTTGGAGCCAATCAAGCATTATTGATTCCGTCATCCACCCCTTCTCTTTGTTTTGAATCAGGACATCACCTGGGAACAGCTTTTCATTCTTAGAGGAAATAGGGGATGTTTTTCGTTTGAAGGTTAAGAAAGGGGGAAGTTTGCACCCGTCTGCTGTTATTTGCAGCATCACTGTTACGCACTTTTTTCACATCCCGAAGTTTTGATGATAACTTCCTTAGTTTCCTTCTCTGTAATGGAGTAGTTACGAGGCATATCAAACCAAATTAGTGTCTTATCAGCGTTGCCAATTTTCCCCATTGAAAAATTCTTTTCCTTTCGAATTCCGAAGTGTGATGACATACCGCTGAAATGTTAATAGTTTTCCCTCAAAATCTGCTGGAAGCTTTTGGCATATTGTTGCACGGCATCTTAGAGATAAGTTCATCCACTTCATAAACCGATCCACCCATCAAGGATTTCCATCATCATTAAACTCTTTGTTTCGGTATAATAAGAACTTCAGCCTGTTGCCGCCACAAATGAACATTGCTCTCAGCTATATTGGACTCTCTACCGGCCTTTCTATTGCCATTTTTTCAGTATAAATTTAAGCTTGAAAGTAGCGTCATATTACATTCTTCTTTGTTTCCCCTCCGTTTTGTGACTACATACTCTGCAGTTTGTATCTTCTATCAATAATGTGTCAACGGTAAATGTAGTGGGGAAATACAGTAATCCATTGTAACGATTTAAATTTGGTTGACGTCATCAGTGAACTGCTGACCTTGCACTCGAATCTAATGCACACTCCAATTTTGAATACTACATTTGGTCAAAAACCATGCGCATTAGATTCACGTAAATACAGTACGCATATACTTATACATAGGCAACATTTTTCAATTGCATTTTTAAATAATCAAAAGCCTTCAAAGAATTAATAACTATAACAGAAAAAAATTTATTCAAATAAACAATATAACTGGTTTATACATTGTATAAAATAATGGTAATTTTAGAGTTTTAAAAATGTCTTCAACAAATTCCTATCTATCAATTTATTGAGTATTTTAAGATATGTACAACAACCCCTTCCTTTTATGTATAAAATTTATTTACTCGAATAAAATACAAATATTAAAAGTTTCCAGGATGATTTTTTTCCAAATTATTATAAATCTATACATCAATATTAAAGGTTTAATATTAAATACATCAATATAATTTCACATCAAATAAAGGTTTTTCTATTTCTTTAATCATTAATAATTTAATAGACTCTCAATCACTCATATGGCTTTTCATTTTTTTTAGAACACTAGATGTTCTCCAGGAAAGAGAATCTGGGGTGAAGATGATCTGCTAGAATGGTTATACAAGGGTTGCTTGTGATTCTTCACCTCAAGGCAACAATACTGCACCCCACACTATTACAGAATCTTCTCCATGTTTCATGGTTAGAAAAAGTTAGTCAATATCAATTGCTTCTGCAGTTATGACCAGTTTAGAAGGTGTTGGCACTTTTCTAGTCTTCATATCATTCTGTGCCAAAACTGCCATTCTGTATTATTTTAGAATAACTACTCTGCCGTGAATTTTTACAGCATGCAACTCTCGTTGAATAGTATTCATGGACATAGGATTTTAAGATAGATATTCACTGTGACAATGTTGTCTTGCAATTTTGTACAACTATCTTAAAAACTAGTTTGATATCCCCTCTATTGGTGACAGTTGTGACTTTTTTCGTTGCCAAGTTAAGCACATGTTTTTTAAAGTGGGAATTTTCCCAGAATTAAAAAAATACGCATTATATAAAATTTTAAATCACATAATAGCATTAAAAATCTAAAAAAGTATTACTGGAAAATGAATAAAAACTTTTTTGTTGAGTTTGCCTTCTCTTCAAAACGACCGGAAAAAGAGATAAGTAAATAACAATAATGGACTTACTTGATAAGACGTCAAGCTCACATGTCAAATATGCTCGGTGATATTATGGAAAAATATATAAGAAAAATATGATAATAAATTAACAAAAATATATAAGAAAAAAATTGGAAAAAAGAAACAAAAAAAATTAGAAAAAAAGAATAGTTTACGATGTTTGTTTACGAACCTGGCGACAACAAAACGCAACAGCAAACATAGAACAAAAAGTTCGAATTAAAAGTAAAATAAAACTTCAAATACTGTTGACACTGAAAAGAATGATATATATGATGTGAAAATTATGTATAAAACACAAGAAAAGCTAAATCTGGCAACAAAAAATCTGAAAAGTAGCAAAAACCCAATTTGGCAATACTATAATCAAAACAAAAACTCAAATTGTCAACACTATAATCAAAACAAAGGATGCTAGATTTAGTGTGAAATCAATTGGGAGGGGGATATCAAACTTGCACCATATCCTCTATGGGTATTGATTGGGTGTGAACCCATCTATCATTAACTTTTTTTTAACTAACTTTGACTTTCAATCACTATTTTGCTTCATAGAAGACACCTTACCCAGGTTTACTTAGGCTGTCATAAATCTTGATAGAGTTGTTCTTGAATCACCCATAAGGTTGGCTGATATGAACACAGGTGCACCAGCAAGGCAAGTTCCAATCATGCCTCTTTCCATGTCAAAAACTCAGACATAATCAAGCTTTTTGTTAAGAATAGAAATTTCGTGTGCATTATCTCACACTGAAAAATATGCTTGACTGGCACCTTCTACTTCGCTGCCACCGGCCGGCACATCGTTGTTAGACGAGGTAGCCATTTATTGGACGCTTGAAAAACGACTCATTTTTAAATGGGTGTTCCTATTATTTTGTTCTAAGCCCATATTATATTCAATAAACTCTATCTAGCATTACAGTAAAATTTCACAGTTAAAAAAATGAATACAATATGAGTATATGATCACTTTTTGTAAAATATTTGAATAACAACCACATGAATATTATCCTCAATAGCATTATTATTTCCTGATATAGCAGGCTGGTATTAAAAGTTTATGATATTGAATCATTTTAATATACTCAACATGCATTAGACTAATATGAAGAAAATGTTATTTAAAGGTAAATTTTCATAGAAGTTTTAATGTAATAAAAACTGTGCATTAAATATTCCTTTAACCTAATAAAAATAGAATTACTTACAGGTAGAATTTGACACGGGCTGATTTTCTTGCTTTGTGTCACCCTAAAAGAATATTTACAAAAATTAACTTTTAAATATATAATCAGTAAATGTAAAAAGTTTTATTTCTTTTTAAAATTTTAATCTACAAAAAAATGAATGAAATTTATTTTAAACAAACAAGAGATAAATAAATAAAATATAAGGTATAGGTCCTGTAAAAAATAAATGATTTTTATGCACAATAAATTACCGATATTTTTTATTTTATTTATGAAAATAAAAAATATAAGTCTTGTAAAGTAAATGTGGTTTTCACAAAATTTACTCATTAATTAAAACGATAAATTTTCTTTTAAAAATCAGGTTCTACAAAGACTCTTTGACTTACATAAAAGAAAAATCTAAAAATGTGCTAATATGTGCAGTTTTTCAAAAGCATATTTCTAATGAAAATCACTTTTCTTGTTATGATCATCATAAACAAAAGATGAAATATCCATTTAGCAATGACAATAAATGGCTAAATTCTTTACATAGAATTTAGTCGTTAATATAAATAATGACAAAATTCTATATAATAAAAAATACTGAATTGGACATTTTACTTTTTTTTTCATCAAGTTTTATGATCAATGTACCTACACATGTAACATATTTTGATAATTATTTCAGATGAGATCAGGATATTCACTTTAATAAATCACACAATTTTTTATATCTAATCACATTATTTTTTTTAGTTAAGTTTGAAACATTTTTGGGATTTTTTGCTTGGAATAACTTAATTTTTAAAAAAAGAACTAGTTCAAATTTAAATACAAGCATTTATGGGCTTAAAATTAGGAGACATTCAGATCTGATTACAAGTCATTAAATGGGCTAAAGAGATCTAATGGAAAAAATATAAATTTTTGTTTATTGATTTTTTCCCAGATTGAATTAAAAATGCATATATGAAATGGAGGAAACCTTATATCAAGGTGTCAGTATTTGGTTAATTTAAAATAAGAACTTGTTTCATTTCAAAATTTTGTGTGTGGTTACTACTGAATCAAACTCAGTGGGACAACTACCCATATGGGGGCTAAGGCTTACAGTGCCCATATCTGTTTTCCTGATTGAGGGCCCTAAGATGCGAAGCAGATGTTTCAATTAGATGATCAGCCTGACGCAAAGCCCCCAGTGTTTCATTCCCAAGCATGTATGGTGCTCAATTTATAGATTTACTGAAGGAATGTCTTATATGGCTGAGTCGACTTTTCCAACCTGGTGATCGAACCTCAAACCTGTACCAGGAATGCGCGAAGTGCAAAAACTTTGTCACCAGGCTTCTTTTGATTACAGCATTTA
Source organism: Latrodectus hesperus (assembly GCA_037975125.1). Classification (NCBI taxonomy): domain Eukaryota; kingdom Metazoa; phylum Arthropoda; class Arachnida; order Araneae; family Theridiidae; genus Latrodectus; species Latrodectus hesperus. The sequence goes on along the minus strand of CM075855.1, from coordinate 20,825,481 downwards.
CAATTAATTAAAAAAATAAATAACCTTGATTTTAACTCCCTATAAAATTGCTTATGCTATATGTATATCTTTTAAAACAATATAACATTCCAGTATTCTCTTTGCTTCAAGAAAGAAAAATGGGATTCTCTCTCTTTTAAAATTAACATTTACATGTTACCACTGAGAATAGAGAAAAAACATTTAAAGCAAAATTAAAATGCAATTATGTGAGAATGTAAAATGCTATCTACATTCTAAAATAATTGCTTTTTTGAAAAATATTTACTGTTTTTCCCCCCCAATTTTTGGAAGATACTTTTGAGTTTTTCTTTCTTTAGTGAAACATTTTTGTAGTTCCTAATGCATCATGAAAAGAATTCTAGCTTCAATATTTTATAATCTTTATAACTAAAGGAGAAATTTCAAATTAAAAAGAATTTGGGCTAAACCCAAATTATGTGATATAAATGAGCTTGATTTTATAGATATTTGTTGGTACAGGAGCCAAACACACCAAACTTGTAGTGTGACAAAATAGATGATGTAGCCTCATGTGTACATGTGTGAAATTTGTTTGGAGATTTAGTAATCTTTGAAGCTATATGTATTGTTTTTTCATTTATGATTGATATATGAGCATTTGAAAAAAGGGTATCAATTGAAAATTTTAAATTGAGTGCAGCAAGTGAAAAATATCAATCAGTAATAAATAAAATTTTTTAACCATAAAGTGATTGTTTCTTTTGTATTAGTTGAGATTAGAACTATGCCACTTTTATGCAATTCTCATTGGTTTAAAATATTCATGACTCAGATGTTGTTTCATCTACATCACATATTGAGATGGCATCTTAAATAAGACTTGTCGATGAATTTGCTGCCTGCTTTAATTAAAACCAGTTCTCTTAAAATAAGTTATTTAGATTTACAACACATTTAATACCTGCTATTTATGGTGCATTTAAAGAGTGTCTTTTTACTGTTAATTGAAAGAAAATAACGATAAAAATTGATTATGTGTATTTTATTGTCCAAATAAGAATTGTAGATTTTTTAGTAATTTTGTTTCATAATATGTTATCTTTGTAAAGCTTACGATTATAAGTTTTGTAATATTTCAGTAATAAGACATTACAATCACATTTCAAAATTCCAAAATTTGAAATTGAAAATAATGTGAGATTGCAGCATTTAAAATTCAAGTTTGAGCATGACTGGAATTTTGAAAACGGATATTGTGAAGAGACACATGTAATTGGGTCGATAAAATAACTAAAAATTGCAAAAAAATTGGAAATATCACTAAATCTGTACCAGCTTGAAAGATTTTACCAGAATTTGTCTTAGTCAATTCATTCATGAGATTTCAATTTATGATTTATAATACTGTTTTGAAGCACAATTAATACAGTTATTTTGCAATATTTGTGTGTTAAATTTTAGAACTTTATGCTTTTACGTTCAAATTGAAACTTAAGCTAAAAGTGTTTTATTTATTTTGGTGTGATGTACACTAAAAATACAGAATGTATATTCTATTTTTCATTGCACTGGGTTTATGTTTGTTTTTTTCAGATCATAAGTAGATAAGAATTTAAAGTGTTAACTTTACATTACATGCTTAAATTGGAACCTCAAGCAAAAGCGATTTTTTTTTTAATTCTTTGGAGTTTTATTTCTTTCTCTATATTCAAAAGATATATAAGCCATTTTTTTCTAAGAAAAAACATTTTTCAAAGGGCCCAAAATCTAAGCACATGTTTTCCAAATAATAAAATCTAAAGAGTGTAGCATATTGTAAGTGGTCAATTGTAAATTCTTTGAAAGTGAATATTATTTACACATGTATATATTCTGTTGCAATGAATTCTGGATTAAAATTCTTTCTTATTTCTTTTCATGTAAACACACAATGATTAAAAAAAAATTTTTGGACAATGTTTGTAATAATTGTAAATAAAAAATAAAATAAAAATGATGTTAAAAAAGATTTTTAAATTTTATATTCCACTAAATTAAAAATTCCAAAAGTAAAAATTTAATAGACTATTTTAAAAAGAATAATTTATGAACTAGCTATTATTAAAAAAAATAATAATTATAATCTGAATATAAATTAATACATAAGTGAAGTTTTAAAATATACAACCAAGTGTTTAAGATACTAATTCTTATCATTTTCTTACTAGAATAATAATTTTTCCTAAGATACAAGAAAAACATTCAGCAATAACAAAAATTTTAAATTATTGAACAAATTTAATTCACTCAAATGGCAGTTACTGAATAATTTGTAAGAAAGAATGTTTAAATATTTTTATATAATAAATAGTTCATTAAATATATTTTTTAAATTAACATTTAAATATATAAATAGTTCAAATTTTATAGACCTAGAAACCCTTATTAAAATCATATAAAAGAAAAATATTTCTAAAACTGTTGGTTATAAAAATAAAAATATGTTTAATGATAATCTAAAAAACTTTGTATAATAAATTTTCAATGCATGTTTTCAAATATAACTTTTATAAATATTAAATATGCACCAATATTCTGAATATCTTCAGCAAATTTCAGAATATATTAGTTTAAAAAATTTGAATGTAGGAAAAAATTGTGGCCATAATTTCACAATGTTTGGCAATGAAAAACTATTTTTGTTAAGACATTTTCATTTTATTATTCTTAGTATATATATATATAAAAATCTAGTTCATATATAAAAATATTATCTTCTACAGTGGTAACAATATTCTGATCAATAAAGATTTCAAAATAGCTTTTTTTCTGAACTAGTTCTATTAAAGGAATTATTATGAGAAATAAATTATGAACATAAATTTCAAATATTTGGTTGATTCTAATTATTGGAAGGCAGCGAGTTCAAACTCCATTCCTACCCAATAACTATCGCATTCATTAAGGCAGCTGGGGCATGTAAAATACGTTGTGGTTGTAATGTTTCTCAAGTGAAATGATATCTCTTCATTTCTGCTTGGTCCCAACTTCTAAACCATGAACACCCATCCACTTTCAATCACGATAATATGTTCACTATATTTAGGTGGGCTATCTTCTGCCCCTTGTAGTGCAAAAAGATGAAAATTCTTAGTAGCTAGACACTGCAAAAAAGTTTTTAGTTTACTTTTTAAAAAGATTTATGGTTTTTACCAGCCAAACACTGAATCCCAAATCCTGTTTGGATAAATTTTTCAAAAGAAAAATTTCTACTTTTTTATGAAATATCATTAAAAGTTAGAAAACCCTTGTGTTAGACCACAAAAATGCAAGTACTAGATGGTGGTGCGATTGTTTGTGAGAATCCTGACATCAACCAAATAAGGCATTTTCTGGATGGTTAATAGTGAGCATGAGATGAAAAATTGAGCAATGGTCAGTGTTTTCAAAGAGATTTTCTCCAGATCCCAAGGATAGCAGATGAAAATACCATTACCCGCACGATAATGCTCACTCTTACTGTCATTAGTATGAATAATTAAGGCATCATCATGGATGTTACTAATTACCTCTATGCCCAATTGTTTTAAGCAATGCCAGGTGTGAGTATTTTTATTTACGTATTATAAGAGTTCAGGGTGAAAGAATACAAGAAAGGCCACAAGAGGGGATAAGAGAGGTCCTAATGGAGTAAGGTTAAACAGTGGCAGCTAAAAAATCCATATATAGAGCACACGAAAAAAAACTTCCTTATTTTATATTTGTTTTGTAATATGTATTTTTTGCTAAAGATGTAAAATTAGGTTATTTGTTTTTAGTATATCTGTAATAAGTAAATATGATGAAATATACAAAATTTTGATAATTGAAATCGTCAACATACCTGTCAAACTTGGGGGAAAAAATCAGTAGAGTCTACTCATTTTGAGGAAAAATCAAGAGACACTACTAAGCAACATTTTTGCTTGAAATAGAAAGTTTAAAATGATAGTACCTCAAAAAGACAATCTTACGCTTTAGATTACATATTCTGCTAATAGTTATTTTAAACACATTTTGTGTTAATCTTAATATTTCAATAAAATATTTATCAACTACATAAAGAAACTATGAAAAATAAAAGAATATACAACATGTAAAAAATAAACATCAACATTTATGTCCCAATATTAATTATAATTACAGGGCAACTTTTACTACACTAGTGCAATTTATAAATATTAAACATATAAAATTGCATAAAATCATAAAAGACATTACTAAATTTAATTTAGTGACAAATACTTTTAAGAATATAGAAATTATCAAATACTTTGTCCATAAAAAACATAATACAAATTCAAGTAACATAATACAAATTCATGGCAATTTATTGTTTTTATGTTGCTGACATAACATTTTTGAGAAATGAATTGGTGAACTGCTGCTCAAAACATTTTTCTCATTTTGAGAATATTTAGCCACAGTTAAACTGTTGACTGTTTAAGCTACTAAATCAACTTAATAGACTTTTTTTCATTAAAATTTTGGCTGTTTGTACATTTTTGGGAAATTGGGAGAAATGTTGAGAAATCATGAGTTGCCTGATAAAATCAGTAGAATTGGCAGCTATGTGACAACAGGACAGGATTGCAATATTCAATGTTCAAGACTAAGTGGAATCAGGATTTTGGAAACAGGATATTGCAATTTAGATTGGCAAGATAACTGTAGCTTATATGAAATTATAGAGATCAAATCCTAAACTAAAAATTTGAAATATCGGAAGTACAAATCTAATCTGTATTGATGTAACATGTTTTCTATGTAAAAGTATAAATTTTTGAAACACAAAAATTTAATATTGTTTAATTTTAATAAACCACTTTAACAATAAAAATAATTATAAATTCTAAGTAATAATGTATCATAAATAAAAATTACCTCATCAATTGAATTATTAGCAGAAGCACTACCTGTAAATATATACAAAAACTTTAATAAGCACAAATATAAGAATCATAAAAGGCTACTAGTTCAGAAAGAGAAATTAAAAAATATTTTAGACCACTTAATCTTTTTTAAAATATTAGCTTTTAAAAATTAAAGTATCAAAATTTTATTTCAAAAAAACTTTGCTTTACATAAGACATTAGAGTTAATGATAATTAGATCCTAGCAATAGAGTAAATAAAACTATTTACTCTATTGCTAGGAACAATTTGATATATGGTATGATTTTTATATAAGTTAAGTTTTCTCTGTATTTATTTTTTTATTTTGTGTTATTTTTCCAAAAGTTTGAATCGAATAAATTTAAAAATAATAAGGTATTTTTAACTGTAGCAAAAGGTTTCAAGAAAAAACAACTATTGATGTTTCTAAACTTGGAATACATGCATTTTCTGTTTATAATTAATAAACAATTTTAGTTGAATACACACACACACATATATATATATATATATATATATATATATATATATATATATATATATATATATATATATATATATATATATATATATAATTTCATGGACAGAAACTTCAATATATTAAGTATTTATTGAGCTTTTTGTAAATATTGAAGTGATTAATTCAATGAGTATATGGTGAAATGTGTCACTAAGATGAAGATGTCTTATTCACAGAAAAGTATTTTGGCACTTTAATAGAGTTAAAAAATTTTCTTTTCAAAAGATTTTCAGAAAATTTTCTTTTTTAAGTCATTTTTTTCAGTACTTTTCCATTATACCCTCACTTATAATCCTAAATAGCATGTTTCTTATAGAAAAGAGAAAATAACATAACATTTATATTATGAATTATATTATTTTATAATGGCACAAAATTTTATTTCAAATTAAATATATTCCAATCAAATTTTTATCTTTATGGAAATTTAATTGATTGAAGTGATAAAAAAGTTTAACAAGATAAATATTAAACAAAGCTAAAGCAAATGAAGCTGGTGCAAGAGATGGCTTAGTGATAATTTTAATCATTAAAAGGATCATTATAATCACAAGTCACCACAGGTAAAAACAGCCAAATACAGCAAAATTTAATTTTGGCTAACTGAAAAAAGAACTATTACATTATATGTAAGCAATCGATAACCGATGCAATTGTTAAGTAGTTTTCACCAGAAATAAACATTGGTGTTTAAATATAGTCAATAATTGATAATTATTTAATTTATAAAATGTTTGCATTATTTTTAGTAGTTTCTAGAAAATATAAATCCTTTTAAGCAATACACAATGTAAATGGAATATTTATGGCAGTAATTTACGACATTTTGCATTTCACTTATGGCAGTTATTGTACAGAGGTTATAATGGAAAAATACCAATAAATGTAATTTAAACAGCCAAAAAAAAAAAAAAAAAAAAAAAAAAATCCTAAAATGAAGGAATTTCATAAACTTGTGAAAAATAAGATGGTATTATTAACAAATCACTAAGAGTGAAAAAATGCTCTAGAAAATTTCAAAACGTAACACTAAATTTATTAAATCTGAATAACCTGAAGATTTTAAATATTTTCTAAAGAAAAACCACTACTTTCAATTCTACAGTAAAAATAAATTACCAAGAATACTCTTTTTAATTAACTCTCTAATCCAGTAAGAAAACAAATCATGCAATACTCTATCAATTATTTAAAAACATGTTTTTGTCTTTGTTAATTCAGTCATTCATATTCTAAACAAATATAAATTTTTTGTTGTTGTCTTATGCCAGCTAGGTTGGCACTGTGGGGTGCGCTGCTCCACTTTTCCAACTGAACCATATTTTGGAGTGGAGTCCGACTTCCTCAGAACACACATGGCATAGCCATTCACAACCCATTAATATTTATTAATTTATTACAAATACCCAGAAATTAAGCTATTATGCCATTATTTCTCTAGCCTTCAGATATTTTTGAACTCTACAGTTAAAAAACACAAGTGCAGAGCAAGTGTCCAGATGAGTAGTATCAAAAATTTGATGTTGTCTGCAGTAGTCTAACCACCCATTCATATAAAGAAAGGACAAATGATAAACAGAGAGAGAAAGTACATCCATTCCCATTTTAATTACATAATTTTTATAAAACAAAAGTTTGGTAATAATTAAGTTTTTAAACTATTGGATTTGAATTAAAAATATTTCACAAAGATATAAATTTATCTACAAAACATAAATGGGGCATTTTATAAATACCTTTCTATATATAAGCAATTTATTAAAACAAATTCACATATTTTTCACTAAAATGTATTTTTAGGATGTGTGTTTTTCCATTGCTTTTTAACTGCTTTTCAAAATAACTTTCCCAGTTAGGCTTTGCTTTGTTTCACTAAATTTTTCCCTTTGTTTACATTTATTATTTGTTTGTTCTGTGAAGTAAAATACTAACAATTAAAAAAAATTTGCCTTTTTTCATGAAACATTTAAATAAGTTACATCAATATTTCAAGTTACCACCTTGCACAAGCAACTGTAAAATTCTAAAATGTTTAAGTATTTTATTTGCATCTTTAACTTTATCTTTTTTTATAATATTTAAATTAAATAAAAAAATATGCAACTCTAGACAATTTACACTTATGATATTTAACAATGTTTGCTAGATATGTCAAATTGTAAAACAAAAAGATTTATATAATGATCAGGAAAACTATACAGAAATCACATCTAACATTTATTACAATTATTAAGATAACAAATGAGCATTTCTCAATTTAAACTTCCAAGAATAATCCAAACTGTATGGTAACAGTGGTTCATTCAGTAGCAAACAATTTGATGAATTTATTTATTTCTAACATTCCTGGTTTGTATATGGAATATAATTATTACATTCTGAAACTAATACTAAACATATTAAGATAAATGTAATATTATTGGTCCTTTAAATACTATATTACTATCAATCATTTCAATAACATTTTAATTCAGCAATAAAATTATTATACACATGTACTTATGTGCGTGTTATTACATATATACACACACAATTTTTTACATAATAAATAAAATTTTAGAAAAAAGCTTTAGTGTTGAATATGTGGTAATTTTAATTTGTTTGTTACTCTTCATCTTATAAAACATTTAATCTCTCTCTCTCACACACACAACATATACAAGTGACTATCAAAATATTGGAAACACCTTGGGTATGTAATACAGTTTGACTTGTCATAGAAATCAATCCATAAAAGTGCTAATAGTATTTAGATAAATATTGTATTATTCTTCAAGGAGATATTGGTAAAGTTCTGGGAGAGATATTAGTAGATGATATTGATTCTGTATTGAACACTCTAAAAAATATAAAAGTTCAATTGTACAGGTTAAAAAACTGTGCAATTAAAGGTAGATACTTCATTCCATCCTTGTATTTAACAAACCATGATGGGACAAGTTCCATTGTATGGATAAATGCATCATTATTTTAGAAAATTACATATTCTGCAGGAAACAGAATTTGATTAATAGGATAGGACTGGTGAACTACGATTTCTTTACTTTTCACTAGAAATCCTTCCTTTCAGTGTTACAATTGATCAAGCAGAAAAAAATGTCACTGTTGTCTACATCATGACAGATTCATCTATATACTTAATTACTGGAAGGAAACAATCACAACACAAGCTTGCATAGATGTATTCAAATATAAACCCATCCTGTGTACAGAAAAGTGCAAAAAACGATTTATCAGGATTTCTACCACTTCAGCTTTATGAATGCAACACCACACCAAACAATATTTGACATTAACATCAATGACAAGTGGCTTTTGAACTGCTGCTTGCCTTAAATGTTCTGTTTATGAAGTTGCGTAATCATTGATACTACAGATTTCAGTTGCTGATTGAGGAATGTGATCAATTTTACTACAGTTTGCTTCTTACACATTATAATCTGCTTCTCTTTCCACCAACCATTTTAGTTTCTGAGATGTGTATGCTGTCATGACTTAAGGTATACCTCTAGATATGCCAAAAAGTATAGATGTTTTGGTCACACTTGCTCCTGATTGAAGAGCTCCTACAATCTGGCCTCTTTGAAAATCTGAGAAGTCAGAGATTTTATGCTTTTGAGAAAATTTCAATACTAGTAGAACTTTAATAAAGCAACAACATATTAACAGAATACATACATTTTATTTATAAAACAACTGGTAGCTATGTTTTGATGCTTAAGAGTCACCTTCAAAATATGTCATTTTTATTTGCAGATGTTTCCCATATTTTGATAATCACCAATATAAATATAATAGCAATCTTTCAAGTCTCTAATCAAGTCTTCTGAACCTTATTTTCATTTTCATTACAAAAAATAATCTTACTAAAATCTTTTAGCAAGATTACTCTTTTTAAATATAAACTTAAAAAAACACTGATAATATAATACATATGTGAGAAAACACGTTAATCTTGATGTAGGATATTTAGACTAAAATTTAAACATCATATAATCAATATAATTTTATAATATCACTAATTTGTATAAAATAAAAGAAATTATATGTTTAAATACACATCTTTATTCATGCATTTAAAAGAACCTTTTTTTATTTTGTTTCACAGCTGAACGTTGAAAGTATGACACTAAAATGGAATTGCAAGAATTAAGTGAAAATTCTTCAGTGCTATTACTTTAATATAAGTATAAGTGATTAAAATTTCAAAACACAATAAAGCTGAAAAATTCCAAGATGAAATTGCTTTAGATCTTTGTTTTATCCCTACTGCAACTGCTTTAATTATTAGAATGGTGGACCTGAATATCATCAACACTACTACCTTGTTGAAAAATTTACTATAATTTTAAGGTATATAATTATATAATAACTTAAATCATTAAAAAGCCACCCAGCTTAGCAATTAATGATAAAAGCTTGACACTTTAAAATTCTATACACAAATTACCAGCAAGAAAACATTTCACTAAAACCATAATGTGGAAGAAACAATATAAAAAATAAGATTTTTAAACTTTTCATGAAGTTAAGAAACATTCAGAATTTGTTTGATTTGAATGAAGCAAAGCCATCAATACAGTAAAAGGTGAAAATGTGCTTTGGGTCCCCAGCTTGGCACATTTTCAAAAAAATCGCCAACTGGAGCGTTTTTGAATGTAGTCTTGCAGATTTGAATGCTCCGAGAGACACAACGGAAAAATGTTTTTATGTCGACGAGACCGAAATCTGTGTTTTAAACAAATTTCACCATTGGTATGGCAACGAAAACAAAAACAATGGTTTTTTATGAATTGTATAACAAAAAATACACTAAAATATGGAGAAAAATTATCATATTTTTTAAAATTAAGAAATAAAAATACATTGAAACAAATAAATTTCATGGTTCAGGTACTTAGAATAGCCAGGGTTACCATGCTTGGCACGTCTACGCCCATTTGGCGAGAAAGGGGTACCCAACCCACAGATTAACCCAGTAAAAAAATAAGAAATAAAGTCCCTATATTCACAGATACTTCAGATGATAATGATAAATTTAATAACTTTCTACTACAATCACATAATATTGAGAATAAAATAAGCAGTATGGTCACTCACTAAAGACCAAAGACAAAAATATTTTTAGCAGTTTTTTGTCTTAAGCAAATGATCATGCTTATTTTATCCTACTATTAAATAACAAGATTTTTTTGACTTCCAAAAAATTTTCACCAGAAACAATTAATTACCAAATATAGATATTAGCAAGGAAATATAAGTCAATTTTGAATTCATAGTATTTAAAACTTTAACTTACACAACTTATATTTGATGTACAAAAATTTATATTGATAACCAATATTGTTGGGTTAAACGAAATTTAAATTAAGATAATCTATTTTAAAATATGTAATTTTTTATTTTATAATTAGAATTTATTTCTTAAACTGATCTCATTACAAATTCCAATCAAGAAATTCTATTTTATTATGATTGAATTACGTTTTTGATATTTATGTCAATTTTAAGCAGCTCATACTTTATAGAATATTTTTTAAAATTTTTGTTAACTACGGCAGATGAGAAATAATTAAATTTTAATACACTTTTGTACGTCATTCATTACATTTTAGAGGTCTAAAAATGCTATTTAAGATTTTTTTAGAAGAGGAACAGCTTACATTTGTTTTCTACTGCAAAGTGGATAAGAGGAATTCAGTCCAGATGTCAACCTTGGTTTATAGTGTGATAAAAAATTTAGACATTATAAATTAGTTTTATTTAAATGATTACTAATTGAATAATTTAAGATATTTCCATGTTAATGAGCATATATATATATATATATATACACAACAAGTATTGATTGCCTATAACAATGGAATATATCTCAAAAATTACCACAGATATAAGAAAAAATTAAAGTAATAATAACCAATAGGAATATATGCAGGATAAGATATATAAAAAGAAATATTCTTTACATATGCATAAAGTAATATTCATCTTCAATAAGACAAACTAATTGCCAAAAATTTACAACAGTGCAAATACCAAAAATTATAAGGTTTGTTAAGAGTTCTTTCATCATTTTTCACATATAAGAGCTAATTTGATTAGGACCAACAACTTTTAAATGAATTCTGAATTCCAAATATTTATTTTTGAAGCAAAATCCTCCAAGACCAGTTCAATGAAATGTTAGAGTTAACAGCTTTTCGTGTTTGTCAATATAGGAGTTACTCTAGACATTTGAAAATAAAAATGGTATTTTAGAATTTTCTATCTTATGGAAGTTTTTCCCTTCCAATAAAATGATGATTAATATAATCAAGTCTGTAAGTACAATCAACTAATATTCTTGGAAAGATCAATCACATACTAAATTACTTATTTCCCTTTCCTAAAAGACGTTTAAAACTTATTGATATAATACAAAAAATAATTCTCAATTTCTAAAAATTTATATAGTGATAGATTGTTAGTGTGATTTTAATTACATTAATTCAATAAAAAATTACACATTAGCAAAGAAATTAATAAAATAATTGAAGTGGTGATAGCTGTATAAAATTGGTCAAATAAATTTAATCTTTGATTTTATAATTCAATCAAAAAATTTCTTTTCAGTAATTACCTATTGCATTATTTTTTAATTCTGTTAAGTTCAAAATGAATATCATTTCTCAGCACTAATGCACTTTAAGAAGTCCAGAAAGAGGGAAAAGTTTGTATTATTAAAATATATTTACATTAAAAATATAAGAATCTGTTACCTCAAGCAACATATGAAAAAATTAAATGAAGTTAGGTTTTTTTTCAAAATAAGTTTTAGTAGTAGTGTATTACATGCGCTGTAAATTAACTTGTGGTTTTATTAAAACTTAAAAGTAATTTTTAGTAATTATAGTATAATAATAAAAACAACCATATTTAAATCAAATAGGGATAATTATTAAACATAGAAATTTATCGGATATGTAATCAAAATCCACAAACAAAATCATTTGAATCTGTCAAAAAGAACATTAGTCATTCGGTAAAGAATCTTTATTGCTAAACATAAACAATATATTAATAAGGAGGCTAATATATTTTAATAGGAATAATTCTAAAGCAAAACAGTGAAAACAAATATATATTTTAAAATCTAGAGACAATTATAATAGTTATAACACATAATAAACACATTTAATAAACATTAACAAATTAACATAAGCAGAATATATCTTACCTTCATCCGCCATCGTAAAATCTTAAAATAACGATTACAATTTAATCAAGTACAGACCTCCGATTCAATTATTGATCTGTCGATTAAAATTCATATTATTAACGATGAAGCAATATCGATACTGAACCAAATTCATTTCATTTCATGTTATTTCTATTTCATTCATAACTATTTCAATTAATTTTAATGAATAACCAGATATTCTTCCAACTACATCTAACAGGAAGAATAGTGTACGCAATTTATTCCAACAAAACTAACTATATGTATAGGATGAACCATAAATATTAATTACTTTTTTAATGTGCTTTCATACTCAGCACAGCTTTATTGCTCTCGGTATTAAAATTTGAGAGAATAATCTTTCGACATTCAAAGTACCTTCACTAAACACATTTTGTACCGAGCTCCAAAGCCAAAATAATCTATTAGATCTTTCATTTTGTACATGAAATCAGAAAGCTTTTTACATTGTTGCATATCCTCCATGTCTAGCGACTGCTAGATAAGGTTTATGAGATTATTTATCCTCAAAGAGTCTAAAATAATAAGGGATTTTTGATTGAGTTATTGCGGGAAAGTTGAAGACAGTCTAAAATGTGTTCCGGAGAAGCATTTTCTGGAGCGCTCTTGTTGCATGTTGGGAAAATCTTCTGACTCCTTTAGAAACAAATCCCCCTCAAGTGGCCACTGGCAAATCTAGAAAGAGAAGTTTGAATTTTTCAAATGCAAGTGAGGCCTTAAGATCCACCTGGGTGATAAATCACCACAGTAATAAAACATCATCGTTAGAGGAACTGAGTTCGGTATTTTGTACATGAATGTTTGGAGTACTGAAATTTCTATAATGAATATATTACTTTAAAACAATTTACATGAAATAGAGTAGTTACATTTCATATAAATGCTAAAATTCACAAGGATTCAATATGAAAGGAAAAGCACAGTATAAATATATGAATGTAGCGGCCAAATTAAAAATTTACGTGATGAAGTTTGAAATACTGTTATAGATTAAAATTATGCAACACTTACAAAAATTAATATCTTAGTTTGATGAACACATCCTAAAAGCTTTTATCACAGAAAATTGAATTTGGAAAATTGTCATTATTCAAAATAAATTTTTAGGAATATATAATGAAACAACAGTGTATTATGATTTATTCTTTTTTGACAGTGTAACTTATCCATCACAGCAATGATAATTTAATAAAAACCATAATAAAACCTTACATACTGAAACACCATAAGAATAATGAAAACAATTATAAATAAAAAAGAAAATTCTTAAATTACATCATACCAAATGACTTTTGATATAATGTAATTACATCATGCCAAAAAAATAGTAAATAAAATTCCAGTAAGTCACTGAATCATAATAAATGTTATTTTTTAAAGTAGATTATGCCTAAATCATCCAGTTTTCGCCCTCAATCTAAGTATTACAGATTTGTCAGAGATATTTTAAGACAGATACTAGAAATGTCTATAAATTTGTAATATTTCCCATTCTCAAGGACTTAACCTCCCTAGCAGCACAATCCTCTCATAGCAGACCAAATTTAAATTTTAATAAAAGAACTTACACTTTAATGTGATACAAAATACATTACATACAAAAACAACTTAAAGAATCAGACAAAGGGAAAAAAGGAAATATTATATAAAAATTATTTACACTATTTACAAAAAGGCCATGATTATTTTAATTTACACTATGAGATAAAAAGCTAATGTGTGATAATGTACTACTTCCAATTTAAAAGAAGGTGATTTCCTTATATGAACCACGACGTCGTTCAGTTTTTTTAGGACTGTGTAACTAACGGGCAATATAAAACTTGTGAATTTTAAACTACGGGAATTAACTCGAAAGTTTTGAGGATATTACTGGAATTTTGAGGAATATTGAGAATTTTGAGGAAATAAACTCAACCAGTCATCGTTCGCTAAATGAATTGCTTTGTCTTATACATACATACATACATACATATATATATATATATATATATATATATATATATATATATATATATATATATATATATATATATATATATATATATATATATATATATATATATATATATATATATATATATATATATATATATATATATATATATATGTTGTATACTCCAGAGACGCAGCGCCACTGCTACTGCCCATTTGAGTTCCTCTCATTTACCCACACATTGCGTGGAGAGATGGATCAGCCAAGACGTAGTAAAAACGCTTCTGTAATCTAATCTTTTGCATTACTAAATATCTTTGTTAATTTACGTGTAGCTCTTATTCAACAAACCCCTAGACATCCCCGCCACAATATGGGAGCTCCCACCGGTCTTCAGTTTTTTCTGCATAGCCATTTTTTAACTTGAAACCATTAAGAAAATCGCGCAGAGTACAATGGGGCACAACTAGCGTAGGCCAACGTCCCATTCTTATCTTTCACAATCGGCGCATCTGCAAAGAGCCAATACCACCGCTCTGAGGACCAATTCAACCGTCCCACCAGTCAAGAGCCAATATTACCGCTCTGGAGATTCAACTTCATCGCTTCAACTAGAGCCACTAAAAACCGTTCCGAGGACCTATCCCACCAGCAAGGAGTCAATAATACCACTCTGGAAAACCAAATTCATCGCTTCATTGGAAACGAACCTATATACCACCCCTTTGAGGACCAATCCCACCGTCTCAACAGCAAAGAGCCAACAATTTCAAATAGGCACCACACATCCTCAAACCAGGTAGGATCAAACCTTTTTACTAAGCATGTACCGAAATACGAAAAAGCAAGATTTAATAAACACCGCCAAAGAACTAGGTATAGCTGTACCTGATAATGTCATGATTATTTGCTTAAAAGAACTAATAGAGAAAACTGATTCATTCAAAAATGAACCTGAGTTCATCAAAGATATGATTTCTGTAATTGTCGAGAAAAGAAAAGAAATCGAACAATCAACAAAAGAAAAAAACAAACTGATACAAATAGAAAAAAAAATAGAGCTAGCAACAACTAACTCCGGCATAAATTATCAACAACCCGGTTCAAGATACACAGCAATCGAAACAAATCTCGGAAGTCTCATTAACTCCGTTAAAACACTTAGTATGCCCGTCCCGTGCAAACCCGAAAATTTTATATTTTATTCTTCTACTTCTTATTATTATTATATATTATTGTAATAAATTTATTCTTTTATTCCCTCGAACGTGCTTTCACAACTAAAAATGTTCCACACGAATTAAAATAGAAGATATTAATTAATATTCTCGGTGAAAAGGCCAACAGCATATTACTTTACATCTCAGAAAATGAATTTAAAGATTACGAAAAAGTTAAAAATATTATTTTACGTGAAATTCAATGAACCCCCCAAGAATGCTTAATAAATTTCCGTACAGCTCAATGCCTAACAAATGCATCTCATGTGCAATTCTCGTCACGATTAACTAGTGCTTTCGAATATTATTGTAAACTTCGTAATGCTACTGACTTTAAAACTTTATGCGAATTAATAATAGCGAACAAATTATTTTGCACCCTTGACTGTGAAACGCAACAACATATTTCGATATGTCAAAGCGAAAACTGGTTCAAACCAACTGAATTAGCAAAAGAATGCGATATATATTTTATTTCGAAAAGAAAATCTTTTACTGAAACCCGCCAATCACCGTTTAAGAAAAAAAATTTCAAAACTACAATTGCTACTCACGCAACAGAAATTTCATAGATCACTCGCTAGAGGTCGCAATAAGCAACTCACGTGGAGGATATAACCACAGAAACGAAACTACCTGAAACCCTCGATCTAGTGTTCATTCAAATAACCCCATTTTCAAAGTAGAAATTAACTCATTCAGTGAATCGATTAACGAATTACACTATGAAAATATTTTTGTTAACAGTAAAATCGTAAAATTACTTATAGATTCTGGAGCGAACATTGTTTGCATAAAATCCCATCTTATTTCACCAAACACTAATTATTTAGGTACTGTGAAGCTCACCTGCGCTTTTAACAGCGAAGTTCAAGCGCAACTAGCAAAAATAAAATGAGCCCTTCCAAATTTTCGAGAAAATCCGATAACGGTAACAGTAGCCGTATGCCAAAATCTTTGCTGTGATTTAATAATTCCCCCTAATATTTTTGATGATTTAGAAAGTGCAAAGAAAGAGTGTATCAGAATCGAAAGAGAGAATTCAACTCCCACTTATTCTAAAAATAATTTTCCCCTTCTATGCACTCTGCATAACATGAAGCAGCACTCCTCTGATTTAAGCAATTCAAATACAATCAGCGAAAAGGAATGTGAAATTAGCCTTTTTTTAGATTCTAAAAATAGATCCGGTGAAAGTGTTACTCAACGGGTCGAAGGTCAGCGCATTCCAACTGACAAGAGCTCTCCTAATAATAATAATAAAAAAAAGCACAAGAGTATTACATGAATGTCAAGTGGAAACATCTGCTCATAATTTAGTCCCCGATAGCGAAGGCGATGCCAAACCACCCTCACCACATACGGAAATGACTGCACTCAACACTTCACGTAGTCCCGAAAGCGAAACTTCCGATGTAAACACAACCACTTGTTTTCAAAACGGGAGTGATCATTTATATGAAGATACCGAATGCTCATTTTTCGAAAATAAAGACTGTTATTTACTGAATTTAACTTCCCACTGCCACGAGGTGACTGCCGTAGCACAGGACTTGTAGAAAAAAACCGGTTCTAGAGGGAGCAAGAGGACAAGATGGAAGAGATACAAGGGCTGGAGGTGGCAGAAGCAGTTACAGAAAGTGCCGAGGTGATAGCCTGAATTCCACACCTCTAGAAAAGACGTTATTCAAGTCTGACGTTCTAGTGGATCCTAGACCAGGGATGCACAACCTATGGCCCGCGGGTGAAAATTGGCCCGCGTCGCCTTTAAAGTTGGCCCGCGAATGTTATTAAAATAAGACTAATTTAAAAAGAAATGAGACTCTTTCAAATAAACAAAAGAAACAATCTGATAGGAAAACGATTCTACATCAGAATAAATATTTTACATCTGTTCGTTAAGTTTTTTTTTTATAATGCGGTTTTTCAGTTTGTTCCCTTTATGGCTACCCGAGAGTATGAATGTTGGTATAGGAGTTAAAAATGCAGCTGCAAGTGCAACTTTCTTTGGAAGCACTTACATTTGCGAGCAAACTTTTCTTTACTGAATTTAATCAAATCAAAAATAAGAAATAGAATAGCAGATGAGAACTTTTCTTCTGTTTTACGTATTGCCACAACGAATCTTAAGCCCAACATAAAATCAATAACTTCAAATATTCAACTACCATCACATTAAATTTTACTAATTTTTTTCAAAATTTAAATTCTGTTCTTTGTATAATTACCAAAAAGTTTTCTCCTGTTATTCAAATTTTTTTCTGGAAATAAAATATTTTAGCATTTTTATAATATTTGTGTTTTATTTCTTTATTGTATATTTATTGCATGAGTAAAATAAGTAAATTCATAATTGTTATTCATGCGTATTGCCACATAAAACAGTTTTTTCACGTTTGTAACATGTTTTAACATTTACGTGCTGCTTTGACCCTCGACTTGATCTTTTTTCATATTTTGGCCCCTCATTCTGAAAAGGTTGTGCACTCCTGTCCTAGACACTGCAAAATCACAAAGTTAAAGTAATCAAAACCTGTGAGCTTTCAGACTGGAAAAAAAAGACGTATACTCCTTTAACACAAGTCTAGATAATGAAAGTCACGTGAAAGAAATGAACTTGCACGTTTTTTCTATGTCCTCAAAATAGACTAGCTTAATGTGTGTGTGTGTGTGATAGTTTTAATCCATATTTTTTTATATTAATTATTTTTTCCAGCCACAAGCAAGAGATTTTTTGATACCACTTATTTTGTTACTTTGTTTGTGCAAATGGTGAATACCACGTCGGTACTTAACCATGTTGTTAGTAAGGCTTAAATGTTTGGAATAATATTTGTAAAATAAATTTGTGCATGTATGTAAATGGACTGCTAAATTTATGATTATAAGTAATTTTTAATTTTAAAAATAAAGCCGATTTCTGCATCTATTTTCAGGTTTGAATCTTGGAATAAAAAAGTAATAAATAACGCAATATTTAAAAAATATTACATTATTTAAATTCAAAATATTATTAGTAAATACTATATATATATATATATATATATATATATATATATATATATATATATATATAACGGTAATTATCTACATTACAAAAGGAACTGGAATTAATGTATGGAAAGAGTTTGGGAATTTCACTCTTAAGCAAACTTTGTATATTAATAATGATGTGTTGAATATATTTTACTATGTGGACTGATATATTTTCAGTTAACATTATACATTTTATAATTGTACATTTTAAAGTTGAAAGGAATGTACATTTTACAAACTATTTTAAAGGTTTAATTGATGATAAATGTTAATTATAAGGAAAATTTTTTATTTTAATCAATCTGTTAAAATTTGGCTGAAGCAACGGATTTTTTGTCTGTTTAGTTATGATGTATTAACTATTACTGATGCAACACTGATCAGTAATTAAAACATACAATCAAGAGCATACATACAACAGATACATACATCAGAGTATCATTTCAAAACCATGGCAAATTCTGAAAATGATTCGTTACGTAAAACCAATAAGGAAGAATGTGGCATGGAAGTAAAAGAGATTGACTCTTTCATAGCTACTATAAAGTTGAACTAAGATGAAGTTTTTTTTATTGTAATTAAAAGCAACCACTAATAATCATTAAAAAAAAGCTAAATAAGAAAAATATTTATAATAGCTCTTTCCCCAACCCAATAAAATTTTCTGTAAAAGATGCAAATAATTTTAATCCGTGCATTGAGAATTTTCATGCGTTTGTTTTGTAAACGAGATTTATTGCGATCACACAACTTCAATTATTGCTTTACTTTTAAAATTTCAACTACAACAAAAAATATTTTAAACTCTTTTTAAGTAAATAAATAATATTTTATTTACTATGAAGAACATTAGCAAAACACATTAATAAGAAAAAAATTTGATTTAAAATTTTGTTATATTAAAATTTTTGTTCATTTAAAATTTTGGTAAAAATTTTAAATAATTGGATTTGCATTTATTAAATTATTTTTAAAGCCAAGTTTGAAATTCATTTTTAAAATTTGTATTTAGTTAGGGTAAATTATAATAAAATCATTTATCAAATGATTTTTAAAAAATGATTTATTCATTGAAAGAAAATAATTTTTGCTTAGGTAAAATTAGTTTTCATATATTCGTAATGTAAACTTCATTAAGGTTGGTAAAATGAATCGCCTATTGTAGGGTAACTTATCCCTAATTTTTAGAATTGAAATCACACTGAAACATTCACGCTGTTTTTCTTGATTTTGTGCCACTAAAACCACTTATGAATTAAACCACTTATTAAATTACTTAATAAATGAACAGAGGATCAATATTACTCCAATAGAACACGAAAATTACTAGCAAGCATTTAGTTTTTGACAGTTAAATGTTTGGATATCTTCAATGAATTGTTTTATGGTTTCTGCTACACTAGAAGAAAACACTATTTTACGGTCAAAATTGCTTATGTTACATTACATTGTCAGTTGTCTTTAATGAAAATCTAATTATTCTTAAAAAGCACAGCTATTTTTACACAGAATTAAAATATTCTTGCTAATAAACATTTTCTAAATACCACGTCTTATGAACGTAATGCTGCATAGTTACTGGATCTTTGCTGAATTTTCATTTATGTATTAGCAATGCTTTTGAATTAACTGATAATTAAAGCAAACGTTTAGTTTTGACGTTATAGTTTTATGAAAAAAAGACAAGGAAAAGGGTATAATTATTTTATATATTCAATATATATTCTGATATACACAATGTTCCTGTCAAATTTTTACTGAGATTTATTCAGTTTAGAAATGTATTACAGTGTAAACAGTACTGTAGCTGCATCATTTTTGCTTGAACATTTCATTTCTAACAAAAAAACAGTTTTAAAAAGTGTTCTAAAAAGGAACAATCTAGAAAAATGTCTAAGGTAGAGAAATTGAGAAGAAAAGAATATATAATGAATATATATATCAGAATATATATATTCAATATATATTCTGATGTACACAATGTCCCTGTCAAATTTTTACTGAGATTTATTCAGTTTAGAAATGTATTACAGTGTAAACAGTACTGTAGCTGCATCATTTTTGCTTGAACATTTCATTTCTAACAAAAAAACAGTTTTAAAAAGTGTTCTAAAAAGGAACAATCTAGAAAAATGTCTAAGGCAGAGAAATTGAGAAAAAAAGAGCTTAAATTATGAAACAGAGAAAAAAAAATAGAAACGAGTTTTGGAAAGTCTTAGAAAAAGACCAACTGAAAGAAACATTTTAGAAGACGGATTGAAAAAGTATCGCAGTCAATTTAATCCTCACCCAACGAGGAATCATTTATATGACAGGAAGTACTAATTAAGAGAGGTTTTTCTTTTAATGTGTACAATAATTGTTTTAAATTTGTTAGTATTTCTGAATGGTTTTTAATGACAACTGTATGATTTATTTTGCTTACAAAAGGTCAATTCATATATAATTCAAATCGAAATCTTAGTAGGCTATTTTCACGTCTGCTTAAGAACTTGTTGAAAAATAACGCCACTTTCAAAATAATCAAGATTGTGATAATTACTTATTAAAGCTCAATCACATTATGCAAGTATATTAGATCATCGAAATGGATTCTGCATGAATAATAGTTCTTATTCACAAGGTCTATAATAGAGAAGTTCCTTTTTTTAAATTTTAGGATTGCATTACATCCAAATAAATATTTCTTAAAAATCCTACTAAGGATATATTTCAATCAATATAAAGTACAGATGGGTATATATATATATATATATATATATATATATATATAATATGTATTTATGGAACAAAGAGAGAACTTGGCCCTCTTTTTTAAATTGGCATCTTTGAAAATTGTAAAATCTTCTGAAAACTAATTTTTTGGTTATTTCAACTAAAGTATGTGACATTTTTGCTGAATTTGATTCAGTTTTGAAAAACTCATCTAAATTATGATTATTCGGCTGTGCCATTTTCACTTCATTTCAAGTGGAAATTTTTTGATTACACTTCATTAATGTTTTTTTGTCTGTTTTAAACGTATTAACTGATTTATTCAGAATATTCTAATTCTAGCATGTTCTTTGGATTTTGAGAGATTTGTGAATAAAAATGTTACTAAGTGTCATTTTAGTTTGTTTTAAAAGCTTTTCTGTGCTTACTTATACAAAATTATATTGAAATTTAGAAAAGGTATTAAAGGAATTTTGAGATTTATAATTTAAATGAAAACTCACATAGTTGTGCGAATCAATTTAGTTTTAAAACACAAAATGTAAAAACAAAGAAATAAATGAGGCGTAAAATAAGGCGTGTGAGGAAATAATAAATGAGGCGTGTGAGGAAGGCTGCTTTTATAATGAAAAAGTGATTTCAGAAACAAATGATTTGTTTTCAGTAGCGGAGTTCCCGAGGAGCAAGTTTTTTGATAGTGCTTATTTAGCAAATTATTAACTGAAAAATTGCAGTCCAATTGAATTATAGTGAAAGGTGTGTCTGTTTATACCAGTTTATCTGTTTAAGTGGGTGCTTGAGAATTTTCTGAGATTTCTGCTTCCATGAATGCAACCCATTACCTGGGTAATCTCTTATTGCTGGCTATTCGTTACAATCTAAACTTCATCAGAAGAGATGAGGCGGAAACATTCAAAAAGCTTTTCATTTGAACCATGGCAATACGTGTGTGAGCAGCATTTGAAATAATTTGTACACTCTAAGAGTATTTCTTATACCGATTATCTTTTGGTTCTATTACTATTTCTAATACTATTTTGTACACCTGGACTAGATAGGGAAATATTCGTTTTTCAATGTCATCCTCTTTTTCAGTATCTTTGATGAAACACTTGTCTTACAATGAAAAGCAATGTGCCTTGGACACTAAATTGCTTGGCGTGGGGTTTCTTTGTCGCTCATAGATCCTTCTTTCCATAATCAATTAAATCTGGAATGACAGCTGAAAGGGAATTCTGCACCATTATGAATACTCGAGCACAAGGTGGGATAGGAGCTCACAAACCGTTAAACCGAAAGCTAAAATGCTAACCAATCGGATGTCAGCTTGGCGCTTATCAGGGTTGCAGCGCTCAAAATATTAGACAAATTTTAGTAAAATAATATTCACATTTGAGAAATTTTCTTTTTAAAAATCCTAATATTTTTTAAAAAATGTAATACTATTATTTATCCAGTTTAATTTTATTATTTAAAAGCGCAAGTTTTTTTTCAGGAATTGTTTACGCCCCAATGACGTCAGCTAACCAAAAAATCTAATGTTTTTCATCGCTAAAATAATTGAAAACGTCATCAAAGATTGCAGCTGTGCGACGGATGTGTTGGATTCCTTGTGAAGAACAGAATCCATTTTTAGACAGATTTTTATGTTTATCTTTTCATATTAAGTTGTTTTATGTTTTATATATTTTTACAAAAAATAACAAGATCGGAATGAAAACAAATAATTGTTACAGAGAAAATTTATTCTTATGTTAACATTCAAATATATTAATCAATAAAAAAACTAACATTTCTAACCTACCACTGGATAGTTTCCTGTGTTGTCCATAATTACCGAAAAGGCCGATGTCGCTCTTGAATGAGTGTTTTACATTCATGAAATGAAACCTGCATCCTTGAATATTTTGAGTTAAGAAAACACATATAGGGTCAAAATTAAACATTTTTTCTTAACAATTTTGTTATTCATCGGTTATATAAAGCAGTGTTTCTCAACCGCCGGTCCGCGGACCGTTACCGGTTCGCAAGAAATATTTACCGGTCCGCGAAATATCCAGCTTTTATAGGCCGACCACCGATACAGTACCTACATTACAAGAATAATAGTTTACTAGTTTAAAAAATTATGTAATCTTTGATGAAAAATACAACAAACTGGCAACTATGTACCTAAACGCGTTTTCTCAACTTATTTGTGTGAAGCTACATTTTCGGCTATGACTGTTATTAAGACGAAATATAGAAATCGACTTGCTCTTGCACCTGCTTTATACATTGCTATAACTGGTTTAAAGCCTAGGATTGACAGTTTAGTCAACAACAAAAACCAGCAGCAACCTCATTAATTTTAGTTTTTATATATCCTTTATTTTGGTAAATTATTTTTTGCTTATTTGGTATCTACTTACGTTGTTCACATTTCGATTCATTGTTGTTTTGGCTGATATATTAATTAAAAATATATATATATCATTCACGTTGGAATTTTCTTGGAGTTTTAATTAAGTTTTGGTGCTTTTATTCTCGATGCAATATTATATAAGTAAGTTGAATATACAAATGTAAATTATAACAAACAAAATGATTTAAAAATTATATTTGTCTTCATGATTTATCTTTGTGAAAAATTGTGCATTGGGTCAAATTATTAATATTACCGGTCCGCGAGAACGTACCGAAATATTTTACCGGTCCTTGGAGTAAATTCAGTTGAGAAACACTGATATAAAGGTTAATCTTATATAGTCAGGGTTAGTTGGCGCCAAATTATTTACCTCTCCATAAAAATGATTAAACTTTGTTCAAGCTGAATATAGGAAGATTTCGCAGGTAGCGTAACAAGAGGTGTTTTTCTTATTTATGTTTAAAACTGAAACATTATTTTTATAGCCTAAAGTTTGATA
This sequence comes from Latrodectus hesperus, assembly GCA_037975125.1. Taxonomy (NCBI): domain Eukaryota; kingdom Metazoa; phylum Arthropoda; class Arachnida; order Araneae; family Theridiidae; genus Latrodectus; species Latrodectus hesperus. The sequence goes on along the minus strand of CM075855.1, from coordinate 20,801,031 downwards.
GATAACAACAGTAGTTAACACAGAACGATAAAAAGAAACAAATCTTCAAAATATCGAACAAGCCATAACGAAAGAAAAATTCCTCCAAATAAAAAAGCTCACTAAATTTAACGTCAACCCTGATTATTAAATATATACCGTTACAATGATCTCATGTTAGCTATTTTAACTGTATTCCGTTCTAGAAGCCATGAAACCAGCACCAACAAAATGCTCATAAAGTTAAAAATACCACAACATAATAGGTTTTATATTTGCTAAAGAAAAAAAATTTTTTTTCCGCAATAACCATTGACTTAGGGAATTACCCATTACCTTGAGCTCATAATCATGAGAAGCTTACAGCAGATTTTTTCAAAAAAAGGTAATTAATTAAAAGTAACAATTTTACTCTCAAAATCACGAAATAAATTTCAGTTTCCAACAAAATGCCCAAACTAGCTGGATGGGAGAGGGTACTGAGACGAATGAAAATTATTGGAAAAGCAAAATATAGTGAAATTTGGGTATTACCGTTGCGCACTTGCTGAGTGAAAGAGCTAAATTTTTATGAATAAAATTTATAGATAAATAAATAGTATATTTGGGAATTTGGTGAGAACAGTTTCACTAACAACACTCTGAAAAGGAAAATAATCGTTTTTTTTTTGTTTCTGAGTAATAATCAACATGTGAGTTGGCGATATATGAGAGTATTACGAATACGTAGAAAAAATTTCAATTTCTTAAGCAATTGAATCCTAAATCTGAGCGATCTGTCATCGTTGTTGCATCCACATGCTTTCTTGTATCTAGCCCTGAGTAGGGTTCTACCAGTTAGATAGAAGGAATCGTATGGAATCTTCGTGATGTTGAAGCAGGAACCAATGAGAAAACCCCCAATACTTTATTCACCCTATTCAGAGGTATCATTTCACTTGGAGCACATTGGGGTCTTGACATATTTAACGTGCCCTAGCCACCTTTAGCGAACACAATGGACCTTCGGTTTAGCCGGGATTCGAACACACTACCTTCCGATAATCAGAGCATCTAACAAACCAAACCACCTTGGCCTGTCGATCTGTTATCATGAAAATTGATCTGAAATGTATTCAAATCCAGGTGTAAATGAAATTTCACTAAATTGTAATAAACTATTACGAATTAATCAGAGACATTTGAAAACCATATATTCAATTGATTACGTAAGCATTTAATACTCATCAAATTTGGCTTCAACCCAAAACGATGTCGATTTTGCCTTTTTATTTATCCAATAAAAGAAACGTTCCACAATTTTCGTTTAAAATTAAAATAATTAAGAGAAAATAATTTCTGAGCACATTTAATGTACTAAGTTAAAGGAAATGTTTTTAGTATTCAATAACAGCATAACATTGTAGGCATCTAAACAAGAAATATTTTTATGTCATGTATAATGCTGACATGAAGTCTATGGAATATTTTCATAAATTTTGTGTTTATGAAATAAGTAAATAAGTTTTACAAATCGTTCGACTTGATCTGGAATTCAAAACTACCATCTTTTTCGGTGTAAGCTCTAAAGCAAGCTCTAATTTCATGACAATGATTTTCTGCACGTGGAGAAGGTACTCGCTCGAGTGCTGTCTTTGACACGTGACAGTTGTTATAGTTCCCCGTATCCCGAGGTCAGCTCTACCAGTCAGTGGAAGCAGCCGGGTGAGAGTCATTCAGAAGCAACCTAAAACTTGATCTTCAGATGTATCATTTCACTTGGAAGACATTGTAACCATGACCAACTTAACATGCCCCAGCCACCATGAATGAACCAGACGAATTTTCGCTTATGCCGGGATTCGATTTCAGTACCTTCCAATAAGAAGAACAGTGCACAATGAGAGAAGCTTTAAAAGTCTAGAAAACATTAAAGAATCACAAAGACAACAGATTATGAACCATGCTATTTTTAATGTATCGATATATTAATGCTATCCCCAAACTTTTAAACAATATCTTTGCAATTTTCCCTCACGTCCTCATGATGGATTCAGATATTAAGTAACATGTAGAGTAGAGATTAAACCAATTAGCAGTTAACCAGTCAAACAATTCGTTCTGCCTTCTTATCTTTATGTGTATAAGGATTTTGTAGATTTCATTTTGTGTTATATATTTTAAAGGAAAACTTGAATCCAATTGCAAACTACTCAGTTTAATATTTATTCTGCTAAATACGATACAGAAATTCACATTCAGAATCCTTGTAATTCCTTTCTGTCTTTATAATATTTTAACGATTCCGGATTAGAGACGGATTCGATGCTGCATGGTTTGTTGTTGATGATGTTCTTCACTAACATCTCCATCTTCTTACCATTCAAGTTATACTGTGAAATGAAAAAGTAATATGACGAGATCAAACATCAAATATTAGACACAAGATTTATTATATTTTAAAAAGCCAAGAAATAGGGGGAACTCATATTTTTGTTAATTGTGTTTTGCAGGTAAAATACATGAAAAAGTAATTTTATACCGGTATATCCTTTACTTCTGTGATGACGTCAGGTATATGTCGTGACGTCAGCTCCTTTGTGATAGCCTCTTTAATCCTATCGACCAACTGTTGACTGAATGTGTAACTTTCTTTTATTTTCAGGAAAAGAACCGCCCTCTCATCCATGTCGGCGTTGTACTGGGACACGCAGAGACTGTCCAGTACCTCAGGAAACGTTTCGACTGCAAAAATAAAATAATAAGTACGCGAAACAATGGAAAGTAGAAAACAATGGTTTAACATAAAATGAGTGAATCTAGATTGGTAAGAGTAATTATTTTAGATGTGCACCTAAGATTATACACTATTTTTGTCAAATAGCATTAAATATTGAATGCAACATTTTTTAGTTCCACTGCGTTTTACTTTTCGGAATCAGTTGCTCTTGTGACTCCCTGGAGCAGCTGTCATGGACAACAAAAGTCCTTTCTGAATGCACATCTACCTTTGGGGGTGGCTGGGATTCCCCCCTCAGTGCACGCGACCAGAGCCTGAAAGAAAAAGCTGCTTGTCTGAGTGGCGTCGGAAGAAAGGCGTCGCGGCATTCACGTCGACGCATGCTTCTCGTGAAGCAGACATTCCATTTCTCATTGATGAGCAGCGTCCTTCTAAGGTTACTTTTCGGCATACCAGGCGGCTCAAAACAACTGACTGTTACAAGTGATTCTAAACCACGGCAAACACCTTTTGAAAAATCATATCCACTAAACCTTGAACTAAAGAAGAGAGATTAAAAACATAGAAAACACTTACCAATTATCTCATTGCTTTTCAGAAATGGTTGAAATCCTTCAAAACTCATTTATTTAAATACAGTGCTTTGAAACAGATTTACGGTACACACGAAGTCTTAAGCTTCCCCACAAGTCTGTTGATGAAAGGCCTGGTGATCGTGAAGAGAAAACGTAAATTCAGATAGTCAATCCAAGCTCGCCTTCAACAAAATGGCTCTTTTCAAAAACGGAAAGGTCCAGAATTAAAGATGCTGTTAAGCTATATCAATTACACCAGTGGGGATTTTGTAATTGGGTTTGTGTCCGCAAGGCTCTCGTGTCAACCAGATACGACTGTTTTGTGCATCGACAAATTCATGAAATCAAACTTGGCCTTCGTCTTCATACGACGTTCGGAAACCATAATAAGTAATCATTCCGTTTGTGCAAACTCATATTTCAAAGACTTGTCTTCCATTGTAATTTGTTGGAAATAACAAATAAAGTACCCATGTTTTGCTCGGACATACATTCATTATTCCAACTTGACTATGCCAAATCGACAGTTATTTACAGAGCACCACAAGCACAGATATTCCTCTTTGGTTGTTTCTGTTAGTAAATCGTCCATGTATGACAAAAGACATGATCCCCATTGACGGATTTGAAGACCTGTCATTCAGTAGAGGATACTTCAAACCTCAAGTTGTTTCACAGACAGAATGTCATTTTAAATTTAATATTCCAGTCAATGAAATAGCGTGTTTCTTTGATTATTTTCTTTCTCCGTGCGGAGCTTCTGTACTGCAATAATCTTGGATACACCTTTCTAGTAGAAAAGTTTAACCACAAACCACCGATCCATTGACGATAACACGCTGCTGGCATTGAATGGTGGAGCCATTTCCAGTCTACTTGGTGTATTATTTCTAGCCTGAATTTTATATATACCGTCTCAATATGATGTGAGAGAGTCATCTATCGGTCATTTTTGAAATAGTTGATTTTTTAATGTGCTGAAAATATTTTACACAGGTTCTTCAATCATATTCCCGCAAATCGCAATTTTTTTCAAGCACTATTTATTTTATTAATTTCTTGTAAGTTGTAAGAATTTATGACGCTTTCGTTTTATATATTATAAAAGTGTGCTTTTAAATTTTATGTAATTACTACTACAAATAATAATAATAGAGATTTTATGCAAATTACTCACCCACATTATAAATTTCAGAGCTTCCAAACCGACAGCCCCTTTGCTTCAACGTATCGTCGCTACAAATTAATAATTAAAATTTAAACAATAACATCAAAACACAAATTAATTCACGACTTTTCATGCAGTAATTTTATACTTTTTTTTTTTTTACCATGCAATAAGAAATCTTGTAAATTATGATGTATAATGTTTCAATAAAATAAAAAGGATTTCAGGAATATAAGATTTAAAATATGCTTCTCTGAACAAGCTCAATGTCTGTGGCATAATTCTGAAGTAAATTTAAACGGATCTCATCATCCTAGTTGCGATAACTGAATTTATGTGAAAGCTTTCTCAAAACAACTAAATGTCTTCAAGATGAAAAAAAAAAACTAAATAGTAATTTGTAATATTCATAAATGTTTTTGGCTAAACTGAGCATTACGAACACAGTTCACCGAGCACAAAAAATCGCAAAATGTGGTAAAATTTGTTGAATTTTTCCCTCATCAAATTAATTAATCAAAAGCGATAAGTCACCAAATGTGTCGCCAAATGTAGCTGTGGAACGTCTCGCTACTGCACGTGTGCGAATCGCGTGAACAGAATTTGAATTTTCGCCATTTTCATTTTGGATTTCTCATTGGATGTAAAGTGCCGGAATTAAAATATTGTCTTTTATATTCATTTCCTATTTCACTTTCTTCGGAATATGCCAAAATTTAAATATTTCCTTTTATACTCTCTTTTCTTTATTTTGCTTTCGATGTAGAGCGGCATTTAAATATTGTCTTTTATATGCATTTTTTTATTTCGCGCTATGGATGCCGGGATTTCAATCTTATCTTTTATATTCATTTTGGATTGCACTTTGCATGTAGAGCGCCGGAAGAAAAATGAAAGTAAAAATTTTTATTTTAATTATTTTCTACAGACATAGTGTTCTTTGAATTGTTTTCCAAGTATTTAAATTTTCAATAATAAGCGAAACTACAGAATTCTTCTGTTTTCTAAATTCCTTGAATAGTATTTTATGTATTTAAATTTCCAATAACAAACGAAACTATAGAATTCTTCTATTTCATAAATTATTCCAGTTTTTTTTTTCTGAATTAAATAGCTATAGTAGAAATTGTTAAATTTGAGGAATTGCATGAAACGATATTTTTGTATAAACTGTTATATTCGAAAATATTGAACAATCATTTTTAGTGTAAATGTTCGACGTAATGAATAAAATTATTAAGAAAATTTTTAAATTTCTACATTTATGTACTAATGGTTTGTAACATTCTATCTTAAATCATTGGATTTATCAAAATTGTTTTAGTAAATATAAAAATTTATTAATCTGAAAGTCTTCATTTTATTTATTTTTAAATAAAATTTTTTTCATTAAGATATTTTAATTTTTGCTACTTTATTTCCTTCAATTTTAATTTTGAAATATCATTAAATAAAAACTTTTAATCAATTCTTATTACGATTAAGGTTTTCTTGTATACCTTTAGGCTTAGCAAATTGAAATTGAGGAAAATCCTGATTTCTCATGCTGATTGACACCCATTCCGGTTACTAATCAAATTTTAATACCTACATCTCCTTCACTTGGCGAAAAACTTTTCGCATCAAATATTGAATGAAGAGAAGAACAAAAATATTCGAAAAATAGGCTGTGATATTTTTATCTAAACTGAATAAACTTCTTTAAACTGATTTGATTTTAATTATTGTAAAAAACCATTAAAATCTAATATTACTGTTCAAATTGAAACATTTGTGCTGGTTGAGACTTCCCGACATCCTTACTTCCCAAATACACAAAGAAAAGAGGTTTTAAATCATTGAGTTTTAAATAATCAGACGTCATTTTATCTCATCTTTGCGGTAAGGATACAAGACAATCAGCCAATTCTACAAATTAAACCGATAACTACAACATATATTTCCATATCTTGTAGTTATCTGCTTAATTTCAGTAACAGGATATTTTTCATGTATGTTGAGTTCTCTCATTTTCTTGAAAGTCTTTGCTCCATCTTCAAATCAGCTGAATGCGTTTAATTTATTTAACAATTCCATTTTGTGTTTATTACATGAGAAATTTTTTCTTTCTTTCAATGCTTTTAATATTGCGAAAACATTATGTACTTACCCACACTCATAACTTTGATTTTATTTTAACGATTTGATTTCTCTTTTAACGATTCTACCTCATCCTCCATATTTAATATGCCGAGAGATCTGTGAATAAGGGAACCATTCTCAAAACGAATTAAAATTTTATCAATATGGACTGCAATATCAGAAATCAGATATGCTTGGTCCAATTCCTTATAGGTTCTAATACGTAATAAATTGAGTTTCTCCATTTATTTATTTAGCAAAAGAAATTCTAACTTTTCAATGTGTATATAGGGTTTCAACTAACATTGTCCTCTTGTCAATACTGATAAGGTTAAAACATCATTCTGTTTCCCATGCACAAATAAAATGATTGATTCTTCATTGACATGTATTTCCTTATCAAGAAGGACCTCTACCTTTTTCTAATCGTATCTTTGGTTTCTCATTTATGTTATCACAAGCAAAGAAAATTGTTACTTTCATATGCATATCGTGTGGTAATTTTAAGTGTGAGTTAAAAAGTTTTGAAGTAAATCTATTGAACGGGAAAGAGTCCTGAAACCATTACCCGTGAATTGTACTCCTCGATCTGTAGAGGCACAGAATGCCTTAGCATCAACATAATATTTATTAGCACAATCTGTATCATATTAAGGTCTTTTTACACATGAAATATTTGATTGTGAGCATAATAATTTTCATTAATTTTATTCCTTAGAATACAGTAATAATTATGATATTTTTTAGTGACAACATCGTTAACCTTTGCAGGCTCTTTCACATTTGACACTATTTTATTGTTAGCATCATAACAATCATCTTTTAAAATCAAAGCATTATTTTCAAAATATTGTTTATTGACACCATCGTGACTAGCGCTCGGATCCGCAAGATGTACAATTGAACTATTTTCAGCATTATAAGCCACTCCATGGAGTGTTAAAGCATTATTTCAAAATATCGTCTATTCACAACATTTTTCTCATGTTCATTTATATTATTTATCGTTTTACCTTTCGCAACAAAATTTATTTGAGGTGAGGGTAGTAAATGTTTGCTTTGAAACAGATCCACCACTGTATCTACATAATCCCTAGTTGCAAAATCGGACTTGTCAACTGGATTTAAAATATTACTAATTTTTTTCCTTTTGCATCATATTGGTGATAATATTCTGAAAGAACTAAACTTTTGTAGGACAAATCTCGAAATGACTTCAGGTTCTTCCTACATCTGTCAACGTAAAATTTTGTACTAACGTCATTATTTTCCGAAGGTTCGCCAGCATTCCTTAACATCTTTTCTTCCATATCATAATTACCATCATGTATCAGTTTAAACCCTATTCCTGGAATACCAGAAGTTCCTTCTTTGAGTTCTTCCTCAAAAAGTGGATAGTATGCTGTCATTTGTTTATTTTAATACGAATAACTTCAATTGTCTTCCAACTATTAAAATTAAAATTCAATACCCTTTATAATTTTAAGAGATTGCATGTTCTGAAGGTTAATTTCTAATATCACTGTGACTATGAAAAAGTGAATGATGAAACATTGCTAGAATTGGAGAAAAACTTCAAAAAAGAAAATGAAGTCATCTTAGAGTTAACTGATTTGGTATCTTATTACAGATCAGTTATCCAAAAGTTATTGACGGAGATGGAGGAGTTTGTTACAAGGATCGGGTTGGACATTGTCAGAATCAAAAGCCTTGAGGTAAGGATCAATAAATACAACCCGCTGAGAGGATCATACTACATTGATTTACCAAAAGTGATTAAAGCTCAAAAAGTCAGTCTTAAACGTAAAAAATGAAGATGAGAAGTGTTTCATGTGGGCAATGGTCTCTGCACTACAACCGGCGGGAAAAGATGCCGAAAGAGTGACCAAATATATACCATATAAAAATGAGCTAAAGTTTGAAGGCATTGAATTTCCTAAAAAATGAAAGACAGAGTACTCGAAAGCTTTGAAAAGATTAATGCTGTATCAGTGAATATATTCATACGATGAAAAGTCTAAAAAGAAGGACACATATACCTTTTAAGAATAGCTAAAAATAAAGTTAAAAGACATGTCAATTTGCTTTACATAAAAAACGAGGAAGGCAACATTCATTACTGTTGGATAAAAGACTTGTCAACACTAATAAGTGGTCAATTAAGTAATCATGATGGAAGAGTATACACATGGGAAAGGTGCCTGTTATTTTATCACTCTGAAGAAGATCTGGAAAAACATGAATGGAATTGTAGGAAAAATAGGCCGTCAAAATAGCAATGTCTAAAGATGGTGATTCTATAAAATTCAAAAATTATCATAAATCATTACGAGTACCTTTCACCATAAATGCAGATTTTGAGTGTTTAACAAATAAGATAGATACCTGTCAACCTGATGGAAGTGCATCGTACATGCAAAAATACCAAAAGCATGAACCAATGAGTTTCTAAATTTACTTCAAATAAAAACATGAGGATTATATGCCACCCTTTACATATCGAGGGCCGAATGCGACTCAAGTATTTTACAAAGATTTGAAGTCAATAGCCTCAAAGATAAAGAAAATTTACGATAAGAACCATCCAATCAAAATGACCGCTAAAGATGAGGAACATTTTCAAACGACTTACATATGCCATATCTGCGAATGGAACATCAGAACAGAGTCATCTCCCTATTCAACTTATGATGAATGGGATTATCAAAAAGTGAGAGACCATTACCCTTTACTCGATCCGTCAAAATGTGAATCAAACTATAAGGGTCCGGCTCACAATTTATGTAGCTTACACTATCGAAACCCTTCATTTATCCTGGTTTTTATTTATAATTTATCCGGATATGATACACACCTGTTTATAAACGAACTAGGGGGTAATAATGGAGACATTGACGTCATACGAAACACCGAAGAAAAATGCATCTCATTCAGCAAAGAGGTGGGGATACAAATGATAGAAATAGATAAAGGAAAGAAATCCAAGGTCTCAGGAATAAAATTGAGATTTATTGATTCATTTCGGTTCATGGCTAGCAGCCTCGAAAGTTTAGCGAAAAACGTGAAAGAGTTCAGGGAGACGTCTATATACTTTTCCAAGGACAAGCTAGACCTCAACATCCGAAAAGCGTATATCTATATGATTACATGGACTCCTAGGAAAAAATGCGAAGAAACCAAACTGTCTTCACAAGCAGACTTTTACAATAGAATGACTTAGTCACATATATCGCAAGAGGAATATAAACACGCCAAGAGAGTATGGAATGCCTTCAACATCAAAAATTTAGGCGAGTATTCCGATTTATATGTGAAGACTGATGTACTGATCTTGACTAATGTTATAGGATGTTTTAGGGATATCTGAGAATGAAGACCTACAATCTGGATCTTGCATGGCAATTCACCGCACCTGGACTCTCTTGGGATGCTATATTAAAGTCCTCTGGTGTAGAATAAGAACTATTAAGCAATTATGATATGGTACTTATGCTTGAAAAGGGGGTGTATCTCAATGCTGTAACATATATGGAAGAGCTTAAAATAAATACATGAAGGATTTCGATAAAACCAAATTGCGGGTCTAATTTCCTAACGTACCTAGACGCTAATAACCTATACGGGTTGGAAATGAGTCAATTCTTGCCATATGGTGGTTTCAAGTGGGGGAATGATATTGAATGTGGCCAAAATAGCGGATGTGATGCGAATAAACTCTAAATCCTAGAGTGGGATCTGCATTATCCGAATACCTATATAATTTCCGTTCGGACTTACCATTAGCGCCTGAGAACAGAACACCCGATGGTTCGAAACAGTCCAAAGAACATTATTTCGTCTAATATAGGGCTCTAAAACAATATTTGCAGTTGGGGATAAAGTTAAAAAAGGTGCACAGAGTGTTGAAGTTTAACCAATCTAATTGGTTGCAGAAGTAAATTGACCTGAACACCCAGATGAGGTCCAAGGCGAAAGGACTTAACTAACACATGAACAACTTAGTGTTGGGAAAGGTGATGGAGAATATTAGGAAACGTCTCGTTATTAGACTTCTGTGTGACCCCAAGAGAACTGAAAAACTTACAGCAAAACCGAATTTTATAAAGAGAACTACATTTGAGAAAATTTGATCACTATACATATAAGCAAAACTAAAGTACTCTATGATAAACCTATCTATGTTGGGATGAGTATCTTAGACCTATCCAAGCATTTTATGTACGACTTTCATTATAATGTGACAAAGCCAAAATAAGGTGAGAATGTGAAACAGATAGTTTCATCTACGATATAAAAACTGATGACTTTTATAAAGATATGAAAGGATTGATTTATTACTTTGATATGTCGGATTATCAAGAAAATAATAAATATGGAATACCACATGTGAATAAAAAAGTGTTTGGGAAAATGAAGGATAAAAATGCTGGAATTATTCGTCGGGTTAAGATAAAAAATATATGCTTGTAAAACTGAAGTTGACTTAGTGAAAAGGTCGAAAAGAATAAAGAAGTGTGTCGTGAAAAACAGGATAACCTTTGAAGACTACATGAACTACCTATTCAAGCAAGAAGCACAACACAGTACCATGAAATCGCACCAAAAGCACAGAACATGAGATTCATTCTATACGTGTAAATAAGGTCGTCCTCTCCACGGAAGATGACAAGCGAATATATTACCAGATGGTGTTAACACTTTAGCACTCGGCCACTACATATTGGACAATGAATATAGCGAATAAAAAATATAACATAATAAATGACAAATGAAGTAGAGTTTAACGAATTTTCTAAAAGAACATCTCTGAGGATGTTTTGAGAGGGCTGGCAGAGCTTGTTAACAGGAAATATGTCTTCCAGTTCTCACCTCTGAGAGAATCCTTCGTAGAGGAATATGCCACTGAAGAAGGTTGGCTCATTATCTCTAAATACCAGAAATTGTCGGAACATTTCAAGGAAATACACGAAAAAGATTTAGATTGGAAAAGCTTATCCAGGTATCAATCGATGTCTAAAGTGTTTATGGAAGAACACACGAATTTGTTAGACTGGAGAGCTATGTCCCATTATCAAACACTGAGTGAATCCTTCATTCAAAAATATTACGAGAAACTAGATATGGAGTTAGTATCCGCATTTCAAAAACTTAGTGAAAATATAATGAGAGAATATAAAGATCGACTGAACTGATAGTATTACACGATACCAATCTTTCGATGAAGACTTCGTTATGGAATTCCAGAATAAAATAGACTGGTGTTACATCTTTAAATATAAACTGCATATTCTGTCTAATCAATTCTTCGTTACAAAAAAATAGCTGGCATATTTCTGGCCGAAATATGTAATCAAGAAGCATTTATAAACCCTTTCAATAAACCACAAAGGAAAAAAATTCAAATATATTTTTTAATAGTTCGAAAACTTTTAAAAGATAACGGATTCTTCTTCAATTTTGTATTTATAAAACAATATTTTTCTTCAGCTCTCATCAAGACTCTCAATTATTTTTTGAAATTTTTCTTCTAAATTTCCTAAGCGTTCAATGAATACACCCCTTTCAGATAATGAAAATATCATTGAAGCTTCTGAAATTCGGCTCGAAAGCTATAAATTAATGAGATGCGAGTGCATACCTTACCCAAATATTCAGGTGTGTTTTTGCGCATTTCCATTTGTTTGTTTAATTTTTTTTAATTGGAAAAAATATCTCACTAATAGACATATTTATTTCTTTTTTTAGGCAATAAAGAGGGGTTTTGAAACAATTGTTTTATAAGGCACTCCCATCTGAGAAAAAGGGGGTGCTTTCCGAAGGGGGTACCCTTCCGTCTTAGCGACTTTTCACTTGCTCGTTCTTGATGATTTGTGCGGGTGAAATAGGACCATTACTTTTTATAATTTTAAAGGTGAGTTTTAAACCATTGTTCAAAAAAATTGGTATGGGTGAAACAGAGCCATTATTTTTAGAGGTGGGGGAAATTTTAATGGGGGTTTGAAAGCCATTGCTTTAATAATTGAGTGGAAAAATTATGTTTTTTTTTTTACCATTAATTTCTAAAAGTGGGTTCAGATTTATGGGGAGGCTTATGCTCTAAAAGACAGTGCGCCAGGTCTGTCATTTGCACACTACTTCTACGTTTTCCAAAAATTCTGAGTTTAATATTAAATTATCGTTTTTTTCATAGAATAATAAATTTTGATGATAATAATAAATAAAATTATAAAATGGAGGGAAGAAAAAACATGTCCATCCACACAGAAAATGATCAGCAACAATTTCTATATTTGCTGAAAATTTTTCATTCGGAAACCACAACAAAGGAGAAATCACGTCAAATTAAAATAATTGTCATATTTGGCTAGAACACCGATTATTGAGCATTGACAAAGATGTTGTTAAATCTCCATTTTAAGATTGAAAGAACTTTCATTTCTTAAAGCTTGGTGTTGACGGTCGCCTGATCTAAATTTTGTGGTTGCGTGGAACATGCACTCTATTGCGAAATTAGCAGATTTAATACTATCCACTACACGCAACGCTCTTACAACAGCATGATCGACGGACAGAAACGCAATGTTTTCACAAGTAAAATCAGTGGATAGCATTCTGAACACTTTTTGAGAAAGATCAGCTCTTTTCTTGATATGATCCTTTTTTTTTATTTTTTACTCACTAGAAACTTAAAACTAACCTTCTGCCACAAAGAATAATTCCTCTGGTCTTTGGATTAATAATAGCGTTGTCACCAATCATGAATTTTCCTGGAAAGGAAAAAATATTTTAGTTTTATTCAAGTATTTAACAGAATTTTTGAAACTTTTTTCCGAGAGAAAGAAAATAAGTTTTTAAACGGATGATATAAATGATATAATTGGTTCTTATAAGCAAATTCAATGTTTTGTTTTGATACTGCGTACAATTTTATGTAGTACATACATTATTTTATTGAAAAATGTGCAGGGTAGTTTTTAAATTGGTGTGAAGAAAAATTCCTGAAATGAAATTAAAACTGTCATTTCATTTGAAAAGTAGGTTTTCGAGAGATTTGGCGAGAATATTTGCGAAATTTTGAAAGAAAGAGTTTAATTACATTTTTCTCCATAAAAGTAACTATCCCGGGATTAATTATTACATTTGTTTATAGATTTATTGGGAAAGATTATCTACTTATTTAAGCATTTTGTAGCTGTGTGGGTTCTCACTAAGGATTGCGGAGAGATGCACTTAGAGCTGATAATTAGTCTTAGCAGAAAGGTATTTTCTTGTAACACTGGTACATCTTTTTTAGTAAAAGTGCTTTAAGTATGTTTTTTTTAAAGTTTTCTCGTGTTAATTTTTAATAATAATAATGTAATAATGTTATAATATTACATGTAATAATGTTAATAATGTAATCTCGACATGATAAAATAAAATTTTTAATGAATTAGGGGTTTGTCTATATTTATTATTAAAAGATTTCTCCTTTTAATAAATGCTCCAAAAATAATAAAAATAAAATCTATAATTTCATTTTTCTAATTTTAAATTGTTTTATTTTGTTTTACACAATTTCAAATTTATGGCTTAATTTGTATGATTAAACTTTATTATATTTATTATAATAGTGAATCGTATTGAAATATAATTATATCAAAGATCTTTACACAGAATGAAAGTGGAAACAACCTGGGAATTTATTGAAATATTTGTCTCGGAATTTCAATCCATCATCATCACCCCAGATACCAATGGGAAGGTTCGGAACAGGTTGCGTTATAACCATTTCACCGGGCTCCCCGACCACATTCCGACCTGAAATTTAACAAATTATTTTTCTTGGAATGTTACAGATAATATAAATTAAAGAATGAAATCGCGTGGTGAAATCGCAAAAATTATATCGCATGGTGAAACTAATGTTTATTTTAGAAATTTACTTAATATTAGGTTGGGGGAAAAATTAATTATTTTTTTACGTGAACTTCAAAACTTTATTCAACTTGTTTCGGATTCATTTTGTGCAAAAATGTAAAAACTATTTTAGGCTCTATCTTTAGCTCCCAGGTGATACTGTGACTGATAATATGCCGGTTAAAATTGAGCATTTTAGCATTTTTATCGACATTTTTGATGATGGGTCTAATTTTGACAAATGTATCTTTAACATCATAAATACCTGAACGGAATCGACGAAACTCAATTTTTACGTAATTGGCTTTCTTACAGTATTGGGCCCATAAAAACTATTCTCAGTTTTAGTCGCCTGGCTTGCACTTTGGTTTTTATCAAAGAAAAACAGTAAAATGTACTGATTTTTATCTTTGTTGATTTCTATTTTTAACTCGCAACTGAATGGACCAAACAAAAAACAGTAAAAGAATGTTACAGTATCGCGAAATAATATTGATGTATAGGAAATAATTATAATATCTTCAATCTAGAATGAAGTTAATCAAGACCTGATTATAAATTTAAAGTCCCATATCTACAAGGAATTTTTTCATTTAAAAAATTGCCTTGATTTAATGTATGAATCAGAATAACTTTTTGCACCACAAAGTCCAATAAATTGAAATTTTTCTTCATTAATCTTGAACTGAGTCAGGAAGTAACTGAAAGTAATATAGAACCCTCCATTTTGAGGGACATCGCTCTCGAAGTATTTTTTACCTCGAACCAGAGTGGCTTCGGATCTTTACCCTATTTTTACTCTCGATACATCCCTCTTGTCTGATAGCCCTAAACGCAGGGCCGGAGTTTCCTCCAAAATATTTTCTTTCCACATCTTTGTGTCGAAGTACTGCATTGATGGTGAAATTGCTGTGATTCCCACAGTTCTGTCCGAACTTAGCAAAATTTATAAAGGTGTTGTCCTCAGTGATTATCGAACTGATCTGTTGGCTGTTAATTCAGATAAAAATCTCATTACACACGACATTTTGGATTGTGGTCATTATCTGAAATACCTGGCGTTATTTGAGAAAACTATTGACTTCCAGTAGATTCATGTCCGAAGCCCGGTGACTCAGTGGCAGAGTTTCACGCTCCCATGACACAGGTCCGAGGTTCGATCCTCGGGCTGGGCAAGGTTGACTCAGCCTTTCATCCCTTCAGTGGGTCGATAAACTGAATACCAAGCATGCTTGGGAACTAAAAAATGTGGGTTTCTTACGTTAGGCTGACCACCTAACTGGGACATATGCTTCGCATCCCAGGGCCCTCGGTCATGAAAACAGTGATGGGCACTGTAGGCCTTGGCCTACATAGGCTGTCGTGCCATGGAGTTTAGTTTAGTTTAGATTCATGTCCACTGTGGAGTTCCAGGTAACCGACTTCCTGGCTAAAAAAGGTGTTTTAATCCCGCAGAATATTTCTCTACTTATGCCATTCCATATTATTAAAAATACGTGCTCAGGAAGAACTCTATCATCCATAAGTCCATGAAGAATGCTATCCCAAATTTGTGTAATGGCCCAAGATGTAGAGCGTTCTCTGAATTCTGGCTAGTCACTGGACACTTCGAAATCATCTCCATAGAAACAAAACTGTTCCTTCTCCGATAACTCTATGTAGCTCTGGAGAACTCCGCGCAAGACATTTGTCGTCGAGATGTTAGACTAATAAACTCTGTTACAACTTTTCTTTTGTATTCTTTGTTCCTTATTCTTGTTCTTTGCTGTAACTGTTCATAATCTGCCATTAAATAAAAAAAATTAGTGCTACCTTTCCAATGAGCATAAATGAAAAATTGTTTGATGGATATTTTATGGGATATCGATTAATACAGCTAGCTACCAAAAATACAATAAAGGTTTTCCCGTTTAACGAGGGAATATACAAAGAAGTTAATAGCTGTTGTTGAAAAATAATCAACTAGTGGGAATATTTCTTTTACAGGGAGATAAAAAGTAATGTTCATTGCCTTGAAAGTAGTTTTGCGAGAAAGAAATGTAATGCAATTTCACCGGGGTAATAATAAACTTAGAAAAGTTACTTTCACTTTAAATGCAAATCAAGATTCGTTTCTTATGAATGAAAAATATTACTGTTTCAATTTTATAATCGAGTCATTCACAAAGCAATGGTATATGATGACCTAAACTTTTTGTGAATGGAATAGTCCAACTCTTATTAGACTAATTCAAACACTGAAAATGTAAATGAGCATTCGTTCGTATATTTGAAATAAATGGGGATGGTCAAAATTTCTATCATAATCATTTAAATATAATTTCATTTAAATTAGATTTATGAAAGTGCGATTAACAAATCAAATTATCAATTTTACCTGCACAAGCTTGTAGATGTCCACCACTTCAAAACGGATTTAATGCAGATTTCATTAAATACACGAACAAGAATTAGTATGATGCAAAATGAGCCGAAACTTAAATGAAGGACTGAATAAATATCTTCAAAAATGAAGAGAGAACATTATGCGATCCCTTGTTGCTTTGTTAGGTTTCTAAGATTGTTGCTATAGGTACTGTGTTGCAGATGCGAAAACGGAGTATACGAAAGATTGAATATAACAAGAAAAAAAAAAGATTGTCTTTAGCTGTTGTAATGTTACTTAGAGTTAGAATTTAAAACGGTTATTCATTTTATAAAAGAGCTTGACGAAAATTTGAAATTAATATTTATTAAGAAAGCTATTTTCTTTTGGAGATTCATCGGAAAGATAGAATCATCTTAACTCTTTTGCAAGAATTTTAAAAACAAAGTTTCATAAATGAATATTAAAATGTGATATAATATTTATAAATATGAGGATTAGAGTAAGCTTCTTCTTAACAAGTATGCAGAACCAATTGTAATTTCATTTCTGCCTTGCAAATAAATAAAGAAAAACTTATGAATTGTTATACATTTCGAAAGACTTGCTATCCACAGTTAATTTATCTGCTAGAAAAGTGTTTTTAAGCCAACTTTTATCCCTTCTGACTTCCAGATAAAAATTAAGTATTCACATTACAAATGTTTTCTTTCTTCAAATCAATAAGATCTCCATTGTAAGGTTGCTGTAGTCATATTCATCAGGGGGTTGCGTGGGCGTTTGAAAGCTGATATACATGAATCTATGTTGGTTTCACGAATCCCAAAGAATTTCAGCCATTGAATTCTCTTGGAACATCAACCAATTGAAATAGAAACCCAAAGCGAAATCTGATTAAGCTTACAACAATTCCTATGTGAGATGTTGACTGGACGGACATTCATTTCCCCGGGCTTCTATAAATAGAGTCCGAAACTATTAATGCCAACATAATTCATTGTGAAGGGTAATTTTTTTACACAAATCAAGTTTCAAATATTGTTTTATGCAATAAATCCCGCTATCACACTGTACTCTTATAATGCGTTTTCATATTACGCGATTTCATGTCTCTCGCATCATGATGTAATGCGTCGATTTCCCACGTGTGCACGTGATTTCCCATGAACTGCAAAGACAAGGTGTTGTAAGATATTACCACAAACATCATACAACACCTTGTCATTGCAGTTATGTGTCACGCGCTGCCGAAATTGGATGCGAGAAGTCCATTTATTTTAGAAAATATTATATAAAAAGTTGCTTGACTTGCACTGGGAAATTTATAACGATTTGTACAGTTCACAATCAATTTCGCTTACGTTTGCATTCAATTGTGTTCTTATAAAATTAAATTAAATGATTTATTTGAAATTAATGATATATTTAAACATTCTGCTTTTTAAAAAAAAAAATGTCGGTAGAACGTTATTTCAAATAACTCCAACAGCAAATTTAACATGTAATACAACTGTGTTTGGAATATTTAAAGTGAACTGTTTTTTAGTTACATTTGTATAATTATTTGATCTAAAATGTTCTGAATTTAATTTTAATAAAACGCGAACATTTCATTCTTATTGCAAAGTTTTTCTTTAGTATTCGATTTAAACCCCATTTAATGAGAAAAGTAAAACGAATCATTTGTATGCAACGCGTTATACGAAGATTTACGAGCGCGTTTTACGAGAATGCTTGCTCAACGCGTTTTCCTGTTAATTAAGACTGAATTTTTTCTGTTAATTAAGACATTCTATTCAAATATATATTCTTGATTAACAGTGCAACAATCAACAATACGAAAATGAATCAAAATTTTTGTAAAAATAAAAGAAAATAATATCTTTACAGAAAAAATAAATTTAAATCTGTTGAAAACTTAAATACCTTTTCTTAATATTCAACAAAAAATTATAGTATTTATGGGTCAAATATTTTAATAATAATTAATTAATCAGAATTATGAGGTATAAGAAATATTTCTTTTTAAAAATGTTGTAACAAGCATACGATTTTAATTCAAAACTATTGCATAGAATAAAAATCACAATGTTCAAACATTATGTTTATTTATTTTTTATTAAAGAATATAAATGACTCTGTATAAAAATATGAATTTAAGTAAGTGAAATAGTTCTATGAATAGAACAGAATTGAACGTAAAAACATTGTTGAAAATAAATTAACATTCTGGCCTTTTGTTTTAAAGTATAGCTGTAATATTTTAATAAAAAAATATTTGAAATCGCAGTAATCAGAATCATGTGAAATTGCGTAATTTCAGTTGGCGAGAAAAATTCAGCTTCAATTTTTTTAAATATTTTCATGCTAATATTTTCCAGTATAAGGATTTTACCAATAATACTTTACTGATGAATGGCGGTTCAGTTTAACCAATTTAATATTTCTGATTTCATTTAGATTCTTAAAATTTTATGAGAAGTTATTTTGGAATGGGTGCATAACATTATTTTCCATATGTTCTTTTGGAAACACATTAATACAGGAAAAAGATAAAATTAGAGAAAGAGAAAATATAGATATACATAACCTTCTTCGTCTAAACATTCAAACCTGTAACCTAAGCTGATAGCGTTTATTTCTTCTCTATATACAGGTAACGTTTGTTCCAGAAGGAAACAGGATCCCATTAATTCCGTCGAACCTATAACAATAAAATAAATAATGCACACACACAAACACAACCATATTCTTATATATACAGTATTTGTCAGAGTATAAGACACATATTTTTTTCTTTGAAAATAGTTCTGGAAAACAGGATGCGTCTTATTCTCCGATACTCCATTTTTGATTAAAATTTAGTTAAATTCCTTTCTGGAAACTTCCTCTATCAGGAGTTGAGAGGTTTCCTTATGGAAGGTGGGAATATCATTTTGACGTAAGGATCAGTGAATGCGCATGCGCGAAATCCTCCACTGTAACAAGTTCAAACTTTCCAGCATTTGTGAACGACTTTTAAAAGAGTGGAACAGTTTAAACAATTTGCTACAATTGTATTGATACTAAAGGATCAAAACAAATAAAGTTCATCGCAACCAACATGGTACATAAGCTTGTTACATAGAAAACAAATTAGAAAACCAACAAAACACATGAGGAAAATGCATCAGAATGTGGCGTTGATAATTTCACTATAGTTATTCAGTTTCCACGCAGTTCAAGTGCATTAACATTCAGACAAAATAGGGAAACAACTGGATGTGGGAAATCGATTTGGCAAACTAGTACTTACCATTACTTCCATCACATTATAAGTTAACAAGAGTAAAAATACTTGGTTAAATACAAAGCATTATAAAAGTAGAGTGATTCGATTAAAAGGCTCAAAGAGATGAGAAATATTTACGAAAACTTGCAGATGAAAACCAAGGGTAGATCTACATCAAGAAGACCAAGTCAGATTTCTGCTATTGCATAGGAAAATTATAAAACATAAGTTTTATCCTACAACAAGAAAGTCTAATTAGTGAGGTAGAACACAGTTTGTCTAGGTAAAACACCAGAGTTCCTTACTCATCTTGGTCAAGAAGATCTAGATCATCGTGGATACCCTCGTCGGTTTCGTAATCATCTGGGGTGATTAGTTCTCTGTGGTCGAGAAGGAAGTTGATTAGTGCAATCAACTTAGTTCTGGCATAGAGGGTTAGTGGTGATGTTTTTAGTCCAATCTTTGATAAGGTGGATGCTTGGCGTAGTGAAGTGCCACGAGCTGGTGATCGGGCAAGCAATAGCATAATGGAATGGGCTGCCTATTCCTCCGCAAGCACAGTAGTCACTGGAAATGATCCCAAACCTGTGTAGGTATGTAGGGAAGGGACCATGTCCGGTGACAAACAGTGTGACTTGGCGTGGCCAGCATTGGTGTTTAAGGTCCACTTTCGGTAGAATATCATGCACAAGACGTCCTGTTGATGCTTGGTCCCATAGCGTTTGCCAGTTTTGCATGATTTCGAGAGATGCGAGCCTTCTAAAGAGTGAGCGCGGAGCTGGGAGTGGGTTACTTGGGACCCCAAGAGAGAAGTAGCTTCTTTGGCCAGACTATTAGAAAGATAATTTTCTATGATGCCAACATGAGCTTTAACCTAATTTAGTTTAACATTTGGCATGGGGTTAAGTTCTTCCTGAATGCGCCTGGCTGTCGGGCTTGTGGTTTCCGGGTTGCCAACAGCCATCAGCCCAGACAGACTATCAGGCCAGATGATGCAGTCGTTGTTTTGAGTTTGTGCCCATTTGGTGGCTTGCAGAATTGCAAGAAGTTCAGCCTGAAAGACAGTGTTTTGATCATTCAGTCTGAATTTTTTTCGTGTGTGTGATGGTATCATTATGAATGACAATGAATGCTGTCTCTATCATCCATTTTGGAACCATCCTTAAAGATTTGACATGTTCCATTGTTAGTGGTTGGCTGGGTGCTTTTGTTCAGGTTTATTTTGCAGTCAACAGTGAAAACTCCTGGGTGAATTGTGATTTGAGCCATTCTGTCCTCAATGATGTTCTTGTTGATGAATTTTAGAGTATGCTTGAATTGGACTTCCCTTCTGATAGTGAGGTGGAGTGGTGGAATGCCTGCAATTTCTTGGAGAGTGGATGTCTTGCGGTGGTCTTGAAGGCTCTTGAGATGCTTAGGAGGAACTGCCTTTGGATCCTGTCTAGGAGTAGTTGATTATTAACTTTGAGGTCTCTTCCTCATATCAGGGCTCCATGGGCAATGATCCGCTCAGCTATGGTTTTATAAAGAGTTATCCTTTCTCTTCGTGTGAATCCCCAGGTGGTTCCTGCGAATCTTAGTAGTTTTTGGTGGATTTTTGAAGCTTTGGCTCCTTGGAGTTTAATATGCTTCGATGAGTAAAGTTTCTCGGCGATTGTGATGCCCTACAGTTTGATAAATTAGATCTTTTGATCTTGGTATTATTCCAGTAAATTTTTGAGCCGCATTGCAATCTGGTAAGTAGCAAGTAGGTCAATCTTTCAACAGAGATATTCAAGTTGTGCTTGTTTGTCCATTCCCGAAAAATGTTCAGTGCTTCAGTAGCAACTTGTCCGAGTTTCCGTTCGCTACTTGCAGCTGCCACAAACATGAAATCATCTGCAAAAGTTTGTAACGTTATGTGCGACTTTGGATCTAGATGTTTCCCTATCTCAGACCAGTCGGTCTGCAGGGGCTCATCTGCAAGTAAGTTCCACATTATTGGTGCACTTCAGGAGCCTTGTGGGCAGCCTATCTGTTGACATTGTTTCACTAGGCCTTGACTTGTACTTATTGCTACTACTCTATCTGCGAGGTTGCTGAACAGGATGTTTTTTGATTTTATATGGGCAACCTTTCTCCACTAGAGCATCTCAGATGGAGTCGTATGAAGCTGAGTCAAAGGCGCCTTTGATGTCAATCGAAATGATGGAGCAGTGTTTTGCTTTTTCTTTGGCTGTTTGGATACTAAGCATGAGGTGATTGAGGGCATCGTCAACAGATTTTCCTTTTTTGAAGCCAAATTGGCTGTCGTGGAGGTGATTGTTGTTTTCTAAGTAGTACGCAAGCCTTGAAGTGGAAGTTTTTTCCAACAGTTTCCTTAGGGTTGGTAGTAGAGCGGTTGGACGATAGGAATTTACTTCATGTTTATCCTTCCCGTCTTTGTGGAACAGGATGACCAGGCCAAGTTACAAGCTCTTAGGGAAATGACTCAGTTTCCGGCATACGTTTAGGAAGGAATTGAATAGGTCAGGGTTGTGTTTGTGGATTTGTTTAAGAATAATATTATCAATGCCATCCGGACGAAGCGCTTTGCCAATTGGAAGGGAGATGATTAGTCTGCTAATTTCGCCTTTACTGAGGGGTGGTTCTGAATCATCTTCAATGTGATTGTAATGGAAGTTATTGGTAGTTTTTAGAGGAAACATATCCTGGAGAATTTTTGTGGCGAAGTGGATTGAATTTACAAAATGGGTGATCGTACTGAATAGATTGTGGGGAAGCACTGCGTCTCTAAACGTTGCTTTTCCCTTAGGTATTTGTTGCCGCTGAACAGACTTCTGTCCAACAGGACCTTTTGACTTTCTTCACATCTTTGACAAATGTGGCCTTTGATTTTTTAAAAGAGGCAAGAAGTTGTTGTTTGATGTCATGACTTGCTTGTTGGACTTTTCTTCTAAGGGAAAGCCTTCTTCCTTTTGTCAAAAGCTGAGGTCTACCAGTGCGGTACAATGTTGTGTTTATGCCTGACTTTCTTATATGCTTTGTTGCAGCATTTAATTATGATTGATTGTAGCTCTTCTCTCTCAGTGGCTTTGTCTAGTTGGTTTGTGATTTGGCAACTGTTGATGTTGCATAGCAGTTCTGGTATTAGTGGCTATAGGTGATTTATGAATATTTGATGATTACAATATTTAGTTTTAAATTTTGTCATCTGTGATCTGTCTGGGGGTTTGTTTAGTGTTATTTGGATATACCTATGGTCACTGATAGATTCAACGTCGAGGACCACCCAGTTGCAGCTGGAAGCAAACTGAGTGTTGGAGGCGAGGGTGATGTCCGGCCACCCTTCATGGGTTGAGGAGAGGAAGGTGGGTCGTACTTCCATGGTATTTAGGAGGTGTATGTTGTTGGCAATTATAAAATCCAGCAGGTTCTCTCCTCGATATTCATTGTCTTTGTATCCCCAAAGTAAATGGTGGGCGTTCAGATTTGATCCTCTGTGCCTAGTTGTCTGTGGAAGTGCTCGATGTCTTTAAGTGTATCATTAAGAGTACTTTTTATCGTCTGTATGTCACGTAGCCTGTGATTTAGCGGCGGGCTGTACGCAGAAATGATAGTGTGAGGTTGTTCGCTGATGATAAACTTTACTGAAACTGAAGTTTCCCTCTGGCCAATGAAAGTTGGGTTTAGGTTTTAGGAGGATATGATTCCCGCCTTTCCATTATGTGAGAGCCAATATTGCCAGGAGCTCGGTATACCAAGAATTCGATTATTGCTGTTGATGCGGGGTCCTTGTATAATAAAAATATGATCATTTTGAAAGCTTACGATAATTTGTAACTGGTCTGTTGGTGCACTGGATCTCATTAGATTGATTTGTATAATAGTAGTATTATTCATGGAGCTGTGTGATCTCTGTGGAGCTGGATTTCTTCCTTGAGTCGTAGTAGTCGCTGTTTGATTGTCTGAGGTTTTCACTGTGGGCATGCAGTTTAATGCAGGTGTAGTTGATAAATCGGGCATCGTGAGAAGTACGCTGTGTGTGCCGTGTTATAGTGAGCTCCCTGTCTGTTGGCCACCAAGCAGTTTATGCATTCTAAGTGTTCCGCTTGACAATCCTCTTCATTATGGTTGAAGCCGCACTTTCCGCAGGTTTTGCTGTACTTACAGCTGCTACTTGTGTGGCCATAGTCGTGGCAGTTAAAACAACGAATGATTTGTCTCGATGGTCAGATAAAGGCTTCTTGAAATCGAAAATGAACGGAATTTAGGCGTAGTAGTGCATGCTCCGTTGCTTTATGAACCTCTATAACAAGATGTTAGACGTGTTCTTTAAATTTGTGGGATTTGATTTCTGTAATTTTGATGTGAGCATCCAGTTGTATTTCCTGACTTTTGAAACTGAGTAATCTGTGTATGTTGTCTTCATTAATATGATTTGTTGTGTTTAACAAGATGAGTTTCCTGTGTCGAGTAAACGGTTCTTCTATATTTATGTTGTGCTTTGTAAGCTGATTTTTAAGCAAATCCTTATCTTCTTTTGAGCAGCATTGTATTTTGGCCACTTTTTTTTTTACCCCAAACTACTTTTTTTTGGACATACTTCGCTATTGAGATTAATAAGATTGTCTTTTAGAGAATCCACGCTTTCATTTTCTGAAGGTTTGATTATGAGGGTGGTGTTCCTTTCTTTTTCCGTGCGCATTTTAAGGACTTCACTGTACGTCAATCTTGTTGCAATTTGAGGGTTCTGTTGATTCAAAATAATTTTATGCGTATCCGCTTGTAGATCCTTCATGGCTTGAATACTTTCATTAATCTGATCTACTTTTGCTGAAAGATTGGCGATGTGTTGTTGATCCTCTTCTGCCTTTGATTTAAGCTGGTTCCTTAGAGGTCCTACAAGAGTGTAGGCTAATGTTCGCTTATTTAATGGGAGACAATATTTGCCTCCGGATTTTGTTTGAATAATATTCTCCAGGTCCCCCAATAAGTTTAGGGTGCTGAAGTCCAAATTGGGAGTGCAATCTGTTTCTTGTTGAAGTGGGGTAGTTGCAAGTAGTTCCCCGTTAACAATGGTGGTTTGGATGGTATTACATGGAATGTTAGGGAGTTGCTCATCGCTATTGAGGATTGTTTGATCTGAGATAGAGATTGGACTGTAAGAGGTCGAGGCTTGATGCTGATGTTGTGTTGACATAGACATACGCAATGGAACACCTGGTCTGTACCTTAGGTTATCAGGTATAGCTCCATCACGTAATACATCTGGTGTGACAGAATTGTCACGAAATTTGATAACAAAATTGAATTTCAATAGGTCTCTAATATTTGAAATTAATAATTTGACAGAAAAATAACATCAACAACAAAACATTTACAAAATTTTCACTATGGGCGATGACATGTGTTAAATATTGCTATAAAGCTGTGAAGATAGATTATCCTAACACTCCAAGTAACTCTGGTAAAGATACAAGTTAATTATCTTTATGATGGTCATAGCAGACGATATAAGTAGTTTATAACACAAATATACAAGCAATATAATTAAGTTTAAGTAGAAGAGTATAAAAAGAGCAAATAATTGGGACAGAGAGAGATTTTCAGTAAGTACTAGTAATTCTCTCATGCTTTAACTGGGTCCTTTAATGTAACATTGCATTTTTCGCAATACCAAAGGACTACATTGTCTACACGCAGATAGTTAAGATTACATATGCATGAATGGTATCCTATTGAACATTTAACATTTGCTGTAGGTGATAAACTGTAGAATATTTAAAGTA
Organism: Latrodectus hesperus; assembly: GCA_037975125.1. Lineage (NCBI taxonomy): Eukaryota > Metazoa > Arthropoda > Arachnida > Araneae > Theridiidae > Latrodectus > Latrodectus hesperus. The sequence goes on along the minus strand of CM075855.1, from coordinate 20,775,163 downwards.
TAACAGATTACAGTCTGCTGATTCAGGTAATATTTTGCAGCTGTTCAGTCTGTGCACTGTAGTTACCACGATTAAGAAAATTATTGAGCAAAATATAATTACAATACAATAAATAATAAAAAGGCTTAAAAATGAATAAAACATATAGCAAAATATTTTACAGACACTCTAACATTACTAGAAATAATAATGAACATATATTGCACTAAAATTGCTAAATAAAGTATTTCTGAAGACTCAAAGCAAGCTTCAATATAAACCCTCAGTTTTATATATAGTGGTTAGATAGAGGGAAGTGTTATATCACATGACGTATCATATTATCACATGACGTATTATATCACATGACAAGATTGTATTAGAAAAAGAGCAAATATATACTAATAGTTAAGTTTAAATATGCATGAATGGTATCCTGTTGAACATTTAATATTTGTTGTAGGTGATAAACAGTAGAATATTTAAAGTATTACAGATTGCAATATGCTAATTCAGTTAATATTTTGCAGCAGCTCAGTCTGTGCACTGTAGTTAGTACGATTAAGAAAATTATTCAACAAAATATAATTACAATACAATGAATAATAAAAAGGGCTTAAAAAAGTGAATAAAATATACAGCAAAATGTTTTATAGACATTCTAACAGTATTAGAAATAATAATGAAAATATATTGCACTAAAATTGCTAAATAAGGTATTTCTGAAGGCTCAGAGCAAACTTGAATATTAACCGCTAGTTTTATAGATAGTGGTCAGATAGAGGAAAGTGTTATATCACTTGACATACCATATGAAGATTGTATTAGAAAATGCGCAAATATATACAATACATTGATAGTATATACATAAATAAATCATATACTAATTGTGAAATATTACAATGCATTATTTTATCACATAAAAAACCTGCATTGTCTGTTCACAGTTTATAATGGTTTACAATGTTTAGGAAATATAATGCAAAATTAAACATTAAAATTACTAATTGATAAACTTTGCTAGGATATTTAATATTGCACATTACATTGTGCCGAGTCAATCAATATTTTTCAGCACCTTAATCTGAATAATTATTATTATCAAAATAATAAAAATTAATTGCTAAACAAATACAATACCAATTAATATTTTATCACAAAAAGTGGAGAAATACCATACAATAATTTTTACCCTTTACCAAATTGTTCTTATGATGAAATCCGCTGCTCAGTTATGGCATTATCCTTACAGAGTTCGGATCCTTTTTCATAGATAAAGGAGATTATGTTTTTTATCTTATGCAGAAGAGAAGGAGTTTTGCTAGCATAGCGGAGAAACGGAGTAAGTTCTTCCGAGTTTTTAGGCGCTTTTAGGTGCCATTGTTTTGTGAAATCACATTCAAACATGTAATGAACAATGGTCCCAACCTGACCGCATGAACAAGCACTATTTGGAGCCATGCCCCTTTTATTGAGATACTCCGGTGTTGGAGTATGTCCAGAAAGAAACTGTGCTTCTTTGTGGTCCTTGACAAGGAAATCAAGAGAGACAGAGGGTTTAAGGCTGTATGTCCATCTACCTTGTTCTGCCTCATTCCATTCTTGTTGCCAGGCCATTAGTAAATGGTTACGTAATTTAGAAATCAAGTATGATTTGGGCCATTTTAATTCAATTTTTTGCATGTTTGAGCATGCTTTGGCAGCTTGCTTTGCCAGTATGTCAGCTCTTTCATTACCAGTATGTCCAGCATGAGCCTTGATCCAGTGAAGACAAATTTGCCATCTATTGCTAAATGTCCTGAGGCGATTCTGGATGTCCTGAATCAGTGGGCTTCTGTGATATGGATTATATATTCCCAAAAGAGCTGATTGGCTGTCTGACCAAATCACTGCCTTGTATAAATTATTGTCGGCTATATATTTTAATGCTTTATCAATCGCAACCAATTCTGCTTGGAAAACACTGTTAGCTTCTCTTAATTGTCCCTGCCAATAACCACTCTCCTGTCCATTTTCGAAAATGCAGAAAGCTGCTCCCACTTGGCCTTCTATTTTTGAACCATCGGTGAAAAAGTGTTGGTGAGTGCCTTGGCACTGTGTAGGATTCGAAGTGTGAACCATTATCCCTTCCATCTGTGTTGCTGGGTGGAATAATGCTTTGAAGGGAATTTCAAAGTCATCTGGGTTATAAATTGCATCCAGGAAAGTGATTTTTTCTTGATGTTGGAAAATGTTAGATTTAGCAGCTTCTAGTTGAACCATTAAATGTAATGGAAAGACTCCTGCCAAGATGTTTAATGCTGCCGTAGAAGTCGTGCGGAAACATCTAGTGATACTTAAGGTGAAATGTCTCTGCAAACTAGATAGCTGTCTGACTTTTCTGCTTGTCATTGGTTCCGCCCAGACTGCTGATCCATAGCATATCATTCTTTCAATAATGGTTTTATACCAAATTTTAAGGATTCTGGCATTTACACCCCAGTTTCTATTCGTTGTTCGTCTTAGGCTGTTTACAATAGCTATAGTCTTTATCTTTTGTTGCCTGATGTGAGGGAGCCATGATAGTTTGCAATCAAGAATTACTCCTAAATATTTCATTTCCTTAACTTTTTTAATGCTTCTTCCACAAATTTCAATCTTCGGATATGATTTTAAGCATTTTTTGCCGCTGCCAAAAAAGATGGCTTGAGTTTTTTCATGGGCTATAATTAATTTATGTTCCTTACACAAATCTTCAAATTGTGCGAGTGCAATATTGGCTGTTAGCTTTAACTGCTCTTTTGTTTTTGCTGAAACAATGAGCAGTGCATCATCGGCAAATGCTTGCAATGATGTGTTATTTGGCCATTTCTGGAGAAGGAAATCATTAAAGTATATGTTCCAAAGCAATGGTCCCCCACAGGATCCCTGCGGACAACCCCTGTTATGGTGGTGTAGTACAAAACCTCCATCGTGTTTAATTAAACTCTTTCTATCGGTGAGAAAGTGTGCCCACATCTTAAATAAATTGTTGGGACAGTTAAGCTTGGCCATTTTATCTAGTACTCCTGGCCACCAGATTGAGTCAAAAGCGCCTTTGAGATCTAGGCTGATTACTACTGTGTAGTGTCCTCTGTTCTTATTTTCTTCGATCTTTTTTATCAGGTTTTTCAAAGCATGCTCTGTTGATTTATTAGCTCGAAATCCAAACTGTAATTCGCTCAGCTTCTTATTATTTTCGAGATGGTAACTCGTTCTTTCTACCAGCAATTTTTCCAATACCTTACCTATTGCCGGCAGAAGACAGATAGGTCTGTAGGATCCAGGTTGATTTGGATTTTTCCCATTTTTTAGAAAAAATATGATTTGGCCTTTTTTATAAGTACTGGGAAAGCAGTGTAGTTCCAAGCACCTATTAAATAGTGTATTAAAGAGTGATGGTGCAGCATAGTGAATAGCCTTGACAAGAGCATTATCTATACCATCCGGTCCCGGAGCCTTTCCTGTTTTAAGTCTTCTAATGGCGTGAGTGACTTCTTGTTTTGTGAACCATTGGTCATTTGGAGTAGTATTTAATGTTGGGGAATTTCGAATTTGTTTTTGGTGGGGTGTATCTTCTTCGGTGTTATCTTCAGGAAAACAAGAAGTCATTATTTTGTTTATAATATCCTCCGCTATGACTTGTCTTTTCCGCTGTGGACCTGTACCATTATCTGTTAAGAGAGTTGGCTTGAATGTTTTGCCCATAGCGAGCTTCTGTAGTGTGCCATATACTTCCTTGTTATTGGTGCAGAATTTGCGCCAACTACTTAACTTGGCTTCTTGGATTGAGTGCTTATAAATAGCCAGTTCTTTTTTATAAGCTTGAAGTGCTAATCCTCTTGCTGGTTCAGGGGTTGATTTCATGCGTCTTCGCAAAGCTTTGACTTTTTGACGCATCTGCCTTAATGTAGAAGTCCACCAGTTTATATTAGTTTTCGGCTTAGCAATTTTTATTTTTAATGTCTCATCACAGGCTTTAATAATATTGCTATTAATGTCTTCGACTATATATTCGAGTTCTTCTCTGTTTTTTGCATTCTGGATTTTTGGAATTTCCAAGAGAAGATAGGGTCTAATTCGATTTTGAAAAGCTTTCAATCTGCAGTTTGTTTTGTATCTTCGGTTTGTAATTACAGTAGTATCAGTCTTGATTGTAAAGGTAATGTAGAGGTGGTCAGAACAGGAAAGTTCATCTTCTACCTTCCAATCTTCAATTGATATAATGTTTGCTCCCGTGTACAATGTGAGATCTGGCCAACCTTTTCCTTGATTTGTCACAAATGTAGGTGGACATCCAAAGGTATTAGCAATAATTAAGTTGTTTGAGGCTATGAAATCCTCCATTTTTATACCTCTTCCATCATTGCTGGTGTAACCCCAAATAATATTATGACTGTTAAAATCTCCCATAATAACTGTGGGGAGATGCTTGTAGGTAGTCAAGAGGTTCTGGATGATGTTCAAGGTGTCTTCTAAGTCTTCTAGTGGTGATGCGTAAGCTGTAATGATGCATAGTTCTAAATCTTTAAAATTAAGAAGATTTGCAGCGACATCTCTTGTAGCATGAATGTTGATCCAATTCCAGTCATTGTTTGTACTAACAGTAGCTGCTCTAGGATAAAAATCAATGTTTGACGAATAATTAAAATTCCATGCTTGAGGGAAACCCGGAATATTACCTTTAACAGTATGCGGCTCTTGGATTCCTATTATATCTACATTATGTTGATCGATAAAAGTAGTAAGTTGAGATGTTGCCGCTTTAGCTTTTTGCAGATTTATTTGTGTAAATTTAATAATACCTGTTCCAGGGTTTTCCTTAAATGGAGTAGTTCCGAGTCTTGACTTTTGAGCTACAGATGATTGCTGTATATGCTTCATTTTCTTCGAAGTAAACTTCTGTATGTTAAGCATTGTGTGGAAAAGGCTGCATGGCTGGTTGAGAAATTTTCTCCTCGTTTATTAGATTCTCTGCAATTAATACAGCATAGCGTTTTAGTTTTGCAGGCTAGTTCACTGTGATGTTCTCCGCATTTTCCGCATATGCGATAGGATCTACAGCTATTGGCTATGTGCCCAAAGTCGTGGCAATTATAGCATCTTCGTAGGATTTTATATTCACGAACTATTGTTTTCTGTAGCCCAAAGTAAAGTGTTTTTCTTTTGATCAGAGCATGATAAAGATCTTTGTTAGCTTCCACAACAAAGTGCTGTAAGTTGTCTTTCTTACGATGTGCTTTGATCTCCATAATTTTTATTTTATTTGGTATGTCTTCTATAGATATTTCTTCAGAAAGATGTTGAGCAATATTGCAATCATTTATTCTTTCAGGAACGTTGAGAAGTATCAGTTTTCTTGTGGCTATGGAAGGCTCCTCTGTCACAATCGAGTGTTTTGCTAACTGCTGCTTTAATGTTTCCTTTGATTCGACATTATGGCAAGATATTTTTGTTACGAATTTACCCCATGTTATTTTCTTTAGTTTAACATTGCAGTCTATCTTCTCCAGGTTGGATCTTAATTCTTTTGTTGTTTTTCCCTCTGCTGGCTTGACAATGAGGGAGACTTCTTTATCTTTTCGCAATCTTTCACTGAGGACTTGGCTGTAAGTGGGTCGCTCTTTCTCTGGAGTAATACTTAATGTTTTTTCGATGAGTAATTTTGTTTCTAGGCCTTGAGTTTTAATTTCTTCTAGGCTTGAGTTAATCTCTTCCAGTTTATCCTTAAAAGCTGTAGTATTTTCCTTATGCGTAGGGGAATTTATGACTTTTTGTGAAAAATATTGTTGTTTAATGGCATTAATTATTTTGTCTGCTTCTTTCCTAAGAGGTAGAGGTAGGTTGTATTTGGTACCTGATTTACTCCAGATAATCTTCTTGAATTTTTTGCAGAGATCATCCGCTTCATCCTCTGGACGCATAAGTACATCTTGATCAATAGAAGAAGCCGTAGATCTTACTTCATCATTATCCTCGTGATGCCCTACCTTATTGAGGAAGAAGTCGTTGACTTTTGTTAAATTGACAGTTCTACTTTGCGAGTTAATGTCATCATGTATAATTGAAGCTCCATTTTCTGCATCAGTTGAGCTCGTAGACGTATTTAGTTCTTCATAATTTACAACTTTGCTTCGAGTAGAATATTTTTCTCTAGAGGCCATGATGTTAAAATTATGCGGTAAGTGTCCAAAGTAACTGTTAATTTAGTCCTCCGTACACCCAGTAGTAGAATAACAATCAGTGGTCAATTACAACCAGTTCTAGAGTAATCCGTTGATGGAAGTCCTTTATAATTCGCAAATTAAAGTATTTAATTAGTCTAACGTGGTGCGCTCGTTGTCAGAGGTACCAGGAAGATGAATCTAAGCCTAGCGGCAGCTCTCCGCTCCTCGACCCGGTAGAAAGGAGACGATTTTGCGTAGGCTAGGTGAAGCCCCTCCGGTGGGGACCGGTTTTCGGACGGGACTTAGAAAATTTTTTGAAGTTCGCTACACGTGCAACACTTAAAAATCGTTAATTAATTCACTAATTAACCAATATTTTTGAAAAAATATCCTTTTGGAGCTGAATTTGAGATCTATCAAATGATATAACTCTATAAACACAACTCCAAAGAAAACCGCATATTTCAATCATAGAGGAAGAGCAGCTTAAAAACACGTCCACTCTCTTCAGCCGACCTTTTCTATTGTGTTGACATAATGGGCAGTAGGTGGTAATGCACAAGTTCGAACAATTAAATGATGCGAATAAACTAAGTTCGATGAGCATGAAATGGGCAGTGACCCAGATGCCCCTCTATTCCCCTCAATATACCACACACACCTGACATATGGGCCAAAGACTGGAAAATATCTGTTAACTGAGCGGTCTCCTGTATAGGTGGAGAAAAATAAATAAAGAAATAAAAGAAAACACATTAAACAATGATGCTAGATTATTTTGGGAAAATGAAATAAAGATGATTCACTATGATATTATGAACGAACTTACAGAACATTTGTACGGTAATATTTTGTCAAAGTCAAAGAGATTAGACTAATAAAGCATTAAAAAGGGAGCAGCACTCGTTGGTCAACCTTAAAACATGTAGTTTAAATTGCGATTTGTAGATACAAAATCTGGGCTACCACCCGAGTGTAGGTTAGTCAACAACACGAAAAATAAAATTGAGTATTGAGTTTGTATTAAATTATAGAGGAAGCAGGCACATCAGGGGTAAATTGCATTGATTACCATAACTCCAATATTGTAGTACTTGGGAACATTATTATCAACAAAATAACAATGGAGAAAGTTAAAAGAAGTAGTTTCAGTTAAAAATTTAAAATAGAGGTAGTCCTGTTGGTCAACTCCTAAAAACAGTAAAGGAAGAAAAAAGTATAAAATAAAATGAATAAATAAAACAAATTAAATAAAAATAAATAAAAACCAAATAAAAAATAAATAAAAATTTTAAAAAATTATAATAAAATAAAATAAGAAAAAAATTTATAAAAATTTTCTTTAATTATATAAATAAGAATAATAAAAGAAAATATAAATTAAATAAATAAATAAAAATAAATTAAGAAAAACTAAATAAATAAATAATGGTAAACAATTGGACCTAGTAATGATAGTGTCAAAAGATATGCAATAAAAGGTATCATTGTCTGAAGGAATTGGTAGCTGTAGTAAGGCGAGCTGTCGAGCGCAAAAGACAAGTCCAGTAATGTGTTAAAAATGAGTTAAAATTTAGATAGCAACTTCTCATGTGGTCTCATAAGAACTCAGTAAAAGGAACGGATCATAGGAATTAGAAGGGTGTCGATACCACAAATAGGGGCCTGAGATATTTGCTGTTTAAATTTTTATTAATTTAACTAATTAGAGCGGGAATTAAGTGAATAAAATTAAAAGGGGACAGGATTAGTTGCGAAAAGTTGGACTTAGAATAAATACACGATTGCAGTACTTATAGTGAGGGGAGAATAAAGAACCATAGGGGAGAAAAGGTAAAAAAAAAAAAATACAAATTCTTAATCTATTTAAACACTCATAGTAAATGAACCACAAATAATGTGTGTGTGTGATAAAATAAAAATAACAGTAGGAAACGAATCACAGGAATCCGCTCAGAATTATACAAAAAGATTAGAGTGGATTGAACAATATTAAAAAAGTTATGACAATTTAAAAAATAAAAATATTGTAAAATTTACCCCAAAACAGTAAAAATCACTAAAAATTTACAAAATTAAAAATTTTATGGAAAAATAAATAATTAACTTAGATTTATAAAACATATATTGTTTTAAAGTTAAAAAATCCACTCCATTTTAAAATTAATTTCCAGTCGACAGGACCATTAGAGCGAGAGTTATTAGCCTGTAATTAGAAAAGGGGTAAAATTTAACAAGAAAATACCAAAAAGAACATGGTTTCTTTACTTTAATTAAAAGTGCCACGACTCTCGCTCTAATCATCCTATCTCTACAATCTACATGTCAAAATGTGCAGAATAATGAAATATTAAGGCATCTGGGCACTTATCTTTTAATTTAGCCGGACATGTTATTGTTGTTTGTGTCCATGTGATAAAAAATCATCAGAAAATTTATGAAAACAAAAGATTAAAGTGTTACGAGTCCACAACTAATGAAGGCACAAAATCCGATGGCGGAGAAAGATTGGTGGCGGAGAAAAGAGCAGAAAATTATCTGTTTGTTAATGTTTGTAGATCCAAAATCCTATGATTAGAACCATTTCTATAGGGTAGAATGTAAGTATCACTATTGTAGATCCATGGCAACCGTCGCTGACAACCAGAGCGTCATTTTGTCAGCCATATTGGATGTTATTAAAAAGCTTTTAGTTATTCGATAATAACTTCGTTAAAAATGTATGTAACCGTTTGAAATTTTCCCACTTTGTTCAGAAAAAATTTCTGCATAAGATAGTATAAGACTATCGGTTTAGTCACGATTTAAAACACTATTACTATAGAATAGACGGTAGCGGGGGAAAACACGTCTTCCCCACTCGAACAGGAAGTCTTTTCCTCCTTCTTCAAGATGTGTGTGATAACATGTGACATTTTTATTTTAGACTTCAATTCCTGTGTGATTCTGAATTATCATTAATTTATGGACACGAGTGTTAATTTGTCTTTTTGGCTCACAACTAATGTGACGGCATTACTATAGCAACATACAAGCTACGTGTGATCGCCCAAAAGTTATGGAAACAGGAATTAGATATTGAATTTTATAGATTTTCTGTTCATACACGAAAATAAGAGAATCTTATTTTAGAATTCTTATGCAAGAATAGGAACATAGAGGAGGTTCCTCTAACTTTTGTTGGGGCTCCAATCGAAACCTTAGCTACCAAAGATAAAAAATAGTATTATCGGCGAAATTTAAGGACACTTAAGAACTCTATTATTGATGTTATGCTTAAAGTAAATAACGTAAGTATTTTCTGTGTGACAGAGATAAATAAATATAGTGATCAGGAAAATTATATAGAGCACAGTATTAAACTAGGAAAGCTCTGGATAAGTTTGTAATGAGGAAGGAAACAGCACATATGTAATATGTAATTAGCTGACCCAATACATATGAGTAATCAAAAAAGTTAAGTAACCGGTTAAACTATTTCACTTTGTTTTACTGATAAATTCATAAAATATAATCTAATATGATTAACATTTTCCTATACCTCACAAAATAGAGTGCAAAATACAGGTTTGAGTGTATTAACACACACACATATATATTGCTTAAAATAATATTTAAATGAAAAAATGAAATCTCTATAAATAAAAATATTGGATTTTACGAACTTTAATTTAAACTTAATTATGAACATCTTCAGCACGCAAGTAAATACATTAATGAACTTTCTTCGCTCTTATTCTCGCAACAGCTTTGTATAAAAGTCAACAATTGACTTTAATGCGTGTATTCTTAGAACAGGCATTATTTGAGAGTCAAGCAACTGCACCCTTTTTGCTATTTCCTTCGTCAAAGCTCCCGTCTCGAGTACGAATTTTGTTTGTTTGATGTGGGAATGATTCTGTACGAACTTTTAAAAAGGATGAATAAATTTTCTGATATTTTGATACATGAAAGAAAGTGACACGTCTTCAGTGCGTATTAAGGAGTTTAAATTGTCTTGAACGTGCACTTACCATATCCAGAAGAGAAGGCGAATTTAGCTTTCACCTCTTTGTACATAAAATCATACAGAGCTGGCTTAACGGCACTTCCACCACACATAAAAACCTTCAAAGTTGATAAATCATGTTTCTCAGCTGTCAATAAAATATATAGTTTAATTAGGCGTGTAACATTTTACGGTATTTAATATATCCATGAGCAGATTTAAATCAATGAAATGAGAAACACAATGCTAAATTCATGACATTTATAAAGAGTTTTTTTCTTTCAGTGAATCCCTTTTAGCATAACAATGATCACGCATTTACTTTACGTACTATTCAGTTCTATAAAAATGCAAACAGATTCCTAATCTATTTTTTTTGTTTTACATCACACAGTAATTGAAAGAAGATTTGATGTTTTGGCAACGCTGTGTAAAATCATTTTTGGACTCATGATGTCTTATCGTTTAGGATCATACCTCAAAGGACTTTTTGATACATTGACAAGATATTATTGACGTAGATTTCTATATATTTTATATCCTTAAAACATTTATTTTAAATTTTGATTATTCGATATAAAATTTGCTGGTCAAAAATTCTTAATATTTCATTTATTTTATTTTGGCATCTCTAAATCTATGAGTCTGTTAACAATTTTAAAACAGAATACAAAAACGCAGAGGCAAAAATATTTTTAAAAAGTCATGAAATTTCAAAGAGTTAACTGAACATTTTTTCATTGGAAATGTTTTTACAGAAGTTAATGAACTTTCTTTTTGAAATTTGTACGTTTATTAAATGAAACTAGTTGTAAGTTAATAATATTCTAACGATGTAGGGCAGCGGTGGACCTGTTAGTGAAGGCTTCGTTCTCATTACCGGAATATTATGAATTCGAATCCCGACTTTTCCTAAGATCCGTCGTTTTCGATAAAGGCGGTTGGGACACGTTAAAAAGATCGTGGTTGCAATGTCTTCCGAGGGAGATGATTTTTCTGCGTCAAGTGTCAGAGGGTTTTCCTCTTGGTCGCTGTTTATAATGACGCAAGGAAATATGTTACAACAGCTTACAACTCATTCACTACACTCGTGTCCATAAATTAAGGATAATGCAATTTCAGGCAAAGAAAGGGACGGAAACAAAACAAATGTAATTTATTTATAAAGTACTTATTAAACAAAATATAAAGAGCAAAAAAGATGCTAAATGTTTGAAATCATTACAAAATTTGCGATTACTCCCTAGAGAAAATTTCAAAAAAGAACCTATTTATAAAAACCAATATAACGTAAGTGGTATGATGGTTAATACATAGTATGCCCTCTAGACGATGTAATGCAGGCCGTACAACGAATAGACATGCTGAGTATCAAATTATCAATCTGATTTTGGGGAATGTTAAACCACTCACATCAAGTGAAGATCGACGAAGTTCCGGTAAACATGTGGTAGAGGGTTGACGGGCCGCAAATCGTCGGCCAAGCATGTCCCACACATGCTCTATTGGATTCAAGTCTGATGAGTATGTGGGCCATTCCATACGGGTAATATCCTCCGATTGAAGGCATTCGTCTACAATGTTTGTATGGTGAGGATGGGCATTGTCATCCATAAACCGAAATTCTGCACACATGGCGCCCCAAAACAAATATACAAGTTGTTCCAGAACGACATACCGATAGATATGACCTGCCGTGGTTACATTCTGCTACATTTACATGCAGGTTAGTTCTGGAACCCAGAATAATTCCTCCCCAAACGAGCAATCCTGCACCACCGTAACGGTGTCGTTGAATGGTGTTTTATTGGTGGTAACGGGTACTTGGCCCTCTCCACATGAAAGTCCGGCAAGAATCAGACTGAAAGCTAAGCCTGGACTCGTCGGAAAACATCACACAAGAGCACTGTTGCGGTGTCCACAATGCATGCTCTCTACTCCAGGCTAACCGCAGGCGACAGAGAGTTGCGGTAAGTGGAACACGCCTGACAGGCATACGAGCATATAGACCAATGTGCCCTAAGCGTTTGTACACAGTCTGCCTTAAAACTGTTGTATCGGTTGCTGAAGAGATCTGACGGGACAGTTCTGATTCTGAGCTCCGTCTGTTTCTTTTGGCAGTAATTGCTAAATACCGGTCCGCATTCAGCGTTGTAACTTGGAGACGACCTGTGCTGTAAGCGTCTACTTACATTAACATCATCTTGAAACCGTTGCCAAAGCCTGGAGATGGCACTCAGTTAATTCCAAGTTTCTTGGATACTTCCAGCCGTATACGTCCACATTCCAGACGGCCAATAATTCTACCACGTAAAACACCATTCAAATGCTTCCGTTTTAACCATAACTATGTGGTTATTGCACTTGAAAGTCTTTTATAGCGCTTGTGATCTATTTTACCACTTTGCAACCATTCCTTATATACTCCTCTCTTACACTCTCGTCATTGTGACGCACCATCAGCGTCATTTGCTGCTTTCTTGTAATTTGCATTTTATTCTTCACGTTGTGTGAAATTTTTATTTTAGAGTTCAATTTCTGTGTGTGTGATTCTGAATTATCCTTTATTTATGGACATGAGTGTAGTTAATTTACTAATAAAAATAGTTAATTTTACTCTTATAATTATACTATTGCCCCTATACAGTGCTCTTTCTGCATGATTATACGCCGTATTGTTGGCGTAGAGGCTCACATTTTTCTCTGAAAATAAATCTGAAAAACTAGTCTTATACAATGAAAAATTGTGTTTTACACATCAGTACTCAGTTTTTGATTACTTTCATGCGTTGTCATTAGCAATTTCAGCTGGGTTCGTTTAAATTTTCCAATTTTCGAACAAGTTTTAACTGTGGGAAATTTTTACGGTTAAATTTGTTCTCAAGTTCAGTCTCAAAATTAACATTGGCTTTTTTTATAACGCAGCGCACAAGCTACGTATGATATGCTAAAGAACATGGAATCGGGTCAGCTGTGTTGCATCTCAAGACACTCCCAGCTGAGAAAATGGTGACTGGGTAGAATGCAAAAGAAGATCTAAAAAATAAACTCACTATAATCGTTAACTTATGAGGTTTTAAAATAGAAAAAAAAAATCATTTTTTTCTCTAAAACTAATTTTATTTATTTTCAAACACTTATTGATTTATTTAAAAGTACGGATGTATCGGAATCAGAGGGATGTTACAGAAGAAGAGAAAGAGTCTTACTTGGAACGCAGTTCTTCTTCCGCAGCTCGTCGGCTGCGTTTGCGGGCATGAAGTAGTGAGTGATTTTGAACTCGTCCACTAAATCCCAGATGGACGTTGGCTTGAAAAAATAAGTGTTGCCTTCAAAAATGATTAGTTTTAGGCCCAGAAAAAGCAACGTAGTAAAAATGTTCCATGTAACCCATCCCACCTAAAAAATTTTAAGATACAACATCAGTTTTTTTTTTTAAATAATTACATATGCTGCATATAACATTATGTCACACATTCTGAGAATAAAATGCTTGTTCCGTACCCATAAGCGCTGTGAGAGCAGCGCCATCTTTGTTTATAAAAAAAAACACATTCACACAAAAAAAAAACTGTGAAGGAGGAGTCCAGCTACAGCCTTGGAGGAGGGCAGTTGTAAAATAAGAGAGGTGAAGCTACGAAAAATAAAGAGTTTTTGTTTTGTTTGAATTTTACAGTCCACTTATTCATATACCAGAGCTACACACTAAAACAATGCTTATAACGTAAACAATTTTCGCAGACTTGTAGATCATGCTTTTAGCATTGTCCATAAGATTCAAGCCAAGCTTTATTTTTCGTCTGTAATTGGCCCTTGAGAACAGCTCCTATTATTATTTTTAAATGATGCCACAGCACGAACTGCATCAATTGCGTAAACTAGTATTTTCTCTTTTAACTTTAACTTTAGAACAACATTTTCCACCGCGATAATGTCTCAGTCTACGAAGATCCTTCAGTTTCTGGCCGATCTTTCCATAAGACAGTTTTTTTCAAATCGTTTGACTGGTATCAATTTGTGAGTACACTATATGAGTCCACGTTTGTCTTTAATCACTTCTCTATTTGAAAATTTCACGGAGAAAAACATTTGCCGATTCTCCATTCACGTAGAATAACTTCCTCCAACAACATGTAATCAATTAAACGTAGAATTCTGTGTAAAATCAAATGAAAAATTATTGTATATTACGATCTTTAATGTAGATTGATCATTAAAGATCGTAATATACAGGTATACGGTATAATACACGTAATAAGTCTCCTGAATCTCGGTCAGGTCAGTGACATCTATCGGTGAGTTTTTAACTAACAATTTTTGTTTCTAAGCAAAATCTCACTTCTTTGTGATTTATTTCTTGCAGATCGTAAAGTATTTTCTGCGTTTTATACATATTTAAAGTTTTAATGAGCTTTTAGCTTATTCGGTGTACGTGTTACTGTTAAAGCTCCACGTCTGGTAATTTCTAGCTTTTAAGAAAGTGGCTCTTTAAAATTCCAAACTCTAATTTAATAAATTTTCATTTCGGCTTTTCACCACTCCTTTGGGGTAAAAAAAGTAGTTTTATCAATACTTTTCGGTAAAAACTCCAAATGGAGAATTACATATAATAAGCGTCTACATTAGAAGATATATTGTATACACAATAACGCAAGAAAGATTAAAACATACTTTAACTGATGATGTAAATCCTAAAACTGAGTCATAATTTAAGATTACATCGACATAATTAACTTACAATTACTTTTCAGTGTTAAAAGAAATGAAAAAATGCAATATTTATGCCATTTCACAAATAAAATCCCACTTGAAAAACCTAAATGAATCCATAATTATCTCGATAACAATTGAAGAGGTTTCAATGATTTTTAAAAATAATTTCGCCAATAGTTAAGAAAATTAAATTGGTAGTTCACAGAAAATATTGAAACGAAAATTTGCTTAATTTGAAAAGCGTGGAATGTTTGTAGTATGCTTTCCTATTTAAAGTATTACTTCTTTAATACTTCTTACTATCTATTACGTTAACAACGTTGAATGCTATGGCATTTTGAGTGCCAAATTCAATCGGGAGAGCTGCACAATTACATCTTCACGGTACATTTTCTTGAATAGTTGCATCTTTTTCATCTTTGTCTCCCATTTATAAAAAAATTGTCACGATGCGGAACAGTTACGGTATATTCCATCGTGTCAATTTACAAATTTTTTTTGGCGTCAAAGAAATGTTGCCAAGGAGACGAAACTGTGACGTAATATATTCTTTTTTGAATAAAACTTACGCATTTAAATAATAAATCTAAGAATGATAAATAAAAAGCGCAAATATGTATATTTGAAAAATTAAAATTTTAAAAAAGAAAGCAAAAAACATAATTTTGTAGATGTAAATGGAAATAAGTTAAATATAGAAACAAGAATTTCGGAAATGTAAATACGAATTCTAAGAAAAATAGGACATGAATTCTAGTAAAGATATAGGAATATTCGCAAAAATATATGTATATGATAAAAATTATAGGATGCAATTCAAAATTTACCTAATAATAAAAAAATATGTAGGGGCAGTTTTGTTTTTCCAAAACGTAAATACCAGGTCATCCGGAAAATAAGTTTCCCATGACACCAAAAAATGTCACTGCAAAATGACCGAAACGTGAACATACATGTAATATAAATCGTAGGTGTGGCTATCATATGCGTCAATCTTAATTTTCGGATAAGTTGTATTAATGTCGTTTAGTGCTCAAAGATCTTATTTCTTCTCTCAGTGACTGAGAGGTGAGGTCAATGATAAAGTTTTCGAACTCACAGAAGGTAGTGCCGATTGAAATACATAGACATTTGTGCATAAACTAGATTTGATTTTCTGCAACGATACCACGATGAAGGTGACCTTCATTACAGGTGATGCGCTTGGTCTTCCGGGACAGCAGTCAAAACAAGAGGCGTGGGATGCTGGAGAAGTGTTTCCCAACCAGACTTGCGACTTTATTTGTACTTGTACATGAAGTCCGGTCATCCCTTCATCACGTGCAGACAACTGTGACATATCCAGGCAGTAGACTTCTAAGACATTAGGGACTCAAAAACTTAACTCACGCTATGACAAGTGCTACAACTCCGATGATTCTGAAGGTGAGAAGTAGCTGAAATATTGATATATTTTTTGCAATAAATCTTTCTAGGTAGTTATGCTTTGTTTCAATTTATGAGCAAGGAGAAACTTACTTTCCGGATGATCCTCGTAAACACAAACTGTAAAATTTACTTTAAAATAACAATTAAAAAATGCTTTTTTAATTAATTGTTAATCAAATTTTTTCTTTAGTTTATCAGTGACTTTTATTATTTATATTATTAAAATAAAAATATTTTTATTTTTGTAATATAAATAATAAAAAAGCTATTGATAAACTAAAGAAAGGATATGTCGACACAATTTTAAACAGTAGTTTTAAAAATTAATGCAACATGTAAAATAGTTATTTAAAATAATGAAAAAGAACAATACAGTCTGATATTTAAGTATCCAAAAGGTTAGGAAATCTGCAGAACACATTAAAAAAATTCAGATGATCTACCCCTTCACAAAAATTCTTAACAAAATTCAGAAATGGAATACATTTTCTCGAGGTGAGAGACGTAAATACTAGGGTTGCCAGAGTAGAATTTTCAACAAAAATCTTATTATTCTCCATTTCCATCTCGTAATAAAATCCATGTTTCCAGATAAATAAGGGAATTCATGAAAAAATTACCAAATTCAGAAATTGAGACTATTCATTGGCAACTGTGCCAAAAGTGCTTTGACTGCTTCACGTACTATTTATTTCTTCTGTACTAACTTCTTCGGTGTTTAAAATTTTTCTTTCTAAAAGGCAAATTTGTTTCTTGTATAAAACGATTTTAATTTATGAAACTTCGGGCGAGTGTACAAGTGACTATTTTATACGAATCTTAGAATCAAGGTCATAAAACTCATCCTTAATTTCAGTAGTAACAGCTATTACTGATTTTGGATCCATTTCCGATCCATCAATATAAGTTATTTTGGATCTTTCGAAAGTTAGCGGGCCCTCACAATAAATCGCCAAGGATACATCAGTCGCTATTGTAGTAAATGTCCTTTTCGAGTAGTTTTTATGGTTTCATCAAATCACATGTTTTCTTTTCGTGATTCTTCATTCCTTAAGGTATTATATGTTATCCAACAGAAATATTTTTTATTCTGAGAATCTTGAGCGTTTTGAATTCATCAAAGGGGGAGAAAAGAGTATCATCATAAGACAGTAAGTAAGAAATGCCATCTTGTGGATCCAACTACGAGACTTACGTGCAAAGTATTGAGGGAAACTCACAAAGTAAAAAGGAACAAAAGACAAAAAAATGCTGCTAGTCATCAGCTCCTTTCGTATCTAGTCAAATATATGCAGCGGAAAACAATGGGAAAGCAAAGTTTCATCCGAGACTATATTAAAAACAATCCCCGAAATATGGCCGCCCCAGTTTTTTTTAATTTTTATTTAATTTCTTTACTATTTTGGTGGCAAATTTGGCGTCGAGGGCAGCAAATTTAAGTGAATATCAGTCTCATTAGCTTAACAGAAATTTTGGAAAGTTTTTCCATAGGTGGGATTTTCATCCTCTTTATTTGATTCTCAACTTCATTTGTTGTTGAAAAAATTTTCACATTTTGAATTTTGTTGACTGTTGTATTTGATGCATTAACTGAAGATTCATCGTGTTCGCTAAAAATGGCCAGGTCACTCTTAATAGATCACGGTTGCAATGTCCTCCAAGTGAAGTGATACCTTTGGGAGTGGCATGCCGATTATTTCAGGGTCCGTACTTCTAAATGCAGAAGATTCTCACCCGATTGCTTCCCCTGGTCAACAGAGCCCAATTCTGGGCGAGCACCAGGGTGGTGCGACAAAACAGTTCGTACAGAGCAGATAGTTCTCCCTACATCTGGCATAACTGAGTCCTCCCAGCGCATGTTAAATCTTTAGAAAGAAGTCAGCTGCGAGAATCTGGGGAGCTTCGGTCGAAAACACGCCTCATAAGCATAAGCGAATGAATTCATGTCCGGACACTCTCGTTTCCTCTCACTAAAGGTGCGTTTGAATGAAGTCTTTTGCGTGAATAGACCATCCCCTCATCATATAACATTTGCATAGGAGAAAAAATAAGAAATTTTCAGTACTTTTCACAGGTTTCACCAGGTTTGTGCGTGGCTTGGTGGGTCAGGGCATTTTTCTCATTATTGGAAGGTAGAGAGTTCGAGTCCATGTTTAAACTAAGATCTATCATGTTCATTAAAGTCGACTGAGGCACATTTAACAGGTCGTGGTTGCAATACTCTCTATATGAAATAATACTCTGGGATGGCAGGTCAAGTATTGGGCTTTTGCTGTAAATGACGAAGACTCTCTAGGCCGGTTGCTTCTACCCAACTAGTCTACCATAACACTGAGGTAGATACAGAGAAGTGTGTTGGCGCAACTATAACACTTGCTGTATCAGAGAATACATCTGGTTCTTTTGCATTTTGAACGTCAGTATCTAACCTTATCTTTAGGCATGGTTCTTTTTCGCATACATTGTTATTAATTTGAGATTCCAAATCAATGCTGATTCTCGATGAGTGCCTTTATCTCATGCATTAACCATGCTATAAATACTTTCAATTTTTTTTAGGTCCTCTTCATTGGCATCTTAATGGTGAAATTTCGTGCCGAAACTGAATCAAGTCACAGCTTTTCGGGACAAGGAATCACAGCTCTTGAAACATAAAAACTGTTTCTCTTAATGTGCATTCTTTCCCATTGCTTACTGCAAATGTTAGTCCTTTTAGACACTTTTTGTCTTATTTGTTTCCATCCACGCTGAGTCATTGGATGACGGAGAATGCGCCTTCTGCCATGATGCAGCTCTGACTTGGCACAGCTGCAACATATCCTACTGGAATGCGTGGCGGCAAAGCCATACGACTGGCAATATTTTGAACATAAATAATTTATTATTTTTAGGACATTGTGTATGTAGTTTTCCTTCTCGTGAAGGTTTGGTTCGTTGGGTGATTCTTATGAATAAATAGCCTGCTTGCTTGAATGACACACTTTATTGAACATAAAATTGAATATATGTAAGAAATGGGTGTACAAAAAATGAGACAACCGATCTCACGCGTCATTTGGAGGAACGCTTCTTTTTTCCATCTTATTTTTAATTTTACTCCTAAGGTGAGTGTGATAATAAATTGCATTGCCTTACAAGCACATAAGTTAATCAGTAAATAATGCAACTTACTAATTGAAATACAACAAACGCATAATAAATACAGCAAACATATAATAAATACAACATTAATAAAATATTAATAAACAACATAAACACAACATAAACGGTGATAGTCATCATTAAAATGAATATTACTAAATATTAATTGCTAATTTTAAATTAAATTAAAAGCATTTTAAATAAGCATATGTTTAACGGAATTCAGTAAGTATCTAAAGTAATAGTAGCGTTAAACTCTGCAAATTGAAAAATATTCTCAAAAAGTTTAGATAATACTCATAGAACATTTTACCAACAGAAAATTAAACACAATACTTATAATAATAACAGCATGCACATGAACACTTCATTAATTATAACATTTGAAGAAAAGTTAATCTCATTCCAATTTATACAGACATAATGCGAATTTGGAGTGGGGTAGATTTCATTGAATTCATAGTCTTCCTGAAAAATAACGCCAGCGGCCAAAGAACGAGGATAATATTTTCGAATCATGTTCACGTAGATATGTCTCACATTCCCGTCTAATAATCTCACTTTATACGAATGTGGTGACATATACTTAACAACTTCACCTGGACCAATCCATCTTTTATAGATTTTATTGATAGAGTCAGGCTTGACCGACACTGAAGTTTCTTATTGACGATCTTTTATAAAATAGTCTTCGTAAGCTTTCTGTTTGTTCGCAGCCATCAAAGATGCACTTTCAGCTGCCTTTTCCAGTTTTAGCTTTAATTCTTGTAAATAGTCAACAGGTGGCTGAGACAGGGTGGTATGCACTCTGATTTAACCTGCTTAAGACGATTTAAGGACAGCCAATGGACCTCGAGCCTCTCTTCCATAAAGAAGTTTAAACGGAGAGGCACTAGCAGTGGTTTTTGGAACTTCTCGGCAGGAGAACAGCAAAAATGATAGTTGAAGATCCCAACCTCTTGGATGCTCCCGTATGATGTGGTGCAACATATCATTTAGCACACGGTTCCATCTTTCTACTAAACCATTTGATTTCATTTTTCATTAAATCTCGATTCAAAAATGTCTGCCTCAGAAATCGAAGAAAGGCTCATCAAGGACTAGGCTGTGGCGACTATAGGTCTATAGATTGCGCACTATACGAATATACACTCACTGCCAAAAGTTAAGCACGAAGATGTAAAATGCTAAAAAATCAACAAATACTGCTATGATTGACACAAAATTCGGCAGAAAAGTAGCATATATATTTATGCATAAAATAAAATCAATAATTATATACAGAAATAAAAACAATATTAAATTTTTGTAAGTTATCAGATAAGGACAAATGGAGATTTAAACAGAATGGTGTATAAAGTGAAAATAAACTGCATAAAATGAAAAAAAAGGACATTAATAAGGTATGTTATCATCTATATGCAAAATTTACACCTTGTGACCGTGCTTTCAATTAAGTGGACAACCATCGAAGAAATAAGTAATAACCATTCTTCTTGTAGAGTAGTTTCCAGCTGAATAAGAATGACTGGAGGTGAGAAACGTGAAGATACAGCATGGCCGAGAGCATCCCAAAGATTTTCAATGGGATTAAGGTTGGGTGAATGTGCTGCCCACGTCATGTGCGCAATTCTTTCACTCTCCAGATAGTCATCGACGATGTCAGCTCTATGGAGACGTGCGTTATCATCCATTAAAACAAAAGTAGGGCCAACTGCTGCAGCATTCAATCTCACAATGAGTTCTAGGGCTTTGTCTAGATACCGGACAGCCGTCACATAACCCCGTTTAAAGAAAGTGCTGGTCGATGCGGTATCCTAATGAAATCCCTGCCTACACCATAATGCTTCTGCCTTGGAATGTATGATTTACTTGGACCTTGCGCCATTAAAACAAACAAACCAATCGGAATGTATGATGTTCGGTGATGTTTTGGGGCTGATTGCGAGTTTCTTGTTCATGCCATATCCTTATACGCTTGTCATCTAGCTCCAGAGCAAATCTTGACTCATCAGTAAACATGACATTGCTCCAGTCATACACAGTCCAATTGACATATTTCAGGCACCACTTAATCGTGGTCTTCTTGATCGGAAGGATAGACAAATGCAAACTCGAGGTATCCGGGCGAACAGTTCACTCATGTGTAATCTTCGGAGTACAGTGGCTGCAGATATCACCTTACCAATGGACGCTGCAGCCATAGATGTCACACGTGTGGAGGTCGGTCGGCGATTCCGCTTGGCTAAAATCGCAATATATCGATCTTCCTCGGGATTTGTAACACTTGGGCGACCGTCTGCGGGCTCTCGGTCGACTGTCTGTGTGATTTGGAATTGTTTCCATAAACGTGAAATTACAAAATGATGAAAGCCGAAGAAAAGAGCAACATCTGAGATCGACTGCGCTGCTTCAATGCGCCCCACAGCATTCCAGCGCTCAGAATCTTCCATTCGTCTTCTGGAAGTTTTAGAAACACGCATGTCTTGAAAATAAATTGTACGAAAGTTTTAAACACCTTCTATCAACACTTACAATCAACTTCTGTTACCCTTCATAAAGCTGTTATCTTATAAGACTGTGTCCTTTTGCCATATTTCTTGACATGAAAGCGCGATTGGCATATTTGCATAGTTCTATCTACCTCTGGAGCGATTTGCATCCTCTTCAACTCTGATTGGCTTCCGGAAATTAGTATTTTCCTCTCCGTCCTTAACTTTTGGAAGTGAGTGTAATTTATTTCATTATAAGAGAAATCGCTGTAGCTGTTGGAATAATTGTGTTATAAAATCGATTCATCTTTAATTTCTTTATAGTAAATAGAATATCTTGATTGTCTCATCGAACTTTTCTTCCGCCGTAGAAAAACCGTATGGGAAACTGGCAGTTTAAAATTTATGAATGTGTAATATGTATTAGTGTCTTTTGTAGCATTCGTAATAAGCAAAATTCTGATTCATTTCTGAACATTAGGCATACAAAACAGTACCCTTATTATAAACAGTATAAAATTAAAGAGACTTTAATTAGAACTAGTCATAGGCTGTAAATTATTTTTAGCATTAATGATTTTATGCACAATTTTTTATTCAAAATTGTATACGCAAACGTAGAGCCACGTAAAAAAACGTATAAAAATGGCACAAAATATCACAAATGCAACAAAAAATACAGTTTTCGCTACACATTTAAAAAGAATTTTTATGCGATAGATAGGAATCGCATAAAAGTGTCTTGCGTGAAATTAACTCAAAGCTTTACGAGAAGGAAGTACTTTTCTAATCGAAATCAATACACGAGGCTAGAACATTCACGATAGCAAAACTCTGGTAATGCGACGAAGAAAAGCAAACTTTACGGAAATAAAGCAAGCCTTTTAAATGAAAATTAATAAATATAGTTATATAAGAAAAAGTGTATAGACCATCTCTGAACTAAGAACTTGAAAATACTAGATATATAAATTTAGTTTGTAAGGGTGTAACAATACATATGCTATGTAATTGACTGAATTGTGAAATGGTAAAAAATCGAAAAAACTAAGTTGCGGATCAAAATATTTCATTTTTTAAACTTTCATCCGTTAGGCAGTCCTCAAATTCGTAGATTATCGCATGAGACTTGTCTCGCGAGATTCACAGAGCGTCTCGCGAGAATCGTATCAGACCAAATGACGTCATTGAGGTCTTAGTTAAGTCAGAAAATGGGTGGAGCGCGAGACGTTTCTAGATTTCGAGCAGGTTCGAAATATCTAGCAACTTTCCGCGAGACAGTGCTCTCATTGGTTTAAAATTCCATGACGTCAGATACAACGTTTTAGCTACGTCACACTAAGACATCGAGGAGATCACATTTGTCTATTATAAGACGGCGTCTCAATCGGATTGTCTACCGAGTTTGCGGCCTGCCTTACGTTGCAATTGGACTGATAACACCGCATGAATAAAAAATCGCACAAAAATAGGTTTCAGAGCTGTTACTCACCGGCGACATGGATAACCAGACGCTGTCTCTTGTCGTGTTACAGTGAATCCTGTAATCTTTCACCGCAGAGAAGAGGATCTAGGAGAAAAGAAAAACTAATCAGAATACATCTGCATTGGTAGAAAATGTTCGCATTATTCAAACGACATTCTTTTTTTACTCTACATAGAACTCATTATAAATTAATTTTTCTTTTTAACAGTTAATGAGTTATCACAGAACACGGCGCATTGAGAAAGGCAGGGAAGGCAACATTTTCTTCGCTGGAAGTCGGCGAGCTCTAATCTCGAACCTGTTTGAGACCCGCTGTGCTTAACATAAAGGTAAGACACATAAAACAGTTTTGGTCGCAATATCCTGCAAGTGAGATACTTTCTGTGCCTCTTCGATAACAGCCTGGACCTTTGGAGTGTCCCACATCCTTTCAGCTTCTAAATTACGAGAACAATCGATTTTTGAACTGATTTAGGTTGAATTTGGTTTCTTTGATTTTGATTGTAGTTCATTGCATTTGAAAAGTATTTGAATTCTGTGAATCTTCGGTAACAGTCTGTATCTTTGTTGGATCCTACATCATCTCTGTTTATGAATATCGAGAACTATCTAATTTTAATCTGATTTTGTGGTTGCATTTGGTTTCTTTGATTTTAGTTGTATTTGAACAACATTTTATTTCTGTGCATCTTCAGTAACTGTCTACACTTACACTTCTGGTGTGTGTGTCCTGCATCCTCTCTAATAGCAAATTACGAGAACGATAAATTTTTGTATTAAATTTGATTGTTTTTGGTTTCTTTGATTTTGGTTGTACACTGCTGGCCACCCAAATTGCAACACCAAGAAAGACAAGAGATATTACAAAAAATTTATTTTATAGACAGCATGCTGACTAAGTACGAAACGATTAAATTTATAGACTTCTGTGAAGTGTGGTTCCTGCCAAAATCAGTTGCCAGAGTAGCCGCCATTGTTCTAAATCACCACTGCCACATGCCTCAGCATTGATTCAAAGAGACTATGAATGAGTTCTTGGGGTACAGAAGACCAAGCAGCTTCCTCATGTTGACAAAGCTGATCTGGTGTGGCAGCTGGGGATGCAATCTGGGCCAATCGTTGAGCAACCATGGGCCAGATGTTTTCTATAGGCGAAAGATCCGAAGGGTGAGGCTGCCAGGGAATCCATTCAATCTGATGATTGACGAAGAACTCTTGGACAATGCGTGCCACGTGTGGTTGTGCATTATCCTGTTGAAATATGGTTGTAGGAAAGCCCTGAAGGTAATGAAAGACAACTGGCTCCAACACCTCGGAGATGTAGCTCTGTCTGTTTAAAATACCGACAATGCATATTAGACGA
This sequence comes from Latrodectus hesperus, assembly GCA_037975125.1. Classification (NCBI taxonomy): domain Eukaryota; kingdom Metazoa; phylum Arthropoda; class Arachnida; order Araneae; family Theridiidae; genus Latrodectus; species Latrodectus hesperus. The sequence goes on along the minus strand of CM075855.1, from coordinate 20,750,388 downwards.
GTGCGAAAGTGATATCTAGTACCGCCTCATACCATAATACTATACCCAGTGCAGGACCTGTCTGACGGTGCGTGATGCACACAATGCAGCTCTTCAGTATCCTCTGTCCACGATGTCTCCAGACTCGAATGCGACCCTCGTGGTGTTGCAGGCATAAGCGTGTCTTTTCAGAAAAAACAATTTCATTCCATTCTACTGGCAACATCCTTCTCTCATCGCACCATTGGCAGCTGAGACGTCTGGTGTTCTGTGTCAAGGGTAGACGAAGCAATGGACGTCATGCGGACAAACCTTTCTGCTGTAAACGGTGTCGAATGGTACGCGCAGGCACTGAATGCTGCGTTACAGACTGAATGTGCTGTGCTAGGGCTCGTGATGTGGCTGAGCTATCCATCAATGTCATACGCACAATTTGCCTGTCATCACGTGAAGTAGTGCACTGAGTCAGATGCAAACGAGCACGTCGGTCCGTCATTCCCTCCTGCATCCAACGATCACATATCCGCATTACAGTTGTTTGGTTTCGTCCAACACGACTACCAATTTCCCTGTAATATAATCCGCAATCTTGGTAGGCCACTATCCTTCCTCTGTTGAACTTGGATACTTGATCAATAAATGATCGCTGTTTCCTATGAGGCGTAATTGATAGCTTTTTTTTTGGAAAAAAAAACGCTATTGCCAAACTTCTAATTATCAAAATCTGTAAGCCTTAAATAGCGCTTTGAAGTGGTGGCACAGGCGCGCGTGATGTGTCACTGTGATGAAATTCTAATCTGCATTTATTGTGGTCAGCTGTGTACTTGAACAGTACTTGGTTCCTGTTCCTTTTCGGTAACACTGCACGTTTGTTGTGTCCTGAATTCTCTCTTCTAAATTACGAGAACTATCATATGTTGAAGATGTTATGGTGCAAACATTGGATGCTTCACTATATCAGATGCCGTCGACACTGATGTCTCCCGTAAAGCAAAAAAGTTAAATGATCTTAATGACAGAGCATTAAGAGAAACATGTTGCATTGAAACAATTGAAGAGATTCCGCTGATATTACTTTCATATTTCCTTAAAGTTTCTTGAAAATTGCCCAAATCCTTTTTCAAAACATTTTCAGTATTTTCAATTTTTAGAATCTGAAAATACGAAACAAATATTTCGGCAAAACATTTCACTTAGAGGGTCACGGTTGTCTGGTTTGTTACGGGATTCGTACATGTTATCAGAAGGTAGTGAGTTCGAATCCCAACCCAATAGAAAATTCCTCATGTTCACTAATGGAGGCTGGAGCACGTAAAACAGGTGGTGGTCATCTATGGAATAATACCTTTGAGGGTCCTATCCAAGGAGTCTTCTACTGGCTTCTATAGGAAGGGGATGGGCCTTCGACTCATCCCCTTTCGGGCCCGCAGCCAGTGGCTGCCCCGCGGCGCAATCAGTTTCTTCCTCAGTTGTGGTGGAAGGTGGAATTCCTTGTATCCGGACATTAAATAGCAATGTTTCACTAAGGGTCCAGTAAAAAAACCAAAGTATTTTAATATTCAGGATGTAAGATTAAAATTTTCCCCATGCACAGACTAATTACAATCAAGTTTTGCAGTACTTTTTTCATATAAAATTTTAACTAATTAAATATTAAATTACTTAAAGGAACATAATTTCCTATTGTAGGGGACGTAAGAAAATGGAGTTAGAATTATGCAGGAAAAAAACATATTTATTACGACATTACACATGATTAGAAAAAAATAATGGTTACAAAGAAAACATTTAATTAATTATAAGGTTACATAGTACCTGTGCAGAACAAACTATGAACAAAGTTATTTACGAACCAGATGGTTCGGCTCCCATTCCTCAGTCCTCTACTCTCTTCTAATTCTATTGTATATAGAATATTTTGTATTGGCCAGCAACGCCATCTATTGTCAGTATAGTTATTAAGGATCTGTTACATTATTTAATTTTAAAAAAGTACATTATAAAGTAATTAAATTTTGAGAATAATTAGAAATTATTGAGAAAAATTTCCTTTAAAATATTTTGAAAGAGTTAAGAAAAAGTATTTTTGTAAAATATTATATGAAAATTGATCATTAGGAAAACAAAAATCATTTAAACATGTGTAAAAAATATGTTATATTATTACTTTTTTGAACAATATAGCTGTAAATGGATAGAGATATAAAGACAAAAAAAAAAATCAAAACATGTGCTTAAAATTTGTTGGGCAAGGGAACAATGCGATCCCTCCATTTATTTACTTTTAGTTTACTTAAAATTACCTTTTTAACTGCCCTGATCAAAAATAAAATGTGCTTTGGTTTTACATGAAACTAGTTATCGAGTTGTCAAAATTTAATATTTCAATAATGATCTATAATAAATTGTTTATGTAAATAAAATCCTTTTTTCTGAGTGTCCACTGAATCCCTTATTGAATGTCCATGGAATAAAGAGTGCAACTTATTATAATATCGGCGCATAATACACTTATTTTTCTTCCAAAGTTAGTATAAAACACGGAGCGTTTCTTATGCAATCAATTTTCGGTTATTTCATTTATGGAGATTTCCTTTGTTCTTGTTTCTTTGTAGAGAGTTTCGTGTGCGTAGAATGAGTGAATGCGCTGCCATCCACGATCACAGCTGAGTTCGTTTAAACTTTCTAATTTTTATGAATGGTTTTCAAGCTTATAACATTTCTAACGTTCAATTTCCTAAATTTGATGGCAAATTATGGCTCAAAACCAATGTCGGCATCGGTATAACATAGCCTACAAGCTTCTTGTGATTTTATATTCTAAAGAACTTGGAAAACAGGAATACCAAGAAGAAAATGACCAAAGCTTAGGAGAAAGAGTATCTAAAAAAAGCAACTGACAGCAAACATAACTTATGTGACCCATATAAAAGAGAGAAAACCGGTTAAATCATTTAAGAATGGAGATGACATGCGATACAGAGCATCTTTTTCCATCGCCTCATGGCTCACTGTCATTTATTTTTTCACACCTGAGCCATTTTTTAGGATTTAATAACCAAATACTTATGGACTTCTCTAGAGGTAAAAAAAGCAAATACTTTACAAGTAGACAGTTAAATATTTAAAATTTATTAACCAAATACTCAAGGATTTGTTTGTTGTAAACAAGCACATAGGTATCCTTGAATATGATAATAACTGATATAACAATTCCACATATTTGTGAAATTCGTTGCACAGGGAGAACATAATTTTTCTGAAGCACAAGAACTTTGGTCTGGAGATCTCAAATTCGTTTGTCTGCCAGATTTGGCTATACTCTAACATTAACCTCATAACTTCTATCTGTTGATCACGTCAGCTGCTTTGGTATTTCAGCTCAATAGAATTGTTACTTATGAGTGGGTAATAACTGGCGATTATAACTTTCTGTACATTCAACAGTTATGAAGTATATGCCATCGTTCACGTTAAAGATTGATACATGATTTCGTACACTTTAATTATATGTTTTTATTACCCTAATTCGCTATCACATTAAGTAAATTAACTACAATTTTCATGAAATCATTTTTTGTTGTTGTTGTCTTGTGCTAGCCAGGCTGGCAATATGGGGTGCTCTGCTCCACTTTTCCAACTGAACCCTATTTTGGCGTGGAGTCAGACTTCCTCAGTACACACATGCCATAGGAACCCGTTTGTAGGGTAGGCAACCATTGATACAAAGAAAGGACAAAGACAGGATAGACAGAGAGTGGAAATACAGCCATGCCCGAACTGCGATTCGAACCCAGGACCTCCCTATCCGTAGTCAGGCACTCTGACCACTACACAGGGTTGGCGGCAAATCATTTTTTAAAAAATATTATTATAATCTTACTTAAAATGCAGGATTTTAAAAGAGTTACGCTATCCACCTGGATGCACTTACTCCAGCACTGTGAATGAGAGGTTTCGGCATTCCAGTTGTACCAGAAGTGAAACTGACGAATACCGGATAGGAAACAGGAACTTGTTCGAACTTCATAAGAGAAACGGAATCATTCAATTCCTTTTCCCTCTTCAAAAATTCATCCAAGAAGCAGCTGGAAAAAACATTTCAGATAATGATTATTTGATTTTAACTTCTTCTTTAAAAGGGCCGCTGTGGACTGGTTGGTGAGAGCGTTCGTTCTCATTGTCGGAGGTGAGTGGCTTCGAATCCCGATACAACCAAAGATCCATCGTAGTCCCTCATGGGGGCTGGGGCACATTAAATATGTCGTGGTTTCAATGTCCTTCAAAGGAAATGACCTCTGAAGTGGAAGGTCAAGTATTCGGAAATCTCTGACTTGATATCTGCATCTTAATAACGCATACCCGGCTGCTTCTGTCTAATTGGTAGGCCTTAACTAAGATACTGGCTGCAGGGAAGCCTGCTGATGCAACAGCACGTTTTAAAGTTAAAATCTCATCACTGTGTGATACTTCTGCGAATTTGGTATTTATGTGAAATTCGCCAAGTTCGTATGACGTCAAAGTCATACGCTCGATGATATTTTTTTGTCTGTCTGGTGTGTCAGCTGCATGAACACTCCATGTGATAATTACTAAATTTGGATCTAATAGGTTACAAGCAGTTCTTCGGTGACATTTATTTCGCCATTTTATCCATTTGACTCCAGTATTGTCATTGATGAGCATTTCAATGAAACTAATTTTCTTTTAAAAGTTACTCTAACAAAATAAAATGACCACTCAATTTGACCTATGTGTTTATTTTGGCAAAACATTTACCAGCTGTCAATGATACAATATCATATTTTATTAGTTCGCATAAAACAATTATGATGACAAATTTCCTTTGCGACAATAAATCTCCTTTTTTGTCAAAATACTAATTTTTTTCAGTTTCTTGTGAAAATTATTCAATTTATTTAAACATATAGAGGAATTTGCAAAATCATTCAAATATTCAATGGTATATTTATTATTACATGTGACAATTATAAAAATTTAAAAGTATTGGTATCACGCTCTTGCAAAAAATTTAATTTGTGTGTGACACATCTACAAAATACAAATACGACTACACACAACCTGGTTTTGCTATTTGTCACGTGACAAGTGTAGAAACGTCACGCGTGGATGAATTGATTCCAATATAACAGACTTCCGCAATTTTCGAAATAAATAGAAAAGGTTTTGAGAGAAATCGAGGAAGACATTATTGATATTAGAATTAAAAGCATTATACTGATAGATATCGTACTGCATTTGATGTCCTGGTCATTTATGAATTTTTTAGAGCCTGATTCAATCCAGGATTTGCAATATTATTTGTATTCGACGAGTGAAAAAAAACACATTTTAAAGACTTGCAATTTGATACAATTATTTTTGTTAGCAAAAGTAAATTTCTACATTAAAATTAAAAGTGAATTTTCCATTCAATTTAATTTTTTTGTGAGTTTTTTTCCATTATTATATTTTTTGCCTCATAGAGTCAGCACTTGAGATTTGAAGAGCCTCTGATGGGGAGGGTGAGTAGGGAGACGGGTAGTGCAATCTAAAGAAGCTGGGTTTTTTTTTGTTTTTGTTTTTTTGTTTGTAAAAATATTTATTTTGTGCTCTACGCAGGCTTGAGATAATTAGCGATCCTAGACATGACTCCTATATAATTTTGTTTCTTTGTTATTTAAATGTGTTTGTTTACAAAATTTGGAGTCGATTTGTTTGTTTAAAACAAATCGACTTATAACAGTGGGATGAGTATTAGACAGAAGGACGACTTAGTTTAATTTAATGGGTTTATACACCGCATTTGCAGGTGCATTAAAGTTTCTTTTTTTGACAATAGGTCTGAAAAACGAGGTTTTTTGATAATAGGTCTGAAAACATCAGTTTTTGATTATATTCACTTCTGGAAATTTCCTCTATTCGGTTTTCTATTCGGTTCAATGGTTTTTTTCTCGTTTCCTTGCGGAATCTGAAAGAAAAGAGACTGAACATGATTCTAGTGATGCACTGGATGACACAGAGGACGATGTGTTGCACGAGGACACAGATGCTGATTGAATAGAAGCTTCAAGTGATTCCTCTTTTAGTTCTGGAGATGAGTGTCTGGTGTTGACGAAGAAGGGTAAAGGGTTATTTCCCGGCTAGATTGGCTATTTGCCGAATGCATTCATTTGTATAACTTTATATTTAAAATAAGCCGACCGATGGCTGAGTGGTTAGCGCTCCTGACTCCTGAGCTGTGGATCCTGGGTTCAAATCCCGGTTCGGGCATGGATGTTACTTTCTTTCTCTGCTCTCTCTGTGTTTCTCTATCCTTTCTTCCATGATGATGTATGAATGTGGCCCACCCTATCAACGAGTTTGTGGTGGTATGGCGCGGGTAACGCTACTCGCCTCCGTGACTTGGTTCACAGGTGCCCGCTGGGTAACGACAAATGAGTAGCAGTTTCTGGCCTTGTTGTGGCATAGGGTTCAACCCTCAAGTGCCTGCCGTTGGAAAAAATATTCAAAATACCGTAGATTCATTATAATGATCAGTAATAAAGTTTTGGCCCTCAAAATTGTTGCGCGTTTTATACGCCGCCAAATATGGTAAGTTTCGTTAATATTTTCAACACTTTCTCGTATATATAACTTTTTGTTACGTTTCCACATCATCAATTTATACGACGCTACGCTTTGTGTGACTTAAGCCAAGATTTTGTTACTGTGAGGCGGCATTCCCTCTAAAGCGGCCTTTCTTTTGGAAATTACAGTATAATCTCTTAACATAGAATTATTTCACTTAAAGTTTTGTCATAAAATAACATAATAAATTAACTTTCATATTATATAAATATTATTTCAAATATATTTTATATTTGTTTTTCGTCCTACGTTGCCTAAAATTATGCGCATTAGTTTTAAAGTTGTACCTACTTATATATGCTCATGATGATATTCTGTGATTTAATGTACAGATTTGTTATATAATGTCCAGCTATTAAAATTTCCAAGCACTTCAGAGGACGGAAGTGAGGGCATCTTATGTGTTGTGGCACCCAGCAATTGCATCATCGTAACCCCGAAAGTAAGTCATCATAATTTAGAAAAAGGAACCTAGCAGAAGATTCCTTGACATGGCCTGCTACCTCCAACGGTATCATTTCGCATGGAGGATATTGCGACTTTGACATACTGAACATGACTCAGGCGTCATAAGCAGTTATGATGGATCTTTGGTTTGGTAGGGACTCGAAACCACTACTTTCTCATAACCAGAACGAACACATTTAACAACAAAGACACCGTCGTGCCTGTTAACGAACAGATATACTAAAAATTATAAATAGCGTAATATAAATAAAAATTTATTTTATATTGAGTTGAAATATAGAATCGTAAAAAACTTGCAGTCCACTCCGTCAGCACACCGCGTTTGCAACTGAACGCTCTTTGCCTTCAGTCGAATAGATCATCCCCACCTTGTGTTGGGGCCAAGGTGGCATCGACCTTGCCTCGGATGTTGCTAGTGGTTCGGAATCCACTCAAAATTATAGGCCCCAGTCAAATTAGCTCTTGTGGGTGCTAAATGACCATTGATTGACAAATAAACTTTTCGTCGCTCAGTTTTACTCCCAGTTTCTTAAGCATTGTTATCCAGTTATTCTTTTCAGAATTTGCTTGTACTTGCTTAAAAACACTTTTCTTCTAAATCGTTATATATTTACATTTGCATTAACTCTTTTAATTTATTTTCGTAAAATATGCTTTTTTGTCGACTGTTTAACGAAACCAAAAGATATCGAATGCATGTCTCCGTTTATTGAGCCCACGCCGCTTACCCTGCGATGAAACAAAAGCCTCATTTGCTATGCGCGTTCTCCCTCACTCGTTTGCTTTTGGCTCGGTGGGTGTCCACGTGAAGGAGTGACGATACCCTTTTGCTTGTGTGCAAGTCCTTTTGCTGGTGTGGCATGGATGTCGAGGGAAGCATAGAGGTGGTCTTTTCTTCTGAGCGTGTTTCAAAATGACTAGGCTCTTGAAATAATGATAGGAAACTCGTGATCCTTAAGCCCGGGACTCTTCTACATCTGCTGTGCACGGGCGCGTGTCCATTTTCATTTTGATAAAAAGGATGATATTTATGGTTATTCATTAATTTGAAAAATAACTTCTTTAGTGTTTGGAAATTATAATGCATAAAATTAAGAAAAAAAATCACTTTTTTTAAAAAGAAATTTATGATTATGTTCCAAACCATTTTTATTGCATTATTCTTTTCATATGTCTTGTTATGAAAACATTTTAAAATATTTACTAAATAGGGCGATTGCTGCCTCAAAGATATTTCTTGTTGACACAGCACTAGAAGGTGAGCCCTCAAGAGAGTACACATCGAAGCTTCACTAAAAATACTACAAAAGGGTTCTGAAATTAGGACAGCTAAGAAATGAAGCAAAAATAAACGCTTAAGCCGTTTTATCCCTTTTTGAAGCAATGCATCCTTTTAATAAAAATAAAAGTAATTTGCAGATCATGGAATGCAATAAATAATTTCGTCTTCTCTTATTGGCTAAAGGCGATTGGTCGGTCTGTAGTGATTCGGACATTTTGTGCACAAGTCGGAATATGTTGTAGACACGAGTGAGGATCGACGCCGGGCAGGAGGTTAGAACCTTTCATTTCGTTCCATGAACTAGGATAAGTTGGGCCGACCAACTTGTCTAGTGGTCAGCATGCATGACTACGTATAAAGAGGTCCTGGGTTCGAATCCCGGTTCGGGAATGGATGTACTTTCTCTGTCTATCTCTCCTGTCTTTGTCCTTTCCTTGTATGAATGAGATGTGAATGGTTGCTTACCCAATAAACGGGTACCTATGGCATGTGTGTAGAGCAAAGTCGTACTTTCACCTTCATGGTGCTTTGATTAAAAACGAAAGACGCTCCCGATCGACTTAATTCGCATAGCATAGCGAGCTCGGCTTGTCCAAGTGTCATTAGTAAACAACAACAGGATAAGTTGGAGAAAAGTTTTTTTCCTTCTTCGTTGCATTCATTCAATTTTTTTTCATTGTATACTCTTTTATTCATACGTAAAAATCTTTCTTTCATTTTGTACAACTGAGGGTAAATTTAAATGCATTAAATTTTATTAGAACTATGTTTAGACATTATAATGCAGTGCGCGTCACATTATTTGGAATATCGTACGTAGTTCTATTCATCGCACTATTTACATAAAAATTTGAATTTATTTCAGTAGATACTTTCTTTTTATTGTTGTCACTCCATGGGTTGGGGCGTGTCCATGTGAACACGTGAAGTCCTTCCGCTGGTGTGGCGTGGATGAGGAGAGGAGGCTCAGGTGTGACCCCGTCACCTGACCGTGGTTCAAAATGATGAGATACTTGATGATGGGCGAGTATTCCAAACCTGTTAACCTAAAAGCAGACAGTCTGGGGCTTCGCTATTTTATTTTGACTCTATTTGCATTCCTTAATAAACATCTAGATTATTACAAACAAATTTCCCCTTGTTTTTTTCTGTCTTTTGTACTATTTGATATAGGATTCTATGCATAGTTATCATTTAAATGTAATAATCGACTTCTCCATTTCAGTAGGACTATAATTCATATATAAAATCCTCATATTTAAATACTATTGTAATATAATCTACATCTTTTATCAATATTGTTTTATAAACTGTTAAAAATTTGTGTAACTTAGTGTTGGATTTCTGTAATGTGACAGTCAATTTTATTTTAGCCTTATCGATATCTTTCCAATTGTTTTACAAAAATGAATTGCTTTTTGCAGATTATTTGAAGATATAAATTTCTCTTTCCAGAGGCTTCCGAACAGACTGCATGGAATGAGGGAAAGGAACTGCGGCCCACGAACTATGACGCAAGGGGGAAATTGGATACAGTGACAAAAAAATGAATATTACCTATTTCGAATGTTTCGAATGTCTTTTAATTTGGATTCTTCTTTCGATGGTACTACAATCACTTTTTCTAAAGTTGGCAAACCTATAATAAAATGCATATTCTCTCATTAATTTCAAACATTTATATTTATTATTTGAATATAGAAGCGCAAAAAAAGAAAACAATGTGCATGAAAACGCTGGCAATTTTCGAAGTAAACTACTTATAGCTTCATACATAAATTCAATGGGATTAATATACTATTTTAGTTTTGAATAACAATGCAAAGAATCTAAAGACAGCAGACGCTCATTTTCATGAACTCTTGAGAACCGGTAAAATAGTTCTCAGGATTGAAAATTTGTAAAATCGAAAAATGAATTATAAATCTTAATTACTTCTTAATAAAACTGCTCTTTCTTTATAAAAAAAATTACATTATGAAAAAAATTAATCTTTTTTTTCCTGCAAAATAATTATTTTTTTATTTATTTGCACTTGGAACTGCTCCTTACGATATTTGCACTTGGAACTGCTCCTTACGATATTTGCACTTGGAACTGCTCCTTACGATATTTGCACTTGAAACTGCTCTGATGCACGATGGGAGCGGATTTGGGGAAAAAAATCCAGGATTTCAACATCAGCATTCGGAGCATCGATACAAGTTGCTCAACAGTAAGTAAACACATAGGAAAAATCTCACGATAAAAATCAAACAGAAGATGCAGTAAAATAAGTTCATAAGAGATTTTTAAAATTTGTAAATGTGAATTGAAATTATGCTTTTCTGGATCCCCCCGAGAGGGAGCAGCCAACCACATGTTCATGAAATTGTGAGTGTTCGTAAAAACGAGTCTCTGCACTGCACTGCATTTTTACCCTTTTTTCTCTTTTTGATGAGGATAAGTATTTATTTTATAATGAATTTTGTGTGTGTGTGTGTGTGTGTGAAAAGTAAGTGTCATAAAAAAACTGTTCCAGATACTCCTTTTTTTCTCCCCTTTTTACAGATATTTTGAGATTCTAAACATAATAATAGATCTGTACTCAAACATCACATGCTAGAAATGACTCTTTCGTATTTCATACACTTCCAAAATAAATGTTATGCCATGAGTTGACAATGATTTGTTTCAATCATTTTTTCTGAAAAATCAAAAAAGAATTTGCGACTTATAAAATGCTCGTTTCTTGTTTCAATACCATTAATTACTGTCTTATAGTTCTTTCGTGATTGGTATTACATTTTCAATTACATAAATGTTAAAGAATATTAATGTTTCGTTAATAATTATAGTTATTTTTTCATGAATAAGTTATTAAGTCAGTATAACACAATTACCTATAAAAAATGTTTGCAGTGGCAAAGCAAAATTCTTTGTGGAAAACGAAAGAGCTTAAAATTGATTTTATATTTTTTAACATTTTTTAAATTAAAACTAGATTGTTCAATGTGATAAAATTATCTTAAGTTGAAACCTCAGCCATCCAATTGTGCAGCTGTGAAAGCTTTCATTCCAATGCTTATTTTCGGCTGTTTCTGCAGATAAAAAGTCCGTAAATACAACAAACCCAACAGAATTTTAATCGGAATTCAATAGAGTAAGTCGAACGGTAAGTCAGCACTCTTAGTGGGTTACAAGTTGAATGCAAAAATTTCTCCGATTTCCTTTTGAATAATTTTACAAGTCATTCCCTGAGTTTATAAACTTCAAATATTTTTACGCAGTTGACAGAGACCGCATAAGAAGAAACATAAAAAATATCATAAAAATTTAAGAGTACAACTATATTTTAAGAATTTAAGCAGCTCAATTAAAAAGTATTTCTTATGGGGTTATAAGGACCACATAAAAAGTCTCAAGTGGAAAATATCTTATTGAAACGAAATTGAGAAAGGAGACTATATTCAAGGAAGCCCGCTAAGGCATAGCAGAGAAGCGAACTGAAGAGAACAACTCAAGTAATTTGAATATAAATGATAAGTAAACATAGTGATAAGAAACATTATATAAACCAGTACCCAACTTGGAATTTGAAGGCATTGCATACATAAATCCACGGCATTTTGAGCATTTGCTGTGAGGATTTCACAAAACAATGATTGTGAAAATTTTGGTATTATTCATTCACTTACCCAACACTGTATTAAGTTCAGAAGGGAATTCCTCTTTTCTGTCTCTCAGGAGGAATGCGACTCTGTGATCCTATGCAATTATTGCTTATCAGGATGAGTACTATCGTATCTCTTAATTTGTAAAAACAATTTAGAATCATCCTGTATATTAATATATATATATATATACATATATATATATATATATATATATATATATATATATATATATATATATATATATATATATATATATATATATATATATATATATATATATATATATATATATTAGGTCTATCGAAAAGTCCTCTCCGTTGATCAAGGACGATGTTGTTAAAACCATTTAAGAGCAAGACCTTTTCCTGACAACTTCGGAGATCGCAGAGGGCTTAATTCTGCTCAACAAACTATTTCGGACGATATTTAGATAATAGAATTAGTGTGGAAAAATTCCAAATATGTACTACATGAATTAAATCAAAAGATTTTTGATGATCGATTTATCATATGGCAATCTCTGCTTGTTCGGAACAAAACCGAAAGCCCTTCTTGAACCTGATGATAAATAGAGATAAAAAGTGGATTACCTACGAAAACATCATGATTAAATAGGTATATTATGATGAAAAAAACCTAGTCCTTAAAATTCTAGACAAATTTGACTCTGAATAAAAGAATTTTGTGTATAGGGTGGGATATTTAAGGAAGAATATATTATGTGATTTAAAATTGAACGAAAAGCTCAATTCGGAAAAGTATTGCAAGCAACTGAATAATGTAAAGGGAGCAGTCCTAGAAAAGAGGCCGGCAATGTTCCAAGAAAGAGGCTAAGAAAGGAGTATGTGAAAAAAATTGCTGTACTAGGCTGAGAAATTCTGTCCTATATATCATATACCCGAGAATTATCACCCCTTCCCCCAACTATCACTTGTTTTTGTCCTTCCAGAATTTTTTAAAGGACAAAAAAATTTAAACATGAAGAATGTATCACTCAAGCACTATTTAAATTTTTCGCATGAAAAGATGATCCACTTTTTTTAAAAAATTGCGGTATACAAACTGCCCTAACGCTGGCAAGAAGTCATTAATAATAATGACAATCATATTATTTAATAAAGTTTATAGACGTTATGAAAATTTTGTATTTTGTAGTGTTCCAAAAATGGACAGAACGTTCCGGTAGGCCTAAAAATTTTCTTTTTACCTTTAACAATTTCTTCCACTTTCTTGAGCATTTTCACCTCTTCCCTGTTGTACTGGAATCGGTCGATGGTGAGAAGAATTTTGGGATTTAGTTGGGAGAGCCTGTCAACAACTGCCTGTTCCAAGGTGATGAAAAAGTTAATTTTTATATAAATTTACAAAGAATATTACTAATGGATTTTTAGTAATACTAATTTCCTTTCGAAAATACGTAAATATTTTACCTGAGGACCCATGTGGGGTAAGGCCCCAGACCAGATAGCGCCAACACTAATTGCGGCCAACATCGCCACTATCGCTTCTTTTCTATTCGACATGTAACCTGGAAATGAAAATTGATTATAATTGAAGTGGTAGAAACTTTTCTATCACAGAAAATAATCACAATTAATTTTTGCTCTTTTCAAAAAAAGATGAAACTTACATGTCATAGTCAACATTTATTAGCGAAGGTTAAAATTTCATAGTGAACTTCTTTGTGTAATGTAAATGTTGTAAAGCTAAGCATTTATTTAACGAAAATGAATCTGTCGCATGAGCGGAGGCATCAAATACCACGCATAATTTTGTTGTATAACCTTATTTTCTCTAAATATTCCTTGATGTGGAAGGTAAAATGATATTTTCTCATGATAATCGGAAACTTCTTCCGCTATTCCTGTTTCAATGTAATCATTGATAATTCTTTCACATCTTTTGAAGAATTCTGGATTTTTCTTATAGTCCCTAGTTAAACTATTTGGTCCGTTAAAAGCTATTTCATAATTGTCTTTTAACTCTACCACCTTTTCGTTAAAGGGAAGTTTAACTCGGTAACGGTTATCTTTTCGATTAATGGATTTTTTAAACTGGTTTAAAATTTCGTTTTCCTTATCAGTATTATTACTTTCGTTTTTAATTCCATATGATTCGATCTCCCAAAACTTATGCAATATCATATTAGATTGGACATTTGGATTACTTCTTATCATATGAGCAGCGACTTTCATAACCTTCGCAGACTGCTGTGTGATCATCCTATTTGATGTAGCGAGTAAACCATTAATCGTCTTACCGAACATCGTTTCTCACGCAACTAAAGTTCCTGACACACACACACAGTCTTCGAACTTAACCATTCACAATTTCCCAGTAATAATCACTGCCTTTTAGCAAATAAAGCGGTAAATACAGTTCATTGAAGTTTAGATCCGTTATTTTAATACTGTTTTTCTTACACTGTATAATTATATCTTTCACAGATATACTTATATAAGCATTTCTAATATTCGGTGTTTCTAAAGTTTCGATTACTAAACGCTTTTGCATAAAAGGATAATTTATTTCAATTCTCACTTTATTTCTTTTTTCAACAGTTAATTCAGTTTCATCTCTTTTACCTATTATTTCTAAATATAATTCATTGAAAACCCGCTCAAGGATAAAAGATCGACAACTACTATTATCTATCAAACATCGAAATTGCTTATTTCTATTACTTCCTACAATATTTACAATTGCGGTTTGCAAATAGTTATTATTTATTTTGTCCTCTTCTGAAACAGAAAAGACAGCAGTATCCGATTTTACATCAATTTTATTAATATTTTCATGTAATAAACCATTATGTTTTCCCTTACAACTATCACACCTCATTTTCGAAAAAACAGTATACGCAGTGTAGTTTCTTTTAAAACGTAAAAACATTTCCCCTTCTGTTTTAAGGGGTTTAAGACTTAACACATTCTTTGCCACTATGTTTATTAGGGGTGTCACTTGAACTCTCGCACCCCCCTTCTTTCCTGCGTCTCCGGCAGCGCAGTCGGATTTTGTTGTTTGTGTCTTTGGGTGGGAAGAGGTCAAAAGTACGACTTTTCTCTGCAAAATACTTCGGATATCCCTTTGAACGCGACTCGCCTTTCAGTTCATTTGTACTGGAAAAAAAATAGTTTTTTCTCTGTTTTCAATTTCATTTCTTAATAATTGTAAAAGTTTAAAACAATCCCATTCATTTTCACTGTATCTGTTGTATTCTAAGGCTATAGTTTCTGGTAATAACTTTAATAAGATAGGAAATAACAAGCTACCATAATTATTTAATTGTACTCCGGAGGCTTCAAGTGAGCGAATGTGAACATAACATGTATTGCACAGCTTGCGCAATTCTTTTAACTGGCCGCATGATTTTACAGGACGCATATTTAACAATACATTTACATGAGCTCTAACGATGATATATTTTTGCCCATATCTTTTCTTTAGTAACTCTACATTAATATATTAGTTATTTTGAGTTTGGAATCGCTTATAGCATCGTTTCACGAATCTGGAGACCATTTTAAACTACAGAAATAGCTGTCCGAAGATTCAGCAGTGGTCGTCCACGAGCAACCACAGTAGTCGACGACAGGTATATGGACCTACAGGCAAGAAGGAACAGGTGGCAGACGACTGGAGAAATTGCGAGACACCTCCAACAGACGACTGGACGACCGATATCACGGTTTACAATCGTGGTGGCCTATTCGTACGACGACCTATACGTTGTGTACCATTAACGTCTGCCCACCGGAGAAGGCGCTTTGTGTGGTGCCGGGAACACCAGAACTGGACAGATCAGCAATGGAGTCGAGTACTCTTTACGGATGAGAGCATATTTAGTCTGACTACCGATTCTGGACGCGTACACATCTGGAGAGAGCGGGGTAACACGCAATAACCCCTCCAACATCATCGAAAGGGACAGGTTTCGAGGTCGCGGTGTTCTCGTTTGGGGAGGCATCATGCTTGGTACCCGTACTGACCTTCATATCGTTCAAGGAGGTTTAGTCATCAGGTCCCGTTATTGTAATGATATTCTCCTTCCTTATGTGCGTCTGGTCCCCAGTTCCTCTTCATGGACGACAATGCTCCACCTCACCTTACAGAGGCTGTCGAAGGGCTGTTGGAAAGTGAGGATATTGAACACATGGATTAGTCGGCAAGGTCCCTGGATCTAAATGCAGTCGAACACGTGTGGGACTTTCTAGGGAGACGTTTGGCGGCACGTCACCAACCGCCAGTAACGATTCCGGAGCTGCGATTGGCACTACAAGAAGAATGGGCAGCAGTACCTCAACAACTTATTGACAACCTCATACTTAGTATGGACAGACGATGTCAATTCTGCACAGCAGTCAGGGGAGACCATATCCCCTACTAAAAGCTGGATTTTTCTAGCTAAAGAGCTATCACGTGGATGTTTCGACTGTCTCTGTGATTCTGCTCCATGCTCATTTTTCAATAAAGTTCCTTTTTAATCATTTGGAATTTTTTGGACATTTTTTTTCCATATTCTTACATCTGAAGGATGTTCTGGTACGATTTTTATCGATTTGGAACACTGCTGAGCGACGCTGCACTAGAAACACCATTTCGTCCTCAATTTTTGCTCACCAATGAATTTATTCTTGATTTAGCAGCAATTATTTTTTCTCTAATTTCCCGAGTCGAAATTATTTCTGCTTCTAGATGATCTAAATCATTGGTATAATTTTCTATTTGCAGATCTAAATCATAAATTAACTCTGATTTTTCGTATAATTGTTATAAGAATTCCTTCAGAGTTGCTTTATCAATAATTTCTAATTCCAGTTGCTCGTTAACCTTTCTTAATTTTCTTGTTAAAAAACCCCTAATAGCTGAGCGTTTTCTTTTCAATTTATCAAGATTCAAAGCAACCGCAGTTTCGTTGGGCTATGGCAACATATTTGATTTCAAATAAACTGTGCAAACAATAAATATATATATATATATATTCTTATGCAAGCCAAAAACAAATAATGAAATCAAATACTGCTGTATTTTATTACTTATTTACATTAAATACAAAATAATATTCATAATCTAAATCCTAATGGCTGGTTCCGCACGTTTCGGCACCTTGTAACAATTTCCTAATAATTCAATTATTGCTAATCATGTTTATCAAATCATCTTAATAATAATAAATCAAATTCTAAATAAACTGACCTTGAAAAGGTTTTTAATTTCTTAATAAAACAAAGGGTATACTTAAACAGGACAAGACATGGAACAAAAAAACATATATATGCAATATATTTTGGCATTTTTAACAAGAAAAAGCTATTGGAAATGCTGAGTTTTTTTTCTTCTTTCTTTTTTTCTTTCTTTTTTTTTTTTTTACCAGAAAATATATTTTAAAATTAGAATACAAATTCAGCGATTTCTTAGAGTATTCACACCCTGCAACATGAAAAATCTTAACGAAGGAAATTTACATTTTTTCAACACATTTAGCTTTAACAGAATAAAAATTAGATATCCTAGTTTTTTTGTTTTTATAATATCTGTATGAGATATTTTTATTTAAAAATATCAATTAAACATATTAACATCAAGAAGTTAGCATCATTAATTCCTACAAATAAGTATCTTAATCTAATTCGTATATAAATTTTTAAAACATTTTTGAATTTTTTTCAAAAAGTAATTTATTATTAATTAGCGTTTACACAACAATTGCACCTGAAGTTAATTTAGCTCTTGAAATTTCCCCACCACTTCTGTTTTCGTTGTTTCTGTATCGACTCCAGTGATTCAGAAATGCACCCCACTCGTGACGTCACGAAATTATCATTGTGGCTTGATCTACCTCTTTCTAGGAGGATTTGGTACTGTCCAGCACGATGCGTTTCAGTCCTCACGGAGTCGCGTTTGCGATATTCATAGAAAAAGTTAGTTCTCGACAGCCAATGGGAGGAAGCATTATTCACATAGAATTTCAATCAAAATTAGGTTAATGTCTCTTGAGACTAGAGGAAGACATCATTGCTTTCTTGTGAAAAAATACTAGACAGGCGACAGAAATTGTGGATAGTTCATATGGTTGCGATACTGTAACAGCCAGTTACATGTAATGTTGATTTCGTTGATTCGATTTATGTATTTATGATGTTAAAGATACTCCTGGCACAGGTGGACCTGTCGAGAAAAATGTTAATAAAGTCACAGAATTGTTCGAAGTTGACCGGAATGTTAGGCGTAGCGTTGAGCATGAGATAAAGATCGACCTCTTGCACAAAGCGACGCCGAAACATGTGAAATAAAGTCTTGAAGTTGACATAAAAATAATGAATTTTTCCCTCCTAATGTTTTAGTTGCTACTTACAGACTACAAAGTCCCCTTTCTTGAGGCCCATTCTTCGGAAGGCTGCTGCGTACAAGCACGTCTCTTCGTACAGTTCAGCATAAGTTAGAAATGCGTTCTCTCTGTCTTCCCCTGAAATCAAAAATATTCTTTCATGAAATATTGAAATGTCGAATCACACAAGCTCAAAAATAGTTTATATCTGATTCACATTATGTTCATCAAATTTAAATGTCCCCACTGTCTTGCAATTTGGATTCGAGAAACATGCGAGAATCAAGCTGCTATCAATTAACCAGGACTTTGGACACATATCAAATAAACAATTAATGTGTTCTGCTCACACTTTGATCACGGATATTAGTAAAGATTTTTTTATACTTAAGGCTTCATAACTGGGCACTACTATTTCAGAAAACACCTCCATGGTTAATAAAATGGGACTGTTTAAGCAAGACCCTATCTGCAGGAAATGTCATACGCAAGAGGAAACGGCCAAGCATATCATTTACGAATGCGAGGCTCTTGCCCTCCCTAGATTAACTTCTTTAGGCGTCATCCATATTAGACTCCATTAAAGGGTTATCGGACTTTATTAATCAAGCGGGTGACCCGAGCAACTGGAACTAGGAAACATTGGGTATGGAGTTAATAGTACAAAATGCTGATAAATGCAGAGGTGCCCAATGACATACAAACCCAACTCTAAGAAGAAGAAGAAGAAGGTATAAAATGCCTAAATTTGTACTTTAAGAATAAGATACAAAATTAAATAAAAATACATTTTACGCTATTATTTGAAGAATTTGCTTTTATGTGCAAAGCCTTCATACTTAAATAATTAAAAAGAACCTAAAAAGCCTAAAAGTGTCGTTACTTAAAAATAGATTTACGAAGGGCTTCTCATAAAGAAACATTATTTATGAAAAATATTTCCCTTCCTCATTACTGATAGCCTAGAATTTTTGGTTTTTAAAATTAAGAAGGGTTATAATCCAAACGAGCAATAATTACATAGGATCGCATTCCATTCTGAGAGGCCGATAGAGGAATATTAGAATTCCAATCTAACAGTGTTGGGAAAAGGAATGAACAATATCAAAGTTGTATAGTCAGATTTTTTTCGTTTAGTGAGAATTCACAGCAAGTGTCGAAGAGCGTGTCATTGCACAGTTGGAAAATGGTGAAAATTTGAAAATTCCTGGCGCTGTATTTACTTTGTCCGCCGCCGCAACGACTCTCAGCTGAGTTCGTTATCGTCTCGCACTCTAAGGATTTCCCCGGAAGAAATGCGTTGAGACCCAGCCACGGGTCCGAATCAGCGGCATTCAAGAAATCATGGACCCGGATTCAGCCCAACTTCCTCGGGACCTGGAGTGCAATAGCGTGAGAACTACCTGCTTGAAGAAGATGTTTCGCTCGTCAGGCATAATGTAAGATATGACAAACACGGAGAACACCCAGGGGCCTGATAAGAATCAAACCAATCACCTGACACGCGGCGGTGGAGAGCCACCATGATCCTTGAGGCCCCGTGCTCTTTCTCAATGCGTTCCCTAGTTCCTGTCCCTCAGAATGTTGTGTGATCCAATGGTAATTATTACTCGTCTCAAGGGGTGCTATCTGTACCCCTCTCCATTTTTAAAAAGAGTCATCCAGTAGCGTCCCATATTTATGAATCTCTTAACTATTTAAGTAATATGATACTTTATTATTGTGGGTCCCCTCGAATGTTGGTCTGCATGGAAATGGAGTAGCCGACGACCTTGCAAAGGCTGCCGCCAGTAATCCTTTAAATCCAGAAGATCGCATGGCACTAACACCATCAGAGATCTCTTCCATTACTAAACAACTTACTTCTAAAATCTGGGCTGACCCTCCTGCTCACCCTTGGTACTTCCAAAGACATCCTGGTGCCGCCACAACATTTAAGGGCTCCAGAGTACATCAAACGACAATGTCTCGACTTTATACTGGCCTCTTGATGTGTATGATCTTTGAAGTCGGTGAAAGAAGATACCCATCATGCCCCAAGTGCGACAATGCTCCGTTTTGCCCGCAACACATCTTGAAATGCTTGGGGTTTTCTCGTGAAGAGGCTGTGGAAGGTCCACATCTGCTTTTGGACTTTTTGGCTATCTATGATCTTATGGATCTGGTTTAGTTCCACTAGACCAGATGGGGATCAGTTCCACCACCACCACTTTATTATTTATTTTGTATGATATTGGATCAGTGCCTTTTGAGTAAGAAAGCTTCTTAAGTAAGTGAGGCGGAACATATGTTGGGAAATTGAAAGCAGAATGAAGCATATTCAACAAAAAAATGAACTCAATAGGCTACATTGTGCATACCTGCAATAATCAAGGCAGTGCAGTCATCTCTGTACTTCAATAGATTTTCAGCGTAATTCAGTCTTGCACCGTCGAACCACTGAAAAGATTTTTCCATCGGTAAACTCAAGTCAATCACCTAAAATATTAGAAAGCTATCTACATTAAAACAATTGATGCTTTTCCTTTTATTGAGTTTAAAACTATCAGATACGAAAACTTATTTAAAAAATTATGTCCGTAGTTTTTATATTTAATATCAAAGAAATACGAAAAACTATTTAAAAATGTGCTAAAAAAATTTTCTTAATTTAATCTCAAAAATTTTTAGTTGATCACATTGATTCTTGAACCTAATTTAATTTTAACATGAATGTAGGAGTTGTGTTTATGATATTCCCATGGAAGAAATTATTTATAATTTTATTTTTATTTTTAAAAGAAAAAAATTCAGTTATCTGATATTTTTATGACTTCTATTATGGTAAATTATTTAAATTAAACTACTTTTTTACAGCCCATTAAAAAATGTAATTTTTGTTAGAAAAATTTTCAGAAGAATAAAGGATTACGTTAGGGAAAAAGTAGTCAATTATTTATATATTTTTTTGGTATATGGCTGAAGTGTTAGCTGTCTCTTAAAGTATCGATGCTCTTAAACTCTAGATTTATGCTCGTTAAAAAGTAGCCTTTCTCCCAAAAATAATTTGTTTGCTGTTTTCTGCTAGTTTATTTAGTTGTGAATTACAAGGTGTTCAAAATGAAAGTCAACAAAGAGGAAATTCAGAAATATTTTATGAAATGAGACGGTTGAAATTGTGGACGGTGTTTAAGGTCTCGATACGGTAACAGCCAGTTAAGTGCAATTTTGGTTTTGTTGATTCCCTACAATTATTTTTGATATCAAAGGTGCATCTCGCACTGGTGTAACGTCTTTAAAAATGATGGTAAAAATCACAGAAGTGGTCGAAGTCATCTTATCAATCTTAGCAGGAACTAAAGATCGACCTTAAAACAATTTTAAACGTTTTGCATAAAACGAATACTAAACAAGTTGCATAGCTTTGACCTTCACATAAAAATAATGAATGACTTTTTCCGTAACCTAGTATAATATTATATTGATAGTTTTTCTTAAACCTTGTTTTTACACATTTTTATTAGGTAAGCATATTGTTAAGCAAATTCTAGATCTACTGTTCGTACTGCCTTTTTACCTACCAAATTTCATTTATTTGAGGTCATTAATTTTAAGATGTCTCATATTTCCCTCAATTAACCAATTCAGACTATAGATCTCAGGTAGACAAATGTAGAAAAAAAAACTTAATATTCTCAAATATATTTCTGGACGTGACTGGGGTGGGGACGCTAGTACCCTAAGGACAACACACACCTCACTGGTCAGGTCTATTTTGGAATACGGATTCCCGATATATTTTTGTGCCTCTGAGGCTAACTTAAATAAACTAGAACGAGTACAATATAGTGTGACAAGAATAATCACTTGTCTTCGTAATAGTTGCCCTAACAGTATTGTATTACACGAGAGTAACTTACCACCCCACTCTTTAAGAGGATGTTACTGCCTGGTTAAATACTACAATGAACTATTTAGTTATAATGATCAACACAACTTCTGCATATCTCTATTCTTAAAGCAATAACAAACGCTTAAAGAAACATTGTCCTTTTTCAATGGCTTATAATATGGGCTTGTTTTCTTTTGAAGTAGAACCTCATTCCTTGGGGCCTTACCCCTATTTTAAGTTGGAATCTGATAGAATTCATTTTCATACAGAGCTTTTGACTAGAGTGAGTAAAGGGTCTAATATACCAGATTTTATTAGGCAGATGGCTCTCGAGACAATTAATGGCATCCCTCATTCAGTATTTTTTATACTGATGGCAGCAAGAGCGACGGCGGTATTTCTGGGAGTGGTGTGCATATTGAGTCATCTGATGGTAAAATGGACATAAGACTTAGAAATGCTAACCTTTGTTCAGTTTTTATGTCGGAACTTATAGCTATCTATGAGGGCTTCAATTATGTAGACACGATTTATGAACTTGTTTTCATTATTTGGATACTAACGGACAGTCGTGCCTCTACAAGCACCTGTCACATTGGACGACCATTAGGGATAAGACAAGTTTGAATATTTTAGATCTTATGACATGACTTTTTACTAAACCTCTATACATTTTCAATGGGTTCTTTCCCATATTGGATTGAGTGGTAATAAAATTGCAGATAATTTTACCACGTCTGCCACTGATGAAACCTTGCAGGGCAACGCTATTCTAACATTTTCGGAAATCTCCACTTTTAAAAAAAGGGAATTAAGCGCAATTTGGCAAGATCCGCCTTCTCACTCTTGCTACTTTGGGAAAAAAAACCTCATTGGTATCACCAGCTCAGTATCCTTAGGATACAGCAGATTGCTCTTTCACGTTTTATGAGTGGCCAGATTAAGTCTCTTTCTTTTTAACAGGGCCAGAAAGCCTTTTTGGAGTGTCACTGGTACAAGGCTGATCAGGCCTCCCCTAGACATATACTTGGCTGTCTGAATTTTACTGTGAACGAGGTTTTGGAGAACCTTATTTTATTTTTAGACTTTTTATGATTTTTAGTTTTATGGAGATGGTTTCGCTTAACTACACCCTTTGGGATTAGAAACAACAACAACAGATTATAGATTCCCTATTGTACTCGAATCAAGAGAATCTTTGAAACAAAAAAGAATTATGTGACCGGGAATTACAGTTCTCTGGGTTCAGGATTATAAATTGCCGACCTCGACCTCAACCTCGACTGCTAACTGCTATTTACTAACTAACCCGACCCAAGCAAAACCCCGGGTGAAACCACAAACAGTATTCACTATCAACTTCAAGATGAGTAACCGAGGCTAAAATCAGCCTTTCTGTTCAAGAACCATACCTTCCTATAAAGCAAGGTTAAACCTGACTGCGCATGTGGAGTTTATATGTGCGATAAGTGATCATGGGCATTTCTTTTCAACTCTTGTGTACTTTTTAATGTTTACTATTTGCGAAACAAATTTCAAGTGTGTCGTAATTTAATGATAATTAAAGCTATTGCATTTTGCGACAGCATTATATTCAAATACCACAGATATCATTGTGTTCACTCCATTGTCTTCTATTGTTAAAATGTTAGATAAAAGAAAGGATTAATTAGCATACGAATTCATGATCCTTTTGGGTAAATATATGTAATTCGAAAAAAGATGTTATAGATAAAAGAGTAAATTAGGAGTAGAGCATGGTTTTTAATATCTAATTAAATGATACAGAATAACATGGAAATGTGTGTGTGGTTTTAATTCTATTTTAAACTTTGTTACTTATGCATTATCCTGTCAACCATTTTCGTAAAAAAAAATTGTCTGCAAATTTGTAGCTCAGTGAACATATACATTTATTTAAACTTCATTTTATAGTTTCATTTTTAATGACTGCAAACTTTAAATTTTTGATTAACAGTTTGAAATTTTAATTTAAAAAAAGTTTTGAACTATTTATTTATTGAAGCTATAAATTAACATGTCTTTTCTCACTCAAATGTTGAAAAAAGATTATAACTGGTATAATTTGACAACACATTTTTGTCAAATATAATTATGTATTGGGATAATATATATCACTACAATTAATTCATATTTAATTCTCTCAGAACGGGCAATAATGCAAAATAAATAAAGTAATTAAATAAGATTTAAATTAAAATTAAATAACCATGCATATAAATAATAGTAAAATAATAAATAATTTTTGTAAAATAATAGTATATTAATACAAAAAATGCATTAAATTAATACTATTTATTTATTTCACTTTTATATAATTTATTTATTTATTTTATAATACTACTTATTTATTTTTATATTAGAAATCGATAAATGAATTTAAATAAAATAAAAAAATAATTTATAAAAAAATAAGATTTTTAAGCAACCAAATAAGATTTAAAATAAAATTAAATAAATAATTATGTATTTTTAATTTTCAATGGCCGCGTTTACAAAGACCGCTTCACCAGAAATGCAGAAAGAATAAGTAGACAAGTGAACACACAAAAGTTTATAAAGCGTTGAGGATGTCTCGAACACGCCAGTAGCGATCGCACGAGGAAGGTTCGGATAGTGCTGGACAACGACGAAGGTGGTATACGTCCATCTCCTCCCGAAGATCGCAGAGCCTGCAAAAAGGTTCTTGGACTATGTTAGTTCTGCATAGGTGTTTAAGAAGGCAGTCATGCCAGGAGGCCACACGAAACTCGGCAGCAGCCCTGCATCTAGGCCACTTAGGGATAAATAGCAGATTATCCCACTAGGTCTTGTTAGAGTGTCTCTCTGAGAATTAGTTTAAGACAATATTCTTCATATTTTTCTTTAATGAACAGCTTGGTGTTATTGAGGGGAATTTCATTTCTTCATGTTTGTTGGATCCGGCTTAGCATGGTAGTCAGAAAATTCATTATCAGCAACACCGCAGTGTCCTGGAATCTACTGTAACACAACTTTTTTTGAAAAATTATACAACCCTATCAGTAAATTTTTGCACTCGAGGATGTCAGAAGAGGCAGGGGTGATATTAGAGTCCATTGCGAGAATCGCCGCCTTGGAGTCACAGAAGATGACGGCCTTTGTAAAGGTGTTCAAGTGGCAATAGTACAGCTGCGTTAGAGCCACACGAATGGCAGCTATTTCTCTATCAAAAGCAGTTCTGCCTTTCCTTACTCGGGTATAGAAAGAGAACACTTTGCTATGTACTCCTGCAGTGTCTATGTCATTTACAAGGATTCCATCATAATTATGTATATAATTAATACAAAAAATGCATTAATATAATATTATTTATTTTACTTTATTATTGTATAAGAAATCGATAAATTAATTTTATTTAAATAAATAATAATTTAAAAATAAATAAGATTTTGAAGTATTAAGAAAAGGAAATGAAGAATTCCTCCAGAACTTAGGCGCAACACAACACGCCGTGTAATGCCAGTAGCGATAAAGACCAACATATTATCGCCTGGATAGAGAATACCACTTGACTTTTACGTCATGAGATAGCATACACTCCTCCAATGACGTCACTAGAAACCATATTTGAATCATTATCTTTTCTTCTCAATCAAGCTTGGCGAAAACTTGATGACAGATCTCGATATAAGAATATCCCTCTTAGAACTTATTGAAATTAAATGAACTTTTTTAGCAATTTTTTTTAAAGATTTGACTATTACGTTTCCTTGCAGATCAATGAAAAATTCTTTCCCATGGTCCAGTTTCCCAGTGTGATTGGAAGTATTGATTGTGTGTGTGTACCAATCCTCTCACCTGGGGAAATTGATGCAGAAAGGTTTCGTAACATAAAAGGTATATTTTCGAATTGTGTGCAATCATTGCATCCGCAGACTTATTAGCTATACAAGATGTTGTGTTGAAGTGGCTTGTAAGTACCCATAACAATACTGACTAAAGAATGGCATGATTCCTGAAGTGTTGCAATCCACTATGTACAACAAGTACCATCCCTTGGGTGATAGTAGCTATCCCTCTGTCAGCCATATTTACTTACTTCTGTATATTAGCCCACAAAGCAAGAATTAAGGTGAGTTTTTAATTCACATGTTTTCAAGAAATATATTTCACAAATTTTTCAGGAATCTGAATAAATTCCTCCATGATGTGACTTTTGTGACATAATGAATAAATTTTGATTTTAATGCTACGTATCTATAAGCATGTGCAATATTTTTCAACCACAAAATAAATGATATTTTTAAAAATATTATATAAAACTGGACTTGACTATGAAACAGTTAAAGCAAATTAACTACTCCCATTAAGTATCATTGTTATTGTCTAATTGATAATAAATCTGCAGTATGAGAGACTCAACATTAATCATTAATTGAATTAAAACAAATTTTAACTCCATTTCTGTACAGTTGATTTGAATGTTTTCAACTCTTCTATAAAGATAAGAAACTCTTTTTCTAGCAAAATTATATGTTGATATGTAAGTTTTAGATGCAAGTTAATATATTAATTTTAAACTCAGGTTACAGAATATTGCAACATAATGCCTTTTATCGACTTCTTTAATATACTAAATATGATTTTTAAACTTAGTACTATAGAAAAAAGTTATTTTCAAACATGATTATTGCAATAATTGAATACTTGGAAAATTTTCCTTGTCAGTTTGATAACAATGAGATTGGAATTTAGTCAACAACCTAATATTTGTTGATAAAAGTTTACATCCAGTACCCCTTTATATTTCGATGCCAAGATGTGACTAGCAAAATGGCCGCTACACAAAAGCTAAACTAAATTGGTTCTTTCGGAATGCTAACAAGCAGGAAAAATGGGTACTTACATATTATCCGGTAGACTTTCTTCCCTCATAAAAGTATGTCAAAGCATTTTGCAAATTTTAATATATTTTTTTCAAAATGTGAAGGAATCTGAACAGCTTTCGAATACTTTCATTTTAACAAATAGACAAAAACTTTATTTGCAATTTATATGGTGCTAAATTGCATCATTAAACGACATTTTTTTCACAGTTATGGTCAACAGGATGATACATAAATATTGAGAAATGTAGCAATGTGTTTTTAAATGAACAACTGTAACAAAATATAATCAAATAAAATTACTACCCATATTTTTTTGATTTCATCACAATTCCAATGTGTAGTGATACATATATTATTGTTATGTTGAGATGGTAATGAAACTTTTCTTATAAAATACTGAAGTTTAAAATTTCCTGTTATGTCTTGAAATAAATTGTTTTTATTTTATTTTCAACATAAGTCATTTAAAATTTTTGTCTGTCTATAAGTGTAATTATGTAATTAAAAATGTAATTAAATTAATTTAATTAAATGTAATTTATAAAAAAATTATGTCGATAAAAATATGCAAATTATCTTTTGTTAATTAACTGGCTATCCTTTTAAAAAACACTAGAGATTTAATTATTAACAGTTTATGCGTCTTACAATATTTTTAGAAATATGCATTCTTAAAAGTTTGTATTTTCTATTTGATTATTCAAATGCATTTATTTTTATTATTTGAAGGAGTTGCCAAAATGTTTACTTTTGAACTTATAATATTGGAAAAACTTACAAAGATATTTTAAGAAATGCTTTCATCATACATTTCTAAGAAAACTAATCTTTCAATAATTCCAGGTTTTCTTTGTCAATGTGCTCTGAATTTATGAATATGTAATGTATTTCATTTTTGTAGATACAGTATACACATATTTAACATATACTAATTAATGTGTGCTATTGTATTCCTCATCTCTATAATTATTACATAATTTTAACTACATCGAAGTGTTCTTAATCATTTTAAGAATTACATTTTTTATTTCCGTGTTTTTATCTCCTGATATTTAATTTTGAATCGTAAATTTAACATATGTATATATATATATATATATATATATATATATATATATATATATATATATATATATATATATATACATACATATATATATATATCCTGCTTTCATTTTGCAGCAATATGGTGCTCCCCAACATTGGGATAACAGCGTATATGAGTTCCTGAACGAAAGTCTATCCCATAGCTGGATTGGCCTTACTGGGCCACAGGATTTGACATTGCTTCATTAGCCGACGAGATCCCCAGATCTAACGCTCTGTAATTTTTTTTCTCTGGGGTTTCGTTAAAGACAAGGTGTTGGTGCCTCCACTTCCTAAGGACTCAGAGAAACTAAAGCAGCGGATAACTGCTGTGTTGAGCTCCATCGCAGGAGATCTGCTATCACGAGTGTCGCAGGGGCTTGATTACCGTGTAGACATTTGTCATGTCACCGGAAAGGCACACATTGAACACCTGTAGAAACTTGAAGATATATAGTTTCGAGATAAATTTGAATTTTCTATATATATTAATTACAACGTTCACAATCATGTTTCCTTTTCTGTCCCATTTAATATGAAACACCCTGTATTAAGTTGTGCTGCTTTATATAAGTAGTACACAGTCAACATACGAAACAGTTTAAAAAAGTTAAATTGATTTATGTTATAATATATTATATAAAAATTGTTCTCTGCATATTGAAGGAGCATAAAAATAATTTTCCTTACCTTGTTGTATTTCTGTGAGTAAATAACTCCAGAGAAATCCCAAATCTCAGCCCAGAATTCAACAGCGTTATCCACAGACCACTGGTGGAAATCCCAATAACCATCTAAATATATTAAGCAATTGTGATCTGTCATCCCACATTTTCTTGTTTTTTTTTTTTTGCGAGCTGCCTCACTTTCGGAGCAATAAGTTTTTGTTGTATTCTTATCAGCTTCCCTCATTAGGATTGTTTTGCCACCGCACACGTTTCAGTTTGCACTTTTTCGATTTCACCTCACGCGTTCAAAACTATTAGCGTTTAAACATTCTGCTTCTCAGAAGATTGAAAAAAGTTGTGTCAGATAGACATTTTGATTCAGATAACTTAATTTGAAACGCTTCCGAAGAAAATTCGAGACTCTTTGGTCTTTACGACTTAAGCACTCATCCTTCCCTCAAAGAAGGTAAAGCTCGCAAGGATTCATCAGATTCTCAACATGTGCGAGTTCCTTCCTGATTTTGTATCTTTATCTTTCTTTTAAGGTTATCATCTAATAAGGTATTATTTAGTACTTTCAAGTAAAGTTATATTATTTCCTTGTAATGTTATCAGTATTTCAGCACTAGTTTTTTTTCTTCTTCTTGTACTTCTCTCATCCTCATTCTTCGTTGCCCTGCTTTCCTCCTGAAGCAGCAAATGAAACTCAAACAAATAGTTAAAACGCATGGAGTGAAATGGAAAAAGTATGTAAAAACCAAAGTTTTAAAACATGCAAATTGACAAAAAGGTTACAGTCACAGTTCTTAAAAAGAGAAAAAAATTGCATCGAAAAAGGGTTGGCATAAGCAAGGCAGCCAGCAAAGATAAATTACAAATGTATGAAAATATATTTGATCCCATCACAGATATACATATTTATTTACGACATAGTGTGATTAATCTATGTGTACGTGCAAGGTGATAAATAATTAACGAATTAGGTTTTAATTAATACATTTTAAATTAATAATTTTGTGTACATATTATTTGTTAAGACAAAATTTTAATTAGGGAAATGGTTTTTAAGAACACAATGGTTAATGATTGTAAAATTTCAATTAATGCTAGCAGAAAATTTAAAAAAAATTTTCTGAAATATTTTAAAGTATTTTAATAATATAATTCGATAATATTATTTCTTGTGGATTATTAATGAAGTTGAAAAGGGAAAAATTTATTGACTTGATTAGATACTTTAAATTGCAAATTCTGTTCTTAAACTTTAAACAGAGGTAGATAAACTCTTGAATTTATATAAAAACTGTAATGATGATGGATTATTTTATGATTTTTATTCTAACAAAAATTGTCTTATTTTTTTAAAGTAAATTCAGTTACTTCATCTCAGTTTTCATGTATATTATATGAGTTACAGGAAAAAATTAATTTAAAGGATGAAATACTTTGAATATATTAATAAGCGTTCTCATATTTATAAGTTTTGAGCTAGTATCTACCACCGTATTCTTCAGATCTTAATTCAGTATCTTTTTTAAAGATACATCAAAATCTTTACAATTGAGATCTCATTTAATGTATTGTATTAATTACTTGATGTTAATATATCATATTAACTGAGTACATATTTAATGTTTAAATTAATATATCTTATTATAGCTGTGATCTTAGATCGAACTTGAATCTTTTATACAAAATATTCCACGTAACACTTGGGTTGATTTATTATAGTCATTTAAAATATTTTGATCATTCATATTTATGACTTCAAAATCGTAATCATAAATGTTCGCAAACTTTAAGCAATTGTAACTGATGTTCTTAATCATACATCTTTCTGTAAAATGTCTAAAAGGTTTTCAACCATGTAAAATATTTCGTATAATTTTATAATACATTCAGTCGGCAAATACGAGGGAAAAAGGTGTTTACCAAATTTTTTCGAGTATTTTTCTTCTATTTTCTTCATGAAATTCTTCATTACCAATTCTTCATTTTCATGAGGTGACCACATTTTGGGAACATCGCTAAATGCTCTGCCCTGAGTTGAATCCATCTAAAAACAACGAAAGTTATAACTGAACGCTTATCGTTGTCAATGTGCATCGATTGACATCTAATTCAAAATTTTTTTCCTTTATGAAACTTTCAATTTTAAAGGGAATTTAAATTCACAAATAACAAAGATGCCGAAAAAAAGACACAGGCATAAATTGAGAAAATTATATTCAAATGTATATTTAATTGAAAATAAAAATTTTCACATTCCTTTTTCGGCAAGTGTTACAAAAACCATTGGCTTTCAAATATTGCACTAGGATTAAAAGGAAAATTTTTAGAAACAAGTTTTTTTATTCGAATTGTAAATTAAGGTGAGTTTTAATTAAAGTGTGTGTTTAATTAAAATGTGTTTTTAATTAAAGTGTGTTTTTAATTAAAGTTGTGTTGTTTAATAAGTTATGAATCCATCAAAAAAAGAAGAAAAAACGGTTTAGGAGTTTACACTTAAGTTACTTTCAACAAAGAAATATAAATGAAATATTTTCATTCGGGTTAGCAAAATTTCTCTCTTATTATTGAAAAACTATACGAGATGTAAAATATAAAATATTTAAGTGAATTCTAGATTAAATAATAGGATAAAAGTTGAAAGAAAGGAAAATATATAGTCTGTTTACAAAATTAGTATATATACAAGATTCGCTTATCCATTTTCAGCTAAGAGTAAATTTGAGATTGGTCTATATTTGCAGTCTTCTCTCTCTTTCATATATTTATAGTTACAAAAATGTCTTTAAAATTGGAAGCTTCGCTAGAGTAACGTATCTGAGCAATTTATCTTGAAATATTTTAAGTTTTCTGTCATCCGTTTTGCTGATGTTATTCCACACTGGGAATATACATGAAATTTTGGATCTAATCATGGAAATGTAAATTTTAATAGTTTCTGCTTATAAGCTTTTATGCTGCCGTATGCTTGTGTTGCTTTAGATATAACGTTATTTATATACTTGATCTAAGTTAAATTACTGTTTAATGTTAGTCCTATAAGTACTTTGTAGTACTTACTTTAGGAATTTATTTGTCAAGTAATATAAGGTTGTTATAAATTTTATGTTTTATTTTATTTCTCTTTTTTTTCTAAAAATAACTAAGTGTACTTTTTTGCATTAATTGAAATTCTCCAGTTGATACAACTATTTTCTATTTACTAAAGAATTAATTGTATTTTATGGGATAATTGCAGCAGCATCTGCATAAAAGGCTATTTTACTTACTTCGTCATTAATCTTCATACGCATAAAATAGGTATAAAATTGGACCAAGAATGTTTCCTTGTGGGACTCCTGCTTTGATATTTAACGTAACTGACGTTTCTTTGTTGTGCATAACTCGGAAGTATTTGTTGTTATGGTAGGAATTTAATAAAAATAAACAAT
This sequence comes from Latrodectus hesperus, assembly GCA_037975125.1. Taxonomy (NCBI): domain Eukaryota; kingdom Metazoa; phylum Arthropoda; class Arachnida; order Araneae; family Theridiidae; genus Latrodectus; species Latrodectus hesperus. The sequence goes on along the minus strand of CM075855.1, from coordinate 20,718,109 downwards.
AAGCACCTCATCAGAAAAATCGATAACATTATTCTAAGATGGTAAGGTAACGGTAAGTTTACTGCCTATCTCAAATTAGAGGATTTTATTCCATAATAGGTGCCTTTAGAAAAAGAAAACTTTGTAAAAGAAAACTCGCAACAAAATAAACTTTCGTTGCCACTACTATGCAAAAATTAGCCTAATAACCTCGGTTGCTCAAAGCGGTTGAGTCAAGTAATTGGGAGCAAGTAAAGACAGAGTTCAACAGCGGACTTGAACAAAAACTTGCGCGGTGCCGTTTTTTGACAAAGCATATTTTAGAGCACCGCTTATAGTTCAACTTGTAACTCAATAAAAGGAAAATAGGAAAATGCAAAACTATCCTTGGGGTACATTTATAAATCGACTATACTGGACTGATATTTTTATAAAATGAGCAATTTAACATGAAATATATATTTTCATCTCTTATTAATAAAGCAAATACATTCTTTATGCATTCTTTTTTATGTTCGCTTTTTTATCCATGTGATTATTTTCTTAGTAGGTATGAAAATTTCTAGCCAATTGGAACATAATTTGCTAAAAGAAGGAAATGTTTCGCTAGGCCGCGTTAAGTTTTCTCTGTTTTTCATACGTATTTCATCACATTATATAAGCATTGCGTTAGCCGATTACATTACATAGGTACTACTACCCCAGTACAAACTAGATTCATGTATCGAGTGTTTATCACTATATTTATCTTTCATTCAAAATAGTTGCGTTATTTTCGTAAAGTTCACTTTTCTGCTTTACCATACCGGGGTATCGCTGTCCAGAATGTTTTAGCCTCGTGTCCTAATTTAGTTCGAAAAAGGAGAATTTCTAGTTATCACGAAAAGTTTTGAGTTACTTCCCGCGAAAGATTTTTTTATGGGGTCTCTATTCACCGCATCAAAATGATAACTTTTTAATTGTGTTGCGAAAACATTTTTTTATTGCTGAAGTTTTGTACCATTTCTTATGTGGTCCTTATGCACGCAGAAAAACTGATTTCAGCGAAATCAATTTTTTTTATTATTATTTAATAAAAAAGATACATTTTATTAAAAAAATGAACATAAATAATGAAATGCTGTGGACTTGCAAACGGACTGATGCTACTTGAAAACAATTTCGCGACTTTCGAGAAAGACAGGGGTTTGTGAATGCACATGACACAAGAGAGGAGACACGGGGGTGCAGGCGAGCCCCGGATTGTAACTAACGGGTTTTGAATACTCGCCCATCACCAAGTGCCTCGTCATTTTGAACCACAGTCAGGTGACGTGGACACACCTGAGCTGGCACCCTCCTCTCCACATCCACGCCACACCAACGGAATGACTTTGGACGTCACATATTAACGTGGGCTCGTCCCCAACCCACGGAGCTCCAGCAACCCATTGAAGGAGAGTACGGCGTGGTCACCCTCCCAACCACTGCCCGCGGCAAATGATGCTTCACTTTGCTGAGCTTACGGGAAGCTACTGAGCCACTGGAGCTCACAAGAGAGGAGACACAGCACACTCCCAAGCACATTCCCAAACCGGTGTATATGCAGAATCTGCTATCTTTTGCTAGAATCGAATCCAGGACATTTAACACTGTAGATTGCTGGCCTAAATTACCCCACGGTAAGTTTAATATTTAAATGGTTTTAGAAATTTCTCTAAACGTTTAATAATTTACGTAAATGTTTAAAAATACGTTTATTGGGTTGATTCGGTTTGCTGAGAAAAAGGTGAGAAAAAATTTATTCCGAAATAATAGAAATGCTGGGAAAAGCATATTTTCGATTCCACCCCAAAATAAAATATTGTGTGTGCGCTATATAGACACAGCTGGATAGATTTCTTTTTTTATACAACCATCGGCTGGTTTGGCACTGCAACTGTCGAAGTGATGGCGCCTTCTATAATATGTGTGACATCCCGAAAGTGGATGAGCCATTTATAGGCAGAAGGCTTGGCCTCCCAGAGATATCTCTTCACTTGGAGGACATGGCGACCCACTGAACGCTCTCCATCCACAAACAAAACAGGTCTTCGGTAGGGTCGTGAGTCGAACTCACTGCCTTCCGATGACGAACACGCTAATCAACCACGACACCGCGGCCTGTAGAAGGTGCGTATCGAGTTTCTGTTTTCTATTGGTACACCCTTGAGGGAGATGCTTCGGAGCATTCCGGGTTTCTCCCCTTCCAATACAGAAATACGGCCCGTTATCTGAGAAATGTTGGAAATTTTAAGTGTTTTAATATAGTATTTAGCAGTTACCTTCTTGATTGCGTGATTCAATCCAGTGCAGTCAATATACACTTTTTTATTTCCTAATTAGTAGGAATTTCACATAAGACTCCGTTCTCACAATTTGTATAGTTCCCGCTACCAAAGAAATTTAATTTCATGTATTCCTAACTGGACTTCTGTCCACTTCAAACTGAAGCGGTGAGTCACTCGTCAGTATCAAAACAATAAAATGTAATTAAAGACTGACATCTATCTCAATAGTGCTTAGATCTCAATGCTTGTGTTTATTGATTCAATTTCCATCTCGGGTGTGGAAGTTGTAGTAGTTCAAAACCACCGATCCGAATAAAACCTGTCTCATGTACAAAAAGTAATCCCAAAGCGGCAGAGCAAGTAGAGTTGCAAGATCAGTGGCAATCACCGCATAAAATCGGAGAAATGCTTTAAGACAGAGCAATACTTCCTTTCCTGTTTCTGAAATGCTTAAAATAAAGCTTCTTTACAAACTACACAAACCAGTTTTGGCACTGTATTTTGGTGCGAGTTTTTGTGCGGTTTATAAAAATTTCAATGCAATTGAAACATACGCTGCTGGCCGCCACCTTAATTGCAACACCCGGAAGGAAACATGCAAATAATTTGAAATTTACAATATGCATTAGCAGAGGTGAGGCATGCAAATCATAAGAATTTCAATGCTGATGCGCATCACGCGCGCCTGTGACACCACTTCAAAGCGCTATTTAAGGCTTGAAGATTTCGACGATATCAACTTCTGCAGTTGTGTTTTTCTTGTAGACTTTTCAAAAAAAAAATAATAAATAAATTATATTTTATAGAACACAGCGATCATTTTTCGATCAAGTATCCGAGTTCGACAGAGGAAGGATAGTGGCCTGCCGAGATTGTGGATCATCATTCATGGAAATCGGTAGTCGTGTTGGATGAAACCAAACAACAGTAATGCGGATATGTGATTGTTGGATGCAGGAAGGTATGACGGACAGACGTGTTCGATCGCATCGACCTCAGTGGTACCACTGCACGTGATGACAGGCAACTTGTGCGCATGGCAGTGACGGATCGCTCAGTCACATCACGAACCATAGCGGGAGGTCCACCTCTAGTGGATCCCCTCCCACGTCAACATTCCTGGAAATGAAGCTGCGGATACCTTAGCAAAAAGAGGCTGCTCTGCGACGGCCACAACTGATTATGACCTAACTTTTGAAGAGATTTTCTCCGTGGCGAAAAATAGAGACCGGAAAGTCTGGCTTTCTCCTCCAGCCCATCCCTGGTACAGTAGAAATGCATGTCCTTTGAATCCGGCCGTAAAGTCTTTCCAACGTGTTCCAAGTGCCATCTGCTGCCGGCTATCACTGCAACATATTCTCGATTGCTTGGGGCTCACTTTAGAGGATGTTCGCAACAGCCCTCTCCTGGTGCTTGACTTTGCTAGGGTGCATGGAGTCATGGATTTGATCTAGCTGCCGCTAGATCCTGAAGGATTGGACACAACAACAACGAACCATAGCACAGCACATACAGTCTGCAACGCAACATCCAGTGTCTGCGTGTATCATTTGACATTATTTACAGTGGAGTGGTCTGTCTGCAAGACGTCCATTGTTTCGTCTACCCTTGCCACAGAACCACAGACGTCTCCGTCACCAACGGTGCTATGAAAGAAGGATGTGGCCGGCAGAATGGAATGAAATTGCCTGTTCAAACGAGTCACGCTTATGTCTGCATCACCACGATGGTCACATTCGAGTCTGGAGACATCGTGGAGAGAGGGCGCTGAACAGCTGCATTACGCACCGCCACAGTGATCCTGCACCGGGTATTATGGTATAAGGTGGTATTGTATATCACTCTCACACTCCTCTAATACTCGCTGCCAGTACATTAAACTGCCAGCGCAACATCTCCGAGGTGTTGGAACCCGTTGTCCTTCATTACCTTCAGGGCTTGCCCGCAGCAATATTTCAACAGGATAATGCACAACCACACGTGGCACGCATTGCCCAAGGGGTTCTTCGTCAATTGCCAGATTGAACAGCTTCCTTGGCTTGCTCGCTCTCCGGATATATCACCTATAGAAAACATGTGGTCCATGGTTGCTTAGCGATTGACCCAGATTACATCCCCAGCTGCCACACCAGATCAACTTTGGCAACATGTGGAACCTGCATGATCTGCTGTACTCCAAGAACACATCCAAAGTCTCTTTGAATCAATGACTCTGGCTACTGATGTTGGCAGGAACCACATTTCACAGAAGTCTATAAACTTAATTATTTGATACTTGATCAACATGTTATCTACAAAATAAATTTTGTTGTGAAAATTTATTTTGTAGATAACATATTGACATTTGTGGGGTTGCAATTTGGGGGGCAAGCAGAGTAATTGACGAAATTATCAAAAAAGAATGAAGGGGGGAAATAAATGATTTGATAAGTGACTTAGTTTTTCCTGTTTTTTTCAGGTGTATTTCATTACTTTACATTAGCTTTACGTTAGTCAATTACATTGCATTTGTATTGCTACCCCAGAAAAAAACTAGATTTATAAATTCAGCGCACAAAAGCTTCTAGTTTCGTGCATTGGTCTATATAATTTTTACTATCACTATTTTTATCTTTCTGTTAATATACTTGCATTATTTTTCGTTATCTTTCCTTTTCTGCTTTGCCTTATTGGGATAGCGCTCTCCTGAATGGACCGGCCTCGTCTCTCGATTTCGTCTCGAAAAATTCATTCCCGGTTATTGCGTAAGGGTTTCAGTTATTTTCTAGGCAAGTCTTTTTTATTCGCTTGATATTCAGTCCATGAAAAATAGCTTTCAAGTGTGCTGCGAAAATTATTTTTATAGCTGACTTCGTGAAGTTTTGGGCGATTTTTTATGCGTTATCTGACGCAGGTTTAATTCCCACCAAATATCCTTATTTGAGCGTTTATTCAAAATATGAATTTCCCTGAAGCATAATGTTTCTTTTGCACGGATGCGTGGTGCTTGATTACGCCTATTAAAGCAACCCTGAAAACATGACATGACAAGTGGCTCTCAAAAATGTGTAATTTAAGAAAATTTCTTAATTTAAGAAAATATCTTATTACCTGCAGATAATAACAAAAGTAATTTCACTTACCATTCCTCAAGTGATGCGTGCAGTTCGACAGAGCCGCTGTCTTCAAAGGCAAACCTCCCTAATGTTTATGTAATGAAATCCAACGAATTGTTTTAAACATCGCTTATCAATGTTATCAATTCCTTCAAAATTATCTCTTTGATAAAAACGCTATCAGGAGATTTTATCGTTCTCACGGGAGCGAAATGGAGTGGAACAATGCGAAGCTGCATTTATTTGATGTAGATATTACAAAAATCACAAGTTTTATATTGTATAAAATGTATGAGTTTCCAAACATAAATTAGTACTATTTGATTAAGTATTTTTATGTTTTAAGAAATTTAAAATCTTTTTTAAAATTGTCTGTGTGAGATAAAAGGAATTATGTTATCATTTTATTTAGATAAATTTATATTAAATTGGAAAAAGTTAATCTATTATATTTTTTCTGTAGATGGCTGCAGTAATAGTACTGAACAGACAACTACAGACTGATGCTCGTTGGAAAAGTACCATTTGGAACTGAAAAGCTGTTTTCCTGTTGTTTGTTTGGTCCCTGCACTTGTGAGTTACAAAGTATAAAAAAAGATATCAAAAAAGAGAACATTCGGTACATTGTACAGTTCTTTTCGATAAAAAGAAAAATGCAAGCCAGTAGGTGGTTGTGATACTGTAACAGCCAATTGCGTGCCATTTTAGTGACTTCGTTCAGATACTTTTGCTGTTAGAGGTGCACCCCTCATACTGGTCGATCCGTAGTTGAAAATGTTGATAAAATCACAAAAATGACCAAAGATGATGGTCATGTTATCCGTCCTAGCATAGCCCAGAAGCGAGAGATCAACCTTTGAAAGCATTTTAAGCCTTTCGCACAAAGTAAATCACGAAACATGTTAAATAAAGACTTGAGTCCATGTAAAAAATAATGGATTTTTTCCTCCAATTAAAAAAAAACCTAACAAATATTTTATGCAACTCCTATTTACAACACAAAAATTTTATTTGATGTGAGCAAAAACTATGCAAGAGCAGCGTTAAAGTGAATAACAAAAACATGGCTTTGTTAAAAATTTTCAAATATTTCTTGTGTCTTGATGCAGCCGCTGAAACAACAACAGACTGAAACATTCCCACCTGCCGTGCGGTGGGCGATCTGACGTGAAGTGGCCTCATCGCGACATTCAGTAAACCTTCCCCGGTTAAGAGAGTTTTGAAGCCAGCTTCCAAGGTGAGTTTTTCGATCAAGTGAATATATGTTTCGATTTTGTCAACTCGGTTGCATTATTTTATTAAGTTGTTATGTTTATTAAATGGTAGAAAAACAGTTAAAAATGATCAAATCTTTATTTTAATCTTTTAAATGCTATTGCAGGAAAACAGAATTCTATACTTCAAAAATTTTAATATTTATTAAAAATTGTTCTAATAAAAACTATTTTGATATCCTTATATTGGAAAGACAAAATATTGCTTTGTATTCATTGCTCATGTATTCAAAATTAGCAATGCTCATTTAAAATGTTTTGTCAGTATAAACATTAAGTTTAAATTTATAAGTCAGGCATATTTATATATTAGTTGTTTATATTTTGCAAAACTATAAATAGTAAATTTCTTTACTTGAACATTCTAAATGTTACCGTAACAAAATTAGTTTTGGGAAATAAATTTTGTTTTTATTATAAACATACGATGAAGAGCTTAGCTTCAAAATAAAATGCTTATAATACTGCTATAAAAATTACTGTAAAGAATAAAATATCGAGCAGTAAATGATTGGAAATTGCAATTTTTGCTGATTTTTGCGTTTATTTTGATTGCACAAGAATTTTTCTTAATATCAGCAAACTTATTCTTTTTATGACCTTAAATTCTCTTTTCTCTTAATAAGCTTAAATATTATTCAAATATCTCATGATGGCTAGTGTTAGCGAATTTCGAAAGCGATGAGATGATTCAATTAATATTTGTGTTATTTTTTAACAAAAAAAACAATGGCTACTAAAAGTGGAGCATTTTTTGCCAAATAAATGCCTCACTGATGCCGCGCTGATTCACGATGCTCAGCGAGCCTCTTTGCTTGCTTATGGAAAAACCGAGGGAGATTGTTTGGTTGCAGGGTTCGTTCTCGTTATCGGAGGGTAATGAGTTCAAATCCCGACCCAACCAAAGGTCTATCGTGTTCACTGACAGCGACTGGAGCACATTAAATGATCGTAGTTGCAATGTGTCCTTCTCATAAACTAAACCTTTGGGGTGGCAGGTCAAGTATTTGAGTGCTTCGTTCCTACTTCTAAAATTTACGAGGACTTTCACCCAACTTCTGACTATATGGTAGGGCTTAAGTTAGGGCTAGGTACAGGTGCAACAACGCATTTTACAAATCATATATTTTGAGAACTTAATTCCTGGCTTTCATGCATTGGTTAGCTTACGCAGAAAGCCGATTTCCCGTCATTCAACAGCTGAATGGTTAGTGTTCTGGTTTTCAACTCATCATTTAGTGGGTTCGATTCCCATTTCAGACAGGAACGGTTCTTGCATTTTCAAATTCTCTCCAAACTATAAGTTTCATCTGAGTAGCCAAAATATGTATAATGTTGTCATAAGCAATTAATAAAGCAAACACGTTGAACACTGCGCACTCGAACTTCTCAGAAAGAAGGTTTCACTGTCGTCACACGAGTCTTGAAATGAGCACTGCAGCGCCCTCTTCAATGCCTGTCCTGCAGAACTTATTCATCTCGTGCCATGGCAAGAAACCTGGTCGCGCTTTACCACCGGCAAAGTCCTACACCAACTGAAAAGCCAAGAGGTTCACAAAGCACAATTACTTGATTAAAATATCTCATATTTATTAAAATAACAAGATATTGAAGCGTCGAGATAACTTATAATTTTACTTAAAGTGATTTTTTAAAAGAGACCTCTCATTTATTAAAGTGTGATGAGCAACAAATAGAAGAAATTACTGAAATAAATTGTATTCTATTTTCAACACTAACTGAAATAAAATATCTAAAAACAGATTGTTAAATAAATAAATTATTAGACTAAAGAGAATTTACACATTAGAATGAGGATCAAGTAAATAAATTTTTGAAAAGTAGAGAATTCAACTTCGATCTAATTCTTATTTTGTTGATTAAATTTAATCCTCTAGTCTGAAATACAAAATTCCGATGATTCCAACGCCATTTTCGGGATGAATGCCTGCCACCTTTCTTAAAAAGTAGGACTCTTTTATGCGCGGATTTTAAAAGGACTGAGAATCGAGAAACCAAACCAAATGCACGGCTATTAAAATGATGAGAATTAGAAGCCATTGAAATGAAGCTATTCACTTATAAAAATGATGGGGACCAAAAAAGAAGTCATTGGTATTAAGTCCCCATACGATTATAAAAAAAATGAAGATCAGTTAAGAAATCATTAGAATAAAGCCCTTGTAAAAATTATTTGAATCAAATTTAATAAATAAAGAAACGAATTATTAAAGTAAATATAGAATCTTATATCCAATTTTTAAAAGCAATAGGCGTTACGGATAAATAGATATATGATTTAAAATTTTGTTACTTGGAAATAAAGGCTAGATTTTTTTATATTTTTGATTCATTTGTGTGTGTGTGTGTTTTTTTTTTTTTTTTTTAAGAGGATTATTTTTTAGAGCAGTTTAAAACTGAAATTAGATTCTTATAATAAAAACAAATAATTGGATAAAGAATTGCACTTATAAACCTCGATTCGTTTTACTGATTCCAAATTCAACAAATTGAACTCAGTGTCTTTTCCCTTAATATTTTTCATAATCCTTTTCCTTTTTCGAGTCATCATAACTAAAAACATTTCATTTTTCACGTGCTTAAAACTTTCCCGAGGAGAATACCTTCTATTATACAATCCTTTTTAATCTCATAATTTTTACTCAGACTCGTGTGAATGATTCATTCTATTTATAAATATAACTTCAAATTAAAAATGCTCATTTTATAAGAAATTGCTCAAATTATAAGAAATGTATTTAACGCAATATCACTAGGAATGAGACCAATCATGTTTCTGTTAAAAATATATTTTTTAATGAATTCAATATTTTACTTAGTATTTATTTAGATTATAAAAATATTTAAACATCGTTTTGCTTAACTTATATATTTTGTTGAACGGCAACACACATCTGCTACATTTTAATTATTATCGAGAAAAAGTTGAGTTCCTTTTTCGTGTTTATTAGTCTAAATTTTAAAAATGACAGTGTTTAATTTTAAGCATTTTTGATTGAAAATAATAGGTTAGGGTAAAGAAATCCATAATTTTTTTCTGTAGATGGCTGTAGTGATCGATAACTCGTAAAGTATTGATCAAACAATTTCAAATTTATGCTTTACGAGCATAATTTGAAATTGTTTGATCGTCAAGGTGATATTTCACACTAAAAAAATTCTCATTTACATTAAATCACCTTAGTGTGACAAGTCACACTAAGGTGACATTTCACACAAAAGTGATTTGTCAAGGTGACATTTCACACTAAGAAATTCTTTTGCTGTTTTTTGTTTGGTCCATTCAGTGATGAATTACAGGGTGTTAAAAATGGGAGTCAACACAAAGAGAAAATTCGGTACATTTTACAGTTTTTCTTTGATAAATACGAAAATGTAAACCAGGCAGCTTATATTGTGAATGGTGTTTATGGTGACGATATCGCTGATTACGTGCAATTTTGGTTTCGTCGATTCCGTTCAGGCATTTTTGATGTTCAAGAAGCACCTCGCACAGGCAGGTCCGTCGTCGAAAATGTCGATAAAATTAAAATGGTTGAATTTGACCGGCATGTTAGTAGTCGTAGCAAAGCTTAGGAGCTAAAAATCGACCATTAAAACGGTTTTGAACCATTTGCGCAAAGTTGGATTCAAAAAGAAGCTCGATGTTTGGGTGTTACACCAATTAACACCAAAAAACGTGAAGGATCAAATTTTCATCTGTGAAGCCTAGACCAAACAGAATGAAATTGACCCATTTCCTAAACGGATGGTGACTGGGCATAAGAAAAGGGTTATATACGACAATATTGCGTGGAAACGATCGTGCTCAAAGCGCGGTGAATCAACTCAAACGTCAGCCAAACCAAAACTAACGGCCAGGAAGGTTCTACTGTTAATTTGGTGGGACTGTGAAGGAATGATTTATTTTCAATTGCTTCCGTATGGCCAAAAATTAAATTCACAGTTCTACTGTCAACAACTGGATAGTTTGAAGCAAGCGATTGACCAGAAACGACCAGAATTGGCTAAGAAAAGAAGTGTTGTGTTCCATCAGGACAACTCCAGGCCAGCCACGTCTGTAGTGACTCTCCAGAAACTCTGGGAGCTTTGTTGGGAAGTTTTAATGCGTCCACCGTATAACCCGGACTTGGCACCAAGCAATTATCATCTTTTTCTCGCATTGCAAAACTTTCTAAGTCATAAGAAATTGAGATCAAAAGAAGATTCTGAAAATTGATTACTATAACTTTTTGCCAATAAAGATCAAGATTTCTATGAGAGGGGCATTATGAAGCTACCTATAAAATGGCAACAGATTTTGCAACAAAATGGTGCATATTTGATCAAAATCGCACAATCCGAAGTATGTTAAATAAGATTTTGAATTTTACTGAAAAATAAGAGATCTCTTTTCCCCAACCTATTATATTGTTAAATGTAAACATTAATTTGAATTCATTTATCTACTCAGTTTAGAGCTTATTCGAGTGATTAAAAGCAAAGTGCCCACAATTTTGTTTTCTTCTTCATTTTTATTTCTGTATGTTACAGTTTTTTTTTTTTTTTGTGAATTTTATAATCTTTTAGTATGTTTAATTCCCAGTTTTACAATTTTCTGAAAATTCCTGAAACCAGCTTTAGAATTATCATAATTGATCTAATGTTCATAAAGGAAAGGGATTCTTCCATCAAATTGCAATTTCTCAACAATAATTTTAAAGTTCTGTTGCCAATATATGTGATTGACAAAATTTTATATTATAATTTATTAAAAAAAGTATAAATAAAATAATAAAGTTCTAAAAGGCTAATTGTGGTTTTTATAAAGGATTTGACAACTTCGCTGACTTTTGCGTGTTCTTTTAAGCTGGGGATTGTATTAATTTATTTTTTAAAAATGAGACATTTTTTCAAATAGTTTATTTGTGGTATATTTAACAGTTCTTAATCTAATACTTCATCTTAAAAGATCATAGTTGTGTGCTTTAGTAACAATATATATATATATATATATATATATATATATATATATATATATATATATATATATATATATATATATATATATATATAAAAGTAAGGTATAAAATTATTGCTCAGAGTTCAATGCTGGTTTCTTACTTTAAGATATGCAGATGTTAGCTTGACGCTCAAAAGTGTATAATAAGTGTTTTTGTTCTTTAAAATCATTGAATTCTATAGTTGTTATCTGAAAAAGTTAATTAAATTTAAACAGCATAACGAAATCAGTCTTCATAAGTTTTTAAATTAGACCATCTACATTGTAAAATAGAAATCAACCTTGCCTTAATTATTCGAAGCAGCCTCAATTATTCGAATCAATACTGATTAGTAAAACAAAATCAAAAATCATTAATTTTTGAGTTTAATAGATTTGAAAAAAAGAGTGGGATAAATGTTTACACTGAATTGTGTGTGAGAGTTACATATGTTATTGAAAAGAATAATAATTTTAAATCTTCGTTAAAAGAAAAATTTGTGTAGGGAAGCAGTATTCATAATTATGTATATATATTTTTTGCAACATTCAATATTTGTGGAGCCATTTTATTTTCGTGAAAGTAAGTAAAATATTGGAAAATGATAATTACTGGAGCGAAATATTTTGGATTCAATACCAGCCTCTGTTAAACAGCGGGTGAGGGATTGTAATCTCTTGCAAGTACATATATCAAGTGTTGGGAGTTTTCCGAGGTTTCTCTCGGGTATTTTATGGGCGCGGGCGCCACAATGTAGCAACAATCCTCCCAAAAGTCAAGTTACACTAGAATGCCGCACACGTAGGAGTCTGAGGCTGTTAGGTTGAGCTTTGCGCGGGTTAAAATGATGATTATTGTAAAAATGTTATGTTGATGTTTATCACATGCTATTCGAACTGCAGTCCAATTTGAGGAGAAAAATATGATTAGAAATATAAAACGATCGTAATTCTTGGCAATAAATGTTCATTCAAAAGACTCGGAACAAAAAGAGTAATTCCAGAAGGAAGCTGATCAACCGATCAATCTCCAACTTATCCAGGGATTCAAAACCCCCAAAAAATATAATTGCCATACAAGTAGGAATTGAACTAGGGAGCAGTGAAATTATAAAGTCCAAACATTCCCCAAAGACTTAATTTACTTTCGTGGAATTGTTGCTCATTTGTGCAGATAAGAATAGACTGAAATGGAATTAATTCTACAAAAATAATTTAAAGGAATAATAATTGAAATCTTACATAAATAAAAAAAAAACTTTTAAGGCTGAAATTGATGCTATATTTGCCAAAAACCGTTAATCTTGTCGATTTGTTTTGAAACCTCTTATTTACCATTCACAAACTAAATTTCTAAAATTATCATGATCCATTTATTCAATTTTTAAAACTCTCATTTCTGAGAATCAAAATTAAAGTGCGAAATGTTATTGTTATTATTATGATGCCCGGCTGTCAGGATCTTTTCCCATATTTTCAGCACTGCAGGAAGCGGAAGTGAGGTACAGTGGGGCGTCCAATGGGTGTGCAGTATTGGACTTCGAAAGAGACCATTGATACCACGCTGTAATTAACGTGCCCCAGCTGCCAAAAGCAAACCCCATGAATCTTCTGTTGGGTCGAGATTCGAACTCATTACCTTTCGATAGCGAGAACGAACTCCCTTGACCGGCCTATCCATCCCAAACTCAAAATGTATGAGGAAAAGAACCATTATTTAAGATGCGTATTGAGCGATTGGTAACTAAAAAAGAACGCTAAAATTGACAGTTTAAACATAAATAAATGACTTTTTGCGGTTTCTGTTTTACGCATTCTGCGGCAAAGTGTTAACAGATAAACAACACTCTTTCTTCCCATTTATTTCCGGAATGTTTGCATCGAGGCAGCTGAACTCAAGCGTCAGCTATGACGCCCGGGCTGGAAAAGCATCTGGATTCTGTAGATGCCAAAATGTGATGATTTCTTGAGCAGGTGGGTTATTTAACAATCAAACACAGCCGCCGAAGACTAATCGTCGCTGGTCACGTGCTCACCGCGGGTTGCGTCTCAGCTTACGAATTCCCGCAAATATGAACGGAAATTGAATATTTTCACCCTCTACATTAGCGCCTGTTTCCGTTCGATTTCTTGACTGCATGACGATGAGTAAAGTTCTGTCGTCATCAAACGGTTATGCGTGCGTCCTCCCTCCACATCCTCAAATTACCATAGATTTCTTCACCAATAATTATAATGGATCCTTTAGAAAAAAATAGAATTAATTTTTTGAAGATAGTCCCCTTACACAAGTCCATTTTTTTAGATTAATGAGATTTTGTGTGGATTTTACCAATTCCCTACCCAATCATTTCATATTAATCAAGATTGTCTTGTAATGTTACGTACACACAAAAATGTATATCTATATATATCTATCAGTGGCGTGTGGTCCATATGTGCAGGGTGCACACCCTGGCAAAATTATGAGAGACAATAATTTTCTGCACCTATGTCTACCTATCTTTATGTATGGTATATAATAAATATTATTTATAATATATTCAAATATTATGATTTTTGCTTGCTTGTATTCCCGCAGTGTGTGTGGTTCTAGGAGCTGCACCACGTAACGCGTTCAAAAACAAACGAACATAGGAAGTTTTGATGTGTACGCACTACGCACTAATAGAAAATCACGCTTTATATGTATGGGTTTCTGGAGAAGCACAGCATACTATATATTGCACTGAGGCAAGTGCAACTATTTTTCCTGCACTTGGCTTTCAGAATCATCCGAAAATACGGTTTATTAAGGGTTGTATTAGAGTGGGGACTTACGTGCTGAAGCGCTTTTGTTTTTTAACTGATTAACTGGCCATACGATTTGGCAGACGGTTAATATTTAAATTTATATATTGTCAGATTTTGTTTTCATGGAAAAATAAAGAAGTATTTCATCAATATAAAGAGAAATGTTTTTGTGTGGTGAAGTAATTTCGGTGATGTATCATATTTATAGAAATAATTCGCTAAAAAACAGTTTTGTTTTGTTAGACAAAAAAGAAGTGAATTTTAACAGAACAGTCCAAATTTTACCATTCATTATGTCTTACAGGCAGTATATAAGTTATATCTGTAACACCATATCCCTGGTTTTGTTTTTAAAAATTGTCAAGATGTTTTTTGCGGAATATATGATTTCCAAATGTTGAAATCAATTAATATAATTAATTGTGGATGTGGATTACTCAGTGGATTAAATTATGTTTGTTAATTTAATAAATATCATTTAACTCACTGACCCAACAGGAAAAAGTTCGTTCTATTGTGCCAACGTGCAGTGAAATCCTCTGCACGTGGATTAGACGTTCGGTTTGTCGGCACTAATGAGCATCCTGATGAGGCACCGCTGCGGTGGGCGCCGTGGTGCTACGTTTGCTGAAAAAGAAATTTTTTTCGTGGAAGCACGAAGCGTTGTTTTTTCGCCGCCGATATGACACCATAGAGCAATAGACATGATTTTAGCTTCAGTGCTAGTAGAATTCGCATAAATTTAGCTTTTTTATAGTTATACCTCGACTACTCGTAGGTAATATTGTATTTATTGTATTCTTAAAAGGAATAAGTTCAGTATCACCATACACTGATTTCTCGCCAAATCTGGTAACCGTTGTTTACGTTGTAGTGTTGCCGATTTCAAGCTTTTGTTTTTATTATAGTGTTACCAAATTTAGTTTTTGTTACTATTTTTATTTTTTCCTTGCCAGATTCCGTTTTTCTCGTGTTTTAAATAATTTTTACGTTATATATGTGCTTTTTTTTAGTGGCAATAGCTTTTTAGTTTCACTACGAGAACTTTCCAGAACTTTCTTTGCGGCTTAAGTTTGAAATAAAAACTCAGTCTTACTCAATGCGAGCTATAAGCCTATGAGCATAAAGCTCCAAAACAGTTTTTTGTCATAACCTAACCTTTCTTTGCTAATTGTTCTACGTTTTAATTGCTAGTCATTTTAATTTCGTTCACTTTTGCTGCTGGAATCGGTGGATTTCCCGCTGTTGTGTTTCGTTGTCGCCAGTGTCCAAACATCGTAAATTTTTCTTTTTTACTATTTCTTTTTCATTATTATTTTTATTTGGTTTAATTTTAATATATATTTTTTAATTAAATGATATATTTTATTTTATGTATTTAAAACCGTTAAATATTCTTTTTTCCTTATTTCGTTTTCTAAATTTATTATCATCTTTTTATTGTTTTAATTACTTTATTTTTTGTTTTAATTTAAAATGTCTCATATTCATAATGTTGTTGAAAAATATCAACAAGTTATTTTAGCAAAAATTAAAGATAATAATGATGGATTATTGCTCAGGATTCCAAATTATTAATTTAGGGTTCGCAAATGTTAATTAATTTTTAACGGAAATTGGATTTGGAGAAGGTGTAATTATTTTATTTAAATTCTATTGCTTACATGTATTTTTTTATTGCATTCGTGTTTCATTTTTATTTACTTAAAATGTGTATATATTTAAAAAATATTTTATTCATGTTTTTTTTTAAATTTAAAAAATGTATATATTTGAAAATAAGTTTTTGCATGCTTTTTTTAAAAGTTTATAAAGTGTATACATTTAGAAAAATATTTTTGCATGCTTTTTTTGTAAAATTAGATAATTATTTTTACTGAAATGTGACACTGGTGACAAACGAATAAGTCGAAACAAATCGGCAAGTCAGCTTAACTTCATATCAAGTAAGTCCATTATTTATATTTATTTACCTTTTTAAATTTTCTGAAATGCATATTTTTCGATCCAAATTAGGGAAATTTTCCGTTTCAATAAACGCGCGCCTAGCTTGGCGACTTGGCGACAAAAAAATTCGCCGCGTCGCCAAGTGTATGGGGATACTGAACTTGTTCCTCTTAAAATTTATATTCATAATGATTCCCATTTCAGAATGGGGAATTCAGATGTCTCAATAAAAGATTTATTGGAAAATCCATTTTCGGGACGAGACGTTACTACAAAAAATGAAATAGTTAAATTAAGTATACCGATGCCGGATATTATTCTATCGCCAAACGTTAAGATTGAATGACAACAGTGTATACGACATTTTCAAAAATCTATGAATGGTTATCCGGTTGTAGTGAATTGAATAAGTTGTACTGTTGGGCATGTTTACTTTTTGTTGTAATTGAAAAGGATAAGAATATTTGGACAAAACAAGGCTACATCGATTTAAATCACCTCTACGAAGCTGCAAAGAAACATCAAAAAACATAATCTCACATAAATGCTGCAATATTATTAAAAACATTTGGTGCCGTTATTATAGATTTAATGTTATATCAACAAAAAACTTCATCGATTGTTCAACTCAATGAAAAAGAAACAAGAAATAGAAATATTCTCAAGAGATTAATAGATGTAGTTTGTTACTTAGCAAAACAAGAAGATGCATTTCGTAGACACACAATATAAATTTCTTTAATCGAGAAAACTATATAGAATTAATAACTTTAATTAGTAAATAAGATGACCTTTTAGCAACCCATCTAAGAACTACAACTGTAATTTCTGGAACCTCTAATAAAATACAAAATGATATTATTGCATCGATAAAAAATATTGTAATTTCAGAAATTAGAAATGAGGTAAAAGAAATGCCATTAGTTGCAATTATGTTTTATGAAACATCTGACGTATCCCACAAATCGCAATTATCGGTTGTGTTACGATATGTTAATAATTTTAGTGCACCAGTGGAAAGATTTTTGTATTTTAAAGATGTTGGAGTGGTGATCGTTCAGCGGAAGATTTGTGTAATGTGCAAAAAAACGATTTTTAGCTGGGGGTGTGAGAACAAACTGCTTTGCTCAAACGTACGATGGAGCAGCAGTCATGGCAGGAGCGTTGAATGGGACGTAGAAAAAAGTAATAGATATTTTCCCGGAAACTGTTTCTGCATTGTTGCGCACATGTACTTAATTTAGTTCTATCGCAATCTGTATTGTTTATAAAAGATTGTAAATAATTTTGCAACAATTTCTGGCATAGACTCATTTTTTTGGTGTCTACAAAAATAAATCATGTTTTAAGCGAAATTATTAAAAAAATTTTTTTCAAAATTAGCTATAACACATTGGAATTGTTCATTTCGTTTGGTAAATACCATAAAAAGCGAAAGGCAAGGCCTATCTGATTTATTTGAAAATATTATTGAGAATCCAGAAGGCTGGGATAACGATACAATCAATACTGCAAAGAGTTATCACATATTTTTTGAAGAATTTAATGGTAATTTTCTCCTAAATATATATATAATTCGTTAAGGAACGTTTATATATATATATATATATATATATATATATATATATATATATATATATATATATATATACACTGTTCAAAACAATTAAAGGATATTGCGGTCTTAGGTGGATTTTGTGGCTGGGAAACTTTTAGTTGATTGATACGTGGTCGACAGACGTAGTAGGTTATATGAGAATAAATTGCACATGTTTGGCAGAAAAAAATGCATTTTATTGCGCATTTGTGTTCAAAAGAAAAAAAAAACAATTTGTGCATATGAGAAAAAAGAATAACAAAAGAAGTTGCCTTTAAAGGAAGTCATTTTCCGTAGGGGGCATGGTTTCCACGGACGGCCAGCAACGTTGAACACTTTTGAGGCATGGAGTCAATGAGGCTATTAATCACGAGTTGGGGTATTCTGTCCCACTCTACCAGAAGAGCTCTTTCCAGTTCTTGGAGAATTTGTGGGGGTGGTTTGTGGCCAGCAACTCGTCTTCCTAGAACATCCCAAAAGTGCCCTATTGGATTCATGTTTGGAGAACATGCTGGCCATTACATTCGTACGATTCCTTCCCTGAAAAGAAAATCCTCCACCAGGTTAGCACGATGTGGTCTGCAGTTATCATCCATTAAATTAAAGTCATCTCCGATTGCTGCAGCGTAAGGGACTACAATAGGTCTGAGGATCTCATCCCTATATCGGCGACCAGTCAGAGGTCCATCGCGGATGATATAGAGGTCTGTGCGCCCGTCAATGGAGATGTCACCATACACCAGCACTCCCCCACCGCCAAATCTGACATTTTCATGCACGAACGCTGGATTATTCCTACTTCCACGGTCCTTCCAGATGAAAATACACCTATTATCAGGATAACAGAAAAACAGGACTCGTCAGAAAAAAGAACAATGCTTCATTCATTTTTCCTCCAGTTTACATGCTCTGTCGCCCACTCCCTGCGGTCGCGACGATGCCTTGATGTTAGTTTAACACATACCATCGGTCGGCGAGCATACAGACCTACACCATGGAGCCGGTTTCGGACAGTCTGAGTTGAAACCGTGGTGTCAGTAGCCGAGCGAAGGTGCTGTTGGAGAAGAGTAGCGTTCATATTTCGGTGTCTCCGAGCCGTTAACACTAAATAACGATTTTCATTGGACATTTTTGCCCGTCTATGACCTTGCCCTCGCCTTCGGCCTGCACTTCCAGTCTCCAAAAAACTGTTCCAGATCCTGGAAATCACAATTTGTAACACTCCAAAGGCTTGCGCTACTCCGGCTTGAGTTTGGTTCCCTTCTAGCCTACCAACAACTCTCCAAGCTTCTGAATCGGTTAAATGACTTCGCTGAGACATCGTACTCATCGAAACAAAGCAGTCACTGAATATCGTTCATCCTTGTATTCGTTGTCTTTTATTCAGTTGAAAGTCAAATTTCATTCACTGCCGCTGAAGTGATGTTTTTGACGTCGAACTCAGAATAAGCATACCTCACAGTTTGAAAATCAGAAAAATTTTCATTTGTGATTCTCTTCTTCCATTTTCAGCAAAAAAAAATTTCGTTTATACCTTCATTTTATGTAAAACTTACAATATCCTTTAATTGTTTTGAGCAGTGTATATGTATGTATGTATGTATATATATATATATATATATATATATATATATATATATATATATATATATATATATATATATATATATATATATATAAGATGTAATCAAATTAAATTAAGGATTTTTTCTCTAAAATAAGGAAGCTATAAAAACGAAATTTAATAAATATATATTATAATTATTGATAAATCTTACTCAATTTTTAAAGTTTTTTTTTAAACATGTCTCGGTTTCCGATTTGAAAAAATAATTATCAGATCATTGGTTGGAATATTTCATTTTGTAACTTTTTGTTAACGCAAAATCCTTTCTCAATATATTGAATAACAGAATAAATATAAATAATTTAAGAAACAATATCATTAAGCTATTGACTGAGTAGAATTTTTAATTTCTAATTTAATAAATAAGTAAACAGTTTAGAAGTATAAAGTGCATAGAAATTGCTTCGCGCGATAATCTCTATAGATCCTTAAGGGAAAATCCTGCCTTTGAAATAAGGAACAAAATTTGAAGTGATTTCTTCTCCAGAGTATCTAGAAAAAGATAAGGTAGACCAGAACTTATACATTTCTTTTCTAAGGATTGGTATCTTGTACTAATTCATCCTTTTAGATTAAAGCGACTGTGTAAAGATTTTACCTGCGCACTACTGGAAATTTGCATACTTATCTGATAATATATAACCTATTTAATAAAATACCACATTTATGAATATTCCTTTATATTTTATTATAATGATGTCAAATGCTTTCCTAAAATCTTATATTTCTGCGAATTCCTAAGGATTCGCCCATACTTTCAAGAGCCCCGTAACCCCCTCTGCAGGAAGCCCCTTCCTCAATTAAAGACAGGGGATGGAAGAGCCCGCGTCGAGGATCGCACGAGAGCAACTATTGTAGATCGTCTGCGCCCCGCACGGACTCAACCACAGATTCATTCTTTATAGGTTATAAAAATGACTATATTCAAAATAATCTAATCAAATCAAATATTTATATGCAATACATAATAAGAGCTATTTTTGTTATAAATAAAATTTAATTTGGTTTATTTTACTCATTTTTAAAGAGCTATTTTAATTTTATACCTCGTTTTTATATTTCAAAAATTATTGCTTGATCGATTGAATAAACTTTTGGAAAAATATAAACAAATTGCAATAAAATTTTTCCGCTAAAATGTAAATTCACTTGAAATTTTAAGTTAAAACTTAGTAAGTAAATGCTGCTGGCAAGTACGAAATAGAGAGTATAGGTGGAATATATTAATAAAACTATTTAATTTGATGACAATCCTACGTGTATAAAAGAAAGTCTTAAGCTCACGGATTTCAATGGAAAATGATGGTGTAAAGAGTAAGATAAGGTACATCAAAATTAGTTAAGGAAATTTCATAAAGTAAGGATTCATGACGCCTCGGAAGAAATTTAGTCAGGAATAAAATCTTATAAGTCTAATTTCTGAATCTATTCTCTATATCCTGTGGTGCAGTGCAGGAATTATTATTTTATGAATTTGTCATGGTAACAAGTCACAAAAAATGCTGCTCTAAAATGTCTTCAATACTATTTTTTACTAATGCAAAGAATAAATATTATGGGAAGCAGAAAACATATTTTAACTAACAACAATTATTACGCTATTTTATAGTAGGGAATGCTTTTGCTGAGTTGTTATTACACCCATGCGGGAATCATTTTCAATCGCGGGTCTCCAGTTCACATGCGGAACGATTGTCAATAGCCGGCATCTGTTGGCTGAGTTCTATTTCTGTGATGAATGACGTCGCATTGTTTATTGAGAATGTCGCAAGGTGATTTCAGATCATCGACGTTATTACTAAGTAGGTGTAGAGCGAAGTTCTTCAACTTAAGACTCCGAGAAAACATTTTGATTATTCCTTGCATCATAGCAGTGTTATCTGCGATTAAATTAAGCAAAGATAGCTGGGCGTGGCCACAGCTGCAAGTATGCATGACTGACAATTTCTTCGTGAAGAAATGCGAAACTGTTAAATAAATGGATGCGTATTTATTCCTTCCAAATAAGTAAGATTTATTTAACAATACTTCATTTTAAAATACATTTTACGTATTACAAATCACATTCTTAAAACATTTTGATGAATAAATGGATGTCTATATACTATTAAAATTTTTATTATCGCTGAAATCGAACTCTAATTTAGATCTCCAACTTTTTTTAAATTCTTTAATGCAAATATAAGATAAATGTCAAATATTGTACAAAGTTGAAAATGTTGCTCCTGAAATATGGAAGAAGATCGATGTATGCTTATTTGAGAGATATAATGAATTATAAATAAAAAAAATTTATTAAAATATTTAAAAATAATTGTTTTTTGTACCAATCATACAGGCTATGCCTGTATGATTGGTACAAAATTCCTCCATTTTTCTTGCAGACTTTCTGGGTTTTCTTCTATTTATGTACCCATATATTTGTATTTGTATTTTTTACTCGTTCTTTAAGCTTCCAGCAAACACAAAGATGCCGGGCATCCATCGGGCCGCTGCTGTCAGCCGTCTTGGCCAGCAGCGGCCCGCCGCTATTTGGCCTCGTCGGCTCCGTCAATAAAGTGGTCGTCGTCATTGCTGCTGGGCCGGCAGTACGGTCCGTTGTTGGTCCAACGCGGGGTGGCCATCAATGCCATATTGGCCGCATGTGGCCCATGTAATTGCCAGTACGTGCCCATATATGTCACTCCATCGGCCCTTTGCCGTTTGGCCGACGATAGCCGCTTTCACCGACGTAGGGCTGGTTATGGTTATTTATTTCTATAAATATTGAATTCATTATTTATGTTAATATTGTATATATTGTTAAAGTTAATATGGAAGTATTGGAAATCCACCAAATTAATACTGAATATATTTTTGTGATTCTAAAAGACAATTGTTATCCATGTAATTGTCAAATATCACTAAGTGCATTTTTAGCTCTTAATTATGTAAAGATTAAAAAAAATATGAATTACTAACTCATATTTTAAATCATTTTTTGACAATGCTATCTAAATTTTATAGTTTTATTTTAATAGTCTAAATTTTATTTAAATAACTTTTATATTCTGTTTTTAAAATATTTTGTTATTACAGAATTTCATTATTTATAATTTTTTTTTAAAAAAAATTCTTGTGTAAGCAAGTGTCAATTTATTGCTAAAACTGAACTTGAAGGTATAAAAGAATTCCAGTTGTTTTATGATAATTTTTTAGAATTATTTTAAAGCACACACACATATATATTTTCTTATATATAAATTAACATTTCATTTTCCAAATCATTTAACTCCATGCAACAAAATGTTGAGAAAAATGATAAAAAAGTATAAAGATCAACATTTTTTATTACTTATAAAAATTAACAAAACAAAAGCCATAATTTAGGGAAATGTCTCCAAGCAACAAGGTGTTGAGAGAAAATGATACAAAAGGATACAGATTAAGATTTTTTATTACTTATAAAAATTAACACAACAAAAACCATATATAAGTGAAATGTCTAAATATTAATGGAATTAACATTTTTTATTTATGATAATACTTAAAATAAAAAAATGTCTATTTTTATTTACATTTGAAAATAATTTTTGCAAAATTTTTTTTAACATTTTTAATTTCAAAGTTTTTTTTTTTTTTTTCTTTCTTTGTGGTTTACCATCCGAATTAGTACTCTGGGACAAATTTCTCTTTTTGTGAAGATTTTCACTTTGTTGTAATACTCTGAAAATATAAAAAGAAAACAGAATTGTAAAACTATTTCAATTTAATTACAAAAATAGAAACAGCAAGATGTTAATAACAGCCCAGGTAAAAAAACAGAAAAAAATTAAGTTGATATGTTTACATAAATCAGGTGAAACTTCATGCATAACACTTATTTTCACATATTTAGGTATTATTTCATAGTATTAATTATTTGAATAAGGAGAATCCAACATAACTATTTTTAAACTTACAATATTGTACAATTAAATTTACAATCAAAGCAAAACAAGCCAAGCATTTTAATAGGTTGTGAATGCCAATAATTGTGTCAATTTTCATTCAGAATTAATAACTCATAAAAAAAGATTACTAATACAATTATTTTATGATGGAATCTTTTACTTAATTTTAGTTTTATCTCTTTAAAAAAGGGGGAATGGTTATTTGTAACATTATGTCCACAATGAGCATGCTTGGGAACTAAGCACTGGGTGTTTTGCGTTATGCTGAGCACCATAATCGGGACATGTGCTTCGCAGCCAGGAAAATAGGCTCTTGGTCAGGAAAATAGGCATTGTAGGCCTTGACCCACGTGGTCTGTCGTGCCAGAGTTTGGTTTTAGTTTATATTCGTATTGATATTTCAATATATATACACATTATAATAAATAACATTAGCGTAACAAATGAAAAATCAACATTCATCAATTCTGACAATTCTTTGATTAAAAAGAGAGACAAATAATTGGGTTAAATGAAAATAATTTCAGTTGAATGACTTAATAGAAATTCTAAACATCTGACTTCAAAAATTCAATGTAATGTTTTAAACAGAATTTTACATTTTCAAGGTTATAATAATAGAATGTAATTAATTTATAACATACACTTTATATTTCATGCTTTTAAAAAATCATTTTGAACTAATAAGAAATGGTTAATAAAATATTCATCAATGATTATCAAATAATTTTTTAGACATAACTACAATTACAGATAAGTAAAGTTTATAAAATCACAGTAATTAAAATAAATATTGATGAATTTTAAAATATATTGACACAATAATTTGTTACTTTACTTAAAAAATATTACCTATATTTACTAGCTAATAGTATTTATAATTACAATTATTTGCAAATCTTATATTAACTACATTTAATTGCATTAAAATTAAATTATTTGTTAATATAATTTATAATTATAATTATTTGCAAGAATTATATTATTTACAATTATTTGTTAATACAAATAATTAAAAAATTGTAACACAAGGAAATAAATTATCTTGCTTGTAACTACCAATGATATGATGAAAAATATTAAGGAAAAATTTGTATTTATGGTTAGCTGTGGTTATTGATCGAGACTACATATAAGCATAAAATACCTATTAAAATAGATACTGTTCATCATAATTATATCACGTAACAGATATGAATTATTAAATATGAAAATGAAATGAATAAAATAAACTCATTTTTTTATTCTTATATATTTTAAGAAAACTGCTTAAAATTAAAAAATAATCTTAATTTTAAGAAAAGTAAAATGTATAAATAAGTGTGATTTTACATTCGAGGCTTACAGTAAATGCATATCAAAACATTACAAAGGGTGACTTATTTATTAAATGTTTCCTGTATATTCTTATTAGCATTTATTTAAAAAAATATTTTCTAAAATGAGTTAAAGTAAAACTATATTTGTCAACACAATATTACAACATATTTTTTTTTAATTTTTACAACTGATTAATTTGCATAGTCAGAACTACTCAATTTGTAAATTAAATTTCCCAAGATACAAAAATATTTCTTATGGAAAAAAAACTTATTTCACTTTGAGTAAATATATAAAATATAAAAAAAATTCAACTAAAAAAATTGAGCATTGAAAAATTTATTATACTAATTGATTAAATATGACTAATATATGGAATGAAAAAATGCTTCTGTGCATGATACATTTTTCTATTCCTCACATGGTAATGAAATTATTCTAAAAAAAAACACTACTGGCCATTAAAATTGCTACACTAGGAAAGCGGCACACCACACACGTGAAATTTGCATGACAGGTAGAACTTGCTGTGATAAGCAAATGATTAGATTTTCAGCTCATTCATACAAAGCAGGCGACAGTAGCGACGTCTACAATGTGTATAAAATCAGAGATTTGACAGCAGTTCTCTCATACTCAATTTCCGTTTCGACGTTGTTTTCGGCAAAGAAAGTTGTTGTAATGCCTCGTGTAAGAAGAAATGCCTATCAGCACGTGTCTGACTTTGATCGAGGAAGGATTATAGCCTACCGGGATTGCGGTTTATCGTACCGCAATATTGCTGCTCGCGTCGGTCGAGACCCCATGATTGTTAGCAGAATATGGAATTGATGGGTTCAGGACAATCATACATAACGTCATGCCTTCTTGGTGTAGCAATTTTAATAGCCAGTAGTGTACAATGACACACATTTCCCAATGTCTTTCTCTTGTTGTCATGTTATCAACAGTTTATGAAGTTTTCTTAACAAGTAATTAAATAATATTTCAACATAAAATAAATGTATTATTCTTGCATCATTCATAACAATTCTATTCTGAAAAAAAAAAACACTATCTGACGTCATACTGTCACGCGGTATACACAATAAATTAAAAAATTAGATTTCTTTCTGAAAAATTGTTTTTAAAGGGTTTAAAAAGTAAGAATTTAAATAAAAATTAATTAACAGCACGAAAAACAGTTATTTGGAAAAAAATAGTCTATGCCGATAAAATAAAAAAAAAATATTGCTACAACTAATTGTTTTAATTTTGCTGGCTAACAGCTTCAGGGCCAACAATGGCCAGTATCTGTTGGCCCACTACTTATCATCTAGCACCGGCCTGGTTTATTTTGGCCAGCACTCATCCGTGGCCGTAATGGCCGGAGCTGGGCCATCAAACAACCATCAGCGGCTTGTCGTGGCCAACAGGAAACCGGCTTGGCCAGCAGCGGCCCGGATTTTTGACGGCAGTTTGTGTTTGCTGGGCTCTTTCCATTCCTTCATGGTTTGTTATAGGAAACTTATGCATAAATTTCAATAAAAAATTTCTTTAAGGAAAAATAACTCTATTTATTATTTTTTAAATATTTACTATTTATCATTATCACATTCAAATATTTACAATTATCACTGTTTTTTACTATGCCTGTTTTGACTGTACGGAAATTTAAGTGACCATATTGAAGAAAGTGAGAAAAACCTCAAAAACTACAGTTCTTAGAATTACTAATTTGTTTGTATTTGATATAGTTTTTAACATTTTTTTATATTACACACAACTAAGTTTAATTTTTTACAATAAGATATATATTGATGTAAATTTTATATAGACATGCTTCAAAAAATTTATATCGTTTAGAGGGTTATATTTTTACTTGCGTTCATACTGCCTAAATGATAGCGAAGAATCATTTACAATAAATATAACTTGAAGAAGCAGGTGGCATCGTATAAAAATTTAGATATTGTAATTTGCTTGAGAATCCCCATTTATTATTTTTTTTCCAATGAGCTTTGAAATACTGCTAATAAAAATTTTTACTTTTAAAATGATAACGATGTTTAAGACAATTATCTTTTCATACTAAACGATAAATTGGCTTTATTTTAAATTGCAGTCAACAAAATCTTATATTTTAATAAATACTATCTCTAGATTGCAGGCTTTTTATTTTAAGAATAATTATATTGTTGACGGCATTATTATCATAATATACTATAGAAGACTGTGTATGATGACGGATGTATAAATATATTTTCTTGAAATCTGTGACCAGTAGTTCATAGACCTTGTTGTTCCCTTTTCTGAGCAGTCCATATAAATAATATTTAATTTGGTTATTTCTTGAAGATAAAGAAGCGTAAAAAGTAATGAAAAACCTTTAAAGAACCTCATGTTCCTGATATAAATCGGATTTATTCCTGAAATAAACATTGTTTTTCCCTTCTTTACAACAATAGTATACCTTTATATGCCTCCTAATCTATGTTTGACTCAGGTAATAGGTGAATAAGTGTTACAGAGAGTGAATTACAGTGAGAAGTGGTTATTCTCGATATTGATTTATCAGAATCTATCTGTCTAAACTTTTAAAAACTGCTTTCTATAACTATATATTAGTTTTTTCCAATAAAATATTTTAGTCCAATAAATATCATTTTGTTACTTACATTTTTCCTAAAAGTGCCACCTTTAATCGTTAATGTATACTATTCATGCCGTATTTAATATACTGCTGTATTATCTGCATTTTCATTAAAGATATAATCATGATTGATTGTGACAAATTGCTTCTTCCATTATTCTTTATCAGTATTCCGTAACACTGAAAGTCTTATTTATTGATTTAATTACTAAAGGATTTGCTTTCCATACCGGATCTTTGAATAATGCATGATTTATGATTAAACAAATCTTTAACAACTCACTATCACTGATTCAAAAATAAATAAATAAAAAATAACCCTCTAAATACGCGTTTTTTAAAATTATTGAAATTGTGGAAATAATCATGATTGGCAATAGTAATTACAGTCAGTAGTTTGAAAACTTTAGTTGCTGTTGTTTACCTATGACACTTGGACAAGCCAAGCTCGCTATGCCGTTGGCTGTGCGAATTAAGTGAACAGGATGCGTCTTTCGTTTGGGTATGACCACCACGAAGGTGAAAGTATGACTTTGCTCTTTTTAAGGTGCCTCGTCATTTTGAACCCCGTTCAGGTGACGAGGCCACACCTGAATTGGCACCCTCCTCTCCACATCCACGCCACACCAACGGAAGGACTTTGGACGTCACAGATTAACGTGGACATGTCCCCAACATTCGGAGTTCCAGCAACCCAGTGAAGGAGAGTACACCGTGGTCACCCTCTCAACTACTGCCCGCGGCAAATGATGCTTCACTTTGCTTACGGGAAGCGGCATGAAGCTACTGAGCCACTGGAACTCGAAAACTTTTGTAAATCGGAGATTCACAAGAAAAATTTTGGATTTAAGGAATTGGAAAAATTTTGGATTTTTAGGTAGAAAAATGTATTTGATTAAAGAAAGGAAAATGACAACAATCACCCGCAGATATATTTAAATTAATGTTGGATTTATAACCATTTATATTCCACGCTCTCTTTTTTGAATGACAAGAAGGAACTTAGATTTCTAAATATGAATATGACAGTGTTTTGAAACTTTTGACCATGGCTCAATCACGAGAAAAATAAAATTCTGGCTTCAAATTACTTTCTTTATATCTATGAAGAAAGATTTTGATTAGCTCCTGCAATAGACGTAGGTAATAAATAAAGCAACATTTCAAATTGACAAGATCAAAATTACATCCGCTCGCTAGCACTACCCTTTTTAAATTAATTGAAAGTTAAATCTGATTTAACTTTTTTGATGTTTGATTATTTTGTTTATTATAATATTAATTTATATATAATAAAAAATAAATAAAAATAAAAAATATAATGAATATGATTGATGAAACTGAGTTAAGGAATATTGGATTTTGTTCAAAACCACATATTTATCGTTTGTTATTACAAATAATATGATAATTTTGAATTTTTTATAATTCATCACGTTTATTAAGTAATTACAGACCAAAATGACATTAATTAAAATTATAATATTTCAAATGAGGAATACGAAACCAAAGAATGTCGTTGACAAACCTATTTCTTCTCACAAATTTAATATAATTTTTTAATGTTTATTTAATACTTGTGTAAATATTTCTGTGTTATTATTTTTTTAATTTTGAATTTGAATTTATTTTGATGGGATTCAGATATTTCAACAAACACTGACAACAAGATAGCAGAAAACAAGATGATGTTGAATCAGTTGAAACGTATTTAAGTCAGTTCCCCAAACTGATTTAAATGAGTTCGAACTCACTTAAATCACAAGATGCTACCGCAAGAAAGTTTTGCCGATACTTTAACGCGTTTAAAAGTGTAGTGCAATCGTGCAGGATTCAACATTCTAAAATAGTGTAGTTAATGAGATAAAAATTCTTTTTTGTTTTCGTGAAAATCCTAAAATTATTATATGAATGCTAACCACTCACTGATATTTGCTCATACAAATAATGAGAGCCAGAAAATTGTAGTTTTTGCTGTATTAAACAATAATCATAGAATGGGCATTTCTTAATTTTAGGATGTAGTCTGCTACAAGCTCAGCTTTCCCAGAAAAAAGCGTTCTTACAAATCGAAATTAGATCAAGAGAAACTTCAATTTTGAACTTGATTTTCTTGTTATTTCCATGGAAGAAGGAATATTATTATTTTTCCTTCCTCCATGGTTATTTCCCGTTAGCTTTGAGTTATGTAATGTCTTTAACAAGGCATATTTAACTTTTATTTTTATTTTATTGATTCGAATCAGGAAATGATTAGAAGGAAACTTCTAAAGTTTTCACTTACTTGCATGATTTATTTTACCGATTTACTTAAATTTTTCTCTTTTATGACGACCCTTTAGTTCTTTAAATTAATTTTAAGCTGGTTTATCTCTCATACTAAAAAAACAACGAATATTGTCTAAATTTATTTATTCGTTTAGTCTATTTACTGTCTTTATAAGACTTTAAAGTCATGACTGCTTAAGTGCCAAAATTAGTTTTCAATCAAGCTATTAACTGGAAAAAACTTTGCAAGTAGGAAAGAGTAATATTTTTGTTTTATTGGGAATAATAATGGAAATTTACTTTTAGTAAAAATTTATTAGAATAAAATTTTTTAACATTAATATTTTTAATTATAAGTTTAATAATGAAGTTTAAATAATTGTATTTAATGCATAAAAACCATATTTCAATATATCTGATTTATATATATTTGAATGAATATATCGTTATATATCTATATCTGTATATATATATATATATATATATATATATATATATATATATATATATATATTTTTTATAATTTTTATTGCATTTTCATTGTCTTATATTATTTTTACTGCAATATGGTTCTCTTCTTTTTTGGCAAGTGTGCTTATTGATGTCAAAAGAGAACATTGTAAAGTTCAGTTTAAACATGATTTTCTTTCAATAAAAATAGTTTTCTTGAACTTATTTTGTGAAATTTAACCACAGCTTTTATATTTTGCTGGTGATGCCTAAAACTTCATCGTTTTTATATCATTCATACTTTAAATATTTTTTCGATTATTGAAAATATTAATAAAAATATGAATAATTAAAAATTGCACCTAGAAAATTTTCTCCATAATGGGAAAGAAAAAAATCGTTAATTACTGACATTAATATTTTATTTGTATTGTGTATTGTTTTAAAAAAGGTTTACATTTTTAGAAACTACTAAAAAAATAATACAAACATTTTATTTGCTATTTATAAATAAATAATCATTTATTGATAAAACTTATTTAAATAGCAATATTTATTGCTGGTGGAAACTGCTTAACATTCGTATGGATGATCAACTGCATACGTATAATGTAATATTACCTTTTTCTCACTGAAACAAAAATAAATTTTGCTGTTTTTAAACCTCTGCTATTTATGCTCCTTTAAACAGACAAAATTATCACTAAGCCATCTTTTGCACCAGCTTGCATTGCTTTATTTAGCTTTGTTTATGACTCTTCACTCAGTTAATGTGGAAAAAAAATCAATTGGAATATATTTGATTTAAAATAAAATTTTGAGCTAATAAACTCTTCATATCTTAGTTATATTATTTTTGCTTCTCCGTAAAAAATATCCTATTCCTTTAAGATCATAAACATGGCTATAATGTAAAAGTATCAAACAAATAAAATTTATTTTACGTAAACACACAATTTAGGCATGCTAAAATTTAACATGTTAAAAATTTTCTGACATTTATGATTAATCTTTTCCTATTAAAAGTCTAATTTGCAAAGAAATGAGAAAAGGGTACTTATATATTTTTGCATCTTTGCTACCCTGACTCTTGGTGAAAGATTACTTCGCAGGGAGGGGTTTTGGCCTGGCTATATCGCCCAAGTACTCTGAGACTCAAATCTCAGCGAACTTTCTTATCTGAATTCCAGGCAATTTCCAGCTCTGTTGGTACTCCAAGTAACAGGACCCCTTCAACCAAACCCCCGTCTTTCCAGGTCTATTCAAATATCCCACTCCTGTTTTTGATCTTGTCCTTCCGGTACAGAAGGGAGTCTCCCCTGAGGCAGAGCTCAGGGCTGCTGTTCTTGCCACTATTTATGAAAGATACCCTCCAGACAAATGGCTGCACATTTATACCGATGGTTCAGCTGAGAGTAGCTCTGGGAGAGCGGGAGCTGGAGTTTTCTCCAATTTTTTCCAACTCAAAGAGCATTTGGGAAAACCCTTTGACAATTTTGATGGAGAAATGTATGCAATTCTAATTGCTCTTCAAAAACTCTGGATTTCTCAGAAATGAAATTTGGCTTTCTCGTCGATTGCTAGGCTGCAATTCATACAGTGACAAATTATAATCCCCTGCCTTCATCAATAGAAGTAAAATGTAAAACCATCATTAACACTTTGCTAACTGCAGGGAAGGAAATTGCCTTTCAATGGATCCCTAGCCATTGTGGTTTACCTGGTTATGATAATGCAGATTTACTCGCCAAAGAGGTGTCTTTTTTAAACCCCCCAAACACTCCAATTGGTTTAAGAAATGTCAAACACTTATTACAAAGAAAAGGCAGTTAATGCTTCTTGGGGGAGCCTCTTGACCTCTTGTATCCCCAGGGACCTACCTAGAGCTATGGGGGTGTCCTGCTTCAGGCATCTCACGGGCATGATTATCTTCAGGGACACCTGCACCACATTAAACTTGTGGACTCACCTGACTGCATTTTATGCAATGAACATTTGGACATGAATGGCGAGCACCTTTGGATGCTTTATTTTTTAAAAATTCTTATGATGCTAAATCATATCATTTAATGCCATCTTTTTTTACAGAATAGTTGACTGGATAATTTGTAAATATATCATAAAAAGTTAATTAAAAATGCTCAGTTAAAAAATTGTTCTGACTTTATTTTATGATATCTGTGTGCAAAATATTATATCTGCTTATATTTTTTTCACATTTCTGAAGTAAATATTTGTTGGAAAACAAATTTAATAAGAAATTAAGTATTTTGGACAACACTGTGAGAAATTTAAAATCGCCACTAGCGAGTGAAAAATAATTAATCGATTGATGTACGTCGACCATGAGATGCAGTCAGAGAATGGCTAAGAACTATATTAAATAAATTTGTTATTTGTTACTGAATTGCAGTATTTTATTTAAACGTCCTGACATGGCTATGTGTATAAGTAATCTTTAAGGAAAATCAATTAAGTGAATGCGCATAACTTTACAATAGCAACTCTTTGCAATTAATGATGAGAAATAAAACAAGATAACAAATATTTTTAAAATCACACTTTATTTTCAGTGCAGTTTGCTTCATATACATGTGGGCCATGATACTTGAAATGACATCTTTTGTGGTGCTCTGGATTAAGAAAAGAATAAATGAATGACAGAGTTCTGGAAAATAAAATATTTAAAGTTTTATTTCGACAGCAAAATTTACTTTTTAAAATTGAAGTATCATAAATTTTAAATAGAGTTAAAAAAAAGTTAAACAATCATATTCATATTTCAATACTATTTGGTAGTTAGCCCAAGTACAACAATTTACTTTGAAGATTATTAATTTCATTGTAGTTTTTAAAAAAGTGAAAATTTCAACATTACTGATACATAACTGCATGCTTTTCTTTAATTAATATAAAATTTTTTATATATTTCAAATTTTGATCTTCATAACGAGATAAAGTATGTTCTAAGTCAATATGATATCTTATTCAATTTCCTTATTGAAAGCAAAAAAGTTGATGAATGGTACTCCTAATTGCAAATAAAATATCACCAATTTTAACTTCTCACTTAGAATTTTTTGCAAGAATTTTAAGTGAATTCAATGTATTTATGCCTTTAAAGTAAAATATGCTACAGAGAACACTTCGAAGTTCTTATATTATTTCCAAAAATATCAATTGAGGAAGATTTACACCATTGAAATGACATAATACTAAATGCTTTTTTAATCTCTTAGAAATAAAAAAGGTGCAGTTTTTCAGTATATTATCTAATATCATTTGTTATACATTTTACATGTGCAAATTATTCAGGGTTTAACTTCCTCAGTTAACTCCTTAAAATTCCTGGAATTTGAATTTTTTTAAGGGCCCTTGAAACTTCTGGAATTTTGGCTAGACAGCTTGAAAATTATGAATTACTCCAGGAATTTTTACTTCCCTTGATGCATTTATTTTTACTTAGAAAGTATTGTAATTTTTTTTTTATATTTTAAAATTTTCTTTAAAACTGTTTAAAAATCCAATAGAATATTAACTCTTAATGTTGCCATTAGATGGCGGCACAATTGATATTAGATTGTTGTATTCATAACTGTTGGTTAAATTAATGATTCAGTTCTGCCACATAATTTTTTGACAATCCAATTTAGTCAGGCCTGGATGTAGTATTTGGATTATGTGAAGTGAGAAGTAATCACTAACAAGATTGTCTTGTTGTGCAATCTAAATGTTAATATTTAAATATAAAACTTTTGAGTTAAAATATACTTTCTATATATTCCTTGGGGAAAATTGCATATAATTTCAGTCAATCAGAATGAATTTGTTTATCAGTGAAATAAATTATTTTATATGCCTGGTGGAAAGTATCTTTTCAGTGACCAGTGAACTCTGGAAAATCCGTACCTTTTGTGTGGTTCAGAAAAAAAGAAAGAATTTTATAGATGAGTTTAAATTATTACAACCAACTGTGAGATTGTATTGAGAAATTTGATCCCATTAAAAATATAATAGATCTTTTTCATTTTAACTTAATCTTAGACAAAATTATTGTCACTTGTGAAAAGTAGTTGATTTGCTTTTCCTATCCTCCATAATCAAACATTTATAGAATGCTTGTTTTCTGTGAATAAAATTTGATGGTAGAAAATTTAAATAATCAATTTTGTACATCATTTACGATCATGTCTGAAACATAGGTATCAACTTTATAATAATTAGCAAAGACATACTTAGTCATGCTGCTGGTACCAGGCTAAAGAATAAATTATATTTGAATGAATTAAAAGTGCAAATAAAGTAGGCAATAACAGAAGGAAATTGAAAAATGCTTCTTTAAGAAATTGATGAACTAAAAATTGAAAATAAAAAAGCATTTGGAAGATGACATAAATTAACTTGAAAAATCTACAATAGAATATGCTGAAGAAGCTGAAAGAACTGGTAAATTAACATTAATTTCAAAATCAAATATGTGTGGCTGTGGTGCTGCTTCAGAGAAGCAACAGTTATTACTCAATATTAATAATGAAATAAAAGTGAAACCTTTAGGGATGGAAAGTTAGCATTTTCTAAAATCAGTATTTTTTTTTTTTTACATAAATAACCAAGAAATGTGGAAATCTATTGAACGATTAAAGAAATAAGAGTCTTGAATATAGATGTGAAATTGTATAGTTTTAAAAGAGTTAATAAGAAACATTAAGAATCGTTATTAAATAATAATAATTGGGAAAAAATAAAAACTTTATCTAATAGTTGTATTTAATTTCAGTTAGTATAATTATAAATGAAAAGAAGTTGTTTTACACATCTTGAAATATTCAATAAATTAATAGATAAGCATCTATTAAAGTTGCTTAAAAAAACTATAAAATTACCCATCTTTATATAAAGTATAATAATTATAAATTTTATACAAAGTATAATCCAGTAATATTATTTATTGGAATAAAATTTTTTCTGTTATAATTATAAATTCTTTGAAGATTTTTGATTATTTATAAATATTGTTGAAAAATGTTTCACATACATAATTATATGCATATTTGGTTAAGAACAATTTTTAAAGTAAAAAATTATTTAATTTGAATGTAAATACCGCCTAGAAAACTCTTTAAAACTCGTGGAATTTGATTCTTGGAAATCTGTACAGATCCTGATTATTAGTAAATCATGTATTTATCCCTATTTATTTTATTTTTATAAATATAAAACCTTATTAGATATGAAGTTATGAAAAAAAATCAGTTATTATTAATATTTTTTAATATGCATAATATTTTAAGACTTTTTTATTATCTCTAATTTAATATAATTTGAAACGTCAAATTGTATATTATAATCTCCATCTTAAGTTTAACATTTTCTGTATCATGATATTATTAAAAATTATGACTTATTTCAGAGATTAATTACTTTTCAGACTATTTTATAGATTATTCAATCTTAAAAATCAACATTATTGGAAGTATTGGCATCTAATAAATAAAAATTGTGATACATTTTTTGTTGTTATTGAAATATATTTTATTTTCTTATAATGTAATATGTTTTACCGCTTTTAGTTTCCTGTCTCTTCATTGTTTTTTGAATTTTTCCAACTAAAAAGATGTCTAATAGTGAAGCTAGAGTGAAAGCTTTATGGAGGGCAGCAGATGCAGTTTGCTTTGATGTTGATTCTACTGTTTGTATGGATGAAGCAATTGATGAAATTGCGAAGTTTGCAAATAAAGAAAAAGAAGTGATGGATATGTATGTTAATTTTTATATATGTATTTATTTTGTGTTTTATGTATATGTATACACACATTCATATTCATACACACTGTAATATTTCCATTCAAGTACATTAAATAGTAATCAATGCAATAATTTTTCTTTTCAAATTTTAATTTCTCTTAATTTTTATTTTTATACATTTAATATTTCAATCTTAACTCAAAGTTTTTAAACTGAGTACATATATATGCATATATATGTGTGTGTGCTGTAAAAAATTTAATTCTTAATTGTATAATTGTAACCATCTTATCATAAATATTGCTTTCCCAATCTTCTGTATTTTAAATTTAGAGATGGCAAAAGCAGTTATTTTTGGATAACTAGTTATCAATGTTACGTTCCAAAGAAATAACCTGTTCAAAAAAGCGTTATCTAATAATGGCTTTTTGAAAAGTTATTCCAAGAAATCTGTTCACTTTGCAGAATTCATGAGATCAAAATTTTATTTTTAAAAAAATCTTTTAAATGTTTTGTCAAAATCATTCACAAAAATTAGAAGACATGAACTACATAGTTGCTAACTTCTATAGTTTAGCTATGCAATGTTTGATTTTTAGATGATTTATTAAGGTTTTGTGACTGAGTATTAAAATTGTACAAATTGTCAAGTTTTAAATTATAAAGCTTCCTCTTCATTTTGTACCACATGATTGCTTAACAATTATAAGATGTATATCACATATGTGTAAAAAGCTTTAAAGTAGAAGCAGAAAAAATGTGTGTATATCATTTTCCTTAACTAAATTATGGATTTAGAAGGAATTGATTTAATTTTAAAGTCCATTTTCATCCACTTTTAATTTTGTTAGATTTCAGCTATAATTATTGAATAACTGATTTATATTACCAAAGATTATTAAAGGATAAAGTAAATATATCCTTTTTAGAATGTATAAGTGCTTTTGAGTATTAGAAGTGAAATTATTTGATATCTATAATGTTTAAATTCTTGAAATTTTGTTGAGAATATAAATTTTTAATATAAGAATAATTTTAAATTTAATAAATTTTTAATATGAGAATATAAATTTTTCTTGATATAAATTTTTAAAAAGTGAAGATTATTTTTCAATTATTTGTATTCAATTTATGTTTATTAATGATGAAATCTAATACAACTGTTTAATTTTTATACAAAAATTTTGCTCTAAAGAGACGTCTTGTGTTCATTGGTGTTAGAGATTGAAAATATTTTATAGCTTTAAAATGTTAGAAGTTGGTAATCATGCAGATTGTATGAGAGCAGTTATAATTTAACAATACTTTGTTATTGTTTTGACAATAATACAATTAATACAAATTAATTACAATTATTTCATATTTAACAAGAATAACAAATATTTTTGGCTGAATTTGTCTTTGATGCAATGATTCAATAGAAAGTGATTGTCCATGCAAGAAAATTTTCACAATATTTCACTGTTAAGTTTAATAAATCGCCTGTAATTTGTTGATTTTGATAGAAAATGCACTCTTTCTGCAGATTGCAGTCTTTTTGAATTTTAAAGATAATCTCAGGAAGTGAATAATATTTATGAGATGAAAATTTCAGATTTTTATATTGAGACAATTACCTTTTATTAAATGATCTTCCAAACAGCCTTGTGCCTCTGTTCAATTTTGGCTGTGAACTTATATTAGGATTATCATCAATTGAACAAACACAGTGGATTTGACAATGGCTGATTATTATGATATGTTTTTTCTTACTTCCATGTTCTATAGTATGAATTTATATAATATATTTTATTTATCTATTTATTAACTGATTAATTATTAGCTATTAATGAATAAATATAAATTATTTAGCTGCACTAATATTCATATTATCATACTCATATTTCCAATTATTTTTATGTCTTCCTTTCCATGTTTATTCAGGAATTATGTGTATCACATCTTTGTTATAATTTGTTCCTAAACTTTATTCTACTTTTACTTCAATTTACTAATTCTACTTAATTTGTTTAAATTTATGAAATATTTATTTTTGCTCTAAAAAAATGATTGTTTCAAACGGTTTATTGCATCAAATTAGCATTTATTTATAATATTATCTCTGTTATTTAATTAATTTTACTATTTAAAAATTTTTAAATGTAATTTTTAAAAGATAATAATCTAAATTGAATTTTTTAAAATTATCTGTTAAACTAACCAGTTTTTAAGTATACTGAATGATAATTTTATCATTGTTTTTTCATATAATTCCTGTTTGTGGATTCCATTTATTTTTACTTTTGACTGTATACCTTTATTTTTTCACTTACATAGATAAATATAAAATATAATTATTCAAGTAATGATTATTTAATAAAAAAGTAAAATTTTATTAATTTACTGTAATTTCTGCACACAGATTGCCACATTCTTTTTTTTTCATCATGAAATTTATTATCATTATATGTTTTCATTACAAATTTGGCAATTGTTGACTGTCAGTAATGAAAAATTATTATTCAGAACCTTAAGAGCCATGCGTGGAGAAATGACTTTTCGTGAAGCTCTTGCAAAGAGATTAGAGTTGATTCAACCAACCACAGACATGTTGAATAATTATTTAAGATCACATCCGCCTCATCTTACTTCTGGTA
The DNA here is from genome assembly GCA_037975125.1 of Latrodectus hesperus. Classification (NCBI taxonomy): domain Eukaryota; kingdom Metazoa; phylum Arthropoda; class Arachnida; order Araneae; family Theridiidae; genus Latrodectus; species Latrodectus hesperus. The sequence goes on along the minus strand of CM075855.1, from coordinate 20,679,503 downwards.
TAAAGTAAGTTATTTTCATTTACTTTTCTTACATATTCAAATATTTGGATAGAATTTCTTAACACCTTAAATTATCCTTTCATTATCTTTGGGTTTATTTTTATAAAAATGCTGAAAAGTTTTTGAAAGTATTTTAGATTATTATAATTATTATTATTAGATCAATAAGGAAGTATCTTATTATAAAAATTTCATCATACACTACTGGAAGAGTGGTATTTAAGTCTATGAAGGAATTGTCTTCTGACAGATCTTCCCACTGTTTTGTTAGGTTAGTATTTTTCCTAATTTCAGAGGAATGATCTTGAGAATCTGGTTGAAGTGAATCACAATACACTGGAACATTGAGTTTTACAAATCAGAAAGTTTTATGCGGTCTGTCAAAAAAGTGCCATGAGTATTCTTTAAGATTTAGAGTGATCTCTGTTTTCTCTATAAAGTTGATTCCAAGTAGAGTATTATTTCTCTGTGCGTCTGGAATAGCAAAAATTGGAATTGAAAATCTTCTTCTCTGTATCCAGAACTTAACGAAAGCTTTATATACTTCCTTTGTTGAATGGCTGCCATCTGCTAAAGTTACGTCAAGGACTGATTTTTGGAAATAGATTCCTTGTTCTCTAAGAAGGTGGTAGATAGTTTTACCAGCTATAGTATGAGTTGCGGCCATGTCCACATAGGCTGTACCTCACATTCCATTGATGTTTATAATTAATATTGCCATCTGGTTGGATATTGACAGACTGTTCAACTTTATACTGTGAAAGCGAGCAGAATTCTTTTCAGATTTGGAACAATTCAAACTGTTTGATTTAATATAGCCAGGCGTACGACAAAGCAGTAAACGGGAGAGGGTTTGTCCTGCTTAAGCTGGTCCAATTTTCTGCCTTTAACTTTTTTACAACAGAGTTGAATCTGGGATATTCTTCTCTGGTTTTTGGGAATTGTTCCTTATTCATGACTGATGGTCCTTCTTTATTAGCTTTGTGACGAAGATTGTCATATGCATCGAGCTTTTCTACCGAATCAGTTGGAGAAGTGATGTCACCTCATTCATTCAAAAAGTGTCATCAGCATTTTGTACCATTAACTCCAAATCCAATGTTTCCTAGTTCCAGTTACTCGGGTCACCCACTTTATTAATAAAGTCGCCGAGCTGGCAGCCGAATGGTTAGCGCTCTTGCCTTCGGTTCAACAGTTTGTGGGTTCGAATCCCACCTTGGGCATGGATGTTTGTAGTGGTTCGGAATCCACTTTAAACCGTAAGTCCCGGTCTTATTAGCCCTCGTGTGCAAAAAATTACCGTTGAGCGACAAACAAACAAACAAACTTATTAATAAAGTCTGATAACCCTTTAATGGAGTCTAGATGTAACTCTCTAGTATGGATAATGCCTAAAGAAGTTAATCTAGGGAGGGCAAGAGTCTCGCATTCATAAATGATATGCTTGGCCGTTTCCTCTTGCGTATGACATTTCCTGCAGATAGGGTCTTGCTGAAACAGTCCCATTTTATGGAGGTGTTTTTTGAAATTGTAGTGCCCAGTTATGAAGCCTATGATTAAACGTATCTTCTGCCTAGAGCATCTAAGAATTTCAGAGGCAATCCTCACTGATGATCCACAGATCATAATTTTAGCGTGGGTTTGACCAGGAGTGTTGAGCCAAGCTTCATACGTCTTCCGTTTTTCCCATCTAAGAACATTGGTTTTTGCGGTCTTCAAATTGATCCCTCAAAAAGGTTCTGCTTGTTTCTAGTTGCCAGTTATGTAAGAAGGTTTCTACATTTCAAAATTATTTTAGATTTGATTTCGAAAGAATTAAGCGCTTTTAAAGCAGTTTGACTGTCACGAAAAATGAGAATCCGCTGACCGTAGTAGCCCTTCCTTATATTTAGTCGCAGACAGTGGATAATGGCCAAAACTTCTGCCTGCAGTCCATAGCGTATCGCCCAAGGCTTACAGACAGGCTGGTTCTTAGTGACACGCCACATACTCCCAGTCCTGAGAGGCTGTTTTTCAGTGATCCATCTATGTACCTGATTAGATATCCTGTTTAAGTTTCAAACATGTTGTTATCCCATTCGTCTCTAGTTGGAAAAACTATTTCAAATGTCCTATCAAACATGTATGATTTTTCCATGATGTCCGAGGGCATCAGGAAAGTAGGATCTTGAATTTTCCTGGTAATGCCCCTGTGTCCTTTGGCAACAGGCTGGTCGTACCAGTGGTTTTGCAGCTTCATTCTGTATACAGTCATTCTAGCAGTGCTGCAGATGAAGATGTCTAAGGGAGTCAGATCCAACATAACCTCCAATGCTCTGGTTGGCACGGTGGACATTGCTCCTGTGATGCAGAGACAGGCCAGTCTTTGTAGACCTCCTATTCTGTCAATCACAGTCTTCTGTTCCACCTTATGCCACCAGATCACACAGGCATATGTGAGAATGGGCCCGACAATAACTGTGTACATCCATAACATCAGTTTTGGATGTAAACCCCAGTTTTTACCAAGCATTCACCTGCAAATCATAATGCTTTTCTTTGTTTGGTTAATTTTATCATCAATGTGCTTATTCCAGGTGAGTTTCTGGTCTAAATAAATGCCCAGATACTTCACCTCTGAAGCCACATTGATTTCAACATCAAAAAGTCTTGGTATGAAAAATCCCTTCCGTTTCTTTTTGTATGTAAAAGGTACAAGGTAGGTTTTCTGAGGATTAACCATCCGGTCCCTATCCATGCACCATTGACCTACATAACGTAGAGCATCCTGCGTGAGATGACAAGTTATGTTGAAATCTTTGCCAAGGATAAGAATGACAATGTCATCAGCATATCCTTGCTTATAATAGCCCATATCATTTAGATGTTTTATAAGGCTATTTACAACTAGGTTCCAAAGTAATGGTGAGAGAACATCTCCTTGAGGACAACCTCTAGTAATCTTTTTTTCAAATGATTCACCAAAGATGTTCATTTGTATATATCTATCCGAAATTAAGGCCTCAATCCAAGTACACAGGATCTGATTAATCCCTGCCCCTCTAAGTGTGCCGAGCTGGCAGCTGAATGGTTAGCGCTCTTGCCTTCGGTTCAACAGTTCGTGGGTTCGAATCCCACCTTGGGCATGCATGTTTGTAGTGGTTCGGAATCCACTTTAAACTGTAAGTCCCGGTCTAATTAGCCCTCGTGTGCAAAAAATGACCGTTGAGCGACAAACAAAACCAAAACAAAAAGCCCCTCTAAGTGCATTGAGGATGGATGGATGGGAAGTGTTATCAAAGGCACCTTGGATGTCGAGGAAAGTTGTCATGGCAATTTCTTTTTGATCCAGAGTGGTTTCAATCTTAGAAACTAGCTGATGTAGAGTGGTTTCAGTCGATTTGCCGGGTTGATAGGCAAATTGAAGTGCATGCAAGGGACTATTACTACCCAAGTAATCTCTAATATACCGATCAATGATTTTCTCCATAATTTTAAGAAAGAATGAAGAAAGACTGATTGGTCTGTAGGACTTGGCCTGGTCATAGGTGTCCTTGCCAGGTTTAGGAATGAAAATAATCCTAGTCTTCTGCCATATCTTTGGTATGTAACCCAGTGCTAAGCTAGTTCTGTAAATTCTAGTTAGCACTGGTATGATAACCTCCTCTGTCTTCTGGATCATGATGGGCATAATTCCATCAGGCCCTGGGCTTTTTAGAGGTTTAAAGGCAAAGATTGCCTATTTAACAATGTTGTAGTTTACGATATTTTTAGCGATGGTCCATTGATCGCTATTGACTCTTTGCAAAGAGCCAATGCAGTGCTCCCCTAGGTTGCTATAAATATCTCTAGCTCCTGGAAAGTGGGTTTTGGTCATAATTTCCATAACCTCTTTCCCGGAAGCAGCAAAATTACCCTCCTCGTCCTTTAAGGTGCCAATCAAAATAGGTTCATCCCTTTTAAGGAGTTTTTGGAGTCTAGCTTCTTCAGAAATAGAATATATCTCTTCACAGAACTTCTTCCAGGAGTTAATTTTGCTTTTCCTATCAATGATCAGTTATCATAAAGTCTTTCAATTTTTCAAACGTTTCTACTTTTCCTTCCTTTATCCAATTTTCAAAGCCAATAAAAAAGTCAATCCATGTACTATCAGGATTCTTTTTATGTGCCACAAATGTGTGACAAAATAGGTGACACACAAATAGGTGACAAAAATGTTCAGCACTTAATTTGAATCTTTTTAGGAAGATCTCTTTTATGTAGTTGTAATATTCAGCTTTTCTTGTGGCCCACGAGTGATTATTTTTGCCACGTCACTTGGAAGAATTTCGACTAGGTAAGCGATCCATTGATTTTCTGGAACCTATAGAAACTTAAAATGTCTCTCAAAAAAATTGAGAAATAAAGACATGTCATCTTCTTTTGCATTAAAGTTAGTAATTAATTTTTTTAACTCAAGTTTTGGTGGATCATTTGATTGAATGGGTAATACCGGCATTACAAAGACAACTTTTGGACTTCAAGTTCATGGGATCTTTCTTTTTCTATTCTGGCTTCTTCTATTTGTTTTTCTTTTGTTATACATTCACTTGTTAGTCTCTCCTGCTCTTTTGATACTCTTTCTTCAATAATACTGGATAATAAGTATTTCATTAATTCCTCATCATACTTGACAGATTCGACGATTAAATCCTTTAGCTGGATTACTTTCATGTTCCCAACATCCAAGCCCAATTCTTCAGCCAGCAATATCAAATCTTCTTTTCGACCTTTTGCGAGGTATGCCATCTTAAATCTATCATAGAAAGGTTACCAGTTTCGAAAGTTTTAAATGTCTATTAAAGTTCGAGGATAAATGAAAACATAATGGTTCATGTAAAGTTCTTACAATTCCTAACAAAGTTTACACTCACTCTTCTTAAATTGGTTAAAATAATTTTACTTAGTTTATTTTCAGTAAGAATAAAATTATAGTTCAAAGTAGTTTTAACATATTAATCATTGACACATTTTTAAAATTGTAAAAGTAACTAGAAATGTTTAATATAAAGCTCATTTAAACCAACTTTTGTGATAACAATTGTAAACAGAATAATTAATACATGAAAACCAAATTCACTAGTTAAAAAGTCTTACACATCAATTATGAAAATTTACCCGGAATTCTAATTTCAGTTACTAAAATAATAACTATATTGTAAAAATCTTATGTGACTATTGACAAAACAATGAAGAAAAATATTACTTATAATAGCATAATTTTACGTATATATATTCAATAAACTTAGTGAACACTTTCAATTTCTTTTTAAATTGCAAAACAATATATAATAGTTTAAAACTCTTGTACCATTTATTCTGATACAGTATATACCAATCAATAAAATATAATTTTAACTCAATTTTATATAATTATTCAAACAACAAATAACACCTATTCTGAGTATTGTTTTCTATAATCAAAATAACTTCAATTATTCTAATAGGAATCATGTAAAAATAACACTATATAGATTTATAGTTTGACCAAAATGAATGACGTAAAAATATTCTTAATGAAGCACTAAAATATATTCAATATTCACAAGTTCTAACAATATTTAATTTATCAATTAAAATTCACATACATTAAAAAATACGTTATTTTTCTATGAGACCATCAATCGTACATACATTATATATTTATTTGTTTCTAGTAAAACCTTTATAATATTCTTTCAGAAATAAAAAAATCTGCATTTATATATTTCAAATCATGATGACAAAAAAACTAATTAATTCCATGTGAAGAAGAAAAAAATACATATCTTAAGATTATACTATTTTCAAAATTTTTAATTATTTATTTATTTTAGACTGAACTAAAACACAAATGTTAACATTACCAAGGATTTGGTAAATACACTCTGATATCAAATTGAATATTTGTTCTAATTGAAAACACACACACACCATAAATTAACAATTCCTAATTTGTTAGAAAGGCTTCTAAAATACAATTTCAACACAATAATATTAAAATGATTTGTTTCAAATGCTATTTGATGCGAAGAAAGAAAACTAACTTTTTAGACCAATATTTTACTTTCAAAAACAATGTTATTCATTCAGAAAATGATGATTAAGCTATCTCTTTCTTTTATTTATGTCTATCACTAACTTTAGAAAAGAAAATATCAAACTAAACAATTAAATTTAGTTTTTTTTTTTTTCCTTTTTTTCAACTGTGATCAACAATTTTAATAGTAGTTATGATTCCTGACAAAAATGATCACAAGTTAAATTATTTTAATAACACTTTCCAAATTTAGGAAAAATATTAACATCACAATACCTTTAAATGGCTTTTCTTTTTGGGGTGAAAAGGAATTATACCTTGAAATCAGTTTTGCAGGATAAAAATACTGTTCAAGTAAAAAAAAAAAACAGGTCTTACCATATCACCATATACTCGGAGTAAGTTTTGATTTGATTCACCTGAAAAAAAATTGTCAAGCCTTTGTTTTCGATAACTTAGAATAAGTTTCTGTTTGTAATAAAGGCTATAATTTTGAAAAGTGATTGGGGGCTAATGTGTCCGGTGGTTGTGGGTTTAATCAAAACACTCTTTAGTGTAACAATAATTTAATTATTCAAAGTTAAGTTACACACAATAACAAACAGAAACACTAAATTAAAAGGATGATTAAAACACATCCAAAGAGTTCAAAATCAAATGCCTAACTGTCTATCCTTCTCCCTGCCTGGGGTGCTCTCGGAAAGGAAGAGAGAGAGAGAGTGAAGTGTCACACTATTAAAATTAAATTCTTTACAAAAAATGATATTTAAAAATAATTTCATTCTTATTACTTTTATATTTTTGTTCTTCTTTGAACATTTTAACAGAATTCTCTACTTTTGAGCAATTAAAATTTGCTTATACACATTTTAACCATTTATCTATTTTGCATTCAAGTAAGATGAATGGATTTCATCATACAAGATAAATGCTAGATTCGAAGTCATGTGAAGTTAAATGCTCTTTTATAGTAATGTTGAATGCTGCTTGGATAAATAATTTATGTAATTATTTTTATTTATTAAAATTCAATTACTCTATATTGAGAAAGAAATCTCACAAAATTAATATCAAATGATTAATTTTCAGATCTAAAAATGTATTCTAGGCAATGTGGTTGAAAAAAATTTGCAATCATTTCAATCATTCTCTGCAGAAGATTCACATTAAATAGTTTGTTTATCAGTTTCTAAAACAGGGACACATTAATTACAAAATTGTTTAGGTAGAAATAAGCTTTTTGATCCAAATGTAGTATGATGAAAAAGGAACCTGCTATTCTGCTGAAACTGTTGAAGCTTGAGAATGCAACGAAGAAGTAAAAAAGAGATGAGAATGTTGCAACATGTGACAAGGTTTAAGCATCTCTGCTTGAAATATGCTTTAGTTTAACAGTGATAGCAATTCAATAATTTGTTTTTTTCAAATGATCCAGCATATGTATTCACACAATGTTTATGCAAAAATGTGTGATAACATTTTGTTATATATTGGTGAATACTTCTATAATGTCTAGAAGCAAATATTCAGAGTAACTCCATTGTGCCTCAAGAGACTGAGATTATTTTGTGATTTTTTTATGTACTTGTAAATCAAGAATGAAAATATTCTTCTTGTAGTAAAGGGGAGACCCATATCTATACTTTGCTCTTAAAAAGCCTAGATTTTTTTTAGTTAAGATCATATTTCTAGGAGGCCACTGAGTAGAGTTTCAAATCACCAACCAGTTGCATGAACTTCTGTTACTACCTTGGATTGGTGATAAAAACACTTGGTTATGAAATTGCATTCAGGGTTAAGAAGTTCAGTAATAAGTGGAGTAAATTACTTTTGAATTGGTATCTCTGATGAGTAGTAATCTAGTCAAAAACACCCAATCCTGAGAAGAATATATTTCCAATAGTTTTAGTGATTTGATATATAATGGGAATAACTTCATGCTGTCTGGTAACCTTTTCAACCCATGTAAAATATTGCATACATTCATTGCATGAAGAAAAAGGAACCAATGATGTCCAAGCGTATATTGCTTATATGATATTATCAGTAATATTTGGGTATGTACAGAATGCAAAAAAATATCATTCTGCTTTCTTCTTTGATAAGAGAAACCTATTTTCCAGTATATATAATCTTTCTATAATGAAGGCAACATAATATATTGACATATTTATGTCTGTAGTAACTTTTCTACTTGGGTTTAAAAAGGTCATGCATCAACTGGAAGACACTTTTTTAAAATCTTTTCAGAACTTGTGAACTGACAAAATCTGTAGGTATATGAGAAAAGGTAAGTAGTAGGAGAATATTAGTAGTGAGAGGATCTATCTGGAATCTCGACATTATAGCTAAAAATTTGATGTTGTCATTTTGTTTTGTTTGTCATCTTGTGTTTAATCCAAGCTTTAAAAAATGACATATACACTGTTGGTGAAAATACACTGCTCAACACTGATTTGAAGTCAGCATGCGTGGATCGACGTGTCTAATGGGAGACGGTAGTGGCCTCCTAAATCACATCTACTGAAATTCTGCAGTATGTACAAGACACCCTAGATGCTCCCATTTCGAGCAGAACCACTTGCCGCCCATTGGTTGTTAGTGATTTGTGCTCATGACGTCCATTAAGAAGATTGCCATTGACCCCACAGCATAGATACCATTGTCTGGAATGATGCCGAATTAGAGTGATGTGGACGATGGAGTGACACGGAATCGTCTTATCAGATTAATCCCGCTGCTGTTTCTTCAATGATCGTCACACTGTACAAGTGGGGCATCAACTTGGAGACAAGTCCAATCCTGCAGCAGTTTTAGAACACCCACTGCGCACAATGCAGCATAATAGTTTGAGGGGTCAATAAGTATGATTCCAGCTTATGATAGCTAAATGTTATCTCTAGCTTTATAATAGCCAAATGTTACGTGGATGATGTGCTGCAGCTGAAGACACTCCCCTGTGGTGCAGCTGAACACATGCTCTATCAGTTGGATAATGCCTGAGTGCACATTACATGCATCAGCCAACATGCCCTACACTGTGTACAACTGCTTCCCTGGCCACAGTGTTTGCCAGATTTCCCACCAATCAAACATGTTTTTAAGATATGATTGGATGCCATTTGCAGATCCTGCCACTGCCTCCTTCAGCTGATGCACTTTGGCAAATGGTTGACAGAGGTTGGAGAGCCATTCCTCAGGATGCCAGCTGTACTCTCATTGACTTTGTGCCTTAAATTATTGATTCCTGTGTCACCATCCACTGTGAACCTACAACCTACTAACCCGACTCTGTTCTTGCTCCGTATTATGCATATCATTTCAAAATATAGATAATTTATTGTTCATTGCTGTCTTTCTCTGCCAAGTTTCCTCACTTTCTGGCAACTCCTTCTTGGTGTTGCTTTATCAATGTTAGGCAGTGTAGATACATGAGAAAGGAACATGTTGTCAGTGTTTTACCTGTAACAAATATTGTGTATGATAAATTGTCTGATATGTTTCAGATGGTTTTGTTGATATTGAAAACACTTCAAGTTTGACAGTGAAGGTATACACCAAAGGATTGTGATCTGTAAAAAATACAAAAAATCTCCACTAAACTGCAATCCTTTTACAATTAAAAGTGTTAAATGCCCTAGTAGGGTGTAAATAAGTTGCATTTTTTAAATTTAATTTGCAAGAGAAGATTTCAAGGGGGTATAAAATGCCATTAATGTTTTGTTGAAGAACACTACTATAATGTTAGAAATACATTTATGGACCGAGAAAAATGGACTTCTGAATCAGGCTGTGATGAAGTTTCTTCGCAATTGTTGAAAGTGCCCACCTCATTTCAGAAGAAAGTGCTTCTTTTTGGCTTATAAGTGACTATGCAGAATTGCTGTAAAGGCAGCATGAAGCAATGATAAAAGTTAATGTTTAGCGGTGATAAGCTTAAAAAATAATGACTGTAAGTCAGTTTTCAGTTTTATAAAAGAGAAATTTCTGAGCAACTTTTTTTGGTAAAGTGATTCAATGATTTTGTGAATGTATCCTTATAATGATGTTGCGAAAAAACATTGTCTAAATCATTTTGACCTGTATGTATTAATGTAACATAAACCACTGTAACTGAAGATGGACAAAAAATTAATTTTAAGACTTAAGTGAAGATGAGTTATTCATTTATAAGCTTAGTAAAAGAAACCTACTGCTCACCGAAATTTCACTTCAGGAATTTCTGAATCTAGATTTAGATGTAATTTATTTGTAGAAATTATTAAATGGTTAAATGATTGAGAACACAATAAGTGAGAATGAAAAAGAAATTTTAGGTGTCAAAGATGAAGAAAACAGCTTAGTTTTGTGACTGCTGAATAAGTAGATGAATGACTAACAAGATAAAGGTACTTTTTGAGAAAAAACAAAAATGTTTTTTTACATACAAATAAATGTATTTAGAAAGCATAGTTTTCAAACAGGAAAAAGTTATTACTTTAACTGATTTTTTCTCAGTAAAATAAAAGTAAGAATAGTGTAATTTGGAATTTTATTAAATGTGTTTCTAACTTTTGCTTTCTAGTGTAGGAATTGATTGACTTATGTAAAACACTCTTAGCTGTTCTAATATTTTTAATGTTATTCCACTTAGTTTATTGTACATTAAGTGCATGTATTTGGTCATAGTGATGATTCATAAGAGGGCTCAGATTTAATTAAGATGTGCTAGATCATGTTTTTAATTCCATAATATTTTCTGTGAAGAAAATGTCATTCATTAAACAAATATTAAAAGTTGTTCTAATTCATTTGTTATGTATGTTTTTCCAGAACTGAAAAGGAAATTTTGAAAAATGTTTTTACCTTAAATTAAGCCACATATTTTCGTGCACAATATCCGCTATTCTCTTTCTCTGGAAGTTCTTGAAAACTTGAATATCATTATTTTATTATGAATCTTGAAATTTCATTGCATGTTTTAGCTTTTAGTTATTAGAAAAGTGTGCATATTTTCTGGAAATATTTTAATGTACATTTTATATTTTATTTTGTTTATTTTTCTGAAATTTCCCTCAAACATTGGAATTTTTTATTTTTACTTCTTAAATTACAATTTTGATTTTCAGTTTTCCCTTTAAACAACATTTTTTTTCTTATTGTAGTGCTACCATAATATATTTGTTACAGCATTCAATAAAAGGCATGGGGAACTTGCATATATTTAAGAAATTCTTAGATATTCACATATGTTTAACATTAATTAGACTTTCAAATATTTACATGCTAAGTGCAAAATGTTATTTTATGTGAATTAAAGAATCTTCCAAACCTTGTGTTGAAGTTTTTTTTTTTTTTTTTTTTAAGTAAGCACTTTTAAAGACTACTTTTTCTGTAATTACAATTTATCTTTAAGGTCATGGGGGGCCTGGTTATTTAGAGCATTTATTCTCATTATTAAAAGATAGTGACTTTGAATCCCGACCCAATCAAAGATATATCATGTTAGTTAATGGAGGCTAGGATGTTTAATATGTCATAGTTGTAGGGTCCTCCAATGTAAATGATACCTATGGGGGTGGCTGTCAAGTCAAGGAGTCTTCTGCTTTGCCCCTGCTTCTAAATTACAATGACCTTCATTGGGAATATGATGGCTCATCCACTAGGTGTCCCATTATATAAGGTGCCACCACTTCCGCCCATTGTAGTGCTGAAAGGTGGAATCCTAGTAGTCGAGTAATATGAAATAACATAATTTATTTTTAGTTTTGGTAAATGTAAAATAGAATGATTTATGATTCATCAGTCTAATAGGCTGGTATTGTTATTTGTAACAAAAATTTTATTTTTGTGATGTGAATGAAATGGTGGAAGAAATTGTAATTGTAATATATTGTAAAGAAGAAATATATTGTAAATTTTGCATATATTTGTTACATTCATATCTTTTTTATATGGGAAATAATATTTATGTAAATAACACTTATTTTTAATTAATTAGGAAAATATGTCTATTTCAGGCAGAATAGCTTACAATAATAATTGTTCACATTAAAATGATATGATGTTTTTAAGTTCTAGTTGTAAACTCCTTTAAATTTCTAAGAAGTAAGATATGTATAAATGTTACAAAGATATTTAATATACTTTTGAAATAATTTAACTCAATATTCTTTAAATGTAAAGGTAAGAAAAATTATTTAAAAAATGTTAATATTACTAGCTAAATTCATCTTGATAAAAAAATATAAATATTTGTGAAATATGAATGTTGTATCTCATGAAAAAAAAATATTAATTTTGGAAAACTGCAAATCTTGGAAATTTGTTTTCCCGGAATCTACAAAACAAGTTAATTTTTTTACTTTTACAATCAAACTGTATTTTGCTTAGTTAGATACAAATTTTTCTAAATTAACTTAGGATCTGAAGATCATCATTGAAAAATTTTTAAGGATCAAAGTTGTTTTATATCACCTTGATCCTTTTTATGGATCAAAGGTGTTTTAATTACCTTTTCCCATTCTTTATCTAAAAAATTATTTTCTAAATCAAAAGTTAATGGTTTATTTAAAATTCTTAGCTCAGAAAAAATTATTATAATTATGATATGTGAAATATTAAAATTTGTAATTTGTTAGTTTTATAAAGTCTGTCAGTTCTGGTCTTAAAAATTATTTTAATAATATTTTAAAGAAAATGATAAATTTCTGAATTATATTTCTTAAGAATTCATATTATATTTTCTGTTGAGCGATTGATACATTAGTTATGTTCTTAATTTAAATATATAGTAGATTTTTAGTTAACCTCTATAATCACTAATTTGTAAAAATTTTTGAGTAAATATAGAAAAGTAATATTTTTATTCAATTCTTTATTTTTTTGTAATTTTAATAAATCTAATTGAGCTTTTGCAAACTGTTTATAGCTTCAAAGTAATGGGTACTTATGTCTTCACATTCTTCAAACATGAATTCAGCTACGTGCACCAAAACAAAGAAAATTTTGTTTTGGTGCACATAGCTGAATTCATATCAATTATTTCATTAAAATTACTATCCAACATACATTAAATTTGAATGACATGAATATTTATCAAGTTTCTTTTAATCCAGAAATGCATATAAAAAAATCTTTTAATCCAGAAATGCATATATAATTGTTTAATGTGTGCAGTTTATGATGTCTTAATACAAATGGCCATTGAAAATTTTAATTTTTTAAATTTTCGTACATAGATTTCACTTTATTATATATATATATAAAGGATTTCTTTAATAATAACTTCTTTAATATTTTTAAAATTTAATATTTAAAAAAATTATTTATTTTTTTACAGTCAAAATGACCAGTTTTTCTTTTTTAAATTATTATTAATAATTTTTTGATTTGCTTCTTTTATGTATTAAATTAACAATCCTCCTGACTCAACAAAGGCATGATTGTAATAGCATTTAAAATTTTGAGTTTAAAAACACTTTCCAAAATTGAAATTATTTTTTCAAATTGTGATTACATTGTTTCTTTCTTGCTCTATAATCATGCTTAAAATACTAATGTAATGAATATTGTATTAAAACTATAAGTCTATTTTATTTTACCTAGCAAGAGAAATATTTGCTATAGTGAAAGTACCAAACTCTGCATGTGTAATGAAAATTAATTCTAAAAAGTTATATATTTGAATACCTGTATGCATAAATAGATATAAATAGTTTACATATATGATTAAAAAAACCTAAGATATGATTTATTGAAATTCAAAGATTAAATTCATGTTACTGTTTAAGTAATATAAGTTAAATACATTTTGTAAAAATTATATGGAAGTAATGCATTTATTTAAAATATTTTGTGCTTTCAATAGATAAATTGATTAAAATGAAATATTCTAGTTGGTAATATTAGTAGAGAGTTAATCTGAATTATTTTAAAACTTTTTTATATCATGTTAGATATTTTCTGCTTACTATGCTTAAAATATTTCTTTATACATAACTTAAATTATCCTTAACTTTCCTTTGGGTCTTATAAAATAGTTATAAGAAGTTTAATTTTGAGGTGTTATGCTATAAAATTTGTAAACTCGAATATGAATACATTGTGTTTGAATTAATGTATTAAACTGCTTTAAATTATAATAAAAATTATTTATTATTTTTGATTAATGTTTAATTATGAACAATAATTATTTAATATTTTAATATGTTTTTATGGTTTATTTGGTATTCTTTAAAATAATTATTTTGCAGAATTTTATTAATTAGAAAAAAGTAAGTTTGTAAAATTATTCAGTATATTAATAATTTCATTAAAAGACTGAGTTTATCATGTTTGCTTTCAGAATTTTACAATAATTTTTAATTTTTATTTGTTCACTTTATTTGAATAATTATTGAAAATTTAAAGCTTTAAATGGAACAGTGGATTTAAAATGAAATGTTATCAAAAGAAAATATTTGAAACAACTTAATATTTTAATGTATTATAGTTAATTTTTAATTTAAAACACTTTATGGGATTATAAAAATTTAGTATTATGTATAATTATTTTAATTTAAATAAATATAGGAAACTCTAGCTGATCAAATTACAATTACACAGCTCTAATACACTTATACAACAGGAAACATTTTCCAATTACAGAAGTCTTTGACGGACAACAGTTTCTGTGCACTAAACTAGCATTCAAGACTGATCGTCTTCACTCTTCTCAGTGTCTTCACTGTGACAGGCGGTGATATTTATATCTGACTTGGCGAGGAAATCTAAGAGTTTCTCCAAATTTCTAATAGATTCTAGGCTATCTTGCTTAGTATTGATCCTAGAGTTTCAATATTGAATTTTTCCAAAAGTATATATTTCTCGCCTAAGATTCACAAGACTTTCACAAAATCGGGCTAGAAATGCCCGTTTCAACGTAGAGTGCCAAATTTTTACCAAAAATTTCTGTATTTCTGATGAAATATTTTAAGGCAAATACAAATAATGTTTATTTATTGGTTACAATATGAAGTTAATGAGGAGAAATGTTTTCGAAGTAGTTCAGACATTGAAAATGTAATGTGAAAACTCAAAACGATATAAAAATTTATTTTTATATTCCAAACCTAAAAGTGTGATCAATGCACGAAGGAAGCCTGAAAAAGATAAACTTTTTATGTTTATTGTCAATCAAGTAAAGTTAGTTTTTTTATAATACAACATTAAAAATTATATAAAAAATAAGTATTAGTTTTAATTTGTTAGGAAGGCATGATAAATACAAAGGCAAAATTGGAATGAAATTTTCATTTCAAGATTCACCTTATAAAATCCTTTGAGAATAAATATTCATCATAATATTAGTGAAATTGTGGGGAAAAAACGACTTTTCTAATTAGTACAAATATAATTTTTCATGGGTAAAATTATCATTATAGGTATATTAAAAAATAAATTATAGTTATATCTTATTTTCGGTATTATAATTTTTAATTAGTGAATAGATGTTGAAAAATTTTAATGTTACCTTTATGCTATATTAAATTCTTTAATTGCTCAGTGAGAATTTTTTAAGAATTTTACTTTTAAGATACTGTTATTAAAATTTTAATTTTCTGACTGACTTATGTATTACTGAACTTCTAATAGCTTTTGATTGTTTCAGGATACCAATGGTCTTTGTAAAGCGCTTGAGTTTTACTTTAGTTTTCAAGTCTACTCAAGTTGATTGTTTAGACCTTTGAAAAAGCTTGAAAAAAACTCTAATTGCTTTAAAGTACTTAGAATTTTTTAATCTTTATTTCAATAGTTTTATTTTATCTGTTAATTTTGCGCAATATTTACTTCACTAAATTTAAGTTTGTTTTTTGTCAACAGAGTAGTCTTGGATGTTATTTAGCATTCTCCTGTAGTTTCTCCATTCTTTAATTGTGCAACAACTATTTTTTTAAAGCAAATTTTTAACTTCACAAAATAATTTTAAAATTAAAATAAAAAATTTTTGTATTAGAAATTATATTGAAATTGAGTTCCATTCAATTTTTTAAATTTTTCTTATTTAGACAGTGCTAAATTAACAGCAATTAATTAGTTTAGAAAAATAAAGTCACCTTAATTGAGACCACTTGATTCTCACTATCAAATTCCTCTATGTATGTGGTGAATAATAGTTATAAAATAACTATAAAAACTGCCATATTATTGACAGTTATTTATTAAGTTCATTATTCTACTCTTATTAAATTCAATTAGTATTCTTTATTTTATGTTTGTTTATGCATTATTTATTATTAGGTAAATGTAAATATATCATTGAATTATTTTTTTCGCAAAGATTTTAGATTTTTACATCAAATTTTTTGTTGTACAAATAAAATGGAAGAAATATATTATAGTTATAATAAATTAATAAAGACTTAAAATATTTTATTAAGACTTTTTAAAGTATTTTTTGTAAAATTATAAAGGAATTTAAGATTTATTCATAATTTATTGAACATTTTTAAATATATTCATGATAAATGTTTTACTTAAATCACATGCAGAATTAAACACTGTTTGCAAAGTGTTTATAGGTTTTTAACTTCAAATTATATATTACTGACAGTAATATTTGAAGATATCTTTAAATCCATTAGTAACATATGTTCTTAAATAAAAAAATATATTTTCAAATATTGTGTGTTAAATTCAAAGTGAGATAAATCAATTAGATTATTAATTTATTATATAAATTAATGTATATTACCTAATTCGGATTTTCAGTTTTTCATTTTCAAAAATTTTCAGTTTCAGCAATTAGTTAATTCATTTATTAAAGTTACATATAAAATCTATAAATATATAATTTTGCTTAAGAATGTGAATATATATTGTTATTTTTATATTTTCAAGATTGAAAGTGGAAACAATTTCAGTATATTCTGTATTGTAAACAAGAATTTTTTTCTTATAAAATATGAAGAATCATTCATATTTTAATATTTGTTTTGAAATATATTTAAAAATATGTATTATTCAAAACACTAGAAGAAAGAAACATTTTCTAACTACCAAATCATAATCAGAATAATAAAATGTTGTTAATTATTATTAATAAGAAATATTTTTTAATTGTATTGTTTAAATTATATTATACTGTTGTGCCTGACTTGTATGAAATGTACTCAATTTACTTAATCCAACTAGGGGTGCAATAAATATGCATTTTTGATCTTTGCATTACTGTTAAAGCAAAATACATATTCTTTCTATGCATCTCTAGAGATATTACGTGCAAGAATTTTTAATTTTTGTCTGTTGTGTCTTTTGAGCATTATTGTTAAGAAAAATCCATGTAAAAAATTACAATTATTATGCGGAAAAAATGATTTTTTTCACAATATAATAATTCTAATATATTGTCATTTTAATAATCACAAACAAAAAATATTTTAGTCTCTTAAAATCATTTATACTTTTATAACTTATTTCAAATTATAAAATTCCTTAGAATTTTTCTGAAATTGATGTAACATGTTAATTAATAATCCAATGGTAGAGAGTTTACTATAGAGAGTACAAAAAAAACAAGCAGTAGTTGTCTATCATAAGTTTTGTGTACATGATGTTTATTCATTAATTTACATTGATATGTTGTAGTGCAGATTTATTTTGGGTGATTTCATACATTTGCTATTATTTTTTGGTACATCAGTTATGTTATCTAAAACAA
The DNA here is from genome assembly GCA_037975125.1 of Latrodectus hesperus. Taxonomy (NCBI): domain Eukaryota; kingdom Metazoa; phylum Arthropoda; class Arachnida; order Araneae; family Theridiidae; genus Latrodectus; species Latrodectus hesperus. The sequence continues at coordinate 20,661,786 of CM075855.1, read as the reverse complement.
TTTTTTCAAAAATATCTTGCATACTTAATGTTGATATTTTTTAAGTGCAGTTTTTTCACATAAAATTCTAATAATCAATTATACGTTTTTTTATTGTTAGTGATTCAATTTTAAAATTAGTTTTCTCAGTATTAAAATTTAAATATATACTTATATATTGGTATCAAGAAATTTGCTTACAAATTTCATTTGTAAGCAAATATTTTTAGCTTTGTATTTTAGTTTATTTTTGATTATTATATCATAAAGTTGAATTTAAATTGTGCTATGTAATGTAATATACATAATATAAGAAATTTTTCTTCTATGTGTGGTAGTTACTATTTATGATATTTTGTGCTAATTTTGTTTCTCGATCCTATTTTAGATAGAATATTTATGAGGATCGAGTTTCATAAATTAAATCATTTTTGAAAAATAATCCAGATATCTGGAAATATTGGTCACCATTTTTTACTGCAAACTTTCTAATAGATAAGTTTTTAAAAATATAGAGGATGTTGATATTAGCTGTATTAAAAGATCCAACTGTGTAACTAGCATGATATGGAAGAACTAACTGATGATTTACATTTTTTGTTGTTATTTTTTATGAAGTTCTTTACAAACGCTGCCTAAACATTTTTTATATATTATTGTCATCCTATACTATTTCACTAAAATTTCTGTGCTAGTGTTACACTCATACTGATCTGTAAACAATTTTCATTTAACTTGGTGATATCTTAAAAATTATCTGGAACCTGATAATCATTGATTATGATTGTCAACAAAATCATTTTACATAATTGTATGTGATGAATGCAATTTGTTCTGTAAAAGAATACCAATATCATTCCAATTTTAATGGTAGTTATACCATTTAATGTTCAGTGATGTATTGGTAATAGTTTTATTACTTATGATGATATCAAATCCTGAATTTATTTATAATCAAGTTGAAATTGCACAATATATTCTTCGTATATCATTGTATAATTTACAGTTAGGTATTTTAATGCCTTACAGGATTTCCATAATTTTTTAAATCAAAAATTATTGTGCTTGTTTCCAATCAATGAAATGTTTTAAAATCTGAAGTAACATTTGGAGAATATATGTCAAAATGTTAAACAATGTAAAATAATAAATCTTAATCTCTTTTCATATGAATTTATTGTAACATGATTACTAATAATTTCAGTATTACTTATTTAAATTTTTTTTTCTGTAGCTACTAGATTTAAGTTCTAGAGTTATTCATTTTATTACTTAAGTATTAGTTCTTAGTTTTCATACCTAATGTCAGTGAAAAGAGTAAATTTCTTTGTGATAGTTTAAATGTTTATTATATCATTTTTATGGTTCTATTTTTGCAAAAGAATATAGCATAATTAATTTTTATTTTTCCTTTTCACAATAAAAATATTATTTTTTGTTAAATTCTTTTTTTAGAGAATTAATTGCTGAATTACATGATCGGGGAGTGAGTGTATACTTAATATCTGGAGGTTTCCATGCTATTATTGATCCTGTTGCCAAAATTTTGGAAATTCCTTTAAAAAATGTATTTGCTAATACATTGAAGTTTTATTTTAATGGTAAGAAATATTAACAATGATTTTCATTTTAGTTTATTGTATCATTTAGATTCCTTGTTTTACATTTGTTGGCAAGATTTTGATTAATTTATTAGAATGTAAATAAACAAGAAAAATTTTTTTAATTTTAGACTATTATATTAAATTTATAATTTACTTTTAGATAAAAACCTATTTGTTAATTTATTCTATTAAAATTGAAAAAAAAAAAAACTTGTGTGCAACCTGTTTGTTTGTGTATCTTTTAATTCTGTGAAAGTGTTAATCTTATCAAAAAATGCAATACATAATAGAGCAAGAATCTTATTACATTAAGTTTATATTTCATGGGAAAATTGTTTTTTTAAGTTATATTTTTATTCATAAAAATATAGGATATGTGCTTATATAGAATAATAAGCTTAGTACATTTTGCATTGTATGTTTTTTTTAAGGTTTTCACTTCCCAATTTTAAAATTAGCAAATATTTGGGTAAAATATTATTAAAAATGCAGGCTATGCTATGCATATGTATGTAATTTTTTAATATTAAATAAATTAATTTTTAAGTAAATTTTTTCGTTTTTTAAGTAAACTTCAGCTTAATATTATCTAATAATTAGTTCTATTAAGTAATGCTAAGTTTAATCATGTTTTTGGATATCTAAAAAAAAAAAGTACGACTAAGCAGAAGTTATTTAATATAACTATTAATTCATATCACATTAATGATAATTTTAGATACGCATTTCTAAATTTGAAAAGTCATATTAAATAAGATAAGCTATTGAATTTTTATCTAATGTATAGTAAAGATTGATAATTATTTATTATTATGATAAATATTTTTACATAATTTCTTTAACTTGTGTGCGTAATTTCTAATCTCATAGATTTTTCAAATTCTTTTTAAATTTGGAAAATAAATGAATTTAACTAAATAACTGACAAAGTTATTTATATTTATCAAGATTTATATTGTAATTATTATTTAATAATTTTATAATCTTTTGTGTTAAAGAACAAACAGAGATCTTCTCTAGTCTTATATTTTATTTTTTAAACAGGATCTTAAACCATTTTTTTATTTTTGAATTATTAAACACTTCAATTTATGTATATACATTTATACATGCATAAAATTGTGAAATAATTATACTTTTTGTTTTAAATGTTAATGATGTATTCTATTTTTAAAATGTTCTCTTAAATACAGAATTTGTTTGCATGCTTATGAAGAATAACCAAGCCTTCAAAACATCATTTTATGTAGCCATACTTCAAGTGATGGCTTTCATATACTTTTTGTGTTATTAACAACTAACAATGTGGTTTCCAGAAAGGAAAAAACAGAGATTGATTAAATGCACTCATTTAGAGAAATTCTGGAAAAAACAAGAGAACACAAAATTGATACCTATATACCTATTATCTTTTCATTGGTTTTAAAGTGCCAGATATGACTATGCTAACAAAAAAAATTGCTCACCTATTAGGGAATTTAGTATACCAATCAAAATGATAAGTGTTACATGGATGAATCCAAAGGGCGGAATCAATTTTATGTCAAGTCTTTGAACATTTTTTCATGAAAGCGATTTTTAACTAGGAGGCTTTTCCTCTTGCTTTTTAATTTGATTCTAAAAATGGCTATCAAGATTCTATTAATAGAATCATCCTACCAAGAACAATCCAATATCTTGCTCTTGACAATGATATTGCTATTATTGATATGATATCAATAGATAAAATAAACAAGCTGTTGATGCTTTCATTTTATTTGAAAATGCTGTAGAAAGTTGAGTTAGTCCATTAATAAAGACAAAACTATATTTATGTTTGCTAAAAATTTAAAAAGATGATACAATCCTTCTGGAAGTGTATAACTACACATTTTAAATTGTTAAGCAGTGATCTTAAGCTCAATGATCTCAAGCTACAGGATCTAATATGACTATTCTACGAATACCCTCTTTTTACTCAAAGTACTTTATTTGTGGCTTGAATAAAGTAAATTAAAGGTCTTTATTTTAACTGTTCAAAAATTCATGATAAACTTTAGGTTATAGACTAAATGGTTGAAGGTAAAACTTTTTGTTTTACATTATAAGCATTTGAAGCCAACAAGAGGTTTGCTTATGAAATTAATTCTGTTATAAAAATTCCAATCTAGCAAAAAATTTTTAAACAGTGTTGTGATTTTAAGTCATTTCCTTTTCAATGGTCTGCATCTTGGCGATACTAAATTTTGTTTTTTTGTGAAAATAGAATGGAAAGAGCCAGAAATTCATTATGGAATAGTCATACACCTGGAATTAACTCTGATATTGTTCTTGGACTTTCACTTCATATAAAAATAAAGTTTATTTATTTTTTTTAATGGATAGATAAAAATAGTACTGGTTTTCATTATTTTAAGGAAATATTTTCTTTTGTAAGGATTCCTTTTCTAAATAAAATTTTTAATGTCAACATAGATAACTAACAATTAGCAAGCTTTTTGTTAAGAAATAAAAATACTAAAATTTGACTTCCTTTTGAATTTTTACTAGTTATGGATTTAATTAATATGAGAAATATAATGAGGGAAATGTTAAAAAAAATGCTAATAGTTTTGTGACACATTAATAAAGTAAAATTTGAATTGTGGGACAATTGTTTTTACCTAAATATATAATAGATCAAGATTTATGTAAAATAAAAAAATCAGAAAAGGTAATTTTTGAAAGAAAATTAATGTAACTAAATATTAACATTGAAAAAATTCATTTTAAATAAATCTTGATTAATTCACTCCACTGTTTTATTATTGATGATTGTATTGTGTGCTAAATGTAATTGATGTTCATGTATGTAAACAAGTATTTAAAATTTTACTTATGTATTTAACCCATTACTTGCTGAGGAAAACTTACAAGAATCGCTCCTCATTGCCACCGATTTTCACACAGACATGCACAATTATTGGAGCAGTGTATTGGAGAAAAAGATAAGGAACATTTTCCCTTTTAATTCCTTATTTTTATTAAGTAAAATGGAAAAAATAAGAAAAAAATGAATATACAAAATTTAAATTATAAAGTAAGAAGATAGTGAAGATCTGTAATGTTATATATTTTGAAACATGGTTGGACACATAAATCAACAATAAAAAACACAAAAAAGCTCTTATAACATACTGTCATGAAAATGGAAGTGAAAGAATAAAAAATTATGAACTGCTCAGAAGTAAACAAATAATAACTGGAACTAGGAACAGATTCCCCTCTTTTTTATTTGAAATAGGGGGTAAGTCCAACATGAACAATGTCAAGGACATTCTGTTGAATTCCAAAACCATGGATCTGGCTTTATTAATAGCAGGGTATTGCAGAGAAGTGTATTTCAAAGGTGTATATATACTCCCGGCACAGCAAGAGATTAATCTCACTAAGTTGCAATTTGTCATTTTTATAAGGAAAATTTTGGAATATTGTTCTTTCAATAAAAAGAAAATTCTGATTATGTTTTAAATGTGTTTAATATGTAAAATATTAATAATAGCTGTGTGCTTTATGGAGTTTTTATGAACAAATTTTTACGTATTAAAAGATTAATATACATATGCATAATATTTTCAGTTGTAATATTTAATTTTTGTAAGAAATTCTTATCTGCAATGATAAATATTTTCATCTCGCTCAGAATATTTCAAAAATAAAAATGAGGGCTGATTTCATTTTCTTATATTATTAATGCATGACATTAGAATGCTTTTAAAACTGACATAGTGCATTTTTATTAAAGAATCTCAGTAGGTGAATACTCACAAGCTTTTCTTTAAATGCTTTTTGCTTCTTAAAAATCATCAATATTTTATAAACTTAATGTAAGCATCTATTTTTTGCCTTCATTCATTGTTCTGCCAATGTTTGTTTCTGTCATTTTATTCAATAGATCTTTTATTCTGTGAGTAGTTATAGTTTGTAATCTGACATTTGCAACAATTTTGATTATTCGTTAGTCATCACATTGACACACAATGACATAGATTATCATTGTTTTTATCAAGATAGTGTTCTGCCATCTATGGATATGAAAACAAGCCGTGAATCTTAATGCATAGGCAATTTGCATTTGTTTCATGGAGAAGAAATCCTTTTTCTAAAATGCATACATTTATTAAGTTATGTTTTTTTAATGAAGAATTTATGAGAAACATTTAAAAAATATGTGTACATGATTATATTTCAGTTGAATAGAAAACTAGAATCATAATACATATTCTTATATTTAGATATATACTCAATCGCATAGATTTGGGGCTAACTATACTTTTTCTCTGGTTTATCTTTTGTTATCAGAGCTAATATATAAGGCACTATTTTACTGTACTAAAATAAAAAATGATTTTTATGTAATCTACATCATATATCAATTTTAAAAATCAATGCTTGTAACAAACATTTATTTAAACTAAAAATATCATATTTGTGCAATGCTAATTTTGAAATTTTTGTTTGCAAACTAATCTGCTCCAAGGATATCAATGCATTCTCGCTAGTAATACATATTTGAGATCCATTTAAAGTTCATATTTATATTAGAATAAAATTTATGTTTGATTAGAATACACTTTAGATGATTGACAGAAATGATTTTGCTGTTTTCAGAAGCAAAATTTTTCACCAATTACTTACTAATTTAAGAAAATTTTTATTAGATTTATATTTTATAGAAATAAACATTAATTAGATAAATTAGCATAGCAAGTTGTAGTTCAACTCACTTTTGGATTTCTTTTGACATTATCCTATGATAATAATCATTGCCATGTTTTATAAATTATATCAAATTTTGCGGAAAAACTTTCTAACAATCATTTCTATTTTTTGAAAAATTTCTATTGACCTTCTTTTGATAAATTTACTATTCTGGAATAAATTGAGGAAAATTTATGTTTATAGAAATTGTATAAGTTGAAACAGTTCTAACAATATGTTTGTAAAATCAAAATCTTGATTAATGGAAATGAGTGAAAGATTTTTATATTGTATGTATTTCATTATTAGTTCCATTTATTTATTTTAATGATTTTATGTTAGAATATACTATTATTTATTTAATTTTTATTTGGTGCAGTTTATAGATTTCTTCTATTTTATTTAAAGTTAAATAACAAGAATCAGTGTTTTTAATAAATAAAATGAAAGTTTTATAACCAAATCCTGTTCTTTTAAGAAATGTTTAAGATTTTTTATAGCTATAAATAATATTGATATTCTGAGTGGAATGCAATACATTTTATGAAATCCAAAAGTTATGTAGTTGACTGTTTAAATATTACTTTTTTAACTTTTATATATGCTTATTTGTATAAAAAAATATCTCTAGGAAACATTGATAATTATGAGATATTTAACTAATAAAAAATGTATAATTGATTCATTCATTTATTTATTAGTCCTGTAATTATAAACTACATTAATAGCAATATTGCATCTAAACATTGCACAAAAAATTTGATGTGTGAAATAATCAGGCAAACCTGTATCTTATTTTTAATTAATGTTTCTTATACAACATAATTTCCTTCCAGGTGAATATGCTGGTTTTGATAAAAATGAGCCCACATCTCACCAAGAAGGAAAAGCAGAAGTCATTGCTTATCTGAAACATCGATTTGGCTATAGGCGAATAATAATGATTGGAGATGGTGCTACTGATTTAGCTGCATGTCCACCTGCAGTATGTATAAATTTTATCATAGTAATTAATATATCTGTAAATATATATATGGATGGGGGGCTTTGTTGCTTCATTATCAGAAACAATGACACATGAAATTTAAATTATTTATTAATGGTTTTGAAATAACAAGAAAACACTATTTACAAAAATATCAAATAATAATATAACATCATTTTAGTAAATAATACAAAGTTAAATGATTGTCCAAATTCAGTTTGTATGTCTTCACGTCTCTTCATCTCGGCTCTCCTCATCCTTCTCACTCTCCCTCTATATGTCCGAGGTTCGTGGGTTCGAATCCCACCTTGGGCATGGATGTTTGTAGTGGTTCGGAATCCACTTTAAACTGTAGGTCCCGGTCTAATTAGCCCTCATGTGCATAAAATGACCGTTGAGCGACAAACAAACCGACCATCTTTATGTCCGACGGCGAACTTGATTTGCATGTCCCTCTGGTGACGTTTTCAATCCCACAATCTGCCATTCTGTTGACAATAACTAACCTCAGTATTTTTCTAAAATCAGGACTTAAAATCACTGTTTGGACTACGGGAGAGATTTTATTTCCCTCCTTCTATCCACAGGAAAACCTGTTGTAAGAACTCTCCTATTCACCACCCAGGGACGCACTCAGTGTGAATTAAATAGGAGCAGTAACATATTCAAGAAAAAATAGTAAAACAGTGTTGTCAATTCTTGTCTAACTTGTCTTATCAATTCTCATCAAAATCATCGTCATTGTTCCTTGAATCTGAGATTCCAACTTGGAGAACTCCTCCATCTTCATCTGGCTAGAGAATTGACGGCGGAATCTTCACTCTTGTCGTTGGCCATCTTCAAAAGGAAATGTCTTGAACACATTTCAGATATTTTTTAAAAGGAAAAAGTAACAGTCTGAAATAAAAATTTTATTCTTAAAAAGTAGCAATTAAGTGGGTAAAAAAGTCAAATTCAGGAGTTGGTTGTCATCAGTGTCTTTTCCGCCATCAGCACATTTTAAGTTACATTGGGCCAAGACTTCATGTACTTAGCACAAGTACTGGTAATCAGGGACCTTCAGTAAGACAAATCTTTTGAGCATTGTATGTGTCAATGCTTTTACCTTTTATTATTTTGTAGGGGTCTAAATACTTGGTTTTTAATTTGAGACCTGAACCTTGTTGTATAAGCCTAATAGTAACGATATCATTTAATTTAAATTTTCTTGCTTGTTTTCTTCTTAAATTATAAGTTTTGCAATTTTCATTTTGAACTTTTAAAATTTGTTTTTTAGCTACTTTTCTAAGGTTATCACGATTATTAATGAAATATGTTCGCATTTCTATGTTTGAGAGATCTTTAATTTTAACGTCATTTTTTTTTCATTTTTGTACCAAACAACAATTTAAATGCTGTTGTGTTAATATTTCTGTGAAAAGTTGAGTTTATAACCTGTTGTACATTACTAACATGTAAATACCATTTTGCTGGGTTGTCTATCGACAGTTTGGACAGAACAGAAATTATACTGTAGTTAAGGCGCTTTGGTTGACCATTAGCTCTAGGTAAACTGGTGGTTATATAAATGTGTTTAATGTCTTTGTGGCGACAATATTTTTCAAAATCGTTTGAAGTAAATACAGAACCTTTATCTGAAATGATGCAAGACAGTCTTGGAGTTCTAACTTCGAAATTTCTTTAGAGGCATCCGTAGATTTAGTTGGGTCAAGCCAAATAAATTTGGTAAATCTATCGATCACAACAAAGATATATTTATATTTCTTATGAGTGCTTTCTAACATACCTAAGTGATCTAGGTGATATGTGTGTAAAGGAGTGTTGTCTTTTTCAATTGGATGTAATTAGCCTTTTTGCTTATTCTCTTTAGATTGCTTAAAATACATGGTATACAATTTGATAAACATTTCTCGATTTTTGTTTAACCTGAGGAATGTAAAAGATTAGAATTTAAGCTTTCTTCTGTTATTTTAGCTGCAAAATGACCTTTTTCATGTGCAGATTTAATTATACTCATTTGCATTTCCTCTGGGACTACTAACAGTTCATTACCATTAACATATTTATAAAGAGCATCATTTTTGAGTAAGTAATCATCATGAGGTTTTTGTTTTAATATTTCTTTAATTGTTTTGATATGTTCGTCTGTTTTGTGCTTGGATTACTTTTAGTGTTAAACTATCTTGAGCTATCATGCAAATTTGGTTTCTACTTAAAGCATCAACATATGGGATACTAGAACCTTTTCTGTGTTCAATTGTGTAGTCAAAGTCACTTAACATTAGAGCCCATCTAGCAATTTTTGTGCATAAATCTTTTTTGTTCATTGTCATAGCAAAAGCATTACAGTCAGTAACTATTTTTAAAGGAATTCCCAACACATGTACCCTGAATTTTTTTAAAGCTTCTATGACAGTCATAACTTTTAATTCGTAACTAGAATATTTTCACTCAGTTTCTGTTGTTTTCTTACTCTTGTAGTAAACAGGGTGGAACTGATTATCTACTAAAGACTTTTGAATAAGAGTGACACCATAACCATCGATGCTGGCATCACAATGAATTTCGGTTTAACTTTGAGGGTTAAAAATTGTAACTGTAGGTTCTGTGGATAAAATATATTTCAAATGATTAAAGGAATTTCTTTCATTTTCACCAAATTTAAATTTAGACTCTTTTCTCAACAAATCACTGAAAGGTTTAGCAATAATGGAGTGATGCTTAATAAACTTTCGAATATACCCAGTTTGTCCTAAAAAGCTCTGAACATCTTTTGTACGTTTTGGTTTGGGAAAATTATAACAGCTTTATTTTTATTTGTTGATGGATGTAATTTACCGTTATTATTTTATAGCTGAAAAATTCTATTTAACGTTAGAAAAATTTACATTTCTTGAAGTCCATACTCCGACACAGTTTGTAAGACAAGTTTAAATTTTTTAACACTTTTGGTTTTGTTTTCGGCAGGAATAATTAAGTCATCCATTAGTTATTCCAAATTGGCATTACAAAAACTCATATTGACCATCGTGCGTAACAAATGAAATATATTTGCAAGAATTTTCTTCAACGTCAACATGGAAGAAGTCATTTTTTAAATCCAAAGTTGTGAACACTACGGAAGAATGTAATTTATCTATTACATCACCAACAACTGGCAAAATGAAATGTTCACAAACCGTTTCTTTACTAAGCTGTCTGTAATCAATGCAAAGTCTGTGGGAATTATCTTTTTTCTTAACTGTAATGAATTATTCCCTTGTCTAACCATTCTACAATTTGAGCTTCAACTATTTTTTTAAAAGGTGGTAGTCATCGGGAGAAAGAACAAATTGGTATTTCATCTGTTCAATTAATTTTCATCTTAACATCAACAGTTTTAATTTTGTTAGTAACGTAATTTTTTATTATTGAATGTATTTCAGAACATAATGATTTATCCTTAATGTGACTTAAGTCAATTTCTGATTCATTGTTAAGATTTTCAAAATTAATTAAAAAATTATCTATTTTGTTCTTGTTAGTGTGAAACAATACTCGGTTGAAACTATCAAAGTACCTTGGTTAATAATGTCAGTTCCTACAATTAAATCAAAATTTATAGAGTCATCATTTATAACAAAAATATTTGTATTAACTTTCGAATTATCAATTTCAACTTCTGCATTAAAATAACCTAGTAGTTTAATTGATTTCATTCCTAAACCAGTCAACAAAATATTAGATAATTGTAAACCAACAGTGTCTTTAATTTTATTAATTAAACTCTTTTTTCAAAATAATTTTCTGACTTCCAGTATCAATTAATGAAGTTATATTCAGAGTACTAATTTTAATATCTTTAAGAATTGAGTTTTGAGAACTGATCGCATTTATATTTGGTTGATCATCAAAAGAGCTTGTTTCTTTTGATTTTGGACATTCTGAAGCTTTATGCCCTAATGATTGACTCGAAAAACACTTTAAACTCTCATCTTTATGTATACAATATTTAGAAGTATTTGAATGTGAACCACAGTCATAACACTCTATTTCTTGAATCAAAATTGCCATACCATACAAACTTTTACTTTATTCTTATTCATATTTTCATACTTAGAATCAAATTTATCATTATATTCATACCTTGAATTATATTTATCATTACCATCATATTTTGCTTTAAAATTATCAGAAGAATAAGATCTAAAATTAGAGCCATGTTTTGTTTTCATTTTATCGAAAGCATATTTACTCTTTGCTGAATCACTTTTCATTACTTCATACACTTTATTTTTAATTTCTATCAAGTTTTTGCATCCGTATAAAATAATTTTATTTTCATGTTTATCATTAAGTCCTTTTATCACATAATGTATTAATGCGGTGTCGTCAATTTTTCCTGAGTGACAAGTTCTTTCATTTTTAAAAAATATTCCTAAACGGATTCTGAATCTTTCATTTTCCTTTTACTTAGTAATTCATGAAGATAAGCTGAATTTATTTCAACAGAAAATTCGTTGTTTAAGGCATCTTTAATTTTTTCCACAAGTTTATTTCTGGCTCTGTTCTAACAAATAATAAGGCATTTCTACCAAGCGATCTTTTAGCAAAATTAAACTTTTGTAAATCTGATAAATGGAACAGTTTTGATATTTCAAATCTATCCAGTTATTTATGTTTTCATCTGACTCAGCGTTAAATTTGGTAATTGTGCTTTCAATATCAGAATAATTGATATAAATATTTTGACAATCGTTCTTTTTACTAAGTTTATTAGCAATATCACTCACATTTACCGAATTATTTTTGTTTCCACATTGCATTGGAGAATCTACTTCGCTTTCATTTTTGTTTGCTTTTTCTGCCTCTGATTCAGAGAGACAGGTGTTGCTTATTTCCTTAGCTAAAAAGTTTAAAGAACACATTTGCTCATGTATTCTTTTTCTTATTTCAGATTTATTTCCTTCGAAAGAAATATTTAAAATATTAGAAATTGTTATTAATTCATTCAAGAAGAATTATATTCTATAGCTTTTAATTTCATTGTAAATTTTTCACTTTCAATAGCAAATTTAAAACTGGAAAACTCTCTAATATCCTTTCCATTTGACCGATCTCTGTCAGAATCGAAAATAAATTTATGTAGAACTTTTATTTTGTCTGACTTAATATTCTGCAATGCAATGTTGATTTCTTTAATTTCATTCAACTTCATTTTAAAACAAGAAAAATGTACATACCCTTTTCTGGTGCTTGATTTTTAGGATGATTATCCTTGAACTGGTAGTATCCACACAAACTAGTTAAATATTAGAACACTTCTGACGCCAAAAATGTGGGCTCTGTTGTTTCATCATAAAAAATAATGACATGAAATTTAAATTATCTAATAATGGTTTTGAAATAACAAGAAAACACTATTTACATATTTACAAATGAATATGAGATAATAATTTAATATCATTTTAGTGAATAATTCAAAGTTAATGATTGTCCAAAATCAGTTTTTATGTCTTCATGTATTCAGCTTGACTCTCCTCGTTGTTCTTGCTCTCCTTTTAAATGTCCAGTGGCGAACTTTATGTGAATGGCCCTCTGGTGGCATTTTTAATCTCCCGCATATATATATATATATATATATATATATATATATATATATATATATATATATAACATACTTATTTGATAAGAATTAAATGAAACATTACCAGTTAAATAATATCTGCCATCAGTTTCTTAACAAAAGGGAAATAACTTTTCAGTAAGAAATTATGTTATATTTTTAATTTAACCACTAAAAGCCTTTAAGATTATATATCAAAGTGTACAGACTGCCATAAGGTCCTTAGTTTGTATAGAATTTATCATAAGTAATCTGAAAAAATAAAAATATTGGTTGAATGTACAAACTCAAAATATCTGTGACTCTAGAGCAGAAAAATGCTTGTAGACTTACTTCAGTTGCCTGTTAATTTAATTACTATATTGGTGATAATTGTCATACATAAAGATTTCTCTTTGAAATTATTAACTTTGCATAGTTATTTATACATTGTATTGTTACTATAATTTACCTTTAATAAATACTGCAGGATTGCATTTCAAAGTTTATATTTAATTCACTACTTTTCATTTTTTAAGATACAATTAATTTTGGATGAATTCGCTTTATAGCTTTTACTTACATTAAAATCTGTTTACAGTACATTTACAGTAAAAGATTCAAGCTACTTCTGTATATTTGAGTCAAAATGTTTTTGCACATACTCATTAAAATTCTTTTATTTCATGTTATGTTTTTAACTAGTTTGCTGGTCTTATTCTCTTTTGAACAATAATCTGAACTTTAAATCATAATATTAGAAAAAAGTAGGTTTATAACTGACATGGTGACTGAATTTTCTGCCATCATTCTATTAAATAGCAAATGGAGTAAAGTATATGAGATTTAGTGATTGCTGCCTATTTATATTACCTAAAAATCTATTATGAATCATCAGTTTTTATTGTTACAATTTGTGTTTATTTCTTCATTTACAAAAAGTTAATGTGTTACAATTTTAAAATATTATTACTGCTTGACAAAACTCTTTTTCTTAAACACATCATTTAAAAAAGTAATTTGGCATTTTTGATTTTAGGCAGATTGTATAGTATTTTAGGATGTGTAAATATATGATATTACTTGAATTATTTTCCAATTTGTAGGCAATCAAGTGTATTTTTCAGTACTGATTTGTCCAGAGTATAATTTGAGGATAATTAAATAAAATTAATATTTCCAATATGTAAGGCAGTACTTTTAGACAGAATTATTGATTATGTATGCTAAGTGTAATCTTTCAATGTAATTTGTTTCAAAATATTATTGATATTCATTTAATATATAAGTTTTTTTTAGAAATCTAAAGAGCTTTGTTACCTTTATCAAATAGTTTTTAATTAAATTTTAGCACAAACTTTCAAAACTTAAAGTGTGTTTTTATACTTAAATAAAATTAGGCATTTGAATAAAATAATATTTAACTGTGCATGAACTAGTGATAGGATATTTTTTTATAAATATAATATACAATTTTTATTTTAAAAAAATAATAATCCAAAATATGTTAACAATATTGATTTAATGTTATAGCTGCTATAATGCTTTATTTTCTGAAAGTAAAAGATTGTTAAGAGATTCTCATCTAATAATTATTTATAAATTATCTGCTACAGGATAGCTAAATTGGAGTGATTAAAAATTTTCCAACATTTTAAATGCATGTGGAAATATATCATTAAAGTTTCTGTTATTGGAAAATGAGCCAAAACTTTTTATCCACTCTGATGTCTGAAGATAAACAATGGATCTTGGTCTGAGTCATAGATAATCAGTGTGAAGAAAAAGTGTGTAATATTTCAGTTGAGCCTGTAAATAAATAACCTATCTAAAATATAGCTCCAAATATCAATCAACAAATTTATTTAGTTTAGCACAAAAAGAAGAGATGGTTAAATTATCTTAGCTTTTGAATTTTATATAGGAAAATATTAACTATCATAAAACGTTTCTGCATAGTTTATTAGTCTACAGTAAAATTTAAAAATATGTTCAATAAATAATTAAGAAATATATATATATATATATATATATATATATATATATATATATATATATATATATATATATATATATATATATATATATATATATTAAAATTTGATCAATTAGTGTTTGTACTTTTTGAGAGATTTTATTAAGGCTTAAAAAATATCTGATCCAATAAAGTACAGCTCAAAATGATTTCTTTCAATCAAAGAGATTGGGACACATTGAAACGATTATTTTCTGAACATTCATTTCATGGAATTTAAATTGTCTAATTTTGTGGAAAACCCATTCAGATATATTTAGAAAATTACAGAAATGGAGGTCACAATTTCTGTTATGTCTTTCTTAATTTTTGTAGTATTTGACAGTACTATTAATTGCATTATTTAGTTAATTAAATGTCAGTAAAAAAAATCTAACATTTATGCATAAACGTAAAAAGTTATTTATTGCCAAGACAAATGCTTATAGTTTGTTAACTATTAAATATATTCTTTTTCCAGTTGCATAATAAAATTTATTGAAATTTAATTTAAAATATATATTAACAAAAATGTGCGAAAAACTGCAGAAATTCCAAAATAGCATAATTCTTAAACAGTTTGCATATAAACGCTGTATTTGATCCATTTATTCAGAACAAAACATAATTTCTGAACAAAACACTTACATTAATTTAGACATAAAATAACAAAAAATATATCTCAAATTTTTAATGTATCAATGAAAAATTCTCTTGTTTGTTTAATTATCTGTATGTGAACATGGAATTTTTTATGAATCTATATTATTCTGTGTTTTATATTCATAAATGGGGGAAACAATGAATTTAAGATTTTTTGTAAATATCTTGCATTTATTGATATGAATCCGACTGAGTTATGAATACATGTTTTAGTGTAAAGAAATAATATCAGATCATAAATTTATTGACATTTAATTTATTTGATAGATTCCAAGTCATCAAATATTACATTGTTCATCATTCAAGTTTGCAATGCTTTTGATTTTCTGATCAATAATATTGAATTATATTAATAAATATTTTGGATTTTCAGGATGCATTTATTGGCTTTGGTGGAAATCAAATTCGTGATAAAGTAAAGCAAGGCTCCAAGTGGTTTGTGACAAGTTTTCATGAACTTCTCAGTGAACTTCAAAGAAATTAAAGCAAAAATATTTACATTTATTGTTGAAATTATTTTTAAAAATTCATGTTGAAAGTTTTCAATGGAAAAGATCTATTTTTTCTATCAGATTTTAATATTGAAATGCTAATTTACAGTTATTGCTTAATTGTTTAAAGAAAAAAATAAGAAAATAAATTGTTTGTAAATAGAGAAAAATATTTATTTCAGTTATATTTAGCATAAATTTTGTGATGTAATTTACTCAAACTAAAAAATATTTTTGCATTTGTTATTATTATATATATGTATTAATTTAAATTTATAAATGTTACTATGCCAAGTCAAATTTGTATATAATTTGTTGATATTTTATACAATGTAAGTTAGAAATGAATAATATCTGATTATTCATTTTTCAACTTTTATTTTATAACTTTTACAATTATTTTAAAATTTCTAAAATGTTCCTTCAAAAAATTTAATTATTTGTATCAATAATGAGAGTTTGTGTAGAAATTTCCCTTTTATGCAGTTAGAGTATGAAGTGTTATTTTTATACCATTAAAATACAAAGATTTATCATGAATTCAAATTTTAAGCATTTCTGCTGATAAAACGAAAAATGTGAAAAATTGATAATGATAAATTAAAATTTTTTCCACACCATATTGTTATGCATTGCAATGTTATTATTACTCAGACATGAAGTGTAAATGTTGTGTAAAATAATACAATGTAAAATAAAGATTTTGGATGTGTGTATGTGTGATTTTTACTTATTGCAATTACATGTATATTCCAGTACGTAATTTTCTAATTGTAATCTTGAATCTATAGTTCTGAAATTCAATTTTGCTAAGTGATGTTTGATTTTTGTGGTTGCTGCTCCTGATTATTGTATTTTGTTGATTCCAATTAAAGCAAAAAGTGGTAATAAAAAGGTAGTTCAGTGCTTCAAATTAAACGCTCACATTTTTTGAATGCTATCAGTTTCATTATGTTTTTGTCTCTGGTTTTAGAATCTGTTATATTTTTAAATTTTTATTCTATTTGAGAATTAATTATTTACCTAAAAAAACACCTCCACAGTGTTCGTTTTTGTGATTCTTTCTTGCCTTGAATTAACTTTATGAAATCCAAACTTTAAGCTTTATATTATTCATTAATATTGTTTAGAATTTTTACTTAAATTTTCATTTGCTACGAAATCACTTTGATATATTGCTTTGGATAAACAGTTTAAATAATAACTTGATGTTCTATTAAATATTTCAGTATAATGATTAATTTTGTAAAATATATTCATCATTTTTATAGCAAATTTTAAATTTTTTTATTTTTAAGCAATGTTATTTTTGAAATATAAAAGTACTGAATGTGTGTGCTTCCAAAGGTTTTGTTAATTTTTCTTTTCATGTTATATTATCTTGAGTACATATTTCTGAATTTTAGTATTTTACTTTTTAAGACAAAGTAATTAATTTTTTAACTTATCTTTATTTACATATTCATTACTTGGGTAGCCAAGTAACAAATGCCATTGGTGCACAGCTGACATGGCTTCCTTTTGCTCATATTCTGGTGTGGACAAGGTTCTGTGGGACCTGCTTCTTTTTTTATACCTATTAAATATTTTTGGATTCATGAGGATTGTCTACTCTGCTAGGTAATCTCGAAATTAGCAGCATTACGTGGTGATATGTTTGGGATACTTTGATATATTTTGCGAGTTTAGGTTGCTGCTTACGAGACCGGTTTATTTATCTGTTTTGTTGATTACTCAAAAATATTCTGGTAGTTATGCTAATATTTAATTGCACACATAATAATTTTGTGTACAATTGATTCGTTTAGAGAATTATTTACATCAAACTATATATTAGTTTCTGTAAAGTTAATTTTCTAAAAAAACTTCATTTTACATTTATTTTTAATTTTAAAAATACATTCACTGCTACATTTAAATTGTTCACATCTATGTTATGGTGGTGAAATAAAACTTCTAAAAAGTAAGATATGTTAGGGTTATTTGTGTATCACAAACTGAGAAAGTAATGTCAATAAATTTATACATAATTTCTATTTGTTAATTGATAAAAATACAGCATTTCAAATTATTTTTAGCAATAGTTATATGTGATGCACTTAATTTTTGTGTCATCTCTTTATTTTCTCTTCAAAAGCAGTGAAATGAAGGGAACTATGGATATTTTTATTGAATTTATTATTTGTTATAATTGAATGCTTTGTTATATTTCTTCGAATTTACAATTCTGGTTACCTATTCAGATATTCCAAAATGCTCAAGCGTGGTTGATTTCGAATAAATTATAATTTCAGAAAGCTCATATACTTTTATGATAATTAATTTTAATCTTTACTTTTAATGAGTCAAAAAAAGTTTTGGATTTTTCAAAGGTTTGTAAAATAACGGACCTTTTAGATTTTCAAAAAGATAAAATTGTTGGCTTGTGTCCAGCTGGATCAAGTGTGACAAACATCCCAACTGTTTCCTGAGGTACAGTGGCTAAAGTCATGACAGCGTGTCAAGACATGTTCTTCAAAGCGAAATAGTGGCGGGAAAGCGAGCCGATCTCTTCAGCAGGAGCAGTCGCTGGGCTGCGTCTGAGCACCTTCAGAATCGGAATATTTGCGTCAGCAGCAAAGCCTTTTGTCTCATATGTTCGTGCCAAACATCGTCTACAACGATATGAGCTGTAAGTGAATGCTTGTACACTAGAATTCTAATTAATAGTTCGATTTCTACCTCGCGCTTATGTTTGTAGTGGTCGTGAATCCACTTTAAAAAGTTGGCCCCATTTTAATGAACTCTAGTGTGCAAAAAAAAAATGCTAAACGACAAACCAAATCCTACATTAATTTATAGCATATGTTGAGCAGTTTTAATGGACTGCAAAGTACAAATATACTCAGACAAAACAAGTATTTTTCTCCTTTTAGAGTTTTATTTTTTCTGATATGCTGTTAGTGCTCCCTGGAAAAAATAAATTGCTGCTTATCAGTGGATTGTTTTTTTGTCTATTTCAACTTTTATTCGAACTTGCACTAGCATTCTGTAATTGCTGCAAAACTGTGTCGGTCCTTCAGCGCCACGCGTCATTTTGCTATCCTGTAGGGCCGAGATTGACATCAGAAAATAGTGTTTGGGGAAAATATTAAAAAATTATAACAGAAATGTGGCGATTTTTACTCGTAAAGCATTAGAATAATTTCCCACAAGTGCTTGTGACCAAAACATTTACAAGGAAATATTTAACGAACTTTCGTTGGCTCAGTGGTGAAACCACGCTGTTTTCCATGGAAAGCCAGGATTGCTGGAAAATGGGACACTTTCAGGATACTTGAGAGTTCTCGTTTCTTCCTTTGTAACATTAAATGCAACGGGTTTGTCCCTTGACCTCCCGTGTGACAGACGTACCCGGACTGTTCTCTCAAGACTTGCTTGCGGTCATATTAAGTGCATCACTTTCAACGTGGGCAGGAAAACTTTCGTCACCTGACCAAGTGCCAAAATCATCAGGCTTCTCCTCAGCATCTTTTGGATTGCATGGGTCTCTCTAGGGAGGATCTCTTTAGCAATCCTCTTTTAGTCTTCGACTTCCTTACAGTCAACGAACTCGTGGATCTAGTCTGACTCCGTCAGACATGGAGGATAAGCAACAACAACAACAAATGCAATTTTTGAAAATCATTTAGAAAGACCAAACACGTTATATATTAAAAATCAAAATCATTTCTAAATACATTTTTATAAAAAATGGTAATGTTAAAATATTTGTTTTTGCATAATATAAACCCCAGTGTATAAAATAATTAGCTAGTTCATTTTTTTTCTTTCTGAAAAAGAGAAGATTTAACAAATAAAACGCTTATTAAATCTTCTCATTATAAGGATATTTGTGCAAAAAATAGTACAATTTGTGTAATAATTTTGCATAAAGATAATTCTTTTATTCAGTTTCTAAAAATAAATCAAGACAATAGATTGATAGTTTACTTCGTTAAAATTGTCTATAGATGGTGCTTGATTTAGATATTCACCCCTTTAAATATTCCAATGTTTACTGAATAAATTTTACACAAACATGTGCCTTTTGAATGTTTAAAAAAATGTTAATGGTAGTGTATGAAATTCTTTTAAAAACAACTCTAAATGAAACCCGCATGTTGCTTTCAATCCGTCCAGAAAAATGAAAGCAACAGTTTGTTTCGTTAAAGGTTTCTAGAAAATTTCCTTTTAACTCTGAAATTTACATGATGCTCCTACTTTTCATTCAGAAGGGGGTGGCTCTTTTATCCTTCCTGCAACAGAATTTCCAGAAATACTTCCACATATGCAAGAAAGAAAAAAAAATTCCATTCAGATTTTCTTCCGCAGTTAAGATCAACTGAGCTAGAAAGTTACTCATTAAGTCTGGCTAATTAAGCTTCTGTTGCCTATTTACATAAACAAGTGGTCCTCACTTCCTCATTAAGGACTCGTAGGATGCACACTCTTTCTGAAAGGTGTTTCCTATAGCTGGAAAAGGCCTTTAAAGAATGCATAAAAAATTAGAGGGTGCAAACAAACCAAACTCTTAATGTAATAGCTCTTTCGAAGTTTCTACTTTTATTACTGTTCTATAGTTCTTTTAAAATAACTAACGACTTTTCAACTTTGCAAATTGTATTTAATCTTTACAAGTCATTTACAAGCACTAGATTCACATATCCAAGTTTTATGCTAACTGCTTGATGTGGTCCATTATTATTTCCATCTATTTTTACGATGCATTTTTCACATTAATTAATCTTCTATTGTTTCAAAAAGAATATCTTCACTCCTCTCCGAACTGGGCGCTCCATGGCTGAGTGGTCAAAGGCATCACTCCGCTAATCGCTTGAGAGCGTAGGAGTGTGGGTTCGATTCCCACCGTGGCCCTGGGTGTTTTCTTCGTTATTCTTCTGTGGTTGTACATCTGTCATTGTGCTATTTGTCCTAATATCGACGAAGACTTACAAGCGGATCTCAAGAATCAAGCATACAAGTCTGAATATATGTAATGTAATAAAATAAATCCTCTCCGAAATAAAAATTTTCAAATGTATTGCCTGCTATTAATTACACTTTAACTAAGATCTCTCAAAATGGAGTTTTTAAAAAAATTAAATTTTATGAGAAACTAAAATTAATACTTGTGAATGTTATGCAATATTATCTAATCAGCGGAAGCTCCATTTTATGAGTGATTCATGGATTTATTTTCTCATGAAATTTGACGTAAAGTACTATAATTTACGAATGCTTCATTCTACATTTCACTAGTGTTAATTATATATTGAAAAATTTTCATGCTTGTGACATGCAACAAGTGCAATAACATTGTGTTACTTGTACCAGAAAAAAACTGTCATTTTTCATGATCTGTGAGTTTCTTTAAAAATTAATTCTTTTTTTAACTTAAAGAAAATGATGACGAAAAGATATTTTATTTAAGCTAATCATTAAATTTTCAATGGATATTCTTTTTGTTTTATCTATTTAAAAATTAATGTTATTTAGTTTTCAAAAGTCATTATATAGTGCTTTTAGGAATTTGTTTTTTTGAAATAATGAATATTTCTGGACTATATTTCGAACTCTAGACATGGGTATCTAAATATAATTATATTGAAGCTCATATAAATGACGAATCAAATTTTCAAAATGCATGGCTGAATACTTAGGTGACTATAGGTTATTTGCAATGAATAGTTAATATCAAAGATCTCATACTCTCCAATTATTGTTATAAAAATGTCAATTATTGTTATGAAAATTGTTTTTAATAAAATATATTAGTTTTATAAAAATTAATTAGTTAAATTTTGCATAAGCAGGAAAGAGCTGAACTTAAGATAGTGAATTTAAATATGCACTTTTTCAAGTTTTTAAATAGGATCTGCAATTTTCAATTGGTTTTAAAAATGTTTTTTCTTTTTCTATGTATAAACTTTGAATGTCTTCAAAGTTATATTTAGTGCAAAATTAAAATCAGTGCAATGAAAACAAATTAAATTTTGCATAAAATCTTTAAAAATTTCTGATATATGTGATTGTTATTTGGCTAAACAGAAATTTCAAATGTTCTACATTTTGGTGCTTTTCAAAAAAAAAAAAAAAAAAATCGAGTGTTTTATATAGTTTAATATTTAAATTAAGAGAGGTGTTAAGTATAAATTCAGGGATATATCATACACATTTTTGTAACGATTTTAATTTTGCGATTGAAATTAAATATTAATTTTTAAGAACATGTAATTTGCACCAAATTGTTTTAGGGCTTAATTATCGTTTACAGCAATAAAAATATTCTTTGCTTTAAAAGGTCGCTGAAAAATAAACAGCAAATCGAAGGCTATCCTTTTGCGCTATCCGAAGAGAAATATTCTTATACAATTATTAAAAAAATATGTGGAAATCAGGTTTTAATAATTCTACAGGTGAAGTAACTTAATTAATTTATATGAAAGAAAAGAAACGTCAAAGTTTACATTTGATTGGGAAAAAGACAAAAAATGTATACCCAACAAAAATACGTACATTTCTTATTAAATTTAAAGTCGTATCTTATGTATTATAGGAAAAGCTTACTATCCAAAGAATTATTGCAATAAAATAAATGTCTCTATTGGAACTGTGAACAAAATTATAAAAGCTGATTTAAAGTTACTTGAATCAAAAAGCACAATGTTCATCACATAACACTGACACATGTTTACAGCGTAAGATTGTGTGCACAGATTGTTGAATGAAAATTATTTGGCGGGTGAAAAATGGAAATATGTAATTGCAGTTGATGATGCTTGGATATAATTATCCGATTGCAATAAAAAAAGAACGAACTATACCGGAAAAGATGAGAAAAAGACTTAACAAGTTGGTTCAGAGAAAACAAAGTTTTTCTAAAGATTTTATGATTATTACCGGATTGATTCTCTTATAATGGGAAACTTAAGGAAAGTAAAAAAAAATCAAAATTCGGATTATTATCAGACTATATAGTATGTTTTAACTCCTATTTTCAGGGAAGAAAGTCCATTCCTTTATCCAAACAATCTTCACTGTGATAAGTTCCATCAGGTTAAGGTTCCAAGCCCTACATCTACTGCTCTATTGTTTGAAAAAATGAAACCGGAATTGAACCTTTAAATGCATGTCTCCTAATGTTTCAATTATGGATCACACTTTGCATTTGGACTTTTAAAACAAGCTCTTTATAAGCGGTATATCCCTCCAAAACATTGGATGGACTCGGCGAAGTGAGTGAAACACTATATCAGCCTTGATGTTTTAAGAAGAGGACCTATCTTCTAAATCTAGAAAAGAAAAAGGCTATTAGATTGAACATGTTAGAAAATAAAATATATACATATATTTATTTAATTATTTCTTTACAAAAATGAACATCCTCTGTAATATCACTAACTCTGAAAACTTGCACTCGATATTATAAATTACCCAAGTAATTTTGTTGTGTGCGAAAGAGTATATATATAATATACATACAATGTGTGTGTAAATGTATACATAAATTTCAAGTAAAATGAATAAATTCGCACTTTTCCCTTTTCTACTTTCAGTTTTCTTCTAGATCGTCCTATTTCAGATGATGTTCTATGTGTTCAGTGCACAAGCTTTGGTATTTTCCAAAGGAGTCACTCAATGGCATTTCTAAGTTTCATGACTACTCTGTGAATATATTTTGTTACTTTTAATCTATATAGGACGTGTGCTTATAGTTTTATTTAATATCATAATACGTAATCCCAAAATTGAATTTATAATGCATGGAAACTCCTACCTGTTTTTGCTCACCCAATTTGTTAATAAAAGCCAATGTATATATAGTATTTTTTCATGATCAAATGAACGTGCAACTACTGACCACGGCACACCACACACCCAATTTCTCAACGTACACTGCTTTCAACATTTGCAAGCTTTCTCACAGTGATGGTGATCTGCTGTGTCAAGGATCAACCCGCTGTCCACGAGGCACGCCATGATACTTTTTTATGTATGACCATTCATTTTCAAAGAAATGAGAATCATCGATTTCTAAATGTAATTCATATTTTTATCATAATTTTAAATTTTAATAAAATGTAAAAAAAATGTGTTAGCTTTTAATAAAATGTAAAAAAAAATGTATATTTAAGAGTGTTCTAAAGATCGAGTTTTATTGTTTCATCATCTGGAAAATAACGGATCCGTTAAAGAAGAGGAAGAATGTCAAAGCACAAGCATAATTATCGCAAAAGTAAAGAAATGGGAAAACTTCCTTTTTTGTCCGAGGGTGCCTAAAGAAATTTCAAAAAGAAAAATTAGCTCAATATCAAATTTCTGATTGATCCTGCGAAGTGAGAAAAAAAAAGGATAGAAAGAAAAACTGTGCAATCAGCAGTTTTATGAAATTCAAATCTGCGTTAAGTTAAACCAGTTTCTGGTGCGGAGGCGAGTCGCGAGAGTGGAAACTCTGCTCTTTGGAGAGCAGCGGAAGGATTGCCTGGCAGAATGAATATGCAACAGTGTCCATGTACCGGGCAAAAGACCTGCTGAATATTCATCAGTGCTCTCGCAGATAACCCCTCCCACACGCCCTACTTTGAAACTTGGAAATCCTTGTTTGAACTGAACACGGGAAAAATGTCCCTCCCTTTTCCGAGGTGTTCTGTTGATTGCGATTTCTAAAGTACACCGATTTAGTAAAAAGTCGGTGTGAATTACTTTATTTACTTAGACTTCATCCAAAATTTGTGATAAAGGACTGTTTTTAAATCTCTATCAACGTTTTCTACTCAAGATTATTTTTGTGACACTAAAGCTTATCCGCAATACGTTCATCACCATAAAAATGAAAAAATAATGAAATGTGACAAAATAAAACTCCAGGAAAAATCTTGTTCATTCATAATTTAAAATGTTCGCAGACAAATTTGAATTTGATGATCAAAATGTTCAAATAAAGGCAACACATTAGCATTCTTGGGTCATAAAAGATGCGACCGCACAGGAAGACATTCGCGTGATTTGCTTGGGGTGGAAGTGCTTAGTGAGGGAAAAGGTCTTACATCTCTGTTCTTGGCATAGGCATATTAATAAGGCTAGTTGCTTACAAGCTTTTGATATCCCTATACTTATTCAAAGTTCTTACTGAAATATATAAAAACGGAGGGTTTTTCAGTTCCTTACGACAATGTTCAGATATAAATCGGTCAGTTTCGTAATCTTTTTTTTTATCGCAAATTCAAGTGATATCAATGTTTGTTCCAATGAAATATCGCGACATGCAAATTTAACTGTGCTTCCGTGAGAAACAGCCGCCGATGATCAAGAATCCCGCAGTCGTTTCCAGAACATTTAGTGAACTAACAGCGGCAAATGCTCAGAGTAAATGTATCGGAGGAAACAACACTACAGAGGTGCTGAACAGAGTTTTCAATGTCGGTCGTCTCTCTGTAGCGGAGTTTTCACGGCCAGGTTCTTGGGAATTCACATAAGCGGTGCATTCAAAGAGAAGTCGTTCTTTGAATTGGTAGCTTCAGATTCTAGAATCCATTCTTTGCTATGATTGCAATTATATACTGCTTAAACATTGAAATTGTTTGTTTCAATTTTAGCCAAAAACTATACCGAACTTTTTACCTTTAACACGCCATCAGGACTTCTTGACAGATGGAATAAAAATATTGCTACGTTTCCAAATCATGTTATTAAGTAGGTTCAGCATCAAAATGTCTAAATTTTTTTAATAAAATATCGAAATAGAGTATTCAAACTTTCCTTTA
Source organism: Latrodectus hesperus (assembly GCA_037975125.1). Classification (NCBI taxonomy): domain Eukaryota; kingdom Metazoa; phylum Arthropoda; class Arachnida; order Araneae; family Theridiidae; genus Latrodectus; species Latrodectus hesperus. Next base: position 20,635,962 of record CM075855.1, on the reverse strand, counting down.
TTATTCTTTTTTATTTAAATGATTTCGGTACGTTATTATGATCTTATATTGTCTACCCCAGTGTGACTCATTAGATCACACTCATCCATTGAGTTGAACTACCAATGGAAAGGCCTTTTTAAGTGCGCTGTATTTCAATTCGCATGGCAGACACAACTTTTAATGCAACTTCATGTGCGATGTGTGTGTGTGTTCAATTATATACTGAATCTTTAAGAACGTCTTTAAGTACCCTGGCCTGCTGGGATAGTATCATGCTTACAAAATTCATAACATAATACGGTACATTTTCTCCTTTAGTTTTAATGAAATAATTTATCTTCAACACTTGTTTTTGAAACGTCAAAGCTTTTTAAACACCTGTCATCCGAAGTACTTTGTTTTAGCAGAAATTACTTCTGAAAATGTTTTAAAATGCTCCTCTCCATTATCTCCTCGCTTGCTTGCCTTTAACACTTTATAAGTAAAAACACAATTCTCTGTAACATCTATTTAGTATGAATTAAAGTATTTGATAGCGAAGTAGCTGAAATACTTGAACTAAATAGGAATCTATGAAAAACAAATAAATATTTAATATAGCAATATACAAGTGAAAGGGATTATACATTTACTGAACTAAAGAATAGAGCATGTTATACATTAATCGACATTGAAAAGGCAACTCCAAGAAGAAGTGACCAGAAAATTATGCAGATTTCAGGGTAGACGCACCTTATCGAGTTATGCAAATGATGTGAAATGTGCAGCTCTCCAGCGCACGTTGGATAAGATATAAGGCGAGGAACAGGCAGAGTAGGCAATATGCGCGCTGTTATTGATGCTTGGAAAATAATCGTTGAAAATTAGTTCTTGACGTAAACGACGCCTGTCATTGCAGAGAATGGCAGGTCATCGTCGAGGGAGTCTTCCAGCAGACAGACATGATTATGAAGGGCATGGTGGTCCGACTGAGAAGGTCATGTTGGTCCTTACGGCAAATTGCAGCGGACAGACCTGCACGTGTCCACAGAGGACCGGCTGTGGGGAAGATGATTGGAACGTTTGCGGAGTGCCAGAGTGAGGTAAGCAAGCGAGAATTGACGAGAGACGGTGGTGGTCCCCCAAAATCACGTCTATCGAAATTCTGCAGCATGTACGAGGCACCCTGGATGCTTCCATATCGAGCAGAACCATTTGCCGTTTATTTGTTGCTAGTGAATTGCGCTTTCGGCGTCCATTAAGAAGACTGCCGTTGACCCCACAGCATAGGCCAACGTCTGGAATGTTGCCGGATTAGAGCGATGTGAACAACGGAGTGGCACAGGATCGTCTTCTCAGATAAGTCAAGTTTCTGTTTCTTCAGTGATAGTCGTTAGTAACGAGTGGGGCCTCAACGTGGAGACAGGTCTAGTCCTGCAGAAATTGTGGAACGCTCCACCTAACAACAACGTGGCATTATAGTTTGGGACTCCATTGAGTAGGATTTCAGATCACCTATAGTTCGTATTCATGCACTATGACTGCCATGGAAAGGGAATGATGTGCTGTGACCGGTGACACTCCCCTACCATCATCCAATGCCCTTTATCAGCAGGATAACGCTCGAACTTACATTGCTCGCATCAGTCAACATGCCCTTCAAGGTGTACAGCTACTTCCCTTGCCACCGTACTCGCCAGATCTCTGACCAATCAAACACGTCTGGGATATGATAGGACGCCATTTTCAGATCCTGGCTCCTTCAGAAGACGCACTTTGGCAAATGGTTGACAGGGAATGAAGATCCATTCTTCAGGACATCATCTTTACTCTCACTGACTCTGCGCCGAGACGCGTTGCTTCGTGTATCGACGTCCACGGTGGTCCTGCAGCCTACTGAATAGACACTGTCCTCGCTCTGTATTATGTATCTGTATTATATATATATATATATGTTTGGATGGCTCAAACACAACCACCAATTAGAAGGTGCATACCATTTCCGAACGTCTTAAAAGCCTTCAACTTTACTGACAGAAAGAAACTGGTTTTGTGTTTCTTTGCGCTTATATTATATACAAGAGAGTTATATACAAAGTTTATGAGAGAGAAACACCATCGAAAAGACTGGCGAAGTATCACAAAAATATTTCAATTACACAAAGCGAGCTCCGAACTGTGTGTACCATAAGGAGAATGAAATACTCGTCCGTCACCAAGCACTTCCTTATTGTGTCTATATATATATATATATATATATATATATATATATATATATATATATATAGTGACGCGTGGTTCCATCTCTCTACACCAATGAAAAGAAGTCACAGATTAAGAAGGGGGCATGGAGCTCCAGCAACCCTGTGAGGGGGATTATCACCCCCCCAGTCGCTGTCTGCGGCAAACGGGGCTTCACTTTGGTGATACTACGGGAAGCGGAGAGAAGCTGCTGAGTCGCTGGGGTAAAGCAAACGATTTCCTATCCAAATTATTAAAACAACAGTAATTATCATTCTAAAGTTTGCACTGGGTGTAGTATATATTTCGTTTCCTTTTGATTAGCTAAAAAAGAATTATTCTCTTTCGCCGTAAAGTAGAAATTAATTCTGATTTCCGAATGAATGTTTTAATTTCTCTGTACATCGGACGATAATTCTACAAGTAATCTTTTAAATAATGTTTACCAAATAATCTTATTAAATGGGGAATTAAGCTGCTGTTTGTGATACAGTAAATAATTTTATGTTCGAATCTTTAAGACGAGGGGCGAAGTTGATTTTATGAGACGAAATGCAGATTCTCAAGTTGGGTTAATCATAATCACAGCGAATCATACTGAAGTGCTTATGACTAATGCAGCGATATAAATATGAGTTTAATTTGTACGAAACAAAATTTAAATTATTAATTTGAAAGCAGCTTAGAATAATTAAGTAAGCGTTGAATTATTTTGAATTTCTTGAGAAATACTTCAGAGATTAATTTCCAAACAGAGTGCCATTTTCCGTCTTTTTAAGCATGTGTGAGAATCCATTTGCTGCAAACAGAAAGTCGATTTTCAGACGATTGCTCATTACAATAATTTAAAAATTAAGGAATGGAAAGAAACTAATTATTATGAGAATCCTAATGATAATTACTTAACCTTTAATAAAAGTGAAGATTCCTATTTCAATGGTACTAAATTCGTTATCTGAAATTTCAATACTTTTTCTGGAATTTTCGCTAAGCAATTATTCGATGTAATGGACTCAGCTCTAATATCGCTCGTTTTTTAAGGTTACTTAAAATTACGTGATTTAAATATTTCCTTAATTATCAAATTTATTAAATTTAATTCACATGCTATTTTAGTAAAGTGAAATTTAAATTTTGAGATTAATTTTTCTTCATTTATGGGTTATTAATTTGTTTAAAGAAAAGCTGAGAAATTTGGTCTTTAAACTGTGAGTGACCAAGTCTAGAGGACTTGTTTGATCTCTGTCTATATATATATATCTGCTGAATCTTGCTGAAGGGATGATTTAGCAATTGTTATTTCAATGACATCAGACGGCGATAGTGTCGAAAATTAGTATTTAAACACGGCTAATTGATAGGTATAGGACTTTTAATAAGGAAATAGATTAAATTTTGATACCTGTGATTTGAAAACAATCTCTCATATTTGTAATTAATAAAAAAAGTAATATAAAAAAGTTTAACGCAGCATTTATCATTATATTGTGGAGTTAACATAACTTTTAAAGCAACTATTAATAATAAAAGTATAAATTATAAAATAATATTTTACATGGTGAGTAGAGTTACTTAAAAATCCCCCCTCCAACTCAAGATCTTACAAAATTACCAGGAATAGCATTTTGAAATGGAATCAAGACTCTTTCAGAATGTCATGAAATGTATATGTAAAATCGAAAAAAACTAGAAAATATATATAAACACTCGCCGACCGATGGCTGAGTGGTGTGCGTTCCTGACTCCTGAACTGTGGGTCTCTGGTTCGAATCTCGGTTCGGGCATGGATGTTTCTTTCCTTCTCTGTGCTCTCTGTGTTTCTCTTTCCTTTCCTCTGTGATGTGTGTATGATGTGGTATGAATGTGGCCCACCCTATAAACGGGTTTGTGGTGCTATGGCGCGGGTAACGCTACTCGCCACCGTGACTTGGTTCACAGGTGTCCGCTGGGTAACGACAAACGAGTAGTAGTTTCTGGTCTTGTTGTGGCATAGGTGTGTCACCCATGTGTGCCCACCATTGAATAAAAAAATATATCTATAAACGCAGTCATTTCTTTGCACACAAGGACTCGTTTGACCGCAACTTACAGTTTAAAATGGGAGGCCGCCTGCGCTGACGGTTCCGAGGGAGTGTGTTCAAATCCCAACCCGACCGTCCTATTCCCTCATGATGGCTTTGACACGTTAAATAGGTCGCAATGTCCTCCAAATGAAATGATACCTCTTGGATCCTATTTATATTCCAGGATTTCCACCTTTCAGCACTGTAAGGTGGAGGGATGGTACAGTGCATGTACCACCATGGCTACGAAAGTATGTGGGGGGGGGTGTTTTTGTCATTTAGAAGCAGAGACCAAGCAAAAGACCTTCAATACTTGGTCTCCCAGAGGTATCCTGTCACTCGGAGGACATTGCGACCCAACTGATGTGGCCCAGCCGTCATAAGCGAACTGGCCGGATCTCGGTGGGGTCGGTATTTACACCCACTCCCTTCCGGTCATGAGAACGAACGCCCTCACTTACCAGGCCGCCTTCGACTTTAAACTGTAGATCCGATTAAATTAGTCTTGTGCAAAGAAATGACCCTTAAGCGGCCGACAAACCAATCTGAATGAGTTTGTTCTTAGTTCATATACATATGAAAAATTATTCCATGGCTTAAATTGTAATTAAATAAAATCGAATAGCTAATCAAATAATTCAAGGGTTACTAGAATACAAAACAAACTTCGCGCATGTACACAGTCACGTCATACAAACAAAAGAGCGTGTTCCGATAAAGCAAATAATGTCGTTAAATGTTTTCTCATGGCTTTTCCAAATCCCAATTTTTTACCTGAAAGTAAATTATGTTTTGATGGGAAAGCAAGCTCACTTTGACCACTTCTTCTTATTCTTCATTGGCCTGACAGCCCAGGGTGGGCCTTTGCCTTCCTCAGAAGTGCATACCAGGACCCCCATTTTTGGACAACTTTGACCACTAGTGAACTATATATATTTTTTCAGTAAAGTACTGTAATGCTTTATTTTAACAATAAGATTTTGAGAGAAATTGAAATCATAGTAGTTTAGTAAATTAATGTTTTAAATGCATTTAAAAAATGCCTTTTTATGAAAACTCGAATTTTAATGAATCAGGTAGTTCCGTCTACCTTAAAAAAATCTAATCCCAGATTAAACCAGGCAATAAAACTAAATCTATAACATAAATATACATTCTTTCAAAATCCAGAGTTTCTCCTAATTAATCAACGGTACCATTTTGAATAAATCTAAATACAAATATATAAAATATTTATAAATAATACATAATATATAACATGAAATATTACATACAACATCAATATTCTAAGAAGTGACCTGCTGAGACTGTTGTTGCCGCTAGATGGCACCACTACACTGGAGTATTTTTTTATGAATTAAAACATTCTTGTTAAAAAATCATATTGACAGTAGAAGAGTGTGTGCTTATAAGATGCACATTTTTCAAATATCTCTGCTCTATTTTGATGTCAACATGACATTCAGTTTTGCTCTTTTAATGAGTCACTTGTCATTGTTGTTTGTAAGATATAATTAATTGATTCGCTTCTGTTTTTACGCAATTGTTGTTTTGTGTGTTTATTCATTAAAATGTTTAATCAAACTGCCTATTTCGTGAGCTAGTTTAATATTGACGATACATCTAATAAAATAACTCACCAAATCATTGTTTGCAGAATCTTCGTCAGCGGTCGGACAATAGACAGATTTTATCGCTCCGAAAAATTTCTGCCACGATGTTCTCGGAATAATTACGTCACCATATATATATTCCGCGAAGAAAATAATTATTCAAAATAATGAATTCATATGGAAATAATATTATTTTTTTAAACTTATAAAATAAATTTTACTTAGGAAAATTAAAATGAAAAATTACACTGCGAACTAAAATTCAAAAATTTAACTTTCAAAACAAGATTTCAAGATATAAACTAAAACATCCACTTTGAAAGCTTAAATAGTAATTAAATAAAATCGAATAGCTAATCACACACACAATTACTAGAATACAAAACAAACTTCGCGCATGTACACGTTATATCATACAAACAAAAGAGCATATTCTGACGCGGTAAGCAATTTGGCGCACTTTATCGCTCATTCATATAACAATTACAATTTCTTCTGACCTAAGAAAGGTCGGAAGAAATTGTAATTTTTTCTTAAGCACACACTTTAGTTTTATAATTCTTACTCTAATATTTTTTTAAATATTTTATATTATTATATACTTTTACGTTTTATTATACTGATTAAAATTATTCCTCTAGCCACAAATTATGTTAAATTCTGTTGAAATAATGTAATGTATAATCCTAGACATATGATAAATATCAAGCTATTTTCCGTTTTTAGTGTCTGAAAATTTTATTTTTCTATATTTTAATGACGTTTAGAGAAAAATCTATCAGCATTTTTATAATGATTAGTGAAAGTGGAATGGTTTGCCCATTCCTAAACATAGGTACTTCTAGTATTCAAAAACTTCTGTTCAATGAAATAAATAATAAAAAAAGCAAGGAATCATTCAAGTTTGACAAAACTATTAAGGAATTAAAACCGAGAAAAATGCAATAAAATTTGTTAAAAATTTCTTTTCAATTTGAACTAGTTATTTTTCTTTGTAATTCATCCAGATCATATTTGGACACAGAGTGAATTGAGGAACTTCTCCAATTTCAGTGCCTTGTGTCTTTGTAAAGGAACATGAACCTTGAATAATCCAAAACTTAAATGAGAAGTGTTTATTATTAAGAAGATAAGTTATAAAACTGACAGAATTGAGAATTTTATTTAATGACACATATATTTATAGCTACTACTGCCAGAAAAGAATTTTATTTATTGACACATATTTGTTGAAATTAACTTTGATCCTTACAATTCCATAGAATTATTTGTCGATAAGTAACGCCGGTAACACTTTCCATTATTTCAACCTAAATGATTTCTTTTTTTCCAAGAGGTTTCCGTTTTTTACTTTCATTTGTCATTGAGGAAAAATTGCTTTGTAAGTATTTTCTTTGCCTCTTTCTCCGCTTATTCGATGGCGAGTTGAAATGAAGTTTTCTACTTTCGATTAAAGTAAAAATAAATGGTTTAACCGTCAACATATCTTTACGTCAAATTCTAAGCCGCCTGTAAGCTGTACAGGAAACTACCAAAATGATATTTTTCCCTTCAAAAATCCTGGCTCTTTTTTCTTTTCCTCCTTTAAAATGAAAGATAAATAGTTTATGAAGTTTTGTTTCAGCCGCTGCTCCAAAATTTCATCTTCATGTCGGCGTGTTTTCTTTCCGGAGACAAACAATTTTTCATTTCTCTTCGGAAGATCTCGGCTCTCGCTCTGGCAAATATTGCATCAATAAGTGAAGAGTTTGTTTGTTTTGAATAGCTTTTTTTGTGTGCGCTTCCCTTTTCAAGAAATGATTGCCCACCCCACGAAAACTGCTTGCGGCAGAATCGGTTTCTGATATTGCTTTCGCAATTTCAAATTTTATTTAGTAGAAAAAACTAGTCGAAATATTGAGAGTTACAGGAGTTTTGATTCCGTGGTCAAACCATGCGCACGATTTTACCCTGGATTGTTTTGAAAGGTATTTGTAAAATCATACAGAGATAATATTCTTTTTTTATAAATTGATTTGTGACTTCATTGTCTTAAAATATATAAACACTATTCAAAAATAGAAAAAAGCTTTTATTTTAAAGAAAGTTGTTTTAATGTAAAACAGCTTTCCTTAAATATTAAAAAAAAAAATTGGAGAATTGATAATAAATTTAAAATAAATAGCTTAAATGGAAACTGTTTTTCTAGATCCATCAGAATCTTTTTGAAAAAGTCTAACATTATTATAAAAGTTATTATTAAAAATGATAATCTCACAGGAAGCTCACATTTATATTAATTTCAAAATACGCCGAACAGAGGAAAAGTATGCAACGTTAATTTTTATTTCGCTCAAAAAGTCCAGTGGCAGTCTGGTTGGGAAATCCGTCTTTCTCGTGTTCGGAAGACAACGGATTCGATACTCAACCCATTCGAAAAAGTCTTGCTAGGAAAGACCATGTACTTAGTCTTTCACAGCCCTCTATATTGTATGGATTGAGAGTTACTTTTTTGAAGAAATGTGCTAAATTCAATCTCACTTTAAATTATTCAATGTTAATGTTAGTAATTTCCTTTCTACGTCTTTTTTTATCGAATGTATTTGTTTTGAATGTGCATACGAAAAACTAAATAAAGATTTTAAAAGTTTAAAGTATAAAGTAATACTTATAATTTCATATTTTTAATAAATGACTTATCTTTTTCGTGTTCGTGAAGTAATAAAAAAATGCTATTATTAAATATAATAATAACACCCACACTGAAAGCGCTATTTTTTTATTAAATGTTATTTTCATTGGAAAAAATGTACTGAACGTTCAGGGAGTTATTTTGATGCCGCTAAAAACAGAAAAAATTTTTTACTACACTCATATCCATAAATTAAGGATAATTCAGAATCACAAATAAATTCAACTCTAAAATAAAAATTTCACTTGTAGAATTATTACACACATCTTGAAGAGTAATATGCAAATGACAAGAAACTCAAAATCGCGCCTTTAGTTACGTCACAATGACGAGAGTGTAAAAGAGGCGTATATGAGGAATGGTTGTAAAGAAATAAAATAGTTCAAAAGCGCGTTAAAAGCACTTCAGTGCAATAACCGCATGTTATGGCACAAAGGAAGCATTTGGATGATGTTTTACGTGATAGAATTACTGGATGTCTCGAATGTGGACATACCCAGTTGGAAGTATCCGAGGAATTTGGAATCTCTCAGAGTGTCATCTCCAGGCTTTCGCAATGTGATGATGGTAATGTGAGTAGACGTTACAGCACAGATCGCCTCCAAGTTACAACGCCGAATGAGGACCGGTATTTGGCAGTAACTGCCAAAAGAAACAGACGGAACACAGCATCAGACCTGTCTCGTAAGCTCTTTTCAACTACCGGTACGATAGTTTCAAAGCAGATCGTGTACAGACGCTTAGGGCACATTGGTCTATGTGCTCATAGGTCAGTTAGATATGTTCCACTTACCGCAACTCACTGTCACCCGTGGTTAGCCTAGAGTAGAGAGCATGCATTGTGGACACCGCAACAGTGTGATGTTTTCCGACGAGTCCAGGTTTAGCTTTCAGTTTGATTCTCGCCGGACATTCATATGGAGAGGACCAGATACCCGTTACCACCAAGAGAACACCATTGAACGACACCATTACGGTGATGCTGGATTGCACGTTTGGGGAGGCATTATTCTGGGTTCCAGAACTAACCTGCATGTTCAGAATGTAACCATATGACAGACCACATCTATCGGGACGTCATTCTGGAATAACACGTACGTTTGTTTCGGGGCGCAATGGGTGCAGAATTTCAGTTTATGGATGACAACACCCGTCCTCACCTTGCAAACATTAATGCTTTCAATTGGAAGATATCATCTGTATGGACTGACCAGCATACTAGCTGGACTTGAATCCAATAGAACATGTGTGGGACATGCTTGACTGACAAATTGCTGCCCGTCAATCCGCCTCCCTCATGTCTACCGGAACATCGGAGAGCATTTCTTGATGTGTGGTGTAATTTTCCCCAAGATCAGATCGATAATTTGATACTCAGCATGTCTAGGTACTCTACGGCCTGTATTGCATCGTCTTTGGGCCATTTCTTAATTAAAATTTGTTCCAGGGAGTAAAATCGCAATTTTTACTATGATGTCAAACATATAGCATCTTTTTTGCTCTTTTCCTTTTGTTTAATAAATAGACTTTACAAATAAGTCACATTTGTTTTGCTTTTGTCTCTTTCTTTGCCAGAACTTGCATCATACGTAATTTATGGACACGAGTGTATTTATAGTCGTTTACGAGTCGTTTAGTTGCGTTTAATAAGTTTTGTCGTCAGAAATCAGTAGAATACGAATCGTAATAACTTTTTCTAATCTTTTGAAACTAACTTAATCATGAGTAATAACTTTATCAAATCAATGGAAAATGTTGCCGATTTTTACCAGAACTATCTTTTAAAGCTAAAGAGTTTTCTATGTAGTTAATTTGAAAATTTTCGATTTTAAGAAATATGTTTCAAATGATGAATATGTTTTTAAAAATATTAATAGTAATACATATAAAAAAATTAAAAGTATTCCTTGGGCATGTTCAATGCTTGCCTCATACATTAAGGGAAAATTGAATAACTGAGCCACCAGATTTAGTAAAGCAACATTCTACACAGTGGAGCAGCATACAAAATTCTTACATCAAGATTTTAAAATCAGTGAAATAAGTGAGTATTTTAAATACGATTATCTTTGTGGATTTCATCATTTTACATGTCAATATATTTTTATTTCTACATAAATTTGGGTTCATAAGAGCATTAATTTAGATGTAGCTCTGAAAGTGGCTTGCACTCAAACTAACTTTTGTGCTGTCTTTTTTGTGGGATTTTCTATTCGCGTGATTCTTTTTGTGCGGTATATGAAAACCAATATAACTGACAAAACTGTTAGTATAAAATGAAATGGCTTTGGTTTTTGATTTTTCTTATGCATATTGTCCCATTACATAAGTATTGCTGTCCCGGTGCACAAACTAGATTTATATATTCAATTCCTAGTTTAGTCACTCTTATTAGAGCTCTATTTATTGTTATTTTTCATTTAAAATATTTGTGTTATTTTCGTAAAGTTTGCTTTTCTGCTTTGCATTACCGGGGTCTGTAGGCCTAGAGTCTTGAGTTCGTTTCCAAGTTATATCTAAAGTTATTTTTTATGTAAGACTTTTATGCGCTCCCCCCATTCATCGCATAAAAAGTAATTTCCAACTACGTTATGAAAAATAACTTTTATAGATGTATTCGGGAATTTTGTACGATTTTTTATTCGTTATCTCTTTTACGCAGTCCCTATCCACCCCAGAAACACAGTTTAAGTGTAAATATATTTCGTTTCCATCGTTTCCTTTGAATATTGGAGAAGTATGAATAAATATTTTCTTAAATGCTTTCGGTCCAATGCCAAAATGAATTGTTATTCCGGAAAGACAGCGAGAGACCTCCGAGAAGAGATGTAATAATATTTACCAAGTGAAGCGAGATCCTCCTTGGGTGAAGAGGAATGGCAGCAAGACGAGTAAATAACATGCCGGTTCCGCAAGAATCTGTAAGTTGAAGAGGAGAGATTTTATGACATGATGTAATAGATTCATCATCACTGAAAATTGCTTTTAAGTGCTCTCATCTCATTTATTCCGCATTTAATTTGAAGAAAACAAGCTCCATATTGTTCATTTGGGAAATAACTCTCAAATTGAGAAACGCACTTGAGAATAGTTAGTTTTTAAAATAATTGGAACGGCATTGAGAAATTTTGAACTTCGAAGGAAATAAATTCTTTTACACTTCAGGTGCGTGTTTGAGTGCTATTTAGAAATCTGCTGTCTGAATTCAAATATTTAAGTCTGAATAAATATTTATGACTGCAACTTAGAATGGAGCACTTGTAGACAAGGCTGTGGAATCTATTTGGATACATATTTAATAATAGATATGTATTTAATTATAGTTGTATAATTTAAGTCATAACTAAATTAATTATTTTTTATTTAATGCCTACTTCATTTTTCCCCTTTCAGCACTACAAGGGGCGGAAGTGATGGCACCTTATAGAGTCTTCGTTGTTTTAAAGCACGGGTGAAGTAGAAAGCCCCAGACTTGTCTACCACCCTCAGATGTATGATAGTTTTCCACATTCAATTACGGAAACAGCCGTGTGCAGCAGAGCCTATTTCTCCTTTATTTTCAACAACTCCGATGCCAGCCACTTTTTCAGCAAACAAAATTTCAGAAGTTCTTTTTCAATGATATGACACATAAATAAGACAACAAAGATTCTTTTACGAATGAAAAACATTACTAACTACCAGGGCGCAATTCTGGCTGGGTGCAGAGGAATATGCGGTGCCCCCACACCCAAACATGAGAGTTCGGTCGTGGCGGCCTCGCCGTTTACAGTGCTGTTCTCATTATCAGAAGGTAACAAGCTCGAATCTACCGTAACCGAAAATGCGTCATGTTCACTAAAGTCGGTTGGAGTTCGTTAACAAAGTCGTGGCCCCAATGTCATCCATGAAAATGGATACCTCTGAAGGTGGCATGCAAGTATAGGTCCAGCGTCTAAATTTCGAAAGCTTTCTCAGGTTGCTTTCACCTACCAATAGAGTCCAACGATGACTGGGTAAAGGGAAGTGTGGCGGTGCGCAAATATTACAGTGGCCTCCTTACTCTTCTTATCGGAAGGCAGCATCTCCACGTGACCGAATATCCGTTATATTTACTAAAGGCGGCTTAAGCACGTTCGCAGTGTCCTCCATGTCTCTGGATGTGGCATGTCAAGTATTGGGTCCTCTCCTTGTTCTCTGTTTCTGAAATGCGAAAGTTTTCCAATAACTGCTAGAACTAATTATAGGCTGGGCGCAAGGAAATATGCCATTACATCAAAATGATATAGTTTACTTATGATTCAGTCACTGAATCCAATAATAAATTCAGTATTTACTGCGCCTAATCGAATATTAACTTGAAATTAGAAATTTTTTACTTAAAAACTTTAACTTACTTTTGCTATAATTACCGATTTTTTACCTACGTTCGATTTTGTATTATTTCTGTTAGTCAAATATTGAATTCGCCACCATTCAGCAATAATTTTAATTTGTCTAAAGATAAAGTTCCTATTTCAATGCTACTTATAGTGCTCCTCACTGTACTGTCATGCTACTTAATATATTTGCAAAAAAACTTGTGTGTGTGTGTTCCTTATATCAACATTCATTTTATTATTAATCATTTAATGGTTTTAAAAAGAGAAAATATCAATCGTAGTTGTACTGCCCAAGACAAGAACATAAGTTGCCCACTAGAGGACGGTACATCATCACCATAATTGGTCATACAGCCCAACGTGAGTCCATGCCTTCCTCTGAAGATGATGACCTCTGTGAAAAATCTTTCGCATCCAATTCTTCTCATTCATTATAAGAAATTCGGACTTCTCTGAGTCAGCCCATCTTGATCGCGGTCTTTCCCGCTTTCTAGTTCCAGTAGGTCTAAGGCGCAGAATCTTTTTAACAGAGTTGTCGTCCCGCATCCGAAACACGAGAACCCCCCCCCCAGTTCATGCTATTTTACTTCATATATTTAACAATATCAGGTTGTTCATATATCTTATATAATTCTGAGTTAAATCTCCTTCTCCAGTTATTGTTTTCCCCTCCACACCCCTCTAAGAATGCGTCTCAAGATCTTCTTTTCTCAAACACCGCAACCGCTTTCGATAACTTAATTTAACTATCGTCCAGGTCTCAGAAGATGTCAAGACAGGACTCGCAAGAGTTTCGTAAATTAAGAACTTCGTATTTCTAGAGGGCGGTACACTTCAGTGAAAAAATGCCACCAATTCCTGCAAATGTTTCTTATATTTTGTTTTGTAGAATATTATTTTCATACAGTTTTAAAAGGATGTTTAATAGAATAAAATTATCTTTAAAATAGACCATTTTCTTTACCAATTTTAATGCAATTTTAAGCGATTTTTAATGGTTATGGTTCTTATTTAGGTCTTTCCTCGATATTCCTACACAATTTTCACTTAAAATTGTAAAATGCTAATCAAGTATTTTGTTAGTAATATGTGTTAATTGACGGAAAAATTCTAAATAAAGCACAAAAGGGAAACTGATCCATTCATCTCACTCCTGCGAAAGTTTCCAATAATGTGAAGAAGGGCCCCGAGATGGATTGCGTCTGCGAGCTATTGTTGTTAGCGGCGAGGAAGCTTCCTGTGTTTAACTGAAGCACAGTAGATATCGATTTGCTATTAACGAAATGAATTAATTTTGCAAAGAATTCCGAGAGCACAAAAAATGTAATGATAATATTACATCTGCATTTAAAGTATTGAAGTATTGTAAAGCAGGTGTTTTTGACGGTTTCGTAATCGAGGGGAAAAGAGTGAAATGGAGAACTTTTTTTCCCTTCCGGTTTGCTTTTGTCGAACAACGTCTGGCGGCCGATGAATTACTCATTCTGTATAATTATCGCTCCTCAACGATTGCTGTGTTTTCATTTAAATGATAAAAATTGCCCACGGTTAAAAAAGGAACTAGTGGGGGGTTTTCAATCAATAAAGAGAAAAATTGGCACTTATTAATCATGATTAGAAAGAGTGACATTCAATTCGACTTTTAATTCATTTCTTTTATCTTCTCATTACCAAAATGAATGAAGGTTTCTTTTAACTTGGATGAGTTTTGATATTAATTTAAAACAGCGTTTATAAAATATATAAAGAAACTATTTTGATATTGTTTGTAAACACGTAAGCAATTCTTCTTCGTTAAGGTTACTTGAGCATAAGAGCTTACGGTAATATATTTTATTAAATGATACGCCGACCAATTTGTCTAGTGGTCAGCATGCCTGACTACGGATAAGGAGGTCCTGGGTTTGAATCCCGGTTCGGGCATGGATGTACTTTCTCTTTCTATCTATCCTGTCTTTGTCCTTTCCTTGTATGAATGAGGTGTGAATGGTTGCCTACCCTATAAACAAGTACCTATAGCATGTGTGTAGAGCAAAGTGGCACTTTCACTTTCATGGTGCTCTGATTAAAACGAAAGACGCTCCCAATCGACTTAATTCGCATAGCATATTGAGCTTGGCTTGTCCAAGTGTCATTAATAAACAACAACAACAATTAAATGGTATTTTGAATTTAGAATGTTAACAATACCAAATTAATTATGAGAGATTTTAATTTCAATTAATAATAAGATTAACAATGTTTGAGCATGAGTTAAAATTTTTTGGCACTCATTTTATATAAGGTTAACAAGATAGTTCTTGCTGTTTTCCCGTTGCCATGAGAATAAGTATGCAAATTAGCGTATGGTTGAGAAACTGGTGAGTCCAGAGATGTCGTGATAAAAGCAGGTTCACCGCATAGATTCATCACTTGTGCAGGAGTGAAAAGAAACAGACGTGTCGATGGAGCTTTTTCGGTGCTGTTTGCTTTACGACTTCAAAAGGGGCTTATCAGCTGCTGCTTCGAATATGCCAGGCGTTTGTGGATTGTGTTGTACATAAACGTACCGTAAGGTATTGGTTTCATTAATTCAAATCGGGAGATTTGTTCCTCTTTGATGAAGCTAGTGTCAAGTGAGTTACTACTAACTGGCCAAAAGGCTCTAGCGGACCTATACTCGTAGCAATTGGAACGTGTGCAACAGATATTGCAACAGAAGGAGCCAGCACTAGTTATAATCGCAAAAATATACTGCTCTTGACCAATAATGCGAGACCACATTTTTCTCGGATGGCCAGGAATACCATATAGTGACTTGGTTGGGAGACTTTTTGTCACTCTCCTTACTCACCTGACCTTACTACATCAGATTACCATCTCGTCCATTGCCTGGACAATTAATTGCGGAAAAAATCCTTCACCAATGAAGCAGACTTGCGACAAGCACTCATGGACTTCTTTGTGTCCAAAACCCACGAATTTTACATGAGATTGCACAACTAGATGCACGTTAACAAAAGATATGGGATGGCGATGGTGATTGCTTCAAGGGCTAACAGTTTCTGTACGTCATGTTCTTTTAGTCATTAGAAACGGTGAGGACTTCTTGTTTACCCTGCACATTTTTAACATTTTTCATTAAAATAACAACAGAATATAGCTGTGGTAAATTAAAATTTTAATTCAATACAAACAATGACACGTAAAGATGAAAATGGTCTTGGAGTTTTTGAATACCAAAGGCCATTTTTGGAGTTATACAAGTTAATAGTACAGATGATCATATTTAGAAAGATTTTTTTGTTAAAATCTTTTATTCATCATTTCAAATCAGAAGATGGACTTCGTTCAAACAAACAATGCATGAAATGGGTGAAGGCATCGTTAATTAAAACAATTACTTGAAATACTTAAATTGGATAGACATATACTGAAATCTGTTTATTTTTCAGTGGATCGCAACCGCATAAAAAAGTCTTGCGTAGAAAATGACTTTAAAAGAATTACTTTTTGAAATGAAATGAAGACATGAAGTCAGTACATTCTGGATAGCTATACCCCGATAAGGTTGAGGAGGAAAGTGAACTTCAAAAGGATGTTTGTCCTTCAAATGCCTTTTGAAGTAGGAATTTGAACTAGACGACAATATCGGCACTTTCCCTTTTTTGCCCATTTTTATAAAAAAGATACCATATTTTACTAGATGTAATCCTTAATGTAGATGAAACATTTTCTCTGTATTAATAATAGATTATGCATAAATATAATTTATATCTCAGAGAATTAATATTATTATCAGTAAACTGTAAAGTTTGTCAGTAATTTTTGATGCCGCAATCATGAACATTTACTCTTTTTGAAATCAACATCAAATGGCGAATTCAAAGCGAAATAGGACTTCAAAACACCATTAATAAAGAATGCATAATATTATTTTCGTCTAAAAAAACTAATCCAGGTGTCATGGTCTTCACTCACTTTTCATTTAGCATAGAAATAAAGGAAAATGGTAATCAACGTCAAGATTTTTAAGTTTATGTTATAATTCCTAAAAATTGAAAAAATATACCAGCATTTCAGTAGTGAAATGTAATATGTACTGAATATATCCAGTTTATAAACATAGTTGTTCGGTAAAATGTGTGGATAAAATGAATTACAGATACTTTAAAATAAAAATTTCGATTCTTTTACATTTTTGCCAATTAAAGCATCTTTAAATATTATCTCACAACTGAAGCAAAATTAAAAAAAGAAGATTTTATGGGATCAGTATCATCTAGAGTATATAATAAATAATTTAGAATAAAATGCTTAAAACATTTTTACTCCATGCTTAAAAATTTACAGAATAATTTTACACTGTAAATCAGCAATTTGCCACCAGTAAACCGTTGACCAGTGGCAATTTGAAGATCAAGCAATTGATAATCATCACAAAGCAATTTTTTTTTTCATACCATGCTTTATACAGCGAACAATTATAAAACTTATAAAATTCCACGGAAGATATCGAATTAAATTGATACTAAGAAATTAAGTCAGAAAAATTTGCAACATATGTCAAATTATATAAATTGGAAATGTTTTAAAAATAGAGTTAGATTTTTATTTACTTTTGCGGCCGCAACTTCCAAGAAAGCGGAGAGATCGTGGCTGTGGAAGTTTCAATTGAAATAGTTGTGTTTTGATAACGAAACAAGATTTTATTTCATAAATTATTAAGATAAAGACAGAAAACAGAGGGGGTTTACTAGAAGCAACTTCTGCGGTTTATCGCCGCTGCCACACAGTGGTATGAATCTAATTAACCACTTTAAATTCTATTTTCCCATTGAAAATGCGCCAATCGTCGTGTTCAAGCTTATTGACCGTTTCAAGTTTGGTTTTTATTTATAAAAGTAGCTAGCGTCATCTCTTTTTCATTTATTCTTTTATCTAATTTTAATTTCGTTCTTTCTTCTTCGGAAGAGTGCCTGGATTGAAAAGTTTGTCCTAACTGTTTGCACTTATAAAAACATGCAACGCAGGCATTTTTATTAGGCCTAAGATTAAAAAAAAAAAAAAAAAAACAATATTCAAGATGATGAGGGGTTCAAGAAATGCTGACATGTTACACTGAAACAAGAACGAGCATTACATTTTTAACAAAAGGCAATATTTTTTGCTGATATCCTTTTATTTAGACCAGCATCTTCAAATAAATTTGTTAATTTTGGAACAAGTTCAGTATCCCCATACACTGATTTCTCGCCAAATCTGGTAACCGTTGTTTACGTTGTAATGTTGCCGATTTCAGCTTTTGTTTTTATTATAGTGTTGCCAAATTTAGTTTTTGTTACTATTTTTATTTTTTCCTTTGCCAGATTCCGTTTTTCTCGTGTTTTAAATAATTTTTACGTTATATATGTGCTTTTTTTTAGTGGCAATAGCTTTTTTAGTTTCACTTCGAGAACTTTCCAGAACTTTCTTTGCTAATTGTTCTACGTTTTAATTGCTAGTCATTTTAATTTCGTTCACTTTTGCTGCTGGAATCGGTGGATTTCCCGCTGTTGTGTTTCGTTGTCGCCAGTGTCCAAACATCGTAAATTTTTCTTTTTTACTATTTCTTTTTCATTATTATTTTTATTTGGTTTAATTTTAATATATATATTTTTTATTAAATGATATATTTTATTTTATGTATTTAAAACCGTTAAATATTCTTTTTCCTTATTTCGTTTTCTAAATTTATTATCATCTTTTTATTGTTTTAATTACTTTATTTTTTGTTTTAATTTAAAATGTCTCATATTCAAAATGTTGTTCAAAAATATCAACAAGTTATTTTAGCAAAAATTAAAGATAATAATGATGGATTATTGCTCAGGATTCCAAATTATTAATTAATTTAGGATTCGCAAATATTAATTAATTTTTAACGGAAATTAGATTTGGAGAAGGTGTAATTATTTTATTTAAATTCTATTGCTTACATGTATTTTTTTATTCTATTCGTGATTTATTTTTATTTACTTAAAATATGTATATATTTAAAGAATATTTTATTCATGTTTTTTTTAAAATTTAAAAAATGTATATATTTGAAAAATAAGCTTTTGCATGCTTTTTTTTAAAATTTTATAAAGTGTATATATTTAGAAAAATATTTTTGCATGCTTTTTTTGTAAAATTAGATAATTATTTTTACTGAAATGTGACACTGGTGACAAACGAATAAGTCGAAATAAATCGGCATTTCAGCTTAACTTCATATCAAGTAAGTCCATTATTTATATTTATTTCCCTTTTTAATTTTTCTGAAATGCATATTTTTCGAACGAACTTAGGGAAATTTCCCGTTTTAATAAACGCGCGCCTAGCTTGGCGACTTGGCGACAAAAAATTCGCCGCGTCGCCAAGTGTATGGGGATACTGAACTTGTTCCATTTGTTAGGAATTTGATGAAGATACAACGTTTTCAATTAGACAGATATTTGCAAGAGCTTTTCTTGCGGAGGAGAAGCTCCCTGACAGACTCAAGAAAGAAGGAATCCCAAGCATCCGTGCGTGAGGAGGCGGCATTTCAAAAGCAGGACAACTGAATTACTTCCGGGAAATTAAGCCTTATATTGTTTTTAATTCAAAGTTTAAAATAATACTTGGCTATAGAATTGTAAAAGTTAATAAGATGTAATCTAAAAATAGAATATTAGAAAAATTTAAATCTTCCTTAGCAATTTAAACTGACGATAAAAGTGGATGTTTTGTCTTTTTCTTCTGTTCCCTTGTCATCGAGCTTAAGGGCTTGAATCAGAAAATGATTTCTCAAGCCGATGCTTGAGTTTTTACATGAGAAATCGTTGTATTAATGAAATGAACTTCGACGCTATTTTTTTTATTTTGATTGCAGGCAGCAAATTCGTCGACAAGTCAGATTTACGATGTCGTCTCAATATGATGCCGCAATTGCTTATGTGTGACGTAGATGAAACTTTATCTGACATCATGGATATTTTAAACCAATGAGAATTGTGTAATAAAGAAACGTAATCATGATCTCAACTAGAAAGAAAGAAGCAACCAACTCTATGGTTCATAAAAATTAAAAGAGTGTTTTATTATGTTTTTAGATTAAATCATTGAGCGCATTCTCTAAATTTTTGAAATTGAATGTAATGTGTATAGTAATTTTTAATCTTAATATATTGTAACTATGCCATTTTTTTATATAATAATAGCCTTAATCTATAATAATATATTATGTTTTCCCGTGATGATAGACTTATTTATCTCACAGCTTATTTTGTTTTTATGTTTTATTTATCTATCTGTAACTTAATTCTTAGTTAAAAATAAATAAATTTCGGTTTTCAAGGAATATTTTTGATTTTTCACTGAGGAGTGAACCTGTGAGTCATGAAAAGGAACCAGCTCCATCCAGTGAGTGACCGGTTTCCATCCGGTCTACAAAATAAACTGTCAGAACTTAAACATCCAACAGTAAGAGAATATGTTGTCAAAATCATGTACAGCACGTGCAAAAATCTATATAAAACCGAAAATACATCAATCACTGATCTTCCGTCCTATAATGACCTCAGCACCCATAATCGGCACCGTCCCCGCTCACTACTTCGCTTCTGTCCAAAGTTTCCTCACCAGCCACCATGATCCTTACACATAAGCAATATATCTTTGTTTTTTTTATTACTAACAACTAACCTTATTCTATTCTTACTCACTAACATAAATAAATAAATAAATAAACAAAAAATAAATAAATAAACAAATAAATTAAATGAAAATAAAAACAAATAAGAAATATGTATCCAAAAAAATAATAAAAAATAAAAAATAATAATAAAAAATAAAGATTATAAGTGTTTTAAGTCCTTGTATTCGTGTATTCAGTGATAGTTAGAATGAGTCTTTCTACTCATTCTAACTATCACTGATACTGTTTCTAGCAGATGAGTTAAGAACATTCCTATGTTAATCCAACTAACTTGTTTTGTAAATATTGCTTATGTATAACACAAATTAATATTTATCCAAAAAATCCAAATTTAATTACTAATTTTTTAATTACTTTGTATCCAAAATTAGCTTTTCTCAAGAAAACTCAACTAAGCCCAACCCACTTAAAAATTCTATTTGTTATCCCAACCAGATCACGATATAGCGTCCTAGTTTCATTTTTAGATAGCCAATGAGGGTTGAGGTTCACTTTAGAACCAGGTACCTCAGCAAACTGCCAGCCGGCAACCACTTCTCATTCCGTTGCTTTCAGACGTAGAATTTAGACGAAATGTTCTGTGTAACTAATGACTTGTGCAATAATAAAGTAAACTTGCTTTTCTTCATCATTTATCAACCAATCATCCGCAAAAGGAATAAAATCTATTTTTCGAGATATTTATGATTAATTATATATAAAATTACTTTGAAATTGTTTGTTTTTCACAAAGATCTATAATTAAGTATTTCACAGAATAACTAGGTTTTCGTCTATGATATATTTTAACTGATTTGCATATGTATTCTATGGAATAACTGATATATACATTTTAAAACAGTAACACGTGCATAAGAATAAAACAAACAAGACAAAATTTGAAAAACAAGAATAAAGCAAAACTATACTACGTCTTCCTCACACTCTTTTCTGGCACACGTTTAACAATCTTCGTATAATTACCCCGAAGAATGTTTGTATGAAAGGAAAGAAGTACGAAAATATTTATACCAAAAATTAAAAAGGAAAGAGTATATTAACGCTGTGAACACAGTAAAAGAAAGCAAACAATACATTAAAAATTATCAGACATTAAGAAATTACATTAAAAATATCAGAAAAATATCAAATAAAAAAAATTAAACCCCATTTATTTAACTGGAATAAAGATGTGGTTGTCATAAGTAATTTGTAAAGTTACGAGCTAAATTCAAAAAACTATTATGCCGTAAATTCAAAGTTAAAATATATTTAAAGTGAAAGTAGAGGTTTTCGAGATTCTTGTGTAAGAATTTTAGTGCTTGGGTGGCCCATCTTCTGTTATAAAAATTACGCATTACTTCAATCTTTCAAGCGATTCACTACTTTTTACACATACACGCATATATATATATATATATATATATATATATATATATATATATATATATATATATATATATAGATATATAAGTAAATTGAAGTGAATGATAGGTGTCCTCCTCCAGTGAGTATTTGTGGCATAATTAGGCGATGAAGATAAGAAAGAGATAAGAACGTTCTGCTCTTATCTTGTAAATATTAAGAGAATCCTTTTAGTTTCCAACCGTCGATTTTAATTCTGCCCTTTCAATGGTTTTGTGAAACAGCCGACGCCCCCGTTGCACATGACAACCATCCCTACTGCTGAAAATATCTTTTTCCCCTCTTCAGCTATTCATTATCCAGGATTTCCAAAGGGTTCCATGAGACGGAAGGGATCCCTTCTGGAGCATTAGGGCTTCTCCTCCGTGCGGTTATCAATCTCTATAAGCCTCGACCCCCCCTGGGAGCACGGGGAGTTTATTGATTTGAAACGGAGGGTAGTCCCCTGGGAGGTTAATAGAGTCCCTTGGCATTTTCTACAGATAAGCAGCGGGAATGGGGAATCATACCACCCTCCTAATATCAAGAGCGAGGGAGGTTTTCCTCGTTCTCCTCCCCTTGTCAAAGAGTCCAGAATTCGTCTCAGTCCTCTGCCCATGTTCTATCGATTCCTGGAAGCAGTTTCGATTCTATCGAGGTAGCGAGTATTTTAACGAGTTTTTTTCTGATAAAATTTCTTCGAAGAAAAAAAAACAATGAAATATTCCTATTTCTAAAAATATTTGAACGAATTGTTTTTAATATATTAGTTGGAAAAAAATTATCAACACAGTAAATAAGTAGAAAATAAAAGAAACAGTGTCGTTAAATTAACATAAATGATACTGGATCTGAGAGTGATGTGTGTTTTAATAAATATCGGTTACCTTGAATGTATGAACGAACTACCCTGAGATCTGGTTTTGTGCGGTCGATAGGGACCGCATAAAAGAAAATAGATAAAAAAAATTGCACTGAAGTTCACGAGTACAGTTAATAAAATAGTTTTCCAAACGAATTTGAAAGTATTTTCATGGAGTGAGTAGGGACCTCTTGAAGAAAATAGCTCACATCTTGCGAGGAATCGCTTTTTGAAAAGAAATTAGAAACATTCAGGATTGTGATAACGCAAGGCAATGCAGAAAAGTGAAATTTACAAAAGTAACGCAAGTTCTTTGAATGAATGATAAATAAACGTAGTGAATAAAAATTTATATAGATAAGTACTCCAATAGAAACTTGAAAGCACATAAACCCAATTGATACTTGGGTAGCAGTACATGCGCAATGTCATTGGCTGACGCATTGTAAGGAAATAGAAATGAAAAAATGAAATAAACTAAGCCTCCGATCAAATTATTTTTTTTATTGATAATTTCGTCACATAGGTTCCATTATAATTGACAGCACACAAAGTCGCTCTAAGCAAGGCTGCACAGGAGCACGTTTGAGTGTATTTGTTGAGCTATTATAAGTTATATCCTTACATTTAATACCGTTAAAATTTTCGCCAAGAACTTTTGAAAAAGATTACGCAATGTATATCTTTTAGAAATACCAAAAATTATATTTCACTTATCTCTGAATCATTAGCGCTTTTCTGTTATTCGCTCTTAAATGTCGCTCCAAATTGATATCATAAAACGGTAAAAACATATTTGAGGGTGCCCCTTGGCGAGATTGGCGATTTTTGTTTGACGCCAATCCTATTCGCGCGGAACGCTGTGCAAACAGTAATGGCGGCCAAAACACAATGAAATTTCAAAATTAATGCAGTCAGCACATAAAAAAAGGAAAAAAAAATGTACTCATCTTATTATGCTGGAATACCCTCACTTTGAAGTACACAGAATTCTCTAAGAGCACCTAAAGATATTGCTTAAATTTATCCTAAGGAAACCAATCAGAACCGTGAAGGATTTCAGAATAACGTTTAGGGTTACCATAAATGGAACAACATCGCCCAGCTTGGCGATAAACTTGGCGAGAATTCAAGAGGCACCCTCAAGTATAGTCTAACCCATAAAACAATTAGAAATTTCTACGTTGAAGTGAAGTGGTACAACTGTGCCATTCACGTAGACAGCGTGGCTCATTAGCTTTTGTATGCGGGATAACACTGCTTCGCCATTTTCCAACAATATTGACGCTTGCTGTTTATGTATATCTTTCCTGATATCACAAATTGAGCACGATTGAATTTAAATTCAACCCATTTACACCTAAATTATTTTTCATTCAGTTAACCCAGAAAATTCTTACTAGTTTTGAAAATATCCCTTTGCAATTTTTCTCAAGAATTTTCTAGTAAACTTTTACAACATAAATAGGACCGTTTTAAAATAAATATTCACTTCATTGCACATTTTATAATCATTTTTATATTGAGGACACATTTTATTTAGTTATCACTCCGTGTAAAAGGAATGCATTAACGATTTTAACTTTTTGGCGCTTTTATTTATTCCTAAGAGAATCAAGCTTTTCTAGGTGATAAGGTTCTTTTCTCCGGTAAAATATTCTTAATGATTACAAATATTCTACGATGAAGAAATAAGCCATTATTCTTTACCATGAAGTATTTGCAGTTAAAGAATGCTAAAAAGGCAGCATTTGACAATTATAATTAACTAGTGAATTTCAAATATTTATTATACTTACTTAAAAAAAGAAAAGAAAAGATGGTGTAATTTTTTTAAACATAAGTTGGCGAAAAAGAAATCTATTATATTTACGTGAATTTCAAGGCTTTATGCAACATGTTTCGGACTCGCTTTTTAGAGACGGCTTGAAACTGTTTTAGGGTCTGTCCTGGCACACTGCGCCGACGGCCACCCCTAGGAAGAGATTCTTCGCGAGATCCTTGCCCACCCACCAAAAAAATAATGGGTTCCTTCCCCTCTCCAACAAGTGCATGTAATTAATAACAAAATAAAATATTGCAAATCATAACAGATAACAATTTGTTTTTGAAATTTTGAAGCATTTTATTTTTTAAACTTCTATACCTATATTCGAAAACTTTCATCCATTTTTAGTATTAAGTTTTACTAGAAAATTTTATGAATCCTATTTCTTTTTGCTCTTCATTCGAAGTAATATAAGATCTATTATTATTCATTCAAATTATCTAAGTAAAATAAAGTTTTCGCTGGAAGTGTGTAAAAAACTGCTTATTAAAATATCAGAACCATTTTTATTCGTAAATTAACTTTTTATTTATACTAATAAAAAAGCTCTCCTTTATTTAGTGCGCTTAAGATTCACATTAAAGGCGCGGCTGAGAATGCCTCCCCCTTCCCCCACCCCCTTCCACTTCTCATTTAATTACTGTCTTTGTATTGCATAAAAAGAGGGAGAGCCGCATCGGCTGAAATTCCATTAGCATGGTTTCGCCGCTAATTAAGTTGGCCGAATATAAAACTGCTCCGCGTCCTTTTCTTGGTAAACTTTTTTTTTTCATCTCAAGTCCCAAATGAGCAAACAGTTTAATCAACGCGTTAACCAACTGTGAGTTCTTTTCGCCCTAAAATAATATTTTATTAGATATGACGAAAAAGATAATTTCTTTTCAGTGCTCCACTAAATGTCTCGAGTATCAAAAGCATTGAAAAGAAATTTATTGCATAAAATTGCCTCGAAAATTAAAAAAAAACGCAAATTAAATTTTTATAGAAATGAAAAGAATTCACATTCAAGCAATGAGTTATTAAACGATACATTTTTATTTTTATTTTAAAGATGCACATAAAAGGATTGGAGTTGTGTAGAATTGAGCTTGGAAAAGGTTAACATATATATATATATATATATATATATATATATATATATATATATATATATATATATATATATATATATATATATATATATATATATATATATATATATATATATATATATATATATAAGGTGTGGCTATTAAATAACGAGACTGACGCTGCGGCGGCAAAAGTGCGCATGCGTAGTGCGCCATTTACTGTCAGCTGTTTAGTGTGAAGCTTTCACTTCAAAATGCCCTAAGCCTCATTTGCGTAAGTAATACTGCTTAGTCATAACCTTCATTTCCGTTAACATTGTTATTTTATTTTGGCGAAAAAATGGTTAGTGTAATAATAGAACAACGAATTGTTGTTAAATTTCACTTCAAACTTGGGAAAACCGGTACTGAAACTTATAATTTAGTGAAAGAAGCGTACGGCAGTGAATGTTTATCTCGTGTACGAGTTTTTGAATGGTTCAAACGTCCTAAAGATGGCCGACAAGACGTTGAAGATGATTCGCGGTTAGGTCGCCCATCAACGTCAAAAGCAATGAAAATGTTGAAAAAGTTGCTAGTTTGATTCGGTCTGATCGTCGATTGAGTATTCGTGCAATAGCTGAAACTGTAAACATTGATAAAGAATGTGTATGGCAAATTTTTCATGACACAATTTGAACATGAAAAAAGTGTGCGCCAAAATGGTGCCAAAAATTCTCCTCCAAAAGCTCATTCCGCTTTATATGTCAAGAGATTCCTGGCCAAACACAGCATCCCACTGTTAGAGCATCCACCTTACTCAGCAGACCTGGCACCATATGACTTCTATCTGTTCCCTAAGGTGAAATCTGCATTAAAAGGAAATGGATTTGAGTCCGTGGAAGCTGTTAAAGAGGAAGCGGCAAGAGTACTGAAGGAGTTGACAAAAGATGACTTCCAGCACTGTTTCCAAGAATGGAACATTCGCATGGAGCGTTGCAGGGATAGAGAAGGGATGTACATTGAAGGCGATAATAAATAATTATGTATAAAATAAGAATAAAACTTTTTACAACGACAGTCTCGTTATTTAATAGCCACACCTCGTATATATATAAATATATATATATATATATATGTGTGTGTGTGTGTGTGTGTGTGTGTGTATGCACTTCTGGGGTGGCAGGTGAAATCTAAAGGTGTTCCTGCAGAGTCCCTGCCTCTAAATGACGAAGACCCCACTGGTTGCCCCATGAAATAAAGTGCTGAAAGGGGGAGTAGTGCCCGGAGAGATAAAAAAGTATTGCAAAATATTTATATTAAAATTATTGCATCTGATAATAATATCTTCCGCTTTCTTAAAATTATATTTAAGTATTAAAACTATCTGACTAACAGTCTATCAAGCTTTTTGGCTTAATATTAGAATTCCCATTCTGAAACCCTGAAATGTACGTAGTAAAACTTTGAAGCATATATTTGAAAAAAATTGCAACATTAACAATTTTTTTTCTAGCTGAACGTCTTATTCTGAGTGCGTGAATTGCAGCCCGGGGTTTAATTGGAGTCTGACTGCGCGGAAGGGAAAATGTTGATATTTGGCTCATTTAAGACTATAGTCCTCGCGCGAAAATTTGATTAATTAAGGTAAAATATTCCTTAAAATGTTGTTATCAAGAATATAATATGAGCGCCCTTGTTGCGTATATCACGATTTCGGAAGTCAGCTCTTTTCAAAATTGGAGGCTGAAATTCGAAAAGATGGGAGAACCCAAACCTAATATATTTAAGAAATTTAGTTGCTTATTATTAAATATTGCTTTCACATTTAACTATTTTGCTTTAATTAAGTTACGTACTATTTTATTAAGTTATTTATAATTACATCGAACTATTTATGCTTAACTATTTCAGTATATTTGAAATAGTTATAAAGAAACAAAAAGTTATAGTTAAAAAGAAAAGTCTTTATGAATGCGTGTCTCAATATTATTAAATACTGCGAATTAATAATTTCTTGTGAATGTAGAAAACACGTGTTTTCATAACTTTTCAATTGTTTGCAGTGTTAAGAGTTATTTCTTAAGATTCATTTACCAAAAATATAGATTCTATGGTATTATCATCTGACTGACTCGTAGATTTCTTATGAAAATTGCATTTGCCCCAGCGGCCCCACTCGCTCCCGATGCACGATTCCCGTCGATGAAGTGCGAGAGAGCTCTTCTCCAGTTTTCTCGTCATAAACTATCTCAAGGGTTCATTACAAGCCTTGGATCTCATCTATTAGTAATTAACGTGCTCAAGCATGTTGAGATGATGAAGTGGATCACTTGAGTCCTGCACGGGATTGTCAATAAAATAGGCTGTAACATTTGGGATAGTTGCTGCCACTAATTTATATATATATATATATATATATATATATATATATATATATATATATATATATATATATATATATATATATATATATATATATATATATATGGGGTTGGACGGAGAGAAGCCATGGCGTAATTTAATTAGTTAACAATTCTTATATAGCCTAATATTTAATTAATATATATTTACAAATACAAATACATACGAGTTTGGGATATTTACAGTTAATCGTCTTAATGTGATAATAACATGAAAGAACTTTTAAAGTTTTAGGAGGGAGAGCAGTCGTCTTGCTGATATCAAAAGTAACGTCTTTTCTGTGTTCGCATCTTTCGGTTTTCTTCCGCTCACTGGGGAAGTTGTTGCGCTTCTCGAGCCCCTTCTCAAGTGGGCACTTGAAATAGTGACGTCGGTTATTAAGTGATTCACCACAGTTCGGCCGTCCTGGCATCGGCTGACCCTCCAGACGGCCCTGCAAGTACATAAAAAAGAAAAACAGGAAAGGAAAATAAGCAAAACAGGAAAGTTCTCTGAAAAGAAACAAATGTTATTTCCAGCTTCTTATCGGCTTTGATCTGAAATAAAGAAATGAGTCAGTTTATCTTTTAGCTGCATTTTAGTCATTTTGACTTCAGACTGTCCTTCAGCAATTCGACTTTAATTTAACTCTAACTTGCATATCGTCCTCGTCTTTTGGCACACTATACCAAGGTCTTAGGAATTCAGAACAAGTCGTGGTATAGTTAAGTCCTTCGTGACTTCCATCTTTGATTACATCATAGGTGTTGCCTCCTTTAACTTTAGTAACTCTGTACGGTCCTAAATATTTTGGTTTCAGTTTTAAGTGAGGTCCAAACTGAGTTCTCTTAATAGCGACCAAATTGTTAACTCCATAAGATTGTGATTCTTTTATTCTTAAATTATATGTTTTCCTGTTTTCTTCTTGGATCTTGAAAATTTGTTGTTTATTATGTTTCGTGAGTTCATCTTTTTGAGCTTCAAAATTAGCTTGAAATTCCTTTTCAATCATTTCTTGGAGCTTACTAAGACCTCCAACATTTATCTTCGTACCAAAAAGCAACTCAAAAGGTGTGGTATCTATGCTTCGTTGATATGTTGAATTAATCATCGGCTGTAGTTCGTTCGTAAACTTATACCACTGAGCTGGATTCTCTAAAGATAGCTTTGAAAGAACTGATATGAAAATTTAGTTGATCCTTTCAACTTGTCCGTTAGCTCTTGGTATACCAGTGGTTATTAAATGATGTTTAGTATTCTCTTTAGAGCAATTATCTTCGAATTCACCAGAGCTAAAAGCTGTACCTTTATCAGAAATTATTTGGAAGGGATTTCCGAAGACTGATTTTAGAGTTTCTAATTTTGCAATGACTTAGCAGATGTTGAGGTCTTCGTTAGGAAAATCCAAACAAACTTTGTAAAAGCGTCAATAATTGTTAAAACATACTTATAATTTTTATGTGTGCTTTATAAAGGTCCTAAATGATCAATATGGTATGTATATAGTGGTACGTCATTTCTTTATGCAATGGGTGTAATAAGCCTTCTTTCTTTCTTCTTTTGTGATTTACAAAAATACAGTGAACGCAGTTCGATACGACATTTTCTACTTTCTGTTTCAGTTAAGGAGTGAAATAATGGTCCTCGATGCTTTTCTCTGTATATTTGATTCGAATATGTCCTTTTTCATGCGCACTTCTAATAATTTCCGTCTGCATACTTCTTAGCACAACCACCTCGCGGTGTTCATTATAAATTCCTTACCATCAACAAATTTATAATGAACACCGTTTCTATAAAAATAATCTTCATAACTAGAGTCTTCTAATAATTCTTTTATCGTTTTTATTTCATTATCATTATCTTGGGTTGATTTTAATTTGGGTATGATAGTATCGCTTGAGATGCAAAATATGTTTACAGGGGATCTGCTTAGTGCGTCAACATGAGTCATTCTTGTACCGGAGCGATGCTCAATACTATAATTAAATTCTTGGAGCAATAAAGCCCAACGAGCAACACGAGTTGAACACAAGTTCTTTTTCTGCATAGTCTTTTCGAATGCTGAACAGTCATTGACAATTTTAAATGGAATTCCTAAAAAGTAAACACGGAATCTTTTTAACGTTTCAATAATTGCAAGAGCTTCAAGTTCGTAACTGGAATACTTCTTTTCGGCATCTGGTGTTTTTTTACTCATGAAATAGTTAGAATGGAAATTTTTATCATTTGGGGATTTCTGTAATAAAATAGCTCCATATCCTTCTATGCTAGCATCACAATGCAGTTCAGTTTTCGTAATTTGGGTTGCATATACTTAACACAGGTTTTTCAGCTAAAAATTAACTTTAATTAATTAAAAGAGTTTCTTTTTCCTCTTCACCAAATTTAAATTTCCGATCTTTCTTCAAAAGATCACTCAATGATACAGCAATAATGGAATATTTTGGGATAAATTTCCGGAAATATCCAGTCAATCCTAAAAAAACTATGGATCTGTTTCAAATTACGTGGCTCAGGGCAATGAAGCACAGCTTTGGATTTCAAAGTAGATTGAAAAATTTTCCTTCTTCGATGGCATGGCCTAAAAATTCAATGGGCTTCTTCAAAAAATGGGATTTTCTAAAATTTATTTCTAGTCCATATTCGCTCACAAGATTTAAGACCTTTTCAAGCCGTTCGACTCCTTCTTCAGTTGAGGAAAACAAAATAATTATATCGTCCATATAAGGTGAAACAACACCATCATTAATTTATAGACGAAAAATAGCATTAGTAATCCTTTGAAACACGATGGAGAATTTTACAGTCGAAAAGGAAACTTACGAAATTGGTACTGTCCTTCATGAGTTACAAATGAAGTGTATTTTCGACTATCCTTTACATCTACGTGGAAAATTCTGTTTCTGAGATCAATTGTAGTAAACACACACGACTCTTGCAATCTATATAATATATCTTCAATCAATGGGAGGGGGAATCTATCTTTTACAATTACTTTATTTAATCTTTGATAATCTATGCACAAACGAGGTGTTCCGTCTTCTTTCTTTACGATTACTACTGGGCTACAATATTCTGAAGAATTGGGTTCTATTATACCTTGTTTTAACCATTCGTCCATTTGAGTTTCAACAATCTTTTTCTCTCAAAATAGTTATCTACGGGGTGGATGAGATATAGGCTCATTACTTTTTAACAAAATATCTAATTGAACATTTGTTGATTTTGTTTTACGTGGTATCACTACAATCTATCACTCAAATTTTTCGCTGCAAGGCGTTGTCGGTGGATGACACAGTGAATTGCACAATTGGTCCTGGTTCTTGTAAGATGGCTTATAAACCCACGATATCGCCCGAACATGGCTGAAGCTAAATCTGCTGCCACCGAAATAATGTTTGTAAATGGAATAGATTTCTCGGTAAAAAAATCTCTCAGGACATTAAATATCGATTCGTCTTTAGTGTTCGACTTCAAAGTTTTTTGCGAATAGCAGCTCTACATGGATTTCTTCGTCCATAACAAATCAAACTTTTGCCAATAATAATGCTTCATTATTTGGCAAAGTAGATTCATCCAATTGAATAGAAAATTGAGTGGTTTGCAGATAATTGCATAAGAAGCTTTCTATATCAGAGCTCATTTCATCAATACGTCTTTGTACAGTGTTGTTACTTAAATGATTTCTTTTGAGTACGTCAAACATGAGATTTGTGCAAAAAGTTTTTAAAACCTCTTCAATAGCAGGTAAAATTAACGTTTCTCCGATGGTGTGCGGTTTTCCAGATTTCACTATAAGCAACGAAATATTGTAAGATGCCCGCAAGCCATCATCGTTACTTTGAGATGTTCCAGCAAATATTCTTATTTATGGTAGGTCTCTTTTCATATTTTCTTTCAATGTTTGAAAGTATTTCAGATTTTTACCTATTTTTTAAGATGACACCTTCTTAGATGGTCTTAGAGCTTCGATGATTTCAAAGAGTCATTATTTTATCAATATGATTGATAAATAACAATATACAGTAAAAATATGTATAACAAATAGGTAGGTACTTACTTTTACCGGCACTGCAAACATTGACATCGACAAACTCACAGTCATACTTTTATGTTCAAAATCTCGCATTCTTGGCACTCGTATTTATACAAATGTAGATTGCATGCACAGCGCAAGTCGCATTTCATCCCTTTGTAGGTCAAAACAAGCATCCCGGATGAGCGTGCGCACGAGCGGCACTTTGCAAGTCTCGACATGTGGTGTACACTTGTACTATTATCTATTGCTCTATTCAATTATGTATTTGAACCGAGTCTCGAATATTTTTAAGTACCTACCTAGTGAATGATGCCACCTGCCTACGTTGATAGGTAAATCCAAGCCAAAATTTTTGTTCTTTATTATGAAAACACTAATAACGTTAACACTAAATAACGATCTTCATTGGGCGTTATTGCCCATCTACGACCTTGACCTGGTCTTCGGCCTGCACTTCCAGTCTCTAAAAAACGGTTCCAGTTCCTGGAAATCACATTTTGTAACACTCCAATAGCTTGCGCTACTCTGGCTTGAGTTTGGCCCCTTTCTAACCTACCAACAGCGCTCCAAGCTTCTGAATCGGTTAAATGATTTCGCTGAGACATCGTACTCATCCAAACAAAGCAGTCACTGAATACCGATCATCCTTGTATTCATTGTCTTTTATTCAGTTGAAATTCAAATTTCATTCACTGCCGCTGAAGTGACGTTTTTGACGTCGAACTCAAAATTAGCATACTCCACAGTTTGAAAATCAGAAAAATTTTAACTTGTTATTCTCTTCTTCCATTCTCAGCAAAAAAAAAATTCGTTTATATCTTTATTTTATGTAAAACTTACAATATCCTTTAATTGTTTTAAGCAGTGTGTATTATGCATAAATAATAAATATAGGAATATTCTATGTTACAGTAAACTTATATACATATATATATATATATATATATATATATATATATATATATATATATATATATATATATATATATATATATATATATATATATATATATATATATATATATATATATATGCTGCCTATCTTGTCTAGTGGTCAGTGTGACTGAATGTTGATAAGGAGGTCCTGGGTTTGAATCCCGGTTCGGGCATGGATGTACTATCTATCCTGTGTTTGTCCTTTCCTTGTATGAATGAGGCGTGAATGGTTGCCTACCGTATAAACAGGTACCTATAGCATGTGTGAATTGAGGAAGTCGAACTCCACACCAAAATAGGGTTCAGTTGAAAAAGTGTAGCAGCGCACCCCATATTGCCAGCCTAGCTGGCACACGACAACAACATTTCAATGAAATAATTTTGCATTTTGATAACCACCACACTATCAAATATTTTGTGCGGTCTTTCTTTGAGAGATTATTTTGGTGCGATTTTTTTTAATATTTTTTTCTGCGATATATGAAAATTTCAGTCCAATTGGAATATAACTGACGGATTATCATAAATAAATATATAAACAAAAATAAAAGGAAGTGGAGCTATCAAATATTTAATATCTTCAATTTTTCATCTGCTTTTCATCCGATTACATAAAATTCCACTGCATATGTATTGTTATACTTTAGTACAAATTAGATTTAAATCTCCAGTGTTTTTAGTTTCTAGTTTGGTATTGTTCAATGTGTGTAATTTTTTAAAACACTTGCGTTATTTTCGTTAAGTTCATTTTCCTGCTTTGCATCACTGGATTATCGCAATCCTGAATAGACTGGCCTCGCGTCTTGATTTTATTTCAAAAGAAGCGGTTTTGTAAGATTTTGAGTTATTTACTACGAGAGAGTTTCTTATGCGTTCAATATTCCCCGCATTAAAAATTTTTAATTGTATTTTATGAAAACTATTTTTTATAACTATATATCCACGAAGTTTAGTGAAATTTCTTTTATTAGTTCTCTTTTATGCGGTTTTTATCCACAACGCACAAAAAAGGTTTGAGTTTATGCTTAAAGGCATTTTAACTGAAATGTATATTTTATGTACAAATCAAAATGCATATTTATTGTGATTATAAATTTTATTTTCAAAGTCTTTATATCAAATGACTAACAAATTTCCAGTTTTATAATAATGAAAACATCTGAGATCTGTTCAAAATTGAATAAAATAAGAGTCATAAATAATGCTATTTTTAAATAAATATTTTCGTTTGAATGTAATTTTTTATTCATACTTAAATACATTTCGCTCGCAATTATAATTTTCTTATACAGAAAACATGAGTGAAAATTCCTAGTGATACAAAGGAATACACTACATAAAAGTGAAACCTTTAAAGCAATATTTATTTATGAAATTCTCTTTGTAATTCACACATAAAACTTTAAGACGCAAACTTTTTGGAGCAGTTTTGTAGGTTGCTTTTTAGTCTATAATTTTCTATTTTAAAGGCTATGATTATAAAGGAACAAAAGCTCTGTCCTCTTTACTCTATTTTCTGAAGTATTAAAATTTTTTATGGCTGAAATCGTGAAAGGTTCCATACATAAAACCTGTCCTCACGATGTTGGGAGAGTAAACAACAATAAAAACGGACTTTATGACATTGAACATATCGAGTTACTGAAGCGAAGAGGAATTTATCTCTTTTATCACCAAAAAAAGTTCTTTCACAATGGGGGATGGAAACGACGCGAGGCCTGGACAACAATCTTCTGACCGAAAGTGAAGAACACCAATGGTTTGAAGATGGCCGATCGGATGTCTCTGATGGGGGATTCATTTCAAGTAGATTTTATGGAGAAGTAATTTCCATGTTGGTGGTCCAACATTATCCGCACTACTAGAACAACCCGTTTCAGCCTTCTGACTGTCTAACGTCTACTTCATTTAAATAGAAGAAGCTATAGAATTTTTTACATTTTTATTTAAAATTAGTAATTGGTATTAATTAGTATTAATAATTAGTATCTTGCACAATCAACCAAGACAAAACAAAATACATGACCACCGAAAATTATAGCACTCCCTATCTAGAGGTAAAAAACTACCAGTTTGAAACTGTTCACAACTTTAAATATTTGGGATCTGAATTGAATGCATCAAACGACATCGCACCTGAGATCCGTAGCAGGGTTACAGCTGCTAACCGATGCTTTTTCGGCTTAAAAAAATACCTAAAATCTACTTTCGTCAGTCGAAAAACAAAAATTTTGATATACGAATGCTTGATTCGGCCTATTCTCACTTATTCATCTGAAACGTGGACATTGACTGAGAAGGACAAAGAAACCATTTCCATTTTTGAAAGAAAAACTTTAAGAAGCATATTTGGTGGAATAAAGTGTGCGAATACATGGCGAAGAAGAACTAATTCTGTGAACTCTATAAACTATATAAAGAACCAGGTATTGTTAAATTTATCTCAATACAGAGATTAAAATGGGCAGGACATTTGAGCCGGATGAACGACAATCGGATGACGAAAAAAATTTTCTTGGCTCGCCCCATTGGCACCAGAAAAAGAGGACGACCGAAACTCCGATGGCGTCACAGCCTTGAAAACGACCTAAAAACACTAAAAGTGACAAACTGGATGACCTTGTCCAAAAATAGGGGGTCCTGGTATGCACTTCTGAGGAAGGCAAAGGCCCACCCTGGGCTGTCAGGCCAATGAAGAAGAAGAATTTAATTTATCGGTACTAAAAATGTGGAGTTAGATTTTTTAGATACATTACCCTCGACTAAATTCTAGCATTCAAAGGTACTTAGTATAGTCAAACATATTGTTGTTCCAGCAGCACAATTTCCGGCATCTAGCCCAGTATTGGGCTCTACCAGTTAGGGGGGAGCTTCTGGATGGGAATTTTCCTTATACAGAACAGGGGACCAAGCAGAAAACCCCTTAACAATTAACCTTCCACCCCTAGAAGAATTATTTTATTTGGAAGACATTGCTACCAGGACTTCTTGAACGTGTCCCAGACGCCTTTAGTGAAGACGGCAGATCTTCAGATAAATCGAGATTCAAACCCGCTACTTTCCAATGACGAAAACAACGCCCTCACCAACAACGCCACCTCCACCTCTCATAATAAATGGTTATTTCTCTGGATGCCGCCCACTGCCCATAATTGGGCTCAACTATTTAGAGGGAAGCAACCAGTTGGGAGTCTCCACAATTTTAGAAGTCTACACAGTTTTTCACAATCAAATTAGTCTGCACAATTTTCGACCAAATGGGATAACCTCCAATTTTTGACCATTTTTTCCCTTGAAGGTTGTGGCCTAAATGCTTTTCGTGAAAACGACGGCTCTTCAGTTAAATTCGGATTCGAATGCTATACCTTCCGGTAATGAGAAGGACGCTCAAATTAATCAGAGCAATGGAACCTTCAAACACCTTGTGGATTATAGGATAGACGCCTTTTACCGAGTAATGTAAATGAAGTGCAGCTCTTCAGCTCACGTAGGATAAGATATAAGACGAGAAACCGGCCGAGTGGGCAATACTCGCGCCGTTTTTGCCACCGCTAGGACAATAATCCTTGAAAGTTTGTTCGTGTCACAAAAAGTGCCTGGAATGGAAGAGAATGCCAGGCCATTGTCGATGCAGCCAGACGAGTTAATGAGGGACATGATGATCGGACTGAGAAGAGCTGGTTGGGTTCTTATGGCAAATCGCAGCTGACAGACACCTGAACAAGTCCGCAGTTTGGAACAAGGAACTGGGGAACGTGTGCGGGGTGCCGATGCAGCCAGAGTGAGGTCAGAACGCGTGAATCAATGCTTCCGACAGGAGATGGTGGTCAATCTTCAGATGATGTTAAATGTGCGTTTTAGGCATTTCAGACTGTCTTCGATGAACTTTACAGTCACTGGCAAAAGTGTCTTGTTGCACATGTTACTTCAAAGAAGGATTATTTCTGCAATTGAATTCATAATATTTATTACGATATGGATTCAGTCATGTAACTTTTGAGTCCTTCCTCGTATATTAATATATATATTTGAGTTTTAATATATATTAATAATAACATTTATATATATATATATATATATATATATATATATATATATATATATATATATATATATATATATATATATATATGTATATATAATTAGTGTAAAACATGTAATTTTATATATATATATATATATATAATCGTCAGTTTCTGTTTCTTTTTAAATACTTATTAATTAAATATATCTGCACACAATTAAAATTATATCTAATTTTAATTTTATAAACGCGAGAATTTATTCACATCATTTTAGGTTATTTTTCACCGTGTATACTTATATTTTTTGTCTCTACTGACAACCATTACTAATTATGCATATTCTTTTCTTGTATTGTCTGATATTTCTATGATTTCAGTGACTATTGTTATTATTTGATTATTATGTATATTATTTTCTTGTGCACACTGATATTTTTCTGAGTTTTGTTTGCTATTACTCGATAATTATGTATATTTTTCTCTTGTATATTTTGACACTTTCTCTAATTGACAGAAATTCAATTAGAGGAATGTCGCTATCTTCAATCAATCGCGAGGAATGAGGATCATGTTTCAGAAGCGACGGTAGAATCAAAGCCTCCTTGGTACAACGCTTTGTAGCACCGGGAGGATTGCGCAAGCCCATTTGAACTTCAGGATGAAATTTTTCGTTCGCGGATTGATCAATGATTTGCGAGTGTTTGTGTTTAAAAGCAATATTGCTGAATTTTTTAAATTTAATACTATATAAATAAATAAAATTCTGAAAACTGTGAGAAACAGTACGGTATTCCCTGATATTAAAAAGTAATGTGGACATTAAACAGCATCTGAATATAGCAAACAACACCTTTGCGATTAAAAACAATTTGTGTGTTCGAGATCAATATTGTTTGTATGTATCTATCAAATGCTATAGTAATGCTACAAAATGGCCTGGAACCTATCAGATTACAAGCCTGCTGGAGGAAACGCATTCCACATTGGTTTTAGCTTCCTGAAGCTCCTTTGTAGAAACTGTAAGACTAGGAGAATAAGCACTTTCGCACCATTTATGTGTGTAAAACATGCGCGATCACACTTCAGGCAAAAACATCCGGTGCTCATTTAGTTTGACGTTCAGTAATGGTCTGAAGAAATGTGGGCTCACTGGCATAGATTTCAACATGAATGTGATGACTGAGACCTGTCTTTCAAAAGTTAAAGTGGGGTTTGTTAGAAGAAAACCTTTTGTGGAACATACATGCCTTAATCAATGTCCATGGGTATATTAGACCCATGGACATTGATTAAGCAAAGTTTTGAAGCGAATTTTGATGGTTTTGGGTCAGGAGGACGAAATCTTTTGTCAGAAAACGTTGGTGAATTGATAAAGAAGACAGTGTTTCTCGTCTATCAGTCAATCACTGTAATGTAGACTGTCCAGCTAAAGATGTATGGTATGTCAGTTAAGGTCACAGTGACCTGGTTATTAGGGCGTCCTTCCCATTATCGAAAGATATTGGATTCAAATCTCGACTTAATCGAAGATCTATCGTGTTTACTAAGGGCGGCTGAGGTGTGTTCAGTAGGCTGTGGCCGCAATGTCTTCTAGTTGAAATGATATTTCTGAAGGTAACAGGCCAAGATTGGCTGAGTCTTTTGCTTAATGTCTTCTTCTTATCTAAGAAGATTCCCACCCGGCTACTTCCACCTGATTGGTAAAGCCGAATTTAATGTTTGGTACAGAAATCTATGACTGTGGGAAAACTGCGGTTTGTCAGAGATACACGGGCTAGTTTATCTTCTCTCATACATGTAACTTTTCGGCCCATATTTCAGAGCCAACTGGATTGAAGTCAAAACACTGCTTTCAATGCTGCCTCACTGGGCTGCTGGTGAATTGTATATGAGTTGCTATTGCATGATAACAAGTTATCCTTTTGGAAACTCGACCATTTTTCTCCAATCAAACTCCGTAAGATGTTAAACTACAGTCCGCTTTCTCTGAAGAGGCAAAGTTACACGTTCCCTAGCATTTGTTACTAGCATATGTCCATATACTATTTTCAAATATCCTCCATATTGAAGAGAAATTTAGCGGCTAATCACCATCACATTTGCATTCTTGCTGTAAAATTTTTATCATTCGCATAATTCACAATTATTTGGTTGAGGAAAAAGAAATCGATCATATTTTCACTGGATCGCTATAGTAATCGATATCTTCGAAAGTATTGATATAACAGGTTTGTTGGAAAGATGGCATTTCTCACTGAGAAACTTTTTTTCTGCTGTTGTGAATGACAGGGTGTTAAAAATGAAAGACAACAAAAACAATTCGGTACATGTCATAGTATTCTTTAATAAAGGTAAAAATGCAAGCTAGGCGGCTGAAATTGAGGATGGTGTTCTGTTATCCGTGTTTATAGTTGCAATATTATTTCATTGATCCCGTTCAGGTACTGTTGACATTAAAAATTTATGTCATGCAGGTAGGTCCATCATCGAACATGCCGAAAAATTCCCAACAATGAAAGTTGACCGCCATTTTATGCGTCAGAGCATCACCCCCCCAGGGGTTAAAGATAAATTCTAATACAGTCTTAAGCCATTTTCATAAAGCACACAAATTAAAATGTATTCAATAAAATCTTAAAATTCGTGTAAAAATAATGTTTTTTTTTCTTCCAAAACCTAATACTTGTCTTTATCTCAAATTTTATCTTTGTCATGTTATTTCTTCATGGTATTCTAACTCTTTAGCTGCCACCTCAGTTCACAAGGCTTGGTTATGATATATTTCATCGCAAACCGAGCCTCGTGAAATAATTCGAATTTAGGTTAGGTTTCCCGCTGCCGAGTGGTCAGACGGCGCTTCTCAGAGTGGGAGATCACGGCCAGGAACCATTTTCTGTTTTACGGAGCGCCTGGAGTTGAACTCCTAGCTCCAGTCTGAAATTTTATGAGTTTAAGTGGAATAACCTTTTGGTGCATTGGGTTTATTGCTCCTTTTTATAAAAATTTTTAGCATTGGATAAACAATAAAAATAAATGAAGCATAAAAAGTAACAAATTAAGTTATCTTGAGTACAGGATAAATTGTAAATAGAGTATATATATATATATATATATATATATATATATATATATATATATATATATATATATACTCTATTTACAATATATATTTCTACTATATATATATATATATATATATATATATATATATATATATATATATATATATATATATATATATATATATATATATAACCCGGTGGCTTAGTGGCAGCGTTCCACGCTCCCATGACACAGGTCCGAGATTCGATCCTCGGGCTGGAAAAGTTTGACTCAGCCTTTCATCCCTTCAGTGGGTCGATTAACTGAGTATCAAGCATGCTTGGGAACTAAACACTGAGGGTCTTACGTTAGGCTGACCACCTAACTAAGACATATGCTTCGCACCCCAGGATCCTCGGTCATGAAAACAGTTATGGGCACTGTAGGCTTTGGCACACATGGGCTGTAGTGTCATGGAGTTTTATATATATAATATATTATACATACATGTATTTATTTATTTATTAAAGACAATGACAGAAAGAGATAAAACAAAAGTAGAGAAAAATAAATTTAATTTCTCTGTTCCTAGAATATAAAAGGGAAAAGGTAATAAAACAATGTTAAGTAGAAAGGTAAATATATTTTTACTTTATCCTATTTTAATTTTTTTATTAATGGAGTGAATGCTTAGGTTTTCCTTATTTTTGTTTCCATTTCAGTGTAATGTTGTTCCAGGATCCATGAAATGCAAGCGTCTACTCAACGGAGAAATCAGTGCAGCTTAGGTCACACCTCAATCACAGCCGTCGCTTTTTCCCCCCACCCCTTCTCTTTCTCGTTAGAGTCTCCTCTCAATTGTGCTTTCATTCTTACCTGACTTATAGTATTGGTTTCAATTTTGTTTTGAGTTCATCATCATTTTCTTTTATATTTATTTATTTATTTTTCAGAGGCATTTTTTAGTACCTTCTTTGGTCTTTTCCTATTTAGGCAGTCATTTATATCCTAACTTGAAATGTTTTTGAATGAGACCCACCCCTGTGCATTCCAGCCGGCAAATGACGATGCAAAATGTTTTGAGGTATGACATGGTGCTGATACGTTATACAAACTAAGGAAGTGAAAAAGTAAAAGTTTTAATAAATATGCTAGTAAGAATTACTTGGATAAAAATATTTATAAGTGTATTATTGGTTTGAAAAAATCCTTTCAATTTTTAATGGCAGCATAACGTTTTTCCCAATGTTGGGCCAGTCAAAAATGCTTATTGATTGCTATTCTTTTTTTTTATAAAAATTTGATATTAAGCGATTTTATTATGCTATAATAAAAGGAAAAATATTTACCTAAATTAATTTTTACAAAGAAGCCCGGTGGTAGCGCTCCGAAGGCACAGGTCCGAGGTTCGATCCTGGATCTGGGAAAGTTCAACTCCTCCTACAGTGAGTCGACAAACTGAGTGTTCAGGAACTGAGAGTTTCGCGCTTGGCTAATCACCTGACCGGAGCTCTTACACTGCAGGCCTTTGTCCTCATATGGACAGGTTTAGCTTTAGTCTTATATTTATAAATTACAAAATAGTTTTCTTAATGGTACCTATTAAGTAATCGTACTTTTTGCGGTTACATGTATAAATAAATTCTTCAGAAAATTGTTTGAAAAAATTTATTTATTCAATTTTGTAATCAATTCGTACTCGATTCTTCTTTAAATATGTGATACATTTAAAAGGTCGTCTGTCAATAAACATGCTCATGTTTTCTATTTCGATCAGTATAATGGGGTGGTTTGAAGGGATTCTAACATCAAAAATAATTTTTTCTGTCAAGTCATCTTTTTTGCATCCTTATGAAATTTTGGGAAACTCTGTTAAATGATTCTTTTAAAGATAAGAAAGAGAGATTATAAGAGTTGAAAAAAAGTTTGCTGTTTTTTAAAGATTCAATCATAATACGCAAAATAACGTAAGATTCTATCTGCGTAAGGGATGTAGACAAAATATAAAAAAATATATTATTATTAAGAAAAAAAAGAGTTTAAATTAAAAATTTGTATGAAATGCTTTACATGTTTTTGTAAAAATTTCAAGCGCTTGAATTAAGAAATCTGCAAATAATCTCAATTTCAGATTATGAAAGAAATTTAAAAGAATTTTTTAATTTTGAAAAAGTACTTCGTTCCAAAACTTGTACAGTTTTGTTTATCAGTTTCATGCATTTTTCGGTAGAAAAGAATAATTTCGTCCAATTAACTGAATTTCTTAATAAAGGGACACAATTTTTCAAAGGGACGACTGCATAGAAAGCATATATTAATATTAACTGTAAGTTTTTTTTACAGTAATATTTAGTGTAAGACATAATATATATATATATATATATATATATATATATATATATATATATATATATATATATATGATATATATATATAGATATATATAGATAGATACTAAAGTATATGATAGTATATAGACATAGATGGCATAGGGATCACGTTTGCTATCATATACTATATAGTATCTATATCCATATATATATATATATGATATATCACCTATATCTATACATGTATATATATCTATATATATATATAGGCAATATCTTTCTTTAGCTGCTATTTGCGCTGGCTAGATTTCCTACTATGCATATATAGTATCCATACATTATATTTTCAGTATATGTATTTATATACTTTATATTTATATACGTATATATCTATATATATATATATATATATATATATATATATATATATATATAGTTATAATATATAATATACCTATATATATTATATATATATAATATTTAGTTGTAAAACACAATATGTACTGTTCACGTATACTTACCTGTAAAAAGAAAATTTCTAAGTAATTCTAACATATTTTCCATCCTTTGTATATATGAACAGATTGCAAGTTGTTTGGCTCTGTGGTCTTTCACTAAGTTGTTCATGAGTTCGATTATGAGTTTAGGTAAGACTGTTGTTCAAAATCCCCTATTTCTCTGTGTAATCGATTGGATAATTTATCGCAGAAAACATTAGTGTCTGAGTATACGTTTCGGAAGCCATACATTTTATTTTTCCTCCTCCTCTTACATATCTTATATTCCCATGCACGTAACCCCTGCAGTGATTGTAGTCTGCAGATATTGTAATTGTGTGAACTAGTTTTGTCTCTTGAAGCCCTTCAGGGCGTTTAGAATG
This sequence comes from Latrodectus hesperus, assembly GCA_037975125.1. NCBI lineage: Eukaryota > Metazoa > Arthropoda > Arachnida > Araneae > Theridiidae > Latrodectus > Latrodectus hesperus. Next base: position 20,592,573 of record CM075855.1, on the reverse strand, counting down.
AAGCCCCGGGTGAGGAACATCACCCGTGCCTTTCCCCTTTTCAGTTTACTTTATATTTTAAAAGGCACTTTTGTTTTAACTTTAAATGTACGTGAATAAAGTTATTTGCCAACAAAGACTTGTTTAGAAACGAATGTGTGATTTTGGCAATGGTTTTCGATTTTGAGAGAGTGATAAAGTGATTTTAAATAGGTAGCTACACATTTTTATTTATTTTAAATCTTCATATAAATTTTTAACTACGTAGAGGTAAGATGTAATGATATTTAAAATAAAATGTATTGCATTCAAAATTGATTTCTGTAAATTATTTATTATTCTCAATTAAATTTACTTAATTTATACACTTTGATAGCGATTAATCGTGACATTTTATTGAATATATATTGAAGCACACATTATACTTAAATATGTAGAATAAAGCAACACGATTGAAGCAAGCGATTTCAGTGTGACAACATGACATCTGTCAGTAGGAAAATGGAAGCATTTCTATTTTCGTTATGAAGGATTGAGTAGAATATAAATACTGCTAATAAATAAGTTCTCGTAGGAAAACAAAGATTTTTGAAAGTATTGTTAAGAAAGGCAAATTTATACGCTTCATAAACTAATAAAAACGCAGGAAACTGTATTTACGTTAAATGGACATGTAAAATGATTTCGATTTTACACGGTTATTCAATAACTTAGTAATGGCGTTATATTTGTAAAAAACATTGTTACGAGTTGAAGTCGTTCCATCATCGTGCCAGTTACTGTAGATCATTGAATGTAATTTTTTAATAATGACATTGTTTAAATGATTCTTACTTAAATAGTTTCTTTGAACCGATAAAAGAGCGGCACTTCAGTGAAAACCTATTTAAAATATGAGCATATTTCAGACAGAAGAAATGCCTATTTCAAATGATTGAACGGTTGGAAAAGCGTGTCTATAAATCCTTGTTTGCTGAAAGAGATGAATGATGTCGTCTCAAGGCAGTCACATCACGGCCAATGTTATTTCTTCTAATTGTGCGCAATGGAGGAAATTTTCTGCTTCATTTGGAGGGAAAGCGTCCCTAATCCTGGAAAAACTAATCTTCTTTTATCTAGCGGTTCTTTTCTGAATGAACTGAAGTGAAGAGACGAGGGTGGGGAGGGGAGGGGGCAGGACGGAGATGAGGATTTAAGAACAAAAGCTCTCCGGGAAAGCTTACCTCCCAGGACGACTACAGCGCCCCCTAACCTTCAACCGACGAAGCCAGCCTCTCTCCGGCTTCTGTGACACAGAGCGCTGCTCCACCGTTTGGCATCTAAATTATGCTAATCTTTTCCTTTTTTCGGGAAATGGCTGGCAACGTCTGACCCCATCCCCGTACCCCCGCCCCCCAAGGAAACCGGAAGTATCCCCGTCTCCAGGGGAGCCGCTGTGCACAGCAGGGGCACGCGCGGCTATTTGTTGATGTTTTGTCTCGGAAAGGCAAATGACGAAAATCACGTGACATTACTGTTGGATGTGATCGACCTTCCCACACATCGGGCCTCAAGCACACCTGTGAGAATTTTTTTCCCGGCCCAAGCCTTGGACGCCTCATTCAGAAGGTAAGTCTCACTCTTGCATGCCGATTTTCCGCCCTCATTAAACAACGCAGAAAAATATGAATTTTATCTTTCAATATTAGACTTCTACACCGAAATTGCATTGATTCATAGGCAGAGCTCAGTATTCATTGAAAAATAATTCATTCACACCGCTAAATGCAATCGGTGGATTTTGACGACAAAAGTTGTTGAAACAGTGCACGTGATTTGTTTTTGTTTTTGTAAGCATGCTTGAGTAAGGTTTTCTTTCACAGTATTCAGAAGCTTATTGCAATGTATGAGATAAGTGTACGTTACATGAATTTTGCCACAAGCGTTTCTCATTAAATTACAACTGCAAGTATATTAATAAACAGGATTTTTGGATATATATCAAAATCAACAAATATATTTGCAGTGTGTAAAATGCGCGAGCCATTGTGACATTGTTCGATTCTCTCACATTTTGATTTTCCTCCGTAATACAATATTCTCGGGACATTTCATTTAAGACTTTCATTACTGTGGGGCACAAAATAATAAACTTGTATATTTTGTCGGACTTTTTCGTAATTGTATAAAATTTTTCCATTTTTTTTAAAGAGAACATACATATTTAATGAGATTTTCAATTTGCTCAGTGGAATTTAAAAACTGAACGTGTATCAGAAAATACTTCTCAACTTAAAACACCTGCAGTAAGTATCTTTTTACTCGGCGGCACGGGCAGCGTTTTAGATTAAAGCCTACGGAAGGCCTAATTATGAGTTGAGAGATTTAATTGCACAAGAAAGAATGGCTTTAGTATCCAATTAAATATCATAACAAGTCACTAAAATACTATTTATCAAGATATATATTTATATGAAGAAGTTTTGCCCCGAGTGGATTGCTAATTTCATACTTTATTTATATTTGTGTATTTAATCTTGCATTTCATATTATTTGTCTAGTTTTGATTAACATATTAAAAAGAATATATTCATACATTTTTAAGAAGTAAATAACTGCAAAATATTACTGAATAAGTATGCCTCTTAGATTACTTAATGTAAATGAAATGTGTACTCCCTTCATTACTGAATGATCTTTTCTATTCATTTCTTTCGTTTTCCCCAATTTTTATTAAAACTAATAACTGAATTAAAAGTGCGTGTATTGTTACTTTCGATAACACTGTTATAAATTTTTAAAAATTTCATTTTTTGATTTTTCTATTTTAATTTTTATTTTACGAATAAATATATATTCAAGCAAAGCGATGGGATTCAAACAGTTTGGACTAAAATTGTGAGCACTCTGCAAAATAATGTTTCAGATTCTATACTAAACCGTAGGAATTCACATGCTGCTTACTGGAGCTTTCCAGTTTAGTTCTTTATATGAGATGTGTTGAAGAGGTGATTTGGGACAATGGATTCAAAAAATACCAAAAAAGTTATCTTATTAAATTTCATTATTTTCCAAAAAATAGAAATTATACCCAGAGTACTGGGAGAATTTGCAAATGACGTCCCCATATAAATAACACAACCGTTGCTCTATTTGTAACTGAAAGTAAAGGACATGGAAAAGTCGTGGAGCTTAAAAAACTACATTATTTATAGAAAAAGATAATTTCACCGGAGCACCAAAATGTTTCATTTACGAAGAAATTAATTCCATCATTCATTAATTTAATTAATTCATAGATAATTCGAAGTTCACAGTTTGAAATAATCTTTTATATATATCTCAGATTGCAGCCTGCTGATGCTTCATGCCGAAATTTCTGGCTCGACCTGGGAACCTATCTTTGAAAGCTTAAATTGAACTGTGCTGATAATTGTCACAGTAATGTTATTTCTAAGTAATATGTCCTTGAATTATCTTGGAGCATCATCGAACCCATGTTGCAATAATATTCCGAATATTTTTCATTATTACTATAATTTCATTGGGGGCGTTTTATGGTTACTATGAAAGGAAAAAAATGACATTGAAATTGTGTACCAACAGCTATTCAAGAAGCAAATGTTGAGTATGTAAAAATAGGATATAAACTAAATATATGATTAATTATTCTTACATATAAACATGAGTTGAACGTACAGAATATATTTGTCATCGATTATAATGTTAAGATTTACAAGACTGGATCATTTGTCAGGCATTGTTAAATTGCACAGGATGAACCTTTTTACAGTTAAACATTTTAATTTCGACAGATATCTCAATTTCATCACGCAAAATATCTTGATGAGATTTTATAAAGTATCTCAATTTAAAATATTTGTTCTTGATAAAGTTCATATGAAGTACCCAAATATTTCATCTCATAGTATCCATTCTTGATCAGAAATTCATGAAGTATCTCAATATTATTCCTTAAAATATCGGTTCTTGACATAATATACATAATATTGACATAATATTTTTCTTTACATAGAATATTGAGTGACATATATAACATATATATATATATATAAATATATATATATGTTATATATGTCACTCAATATTCTACATAAAGTAAAAGTCGTATCATATTTGGTCATGATACAACAATTAAATTTTCAAGAAATCTAACTATGAAAATACTCAATATATATATATATAAATATTATGTAGTAAATATTTAAACGTATCAGATGCTAAAAATAAGTTAAAACGTAATAAATGAGTGACAACGGTGACTCCGTTGGTGAAGGCGCTCGTTTTCGGAAGTGAGTGAGTTCGAATCCCGACCCAACCAATATCCGTCATATTCGCTCATGGAGGGTGGGGTAAATAAAAGAGGTTATGGTTGCAATGCCATCTAAGTGAAATGATACCTCCGGGGTAGGCAGACCAAGTCTTGTGCCAGCTTCTGAATGGCGGAGACCCACTCCACATAACTTTCTTTATTAGTTTAATAAAAGACTCTAGCTTTGTTACTGGAAAGAACTTTTAATAATGAGATGGTTGGAGAAAGGCTTGAAACAGTGGCTAGCTAACGGCGAAATTCTGTATTATAATCTGGTATACCTCATTCTGGTGACAGGAGACGACATCTATCGTATACACCTGAATTCATTTTAAAACTCTCAGGATAATGGTTTTGGGGATGCCAGAGCTATTGGCACACGTGCGCACAGTACCTTGAAAACAAAACAGTGATTCAAATACTTCTGGGCACAAGTGAAATATTCTTAAGATGCATATTTATGATTTCTAATCCTTTACACTGTTCACTGGTCGGTGCTCATTGGATTGAAGGACTCACAGCTCAAGAATGAAATTATATTCAACTTATTCGGACATTCCTCTTAATGGCACAAATTACAAATGTTTTGTGTGACATTCTGTAGCAATTTTAAAGGAACTCAAAAAGGAAGGAGTTTCGTTCAACTTCTCATAAGTTTTGTGTTAATGTCAAATCTCTGTTCATTGTTAAGCTATATATGTACATTCATTTATATAAATCTATATAAATATATATATATATATATATATATATATATATATATATATATATATATATATATATATATATATATATATATATATATATATATATATATATGAAGATAGATAAATTTAAGTAAATTTAAAGGAAAGAACAAGCTGAAAAAAAGAATTTACGACATTTTAATAAACAAAACGAAATGAAAATTGGAATTGTGTACCAACACAGCCAGCTTCATCAGGGGGTGGGGACCCTGTTGGTACCAAAATATAGCCTTACATTCGATTTTGCCAATTTATCTATTAATAAACACACACACATTACATTGACTTTGGTTATTGATGCATGCGATATTACAGAAGGCCGGACACAACAACCAGTAATAAATCAAAATATTAACATTTATAGTATCAAATTCTATTCTTTGAAAAATAACATTCCTTTACTAAGCAAATGCAGTGAACTGAAAACTTTGAATTAAACAACTTGTACAAATCTTAATAACTGAAATGTCATAAGATTTCACATTTCATACTTTCTAAATCTTTATTAATTCTTTCTTTTGTGTTGGGAAAGACAAAAAAAACAAAAGTAGATTCATTAATTTTAAATTTATTATAGTAGTAATGCATAAATTGTAGTTTCATTATTGCTAAATAAGAAGAATATAACTGAAAAGAATATGGTAAATCACTCATAGAATTTTCTCTTTTTCCCATTTAATTGGATTTATTCCCCATGTTTTCGTTTCTCAAATATTTGTTCAAGGGAATTTCCCTCCCATTGTTTTCACAACTCTCACAAATGTGCTTGAAGCTGCTTCCGCAGCTGGCAGCTTGTTTGCATTATTTATTTTTAATTAACTCGCCATCGTCGAAGTTTGGCGACACTCTTTTGCTTGTTCTGAAAAAAAAAAAAAAAAAACTCGGAGTAAAGTAAAATGCTATTGAGTGAATAACATTTCTAGGAAACTTTTCAAACAGTGTGAATAAAATAAATTAAGTTTCTCCATCAAAGCGAAATTCTATGCGCTTAGAAAACAAATAAATTAAATGTTGTTTCAGGAGTCATGAAGTAATTGTTTTGTGAAATAAACAGATTTTTTTGAAAGGCATTTTCTAACCTCCGTATGTGATGATTTTGGAATGTAAACTGATATGTGTTCCTTATTATAGTCACACAATCGATAGTTTTTGATATGAAAAAACATTTTAAATGTATATTATGTTTCAAATTTTAAATGCATTAAATGCCTCAGAGCTTTTAAAATATAATACAGCTATAATAAATAATTATTTTGATGTATATAAGTTTATTAATAAAAAATTACGGTACATATTAGAGTCACCGTAGCCAATTCTACGCCAAATCGAATTAAAGCTACGGGAATCGTGCCAAAATATCAGACTATTAAATGATATAATAAGTTTAAGATCTGCATACTAATTACTTGTGTGAGTTTATTTAGAGACCGCATCAGGAAAAAAAGGTTGTTTTGATTCCTTTTTTAATGTCAATATCGACTCATTTTCTTAATTATAATTGTGATTTTATTTTTTCCACTAAAACACGTGAATCTTCTTGGTATTGTGATTATGATATTTTGGCACGATTCCCATGACATTTATTCAGCTTGTTAGCTGCGGTGATGCTCATACGTATATATAAATACTAAAATTAATTATATTTAATAAAGGAAGAGACATTGTTCCTTAAACTAACTTATATTTGATGGAATTTTCTAAAGGTCGTATGAAAACTTTAATATTCATATTGATTATTTCTAGTTGTTGACCAAAATGACAGAGTGTTTCCGAAATATTTCAAGCGCTTATAAGAACATGAGAAATCAGCAAATTTGAATAACATTTGCCGAAAATGTTATGTCGATAAGCACATTTTTATTTTACAAAAATATAATAGTCCAAAAGACTGCCGATAGAGGGCACTGCACGAAATTAAGTCAAACGAAAATAAACATCGCCGAATAAAATGCAGACAGAATACATTATTGACATTATTCTCCAAGTCCATGTACTTGATATGTTAATGAACATTTTTTTGACTGAAAGTAAGTGTAATTTTACATTAAATGTCATCATTCGATTTACTTAAGAAAAAGTATAAAATATTCTTTTGAAAACAATATAAAAGACTGCCAATTATTCTTCCACGAATCGCATACAAACGTAATCCATATACATTTTTATGAATATGTAAGTTATTTATAAACTTCAAAGACAAAGGCCCTATTTGTTTCTATAAAACGTATTCGGCAGTGATGTTAATGCAGATATTGTATTATTCTTGTCACATTATTTCAAATTAGTCGCTTATTCTGATTCTATTTCAGATCAGAATAAAACTTAATTCTATTTCAGATCAGCTCCGATTTTTTGTTCTTGAAAAGTCTAAAAATTAAATCAAAATTTTAAAAATAGTAGAATTCAATTTTTTTTTAAATTTAAGAAACCAAAAACTCAGAAAAAACCTAATAAGTCCAAATTTCTCGTAGTATTGGATATAGATGCTGATTCTTTTAACTACTCAGCATCTGCATTTTGGATTCTGTGCTGTCCATACGCCATCTTTACAGGACGTTAACGCAATTTTTCTACACATAAAAGTATAAAAATATTATTATTCTCCCCTTTTTTTAATTTTTCGTAGTGCCATTCTCACATTGATTTTAAGGAAGCTTGATTTATTCTTCTAATAAATCCTAAGTTTTCCAGTGGTTATTATGTAAAAATATGAGGTTAGTCTTTTACTTATATTTTGGAACTTGTTTCGCTTTATAATCATTTGGAAGTTTCCGGGAACTTTTATATGTAGACCATTTGTATTTTCAAAAATTATGTGTTGGAATCAGAGTTCTAAAAGTGCCAAAATAATTTTGCTGAGACGCCCCGGGAGAGACGAACGCTTCTTTGGTCCAATTGAATTAGGGTTTTCATGTGGATATGATAGGGATTTTACCGAGAAATGAATGATATTCCTTATTCGAAATACAAACTGTGTTCCAACAGCTGTCAATAATGCTATGAATTCTCGTGGACGCCGCCTTAATTCTACGACAGCCATTCGTCATCACAATCAAAAATAGAATTTCACATTCTTGGTTCTAAGGGAACTTCATGGCTGGAGGACAGTTTCCTGTTGAGTTGAATCACTGAATTCTGTATCAAAAGTCGGAGAGGGTTTTCCTACGATTTGTGCTCACTCTCGGAAAAGTTCTCACTGCTGAGATAATTTTAAAGTGCCTCATAGCAGCATTTGGTTTTGAACCTTCAGATTTAACTTAATACGTGGAACTTTAATTTCATTCATTTTAATTTGATTGTTTAGAATTGATTTTCAACGAAGTCTTTTCAAATTTCTGCGTGAAAATCCAAATTTGATTCCTTCACGGTCACACGAAACCATGAAGTCATTCTTAATAAAAAATAAATATAGTAAAATAAAAGGCCAACTAAGGACTAAGTGCTCTGAGAAGCAGAGTTTATGCCGAGGTCAGCCTATAAGCAGCCTAACGCGAAACCCAGTGTTTAATTCCCAAGCATGCTTGGTCCTTTCAGTAGGCAATAAATCTTTTCTAAGACCTTAATCCTCAATCAACAAATGTTTACATTATTGTATCTTTATAATTAAACTTAATTTGGCTCATCAATATATACATGAATTGTTAACAAATATTACTTTAATTCCAAATTTTTTAAAATTTAATATTGAATTAATTTTACCAAAAATTTCTACACCTAAGCAATCTCAGCAGCATAAACTATGTAGCAAAATTACTGTTTTATTATTATTATTACTTATATTAAATTATTATTATTTTTATATTAGTATATTATATTATTATATTAATATATATTATTTTATATTATCTTATATACATTAAATTATTATTATAAAAATTGTATATATTAAACACAAGAATCAAAGTTTTCAATAATATTAAATACAACATATATTTAAATGCAGAATATGTTCTTCTGTGTATTTTATTTAAATTAATTTAAAGATATATTTAAATATAAAAAATAAGATTTTGAATTTCAATTTATTTTCTTCTCATAAAAAAATACATACTTAGTATTAATACAAATTATAATTCATTTCAGATTTTTCAAATGTGTTGTGAAACGTAAGACTTATTTCCTAGAATAGAACATTTTTTATATTTGTCAAAGTAAGTTCTATCTATTGAATCCTACAGAGATATATCTTCGACCTTTATAATATCATAAAATTAATAAATTTTCTAAAATTTTATTAAAGTGTTAATTTTTATAAAATAATTTTTTTTAATTGTTTTCTGTATTTAAATTAAATTTTCTTTATTTTATCATCATTAATAAACAATTTAATAAAAAGGTAATATATAATATTCTAAAATTAATTTAATGATCTTTCAAAGAATTTTCATGAATTAATCTTCATCATTAAAATTATTGATACAATTTAATCGCAAACATTATTTCGAAGGAAGAAAAAGTTAAATAATTTGCTTTGTCGCCGGTGCCTTGCCAGATATTTCTAACTTTCTGGAAAACTTAAAAGTTCTCTCGGAACGCCCATTTTGTGACGTTTTCTGACGTCACTTGTTCTCCGGAGATTTGTCGGCGTCAGTTTTCCGGCGAAATCTTCCAGGTTTGCCCCTAGCCTTTACATGGAAAAGCGGACAACTGAACGGCTTTGCAGGATAAGAGAGTTTGCCGCGGTCAGTGATTGTGAAGAAGACAGCATTCACCGTCATCAGGTTGCAAGCGTCCATGGTTAGGTTGCATTAAGGTTAAGCTGACGCATGGATTTCCCGACCTGTCACAAACACTGTGGTTGCCATAAAACTTCGTGCACCGCGTTGCTTGTGGATGGATCCCTGGTGTCTGGTATACCAGCCAACACGAAACAATCACGTCATTAATAACGTCACTCCAAATATTGACCAATGAAAGTTTATTTACTGTTTATCTCTTGTATTATTATTGTATTGTGTATTTGTTAATATTTTCATACTTGAAAACATAATCATGACCAAAATGCCAAGAAATATTGCATGTAATACTTTGATTTAAATATCAGCAGCAAATATTATTGCTGAAGTACGTTTGGAAGGGAAAAAAGGGAGAACAAAATTTAAATAACATAAAGCTTATTTCAATTGCCCATGCAACTTATTTATAATAAAGTTAAAAATATTTCGTTGAAATGAATTTTTATAAACTATAAATAATAACTAAATTGGAAAACCATTTTATAAAAAATTTTTTTGCTACAAATACTTATGCATTTGCATTATATTAAACTTCTAACTATCTTCTATTAAAAACCCGTTTCCTTGGCCTGCCACACGAGTCCGCACTTGTGGGTAAACACAAGAGATGCAGCCAAACGGCTTTGACAAGACTGCGAAGTGGCCACCTGCTTGCTCAGAGACACGTCTCTGGTACCAAGGTCTACCCTCTCTGTCCCAAATGTCGAGTGGTACATGCCTCCCCATCTCATATTTTTCAGTGCATTGGGTGTGAGAGAGGGTACATGGAGTTGAGACCGGATGTGGTGCTTGAGAGACTATTTTTGGATTCATGGGGCTGGTGTAATGGTACTATCACGCCAGTCGGGGATATATATAAGCAACAACAACAACATTATATAAAAAATCCTAATTTAAAAAATAATTAAATTTTATTTAGTCTGTTACGTAATATTTAAATAAAAAATACAAATAAATTTATTTATCATATTAAAGCTCAGGTATTTAATGCATTCATAAAAGTAATAATAAATAAAAAATATTATTTAAATAAGAGTTTCTGCAGTGTTTTAATTGCAGTTTAAATTAAAAACGCTTTATTTAATTTTTATTAAAAACTAAAAATACTCAAAATATTTTTCTAATTTTTAAAAACAATTACAATGAGGAAGATTTAAATAAAATGAAAATAGTTTTTAAAAATCTTGTGAAATTTTACAAGAGAATTATTTTTTGAAATAATTATTAATTATTCAACTAAAATCTTAATATAGTTGATATTTTAAAAATTTTATTAAAGTAATTATCATCACTTAGGTTTCACAAGCACCTGTTATCTATTGAAAAATATATAATCGAATAAATAAGTATATATTATAAAACGAAAAAATGAAATTTTAAAACATATTGACCAGTTAAATTTAGCTTGCTTTTAAAATATTCAAAGATAAATTCTTCAATGTTTACAGAAAATTTGAATTCCATGTTCTTCTATAAATAGCGCGAATGAAGTAAATATACACTTATCGCTCGGTTGTGGCTGAAAAAATTAAACATGCTGAATCCTTCATTTGGTGGAATGCTCCGCCTCAATTTGTTCATACGTGACGTCTTTGCGTGGATGGCTTGTGGACAGCTGGTAGTCCTCCACCGTGTCCAGGTGATGGTGACCAGGTTTGCTGCCTTCCTTACGTAGTTTATTTACATTTGATACGTTTGTTTTCGTTGTTTGATACGTTTCTAAAGTAATATTTTCTCCGGTAATAAATTTTAAAAAGAATTGTAATAAGCAAAAACCATTCTTAATAATTTTTTAAGAATTTAATTAAATTGTGTTTTATTAATACAAAAAACAAAACAATATCAGAAATTAAAAAAAAAACTTTTTTGTACATTATAAGCAATTTATTACGGTAAGTATATTAGTATAATATTACTGGCAAGCAATAATACATACTTACAATATGTAAGCCTATGTTGTAACTTACATAAAAAATATATATCTGCATATAGTTTTATTAAAAAAGGACATTAGAGAAACTATTTTTTATTAAATTATATTATACTGTGAGTAATATATAACAATAGTTTTCCCATACATAATAACTAACAAAAATAAAAATCACCATTTCTTACATATTGTAAGTAAATATTATTACTAACTAGTAAAAGTAATATATACGTATAACATATAATTTGACAGTAATACATACTTAACATATAATATAATATAATCTAAAATAAATTTTAAAGTTCTGCATTTTAGCTGTAACAAATAAAATAGCAATATCAAAATATTTTTATATTGTTTTTCAGTTTGAAAAGAATAATAAAATTAAGGATAACTTTCTTAATAATATTTCTTAATAAAAGTAATGTTTTCTCCTGTTATAATTTTAAAAAAGATTGTAATGTATAGAAATTATTCTTAATTTTTTAAGAATTGAATAAAATTGTGTTATACACATAAAAAACCTTTTTATGTACATTGTAAGCAATTTATTATATTAGTATAATATTACTGAGGCAACCAATAATACTTACTTTATATATATATATATATATATATATATATATATATATATATATATATGTATATATATATATATATATATATATATATATATATATATATATATATATATATATATATATATATATATATAGATAGATATATATATATAAGCCAATGTTAAAACTAACTATACTGTTATAAAAAAGGACTAGTAGAGTGAAATTATTTTAAATTATGTTAAACTGTAAGTAATATATAACAACAGTTTTCATACACATAATAACTAACAAAAATAAACTTTTACATATAACTAACTAGTAAGTAATATATATATATATATATATATATATATATATATATATATATATATATATATATATATATAATTTGAGAGTAATACATACTTAACATATTATACAATCTAAAATAAATTTTAAAGTTCTCCATTTTAGTGGGCCATTTATTTCACTTTATTTTTGTTAAATGTGTTTGTGGGCGGAAAAATACAAAATTTATAAGATCATCAGAAAATTAGTGTGCAAACTCTGTAATTTAGATATAAATAAAATTATAAAAACTTCGACCAAGATACCATGTAATAAGATGTTAATTTTAAATTTAATTGCATTTTAAATAAGCTCTTTTCCTGTAATTAAAATATATTATTTATCTTCAGAATAGTGATATTACTTTTTAACACGTAAGTTTCTTTACCAAAATAAGCACGGAGGCCGTGGCTATCTTAGAGGCTATGAATTATGCCATAAATAATCAAGTTCCAAAAATTCATATTCATACAGATTCTAGATCTGTTTTAGAGGCGCTTACTTCTAACAAAGTAAATAATAAAACTATAGCAGAGATTTTATCAACATATGAAAAACACAGCAATAAATTCGAATATCATTGGGTTAAAGCCCATATTGGTATACATTTTAATGAAATTGCGGATAAGGAAGCAAAACTAGCCACTAGTAAAACTGACATTACGCATGTAGTCCCAATTAGCAAGCAGCAAGTTATAACATTACTACGTAAAAGATCAATTGAATCCTGGCAAAATAGATGGAATACCTCGACCAAAACTCGTAGACTATATGATATATACAAAGAAAATTCCGAAAAACGATTATCTTCAAATTTCTTCATAAACCAAATAATCACAGGACATGGCATTTTTGGGGTATACCAAGATAGGTTTCATAATAAGAGTCCTCACTGTCCAATAGACAACGAAATTGAAACAGTGGAACATATGGTCTATGACTGTAAGGAATTCGACGGTATACGTAAGAAACTCTTTCCAACTTCTTATAGAAATAACACTATAAAAGAACTCTTATATCATCCAGGCTTCAAAGAGGGCATTAAAGAAATAATCACACAAAGATTGCAGCAGCAGATCTCCACTGATAACAACACTTAATATTAATTTAAAGTCAATGTAATTTAAATCTTGAAATTCCATTATATATAAGTATAAATATTGTAAGTTGATTGATAATTTCACTTATTGTTTATTATGATTGCAGTGTATAGTTTTGCCTTGTATAGATTACAAGTGCTTCCATGAAATGTATTAGATTTGTATTATTTTTTGTGTACAAGATGTATTTGTATTATTTTTTGAGTACAAGTTGTATTTATTTAATTTTGTATTTAATTTTGTATTAATAAAGGCAAGATGCCATATAATTTGATCTTCAGCAGGGGAATGTGTCTTGATGGACCCTGGATGGTGGTTGTCGGGCTGCGTCCAATACTGGGCGGTGCCCGGGTTGTTGATGGACTTTGGCACCCGGCTCACACCTATCGTTGTAGAGCTAGAATGGAGGTGGAGTGCCTATGGCTACTCGGCAGCACATGGCCTCCTCGTCCTGGGTGGATTTCTCCAACGACGAGTCATTATTCTCACCGTATACCTTCGGGTGGGGCGGTAAGGCTATTTCTGTTACCAAAATAAGCAAACCCAGATTATGCCAAAAGGGCGATTTTAAAGGAAAAGTAACAAACCGTAAGCATCATAAAACAGTTTCAACTATTAACTGTTTATACATTGCCGTTTTCATTATTTAGTGACTCACAAAATAATCTTATGGCCTACATCCAACGTTTGGTAGCAAAAAATTCTGAAAATTTTGCTCTAAATTCCTTTATTTCTCAAGGAATTTGCAAAAGACCCATAGAAATACATTGCAGTCGCCAAGATTCGGACATTGGAAATCTCATTCGTCGGCCTGGGTAATGAATGGGCTCTAGGGTGCATGCCCACATTCATCTGTGACGTCCTTCAGCTGGGATGGTTGGAGAGGAAAATGCCCACTCGGATAGGGTCTCGTCAATGGACCGTGCATCAAATTGAGGAGGCATTTGGCGATGGGCAGCAAGTATTCCCAACCAATTTATTTTAAGGTATAGTCTCATCTCTCTCGAATGTTCATCTCTCACGTTAAGAAAAGTCAGGAAACTCCGCTGTTCGTGCACGCAGATGACATCGTCCGTTTCAAACAGTGGAGGCCATCGTCAACGGACCGCTGACCTTCCATTAATCTGCGATAAGCACTGTAATGTTGCCTGTAGCTCCTTTGTTGCTCACTATTCCATTATTTCCACATACTTCAATATGCAAGCTAAGTAGAATTTATAGGATAATGTGTTCTTTGCTTCATGTTATAAGGTGACGGCGCTTAACAAATGATCGCAACAAAAAACGAGGGTGATAATGTTCATTTGTTCAATTCATTTCTTTTCTGTTAGATGATTCAACCAGATTGGAATTTTAAATTCCATGCAATAATACCATACAATGTGAGATGAAGATTTTTTCGTATATTGAGAGGAATATTTGGAATTTTATATTAGATATATTGAGATTTTATCTTAATATGAGTTGTGATGATTTGATGATCATTTTTTCGAAATGTTACGAAAATTGTAAATTGTCGAAATATTTGTATGATATTTTTATATTTCTGTCTCATGAATTGTTTTAATTTATTATTATATTTTAATATGCAAAATTAGTACCTTAACAACGTTTATTTTGCGAAAATAATTCTCAGAGCTCAGGATTAGGTTCTAAAAATGTAAGGCCACTTGGCAATATTTGGCTATATTTTTGTTGATGTGGCGATATTTAGTGATATTTACGGCGCTAAAACAGGACCAATTGGAGCCGAGATACCATGGGAATGTGTCAGAAAGCTCCGAGAAAGAAGGCTTGAAGAACTTCGGAACAATATAAATATCGCCCTCAGCCAAGCGATGAGTCAGTAGAGACAATTGGAAGTTCATTCGAGCTTGGTGGAAATTGCTGTTTTTGCATTATAAGTTTTTTCTTTATACCTGTGTAATTACTTCAAGCTGAATTAATTGTAGTCTATTTGTGCCTGAGAAGCTGTGAATAGCTTGTTTGGAAGAAATTTATCTTCTTTATTTCTGCATCATAATAATATGATGCTGTCCTTTCAAGTTTGTTGATTCGATTCTCATTTCAGGCGGGGATATTTGTTGTGGTTCTGATATCTCATTTTAAATTGTAGTCCAGGGCGCACATTGTTGTCTACCAGCAGCCTAGATTTAGAAACGAAATTTGTGGTTGAAGCGTTTTTAGTGTAATTTGTGATTCTCTTTTTTTAATTTTAGAAAGCTCATATCATTGATAATCAGCTATTACTGAAAAAAATAAATAAATTGCAAGTGGATACCGCGTAAAATTCCAAACAATTAGTTTTGAAAAAGCATTAATTTTCATTCAGCGATAAAGTATTATGATGTTAAACTGAATAATTAACTCACATAAAATTTTTGATGAAATACGAATGAAATTATTGAATTTTATTCAATTTTAATTTTTTAATTGAGTGAATAAATAAATTTTTTCCAGATGATTAAAAATAAAAAAAATCGAATAATTTTCTTTTTGAAAAAATAATTATTATTATCTGAAAAAACAACTTACATCCATAAAACTTTAAATATACGCATTTAGCCAAGCAAAAATTATTTATTTCTATTAAACAAATATAATTCCAGATTTTAAGTACGTAAATTAATTGTAGAAAATGTTCCCTTAAGATGTTTTCCAAACCACGGATTACTGTAAAAGTTTTTACCGCTTCGGAAGGAATTTACACTGAATAACACTAAGACCATAAATAGTAATTTTCTCTAATACTTTCTCTCTCTCTCTCTCTCTATTACTCATAGTAAAAATACAAACATAAATTTAGTTTTGAAGATTACTATATAATTTAATGAGTTTTAATACAAATTTATGAAAGCTTATTTTCAGCTCAAAAATTAAATGGTATTCAAGAAAGAACAATAAATGAGAGAGAGAGAGGAATTTCGGCATATTTTTTCATTTTTACCTATTTTCCTTATAGGTATCTTGATATTACGTGGATTTGAATTATTCTTTCTGCAGAAAATAAAATAAAATAGTAAAGAGAAATTTTTTTTCGGAATTCCTGGACATCTCTTTCCATAAGCAAAAAAATATCAGGTAAAGATAAGTGTGGAGAAGCACTGATATATACATATATAAGACTCATTTTTTTCGATATTTAGTTGCATGCAAGAATGTGTCGAATACTACAGAGAGAAATACTTGAAATATTCAATTTTCCATTGAATCTTGTCAGGGAGTCACTTCCTTGTCAGTTGAAAGTGGTTCTGTCAACTCGTCGACATTTCGTTGGATCGAATGTCGTTTGGTAACTGGTTCGAGTTGGTAACTGATTATGAATAACAATTTATTTGCACTCATGCGTTGGCTGAAACAAAGCAAAGACATGATTACGAACCATTTCTATACAAATTTTTATAACCATTTATAAAGGAAAATAAAACAGATTAAAAGTATCGAACGTCACTGCATATTTTGGTGCATTTTAAGGAGCGTTTACACTATTTACTTCGAACATCCTTTTACTAACAAATTCAATGGTCATTCTTTGTCATTGATTCGGGAGATACAAGGATCTATAGTTGAAGCAATCATGCAAGCCGTTGAAAATTCAGCAAAAAATAAAATGAATCATCTCAATCCACATTTTATTGAAATATTGCAGTTTTTAAATGAATATTTTCTTATAGGTATACACACACACACACACACACACACACACACACACACACACACACACACACACACACACACACACACACACACACACACACACACACACACACACACACACACACACACACACACACACACACACACACACACACACACACACAATACAGTTGAAAAGTAAAAAAAGATATTCTAATTCATTTAGATACATTTGGGCTAACCTAGACAGATTTCGTGAGCCAAATCATTCAATGGAAAACGATTGCTTAGCTTTCGAAGATAAATTGCTCTTTGGGAATACAACGACATTTACGATTTTTCTGATTTCTCTTTAAAATATTGCTTCGGAACACGAAATAAGTCCTCACTTTTTAGTACTTAAGGGGCTGACTATAAGCATCACAGGGTGTAATACTAAAATTTATTGAGGAATCAAACTAATCAGAGATCATTTTCAATGGGTATTTAGAAGAAAGATCATCGATGGTCTTCGGCATCTAGAGGAAGGAACCCCTCAGAAGACTCTCAGACCTGGCTTGCTACCCCGAGGGGTACTCTTTCACGTGAAGGACATCGCGACTACCACCTGTTTTACGAACTCCAGTCGCCATGAGTGAATACGACAGATATTTTGTTGGGCCTCTTATTCGAATCAACTTCAGAGCGCCTTCATCAATCAGCCCACCGCGACATTCCTAATATATATATATATATATATATATATATATATATATATATATATATATATATATATATATATATATATATATATATATATATATATATATATATATATATATATATAATATATTATATGTATGTTAAGTGTGTGTCATACAATGATTTATAAACATGGACAAACAATAACATTTAAAAAGTACAAAGCTATTTTGTTACAGAGTGCCTAATCACACTGTAGCAACATCATATCAAACAATTATGGTCGGAGCACTTACTTGCGTCCGCAATACAAAAAAAGTCTCTCTTACTCCACATGTAACACTTACTCTCTGTTGTCTGGAAGCATACGCGATGTTCGCTGACAACTAGTGACATCTATTTTCAATTTTGGATCCTACCTACATATATATAATTTACATTTCTTGTAACTGAAATAGTGACATTTGTTTCGTGAAATATTAAAAGAGCGTGGGCGCAGTTTACTAAAATATTTTGAAGGACTTTTATGAAAATAATTTTGGCCTTACGTCAAGTATTATGCTTAGTTGTATTATATTATGTTCTAAAGTGCGCACATTTACACAGATCAGTCACATGAATGTGACTACCACGTACTTTCGATGTCGTCATTAAATAACCAATCCCAGAAAGCAGTTTGGCAGTGTAGTGAAGTTGAGCTTATACGAAAGGTATGTTACAGACCTTTGGAAAACATTTCAATTATTTACGTAATGCAGAAACCAAGTGATTTCTCCACCATCCAAAAAGGCATAATCATTGTTTTCGATTTAAGAATGGAAGCATTTCCGAAGCGATTAAGTTTGTAAACTGTTCACGTGTTTCCGTGGCAAAAGAATATTGTGCATTGTCAAATGGGACTGTCCAAAGTCTACGACATGGCAAATGTGGTGCACCATAGGCCATAGATTATAGGGGTGAACGACGGCTGCGGATGTGGTGAGCGACCGCCCAAATAAACAAAGGGGCTGCCAACTATGCCTCCCAAACTACTGTTCAGAGAGCATTGAGAACTCTGAAGCAGAAGCTTAGTACATGCATATTAGCTGACTACTGTTTATCGGGAACCGAGGCTGGAATTTGGACATGACGTCCAATGAGTGGCTAAAGGTAGAATTTTTTGATAAATCATATTTTATGCTCCATCGAACAGGTGGACATAAGCGTACACTGGGTAAAACCTCTAAGACCGAACACTGTGCTATCATTGCCGGAACGGTCCAGGTTGAAAGTGTGTGTGTGTGGTATGGGAAACATTTTCCTTTCGTTTATTGTGTTCACTCATCATTGTGGATGGATCAATACAAGTATGCATATGTCCTTGAGGAACATGTGCATCCCTATATGCACATTGTTTTTCCTCGGGATAATGCTTTCTATCGGCAGGACTAGGGGAGGTGTCATACAGTTGGATATGTATGCACATGGTTCATAGAACACCAGGATAATTTTACCGTTCTCCACTTGCCTGCAAACTCATCTGTCTTAAACCCAATCAAGAATCCGTGGGACCATCTCAGTTGGGTTGTTCAGGATATGTATCCTGACTCGTGTCATCTAGTTCAGCTTTTCTCGGCACCGTATTCGGTATTTCTGAACATTCCAGTGGAACATTCAGTTACCTAAGTGACTTTCTTCCTATGCGTCTCGCAACAGTCCGCTCTGCGAAAGGTGGTTATCCTTGCTTTTGAATATGAAAGCGACTGGAAAGCGGACCGTTTGAATTTGATTCTAAAAGAAATTTGCTATATTGAAAAATACCATTATACACTGTAAATATATTTTCATGTAAGCTAAATATCTTCATTCGGGGGAAGCGGAGGGTAAGGGGCAGCAGTTTGCGGTGCCTCTAGTGCCGATTTCATGTTCTGACTGTGATTCTAGGTAACGTAGGATTTGGTCTTTGCTTAGCAGCATCTGTTAATGCAGGAAAGCAGACAAAAACGTAATGTGGTAATAACCTATAATAAGATAAAAAAAGTAATTAGTTCTTTCTCAGTAGAGACTTTCTTTGAACATATGAAAAGTATTTTACAAATGGAGAGCATTATAATTTTTATAATTCTGTGAGAATAGAATTTTAAATCTTAAATAAAAGGAACAAACTCAAAGGGTTTCAATGAATCTATATATTAATTCTACTTAATCGAATGAGTGTTATTACTGTGTTACAGCCTTATGAAGTGATTAAGCTAGTTCAACTTTTTTTCTGGAAAAATTTGAAGCTGAGTAAAGAAAAAGCATTTTTTACATATATCTGGTGCATAGTTTATTGTAGATTATTTAATGAACGTATGAAGTAAATGGTAAAAATATAGAGTATGTTAATAATTTATAATTGAATGTTGCCTATTTGCAGCAAACAGTTTTTTCATGTGTATAATGATTTCAAAATAGGAAATTTTCTTTTCTTAATAGGCTCTAATTAGTTTCAGTAAGTAGTATTATTCTATAAGTATGTCATAACATTATCTTAACTCTATTCGAGTGAATTAAACAGGGCGGCTTAATTTTTCATTATTTTCAACAACTTTTCTATTTGCACACCGTACTATGAATGCCTTAGCGTACTGCGAAGTATATTTAAGCCGCAGTGTAGGTCGCCTTTTAGGAATACTTTTTAAAAGTGCATTGTATTCACGTGTCACACGAGAGAAAACCAGAAAACTACGAAGCACACACATAGACTTACTTGCATGCTGCTGTTGCTGCACCAGCATACTTCCTTGTACCGAGCGCAGAGTTGGGCTCTGCCTATTAGGTGGAGACAGAAGGGAAGCTTTGCGATTTAAAAGCATAAATTCCGCAGAACACCCTTCAATACTTGACCTGCCCAAGGGTATTTTAATTGGAACAACCACAACCAACTGAACACGTCCCTTTGTGAATACGACAGCTCTAAGGGGTATTCAGAGGATTGTGAGTAAGGAACTCTTCGATAATGAGAACCTAATCAACGAAGCCTTAACATATGTAGAAATCCGCAGGCCGTGTTCACGGATCTGATTGAGGAGGCAAAGGAAATTTCCCCAACACCTACCAGATCATTTTAAGTTTAGAAGAAACGAGTGTACAATCAGTCATCATCAATTGAATCATGTTGAAAGTAATTCAATTGTTGAAAATGGTGTGAACCTCAGAGAGTGGGCGATGCGAATGAATTAAGCGGCTCATTTAAGGTATAAAATATTGTTTTGAGCTAAATTCTGTTCGAATAAAAGACACACATTTTAAAATATTAAAATGCTTCATTGAATTTGCAATCATCGCTCTTTATGACTTCCTAACAGAAATTTTAAGCGTCTTGAACGAGTCTAGAATCGAAATATTCTTTTCTTGATGCTTTTAATTTCGTATTTCTTTTAGTGAATGAACTACATTTAAAAAATATATTAAAGCCTTGTTAAAAGATAGGGTTCACTCAACTCCTCACAATTTTTGAGTCTACATTTCCATTTTGTTTTTCATAAATTAGAATTTACAAAGAAGGAAGTATAAGTTATCATTTATTAGACAATGATTCAACTCTTAAAAATGATGACTTTACCATTGCTAATTAAATAGAACGGGTTATTTAAATTGCATAAAGTTCGAAACTAGACTCTGTTCGAATAAAAAGGAGTCGAACGCATTCTTCCTTGACTCAATTAGAAAGATGGCCGTCGCACCCACCCGTGGCAGCCGGCAATTCCAGATCTGATGAATTGGAGAGCGAATTTCGCCTGGGAAGAAAAAACCGAGCTGATGTGATGGGGCGGCACTCATAACGCCTCCGATTGATGAGTTCATGAAGAGGTAATTCTTGGCCTGCAGGGGCTGATTGCGTGCGCCCTGCCATTTGGCGGGAAGGAAGAGGATCTCCCCTCCCGGCTATCGACGGGGACACCTTCGCATGCACGTGCTTGCCTGCGCATAATGCTTCTGCGCACACACGGGAAGAGGCGGTATTCAAGCTATTGACTCTTAAAATAAAAAGGAAAAATGCTTCCAAAAGAATCATTTAAACTGCGAGGGACTTCTTTTAGAGGTTTTAATAAAAAAATGAAACGTGGCTATGAGCCTCAATTGTTTACTAATCGAAGTTCTTATAAATTAATAAAACATTTACTCATTCACGCTTCTTGTTTATATTGTTGCAGCAGCATGCTGCCGTGTATCTGAGTGGGCCTCCACTATTTAGATAGAAGCAGCCCCTTGTTTGCCGCCCACAATATCTTATATCCCCTTTTCCATATATATCCCCTTTGGAGTCTTCGTGATCTTGAAGCAAGAGTCAAGCAGAAGATCCCCAATACGTAGCTTGCTACAACTAGCAGTATCATTTCACTTGGAGGATATTGTGACCATGACGTATATATATAAAGTCCTCCAGCCACCTTCAGCGAACACGGCGGATCTTCGGTTACGCCGGGATTTGAGCTCATTATCACCGTTGGATAATGAGAACGTTGTTCTATTATGTTGTGTTTCTTTCTTAAAATACTAAAGACATTTATTAAAAACTTATTTTTATGTCAGTGATTACAGCTAGAAATATCAAAAGAGCAAGCATAGGGCAGAGCAGCAGACACTGGTCAGTGCTGAACCCCATCTGCAGTCACTCCCGAAACCTGGTCGAGTAAACAGTAGATAAAGTAACAGTAAAATAGGTAAAAATTCCCCTTATAATATTTAATGGTATGTCATGTTTTTAATCCATACATGCAATATGGTTTTGTGATGTTCATTTCTACCATGGTGCATTTGAGAAACTTAATGTAATTTCTGGACACCGGGTCTTGTTGTCTTCAAGTTGGCTTAGTGGCCTGATGGCACCATAATTGCCACAAGCGTTTGTATTGAAAGAAGTTGCAGAATACAATTAACCAGAACTATTTTATGCCCCATATAAGAGACAAGGTCGAAACTTGATCTTAGAATTTTTTCTTTGCCCCATGACACTGAACCCTATGGAGGTTTGGACCTCCCTTAAGGAGGAAGCAGTTGACTCAGCTGTCGACCACGCACGCAATCACACATAGCCACACTATAGAATGATGAGGTAATTAATGAGGGAACTTGCACATTCACTCACTCCAATGGGCTCTTTTCGCGTCTGCGTACAGCCTGCTTTGGGGAGCGAAATATCGGCAGGAGAATTATCGCCTCTCCGTTTATGAAAGGAAGGTCGGCGGACCGCGAATGTCGCCACAGAAGAACTTGATTAGAAATAACCAAGCTCTGCGAGAGACACATTTTCTCCAGCATCGGGATCTTGAGGAAGGAGCGCAAAGCAAACGGAAAAGTAGCTGGCTAATTTCATTCGCTGAGTAAATATCTGTCACAGCCACCCCAAGGGACCGCTCGCATGTTATCGAGCTGCGAGTCCACCCCCCTCCTACTGCAGAGGTAGGCTGTTCGGACGCAGAGCGGGGCCGGAGATACTCGAATAATTAAACGTCTAATACGCAACTCGCAACATCTGCTGAATATTTAATTGCAAATCAAGCAGGTAGGTTCTGCGGCAGGGGAGGGAGGGGTGGAGTTGCGTGTCGCGCTGCCGTTGGAACCTCTTTGTCAGATATGAATGTTCGACCGTGTGGAGTCTCATCGTTCGCGGCGTGCGTGCTGGGGGCGCTGCTCGGGATTTCCAGTTTCTCAAGACTCGCGAAATCCCTACGATAGGGATTTGAAGCCGGAAGGGAAATTTTGGATTTGAACCGCAATGAATTGAATTCTCGGGGATTTCTCAATCCAATTCTTCTAGAAATGAAAATAAAATTGAATAGTATACCGTAAATTAAACTGTTAATTTTTGAATAGTTATTAGGTAAAGTACTGAATTTTAAATATTTATAATAACGATAATATAATTCAATTATTGTGTTTTGAAATTAATTATTGAGAATTTTGGATGAAAGTAAAATTGTGCATTCTAATACAGTCTTACTGCCTTATTGTAAAAGATTTCCGTAATTAAAAATATATATTTATTTTTTTAAAATAGAAAATCATTTTCATTGGCGTGTAATTAAAAATTCTTTTTTTGTGTGGTTTGTCTTCCTATGGAACATTTTATATGCCAGACTTATTTAACCAAAGCGAATATTTTAAAAATATGATCAAATCTCCTCAAGAGAAATAGCCCCCGTTAGAGAATAAGAATCGCAAACACTTAAACAGCACACATTAATTTTTTTTATACACGCCCGGCTACTACGACTTTCTCTTTAATAAGTAGTACACGAGGTTGAAGTGATGTCACAATATAGAATGGGGAATCCAGTGGGTGAACTATTGTTTTCAAAAAGTGAGCGAGTCTTCGTCATTTAGAAGCAAGGACTAAGCGGAAGACCCCTAGATGGCCTGCCTTCCACTGAGGTATCATTTGACATGGAGGACATTGCGACCACGACTTATTTAATCTGCTCCCTCCTTCTTCAGCAAACACGGCGTATCTTCGGTTGGGTCGGGATTCAAACTCATTGCCTGCTGATAAGGACGCCAACCTAGCCAACCAAAATGCAGGATAACTCAAACTATAAATACACACACACACACACACACACATATATACATATATACATCACATACATACATACACATACATACATACATACATACACACATATATATATATATATATATATATATATATATATATATATATATATATATATATATATATATATAGCGTTCATTCTATTCGTGTTCTTATTATATACAAATTGATCAAAATGAGAGCCCCTCAAAGTGGAAAGATTAGGAAATTATACAAAATGAACAAATATTTGGCATCTGAAATGGTTGCCCGTTGCGTTGCTATCAGTAAAAAATACATTGGTAGCTAGCTATCGAGAAAAAAATGTAATTCTGAAAAAAATAAAGATATTTAATAATTTTTAATGATTTTGACTATTTATACTAAGTTTGTTTAAAACGTTGTATTTTGCCACAAAAAGAAGTTTCCAGTGTAGTTCAACTAAACAAAAACGGAATAAGCTGTGGGGTATTTAGGAATTTTCTTTACTTAAGTTTTTAAATATTAAAGTTGGGTTTCATTTTCTCTGTGTTTCAATGCATTTTTCATCGGCAGTGTTTTGGAAAAATCGTAAATACGTTTGCTGTAATGGGTAAATACATCCGCACTGTAAACAGTGGACAAAAACGAGTACATTTTTTAGAAGGAAAAACACGTTCCTTTTTTTTTAAAGAAGAATAAACGACATTTTGTAGCTGTTGAAATCGAAAGTACCTCGTTTAGTAAATATTTTCTCTCTCTTCTATTGGTTATGCAAAGGTGACAATTTTAAGAGGAGGGAGGTGAGAACCTAGCACTTCCGTTCTTGAAACTAGCACAGTTCCGTTCGGGTATTTCACCATTTAAATGAATTACATTGCAGCTTAAGCAGATTGACACGAATTCAAATCAGCGTTGATTAGTGTTTAAATTAATTACAGGTAATGGAAACTTTTCATGAAACACAGAATTGCGTCTTAAATAAGACCCTGATGCACATAAGTTTCATTTTATTGAGCCCTTAGCAAGTGGGATCAGAATTCGTTGGTGAAGCAGCGAGAGGTGTTTCCCTGAATACGCAGCGATTTCCCTGCCAGAGGGAGTCGATCCTTAAAATCCCCACCGCCTCTGCACCAAAAATCCTTCCTTATGGAAAACGTGTCGTGCCAAGATGCTTCATAGCGTGTGCGCAGCTCCAGTTACAAAGTGACAGCGATGCACTCCCCCTCTCAGGACCTCGTGCAGATAGCTTAATTTATGGAAATGAGTTCGTGTGGTGTAATGTTTCAAAGACCGCAGAAACTATTCGAGCTGAAGATATGATTCAGGAGCTCCTGAGCAGCAGTTGTAATTATTTACTTTTGACGAAGTTCGCAACTTTGAAATCATCATGAAATGAAAGGGGATTTGATTGTGGTAAACCTCACATGGGAGGAAGGATTTAGCTGTATTTGAAATCAGCATTGCACTCGAGTACCATGGTAAAGATGAAACGATCCTTTCGGCTCTCATAACTTTTCTTTTAATTACGGAAGTGGTAGACACAAGCAAAAAATCTTTTCTAACCGCCTGCGTTGGAGCTATCACTTTCTTTAAAAATCATTTTAATCTTCAACTGTTTAGGCCACGGTGAGGAGATTCGTTCTCTTTATCGGAAGGTAGTGAGTTCTAATCCAGATTAAAACGAAGATCTGTCGTGTTTGCTCATGGCGAGTGGAGCACGTTCAACTGATTGTGGTTGCAATGTCCTCTGGAGGAGAAAGGCGTTCAAAATGGTACTTCTCAAGGTTTCAGACCAAGTTTTGGGGGTCTCCTGCTGGCTCCCTGTTTCTAAAGAATGAAGACCCAGTTTCGGGGCCCTGATGGCACAATCGTTGTTTGCTGTACTAAATAGGGTGCCATTGCTTCCGTCCTTAGTGCTTAAGGGCAGAAAGCTTAGTAACAGAGCAACAACATTAATCTTTTGTTATTTTGATGTTATGATAAATTGTGATATAAAAAAAACTCCATGGCACGACAGCCCATGTGGGCCAAGGCCTACAGTGCCCATAACGGTTTTCATGACCGAGGACCCTGGGGTGCGAAGCATATGTTCCAATTAGGTGGTCAGCCAAATGTAAGATCCCCCGGTGCTTAGTTCTCAAGCATGCTTGGTACTCAGTGAATCGATCTACTGAAGGGATGAAAGGCTGAGTCAACCTTGCCCAGCCCGAGGATCGAACCTCGGACCTGTGTCAGGGGAGCGTGAAACGCTGCCACTAAAAATTATGATATAAAAACATAAAATTATGCAAAAAATTTTAATTACCTATAGAATACTTTTTCTAAATTTGGTTATTTTATTGGAAGTCTTAGTGAAATTTTAACAAAATGGTTAACTTTCTGCAGAAAATTAAAATGCATGCATCTTAATTTAGTTTGGGCCATAATGTTTTTATGACCTTGAGTTTTGAAATGAAGTAAAATCTAGGGAAAATGAGCAATAAAGAAAATATTATAAAAAATAATGGAGCAATATGGATATTTTGCGAAATTTTACTCATTTCCTGTAAAATAGCTGTAAATGAGAAATTTCTATAAACATATTAAAAAAATCTCTTCATTTTATGGATAATAAGGCAGGAAGCTCACTGGGTTGTTTGTGGAAGATACTTAATTTTGTAGATAATTGGTTTGGGGCCGATCTGTCTGCTGTTTTGTGGATTACATAGGATTGATTTCGTACCAGTCAAGTACGAACCCATCACGGATTAATGACATCACTGCAATCATTCACCAGTGAAAGATAATTTACAGTTTAAATTCCAATACTATTTATTAGTTTGCAATTCCTTTTATAGTACATTGCTGCATTTTTTCACATAAAAATAAATTGAATTTGAGAATATTTTCAACTGGGATTATTGTATAAGTTAAATAGTAAATTACTTTATAAAATTGCTTGAAAGGTGAGTATAAATAATAGAAATCTCCAATGTTACTAAAGCGTTCAATGTTACTTAAATATTACTAATTTAACTACAATTAAAAGAGCCCTTCTTAAGGGTAAAAAATTTACCCTTAAGAAGGGCTGTTTCTTTTAATAGTAGTTAAATCAGTAACATTTAAGTAACATTTCCAATATCCAAATTTAAATAACATTTCTAAAGTTTAATTCTTCGGTTGCATTTGTAGCCTATCTGGAGTAAATTTAAAATATTTCTTTTGAGATGAATTCTTAAATTATGATAATTGTATGGATTGAAATGTCTGTGGAATCATTTTACTGAAACTTACTACTTTTAGTAAACATTTCTACGCGTGTCTGCTTTGTATGAAATGGAAAATAGTAATTCAACTGATCATTGTATTTCATTTCCTATAGTCTGTGTGTGTTCCCTAATAATTTAAATAATAATACAAATATTTTTATATATCCCATTGAAATTCTTGCAAATCAATGAAAACATATATAATACAATAATAAATTAAATAGTTACTAAATTATAAAAATTTCTTTTTCAAAATGACGGTACAGATTAAAATGATCAAATTTTTAAGCTATTTTTTAGTTAAATAAGCGAACTATTTAAATTAATAAGTATAAATATGAATAATAAATATTAATAATAAAAAGAATTATAATGAGAATAATAAAAATTTAATAAGAATAATTAATAATTATAAATATTATCGTATAAAAGAATCAACCTAAATTATATAACCACGTAAATTGGATGATCGTTTGTTAAGCTCCGCCTCAATTTGGTCATACGTGACGTCATTTCGTGAATTGCTTGTGGATAGCTGCTAGTCATCCACCGTGTCACCAACAGGATTACTGCTTATGTAAAACATAAGTAAAGCTTACACATTGTCCTTCTTACTCTTTGCCTTGGCAACAAATTTGGTGTGTGGATGATTTCCAAATATGAATCGGGAAAACATTTTTAGAAACGGTATTTAAATTAAGTATGATGGGTATGAATTATCTCCTCTATCCCATCGACCATTTCCGCAAAAAAAAAAAAAACGTTGCTAAATGTTGCGGCATAATGCCAAAAATGTTCGGATCATTTTATGTAACTCAGGTGAATGCTGGATACCAGGTGTTAAATTTGAATCGTTTTTTGCAAAATGTGAAGAAAAAAGAGGTTTGAATCGTATCTAGACCCACCCATTGCCAAGAGCGAAATGCGAAGTTATATAAATCAGCACATTACAACGCCAAAGTGCATTTTTTAATAAATGAATTTTGAGCTGCGTTAATTTGTTGCGATTCTATGATAACCAATACCAATAAGCATTTTAAATGAATACGCAGATGAAGCAAAAGTTTTTTAATAAATTAAAATGATATTTTCAGAGAAAAGAAATTTAAATCTGTTGAAAATGAAGTATAATTTGATAGAAATATAAATAAATAATAATATTGTCCTTATATTTATGGGATGATTATTTTAAAAATAATTAAAACTAATGATAGTTACGATTTGTAAGAAATTATTTTTCTTTTTAAGAAGCAAATGACTTTTATTCAAACTGACTGCTTAGTTGAATACAATGTTTGCAGCCTACGTCTTAAAAGACGTCTATTAGAACGAGTGTGTTTTTTTAATACGAGTGAGTGAAAAGATTTCTTGAATGGATTCCAATGGAAGAAGCAATTGCGTTTATTGTTCAATTTTTAATTTTGAATTTGAAATTAAGTAGGAAGATCAAAAATTGTTTGGGTAAATGTTCTGTAGGTGTTGTAGAAAAAATGGTGTTCTGTAAGTGTTATTCCAAAATTGAATTCAAAAATATTATTAACTTTATTGATTTAGATATAACGACTATTAATAGCTGTAAAGAGTAACAAATTACTTTAAAAAGCTATCACACACATTTTGAATATCTGACAAATATAAGTAATATTTTTACATTTTACTTTTTTTGCATTTTATAATAATGAGACTTTTTATAATTATAATACATTTTATAATTTATGAGACTTTTTTATTTTATAATAAAAAGTCACATAAATTGAGAAAACTAAACATTCTAGCATTTTGTTCTTAAAGCATTACCTATAATATGTTAAAAAGAGAAATACTCGAAATAGGGTCGCTCAGAAAATCCCGCCAAATTCCCGTCATTTCGATTGGCAAAGAAATGTCGCGCCATTTTTTTCTGGTAAGCGTAGGGTTAAAATAAAATTTTACCAAATAGAGTCTTAACTGAAACAAATAGTTAAGTCTTTTTTCAATCCTGATTTTATTCTTTACATTGGGCCGGGGATACATCATAAATATAAAACTTGTTTCAGCTAAGTTATTATAAAACGTCAGTGCGGAATTGATCAGTCGTGCTACCACTAAATTGTAATTTCTAGCGCCAAATCTCTATATTTTGCGACACATTTTTGGTCACGGTCGACGTAAGTACATTTCCTTCGTATGGAGAAAATGTTTAGGAAAATAAATAAAATATTGCATACATTTCCTATTAATGATTCGATATTTAATTAAATGATCATTAAGTGACTTGAAGAACCATTTCGTAAAATTAATCTGATACCTATACTAATGTTTTAAAATTTTAATGAACGGAAACATTAATTTAATCTTTTTTTCGTCTTATAAATTAAAAACTACATATTCTTAAGGCAATTAATTTGAATATTAATGTTACCCTTTCTAAAGTTGCCATCATTGCTGCCACATTGTGCATACTTAGTCTAATCCAAAATGTAATTACAATGAAGACTAAAAAGTTTTTAATGAATCTCTTGATCATTTGCTTTTCGATTTTTAATGCGAAGGACATATCTTGCAATTTAATTCAGACATTCGTCTTACAAGACTTATCATCGATTTCTCATCACTAAGTTCATCAACAAACCATTTTCTAGAGCAGTTTGTTGAGGCTCGGTTTGTAGATAACTTCCTCCCAGCTCATTAACCTCAGTGTTTGCCAATGAGGGCGCCTGTGTCATTAAGTTCGGCATTATACCCTTTGCCAGATGTTACTAGACCAATTTTAAAAACCAAAATTTCCGCTTCGAAACGATTACTGTCGACCTCGAGAGCTTGTTTCTGAGCAATTATTTCTTTGGGGTTGAATAAAAATGCTTTGCATATTTGACTTCAATTGTAATGACCGGATGTTAATTATTTATCAGGTTAAATTGTCATTTTCATTTTTAAGTAATTTTTAATGTTAAATTAATGAATTAAAAATTTGTTTCCAAAATAATGTTTTTTTTTCCAGTTAGATGCAATTTTATGTTAACAGAAGAAGAACGTAGATCTAAATCAAAGTTATATATATATATATATATATATATATAATATATATATATATATATATATATATATATATATATATATATATATATATATATTATATATGATGAGAAAGAGTGGCCAGAAAATTATGCAAATTTCAAAGGAGAAGCATTTTACCAACTTATGCAAATCATGATCATGTAAAATAAGGTGAGAAACCGGCAAAGTGGGCAACATTTCCACTGTTCTTGGTGTGGGAAAATAATCATTGAAAGCTTGTTCTTGTTGCAAAGGACGCCTGTAATTGCAGAGAATGCCCGGTTATCGTCTACTGATTCAGTTCTAGCTCGTCTGTCTAGACGAGTTTACGAGTGGCATGGTGATCGAATTGAGAATTGCAGGTTGTTCTTATGGCAAATCGCAGTTGACAAACACCTGAATGCGTCTATAGTGCATCAGCAATGGCGAAGATTGTTTGAACAAGGTATTTTATATCGTTTGTGCGGGGTGCGGGCGCAACCAAAGTGACGGCAGCACGCGTGGATTGTCGCATCCGACGGGTAGTATAGAATGGTATACACCAGCAAAGTCCCATGTACCTAATCCAAGAGGGGTTCTACCAGTTTAGATGGGACTTGCTGGAAAAAAGAAAAGAAAGTGGCACAGCCGGGGGCCCCACCGCTGCAACGGAGCCAATCTCCAAAACGCAACAACTGCACACGCTAGTGGAGAGTACCAGTCAGCTGCCTCTAGCTGTCCCCATTGGACTGGTTTATTGTATGAGAAAGAAAACATTACTAGACAGCACAAGTACAAGGTGAGTATTTGTGTGAGAGTTTTCATTATTGGTAAGATCAAGTTGGGATAAAGACAAAATTTACAGACAATCATTAGAACAAAACAAACAGAACAATTAAAAGGTAAGTGACAGAGTATGGGTACAAACAAATGAGAATAGCAAAGAGGGACATTAAACAATATTTACAGAAATTCAACAAAAGGATTACAAAAATACTTAAAATAGCTTAAGCACAAGGAGGCAAGGGTTTTAGGGAATCATCCACTGGTAGAATCTAGTAAATGACATCAATACAAAATTTACAAAACCTGGTAGTTTGTTGTTAATAGGCACTTTAGCTTTTGACACTAGAGAAGGGTCAGGTATCAAAGCATTACTAACAATGGAGAAGATAGGTATCAATTGTTGTCTAAATAGAAACTAAATTAATTAATAATGCTCCAGCATTAGGAAGTGGAGGTATCTAGAAATTAGAGCAGTGTTATAGGACATGACATGTAGATGGCTTAGGTTGTACAGTATTAAAACTATTTAAGCGCAGTTCATGATAATTATGGCAATGCATACGGTTTGGAAAATGAAAAAAATTCAATTATAACAGGAAAATTTAGAGAGTAGGCTGACCCTAATTCACTTAATAATTGGTGTAACTTAGTTAAGTAGTTTATGGAGAGAGAAGAGATTAGTGAATAGCATAGTAGCTACAGATGCTGGGAGCAGTTGCACATCTATGGTTCCGGATCTATTTAGTCCTACTCTTCATCTTCATTATAGCCTGGAATGTACAGGTCTCTGTGGTCTATAAGGAAGTTTACTAGTGCTATTAACTTGGACCTAGCATAGCTGTTAGTTACCAGATTTTTTGTCCATTCCTTGATTAGGTGGGTGCTCGGCTTAGTGAAGTGCCACGAGCTGGTTATCGGACATGTGGTTGCAAAATGTGTTGGGGTACCCACATCCCCACAGGCACAGTAATAATTCGGGAGAACGCCTATTTGGAATATGTAGGATGGAAAGGCCCCATGCCCGGTGACAAATAAGGTGACCTGTCTAGGCCAGCATTGATGCATTTGTTTGACCTTTGGTAAAACTTCGTAAACTGGTCTCCTTGTTGTTGCCTGGTCTCAACTGGTCTGCCATGTTTTATAAGCCTCTTCTGTAGTTATTCTTCTATAGTATGAGCGCGGGGTTGGTAGTGACACGTACGGGCCCTCAAGAGAGGTAGCTTCTTTGGCCAAGCTGTCTGCAATTTCGTTGCCCGCAAGACCCACATGGGGCTTGATCCAGGACAGCTTTATATTGTTGGTTGAATTAAGGATGTTCTGAATTGATCTTGCAAGTGGGCTGGTGGTGGAAGGGTTGCCGATTGCCATGATCCCTGATTGGCTGTCAGACCAGATGGTATATGTTTGGCTCTCATGGATTGTCCTGTTTACCGCTTGCTGTACCGTATATAGCTCCGCTTGGAAGACCGTGTTGTTGTTACAAATGGGAAATTTCTCTGAGTGCTTGATAATTCCATTGTGTATTACCACAAATGCAGCTCCAACTCTGTATTCCATTTTGGAGCCCTCTGTAAAGATCTGGTACGTTCCATCATTGAGATTTGGGTGGTCTTCCATATTTAACTTGATCTTGGTGTCAACGTTATATTTTCCAGGATGGATGGACAGTTTGGCTATTTTGTCCTCCATATTATGGTTTCCACTGGAGTTAAACAAATACTTTAGCCAGGCCTCCTTGCCAATTTGCACATGCCTGCTATAACTTGGAGTGCCGAGGTTGCTGTTGTTCTGAAAGCTCCAGTAATATTTAATAGAAACTGCCTTTGGATTTTATCCAAGAGTAACTGATTCTTGACTCGAAGGTCACGCCCCCAGACAAGGGACCTATAAGCAATAATCCTCTCGGCAATAGTCTTGTAGAGTATGATCCTCTGCTTTTGTGAGAAGCCGGTGATCTCGCAAAGCACGTCTACCGAAATTCTGCAACATATGCAAGACACCCTGGTTCATCCTATATGGAGCAGAATCATTTGCCTTCGATTGGTTACTAGTGGCTGCGTGCATGACGTCAGCTCAGAAGCCTGCCATTAACCTTACATTTCAGACGTAAACGTCTCTAATGTTGTCAGTTTAGAGCCATGTGGATGACGGAATGCAGCAGGATGTCTTTTCAGATGAGTCATGCTTTTGTTTCTTAAGTAATATTCACCGTGTACGATTGAGGCTTGGAGACAGGTCTACTTTTGCAAAAAATACGCAATGCAAAACCACGCGACAGCGCGGCCTCATGGTTTTGGACCCCATTGTGTACGATTCCAGGTTCCGACTACTTCACGTTCATGGCTTTATGATAGCAAAACGTTACGAGTATGAATGTACTGCGGTCGGTAACACTCCCCTACCTTCAGGGGTGCCCAATGCCTATTTTCAGCAGGATAACGCCCAACCGCACATTGCTCGTATCTGCCAACATATATATGCTCTGAAATTTATACAGCTGATTCCCTGGCCACCGTGCTTGTCAGATCTCTCACCAATTGAACAAGTTTGGGATATGATTGAAGGCCTTTTTCAGACGCTGCAAGTGTTTCCTTCTTGTTTGGTTTGTTGGTTTGTTTGTCGCTCAATGGTCATTTTTTGCACACGAGGGCTAATTAGACCGGGACTTACGGTTTAAAGTGGATTCCGAACCACTACAAACATCCATGCCCAAGGTGGGATTCGAACCCACGAACTGTTGAACCGAAGGCAAGAGCGCTAACCATTCGGCTGCCAGCTCGGCTGCAAGTGTTTCCTTCAGTAGACACACTTTGATAAATGGTTGATATGGAATGGAGAGCGATTCCCCAGGACTCAATCCTTACTCTCATTGACTCTGTACTTTGAATTATTGATTCGTGTATCGCCATCCACGGTAGTCCTACAACCTACTGACTCGACCCTGTTCTCGCTCTGTATTATGCATATCATTTCAAAATACATTTCTGTCACCTCTTTCTTGGTGCTACATTTTCAGTATTGTACATTGTATATATATATATATATATATATATATATATATATATATATATATATATATATATATATATATATATATATATATATATATATATATATTGCTGGCCACTCAAATTGCGACTACAAAAAAGACAAGACATCTGCAAACCAAATGACTAAATTTATAAATTTCTGTGGTGTGTGGTTCCTGCCAAAATCAGTTGCCAGAGTAACCGCCATTGTTGGAGATCACCACTGAAACTCGCCTCGGCATTAATTCATGTGTTCTTGGGGTAGAGCAAACCAAGCCGCTTCCATACGTTGCTAAAGTTGATTTGGTGTGAGAGCTGGGCATGTAATTTGGATCACTCACTAAGCAAACATGGATACCATGTTTTCTATCGCCGAAAGATCCAGAGAGCGGGATGGGCAGGGAGGCAATTCAATCGGGCTGTTGAGGAAGAAAACTTTGGGCACTGCGTGCCATGTGTTGTCACGCATTATCCTATTGAAATATGGTTGTGGTCAAGCCTTGAAAGTAAGGAAGGACAACTGGCTCCAACGTGTAGGAGCACGTACTGTTTAAAGTGCCGGCAATGCATATTAGAGGAGCGTGAGAGCGATAATCGCTGTTTATACGAGGATTTGGAGAAAAGAAAAAAACAACAGAACAACACAATTGCCCAGCTTGAAATCGTCGAAATCTCCAAGCATTATGTAGGGGCACCGCAGGCGCGCATGATATGCGTCTGTGCTGAAATTCTAATCATTTGCGTATCTCACTTCAGCTAATGTAAGTTGTAAATTTCCAATTATTTCAATGCTTTCTCTAGGGTGTTGCATTTACGGTGGCCAGCAGTGTCTAAGTAGAATGTAGGCCTAAATAGTATTTCCACCACAGATCCTGGCTATCAAGTTGAGTTCCAACTGTTCAACAATGAAACTGAGACTAAATTGAATTTTTAAACTGTTGAACTAATGATTTATTTTAGCAATTCTGCTTGCCACATTCGAGAACAATCGAAGAGTTCCATAAAAATGAAGAAACATTTTTTGCATGACGAAGGAAATATAAAAATTAGAAATAAAACAAATAGCATACAATAAATAAAAACTAGCACTTTTTAAATTATAAACTTGTTTTTATTTATTTTTCTTAATCAAACAGTGCAGAATAGTAGGGATTTTAAACACACATACGTAGCCTCCCAGGCGTATCTAGTATGGGTTGGAATTTTCTTCTGTTTTGGTCATGTTATCTGGTCAGGCGCCTTCTTCTACAAATCCAGACAGATAAGGCCTCACAGATGAACGTGAACAAATCCTTAATCCATGGAGTTCCAGCAACCAACTAAGTTCTGTGGTGCATTTTAGCAGGCAGCCTTCTCCTTTGCTCGGGGCGGCAACAAGGAATGCACCTTCTGTATCGATGCCGGCCAAAGACCGTTGGAGCGGGAACATACGTTCAGCGTTATTTTTCCTCTTAATGAATAGACTTTCATCTATCTTGACGATTTAGTTTGATTCACCGAGATTTCCCCATTCCCGATCCTAGGCAGTGGTGTTATACATGCTGCAATTAACACACGAAAGCATATATAACACATACACATTCTCGATATATTTGAAAGTGGTAAAATGATTGACTCGATTGAGACTGGCGCGTCTGGAGCTAGAAACTGTGGTTACGTAACTTTCTTCTTTCTACGAGGAAACATTTGATCACATCTAGGAATGCTGGAGACGGCATCCTGTCGAAATCGAAACTTCTCACCAAACTACTGGAATATCCGACTTGGTACAGACAAAAGTATCGATTTCTTGTTTTGTCATTGCTATAGATGATTGTTGTCAAATGTCATTAAGTTTCAATATCATTGGTCAGCTATAAAGTTTAGAATTAAGGTAATAATGTTGGTTTGGCCCACACAAAAATACTCGAAATATATTAATATTTATTGACAGAATTTAATGTAAGCTGGGATGGTGATGAAAATCATAGTTATAAATTATACTGCAAATACGTAGGTTTAGAAACGCTGATGTAATCAGTAGCGAGAAAGCAAAACATCAATCTCTTTGAGTTTTTGCCTGCTCTATTAACAGATATGTGATTAGCCCAATTTTCATGCTTGATGAATCTCCCCACATAATGCTCAATATATATTCACAGCTGTGAAGGCGAGTTTCGAAGTTCTGTACCTTAAGGTTTAACGGGTTTGGAATACTCGTCCCTCATCAAACGCCCACTCATTCTGAGCCACAGTCAAGCGATGAGGTCACACTTAAGCTGGAACCACTCGCTACAGCAGCGAATGTCAGAGATTTAGACTACCCCAAACACCAATGCTTCAAGATCAATTGAATGTTGGCTCCAGGTGGGAATTCTAACACATGCACATTTGGAGAAAGTAGTTGCGATAATTTGGCGGTACAAAATATGAATATTGTTCTGATTTAGTTTTAGCAACACTATGGTCTTCAATTTGCTTATTTTCATTCCTTTTATTTTTTTCTTTTGTGCGAGAGAAAATCGATTAAGAAAAAAAATGGGTATTTATGTATTATCCCCTGAACCTTTTTCGCCTAAGAATATGTCGTAGAATTTCACAAATTTTAATAACTATTTTTTGAAATATGAAGAAAAAGCAGAATAGTTTACTTTTATCTTAGCACCACATATAAAATACAAATAGATAAAAACTTAATCTGTATTTTATATGGTACTAAATCGCATCATTAACGACATTTATTTTTTCTCAAATATGATCGACGGGATAAATCTCAAGTACCAAAGAAGGGTGGATTGCAATTATCATATTTCCTTCTAATTTCTGTATTTAAATAAAGATAAACATGGTTTAATTATAAATAAATATCTCAAGTTTTTTTCCCCGAAGCCAAAATTAGAATTTTCTTGAATTCAAATTAAATATTGCTAAGAAATTTTTGCACCCACGAATTGTTTTAACTATTTTTGTAAGTAACTTAAATTTCATAAAAAAAAACTGCAGAATTAAATGATTTTATAATTTAGTGTGCGCATTGTCTATTTTTTAAATTAAAAATTAATAAGATAAATCACAAGCTGTAAATGTTGAGCATCTGTTCAATTTAAGAGAACAACTCATTTATTTGAAAAGAATAAGTTTTTAATTTTTAAAAAGGAAAAAAAAATAACAATAATTTATAAATTTCCTCATTTATACACATATGAAATATTTAAAGACGCACTAAGTATCACATTTCCTTCTGATTTCTGTGTTTTAATAAAGATACTATAAAAGTAAATGGGAATAAAATATCATATGTAAAAAAAAGAGGGAGAAATTAAATAATTTTTTTTTACTAAACTTACCAAACAAAATATTTACGAACTCTCACTTTGCCATGCTTACATGACAAATGCCTAGTTTTATTTTAAATTCATTATTTCAAATAGTTTATTTTTTTCAATTTTTCACTTTATCATGCTCATATTACAAAACTATATTTTATGTTTGGTTTAATGAGTTTATATATATACATATATTAGTTCAAGTTGTTTTCTTTTAATTTAATAAAAAATCGTGTCATGTTTAGCTAAAAACTATTTAATTTTTTTGTATTCACGTGAGTTATTTTAACAAGCTTCAATTAAAAAAATGCAGATTAAAATTTTTTTTATTTAGTGTGTAGATTGTCAAATGCTCGACGAAACTGACACCGGAATCACCCGTTGCCGTCTTAAAGAGAATCAATGAAATTTACTGTATTT
Source organism: Latrodectus hesperus (assembly GCA_037975125.1). Taxonomy (NCBI): domain Eukaryota; kingdom Metazoa; phylum Arthropoda; class Arachnida; order Araneae; family Theridiidae; genus Latrodectus; species Latrodectus hesperus. The sequence continues at coordinate 20,554,219 of CM075855.1, read as the reverse complement.
TGGTTTGAAGTATACGTTTATTAAAAAGTCAGTATTAGGTTTTAAATAATGTGTTATAACATACGTTTTAAATCTGAATATTTTAACTCTTCAGTTATTTTACTTGAGATTTTTTCCCCTTGCTTGATAAAAACAAAACTAGAATAGCACTAATAATACATTATAAAAACGTATGAGTAAAAAAATTAGACTAAAATAAATAATAAATTTATCAAAACTGTAAAAAATATATTTGTTCATTTTTTCAACATATGATGAAATGAAATTACAGCTTATAATAATACAAACAAAACATGGTTCATGGTTTTATACATTATTTACAATCTCTCTCATCCAAAATTAAAAAATAATAAATCTACAAATAAAATAATTAAATTTATTTAAATTCATGAACCTGTGTGAAATTCAGTTAATACTTATATATATATATATATATATATATATATATATATATATATATATATATATATATATATATATATATATATATATATATATATATATATATATATATATATATATATAAGTATTAACTCCATGTTTTTAAAAATCAAGAATAGCAATTTTTTTTTATGAATTTTCCTATATAAAATTTTGGTTAAATTTTTTACATTAGAATATAATATTGTTTTCACTAAATTTGTATGTTTCTTATTTCGTAAATTCCTGTAATTTCACTAAATTTGTAAATTCCTGTAGAGGGCTGTCTTTTAATATTGCATTTAATATTTACACTGATTATTAATAAAAGTGTTTTATTTCTGCTATTGTGAAATAAATATTTAATGAAAAAATATTTTAATATTTAAATCTTTTTTCAATAAATAAATATTTTGAATGATAAGAGCCTAGTTTAATATGAATAATAAATTATGATCTGTTGAAAAATTATGTTAAGGAAATTTATTTCTCAAGCATATATAAAAAGTATTTTAAATATACATTTGGCTCTATTAAAAATTGTTTTTGATGTCAATTAAAATATGTAAAACCAGCAGCTTTCTTATATATATAAACACTTCTAAAGACATTAAACTTTTGATTTTAGTTAAGCAGGAATATAATCGAACATTTTTGGAACACTTATTTTATAAATATTACAATTAATATTTAATAAACATTAAAAATTTTCTGTTAGCAATTGTTAATAATATTTAGGCAGTAATTGACACTTCTGTTAGAGGATTTTTCTGTAATGCATGAGATAGCTATTTTAGACGAAATCTTAAAGGCAAAATGGATAAACTGCGTAAGTGATTAGCGATTTGAACAATAATTTTATCAAACAAATATTACAAACAAAACACAATCGTGAATTTAAAAAAAAATCTGTTTAGTGGAGGGATATCGGTCATTCAATGTTTGCCGACGCTGAGCCATTTATCGAAAGCATTCGGTCTACATGTAGAATGACATCGGTAAAATATCGGGCAAGCAGTCATGTCGGTTTGCCGATACCGTTCCAAGGGCTAGCCGTACTTCGGGCTCACATTTGCCCCGAGCGGACATGTTTTGACGTGGTACTGCTTGCCTGTGTCGCTCCGATACCACTCGTATCGGCAAGCCGATTTGAGCCCTTCTTGTAACCGGCATTGCTGTGTTTGCTGGGAGCATTCCCATTCTTACTGAACTTCCCTTTCTTTCAGTGAAAGAGCTAAACTCTAGTCAATAACTTCAATTTTTTCCCTTTTGTATTCATCACTTGGTAAATCTGGCTTCTCAGCAGCTGGGCCATAATTTTTGTCGTTACCTTGAAAAATCTTTACCAAATTTCTCTCTAGACTTTGATTTCTTTTTCGCTTTATTTAATTAAGTAATTCTTTTTTTTTTCAAACTGCGTGCAGTATTTTCCTTGGCCTTTTTGTTAAATGCTTTGTACATTTCAATATTTATATATGTCTAGATATTTTTTTCGTATTTTGTGAAAGAACAAAAGCATAGCATCTTGTTTAGTAGGAATCCTTTTTACAATAGTTAACTCGCTTTCTACCATTTAATGTGGCAAGAATTTAATTAAGTTGTTCTACAATATTAATACTACCGTTAAATAATAAACTTTTTATAATTCAGGGCTAAAATACTTTTTACTCTAAAATATTTTTTATTTTCATAAAATACCATTCCTTTTAAGGAGCTGAAGGTTATTTATTCAGCTATTCTTCTTACAAAAGTATTTTTATTTATTTTATTACATTACATATATTCAGACTTGTATGCTTGATTCTTGAGATCCGCTTGTAAGTCTTCGTCGATAATAGGACAAATAGCACAATGACAGATGCACAACCACTGAAGAATAACGAAGAAAACACCCAGGACCATGGTGGGAATCGAACCCACACTCCTACGCTCTCAAGCGATTAGCGGTGATGCTTTAGACCACTCAGCCACGGAGCGCCCCTTACAAAAGTAATCTTTGCATATTTCATGAATTTGAAACACATGATTTAGGATTTTTATTATATCTCTTTTAAAAGAACTATTTTTTTTGATAAAGGGTTGCTGTTCATGAGAAATTTGATTTTTTGTAAAACAGCATTCAACATCAAATGAAAAAAGGAGTCCAGATGAATATGTCTTTTTTCCAACGGCGGGCACACAAGGGTGACTGAACCCTATGCCACAACAAGGACAGAAACTGCTACTCATTTATCGTTACCCAGCGGGCACCTGTGAACCAAGTCACGGAGGCGAGTAGCGTTACCCGCGCCATACCACCATAAACCCGTTTACAGGGTGGGTCACATTCATAACACAATATGCAGACATCACAGAAGAGAGGACAGAGAAACACAGAGAAGGAAAGAAACATCCATGACCGAACCGGGATTCGAACCCGGGACCAACAGCTCAGGAGTCAGGAACGCTAACCACTCAGCCAATCGGTCGGCCAGATGAATATGTTTGTTCATACATACCATATGTTTGTTCAACAGAATTTTGCAATGTAAGAGTTTAGTATAGCTGTACTAGAATCCTGCTGGGAGACGATTTTGTACTACACATCGCATCTTAGGGGCAGCGAGATGGGTTAATTATTGTTGTAGTTATGAAAGAAGAAAAGTTAGTCGGTCAGTCATACTATTTCTACACGAGACACTCAAGTGAAAAGGAGCATGATGCTCCATTTCCGTTCAGTTATTCTTTATCATCTGTTGGTAATTTTTCCCGTTACACTAATTTGTTCCATTTCGAACATTTCATCCCAAGCATCCTATACTATCATTAGTTACATATATTACAACGCCCCAAGCTTTGTATAATGTTCACTCATTCTTTTGATAGTACATTATTTTCAATCTCTTTTTGTAAAAAGTGATAACATTTGCGTTGCGCATGACAACAGCTTTCTCAGATAAATCTCGCGTGCATAAAATAAGCACACATTCAGCATTTTATTTCCATTGTATTGTATTTGTATTCTAGTGTGTTGCAATGTATTGTCCTTCTCATTCGTCTTGTTATTGGAAGTGCTTTTATGTTTTTCCGCTTAAATTTTACAACGAACAAAATTTTTTTCGAATATATATAATTCTTCAAATTTAATATATATTTAAATTCTTAATTAGACGCAATATTTTAATTTATTGATATTTTACTCTTATTGGTCTTACCTTGCTTATAGTACTTTTTGTTTTCTCCAATGAAGTAAGTTGGAATAAAAAATAAATGTCTAATTGTTTGTAGAAGTAGGAACTCATTAAACTTGCAAAAAGACTAAAAATAAAATCAATATATTTGTCTCACTATTATTCTGATGAACATTTTTCTTCGTTCTTACTATAAGATTTTTGGTTTTATAATATATATATATATATATATATATATATATATATATATATATATATATATATATATATATATATATATATATATATATATATATATATATATATATATATTGCATTTTTCTAAATTAATTTATTTTAATTTTTCAGTGTCAAAATCGTAGTAAATAATATAAATGAACAAGGTAACAACAAAATATCTTATAATATTAAAGTTTTAAAATATACTTAAAAGAAAAATAATAAGTGGATTTAAAAATACATCTCATAGCTACTTTTCCTACGCTAATAATCAACATGCGTTATGTATAGATGTCTCATCTATAGCCTGACACACACTATGCATTTCTGAGCACCGCGATGTCTTCCGACAAAATGTACCGCCTGTGGGGAAGTTCGGCAGATTGCAGAAAATTCAGACAAGTTCAGAATTTTCTTAACGACGGGGGGCTAATTCCAGGAAGTAAGCAGTAGCTTCCTGCAGTCACCCACAGGGTTATACAGTATTCTCGGTGACACTTGGGAAAATAATATTTACAGAAACTTCGCAGTTTCCGTTCTAATTGTTAAAATGTCTGTAACACACAAATAATACAAAAATTCACAGAAGCATGCAAAGGCGACACTTAATCGTAAGTTTTGATTCCCTTCAAATTTATGATCATCTTACTTTTTGTTTTAATTAAATGAAAAATAGACAATAATTTTAAATTTAATTTATTCAATCCAATTTAGAGTTTTAAATCTTTTATAGTAACCATAGTTTAATAAATAGCTAAATGATTTTAAGAATTAATTTTATTTTTAAATATTTCTTATGGGGAATTTTTATGAATGACTCACGTTTTCAGCATTATTGAGGATAAGTAATTGTTTAAAATCTTCAATCACGAGGTGATATGCATGAATATGTATAGTCAAACCTTCTCCAAAAAACTTTCAATAATTCTTCACCCATCTTAGTATTATTCATCAAATTAAAATATGAAGATTTTTGCTATATCATTACAACCCAGAGCAATATTTTTGTGTTTAATTTTCTCGTTTTTAAGCTGTGGTAATATTTAAAAAAATAATTCTGACAAATAAGAAGAGTGTAAAATATATCATAAAATTAAAACTTAGTAGGAGGTATGACAAGCTGACAAATGAGTGAAGCAATAAATACTAAAAAGATTTGCAAATGCGTCAAGTCGTAAAAGTGACAAAATAAGTCTTTTAATGAAAAGTTTTTGGCGATTTCGGTTTTCAATTTACAAGGGCGTGCATTCTATAAAAATAACTTCCCACTCCAGATGCGCTTCCGCTACTCTGGTCAGCAGAATTCGTAGGGAAAAGATATATCGCGTGTGTGCTTGATCCTTTTCCACCCCTTAACAAATCGAAACGCAGAAATGTATCGTCTGTGGCGGGCTTTTGCATGCAAATTTCATTGAGTGAGAAAAGCTACTAATTTTATTTTCTCGACTAGGAAGCTGCCCCCACCCCATACCGCATCACAGAACAACGGGAATCCTATGGGGAGAAGTTTCTCCAAGACATTTTCCCATTCCTTATTCTTACCGTAATAGATGAAAATCTGCTAAGTTCGGTGCTAAAATAATTTTTTATCTTCATAGGTGGCGTTGTGTGCAGAGCTTGATTTTCAGAAATAAGAGAGAAAAGTTTAATGTCTAAACAAAATTCATATTGAAATAGGGATGCAATCAAAAGCGTTTATAGCTTAAAATAAACATAAATGTTTATTTTGAATAATTATACGAAGAAAAATAGGAAATATCTATAAACCAAAATTTATACAGCCTCAATGAAATTACAATGTGGTTGAAATTCACTCGGATAGAAATATTTTGGCATTTTTAAAATACTCGGAAAAATTTTAAAACTTTAAAATTTCCTTAGAGACGAGATAGTAGAGTAGTTTGTTTTTTTTTTGTTTATTTTATTTTTGCGAAAACCGGTAGTTTCTATTATGAAAATAACGCCGCCCAACTTGTCTTGTGGTCAGCGTGCCTGACTGCGGATAAGGAAGTCCTGGGTTCGAATACCGGTTCGGGCATGGATGTACTTTCTCTCTCTATCTATCCTGTCTTTGTCCTTTCCTTGTATGAATGAAGAGTGAATGGTTGCCTACTCTATAAACGGGTACCTATGGCATGTGTGTAGAGCAAAGTCGTACTTCATGGTGCTCTGATCCAAACGAAAGACGCTCCCAATTAACTTAAATTCGCATAGACAAGGCATAGCGAGCTTGGCTTGTCCAAGTGTCATTAGTAACAACAACATAACAAATGAAAATAGCACTTGTTACACGTTAATATGTGCTCTATAGGATTAAATTTTCTCCAACAGAGGGCCTTCAGGAAGACACATCCTCAACCCAGAGAGGGGGAATGCGGTCGCCTTCCCACTCCATCTCCACTTTGCTGATGCATAAAGCTACTGACCCGCTCGGGCTTTATCTTTAGAAGTCAATTTCAGGTATTCTAAATGTAATGAAATTAAAAAAATAAAAGATGAATTGCTATTGAATTCAATAATTAAGAAGAGAAAACATAAAGAATTCTAAGACATCAGAAGCCTTAAAAAGATATGAGAAATCTTAATAATACAGAAGCTCTAAAATATAAATAGTTTTACTTCGTAAGAGAAAATCGCTTCAAAATTTAATCTCATTGAGACTGAGGAGAACCCTTCATCGCCGTTCTCTATCCTGTAATTATAATTTCCAAGAGGAGGGATTTCCGGCAATATTTTCACGATCAATAAGATTATTTAGTAAAAGATCTTGCAAACAAAATAAAAAGGAAAAATGCATGTTTTCCGTGCATATAAAAATAGAGCCCCATCGGAAGCGGTGGCGAAATTTCTACTTTATTTTCGTTTGGGGCTCGCTGTGAAAAAGTGACTGAAGTGAGCCAAATCACTCCCTTGGCAGAGAAAAGCAATAAATCATTTCCACGCCAAACTCCCCCGACGTAATTCCCCATCCTTCGTGCATAGGAGGATCGGGTGCGTTACCAGAATTCGAAACGAATCAATATTCCTTTTAATAGTTTTGCTTGTTGCATCGTTTTCTTTCGCTCTCTTTCGAACGTTATCAATCAATGTCGGCCGCATATCCCTTCGCAAAAACAGTTTGAAAATGAAAAATCCCACTCCATTTTAAAACCGCGGCGTGGGAAAGCCGTCCTCCCCTCCTCAATGACACAACGGCGGAGAAAAATAAACACCATCTTCTTCGCAGCTGATGCCAAGACAAGTGATTAAGCGAACAAATTATGAATTGTCAAAAACTAGAATGACTTTACGAACAGAGGTATTCAATCTGTTTCCAGTAAAGCTACATTATATTGCTCCACGGTCTCCAGCATATGTTGGCATTATTGACATTTTTTTAAAATATTTGCTTTTATTTTTTTCACGAGAAATTAATATTTTAACGGAAATAACTTTTTTGTGGTACGTTTACAGATACTTTGAAAAAGGAGTTGGTTGAAGAGGATTCTCGCCAGTACTTGAAATTGTCTTCTAATGACAGAAGGTATTGATCATTTATTTAATTAATGAGCATTGGTGTGCAACGTTGGATTCAATAAGTGTAGAAAAAATAATTAGAAAAAAGATTGCACAAATTTGTCTTGGTGCGTTGGATAGCGATCGCTTCGAGGAAAGTGCATAAAAAACCATCCAAACTTCATGAGTACAACTGTAAAAAATAAATAAATAAACGAAAAATTTAGCACAAGAGACACTTGGTTATTTTTTATGCAGTGAACAAGGACCGCATGAGCTCTCGAGTAAGAAATAACTCGAAATCTTGCAAATTGTTTTTTGAGACGCGGCATTTAGGACAGCGATTCCCCAATGAGAAGCTAACCTGAAAACGAACTTGATGAAATTATGTAATCTCAAATAAAATTATCTAATATGAAATATAATTATGAAATTATCGAAAAAGAACTTTATGAAATAAAGGTATCTAAATGAAATTATGTAGACCAGTAGGAACTTGAAAGCACTCGATAGAGGAATCTAGTTTGTCCTGGAGTAACAATTGATATTCATTGTTATTAGCTGACGCAATATTTATGTAATATAGTGAAATACATATAAAAAATCGAAAAAACTAAATGCGCAATCAAATCACAGCATTTTTTTGATAACTAACTAAAATGCGGTGTAATTTTATATTAAAAGTTTCATATACAAATCAAAAATATGGAACAAAAACAGGTTTTATTATATACGTAAGAAATTAGTAAATTACAGAAGATAAAAAATTGAATATTGGACAAAAATATTTAAAAATGATAAATTGAAATCATATTTTTAAATTAAAAGAATTTATTTCCCTCTCTCCTTAATCGTACCTGTGCTTAGTAGTAGTCCTTAGTTATCGCTTGATTAGAACGAATAGCGATATGCTTTAGATTGCTTAGATGTCCAAGCTAAATACAACCAACAACCTTGTGATTCGGAAGTTTTCCTAAAATGGCTGCTCTAAAATATACCGAATATATTACAAAAATGATAATAACCTTAATTGGAATATTGTATTCATTTTTTAATCAATTTAAAGTATTTAATACAAATCTAATTTTTTAAAAAATCATACTTTAAATATAACTTTAAGTAGTTCTTATATATTTATTTTCCTTATTGATTTTTCTATAAATATATGACCGTTTTCTTATAAAATTGCGAATGTGTTATGTTTATATTTGAAAATGAAAAAAATGTGATGTAAAGAACAAAGGAGAATCTTTTTTTGGTGCCATTTTTTGAATATTGAAGTTCATTTTAGAAAAGAATTCCTTTCTAGCGGGTGTCTTAGAAGATGTGGTGCAGATACAGAATAACATTCATGGAAAACTATTCCCAGATATTCCCTTCTCCAGATGGGGTCGAAAATTGGCACTCAAAAAGAACGTGAATCTGTGAAGATTATCCGCGGGAGAAAGAAATTTCTTCATAGGAATGTCGCATCTTCAAAAATAAAATAATAAAAGAGCTAAAGATCCCCATTCGTCTGACGCCATTTTCGAGAGAAGGGATTTTTGGAAAACTGTAATGGCGTGCAGGGACCTCGGCACTGCGAATCGTTTGCCACAGGACGGATGGCCGAACCATTTTGACCAGATGTATTGGACCTTCTCCATTCTGGCTTTTGTTGGAGAGGGGAGGTGGTGCGACACTTCACCAATTTATCGAGAGGGAAGCGCTGCGAAGGAAGTGAGAATGGATTTCTCACAGCTGTTACCTGAAAGCTTCCCCAGAATTTCGCACCAAAAAGAAGAAAGAATGCTTATTCTGCTTGAATAATAAAAGACCTACTTTGTTTTTATTCAGAAGCAGCGAAATTCCAGAATTTTTTCGAATCATATTTGAACGACGTGCAAATTTCTCTTCAATTCTTTGTCTGAAAATGCAAAGCGAGCGAGAGCTCCAGCAAAATATTTCAGGCTCGAAAAATGAGGTGATTCAAAGATTTATCGAATAAAGGAATTTCCTTCAAACCTACTTCTGTGTTGCGGATAAGACGGGAGCTCATAAAGAATCGCAACATCTTTATAAGGCGTTTTTTTGCTTGGTGAATAGGGTTCACCCCCAAAAACATCTCACGTAGGAGATAAATTAAACCTTACGAAATAACTATATGAATTGCTTTTTGCAAAGAAATCAAGGCACGAAGTTAGTACATTCAGAATGGCGATATTCCAGTAAGGCAAAGCAGGGAAGCGAACTTTGCAAAAATAACGCAAGTCATTTAAATAAATAAAAATAGAGATAAAATATAGTATGTAGACTAGACCTAAACTAGAAACTTGAAAGCATTGCATATATACATTTAATTTGTACTGGGGTAATAATACATATGCAATGCCATTGGCTGGCTCAATACTTATATAATATGATAAAATGGATGCAAAAAGTTGGAAAAGCTAAGTTGTTGATCAAATTATTTCACTTTTATTGACAACTTCATCAATTGTGTTCCAATAGGATTAAAAATGTACCCAGTACTGCAGTAAAACTGTCGTGCATAATTAATCGCACAAATAAAACTTTCCACAAAATAGACAGCACAAAAACAGGTTTGAGTATACAGTGGAAAAATTTAAAATTAAGATCTGTTGCCCATTTTCTTTACACAAGAAATATCAACTAAAAATTTAATATCTTAAAAAAATATAGAATAGATAATTCGACAACATTTTGTCATCTATAAAAACTTTTCAGTCTTTCAAAATTCAATGATTAGGTACCACATCCCCTAACCTTAATCGCATATGTCTTCCTTTACGTTTGATAAAAGAGATGGATATTGTAAAACAATGTTTTTTTCTTTAAAAAAACAGATAAAGTACTGTTACGAATACAAAATCTGTAGAAAAATATCTCCTAATATCTTGGAACCAAGTTTTCTGAACGCTGATCAAGGGGAAATGCAAGTTCTAGGGATTGGAAAATCTGTCATACTAATGGTTGAGATTATATTTTTTCAATAATGTTTTTTCAATAATGTCAATTTGTTAACATGTGTTTAAAACGTAATTTGTTTCAAGTGTGTTAATATGTTGGCCATCAATTTTCTTAACCAGCAAATATAAGGTTCGCCAACTTTACAATCGTTGTGTCTTGTTTTGTTCAATTATCATTAAGACGCTGAATTTAGGAAACCAAGCACTCTAAATGTATTTCTCAATTTCAAGTGCAGTGGATGATCGGTTATCGTTATCCGAATTGTTCGTTAATCAATCATTGATTTACCATTGATGTGTAGTGAAATTGATTTTCTGGAGAACTATAGAATTAAATTAAAAATATAAAGGATGTATAATTTCTTAGAAAATTTATTAAAACACAATATTACATACGTATAGCCTTGTACATTAATCACTCCGTTACATTTTTGCTTATGGGCCGTTAAAGAGCATGTTTGAACATATTCTTTAACGCTCGATTCTTGTCGACTGCTTTTCTCTTTTGTTCAGGATTTTCCAGAAGTGCATTAATAGCATTATCTGTATAATGATTCCCAACGTTATTGACATCTGCTTGGTTTCGGTGTCATAAGACCATTGCTCTGATATCTTTTCATTTTTTCAAAAGTTCTTTAGTGGGTAGATGTCAGCATTGATCCGAATTTGGGTTTGACTGAAGTCAAAAGCAATCAATTTCAATAGACAGTTCCAGTTTTGAATGATATTAAAACAGAAACTGTTGGTATATTTGAGTTGATTTTAATATTCTATTGACTATAAATATTCTATTGGGAAAATTCTAAAAATTTCTTTCCTAGTATAGAACTTTGAAGTTTAATAGGCAAGCAACAGGAATCATGAGAGAGGAAAAATGATTTTTGAAACCTTCACGTTATGCTGCCAAAGCTGAGAAGTGTTCGTTAGAAATCGTTTTAGTCCGTTATCCGAATATGTATTCGTTGTCTGAACACAAAAATCTTTCGTGAAATTGTTCGTAGTTCGCACTGTTCGTTAACCAATCACACACTGTATTCTTAATCAAATAAAATGTATTTTTTATGCAGGGTCAATGCCTTCAGGCAGGTATTCTAGAATGAAGATGGGGTTATGACTAAAATCTTGACACTCATTAGCAATAATGCTTAATTTAGTGTCATTTCCAAATGTTTTTCTCTAACGCCATACAAAAGTAATTGGTATCAGTTCTAATTATTGATAATTGGATAAATTACACTAAAAAGATCGTTAATTTTAGGCAGAGTTTAATAATACAAAAATGAAGCTGAACTATCCGACACCTTCCATGGATTGACTGAGCCCGTTGTCTCGCCATGGCGTGCGAAGAAACATAGGTCCCATTTGGTGGTCAGCCCAACGCGAAACCACCAGTTTCATTCCTAAGCACGCTTGGTGATCAGTTTTACCTATTCACTATAAAAGGATGAAAGGTTTCGTTGAACAGCCCGAAGATAACATCTGTGTCTTGGAAGTGCGAAGAGTTTCCACAGTGCCACCAGGCTTCAACAGCAGAATCGTGACAGTATTTTGTCATAAAATTTGAGGACTGATGGGCAATGATTCATAACGAAGAAGTTTTATTTAAAAAAATGTGTAAATGGAATCGAATAAGTGCTACAGTAATATGAAAGCAGATGAAATATTGAAATTAACAAGAGCTCTTAGCAGCAACGAAACCGCGATCTTTTGCTGCTGCAGCTAAGCCACTGGAGATGCTTTGTTCAAGTGCGGTGTTTTCTTACACCCCTGCCGATTTGGGTATTTGAAAATTGTTCAAGTTCTTTCTGATACACCTTGATTCTTCTTGACACAACATTTTCTATGACAGGATGATTGTCATTCAATGGATAATTTTCCCACACGATGTCCAGCTAAACCGGAAGTTACTGTTTCCAGTACATTCTGAAAATAAGAACGCCCAAGCTTGAGATAAGAATTGGAGGCACGAATTGTTGATTCGAAGACCAAAACGTCAATTATTTGGCTTCCAGTTCTGTCCATTCATTAGAACAAAAGTCTTCCCAGTAAGCAAAAAAGTGAAGCTTATCAGAGAGTCTTTCGTTATTCAGTTCTCTGCCGACTCATATAAAAGCGATCCTTCAGTTTGGAAAAAATATAAGCCCTCTGGTGACAAATTTAGCTTATTTGCAAAGCGTCAATGCCCTACAAAATTATCATTCTAACTTCTAAGACGTTAGCGTTATTCAACTTGGAGTTTCAGAAGTAGAAACATTCTTTAAGAAAAGAATCTCATTTGGTTATTTTAAACGAGTTTTCTGAACAACATACTCCATTTTAAGCATTTAAGGGCTATTGTTTCTTAGTTGGTTAGTGCGTCGATCTCCTTATCGGAAGGTAGTGAGTTAGAATCCCAACTTAACCAAAGATCATTCGTTTCACTAATGGCGGCAGAGCACGTTAAATAGGTCATGAGTCACAATATCCTCGATGTGAAATTATAAGTAGGGTGGCAGCTCAAGTATTAGGAGGTTCTCTGCATGCTCCCTGCTTCTATAAGACGAAGACTCCCACTAGCATTGGTAGATTCTATGCTGTATTAGAGGAAATTGCTCCTTCACAAGTCTTCCAGATCAGTAACCATATATCGAAAAAGTAACACAGTTGTTAAGTGTTAAAAAAATTCTTAATAAAAAGAAAAATTTTAACTTTATTTTATATTATATATAGGTAGTGAAAACTTCCAATAGAAAACATTTCTTATTGTACTTGTATAGTACAATAAGAAATAATCATACAATAATAAAAGTTATAGGTTATTGATTGCATTAAACTATATCATTATTTGAACTAGTAAAACATCAAATAATAAAATACTATTTTGTGAGTATTTTAATACATTTTTATTATGAATTATTTATTATATTTTAAGGTAGTTTTTCTTACAAGTATTGACCCTTTGTAATGTTATCCTTTTTAAAAATAAGCAATTTGACATTTATTTTTTCTCTTTATGAGTATATTGATTCCTTTATATATAAAAAATTAAGAGCAATTATTTTACATTCTCGAAAAACAGAATTAATGAATTATTGATCAAAATAAATTTTAAACATCAAAATTTCCTAAAAATTGATATTTTCAGTATTTAATGATAAATTTTAGACACATTGGATGTTTGCAGTTTTTATTTTTAATATTTAAATAAATTTACAATAGATTTAAAACAGACAAATTTTTTACGCAATAAATTCAGAAAAATTCCATAACTTTTTGTGTTATATATGTAAGTTTCTTCAGTAGGAAAAGTTTTTTAGTAAAATTTGACTTTTTAAAGTTTATAAAACAGCGTTTAGAGGATATTGCGTCCCTAAGATGTTTGTGCGGGACGCGTTATCTTGAGATCCACTCGTTTCGCTGCTTGTTTGAGCTCAAGCTGAAAGATAATTAGGATTTTCTGAGATATTCTCGATGACTTTTAGAATATCTATAGCTTCCGCTTGCAAGATGGAATTAAAGGGATGAAGATGGATGAGATGGTTATTGTTGGAGGCTGTGTTTTTGAAAAGAATCGCTTTTGTTTTCCAGACATATATGAAATAGTTCCAAAATGTTGGGTTTGATTTTTTTAGCCTTGTTGAATTTTATGTAGGACCACCGTACACAAGGATCAACCTGCCTTCTCTGTGCGATTACTATGTCCCTCGTAAATTCGTCCGTATTCTGGAACTTAATCCATCGATGATGGCCTGGCATTTTCTGCAATTACAGGCGTACTTTGCAATAAGAACAAATTTTCAACGATTATTTTCCAAGCAGCAATAATGGTTGGAATATTGCCCACTTTGCCCGTTATTCACCTGAGATTTTATGTAGGACCACTGTACACAAGGATCAACCTGCCTTCTCTGTGCGATTACTATGTCCCTCGTAAATTCGTCCGTATGCTGGAACTTAATCCATCGATGATGGCCTGGCATTTTCTGCAATTACAGGCGTACTTTGCAATAAGAACAAATTTTCAACGATTATTTTCCAAGCAGCAATAATGGTTGGAATATTGCCCACTTTGCCCGTTATTCACCTGAGATTTTATGTAGGACCACCGTACACAAGGATCAACCTGCCTTCTCTGTGCGATTACTATGTCCCTCGTAAATTCGTCCGTATGCTGGAACTTAATCCATCGATGATGGCCTGGCATTTTCTGCAATTACAGGCGTACTTTGCAATAAGAACAAATTTTCAACGATTATTTTCCAAGCAGCAATAATGGTTGGAATATTGCCCACTTTGCCCGTTATTCACCTGAGATTTTATGTAGGACCACTGTACACAAGGATCAACCTGCCTTCTCTGTGCGATTACTATGTCCCTCGTAAATTCGTCCGTATGCTGGAACTTAATCCATCGATGATGGCCTGGCATTTTCTGCAATTACAGGCGTACTTTGCAATAAGAACAAATTTTCAACGATTATTTTCCAAGCAGCAATAATGGTTGGAATATTGCCCACTTTGCCCGTTATTCACCTGAGATTTTATGTAGGACCACCGTACACAAGGATCAACCTGCCTTCTCTGTGCGATTACTATGTCCCTCGTAAATTCGTCCGTATGCTGGAACTTAATCCATCGATGATGGCCTGGCATTTTCTGCAATTACAGGCGTACTTTGCAATAAGAACAAATTTTCAACGATTATTTTCCAAGCAGCAATAATGGTTGGAATATTGCCCACTTTGCCCGTTATTCACCTGAGATTTTATGTAGGACCACCGTACACAAGGATCAACCTGCCTTCTCTGTGCGATTACTATGTCCCTCGTAAATTCGTCCGTATGCTGGAACTTAATCCATCGATGATGGCCTGGCATTTTCTGCAATTACAGGCGTACTTTGCAATAAGAACAAATTTTCAACGATTATTTTCCAAGCAGCAATAATGGTTGGAATATTGCCCACTTTGCCCGTTATTCACCTGAGATTTTATGTAGGACCACCGTACACAAGGATCAACCTGCCTTCTCTGTGCGATTACTATGTCCCTCGTAAATTCGTCCGTATGCTGGAACTTAATCCATCGATGATGGCCTGGCATTTTCTGCAATTACAGGCGTACTTTGCAATAAGAACAAATTTTCAACGATTATTTTCCAAGCAGCAATAATGGTTGGAATATTGCCCACTTTGCCCGTTATTCACCTGAGATTTTATGTAGGACCACTGTACACAAGGATCAACCTGCCTTCTCTGTGCGATTACTATGTCCCTCGTAAATTCGTCCGTATGCTGGAACTTAATCCATCGATGATGGCCTGGCATTTTCTGCAATTACAGGCGTACTTTGCAATAAGAACAAATTTTCAACGATTATTTTCCAAGCAGCAATAATGGTTGGAATATTGCCCACTTTGCCCGTTATTCACCTGAGATTTTATGTAGGACCACTGTACACAAGGATCAACCTGCCTTCTCTGTGCGATTACTATGTCCCTCGTAAATTCGTCCGTATGCTGGAACTTAATCCATCGATGATGGCCTGGCATTTTCTGCAATTACAGGCGTACTTTGCAATAAGAACAAATTTTCAACGATTATTTTCCAAGCAGCAATAATGGTTGGAATATTGCCCACTTTGCCCGTTATTCACCTGAGATTTTATGTAGGACCACCGTACACAAGGATCAACCTGCCTTCTCTGTGCGATTACTATGTCCCTCGTAAATTCGTCCGTATGCTGGAACTTAATCCATCGATGATGGCCTGGCATTTTCTGCAATTACAGGCGTACTTTGCAATAAGAACAAATTTTCAACGATTATTTTCCAAGCAGCAATAATGGTTGGAATATTGCCCACTTTGCCCGTTATTCACCTGAGATTTTATGTAGGACCACCGTACACAAGGATCAACCTGCCTTCTCTGTGCGATTACTATGTCCCTCGTAAATTCGTCCGTATGCTGGAACTTAATCCATCGATGATGGCCTGGCATTTTCTGCAATTACAGGCGTACTTTGCAATAAGAACAAATTTTCAACGATTATTTTCCAAGCAGCAATAATGGTTGGAATATTGCCCACTTTGCCCGTTATTCACCTGAGATTTTATGTAGGACCACTGTACACAAGGATCAACCTGCCTTCTCTGTGCGATTACTATGTCCCTCGTAAATTCGTCCGTATGCTGGAACTTAATCCATCGATGATGGCCTGGCATTTTCTGCAATTACAGGCGTACTTTGCAATAAGAACAAATTTTCAACGATTATTTTCCAAGCAGCAATAATGGTTGGAATATTGCCCACTTTGCCCGTTATTCACCTGAGATTTTATGTAGGACCACTGTACACAAGGATCAACCTGCCTTCTCTGTGCGATTACTATGTCCCTCGTAAATTCGTCCGTATGCTGGAACTTAATCCATCGATGATGGCCTGGCATTTTCTGCAATTACAGGCGTACTTTGCAATAAGAACAAATTTTCAACGATTATTTTCCAAGCAGCAATAATGGTTGGAATATTGCCCACTTTGCCCGTTATTCACCTGAGATTTTATGTAGGACCACCGTACACAAGGATCAACCTGCCTTCTCTGTGCGATTACTATGTCCCTCGTAAATTCGTCCGTATGCTGGAACTTAATCCATCGATGATGGCCTGGCATTTTCTGCAATTACAGGCGTACTTTGCAATAAGAACAAATTTTCAACGATTATTTTCCAAGCAGCAATAATGGTTGGAATATTGCCCACTTTGCCCGTTATTCACCTGAGATTTTATGTAGGACCACCGTACACAAGGATCAACCTGCCTTCTCTGTGCGATTACTATGTCCCTCGTAAATTCGTCCGTATGCTGGAACTTAATCCATCGATGATGGCCTGGCATTTTCTGCAATTACAGGCGTACTTTGCAATAAGAACAAATTTTCAACGATTATTTTCCAAGCAGCAATAATGGTTGGAATATTGCCCACTTTGCCCGTTATTCACCTGAGATTTTATGTAGGACCACCGTACACAAGGATCAACCTGCCTTCTCTGTGCGATTACTATGTCCCTCGTAAATTCGTCCGTATGCTGGAACTTAATCCATCGATGATGGCCTGGCATTTTCTGCAATTACAGGCGTACTTTGCAATAAGAACAAATTTTCAACGATTATTTTCCAAGCAGCAATAATGGTTGGAATATTGCCCACTTTGCCCGTTATTCACCTGAGATTTTATGTAGGACCACTGTACACAAGGATCAACCTGCCTTCTCTGTGCGATTACTATGTCCCTCGTAAATTCGTCCGTATGCTGGAACTTAATCCATCGATGATGGTCTGGCATTTTCTGCAATTACAGGCGTACTTTGCAATAAGAACAAATTTTCAACGATTATTTTCCAAGCAGCAATAATGGTTGGAATATTGCCCACTTTGCCCGTTATTCACCTGAGATTTTATGTAGGACCACTGTACACAAGGATCAACCTGCCTTCTCTGTGCGATTACTATGTCCCTCGTAAATTCGTCCGTATGCTGGAACTTAATCCATCGATGATGGCCTGGCATTTTCTGCAATTACAGGCGTACTTTGCAATAAGAACAAATTTTCAACGATTATTTTCCAAGCAGCAATAATGGTTGGAATATTGCCCACTTTGCCCGTTATTCACCTGAGATTTTATGTAGGACCACTGTACACAAGGATCAACCTGCCTTCTCTGTGCGATTACTATGTCCCTCGTAAATTCGTCCGTATGCTGGAACTTAATCCATCGATGATGGTCTGGCATTTTCTGCAATTACAGGCGTACTTTGCAATAAGAACAAATTTTCAACGATTATTTTCCAAGCAGCAATAATGGTTGGAATATTGCCCACTTTGCCCGTTATTCACCTGAGATTTTATGTAGGACCACTGTACACAAGGATCAACCTGCCTTCTCTGTGCGATTACTATGTCCCTCGTAAATTCGTCCGTATGCTGGAACTTAATCCATCGATGATGGCCTGGCATTTTCTGCAATTACAGGCGTACTTTGCAATAAGAACAAATTTTCAACGATTATTTTCCAAGCAGCAATAATGGTTGGAATATTGCCCACTTTGCCCGTTATTCACCTGAGATTTTATGTAGGACCACTGTACACAAGGATCAACCTGCCTTCTCTGTGCGATTACTATGTCCCTCGTAAATTCGTCCGTATGCTGGAACTTAATCCATCGATGATGGCCTGGCATTTTCTGCAATTACAGGCGTACTTTGCAATAAGAACAAATTTTCAACGATTATTTTCCAAGCAGCAATAATGGTTGGAATATTGCCCACTTTGCCCGTTATTCACCTGAGATTTTATGTAGGACCACCGTACACAAGGATCAACCTGCCTTCTCTGTGCGATTACTATGTCCCTCGTAAATTCGTCCGTATGCTGGAACTTAATCCATCGATGATGGTCTGGCATTTTCTGCAATTACAGGCGTACTTTGCAATAAGAACAAATTTTCAACGATTATTTTCCAAGCAGCAATAATGGTTGGAATATTGCCCACTTTGCCCGTTATTCACCTGAGATTTTATGTAGGACCACTGTACACAAGGATCAACCTGCCTTCTCTGTGCGATTACTATGTCCCTCGTAAATTCGTCCGTATGCTGGAACTTAATCCATCGATGATGGTCTGGCATTTTCTGCAATTACAGGCGTACTTTGCAATAAGAACAAATTTTCAACGATTATTTTCCAAGCAGCAATAATGGTTGGAATATTGCCCACTTTGCCCGTTATTCACCTGAGATTTTATGTAGGACCACTGTACACAAGGATCAACCTGCCTTCTCTGTGCGATTACTATGTCCCTCGTAAATTCGTCCGTATGCTGGAACTTAATCCATCGATGATGGCCTGGCATTTTCTGCAATTACAGGCGTACTTTGCAATAAGAACAAATTTTCAACGATTATTTTCCAAGCAGCAATAATGGTTGGAATATTGCCCACTTTGCCCGTTATTCACCTGAGATTTTATGTAGGACCACTGTACACAAGGATCAACCTGCCTTCTCTGTGCGATTACTATGTCCCTCGTAAATTCGTCCGTATGCTGGAACTTAATCCATCGATGATGGCCTGGCATTTTCTGCAATTACAGGCGTACTTTGCAATAAGAACAAATTTTCAACGATTATTTTCCAAGCAGCAATAATGGTTGGAATATTGCCCACTTTGCCCGTTATTCACCTGAGATTTTATGTAGGACCACTGTACACAAGGATCAACCTGCCTTCTCTGTGCGATTACTATGTCCCTCGTAAATTCGTCCGTATGCTGGAACTTAATCCATCGATGATGGTCTGGCATTTTCTGCAATTACAGGCGTACTTTGCAATAAGAACAAATTTTCAACGATTATTTTCCAAGCAGCAATAATGGTTGGAATATTGCCCACTTTGCCCGTTATTCACCTGAGATTTTATGTAGGACCACTGTACACAAGGATCAACCTGCCTTCTCTGTGCGATTACTATGTCCCTCGTAAATTCGTCCGTATGCTGGAACTTAATCCATCGATGATGGCCTGGCATTTTCTGCAATTACAGGCGTACTTTGCAATAAGAACAAATTTTCAACGATTATTTTCCAAGCAGCAATAATGGTTGGAATATTGCCCACTTTGCCCGTTATTCACCTGAGATTTTATGTAGGACCACTGTACACAAGGATCAACCTGCCTTCTCTGTGCGATTACTATGTCCCTCGTAAATTCGTCCGTATGCTGGAACTTAATCCATCGATGATGGCCTGGCATTTTCTGCAATTACAGGCGTACTTTGCAATAAGAACAAATTTTCAACGATTATTTTCCAAGCAGCAATAATGGTTGGAATATTGCCCACTTTGCCCGTTATTCACCTGAGATTTTATGTAGGACCACTGTACACAAGGATCAACCTGCCTTCTCTGTGCGATTACTATGTCCCTCGTAAATTCGTCCGTATGCTGGAACTTAATCCATCGATGATGGCCTGGCATTTTCTGCAATTACAGGCGTACTTTGCAATAAGAACAAATTTTCAACGATTATTTTCCAAGCAGCAATAATGGTTGGAATATTGCCCACTTTGCCCGTTATTCACCTGAGATTTTATGTAGGACCACTGTACACAAGGATCAACCTGCCTTCTCTGTGCGATTACTATGTCCCTCGTAAATTCGTCCGTATGCTGGAACTTAATCCATCGATGATGGCCTGGCATTTTCTGCAATTACAGGCGTACTTTGCAATAAGAACAAATTTTCAACGATTATTTTCCAAGCAGCAATAATGGTTGGAATATTGCCCACTTTGCCCGTTATTCACCTGAGATTTTATGTAGGACCACCGTACACAAGGATCAACCTGCCTTCTCTGTGCGATTACTATGTCCCTCGTAAATTCGTCCGTATGCTGGAACTTAATCCATCGATGATGGTCTGGCATTTTCTGCAATTACAGGCGTACTTTGCAATAAGAACAAATTTTCAACGATTATTTTCCAAGCAGCAATAATGGTTGGAATATTGCCCACTTTGCCCGTTATTCACCTGAGATTTTATGTAGGACCACTGTACACAAGGATCAACCTGCCTTCTCTGTGCGATTACTATGTCCCTCGTAAATTCGTCCGTATGCTGGAACTTAATCCATCGATGATGGCCTGGCATTTTCTGCAATTACAGGCGTACTTTGCAATAAGAACAAATTTTCAACGATTATTTTCCAAGCAGCAATAATGGTTGGAATATTGCCCACTTTGCCCGTTATTCACCTGAGATTTTATGTAGGACCACTGTACACAAGGATCAACCTGCCTTCTCTGTGCGATTACTATGTCCCTCGTAAATTCGTCCGTATGCTGGAACTTAATCCATCGATGATGGCCTGGCATTTTCTGCAATTACAGGCGTACTTTGCAATAAGAACAAATTTTCAACGATTATTTTCCAAGCAGCAATAATGGTTGGAATATTGCCCACTTTGCCCGTTATTCACCTGAGATTTTATGTAGGACCACTGTACACAAGGATCAACCTGCCTTCTCTGTGCGATTACTATGTCCCTCGTAAATTCGTCCGTATGCTGGAACTTAATCCATCGATGATGGCCTGGCATTTTCTGCAATTACAGGCGTACTTTGCAATAAGAACAAATTTTCAACGATTATTTTCCAAGCAGCAATAATGGTTGGAATATTGCCCACTTTGCCCGTTATTCACCTGAGATTTTATGTAGGACCACCGTACACAAGGATCAACCTGCCTTCTCTGTGCGATTACTATGTCCCTCGTAAATTCGTCCGTATGCTGGAACTTAATCCATCGATGATGGCCTGGCATTTTCTGCAATTACAGGCGTACTTTGCAATAAGAACAAATTTTCAACGATTATTTTCCAAGCAGCAATAATGGTTGGAATATTGCCCACTTTGCCCGTTATTCACCTGAGATTTTATGTAGGACCACTGTACACAAGGATCAACCTGCCTTCTCTGTGCGATTACTATGTCCCTCGTAAATTCGTCCGTATGCTGGAACTTAATCCATCGATGATGGCCTGGCATTTTCTGCAATTACAGGCGTACTTTGCAATAAGAACAAATTTTCAACGATTATTTTCCAAGCAGCAATAATGGTTGGAATATTGCCCACTTTGCCCGTTATTCACCTGAGATTTTATGTAGGACCACCGTACACAAGGATCAACCTGCCTTCTCTGTGCGATTACTATGTCCCTCGTAAATTCGTCCGTATGCTGGAACTTAATCCATCGATGATGGCCTGGCATTTTCTGCAATTACAGGCGTACTTTGCAATACGAACAAATTTTCAACGATTATTTTCCAAGCAGCAATAATGGTTGGAATATTGCCCACTTTGCCCGTTATTCACCTGAGATTTTATGTAGGACCACCGTACACAAGGATCAACCTGCCTTCTCTGTGCGATTACTATGTCCCTCGTAAATTCGTCCGTATGCTGGAACTTAATCCATCGATGATGACCTGGCATTTCCTGCAATTACAGGCGTACTTTGCAATAAGAACAAATTTTCAACGATTATTTTCCAAGCAGCAATAATGGTTGGAATATTGCCCACTTTGCCCGTTATTCACCTGAGATTTTATGTAGGACCACCGTACACAAGGATCAACCTGCCTTCTCTGTGCGATTACTATGTCCCTCGTAAATTCGTCCGTATGCTGGAACTTAATCCATCGATGATGGCCTGGCATTTTCTGCAATTACATGCGTACTTTGCAATAAGAACAAATTTTCAACGATTATTTTCCAAGCAGCAATAATGGTTGGAATATTGCCCACTTTGCCCGTTATTCACCTGAGATTTTATGTAGGACCACTGTACACAAGGATCAACCTGCCTTCTCTGTGCGATTACTATGTCCCTCGTAAATTCGTCCGTATGCTGGAACTTAATCCATCGATGATGGTCTGGCATTTTCTGCAATTACAGGCGTACTTTGCAATAAGAACAAATTTTCAACGATTATTTTCCAAGCAGCAATAATGGTTGGAATATTGCCCACTTTGCCCGTTATTCACCTGAGATTTTATGTAGGACCACTGTACACAAGGATCAACCTGCCTTCTCTGTGCGATTACTATGTCCCTCGTAAATTCGTCCGTATGCTGGAACTTAATCCATCGATGATGGCCTGGCATTTTCTGCAATTACAGGCGTACTTTGCAATAAGAACAAATTTTCAACAATTATTTTCCAAGCAGCAATAATGGTTGGAATATTGCCCACTTTGCCCGTTATTCACCTGAGATTTTATGTAGGACCACTGTACACAAGGATCAACCTGCCTTCTCTGTGCGATTACTATGTCCCTCGTAAATTCGTCCGTATGCTGGAACTTAATCCATCGATGATGGTCTGGCATTTTCTGCAATTACAGGCGTACTTTGTAATAAGAACAAATTTTCAACGATTATTTTCCAAGCAGCAATAATGGTTGGAATATTGCCCACTTTGCCCGTTATTCACCTGAGATTTTATGTAGGACCACCGTACACAAGGATCAACCTGCCTTCTCTGTGCGATTACTATGTCCCTCGTAAATTCGTCCGTATGCTGGAACTTAATCCATCGATGATGGCCTGGCATTTTCTGCAATTACAGGCGTACTTGGCAATAAGAACAAATTTTCAACGATTATTTTCCAAGCAGCAATAATGGTTGGAATATTGCCCACTTTGCCCGTTATTCACCTGAGATTTTATGTAGGACCACCGTACACAAGGATCAACCTGCCTTCTCTGTGCGATTACTATGTCCCTCGTAAATTCGTCCGTATGCTGGAACTTAATCCATCGATGATGACCTGGCATTTCCTGCAATTACAGGCGTACTTTGCAATAAGAACAAATTTTCAACGATTATTTTCCAAGCAGCAATAATGGTTGGAATATTGCCCACTTTGCCCGTTATTCACCTGAGATTTTATGTAGGACCACCGTACACAAGGATCAACCTGCCTTCTCTGTGCGATTACTATGTCCCTCGTAAATTCGTCCGTATGCTGGAACTTAATCCATCGATGATGGCCTGGCATTTTCTGCAATTACATGCGTACTTTGCAATAAGAACAAATTTTCAACGATTATTTTCCAAGCAGCAATAATGGTTGGAATATTGCCCACTTTGCCCGTTATTCACCTGAGATTTTATGTAGGACCACTGTACACAAGGATCAACCTGCCTTCTCTGTGCGATTACTATGTCCCTCGTAAATTCGTCCGTATGCTGGAACTTAATCCATCGATGATGGTCTGGCATTTTCTGCAATTACAGGCGTACTTTGCAATAAGAACAAATTTTCAACGATTATTTTCCAAGCAGCAATAATGGTTGGAATATTGCCCACTTTGCCCGTTATTCACCTGAGATTTTATGTAGGACCACTGTACACAAGGATCAACCTGCCTTCTCTGTGCGATTACTA
This sequence comes from Latrodectus hesperus, assembly GCA_037975125.1. Lineage (NCBI taxonomy): Eukaryota > Metazoa > Arthropoda > Arachnida > Araneae > Theridiidae > Latrodectus > Latrodectus hesperus. The sequence continues at coordinate 20,529,965 of CM075855.1, read as the reverse complement.
TGTCCCTCGTAAATTCGTCCGTATGCTGGAACTTAATCCATCGATGATGGCCTGGCATTTTCTGCAATTACAGGCGTACTTTGCAATAAGAACAAATTTTCAACAATTATTTTCCAAGCAGCAATAATGGTTGGAATATTGCCCACTTTGCCCGTTATTCACCTGAGATTTTATGTAGGACCACTGTACACAAGGATCAACCTGCCTTCTCTGTGCGATTACTATGTCCCTCGTAAATTCGTCCGTATGCTGGAACTTAATCCATCGATGATGGTCTGGCATTTTCTGCAATTACAGGCGTACTTTGTAATAAGAACAAATTTTCAACGATTATTTTCCAAGCAGCAATAATGGTTGGAATATTGCCCACTTTGCCCGTTATTCACCTGAGATTTTATGTAGGACCACCGTACACAAGGATCAACCTGCCTTCTCTGTGCGATTACTATGTCCCTCGTAAATTCGTCCGTATGCTGGAACTTAATCCATCGATGATGGCCTGGCATTTTCTGCAATTACAGGCGTACTTGGCAATAAGAACAAATTTTCAACGATTATTTTCCAAGCAGCAATAATGGTTGGAATATTGCCCACTTTGCCCGGTATTCACCTTAGATCTTTTTCCTACGTGCGCTGAAGAGCTGCGCATTTTACATCATTTGCAAAACTCAGTAAGCTGCGTCTATCTGGAAGTGCGCATTATTTTCTAGTCTTCTTGGTATTGAATTTTCAATTTCAAGCCTTGTATTAAAAAACTGAAAAACGACATTATACCTTCTTTGAAAAGCAGTGCACTTATTTAGGGAATGTTCGAAGAAGGAATTACGTTAGCCGTAAACATTTTTCTCTGATCGATACATTTATGCTTAAATGACAGTTTTAAAAGGCGGCAAAGGAATAGATAACATCCTTTTTGAACCTTCCAGAATAGAGAATTCTTTTCTTTTCAGTATTCAGAATTATCATCAACTTTATTCTGGATCTAAATCAGCGTTAATGACAGTTTAAATTCATTCCAAATGTGGCTATTGAAACTTTAAAAAGGTGCTTTTTTATAAAGGCTAGGGATAAATACACTGAAACTTGTTTTTGTGCAATTATTTCGTGTGGTGTATAAAAGTTTTTAAAACAAACTGGAATATAATTGACCAAGTTATCCATAAAAATTCAATGTTTGGTCAGTTATTTGTTTTTTTGATTTTTCATATATATTTCATCGCGCATAATTTAACCCTTGCGACACCAATTACATTACATAAGTATTGTGACTCCAATACTAATAAGATATATATATATATATATATATATATATCTATCTATCTATATATATATATATATATATATATATATATATATACATATATATATATATATATATATATATATATATATATATATATATATATATATATATATATATATATATATATATATATACATATATATATATATATATATATATATATATATATATATATATATATATATATATATATATATATATATATATATATATATATATATATATATATATATATATATATATATATATATATATATATATATATATATATATATACATACATATATATATATATATATATATATATATACATATACATACATACATATATATATATATATATACATATACATACATACATACATATATATATATATATATATATATATATATATATATATATATATATATATATATATATATATACATATATATATATATATATATATATATATATATATATATATATATATATATATATATATATATATATATATATATATAACCTTTGAGTATATGATACATAAGAAAATTAATATACATGAATGCTGTTTTTGTGTAATTTACTGTACGAAGATTCTCTAGGTTTATTTAGTAAATTAACTTATGCAATGTCTTAGAAGTTTGAATTTCTTCTACTTTTTGTTGCTGTGGCATCCAAAAGATATTTATAATTAACTTATAAAAGCAACTTATTTCTTTTGTTGAATGCACATATTAAAAAACAAGGATGCTTCCATCTTCATTATAATTTCTATGTATCTTCGCAAATGAAATTATTAATGCACACGACACATAATAAAATTAGCTTTCAATTAGTTTAATGAGAACGTTTCATTCTCTCAGCTGGAATTGATGGTTTTTCAATTCTCTTGCTTATTTCGCCGTCTGTATCATAAGCATCTCAATTTATCATAGCAATGATAATAACTAATCATCCGAAGGGCAGCATTAATTGATATAATTAGTTTTCCATATGCAGCTCAGATTGATTTAAACAAAGAAATTATTGATTGGGTAGCAACAACTGGAAAGCAGAAAATTAATTTTTGGAAAATAAATCGTAATTAAATTTTTTTAAGAAGAAATAATGGATAAATAATATTTCCATTTTAGATTTTATTTGTAAAAAATTGTTCAGATTTTCTTTTATTATTTAGAAATAAAATTCTATGTGCTCAACATAAAACTCTTTTTGCGATTTGATAATAATTATTAGGCATCAGTCAAAATTGGAGAATGGATGTGGATGAATCCTTATGCATTTTGAAAAATGTAGAGTATAGATTATTTATATGATTAATTGAATCAGGAGGTATCCTTAGAATAATAAGCTAAGATATCATTTTTAGTAAATGTTAGTCACGCAAGTTTACGGCCACTTGCGTCAAATTTGTGTGCGGCTCAAAACCCATTTCAACCGCCATTTTTCTACTTTTCCTATGTATTGTTTCACGCAAAAGAACTCAAATTCATTGAACCAGTTTTTGTACCAAGAAATATCTTCTCATTATACGCTTGCTTAATTTGTAATAATAATGCCCGTTCATTTAAAGTAATGATTTCAGCAGAGCACCTTATTTATAAACATGTTTTCAATGTATTCTAATGTTGAAGCTTTGAAAATTGTGTCTTAAAATTTTAGAAATTCAATTCGATCCAGGTTAAAAAGAATGAGATTCACGCGTTCCACACTTCTTCTTCTTCAGGTTGGGTTTGTATGTCATTGGCACCTCTGCTTTAATCAGCATTTTGTACCATTAACTCCAAATCCAATGTTTCCTAGTTCCAGTTACTCGGGTCACCCACTTTATTAATATAGTCCGATAACCCTTTAATGGAATCTAGGTGTAACTCTCTAGTATGGAAGTTCCACATTTACTCTCAAAACAATAAAATTATTTTTCAGCAAAAATGTCACAATACCTGCGGCCAAGTGGTAAAACTTAGTAGTAAGTTATGGGTACCTTTCAAGCAATGATTAAAGAACAAGAAAAAATGCTTTGCCTATATATACTGAAAAAACCACTTTAACATGTACAAAGGACTGATTTCCGATAAAATTTATCTTAGGCAGCAGTAGGCAAGGCTGAAAATCCGGAGAGCTTCGAAGCACTTTATTGCACTAGACAGAAAGAGCTGCTCAAGAAGAACGGAAATTGAAACCAAGATCTTCCTTTATTGTCCATTCTGTCAGTATCCTGAATACTGTGTTAAGAAAAGTGTAGAACTGGGGCCTAACCAACACTTTAATGGAACCTCTTGTCATGGGCCTCAGTGGCCTGGTAGGTTAGGCTGTCGCTCTTATTATCAAAAAGATGTCAGTTTGAATCTCGGCTCCACCAAAGATTTATCGTGTTCGGCTGTGGCACGTTAAATAGGTAGTGGTCGTAGTGTCCTCCAAGTAAAAGAATACCGATAGGGGTGACACGTTAAGTGGTAGGAGTCTTCTGTTACAGAAAGTTCTAAATGATATCTGCTTCTAAATGACGAAGACTCTCACTAGGCTGCTTCCGCTGAGTGGTTGAGCCACTAGGTACAGGGAAGTATGTTGGTACCACAAAGACTTTTACTTTTCTTTTATTATGTTGATTGCTAAAATGTTTCCAAAACTTTCTCGAGGATGTACTTTGAACTGAAGGTCTCTTTCTCATTCAATTTCATATCCAAAATGCGACCGCGGTAAGACTGGGTTTTTCCCATAGTGACTCTTGAGTTCCTTCCATGATCAGAGAGATAGTACACAGCTCACCTGGAAAAGGTTTTAACTGTAAGACTGAGAACACAGAGTGTTGAAATAAAAGTGCTGCATAGTATGAGAAAATTTATAGACAAGATACTCATTTTGAAAATACTGGCACCTACCCCAATAGACACTTTTTGTTTTTCATGCCTTATCATTTAAAGAAAAATATTCCCAGTTAAAGAAGATCCATGGTACTTTGTGGTTTCCGATTTCGCAGTAACTTTCATTTTGCCGAACAATCTAACTATCCATTGTATTTTCAATCAATGTTAAATCAGTTAGATGAACTAAAATAGATATGTAACATCGTTGCGCTTTATAATCGTCCTACTAGAAATACCTGACTGATGTACAAGTCCGGTGTAATTATTTTATAGGAAGCAATTCTTCTAATCTCTTTGTAAAATAGTGATCAGTATCTTTAAAATTCTTGTTTGTCAAGCATTGAAAACAGATTAGTATCGTTTTTAAAAATGTCTCCTTGAAGTTTCAAGCAATAAACCTCTTGGTAAACATGTTCATGTAATCATGTGTTATCAAATGAGGACGCTTTAGGAATCGCTTTCCAGTAGCCTCTGTGAAAAGCATTGTTTGAGAATTAGAATAATTGGTCCGAAAATTTTTGTGAATGCTCACCTTAACTTTCTAGGATCAACGAACAAGTACCACTGAAGATCAATTTTAAAATGATACGTCATTACGTCGCACTGAATCAAGAGAAATCAGATACTCAAGCACAGTATTTACCTTCTTGGCTGTTATGTAATGCCTGGCGACTTTGATTTCCACCTTCCAGCAGTACAAGGGGTCAAAGTGGTGTACCTTACACCAAGTGGCTGTGACACAGTAGCCTCGAAAGTGCTCTCCGTTATTTAGAAGCAAGGACCAAACAAAATAAATCTAGACGTAACTTGCCATCCCATGAAATATCATTTCACATGCAGGAACCTAAGACTCCGAACTGCTTAACGCTCTCCAGCCGCCATGAGCGAACATGATGAATCATTGATTGGGTCGGGATTCAAACTCACTACCTTCTGGTAACAAGAACAAGCGCCCTCACCAATCAGGCCACTGTGGCCCCACCCTTTTGGATTAAAAATACTACATTAGTAAAACATTTGAAAGGTATTTAGCATACAAATGGAATTTAATCTTTGAATGTCGAAATATAGTGTGTTACTTTGATTCATATCCCGTAAATTGTCAAAGGAAAGAAAACACTGTATACGGATATAAAAGCATAAAATGTAAAAAAAAAAAAAAACAAACCTACGTTAATTATTTTTTTGTGCTTTAATATCTGTGATTCAATTTTCTTCTTTATCAATAAGGCATAAAGAAGACTTTATACTAGTAGACATTAAATGGGGTCATCTGAGTTGTGCATTATCAAGATTTTTATTCAATAATTTCTTACATTTGTGAGACAAATACACTGTTGGCTACAGTAACTGCAACAGCCTGCAAGAAGCATGCAAATAACATGAAATTTACAATATGTATTAGGGAGGTGAGCTATTTTCTTGTTTCATTTCCTATTTTTATATTTCCTTCGTCGTTCAAAAAATGTTCCTTCATCTTTAAAGAACTCTTCAATTGTCCTCGAAAATGGCAAGCAGAATTGGTAACAAAAATTTGTTAGTTCAACTGTGCAGAAATTCAGTTTTGTCTCAGTTTGATTGTTGTAGAGTTGGAATTGAACTTGAATGCCAAGATCTGTGGTGGAAATACTATTTAGGTCAACTTTCTTCTTATGCACTGCTGGCCACCGTAAATGCAATACCCTGAAGAAAACATACAAATATCATGAAGTTTACAACACGCCTTAGCGAACGTGAGATATACAAATGATTAGAATTTCAGCGCCGACGCATATTACGCACACCCGTGGCGCCACTTCAAAGTGCTATTTAAGGCTTAAAGATTTTGACGATTTCAAGTTCGGCAATTATGTTTTTCTCGTGGTTTTTTCAATACAAGGGATCAATTATGCCTCGTAGAAAACAGCGATCATTTTTTGATCAAGTATCCGACTTTGACAGAGGAAGGATAGTGGCCTACTGAGGTTGTGGATTGCCTTTCAGGAAAATCGGTAGTCATGTTGGACGAAACCAAACAACTGTAATGTGGATAGGTGATTGTTGGATGCTGGAAGGTATGACGAATCGACGTGTTTAGTCGCATTCACCTCAGTGCACCACTTCACGTGATGACAAGCAAATTATGCGCATGACAGTGACCGATCCTTCAGCGACATCCCAAACCATAGCATAGCACACTCAGTCTGTAATGCATCATCCAGTGTCTGCACCTATCATTCGACGCCATTTACAGCAGAGCTTTTTTTCCGCAAGACGTCCATTGCTACGTCTACATTTGACGCAGAACCACAGACGTCTCCACCACCAAGGGTGCGATGAAAGAAGGATGTGAATGACAGAATGGAATAAAATTGTCTTTACTGACGAGTCATATTTCTCTCTGCAACACCACGATGGTCGCATTCGAGTCTGGAGACATCGTGAAGAGAGGATGCTGAAGAGCTGCTTTATGCACCGCCACACTGGTATTATGGTATGGGGTGTGTATTGGATATCACTCTCGCACTCCTCCTAGTACGGATTATCAGTACTTTAATCAGCCAGCGCTACATTTCTGAGGGGTTGGAGCCAGTTGTCCTTCCTTACCTTCAGGGCTTGCCAATAGTCATATTTTAACAGGATAATGCGCGAGTACAAGTGACAAGTATTGTAAAAATTCTTCAATCTCCAGATTTAGTTGCTTTTCTGTCCGACTCACTCTCTAGATTTTTCACCGATAGAAAATATATGGTCCATGGTTGCTCAAAGATTGACCTAGCTGCCACACCAGATCAACTTTGGCAACGTGTGGAAGCTACTTGGTCTGCTGTACCCCAAAAACACATCCCAAACTCTCTTTGAATCAATGCCGAGGCGTGTGGCATCGGTGATCTCCATCAATGGCAACTACTCTGGCTACTGATTTTGGCAGGGACAACACTTCACAGAAGTCCATAAATTTTATCATTTGATGCTTAGTCAACATTTTAGTTATCTACAAAATAAATTTTTTGGGATATCTCTTGTCTTTCTTGGTGTTGCAATTTGGGTGGCCAACAGTGCAGCATTTTCTAAGCAATTGAATTTTAAATTTACTAACAATTACGAGTTTTTATGAATTTGTTAAATTAAACATTATTCATATGAATTTTGTTGTGATATCTCTTGTTCTTCTTTGTGTTGCAATTTGGTTCGCCAGCAGTGTATAGTGTAATATTTTGAAATCTGTTGAAATAGTGAGATTTTGTTAATCAATGTAAATAAAATTCTGGTTCCGTGAATTATGTTATATCGAATTTTTTACATCTGGAATTAAATAGAAATGTACATCAGCCGGGCGTCATGATCATTAGATAACATAAAATGTAGTTTATGTTTCATTTCAAATGAAACAAATTGAATTATATGACACGTAGTCTATGTTACCGGAAGTTTTTCTTTGAGTTTTTTGAATTAGTATTTTTTTAGGAGGCTGAGTGATCATTATAATGCGTTAATTCGATCCATTGTTATGCATGGATGTAAGTATTGGACCTCAACAAAACTGAGGAAAAAAACTGTAAAGTTTCGAAAGAAAATCCTAAGAAAATTATTTGGACCTGTTAAAGAGGGTAACGTATAGAGAATGCTATACAACGATGAGATCTACAAAAAATATGATAAATTTGGTGGGACTGACATTATAAGAACAGCCAAAGCGTCTCGCATCAAATGGCTGGGCCATCTCTGTAGAAAGCCAGATGCTGAGCTTACCAAAAAAGGCGACCTTCTTAAGATCGAAGGAACAAGAAGAAGCATACGACCACCCATAAGATGGTTAGATGACATTGAAAAGGACCTCAAATATTGGGAGTCAGCCGATGGCGGGCCCTCTCCCCCTACAGGGTCAGGTGGAGGTGGATCCGTGAATCAGCCTTGGCCTGCAAAAGGCTGTTGTGCTTATGAAGAAGCCTATGTTTCATTTCAGATGATACACAATAGACTAAATGAAATGAAGCCTGTGTTTCAAATTAAAATTTTGAATACAGTATTCATAGTTAAATTAAATTGTATTTAACACTGATTTGAATCTTCGTAATATTATTTATGTTGTGGTGTCCACCGTTCTGGATACCCCAAAAACCGAGATAGGAGGTACTTTATACCCTTTTAAGAATATCACCTACGCGCAATCGGTGGGATTAGAGAAAAAATAGGTACTATTTCAGAATCATTCCATTAATTGCTTTCTCTCATATTTTTCTTAAGGATATAATAATAAATAAATTTATGATTTAAGAAAGGTGTTCCGTGAATAGTTTCCATTTTTTTCAGTAAGCCGCCAATTGGAAAAGGAATTTATCTCCAATATTTAATAATATCATCACTAAAGGAAATTTTCAGACTTTCCACGTATTATTCCATTTACTTTTTAACTGATCTGTATGTAAGACCTTCCTTCGTGGAAATAAACAATTTCTCGAACGCAACTAAATAAATAGTAAATATTATTTTTTTTCCTAAAGTCACAATTTTTTCCGAAAGTATTGGATTCAACGTCTCCCAAAAGGTGTTAAGCCTGGATCTTTGTGATATGTGTAAACCATGTAATTCATTTAGTTCATTGAAATGAATTTTGACTATCAGAATGTGTTTTAGAAATATGCCCGAACTCTTGGATAATTTATTCCGTTAATTGAATTAAACACCTCTGTGAAATTTTCAGCCATGTAGATTGATTCCTTTACTTATACGATGTCAAATCTCACATAAAAATACAACGATGTATATTTATTTAAAAAAGCATATACATGTTTCCTTTTTGCATGCATGTTAAGGTTCACATCTAGACATAAGGTAAAAGACAATTTAGTTGACTATGGATTTAAAAGATGTACACCAGTTTCAAAAGTATAAGTTGTCTTTCGGTCCGAAAATGATTTCATTCCCAATTGTAGTCGCTCAATGTGAAAGAAAAAAAAAACTAAATAAATCAGTAAATAAATAAATAAAAACTATAAATCTGTACTTCTTCCTCTTTTTAAGTTTAAGGGGTATATATTCTTACATAAAAAACTTAACTATTGTATTAAATTTTGAATATCAAAGGCAAATTTATAAAAAAAGTTTCAAACTTCGATCCAAATTTATGATAACGATAATGAAATATTGACTACAAGTGACGACTTAGAATTACCTATGATAAAATTATTTAAAAAAAATCACAAACATTGTATTTATACTTACTGGAACTAAGCAACACCCATGTGTTTTCGAACTGATCAAAAAAAGGGGGATATTATTCATCATAAACTAGATAGCTGGAATGACACTATCCCAGGGGGACTGTCTTTTTTTGATTGAAGTGGATTGTAAAAAATGACTTTATTTTTAAGTGATAATATAACAAAATATGTATATAAATACATAATCCTATTGTTTGTACTAAAATAAGAAATAAAATCATTATTTTTGTTTTACCTGCATGTTTCCTTTTGTACGGAGACAGAGTTGGACCTCGAATGAATGGTCAGTCGGAAGCATCTGGGTGTGCTTCGGTTTGTTTGTTTCCCCAGCGGTCATTTTCGGAACGCGAGGATTCACTGGCCTACTGTGGATTCTGAACAAATACAAACATCTGTGCCCAAGGTGGGACTCGAAACCACAAACTGTTGAATCGAAGATGTTAATCATTCGGCTCCTAGCAGCAGTGGTGGAGTGTAACAACGATTAGGTCGGTCAATACTTGTCACTCCCAGAGCTATTATTTCACTTGAAGGACATTGTGACTTCGACTTACTTAGCGTAGCTCAACTCCCACGACGGATCTTTGATTAAGTTGGGATTCGAATTCACTGCCCTTTTGTCCTAACCAATCTGGACACCACGAGCTCTCTTTATATTTGTAACAAAATACGAAATTTTACTCACATAGATATGTCGACATTAATCTGAGTAATATCCATTTCTAAGGTGGCTGAATTTTTATCTGAAACTGAATTGGAACGATTGCACAAAATAAAATGAACCTCGTGTCTTGTTAGTCTTTGAATGGTTACTTTAATAAAAAAAATGTTAAAAGTTTTCTTTGGAGTAGGCTATGTTTCATTTCGAAGTTTTGAAATCCATTTAAGGCAGGATGTTTGAGCTAGTTTGAAGCTGCTTATGTCGCTGTGCAATGTCGTCTCGGGACACTCGTTCTCATTATCGGAAAGTTTAAATCCCGACCCAACTGGGGAACTCTCGCATTCCCTAAAGGCGGCTAGGGCACGTTCATTAGGTAGTGATCGCAATATCCACCAAGTGAAATTGTACCTCCGAAGATGGTGGCGAAACCTTCTGCCTGTTTCTAGGTGACTCCCTCCCCCCTGCTGCTTCCACCGGAGGGGCAGAGCCCAACTCGTTACTTGATGTCTGCTGATGCAACAACAACATACCTACAATGCAAATGTTATGTAAAGACTTTGTATTTGATTTTTCATTTTTAAAAATGTTTTCAATCGTTGAAAAGAACGGGCTTTTGTCTTTTTCAAGACACTATCGATCGGAATTACAATTATGTAGTCTGAAATACCTCGACTTTCATAATTTCACATCTAAAGAGAATTTATAAGCGTTAGGTCCAAACAAGCACACGCGATCAATTTTCCGTAAAAATGTAAAATGTTTAACCCTTTGACCGCATTCGACGTATCAGAACGGCATGCATTAATTTGACCAAAGTTAATTGCCAAATTATAAAACCCGTGGACGTCCTGCAACTGGCGATACACCGCTTCGTTTACAGGCGAAAAATTGGGCACACTTCCCTGAATATATTCCACCAACCAAATGCAAGGAACACACTCAAAAGAGATGCCGTGTTTGTTTTAAGTAGCAAATTAGAAAGGACTCCACCTAGCAGTGCAAAGAATGCAAAGTACCACTGCATTAACACACCTGTTTTGAAAAATACCATATTCTTCAAAATTATTAATAAAATTCTCTTTTTATTATAACATGAATTTGTTTGTTCCTAAATTTTTCTTTTTTTGCAATACTCAATATTTAAAGTTATTCCAATATCATCCATATATTAATATATCATGAAATAAACGAATTCTTGCATTAAATAGGCTGTTCTTCCAAATTACTCTACCCCAAAAAATTAAATGTGCTCCAAATGCAAAAAATTATTCGAATAAATGTGCATCCAAAGGGTTAATGAACTAGAGTTCTATATTTCATTGAAATGGGTTTCGTCTAATTCATATGACGAGTCATCATTCTTGGTTGCAAACTGCGTTTTGTTCAAAGCTTCGTAACTGTCATCATTTTTCCAAATCCTGTCATTTTCCTCCAACAACTAGATACATATCTTCCCCCCTGAGCTACGGCTTGTGAAACAGACAGAATTTGGCGATTATGATGGTACGAAAATAAATTTATAAAATGCACAATGCATATAGTTTTCTTAGACAGTAATTTACGTGTCACTGAAATTAAATTGGTATGGTAAACTGAAATACCTGTCACTAAAAAAAGATGAAACAAACATTTTTAAATTTAACGGAAACTTCGGAATGGTAACATTTATTAGCAAATTAATGTGGATGATTCAAAAGTGGAATGTTTTCTTTTCCGAGCAGCTCCATGCTAAGGCCATATTTGCAAAAATGTATTAAAAGATCACACGATTAAAGAGTTAAGTGGTTGTCGTTAACTTCATCACAAATTGGCGATCGATGCTGGTCCTCCCCGCCGCCTGTCCTCGAACCAAGAAATACAAATAACCCAGGATCAAAAAAGAGCGTCCTCTGGTGAAAGCAGGCCTCTCTCGCGGGAACGCTCGTTAATTTTATCCGCGGAGACATATTATTCTGTCCGCACCGACACAGAGGTGGGAGGGGGAGATCGTCTGATGTCGCATAATATGTCTGTCGGAATAACAGCCCTCGGGAACTCGGGTCTAATTTATGGAGCGGAGAGATTCCGCGTTATTGGCCTCATAAATGAGCGCGGATGGATACAGTGGATCGTAAAAAGAGCGCTCTACCGCTCAAACGCTTCTCTTTTTTTCCCCCAACTCGCTCTCATAACAAGAGTGGATGGAATTGTGAAAAACAAAAAATATCATTCGCTCTTTTCTCCGGATGCATATTTCCGAAGAATGGATAACTGCTCTTGTGTCTCCTGGTTTTTTTCCTTTAATCTTTCGGTATTCTTTTATTGCTTTTTTTATTGGGAGAATGAGAAGCCCTCGCTTGTGACTGTTTCTTTATTAACGTTCTGCGCTTAAAAAAATTGTTTTAAAAGAGGAAAAAAAAAAACTAAATGTATTCTTGGAATTTTATAAGAGTACTGAAATGTGATGCTTAAATTCACACACACACACACAAGACGGAATGTACTTATCATTTAGAATCACACAAATATGCTTGGAGAATTTTTTTTAGTTTATAATATGGTACTAGTGGGATCCTTAAAAAATGTATTGGAAAATAGAACGTTAAATATTTAGAATTTTATGTTAAACTTTTAAATTGAAAAGAAAGTTTAATAGGATTCTGCTACGATGAGATTCAAAGAGATTTCTTTTCATTTTATAAAATGTTATAAAATTCTAATGATACTTTATTTTGAATAACGAGTGAAATTTTCATATGTTCGCGCTTAAGCTGTGAATTTTATTTTGTTCGTAATCTAATATTAATCCATAAATTTTGATTGGTGAAGTTGGATATAGCCGCACTGTTCCAAAATCGTTATTTATAATGAAGACCTGTAAAAGAATAACTGTGTCATCTCGGTGTCAATTGACACGACACATTGAATTTTTTCTTTCTTGTTTTGAAAATTACAGTATTTTGTGTAAATTGTCACACAAGAAATTGTTTAATCTCCATTGTCTTAGGTTTTACTTTTACTAACTTGTATCTTTGTAAATATTTTAATAACCAGAATTCATTCGTTTTTATTACTATAAGTTATTTTGTGTAAATAGTCAAACAAGAAATTGTTCAATCGCCAAATTAGAATTGTTTTGTAAACGCTTCATGTGTTGTGTTATGCCATTGCTGACCAGGTTTTTGCCTGCCTTCTCACAGCCCAATTCTGTAAAATGCCCTTTTTTCTTGTGTCCATAAAGCGCCGGTGTCGTTGCTTCTGGCGCTCTTTGGCATTTCGCTGCTCCAAAGATAATATTTGCTTTTACCTCTTACAATTTAATACTTATCCAACGGTTTGCGATTGATGGGGATACCGATTCGATTCCACCATGTTCGACTCCTAAAACCACTAACACCCACCCATTTAAATCTGATGTCATTTTCTTAACTTTCGATTTATATTCTTTTCACTTTCTAAGACTCACAATCATTAGGAACATTTATTACAAATGTTATATAGGAGATGTGTGCACTCTTGTCACACAAATGGCACGGCACAGCTAATGTAATGCGCCAGCTGCAGAATTTGATCTTACCCAACAGTTCCGATACTGTATATTAGGTTGGAAGTTCAATATTTTGTCGGTCGATGGTTGTTGTCACCTATATTATTTTCAAGTCTAGCAATTTCGAATGAATGCTTGTTGGAACGACACATTCCGCACTAAGAAATTCTTTTTTGTTTAGTTCATTCAGTGGTGTTCAATAGAGGAAAAATGTGATACCTTTTACTTTTATGAGCTAGGCTAAAAGAATGGTGTTTATTGTCCCGCATCAAAACCAGAAGCGTTTCTGAGCATTGAAAACAACATACAAAAACACAACATTACTCTTCAATTAAGAAATAATAACATAGAAAAAAATCGAAAATATTCACTCAGCATTTGTGAAGGCAGATTTTTCTTCTCATGAGACACTTGAGATTCCGTGAAGCCTTAACAATTTTAGAGGTCGCCAATCCTAGAAACCTTCTCCGCATGGAAAAGAAGAGAAATTTACTGCAATGAGACGAAAGTACTTTTTCTTCCAGATTTTGTTTTTTCTCATATCAGATTATACTACCATTTTATTAGGAGGCAAAATAAAATAAGATTATATAGCTAAATGCTTTAATAATAATAAAAGATATATAAAAATTATTACTTGAAAAAGTATTAAAATTACATAAACGCATGTAAAAACATTTATAGTAATTATTTATTAAAAAAACCCAAAATGTTTCTTAAAATATACTGTTAATTCATTTTAACCACAAGCATTTAAAAATTTTTTAACACATAATTTATACATTACTGAGTAATCAAAAGAAAATTCAACTAATATAATTTATTTATTTCACCCCATTTTTTATCACACCCTCACCAACTTTATCTGGTTCTGGGCGCATAAGAAGATGCTTTGCATTCATGGTGCCTGAATTACAAATTTGTCATGTAATGAACAGAAGAATACTCATTTTATTAAGGTGATGTGCCATGTAACATGGTCTGTTCACAATGTGAAATGTGCCACTGCCTGTATAGGGTTTTTAACTACTATTTTTTTCAATTACTTTGAATGTTGACCAGGATTTGTCTGTTGATTTTGCTGCTTGGTCAAACTTAAAAGTATCCATCGTTAATCCTCCGTTATCCCAGGATCCTCTCAGGAGAAAAATCCTCCGTTAACCCAGGATTCGAACACCCTATCTTTTGACGACGCCCTCACCAACCAAGCTGCGGAAAATTTCTTCTCTTAAGCGTGTGAGCTGTACATATTTGGATGCTTTACTATGGTCTACATTTGCAAGCCTATCCGTGACTCTTTGTCGAAAGCACACGTATATATGTTTCACATATATATAATACTTATATATGTTTATGACAATTTCAGTGTTGTATAAGTATATATCTAAGATTACTTATATTAATGTATCTGCTAATTTCATTTAAAGCTATTAAATTTGAAGAAAGAATGCCAAAATTTTCGTTAAAAATCTCAAAGAAACTTAGTAGTGCTGTTCTGAGTACTAAAGCAGTTTATATAAGAGCGTTATTTTATTAAGATTGCAAATGGTTTTCAAAGTAAATGCAAGGAATAGCCAAAAACGTTTTTTTTTTCAGTGTCTATAAAAGGAAATAAATAATTCTTTCTTCTAACACGCATATTGCTCAAGATTCGTGAGTGATCAGCTCTTCTCATTTAAAATGTATCATAGAATCCTTAAGCAGAATTGCTGAGCAGGCACCTCAAATCCCAAGGGCGCCAGGTGCAAAAAGCGAGCCAGCTCCTGTTCGCCGAGAAAGCACTCACCAAGATTAACCGATATTCTTAGATCTGAAAAAGTTATTTCTCTTCCAAGATTCAACTCACTGAATGACAAAAAAGCGAAATCAATAAGGAAATATTGTTTCATTATTTCCCAAATTTCTCTAGTTCTCCAAGCAGTTACATTTATTGGAAATGTTTAAATTTAACTGTGGTAAAAAATATTTGTTTTTTAAATTAATGTTATTTAAATAATATGGATAAAGATTTATGTTTTTAAGCAACAACATCTTTAGTCGAATTTTGATGATGATAAAGAAAAATAGATTTCGAAATCACTGTTATACAGGGTTAGCATAAATGATTCAATCATTTTGCAAAAGGCTATATTTAAAAAAAATAATACACTTACAATCATGAAAGACATGTGAATAGTACTACAAACTCAGCAGGTTTATGTTTCCTCTATAAATGTTCGTTACGTGTGATCCCTCGATTGTCATCCGGACACTAAACACGTCGAAACAATAATCCTTGAAATGCCGATACTAGTACAAAATTCTTTGTTTTTTCCCTTCTTTCTTTTCCATAAGTACATTGACCTACTGTAACACACGAGCAGTTATCACATTCAATGGCACTAAGATATTTGCTTTGCTATCTAATGTCGCTTATTGTGGAAAGTTAATGGAAGATTGGTTGCGTAGTGAGGTGGCGCTCCGTGCCCCCAAGGTACGAGTCTTAAATTCAATCCTCGGGATGGGCGATGTCGAATAGATTATCAGCCCTTCAGTGAGTCGATAAACTGAGTAAAAAGTATCGTGGTGAATTTCGTGTTAGGCTGACCATCTAATCGGTACATTTGTTTCTTCGCGTTTCAGATCCCCGGTCATGTAAACAGATATGGGCACTGTAGACTTTGGCCACCGTATGAGTTATTGTGCCACTGAAATTAGTTTAGTGGAGAGTTAAGGATCAGATTGTACACACTTTAACTCTCTCTCTGTATCAAATGGACAACCTGATCACAAAGATAATGGATTCATTTTACTGTCACAGACAGTACAAACTTGCTGGTTTGTGACTCCTATAACACATCCCTTGCAAAAGTATGAATAATGCTTTTAAAAACAGTTTCAAAACAAATGAATTTTTTGTGCTAAGCCTGCACACCCACACGGTATAGAAATTGAGTAAGTTGTCATAAAAATACTTCGCCATTCCTGAAAACTCGCTTGTATAATACCATCGTCCTGCATTCAAATAAATGTTGGATGTTCAAAAAGAAGAATCAGGTATCCTTATTCGATTAACATTCCTCAGAATTTCAGAGAAAAATGTCTGTAGGAATTGTAGTAAAATAAAATTTCAGGAAAAAACGTTCAAAAAAATTCTAGCAAAATAAAATTCTAGAAAATATGTTAAGAGTGAGATCTCGGAAAAAAAATTAAGGAAAAATCATCAATAATTATATCATTAAAATTATAACTATATTAGTAACATTTAATATATATATGCGTGTGTGTGTGTGTGTGTGTGTGTGTGTGTGAATGTATGTATGTAGGTATGAATTTTTAGTATCTTTAACGATTCAAAAAATCTAATTATTTTCAGCTATTAATGCAAATGAAAGCAGTACGATTAAAAGCCAAGAGCATTTTTGCTTTTGGATATTGAATTAGTTTTTTTATATGGATAATTTTTAAGTTAGCAAATTGATAAACTTATAGTTGTAAGTAAATTTAAAATTTATTTGCCTAGAAAATGCTGCAGTGTTGGCCACCCAAACTGGAACACCAAGAAAGACAAGAGATATCACAAAAAATTATTTTGTAGATAACATGTTGACCAAATATCAAATGATTAAATTTATAGACTTCTGTGAAGTGTGGATGTGCCAAAATCAGTAGCCAGAGTAGTCGCCATTGTTGGAGATCACCGATGCCGCACGCTTCGGCATTGATTCAAAGGAACTTTGGATGTGTTTTTGAGGTACAGCAGACGAAGCAGCTACTAGACGTTGCCAAAATTGATCTGGCGTGGCAACTGGGGTTGTAATCTGGGTCAATCGTTGAGCAACCATGGACCACATGTTTCTATCGGAAAAAGATTCGGAAAGCGGGCTGACTAGTGAGGCAATTAAATGTAGAGATTACGAAGAACCCTTGGACAATGCGTGTCACATGTGGTTGCGCATTAAATTGTTGAAATATGGCTATAGACCAGCTATGAAGGTAAGGAAGGACAACTGGTTCCAATACATTGGAGATGTATTTAAAGTACCGGCTGGCTATTTAAAGCTGCCGGTACTTTAAATACATCTGGCTATTTAAAGATTACTGGCTATTTAAAGTATTGCTGGCTACATATCGCTGGCTATTTAAAGTACCGGCAATGCATACTAGAGGAGCGCCAGAGTGATATCCAATACCGCCTCATATCATAATACCATACCCAGTGCAGGACCATGTTTTCTATCTTCGAAAGATCCGGAGAGCGGGACGGTCAGGGAAGCAATTCAATCTGGCGGTTGACGAAGAAACATTGGGCACTGCGTGTTATGTGTTGTTGTGCATTATCCTGTTGAAATATGGTTTAGAGCAAGCCCTGAAAGTAAGGAAGGACAACTGACTCCAACGTGTCGGATATATAGTACTGGCTGCTTGAAGTGCCGGCAATGCATACCAGAGGAATGTGAGATTGATATCCAATACCACTTCATACCAAAATATACGGTGCTTTATCAGTGTGGCTGTGCATATCACAGCTGCTGGTTATCATCTTCTCTCCATGGTGTCTCCAGATTTGAATGCGATTGGGGCGTTGAAGACAGAAGCATGACACGTCAGTAAAGACAATTTCATTCCATTCTGCCATCCACATCCTTTTCTCATCGCACCATTGGCGGCAGAGACGTCTGTGGTTCTTCATCAATGGTAAACGAAGCAATTGAGGTCTTGCGGACAGACCACTTTGCTATAAACGGCGTCTAATGGTATACACAGATACTGGATTATGCGCTACAGACTGAGTGTGTTATGCTATGGTTTGGGATGTTGCTGAATGTCATGTCCATAATTTGCTTGTCATCACGTGAAGTGGAACATTGAGGTATACGCGATCTAACACGACGGTTCGTCATACCTTCCTGCATCCAATGATCACATATCCACATTACAGTTGTTTGGTTTCATCCAACACGACTACCGATTTCCCTGAAAATTAATCGAGAGTCTCGGTAGGCCACTATCCTTCCTCTGTCGAACTCGAATAGTTGATCCAAATATGATCGCTATTTTCTACGATACATAATTGATTTTTTTTTATTGAAAAAAACACAAGAAAAACAAAATTGCCGAACTTGAAATCGTCGAAATCTCCAAGCCTTAAATAGTGCTTGTGGCGCCACAGGCGCGTGATGTATGTCTGTACTGAAATTCTAATTATTTGCATATCTCACATCGATATATAAATATATATATCGATATAATCTTATAAATATCGATATTTTTTAAAAAAATATTTCATTGAGAGAATGTTGGAAAATAAGCGTAACCCAAAGCTGTAAGCAGTTTTTTCCCCCTTTTCCGGTGATTGCGCATTAAAACAATCCTCGATGATGATCTTTATAGCGAGGACGGTTACAGAAAGCTGGAATAATCAATTTGTTGTGAGAACTAGTCACGATTTAAATCAATTCAAATGTGCTGTAATTAAGATCTTCAAACGAAACAAATGAAATAGTGTCTTCTAAAAACAAGAGCCGCTCTCAGCTCATCATTGGACAGTCTTGGATGGAATTCGACCCCTATCATGAGCACTGTATTTATGTAGATGGGTACTTAAATCCATAATCATTATGGCATCAAGTCAAAATTTGGGAAATTATTTGGAAACATGATATTGAAATACTTTCTTTTTATTTGATAATGTTAGATTTCAGGTAGTTTAAACTCTTATAGAACTGTTTGTTTAAAAATCCCCATTATATATATATATATATATATATATATATATATATATATATATATATATATATATATATATATATATATATACAGTTGGCAAAAAAGTATTAGAACAGTAGTAAATTTTAAGTTATCAAGGTAATAAAATGAAATATTTGTCACATAATATTTATATTATGTAATACTTTTACATAATTACTCATGGAGTAAGAAACAAATATTTAAAATCATTAGAGTTTAAAAAATTAAAATAAAGGAGATTTGCATTGCAAAAAAAGTATTAGAACATCGGACTTCAATATTGAATCATACATAAAATAAAATAACTAAAAATTCAAACGTGATACTAATACTTGGTATGTAGTTTTTTTTCTGAAATTACTGCATCCAGATGTCTTTGCACAGATTCCACCAAATCTTTGGTGACGTTTGATGACATGCTGGTCCAGGCATCTTGCAAAGATTGCTTTACTTGTTATTGAGAATTTTCTCACTTTTTCATCCAATAGATGCCACAAATGTTCTATAGGATTCAGGTCTGTGGACGGTGGGAGAGTTACCAATCTTCGGGGAGCATTATATAATAGCCATTCTTTGGTTTTGTTGGCAGTATGTTTGGAGTCTTGTCTTGTTGAAAAATGAATGTCTTCCCTAAAGCTAATTTCTTTGCACTATCTTCCAAGTTATCTCGTAACACCTCAATATTTAACAAAGCTGTCATTTTATTATCAAGGAAATGGAGATTTCCAATTCCATTGTAAGCCATACAGCCTTAGACCATGACATTCCCTCCTCTGTGCTTTATAGTTTTCTGTACATTTTGAGAATGAAAAGCAGCTCCTTTTCTTCTCCAAACTGTGAGCACGTGTTTAGGTTTGAAAATTTCAACTTTACTCTCGTTGGAGAAAATAACGTTTTTCCAGAAATCTAATGATTTATTTTTATAAATTTTGACAAATTCTAGGCGTTCCTTTCCATTGATTTCTGAAATAAAGCGCTTTTTCCTTGGCCTTCTTTCTTTTATACCAGCATTATGCTATACATTTTTAACTGTTTGAGGTGTTACAACATTTCCTGAGATTGATTCAATATTTGCGGGCAACATCCTTGCACTTCCTGTCCGATACTGTAGGACATCTTTAACTATTTGTCGTTTTTCTCTGACAGTTAGCTTGCTTGGTCTCCCTGATCTTGGCCTATTATCCCCAATCCCAATTTCTTTTTTCTTTTTGAAAATGCTGTGAATTGCGCTAAGTGAAACATTCAACTTACTGGAAATTTCACGAAATGTTTTGCCACTATTGTGCAGGGGAAAGATTTGTTCTCTCTTCGCAAGTGAAATCACTTTCATTTTGGGTGCCATGGCAGGAAAAGTCCACGTAAACTGAATTTCTACAAATTAGCAGCGAATGAGACAAGCGCCCTTGACATTGATACGGTTGAAAGTAACCTTGAAAGTTTAATGAAGTCACCAGCGTTGTAATTTGCATGTTTCTGCTTCTGTTCTAATACTTTTTTGCTATCCAAATTTTGTTATTTTTGTTTGAATAATATTGTAATTATTTTTAAATTTTATTTTTTACCTAGTTATAATTTTCTAAGAAAATGTTATCATTTATAAACTGATTATACGATTTACTTGATTTTGTTAACTTGAAAACTACAAATTTCTCATTGTTCTAATACTTTTTTGCCAACTGTATATATATATATATATATATATATATATATATATATATATATATATAAGCACATAGAAGCTAAAATTCTACTATTATATTTATAAATATAGTTCTCTAATTCCTTGAAATTGTTTATCGCATTTCATGTTTTCTTTGTGTTCTCCTTCACCACATATTATGATTATGTTTACAAAACATACAATTTTCGCATTATTCAAAATTAAAAAAAGTTTATTTTGCAACGCTTAAGTGTATTTCATAATCAATTTCAATTAACTTAAAGATGGTTTTGGGGTGATAATTATGATTGCATTTTTGGTAATTGCTGTCAACCAATCATTGCGTGGTTCCGGAAATTGCTGCACTAATCGTTCCCTTCCTCTCCGATGACGGAACGTGAGAAAATGCTGCCAACTTCCCATTTTCCGGAACTCCACATCGTTTGTTTCCCTAAAATGAATCACAAAATAATGCACAAATTCTCATTTCCACTTCGGAGTGCTAAATGAAAAGAGGGAGGTCACCAATTATTTTCAGTGTTTTCCCACTCTCCTTTCAAAATGACTCGGGAACAACGAAATACATTATAATCCCTTTACAGAACCTCTTAGCGACAGTAATTAAGTGCTAAGGAAACTCATCGAGTCGTTTCTTTCAAATTCATTGTAGTGGTATAGTGTAGTGAGGAAGTAAACACCCTTAATTGGGTTAAATGACATCATCTGAAAATAAAATATTAGTTTGGTAAAAAAGAAATCCATTATATTTTTCGGTAGATGGCTGTATAGTGATCGGTATCTCTTTAAGTACCGATCAAACAATTTCAGATTTATACTCGTTGGAAAGGTAGCACTAAAAAATTATTTTGCCGTTTTTTGTTGGGCCGATTCAAGTGAGAATGACTGAGTATGTAAAATTGGAAGTCAACAAACAGAAAATTTGATGCATTTTACAGTTTTTATCTGATAAGGGCGAAAATGAAAACTACACAGCTGAAGTTTACGGTCTCGATGCTGTAACTGCCAATTACATGCAATTTCGGTTTTGTAGATTCTGTTCAGAAGTCTCGATATTATAGACGAACTGATAGGCCCGTCATCGGAAATGTTGATAATGTCAACGATAACCAAAGTGGGTCGCATGTTAGCAAACGCAGCATCGGCATGGAGCTAATGATCGATCTCAAAACAGTTTTAAGACTTTTAAAAAAAAAATTGAAACAAGTTATTTAAAGTTGATGTAAAAAATGGATTTCTCTTCCCCAAACCTAATATTATGCATGACGTTTTCAAACATTCAAGCATATTAACAGTTAAGATAAAATGCTTTCTTTATTAGGAGAATATGGAAATTTTACACAATTATATCTCTTTCTTCCTTGCTACTGTCAGCAGCAATGACTGAAAAAATAATCTTCGGTTCTTTCAAATTCCCGAACATTTAGAGAATTTCCTTCTTTGGCACAGAAGAAGGAATACTCGGTGGCAACAGATGTAGTTGGTAATCCAGTGGGTATAATACCGTCCTCACTGCAAAGAAGGTAGGGTTTTCGTGATTCTGAAACAGAGACCAAGAAGAAAAAATCCTAACTTAGCATGCCACCTCTAGATATATCATCGCCACATGGAATAGACTGCTGACATAACTTTTCAAACCAACATAATTGATTTCAGGTTTGGTGGGAAATAGAGCTTCTGGTAATGAGAGAGACAATGACTTCTTTCCGTCCACCGGGGGATCTTAAGAAAATAATAATATATAAAAATAAAGTAACTGTCAAGACTAGAGAAGGTAGTTGAGAGCAGCATTATAAATGGTCCTCATTAAAGCAGCAATTATTGAGTGTCTCCTGTAGAGAGTGCAGAGTCACATATTGGCAGCTGGGAGAATTAATTTTCCGTGAGCCACTTGAAAGTCTGGCGGGATTTTTACGCATGAAAGAGAGTTTGAGCGAGCTTTTAACTTGTTGCTAGAGAAGAACCATTCGAATAAATTCTACTCAAGCTTATCTCGGCAAACATAAATTGAAGGGATAAATTGTTATATCTATTCTCTCACACAATGTCGAATGAATTATTAATATTGAAATCTTCGAGATATAATGATATAATGAGGAAAATTAGAATTATTTATGTGCATATAAATGAAATATATTGCCTTCTTAAAAACGAGTGAGAGTGCTTAAAACAGACTTCAAATGTAATCGCTTTTGTACAAGCATTTCTATAGTTAAAACAAAAATATGTGTACATTGGGGTGAACAAAAGGCCACTTAACAAATTTACTTACAGTTTGTATTGTATTGTTGTTGTTGTTGCTTATCCTCCATGTCTGACGGAGTCAGACTAGATCCACGAGTTCGTTGACTGTAAGGAAGTCGAAGACTAAAAGAGGATTGCTAAAGAGATCCTCCCTAGAGAGACCCATGCAATCCAAAAGATGCTCAGGAGAAGCCTGATGATTTTGGCACTTGGTGCAGGTGACGAAAGTTTTCCTGCCCTCGTTGAAAGTGAGGCACTTAATATGACCACTAGCAAGCCTTGAGAGAACAGTCCGGGTACGTCTGTCACACGGGAGGTCAAGGGACAAACCCGCTTTGGATCCCTTGTACCAATTATGGGTGGGGGGTGTTTTCCACTCCTCCGAGATTTTTGATTTTTCCCGGGAGTATAACTCCAGAAAAGTAAGTGTGGAAGAGGGAGTATTTGAAATCCTGCAACCCTCCTTAGTTCTTCGTTGACTTCGTTTGTATTGTGTGTGTGTTTATTAGAGTGTTGTACACAGAAATTAACCGTTGTTTTAACTATAGAAATATTTGTAAAAATGCGAAATGAAAACTCAGTAGAGAGAAAAATGCAACTTTATGTCCAAACTTTAGCTTTAGAAATAACATTTTGAAGACAGTTATTACTCAAAGAAAGAAAACAAACATTTTTTCTAAGTTAATTTCTTTTTTTCAAACTTTCTGCTTAAAGTGCTTTTTAAAAAATTCTCTGTACACTAAAACTTACCGTTGCTGTAGCTCATATTCTATGCTTTGCATACTCTGGATACAACACTATTCTTAAAGAAAAAAATTTCTTTTTTTTAAAAGCAATAACAACTCAGAGTTTTCTTTTTGTTTTTGTTTTTTCTTTTTCATGGGGTAGATGACAAAAGAATTGATGGCTAAATCTTTGCTTCGGGAAAATAATCCAGTATTTTCCTTCTCACAGTCTTCCCATTCCGGAGAAAGTTTTTGAAACGCTAAAATTAATGACGATTTCATTTCGAGGGAACGCCGCATAATCCCAGGCGTTGTTTTTGTTGTGTGCATATTTAATAGCAGGAGGGATTTGGTTATTTAAAGTTGAATGCAGAAGAACAGGGACGGTGGGAATGGGTAAGAATTCGAAGGATTTGAAAACATTGTTCTCTCTGAAGCATGGCGAACGCAGAGCGTTTCCAGAAATGAAAACAGGAGCCTTTGTTCAACAATTCCTAAGACTTCTTTGAATCGATTGCTTTCTTCGAAGTACACAAAAGAAAAACATAATTCGAAATATAGTCTTAATTTAACCTGAATTCCTTTTGAAAGTCAAACAGATGGACATTAATCTCAGTGGAATTTCACTGATTTAGTTTTCTATTAGTCATTTTTCTTTTTCAGTCACTTGGGTGACGAACCCTATGCCACAATAGATTTAGTTTTCTACTTGTGTCATAGGGTTCGTCACCCAAGTGTGCCCGCCATTGAAAAAAATGTTTTCTATTAGTCACACTTAAATATATTAAGTTTATCTCTTTATTAAAAATGAGAAAAATTCATATTGTGCACTCCAATCTATTTTTGTCCAGTGGATAGAGACCACATAAAATAATTTCACATAGAAAATATCTCAAATTATTTCGAAATGACTAGGAAAAAAAAGAAGGCTTGAGTCTAGTACATTCTGGATAGAGCATTAAGGCAAAGGGAAAACCGAATTTATTGGAAATAACGCAGGTATTTTAAATACAGCAACACACACAAGAGAAATCATATAGACCAGTACTACTCTAGAAACTTGAAAGTACTGTGGATATATAAATCTCTCTAGTTTGTATTAGAGTAGCAATGCATGTGTAATGTAATCGTTTGACACAATACGTATACAATGAAATACACTTACAAATCGTAAGCACTAAGTGACTAATTTAACTATTTCATGTTTTTATTCATAATTTTGTCAAATATATTTCAATTTGATTGAGAGACATTTTCCTATACTGCACAAAAAAAGAAAGAAATCGCACTAAAAAGACTAGTTATGTTAGTAAGTGTATATTGTTCGAGGGCGCTTTTTCTTTGAATTTCGGATAAAGGCAACTCACCCTTATTAAGAAAAGCGGTAGAATGAATAAATTTAAACAGGCACTATTAACACATACCTTTCGATTTTAGCGCTATTATTTTTATTGAATTATATCTTGCTAAATCAAATCATCTTTATGGTACTTAATTTGGGGAAGTTTGGAGATAGACATTTTATTTTATAAAAGATTATGTTTAATTTATTGAAATGGCCTTAATTACTCTTATTTTTAATAAATTCTTTCATAAGAAGACGCGCGAAAATGTATGTAAACAAGTTATAAGTTGCACTTAAGCTGACAGCCGAATGGTAAAAGCGCTGACTTTCGGTTCAGCAGTTCAGGAATTCGAATCTCTCCTCTGTGGTTAGTAATTCAGAATTCTCTTAAAAGAGTAGGTCGTGGTCAAATTAGCTTCCGAATACAAAAACTGACTGAGGAGGGACATGCCAAACTATTAGGAGGAGTGATTTATGATACGTAGTTTTACTGTCAAAGTGGAAAGGGGTGACATTCCAAATTTTACTTAATTCAGGAAATAAAGAAGAGAGTACCCTAATATCTATGCATATGTATCACCAAAGTTTTAGTAAATGACATTTACTAACAAAGTAGAGATTTTGAGATCCATCATTTAATATCAGATCAGCAGGCCACGGTAGCCTGGTTAGTGAGGGCTTTTGATCCCTTTTCTGGAAGGCAGTGATTTAAATTCCTGACCAAACCGAGGATTCATCATGGTGGGTATGAAATATCAAATGGACTGTGGTCACACACACTTCGAGGGAAGCAAACGAAGCCTGCTCCTGAAAGCCCGCCCACTATCGGGGCATACACACTAAATTCTTCACCAGCCATCATTTCTGACGTTTAAAGTGCTGAAAATAGAACTCCTAGCACTGTAATAATATTTTTGAAATAAATTTTTTATATGGAGATAAAAACAAATAATTTACTATCTTTCTTTTTTTACAGATTTCTTACTTAATTGCTTATGAATGGTCTGGAACAAGAATGCTACACTTTCTTTTCTTTCTGTTCGTCGCATTGAGGGCGAGATCAGAGTTCTCCGGGTGCCCCATCCTTCCTTCTTCAAGGTCATGCACCTGCACCACCAAGACAAGAGGCCTAGATCTCAGCTGCGATTCCGCGTCTCTCATCGACCTCAGGCAGTCAGTGCACGCCATCGCCCACACGCAGCAGGTGGTGTGGTACTTGAAGTTGCGCAATGTTCGCATCGGCAACCTTCCTCGAGACATAATGGGAGAGTTGCGCGTCAACCACTTCATTGCTCTTAACTGCAGTATCTCGTCCATAGACGACGATGCGTTCGTCGGACTCGCAGACGACATGGAGTCTTTGGACCTGGGCCAGAACAAACTGGAGAGGGTGCCGACGGCCGCCCTGGAGAACCTAATCAACTTGGCGTCGTTGAACCTCAATTACAACAAAATCGAAATCCTCCACGCTGAAGCATTCAGAGGACTCATATCGCTTTTGCGACTATCTCTGTTTGGAAATCGCATCAAGTTCATTGACAACCTGGCTTTTCAGGGCATCGGCGGAAACCTCACGCAGGTGAACTTTGGCGACAATCTTCTGTCCGCGGTGCCCTCGAAACCTCTCAGGAATCTGACTGTTCTTCAGAGGCTTCAAGTGCACGAGAACCAAATATCGGCGATAATGGCTGAAGAGTTCCAAGGCATGGGGGAGAATTTGGACGTCTTGGAGCTCGCCAATAACCAAGTGGAACAGCTCCCAGAGAAGGCCTTCTCTAATCTTAAACTTCTGAATTCTTTGGACTTGGAAAACAATCTGATCCATTTTATACATCCAAAAGCTTTTGAAGGAATAGAAAGTAAGTAGTTTTGATTAAACGTAAAATAATTGAATAAAATTGAATTCTTGAACTGAATCATAATTAAGACCGTTTAGATCGAAGCCTCATTTCCTGCTTTGTATCGTAAAAAGGTTCTCTTCGAAGGATTATAAAAAGTCGAATATATATGATATCTTAAATAATTATAAAATATT
Organism: Latrodectus hesperus; assembly: GCA_037975125.1. NCBI lineage: Eukaryota > Metazoa > Arthropoda > Arachnida > Araneae > Theridiidae > Latrodectus > Latrodectus hesperus. The sequence continues at coordinate 20,502,664 of CM075855.1, read as the reverse complement.
TTTCCTTGTATATATATATATATATATATATATATATATATATATATATATATATATATATATATATATATATATATATATATATATATATATATATATATATATATATATATATATATATATATATATATAACCTCGATTATAATTGTATGACAAGGGGAAAATATTTCGCTCATTGCAGTATATTTATCTTAAATACCGTGTTAAAATATATTGCTCTCAGTATTTATCATATTTTAAGAAAAATTTATAAATGTAAAGACACTAATTTTCTTTCCGTTATCCTTTACTACCAGAAAATGATTCACAGTTTCAAAAAATGATAATCCATTATTAAAACCTTTTTCTTGAGAATCGTGCAAGTTACCCTTGGAGCAGAAATATTGTCCACTGGATATATTTTCCTCTGGAAATCTTTAATAAAAATTTAAAACTGAAATTTATTCCATTGTTTTTAGGTACCTTCAAAGATACGATTGATTGCTTTTTTTCATTAATTCTATATTTTGACTTCAGAAATCATTGTGTAGCGAGACAAATCGTTTTCAGATCATAAATAGTCAATTTCGAAATAATTATGCCAATTTTATTTCGAATTTACATTTGCATTCTAATGCAGTTACCATTGCAAATTCTCAAGGAATTACAGAAAAATACAAGAAAAAATTATCTTTTACAAATTATCAAGCACAATTATTTTTTTACTATATAAGCATTATCATTTTCCTATTCTTTAATTCACTAGGTTGTCCAAAGTGATTTTCAAAATCACTATCACAGTCATTTTTACTAGAAATTCCTGTTCTTTTAAGTTTCACGGAATAAGTCCTTCAAGGAAATTCTTCCATTATAAACTCCGAAGTTTTCATTATTCCATGTCTCACTTCTAACACATGCAACAACTTTCAAACTATTCTTTCTGATGAAGCGTCTTTAAATGGATCTTACGTGCATGGATAAAAGACCTGTAACATACTTGATGCATCATTAAGAATAACCAATCTCTTTCCTTCTTCATTTCATTCAATTATCCAATGAGCCAAAAAAACTTTTCAAATTCCAGTTTGATTGAATTAGATATATATATCTAATTCATTCAAATTGGAATATAATCGATCAAAATAACAATATAAATGAAATTACTTGATCGGATATTTAATTTTTTTTTGATTTTTCTAATTTATTTCATCACATTACTTAAATTTTGCATCAGCATATTAAATGTATTTTTTGCAGGGGTAGCCATAGGTATTACATATCTATCGTTACCCCTGTGTAAACTACATTTATGTATCCAGTGCTTTTTAATTCTTAGCTTAGTACTAGCCTATATAAATTTTCTTATCACTATATTTAATTTAAATTACGAGGGATTCCGTTATTTTCGTAAAGTTAGTTGTTCTGGTTTGCTTTATAGTAGTATCACTATCCTGAATGCACTCATTTCGTGACTTGATTTCTTTCAAAAAAGCAGTTCTTGGATATTTCATAAAGCTTTAAATTATTCTCTTTCCTTTTCGAGGTTTTTTTAAGTGGTCCGTATCCATACTTATTAATTGTATTACAAAAATATTTTTTATTGCTGCAGGCGTTAAGTTTTGTGCTATTTATGGTGAATTTTCTTTTATGTGAAGTCCTTATCCACCAGCACAAATATAGGTTTAAGTGTGCAGAACAATCATTGATTTTGATACTAGAACAACTACTTTCCACACTTTTGAAATCCAGTGTGTGACAAGTCAGGTAAATATTCATTCATTTTCATGTAAAGATAAGTATAAATTTATATAATAGATGCATTTTTTAAATAATTTTTATTTTACGAACACACATTTCAAAATTTTAAAAATAGTGGTTCGGCCCTAACATGGTAATATAATTTTAAATCGCATTTACGAAATAAATATTCAAAAATTTTATTTTATATGAACTTGCTTTCAATGCACTTTTTTATCTTCCTATTTCTTCTCATTTTTAATCGATACATTCTAGATTTGAAATAGAGTACTCAAAAAATCGGAACACCATTAAAGAATCCTCATTCAGAATCGAGTCCCTTGAATTGTAGCAAACAAACTGAACTGCTGTTGTCGAAATCCATGATTTCTTGTTCAATTCGCTTTGAATTTTTCTTGACGAGTCAACTTATTGTCCGCGCAGACAACAGCTTCATTGGAAGTAAGGTTTGCGGTGTGGAATCGCTTTTCGTAACACCCATTCTCGGAGGAATGAATCTGTGCATGGAATGATTTTGCAGAATCCAGGTTATTTGGATGCGCAGCTCTTACTGAAGATGAAGAAAGCGGAGAGTCGGAGGGGAGGGGGGGTTCCTCATCCAGGGTCTTCGGCGAATGAATACATCAACACCCGAACATTTGATTCAGGTCCTTTTGAATCTGAAATCAGATGTAATTTTGTTGTAAGAGGTACAGTTAAATAATTCGTATCATAATGCTTGAAAATGTGAATGATTTTTCAGATATACGTCAAGAAATGAGACATTCCCGGTAAGCACAAAGATGCCGGGCATCCATCGGGCCGTTGCTGGCAGCCGCATTGTCCAGCAGCGGCCCGTCGCTATTTGACATCACCCGCGCCGTCAATAAAATGGTCGTCGTCTTTGATGCTGTGCCAGCAGCGCCAAACTGACAGCGCATGGCCCATGTAAATGCCGATGTATGCCCACATACATTTATCCATCGGCCCTTTGACGTTAGGCTAGCAGCAGCCGCTTTTACCGACATAGGGCTAGTTGATAGCTTATTTATTTCTGCAGATAAAACTGTAACCTTTTATCTATTTTTATTTGCTAACACTATATATAGTGTTAAGTTAATATGGAAATATAGGAAATTAAAACTGAAGCTAGGAGAAAAAAAACACTCCAAGTAATTGTCAAATGACATTTAGTGCACTCTTAGTTTTTAAACTATTATATGAAAAAAATTCCCAACGCACTCTGGCCGAGCTGGCAGCCGAATGGTTAGCGCTCTTGCCTTCGGTTTAGCAGTTCGTGGGTTCGAATCCCACCTTGGGCATGGATATTTGTAGTGGTTCGGAATCCACTATAAATCGTAAGTCCCGGTCTAATGAGCCCTCTGTGCAAAAAATGACCGTTGAGCGACACACAAACCAAACAAACCAACCCAACTCACACTGCCTTAGCTGACGATGTTAGTTATTCAAACTTAACAGCTAATTTTTACTTTAATAATTGAAATAATTTTAATATTTAATAGTTATTTTTTCAGAACTATTTTTTTTATTCTTATAGAATTTTATTACATACATAAATTTAATTATTCTTATGTAATCATTTATATAAGCAATAAACTGACATTTATGTGTCAGTTTATTGCTAAAATTTGAACTTGAGGATATAAAAAATTCAACTAATTGTTTTATGATACTGACGATGATTTTATAGAATTATTATAAGGCACACATATGTTTTATGTACAGTAAACTAATGCTTCATTTGTCAAATCAGTTAGCTTCATAGAACAAGAAGTTGAGAAAAACGATAAAAGTATCTATCTTATGATTAACATTTTTTATTACTTTCATATGGTTTTCATTGCGTTAATTCTAAGTGAAATGCGTTCTAAAAATTTAAAGTTTCATATTATTTATAACTTCAGAATTAAAATAAAATTCGAGAAGTGAAATATTAATGGAAGCAATATTTTTTATTTATGATGATACTCAAGATTTAGAATATTTTTATTTACATTCCAAAATAAATTCACATAACTTCTTTTAAAATTTCTTAATTTACAAGTTTTCTTCATCTATTCGGTTACCTAATTAGGAGTTTCTGGAGCCACATTCTCTAATTCCTCCGATTTTTAATCTGCTTCAACACTCTCTGGAAATAATAAAAACAGAAAATAAGCAATAAATTTATAATTTCAATAACTTCTGGCAATATTTAGAAGAAAAATATTTAAAATAAAAACTTTAGTTACAAAAATATCATGATTAATAAGACGTATTGATTGTTTTTGTAATAAATTTTTCCTTCCTGTTTTTTTATACTTATTGATATAACATTTTTTATACTTTGATATAACATTTGTAAAAAAGTATAATCTCACTAAAAGAAATTGGAAATTTAATATTGAAATAAATGTAAGAGATTTCCATTTTACTTTACATTAGTATGCGATTTACTGTATAAACTTTGTGATCAATATTTTGTTATGAATATGTTATCTTTTCTCTCAATGATTAAAGAAATGTTTTATGATTAAAGCTCCTCAATATTTAACTTAATTTTGGCTATATTTCCTTAACATTATACAAAAGTGGCAATTTTTTAAAAATGAATTTTTAAAATTAAAAAATGTTGTCTTTGTTATTTAACATTTAAAATACTAAAGTTTATTAAGAATAAAAATATAATAGAAAAGATAAACTGATTTAACTTAATTACAAAAATTAGAACAATTAGGATGTTCATCAATAAAACTAAAGGTTAACATTTAGGATAAAATGAGGAAAATTGAGTTGATAAGGTTATAAAAGATATCAGATAAAAAACTTCATGTGTTATTTCCTCATATTTAGCCATTCTTTTACAATATTTTATCCACTTAATAATATATAAATAATCAATATAAGGAGAATCCAAAAAATTATTTTAATTTTACAATACATTATAATTAAACTTATAATGAAAGGAAAACCAGAGCCAAGCACAGTTGAATAGTTAAAATAACTTAACAAATAGTTCAAGGATTTCATTCCCCATTTTGGGTGGGAATGATTATAATAGTCTAAAAATAACTATTAACAATAACTCAAAAATTTAAATACATTTCATTTAATGAAAACTTTTTATTACATAACATTCAGAAGCAAATGAAAAATTAATATTTATTGCTTTTGGTGGTTGTTTGATTAAAAATACAAACAGATAATTGATATGAATTAAAAAAATTACTATACACCCATTTTCAAAATTCAATGTAATGTTTCAGATTAAAAATTACATTTTCAGTACTATAATAAAAGAATGTAATCGGTTTGTAAAAAAATTGAATAATTTTGATATTGTGAAAATTTTGTATTAAGGAATCCTTTTAATTAGTTTCAATTTCATCTCTTTAAAAAAGGACGCATTGATATTTATTAGTAACAACATATGCGTATTGACATTTCAATATACATACCAGTGTGGCTCACCACTGGTATGTATATTGAAATGTCAATACGCATATGTTGCATATACGCATATATATATATATATATATATATATATATATATATATATATATATATATATATATATGTTATGGGCACTGTAGGGCCAAGGCCTACAGTGCCCATAACAGTTTTCATGACCGAGAGCCCTGTAGTGCGAAGCATATGTCCCAGTTAGGTGGTCAGCCTAACATAAGACTCCCAGTGTTTAGTTCCCAAGCATGCTTGGTACTCAATTATACATATATAGTTTTTAATATTTATATAAATTCAGTACACATATATTTAGTACTTTTATTTATGATTTCAATAAATATAATTTCTATAAAAAATTTTTTTACTTCTTTTCTTGCATACCTTTTTAAATACGTATGCGTCCCTCGAAAACTTTCAAATTTTTAGAATTGTCTCGGACTCTCAAGAGCTTGGCCACCCCTGGCAGATACACACATATGGAATAACACAAAGTGGAATATTAACATTTATTCTTTTTGATATTCTTTTGATTAAAAATAGTGACACAGAATTAAGGTAATTGAAAACAATTTTAGTTGAGTAACATAGTAGAAATTCTAAGCACTTGACTTTAAAAATTCTGTGTAATGTTTTAAAGTGAATTTTCAAGATTATAATATTCAAGATTATAATGTATAATTATGTATTCAATTTATAACATACCCTTTGCATTTTATAGTTTTAAAAAATAATTCTCTTTGAAATAATAAAATATCAAAAATAGTTAATAAGATATATATCAATGATAGTCAAATTATTTTTTGCAAATTAATTAGGATTATATAGATTAAGTAAAGTTTATAAAATCAAAGTAAAAATGTTGTACATAACTGTGTTTAATTCTTATTTTATACAAAGTGTTAAATTTATAATTAGTCCAATATTACTAGGAATGAAATCATTGATTGTGCACTAGGAGTAGGGAGATTTTAGAAACACTACGATTAAAAAAAATTTAAAAGCTGTCGTATAAAACAAAAATTGAGCCTGCAGGTATCAATAGATAAACTACATTGATTTGTTAATATTATTTACAATTCTAATTATTTGCAAAAATTACATTATTTACAAATATAAGCTACAATTATCAGTTAATATAAATAATTTAGTAACAGAAGGAAAAAAAAAAAACTATCCGATTGTATATTCGCAGTGGTGAGGGAAAATGTGCACTTACACTCAGATTTGATAACTGATCGAGACTCTCATCATAACTACACCCCTCAACACATATAAGTTTTTATATATGAAAATGAAATAAATAAATCCATCATCATATTTTATCAAATAATTTAAGATAACTGCATTAAATCAATATAAAAATAATTTTTCTTTTTGAAAAATAAAATTAATATTAAAAAAAATAAATGTGACAATACATTCATCAGTGAGGCTTGCAATAAATACATATCAAATTTAAACGAAACATTATGAATCTCGTTTTATTTATCAAATGTTTCATGGATACGCTTTTCACTGCCCATTAAAAAAGATTCTTTTAAATGAGTTAAAGTGAAGTGATATTTGTTAGTCCAACAATATTACAACAGGTTTTATTTTCCAATTTTTATAAGCTTGAATTGTCGGAAACTACATAATTTGTAAATTAAATTTTATATTTCCTAAGTTACAATATATTTTTGATAGAAAGAGAGAGAACTTTGAATATATTTAAATGAAATGTGCACTTGAAAAATTTTAGGAATTAATAAATACTCAATTTAATGATTAAAATAATTTCAGCAATTTTTCAAAATTTAGTGTTTATTTAAATTTTTTAGACACCTGTACTTATTTTTTAACACCGTGATACTACTCATTGGCAATGAAGAAATTGATTCACTTAGACAGTCACCTGGATCTGTTCAATTTCCTTAAGAAGTCGTAAACCCCATTGATAGTGACCACATCTAAAAATAGGGAACTCCAGAATAGGGATGTTGTACTCAGAGAAGTTGAGTCCCTTTCAAGACAAGAACAAAATATGTTCAGGAAGACAAATTTGTTTTCGTGTGTATGCCATGATTTTAGCAGCATCTTAAGAGAATTGGTTTCTCAACTTCTGCTGTACGGCATCTGTGAGCAGAAGGCTTTATTAATAAGAAATACATATTTGCTCCAAATGAAAGTTACTTTGACACTAAAGGTTTTTTTTTTTCATTTGTATATGCACAAGATGAAATGTGCTCAACTGGCCTATGTTGGGTAAAGGAAAAAGAAAAATGATAAAGCTTAAAATTGATCAATTACATTGGAATATATAAGGTATATCTTAGTAAATATATACTAGTAGAATATATTTACTTAGAATATATTTAAAAGAAAGTTTAATAACGAATGTGTGTGCTGCAAGAGGCCATAAAAATGTATAAATAGAGGAACATGGCCGAACTATTTCTTTTATGTATTTTTGCAATCTCGCCTTACAAATTGGAAAAACAAAAATTATAATAGAAATATTTAATGCTACAAAACAATTGAACTAAAAATGTTAAATAACAGAGATGGGACGAGCCTATGAGCCTTGGGTCCGACATGGACCCGCGCAAGCTTTTCAACTGAACCACGATGGCTTTGCAAGGATTTGTTTACTTAAGCTGGCTTATTTTTATTTTATAAATTTTTGAGATAATTTATATTCTATTTGTGTTTTTAAGTTCTGCATTGAAGAGAAAACAATATAAAAGCTGTTTATAATCTTCAGTTTGCTTGTTACAGTTCTAAAGTTATGAAAATGACCAAGAATGCGCTTGTAGTATTTGAAAAAAGGCAAAAGTATTTATAAAATATTAAATGAAATGCATAATTTTACTCATATTTTATTTAGTGAAAAAATCGACAAACAAAAGCAAATAAACGTATTTAAAATACTTTCTTAAGATAAAATGCACTTTCACCCGTTAGGATATGTTTAGAAAAAGACTTAAATAAAACTTGTGTGAAATTTATTCAATTGCATTAGACGAGAATAACGATGTAAATGATCTACTAGCAGTTTTGCTCCAGGAAAACTAATGCAACAAGAGTTAATAAAACTAATGACGTTGAAAGGGAAGAGCACCAGTCTGGATATATTTAAAGAATTTGATACTGCATTTAAAGAAATAGATATTGATCTTCAGATAATAAAATTTCTGTATCAACAGATGGTGCACCTTGAAAGGTAGGAAAAAAACATTGGAGTTATTGAGTATCTTAAGCAAAATATTTAAGATTCTCTGATTGAATTTCATTGTAATAAGACACCACCAACTTTTGTACACGAATCATGGTTTGAAAATATTTTCCAGCGTAATGTCAGGGCAATAAAACTAATCAGCTTTATAAACGCTCCAAATAAACGACAATTTGCACAATTCTTAGAGAAAACTGAGTGCCAGGGGGTTACGAAATGTAACAACATGCGATGGCTAAGTCTCAGTAAAGTCCTTAATCGCTTTCTAACGCTATTAGAATAAATTAAGTTCCGCTTACTTGAAAAAGACAGTAGTTTAGATGAATTATGCAATATGCATTGGTTAGATGATTTAATGTCATCTCACTTGGCATTTTCATGAACTAAATAAAAAATCTTGGTAGGAGATGGACTGATTGTTTTAAAGGTGTTTAAAAATATTAATGACGGAACTTGACATCTTTACAAAGGATTTGGAAATGAAAAATCATGAAATATTTTCCTCAATTACAAATCATTTTTAAAAACTCCGTTGACATTCAAGAAAATGCAATTTAATGATTATGCCGGAAATCAAACAAACTTCTTTCTCTCTCCGAGGAGAGATTCAATCAATTTAAATAATTTGGAAAATATATTTAATTTTATTTTAAATTCACACAAAACAAATTTGAAACAATGGAATTAACCGAATTTATATGTCTGGGTATCCATTATTTTGAATTAGAAATGGAATTAGCTGAATTTCAAAGCAGTGTAGTGTGGAAAACAAAATTTAAAGACTTGATTTCTGAAGAAGATGAAAACCGTGAGATAATAATGAATGAAGAGTGATGCAGATAATATTGATACCAAATAAAATTTGAAATATCATATTAAACCTGTGAGATTCGTTACCAAATAATTTTATATAAATGAAATGAATTAGGAATTTAGAAAAAATTCCTAATCAAGATAAATAACATTATAAACTTGAATTATATTCTTTTCTCCATAAAAATAATTAAAATATTCCCAAGATGAACATCAGAAAGCTTTGTAAATTAGATAACAAGTGGTGTTTTGAATAAATTTATCCAATATCTGGGCTTTAAATTTAATCGTTTTATGGAATAAATTACAATAACAAAAATAATTAATACAAAATAATGTCTAAAAAAAGTGTCTACTATCACACAATTGTTGACTTCAATCTCTATATTTGCTTGAGAATACTGAAACAAAATCCACAACGAAAGAGATATCGTGCAATCAAAAAATGTTGACAAGTTTAGCAATTACTTTGATTACAGAAAATTAACCCAATTAGTTTAACATATTAAAACAATAAAATATTCATGCAGTTTACAAATGCTATATTTTAAACATTATTATTATTATTTTGAAATTGTAGAGTGAATTTTAAAATTAGAAATAACTCTTGAATCAAAATAGAAAATTTTTTAACTACTTTTAATATCATATTTTTACTTGTATACCTTACTCATTTACTTTATTTAAAATTATGCTGTTCCTTTATATAACTATTTAATTATTAAAATTTAAGCTGGTAAGACAAATTTAAATGCTTTACTTAACTTCAAATCATTAGATAGGCAGAAATCAAAAGTAAATAAAAATAAAACTTACGACAAAATTATATCTTGGACAACACTGTCATCGTAAGCATAGTAAATTTATAAAGCAGAAAACAATTTGGATTATATATATATATATATATATATATATATATATATATATATATATATATATATATATATATATATATATATATATATATATATATATATATATATATATATATATATATATATATATATATTCAAGATTAAATATATTATTTACCCATTATCCTGTGAACCTTTCATTGAAACAAATTGATTAAAATTGTTTAATTCATAATTCAATTTTTTACTCATAAATAAAAACATTAAATGTGAGTTTAAATGTAATAAAATATGTAACGTAAGAGTAGACACTAAATTGCAACATTTGAAGACATTCTTTACACGAAAATAGTCAACATATTACACAAGCTCTTTAAATAATAGTATCATTCCATATGAAAGTTTTTTTTATATTATTTCACAACCATAGAATTCTAAATGATTTTAACCTTGTGGCAATTAATGTGTCATATTTATATATCCTTATCCCGACCAATGGCTGAGTGGTTAGCGTTCCTGACTCTTGAGATGTGGGTCCCGGGTTCGAATCCAGGTTCGGGCATGGATGTTACTATCTCTCTGTGTTTCTCTGTCTTTTCTTGTGTGTTGATGTATGAATGTGGCCCGCCCTATAAACGGGTCTGTGGTGGTATGACGCGGGTAATGCTACTCGCTTCCATGACTTGGTTCACAGGTGCCCGCTGGGTAACGACAAATGAGTAGCAGTTTCCGGCCTTGTTGTGGCGAAGGGTTAGTCACCCAAGTGCCCGCCGTTATTAAATATATATATATATATCATTATAAAATTTTCGAAATGTAAATACAAAAATATTTTGTTAAGAATTCCACAATGGTTTTAATGGGTGACAGGTTAATACATAAATATCATTTTATAAATGCACAAAATATTTCTTAATATTTTTCACTACTTAAAGCAAATGCTTGGGGAGTATACAAGATTTAAAACATTGTACTTGTATAAGATAAAATATGCACAAGTTGTATATTACGGTCAAAAAATACTATTGACTTAAGGAAGAAAGCATTTTAAAAACAAAAGGATTAAAGTGTATATGGAGTTCACATATGTGTGATTATAAATAAATATTACAAGACACTTAGTTAAGTTTAATAAGAATGAACATTTAAGCTCTTTCAATTAGAATATTTTTAGAGTGTCATTTGCTATATAAGTGTGCTTCGTAACAAAGAAAAACATGTAAGAAATAGGTTGTTTGTAATAACCGAATTCAAAAGAATTGAGCATTGGAAAATTTAATTTCAGATTACATTAATTGATTAAATCTAGCACATAACTGGAGTGAAAAAATGTTTCTGTGCTTTATGCATTTTTTCTATTCCTATAAGGCAATAAAACCATTTTAAAACATAAAATGAATGAAATATTTTCAAATATCTTTTATTTTCTTGGCATGTCATCAATTGTTTACGGAGTTTTTTTTTGAACAAGGAAACATAAAAACATATCACTTTTGATTAAAGAGAGAGCATTTCTATCCTGATAAAAAACAACAATAATAACTGTATTCTTATATTTCTTTTGGATCACTGAGGCAATATCGCATACTGCGCCATTTCACACTAATGGCTAACACAAGCACTTCGCAGTTTTTGACATCGTACTGTCATGCAGGATAAACCAATAAACAGGCAAAAATCTATTTTTTCCTGAAAAATAGTTTTTATAGTTTTTTTAGGGTTAAAAAAATATGAAATTAACATTGCAGTGCAAAATGTTTTTATGAACAGATAATTTTTGCTAGTACAATTATAAAACAACAATAAAACTAATTGAATGATTAAATTATTAATTGATTGAATCTAGCACATAAGTGGAAACAAATAAGTGCTCGATGCATATTTTTGATTCCTAACACAGTTTGAAACAATTTGTAAACATGAAATGAATGAAACGTTTTCGAATGTCTTTATCTTGTTGGCATATCATCAATAGTTTACGATGTTTTCCTGGCAAGGAATAAAATATATTTCAACGTACAGTAAATAAATCATTCTTGGTTAAATAACACTTCCATCATGATGAAAACAATGATAAATGCTTACATTCTTTTGGCTCACTGAGGGAATATTGAAAACACCTCCATTTTCACACTAAGTTCTGACACAAAGCACTTCACAGATTTTGACGTCATCGTGTCTCGCAATATAAAGAATAAGCAGTAAAAATCTATTTTTTCTGAAAAATTGTTTTTAGGGTTAAAAAGTTCGAAGTTATCTGTATATTAAAATTTATTAACATCACAGTAAAAGACTGTTTTTTAAGAAAATAGTTTTTGACAATAAATACTGTCTAAATTTTGCTGGCCAACTACTTCAGGGTCACCAATGGTCAGAATCTGCTGTCCCGCTTCTTATCATCCAGCTGCCTTAATTTGGCCAACGTGACAGTAAAGGCCGGAGCCGCCAAACAAGCTTGAGTGGCCAATAGAAAACCGGCTTGGCCTGCAGTGGCCCGGCATTTTGCTGGAAGTTTGTGTTTGCTGGGTAATTTAACGTAAACAGTCTTCAAAACATGTAAATGAATTGCTAACAAGATTGAAGAAATGTTTGAGAAAGACAATGGTGAATGTTTTCTTTTATCAAAAAATATGGCTTCAAAGTGTAGTTTTGAAAAGGAAAAACTGATTATTTTGCCTGATTTTTCATCAAGAAACACAAAGAAAACTAGAACTTTATTTTAGTAAATTTTATTTTGCATGTGTACACTAAATATATTTTTCTAATAGTACTTTAATATCAAGCCTGCTTTTGTGCGGTGGTCGGGGATCGCGTAAAGTAAAATGCATAAAAAATCGCACAAAACTTCATGAATTCAGCTTTAAAAATAGTCATTTCACAATCAATTAAAATACTCTCACTTATGCGGAATATAGAGATCACATGGTTAAAACAAAAAATCATCGTTGACAAATAACATCAGGATCTTTTCTTTTCTAAGTTTATTTAAAGCTTATTTACATTGAATCATTTATTTCTTCTTAAATTTTTATTTATTTATTTATTAGATTTTGTACAGTAGAAGTACATATTTTAAGGCATGCATTTAGAATATATCAAAAACTTTTATTTCTGTAAAGAATTTCTTTGCTAAGATCGGGCAGGTGTTTTGTAAAACAACAGAGAAAGGCAGAAATCTTTCTTTCAAAAAACTGAGAAGTGTAAAAAGTAATGACACTTATAAGCATATCATATTTAGTGTTACCTTAAAATATTCGTGACAAATTTTAACGAAATTTTTAACGCAAGGATAGTTTTCATTAATTCTGATAAAAACTAAAAACAAAAATATTATTTTTTAAATATTTCAAGAAATTTTATACTATGAGTTATAAAAGTGTATTGTTTTTATTGAAAAAAATATGATTTCCTCATTAGAAAATATAAACTATGTCTTCCACCAAAATAATTTTTTGCTCTTACAAAGTTCTGTGTCCCTCAATCAATTAGAAATATAGGTTCTGTAATCTTATACCACGTAATAACAGAAAATTCATCAAAAATGACATCTGTTTATCTCGAATATTCTTTTCATTTGCTAAAATAATTTCCTAATGGATAACCCCACTCATGGAAGCCATTTTCCCTTTAGCCTCACGGAGGAAGAAGAGCTTTGGGGACGTGGTCGCCCACGGCCATGAATAAGTGAGCTTGCGTGCGTGAAGCCGAGCGATGGCTTCTTTTTCATGGAATGGCCTACACGAGGGCGCTTCGTCAGTTAAACTATTAAAGCAAAAGGACAATATTCTGATATTTAATATTTCCCCCTATGCAGTAGAACTCCAACTATCAATGTTAAATCATTTAATTCAATCAATGTTAAATCACTTAACGAGAATATTTATTATATATTTGAAATCCAAGTGCACACATAAAGTAAGTGAATTATTGATTGGATGAAGAGCTGGATCTGATGCATACCAACAAAATTTCTTAAGAACTCGTAATTACCAGAGATAAGCAACCTCTTTTTTGAAATAGATTGAAATTATTATTATGTTTTTTTGAAGACTGAGATGGCAAAAAATTGGAGATTAAACATGCAGTTATATAAATTAAAAAATCTAATTTTTCTAATCACATGTTCTGATAGTTCTTTATTTTTTGGTGAGTAAGTTAATTTTGTGTTTGTAGAATAAAATGTCAATATTCTAATCGACTAGATGATTTTCAACCGGATTAATAAACATTCAAAACAGAGAATTATATACTCTTAATGAAGATATTTGCAAAGCTTGAGAGTGTTTCATATCAAATGTAAGAAATTGTACTCAGGGAAAAAGTGCGAAGGAAATAACACGAAAAATGTCACTGCTAAATAGCAGGTTAAAATTATTTTGGATCACAGAATTTCTCGCTATAAATTATTTGTAAATATATGTAAAAGGTTGTACAGAAGTCCTAAAACATATGAAGACTAAAACATATTTACACTCGTTTAATTATGAAGCATGGTGTGTCTATATTGACACTGCAATTAAAAAAAAACATAAACTTATTTAAGGGAATTTTAAAATTCGGTCACACTCACTGATATTTAAAATAACTATGGCATCGTACTGTGGTAATATGCATAAGAATCAAAGTCAAAAATTGTCAACAGGAGGAAATCTAAAAGCGCATTTTTTTAAAATGAGATATTCTTGTCTAGGTGCAACGTTCCATTCCGATCTACGAGAAGTAATTTTTACGAAAACTGATTTCAACCAGATAACATCAGTAAACAAAAATTATCGTTTTTGGCAGTTATTATCACATATTTTCGCAATACTTTGAAAAATTACCTCCCCCTCCACACACACACACAGCGTTTATTTAAAGAAAGGATAACATGAAAAGTGTGTCCACTTAGTAGCATCGATGATCTCCTAACAGTGGGTTGCAGACATCCATGTGTGTTTCTTACTGAAGGGGTTTTAAAAAAGAGGTTGTTGAATGCATAAGGAAAGCCTCGGGAATTCACTGGCACATGTGTTTATGGACTTCAGTATACTGGTAAAATAAGGGAATATTCATAAATTTAGAATTGCATTAAATAGGTGACATTATCAAAAAACACTTATTAATTTAACTTAGATTAAATTTAATACCATACATACACTCGTGTCCATAAATTAAGGATAATGCAAGTTCAGGCAAAGAAAGAAACAGAAGCAAAACAAATGTAGCTTATTTGTAAAGTCTTCTCATTATGAACCATGGCCAGATGATGTGTTCATACTTGAGTTAGTAGAACCCTCTCTTAATCAACGCCATTTTAATGTAAGGCGTTTATACATCACAGATCGGAGACATCCCCATATATATATATATATATATATATATATATATATATATATATATATATATATATATATATATATATATATATATATATATATGCAATACTTTTTCACATCAAGGTACTTAAAAGCTCTGTACATTAATAGAGAATTTATATACAGCGATGTTAATGGTTGCTATAGTTGAACATCTCTGTTTAAGCTGTTTCACTGTCTTCATCTGCTTTCGGGAGGGCAAATCGCACATTCACTTGATAATGAGAATGGGATTGTGATTATACTCGGGATGTGACGCTCCATCTCTACTTCACAGCAGTTTCAAAGACCGGCGAGTGCTTCACTAGCTCAAGGCCTCATAACTGCTTAAACATGGACATTAAAGACGTCTTCTTTGTCAACTCTTTAAATAAGTAGACCATCATCTGCAATTTCAAATTGAAAGTCTCACTCAATCATTTCTATACATTCAGCACTAACTTCTGAATATTTAGGAATTTTCAAAAGAATGCTTTTGAATTTCTCAAGTGACTTATCATTCTCATGTAATCCCTTCTCTTTCCTTTACTTTACTTTTTTGATCTTTTACATTACTTTTCATAAATTTTTCACATTCCATTATTTCTTTAAATATCACATTTTATTTGAATTTTCTCCATATATATTTTACAAATTATGTACACAATGATAAACAATACAAACATGATTGGTCACGATCTTCACTTTTTTAGTCCTTTGATCGATGACCAAAACTTAATTGAATCCGCCTTTGAGAAAGCAGTATCTGGAAACTGCAGATGCTTAACGTGTAAGGACGGATTCACATTAAATTGAATGCTAACGAGATAAACAATTTCTATTTCCCCTTTTTGTCGAAACAGTTCCTTTGAGTCTGTTTGTCGTTTAAGAGCTTGTCATTTATACGGTTAGGAAACTAATAGTCGTTTAAGAATAAGTAGTTTTAAAGAAAGAAACTGGCTTCATGAAATTGAATACGTTTACATGAGAAATGTTTACTGAATTATATTTGTTTATTTTGTATTTATTAAAATTTGTTTACTTTAAAAAATGCCTTTAAAATAAGTTGTAAAAATGTCATGCTCCTATACAATTTGGAGTAAATAAGATAATTTAATTATTTAGTGAAAGGATATTTATTTAACAATTATTTATTTTAACAAATGAATTGAAGTGCGTTGTTACTATTATCACTATATCTTAAAATTTATATTTTATGCATTTTAATAATTTTATAATTTTCTTCTTCATTAATAATTTTATGCTCTTTATATTTTGAAAATCTGCGTACTACATATGTTTGCTTTCATCAGACATTAAATAAATTTTTTCTTCAAAAAATGATCGTTTTATACGTAAACTATTAAAACATATTAATGATGTGGTAATATTACAAATCATTATCATCATACCAAGATGATTAGCATCTATTTACGACCCTTTCAGCACATCAGGGTGCAGAAATGATCAAATTTTATCTAGTGAGAAACACTGGGTATGTGCCATTGTAAACCCCAAAAGTGGGTGGCATTCTTTATTTAGAAGCAGAAACCGAGCAGAAAAGCACCTAATACTAGGCATGCCTCATCTAAAGGTATTATTTCTTATAAAGAACATGACAACCCCGACATATTTTTCGTGGTCCATGAGCGAACGCGATGGATATTTGGTTGGGTCCTTTTTGAACGCTCCAACTCACCAGGCCACCGCGGCCACGCACTGCAAGTAGAGCGCCAGTAAAAATCTATCAACATCGCTTCTTGAAGCGACCCACAGTACCTCATACACTGATAAACCGCGAAGCTCATAACAATGCAATGCAATGCAATAAGAAAAAATCTTTCTGATTGCTTCAGATAAAATGCTGAAGGAAAATTGTTTATTCTTGTAGGTTCCCTGGAGTGGTTGAAACTGGGAGGTAACAAGCTGGATTCCATTCCTTCGGATTCCCTCAGGAAACTGGAGAGGCTACGGCAACTGGACCTTCGTGAGAACCTGATCTCAAAAGTGAGCGAGCAAGACTTCAAATACTATGGAAGGACGCTCAAGTTCATTTATTTGCAGAAGAACAGGTAAGCAAAGCATCTCATTGCCAGTTGAATTGCAATTTATCCCAAAAGGAAAGTGTTTCAGAATCGAGTCTCGTAAGGTTTCAATTAAAATTCAATTGGTTCTAAATATGTACATTGCCATCATGTAGTCGATTACTTAAGCGGCTGAAAACTATGGCAACACCCTTTGTAATAATTTCCATACATCCGATTAATAAAAAACAAATCCATAATTTTTACGTAACTTTCAAGTCTATTTAACATGTTTCTCTTTGTACTTTATGCAAATGGTTGAAAACTGTTCTAGGGTCGATCTTTAGCTACATGACGATGCTACGACTAAGAAAATGCCGGTCAAACAGTTTTGTGATTTTATCGATATTTTCTACGCCTGGGTGCTATGAGTGCGGTGCTCATCTTTAATATCAAAATTATCCGAATGGAATGGACGAAACCGAAACTGCACATAATTGGTTGAGGAGGTTTCGAGACTGTGTGTGTGTGTGTGTTCTACGATTGTGTGGGATTAGAGTAACCAATAGTGGACTGTGTGTGATTAAAATAAATACGATTTATTTGTAAAGATACAGAATTAGAAGTTGGCAACAAGGACTCGCTTGAATGACAGAGAGAGATTTGTGACTGTGGCGCCACTCAGAAACACTCATGAGTGGAAACCATGATTGGCATTCACGATTTCAGCCACCTGGTGGGAATTGTAGTCTCTCTCTAAGTGGAATTCTAAAGTGTTGGGAATATTCTGTTTGTTGACTTCCTTTTTAAACACCCTGCAACTCAAATTTCAACAGACCAAGCAGAAAATGGAAAAAGATTGTTTTTAATGAGAAATGCTATCGTTTCAACGAGCCTAAGTCTGCAATAGTTTGATCGATATTTTATTAGATATCGATCAGTAGAGCCTTTACCAAAAAATTTTAAAAATTTCTTTTACCACCAACTAATATTTTTCTTTTCATAAGTAATACATCATATTCCATCCGAAAGTTCCAAAATTGCAACTTAACAGATATTCAAGAAAATGTTTAAGTATTAAGTAAGCACCTTGGAAATAATGAGACATTTATGCGTATATTTTGCGTGATAAGTAAAACAGGATTTAGCTTTTCAGTTGGTAACATAAGATTAAAAGAAATTATGAAAATGAGCTAGGATACAGTTTCAAATATATCAAATAGTATAAAAATTCCAACTCATTTATTTCATAGCTATTTTTCAACAACATTTGGAAATAATTTTCATTTTAACGCACATAAAATTTAAAATAAGCACCTGTGTTGTCTTCAAGGGAACTTAAATTTGCAGTATTTTTGTAAATAATTTTATAAAATGCAACAATTGTTCAATTTTCAACAACTTGATGGTATATTGCCATGTTTTTTGGAACCTATCATTTTATCTAATGAATCTACTTGAAACAATTATTGTATAATTACAGAAAGCGAAATATTTAACATTTATTTTCAGCATCAAAGGGTATGTCATTGAACAGGTTGTGTTGGATAAAGATTTTGCTAAACTCTGGCACTTTTTAGAAATTTTTACTGATAAAATGAAGTTTGATTTCACCATCATTTTATATCCAGTAAGATTTTTGTTTGCATAGTTTTTATAAAAAACATTCTGGATAATTTTCATACTTGAATTTTTATCTTAAATTAAGTTTTTTTAAAATTAATTTTACGTTTAATTAATTTTTACTTATGCATTATACACAATATTAATCGGGAAAAAATAAATCCATTATATTTTCTTAAACTTCCAGACTTTATTGTACATGTGTCTGGTTCATTTTGTGCAAAGTGTCTGTTTGCACAAAGTGAAATTTGTCATCAGCCGATCTATATCTCCTGGCTGATGCCGGCTGAGTTGATAAAAGGCTTCAATCATTTTGTGTGGTTTCATCGACGTATTCAATGACAGGACCACCCGTGTAAAGCGCTTCTTTAACATCAAAAATACTTTAACGTAATGGTTAAGATTGAAATGGCACAGAATTGATCTTTACAGTATCGGAAGCATAAACGTCATCCACAACTTCAGCCACGTGGATCGCTTTTCTAAAATAAAAACAGTAAAAGGTGCTGAAATTTCGTTGAAATTTTCAACACCTTGTGGCTCATAACTGAATTGACCAAATAAGAAAGGGAAAAAGATTTTTTACTGCGGAGTTTCACCATCCACACGAGAGTAAATCTGAAATTGTTTGATCATGAACGAATTTCAAAACATCAATGGTCCTTGCAGGTCTTTCCTCTATCGAAAACTAATCACAAATGCCATAAAGAGAAATGTGGCCTCCAAGTCAAAGGAATCAAGTTGTAGAGACACTTATGCCCTGAAGTATTGGAAGGAACGATGTGTGCACATCTTAAAAACATATTCGAAATGGAAAGAATATTGTAGAATTGGACACAGAAAATAATTGAAGTGGGGTTGAAAAGAAAGAGTAAGGAATAATGAGATAGAATTTATTTTCGAGAATAAGTTTATTTTCATAGACTAAGTATGCTTATATTCAAATATTTTTATCTTTTTGCTATAAAAACTGTTTAATCTCTCATCCCTTGTGCTCGACTCTGATTCGAATGCTTTCCTATTTGAATTCTTATTGATGTTGAGAAAGGAAATGCAAATTAAAAAAATGCTTTAAACAATTTCGATTTACCCTTGATTTTTCTTCGTGCTGACAATGAGTGCCCACTTGGAATTGAAGAAACAAATGCAATTTAAAAATCCTGATAACATTTATTTTACATACACCATAATCATTTTTTAAATATGAAGTCACTTGTTCATGTACCATTCGAATCTGATGTGACAAATATCTATCTGAATTTTATACGCGATTGAGGAAACAAATGCAAATAAAAAAAGCACGATGGACAATTTCGGTTTTCCTTTGATTTTCAGACGCATTTTTCCTTACAGTTTAGATTTTTATCAGAATATATTTGCCAGACTTGACACGACACTATGGAATATATCCACGAAAAGTTAAAAATCGAAAATTTATCTGACCCATAAGGGATGAATGACATTAAATTTATATCATCGGAGCAAATTTTTCTTCGATAAACTGCCCTTGCTTTATACGGTAAAAATACTTTTTGCAGTCATTATATTCTACTGTTTGCTGCTCTACTTTTTCAATCGAAAGCGTTGCATAGACAGATTCTTTTGAAGGAAAACTTCCTAAAATAAATGGTGACGTGATTCCACTATTTTGAAGAAGTGAAGGAATTGCTGCTGAATACTTCACTTTGTGTGTAGGTTTTATATTTTGGGGAAATTCATGTCAAATATCTTATAAAGCGTTTGTTCTTTCGAAAAAAATTCTTGTAGGTGTTCTTTTATATCATAAAAAATTAATTTTTGACGCAATATGTATATTATATTACATATATCTATATTAACAATGAAGTTGAAAGGAAAAGAGACTACTCGAAATATGCAGTATTTGAATGAATCTTTTAAATGTATTTTGAAATTCGCTTAATTTTCACACACATTTTTCGCAGAATTTAACTTCTGTGCATAAAATTTAATTTATTCTACCATAATACTGAGTTTCCCGAATTTTATTTTATTGAATCGTGCGGATTGTTCATTTACTCTCTATTTTCTTATTTTGGGTAAACTGTGAGAGTGGAATTCTCTTTTTAATGTTGCTGTCGTGTATCAAAATTGTTATTCGAGTCATTTGTCTTAATTCCTTTAAGATGCCAAACATATTGGTGAGTCAGTTATCGGATGAAATAACATTTTGCTTTCTGATTACTATTATACATGTTCATATTGTGTTTATCTATTAAATCTTCAATTTGTGTGTCATACATTTGTGAAAGTTAACGGTTTCTTTTGATTAGGAGTATAACATAACTCCTGTTTTGCATATTTCTGTTATTCTTGGTTACATATATTAATTAAGTGAACAAGTGATTGTTCCGTGAGTTGAGTAATGTTCCATCAAGAGGATGTGAGAACGTTACAAAATTTAATTGTTGGAAAGTTAAAAAGATATATCCGTGGGAATTCCACTGCACAACTTTCTTATATAATTAAATTCCTAATTTAATTTTTAATGTTTTATTTGATTTCTTAAAGATACAATTCTATAAATTGAATAATTTACATTTGCCTGTGAAGATACATTTTGCAAAATAAATGACAAAAGAAAATTATTAACTTGGCTTATAAACTTATTTTTCATTCTTTTATTGATGTCATCAGCAAAAATATAAGGAGTCAAAGGAAAATCTTAAATGATCGTAATGAGGGGGTTATAACTTGCTTTCAAGAGTAGAAAGCAAACTGCATAAAAATGACAATAAACAGTATTTGAAAATAGCCAACATTTGCCTGTGAAGATACATTTTACAAAATAAATGACAAAAGAAAATTATTAACTTGGCTTATAAACTTATTTTTCATTCTTTTATTGATGTCATCAGCAAAAATATAAGGAGTCAAAGGAAAATCTTAAATGATCGTAATGAGGGGGTTATAACTTGCTTTCAAGAGTAGAAAGCAAACTGCATAAAAATGACGATAAACAGTATTTGAGAAAATAGCCAAGAAACTGTCTTCTATCTACTGTTAAACATGACTTGTCAAAGGATTGTGGCAGCAACGATGCCTAAGTTCTTGTACGTACTTAGGCCTCGTGGGCAAAAGATGACCGTTGAGTGAAAACAAAACATTCCATGTACATAGCTCTGAGTTGGGCTCCACCAATTAGATAGAAGCAGCCGGTCTTCGTCATTTAGACACTGGAGTCGAGTAGAATTCCTCTAATACTTGTCTTGCAAACCCCAGAGTTATCATTTGACATGAAGGACATTGTTACCATGCCCCAACCACCATGATGAATACGTCGCATCTTCGGTTGGGTCGTTATTCGAACTCGCTGCCTTCCGATAACCGGGAACAAAGGAACCATGCCATCCGCTATGTGGTGAAGATCACGCATCCTTAGCTATGCGCAAGCAATTGAAGTCAAACTTGAGCCCGGAAGAGCAGGATGCTAATGCTTGGCCGAATGAATGGTTAGAACTAATTTGTAATTTGGAATGACACCTGAACCTTGCGCAATACTCATCAGCGATAAAATGCATTCGCAAAATATTACATCATTGCGTTATATATCAAAATGCAAAAGTGGTGATGCTCACTTTTGGGAAATCTTGTTGTCCTTGTGTCGTTCTTTCATGGAATTTTAATATAAATTTAAATTTATTTTTGATTTTAAAACACTATAAAATCGTCTATTTTTGAGAATATAAGCGCAATGCAATATGCTCCGATAACGTGAATTTTTTTCTCGATTTTCTCCTTTTAAGTTGAACTTCCTTTAAAATTATTATTTGTGCGTTGTCACACGTAGTATGCAGCATATAATCTCATTTTTAATTTACAACACATAATTTTGAAAATCATTTTGACTGTTAATTTCGCTTTTAAAAAAATTATGACTACTGAGGCGAACGTGTTTTCGATTTCCCAAATACACCGCCGATCTTTTATGCAATAGAATGCGAAATAAGGAGACTCGCATTCAGTTCAGGAGATTAGTACTTAATAAATTCCTAATTAGGGATTTTATGTTTATTTATTTTTTTTCAGTTTATCTGCTCGTTACGTCTCATTTTTCGGTACAAAGCGGCACTTTAACCAAAGACAAATAAATAGTAACATTGTTTTTTCTAAATTTTATTTTTCTCCAAATTGAAAAACGTATTAGCCTCTGGAAGTCACATCTGACGAAAGATGGCATTTTCGGCTCGCTACTACAAAATTAATAGATAATAAATATAATAGCAGATATACATAGTAAGTAATATATAAATTATAATAGTTATAACTTAATTTTTGAAATATAACATGGCATATAAATATGGAAAGTAAGTACCGTTTTGAAAAAAAAGTTACAGAAGTTTTTTTCAAGCCAATATTATTTTTGCATGAAAAACCATCTATTAAACTGTTTTTCTATATAGTTACCGCCAATGTTAAAACGCTTGTCGAAGAGGGTAACATACTTTTCTATACCTTCTTTATAGAAACTTTTGCCAACGACCATAATCGCCACTCTACAGCTTGTCGTCGTGCTCATGCTTCATTTGCAGGAACAAGTGTTAGTCGGACGTCCCCAAGTTTGAACTCTGCTGCGGGGAATCGAACTGCTGCCAACGAAACTGTAGAGGCATCGTTATAGCGTCACGCGCAGCATGAGGCCAGGGAGCAACACAGTGCAGCATTCCTTTCCGTTTGTTTCGAATTGCACGCCGCACTTTCACTTTGGGACGCTCACAGTGCACCTTTGTGCTGATGGAGTGTGTCACCACTCCACTGACAGTAGATTCAATTCTGGCGTAAACCCACATTTCAGCAACCTATCCCAATTTAGGTTACAAAATGTGCTCTGCCTGTTCTCTGAATCGTCAGTGCACTGCTCACTCGCTTGGTTTTGAGAACGCCGGTGAGAAGATTGGGAGGGTCTGTCACTGTTCCATAAAACTGTGCGTGGAATTGGAGGAAATTCGCTTGAACGTCACTGTGGAACGCGTATCTCAATGGATTTTTCCATCAGCATTCCTCAACAGACCACTCCGAGCCCCATAGCGGACATTGTTTGTTTGATACTTTCTCTCCATTCCACCTCTCATCGCTCCTTCACCATAAACATCTTTCATTTGTTTATAGATTTCAGCCGGTTTCACAATCCACGAGTTCAAAAATTGAGCTACAGCACGAACCCCCGAGTCGACGGGATCAATAATTGTTCTAAGCATTTTCAATGTGTTCAGTAATCCTGAATGGCGCGTAGAACAACCTGAATGGTGCTGATGGTGAGACAGTGTACAAGATAGACCATTGCGCATGCGCGGGACACCGACAGCAGCCGGCGGTACTGTAAAACGGTACATACTTTCCGAATTCACCTAGTATATACAAGCTGTATTTATGAATTCACATTATGTAGTGAAGCATTATAATGCTTCATCACATAATGTGTCTAATAATTGCAATTTTAAAGTAAAAAATGTTATAGAAAGTCTTTTAACAATAATTATCATATCTTATACTATGGGCAAATTTATATGAAACTATATATACCAAATTATAGATTAAAACAGTGAAAAATAATTTTTTGATGTACATTTTATGCTTAGTCAGTTAATGTGTGTAATAACTGCAATAGTGATGTACGATAAAAAACTGTATATAAAATCTTATAATAACGGGAATTATTGTATTTTGAAATATAGGAAAATTTAAATAAAACTATCATGAATATAAATAATAGATAAACTAATATATAATAAATTAATTTTCTGAAGTATATTTTAAGTTACAATATATTAAGTGTGCAATTATTATTTGTGTTATAAAAAATGTACAGAAATTATTCTAGTTCAAGTAAATAGGAAATTTTAGAGCTATACGTATTTAAATTTAAATGAAACTATAGTAGTAAATAATAGATTATAATAATTAAAATTAATTTTTGGAATACTCTAAATAATTAACTAATAATAATTCGATTTAATTAAAGTCAAAAATAAATTCATGCTTCATTTTTTAAAATCTGAAGTTATGTTAGTAATATTGTAATGAGAACTATAGAAAGCATTCTAATATTCATAATTATCATATTTGGACTATGAGCTAATTTAAATGTTTCTAGAAAACACTGAATGTTCTATAAAATTTTGAGTAATATTTTTCAAACAAGCTGGAGAAAACTGTTTTTTCTCCATACATTCGGATATGTTTCCCTGTATTATATTTATGGCACGCACATTATTTGATGAAGTTAACTGAGCTCGAATCGAAGCAGCAAATCTTGTTCTTTCCCGCGACGCTATGCATTTATTCGGACGCAGAAAATGTAATTCTACGGATTTTCTTGAATTATTAATGCTGATGCAAAATAAACGACGAAAGAAAACTATTTGCCTCAAATAAAAAAAATTTAATATTCAAAGAAGACAAAGAAAGAAATGCGGTTCGACGCGCAGAAAAAGATTTTCTCTTATTTTTTTCTATCATAAAAACTTCTTTTGTGAAAAGAAAGTAGAAAGAACGAGGATGTTTCCTGGTATATTAGGCATTTAAATAAACAAAACTAAAACTGTTCAGATTCTTTTTCAAAATTAAAATATATATGTTTATTGTAATATTTAATAAATGAGACAAAAGAAAAATAATCGAAAACTTTAAAGTAACTTTAGAAAACTGAAATTTAAATTAAAATGTTGTTTCAGGTTCATAATTGATAATCAGGTTTCTAATATTTATAAGCAATTACTAACTTTTCGATGAATTTAGGATAATTAAAATACATATATTGATATTGAATCTCTTTTGAGATTCTCCCTAAAGCATTCTTGTGAAATTCAATTAATTTATATTGATAAGAGATGTTTCATCATTCACATACACAGATACAAGGAGCACGAAAAAAAATAGATGCAATTTTTGAACAGTCACAGAAATTGAAATAAATTTTATTTATTATCTTAATGTAAAATTAGATTTAATAACATCTAGTTAAAAATAAATAAAATAAAAGAGTTTAAGTTTCTGTAAATAAATTTTTGTAATTAAATAGATGTTTAATAAAACAGCTTTTATAATTATAATGATTTTAGATAGAATTTCTTAGAAAATAAAAGTATACATTTTCAAAATTCATTGAACGACTTTATACAATATTTTCCTATCGAACACACACACACACACACATTTACACAGAAAAACATGTCTTTTAATGAAGGCGAAAAAATATCGCTTATAAAAAATACTGCTTTGTGTATTTCCTGAAATTTAAGATTTGTGCAATAGAGAGTAAATTAAGAAAAGAAGTCTGGACTAAATTTCAAAAATATTCATTAAAATATTCATTTAATGGATCCAATAGTAGAATATTCACGGTCATAAGTGCAATAATTTTGCTGTGCATTTAATTTTTTCGAAAAGAATACTATTGGCTTCTCATCCATTTTCATCATAGTTTTGTAAAACTGAGCCGATAGCTCTGTAGCATCTGCAAGCAATTCCAGAGGTAATTCAGAATTTGGGTAGGATAACAGTGTAACATTGGCCAAATCTTGTTTACATTTTTGAAATTGTCTTAATGCCTCCTCGGTCAATCGAGTTTTAGTTTTGTCCTTTTTCTTAGAACCTTTCACATAGTCATGTAGAATAGCTTGTCTTGGCAGCATCTTTTAAGTAACGGCGATAAAAATTGATCATACCAAGAAATGTTCTTAGTTCATGAATGGTTTGAAGTGTTTTTTGTAATTTAATATAGCTTCTACTTTTTGAGGTAAAGGACGAAATGGACCTTTGGGTGTAATCAAATACTCTAAAAATTCTACTTTTTGTTTTCCAAAAGTTGATTTTGACAAATTTATTCTTTAGCCATGCTTATTTCAGTGTTCGAAAACTAAATTTCGGTGTTTTTTATGTTCTTCTTCATTACGTGATGCTATTTATACATCATATAGATAAGCAAAAGTGAAATGAAAATCTCTAAAGTAAACTAAAAATAAAATTGTTAATGCCTAGATATATCTTAGAAATAATAATATTAAATAAAGCACATTTTGACTCCTACAAAATAACGGGTGCCCGGCAGCGGCTCCAGGCTCCCAGCGCCGTGACGATCACTGAAAGGGACCCGTCTGAAGCCATGAAAGCGGATATTTCCAGACATTGTGTCACACCAGCCCCTGTAATTCGCTTCAATATTTAGTGCCCTGGTTTAAAGTTAGCATTTTCTTCATTATCTTCCACGAAAACGGAGGCCGTCATCCTAAATTAATTGTTCCCCAATATCCCTTGGAGAATTTCTCAATAGCGATTCGAACCAGGCAGTGCAAACCACTCAACAAAGCCCAGTTGAGCCCCCAGTCGTTTGCTGCGAAGTCAGTCGGTGACTCCGCTCGAACAACACAACTCCATTCATGCGAAATGCCTTTATTAGAGATAATGCATTCCAAATGTTCCTGTCCTAGTTGGGAATTAGGGAATGAAGCTTTGTAAAGTATTGTTACGAAATTTTTCGTTTCTGAACAACTCCCACACAATGATGAGATATATTGAAAACTTTATATATATATATATATATATATATATATATATATATATATATATATATATATATATATATATATATATATATATATATATATATATATATATATATATATATATATATATATATATATATATATATATATATATATATATATGTATATATATATATATATATATATATATAATATATATATATATATATATATATATATATATATATATATATATATATATATATATATATATATATATATATATATATATATATATATATATGTGGGATGGGGAGTGGCCAAGGCGAGATTAACTAATTAACAATTCTTATACAAAGCCTAATATTTAATTAACATGTATTTACAAATATAAATATATACAAGTTTGAGATATTTACAATTAATCATCTTAATAGATTGAAATTTAAAGTTCAAGTTTAAAGTTATGGGGGACAGGAGCAGTCGTCTTGCTGCTATCAAAAAGGAACGTCTTAGCGTCTTTCAGATAATTTCTCTTCTGCCCCGCTCACTGGGGAAGCTGTTGCGCCTCTCGAGCTCCATCTCAAGTGGGCACTTGAAATAGTGACGTCGGCTATTAAGTGGTTCACCCACCACAGTTCGGCCGTCCTGAAATCGGCTGGTCCTCCAGACGACACTGCAAATACATAAAAAAAGAAAAACAGCAAAACAGGGAAAGAAACAAGCAGAACAGAATAATTCTCTGAAAAGAAACAAATTTTATATTCATCTTCTTAGATCTGAAATAAAGAAATGAGTCAGTATATCTTTTAGCTTCATTATAGTCAGTTGGACTTCCGACTATCCTTCAGCACAATTAAACTTTAATTTAACTCCAATTTGCATAACATCTTCGTCTTTTGGCATACTATACCAGGGTTTTAGGAATTCAGCACACGTCGTGGTACCGTTAGGTCCTTCATGACTTCCTTCTTTGATTACATCATAGGTGTTGCCTCCTTTAACTTTAGTAACTCTGTATGGTCCTAAATATTTTGGTTTCAGTTTTAACTGGGGTCCAAACTGAGTTCTCTTAATAGCGACCAAATCGTTAACTCCATAAGATTGATGTTCTTTTCTTCTTAAATTATACGTTTTCCTGTTTTCTTCTTGGATCTTGAAAATTTGTTGTTTAGCATGTTTTCTGAGTTCATCTCTTTGAGCTTCAAAATTAGCTTGAAATTCCTTTTCAATCATTTCTTGGAGCTTACCAATACCTCCAACGTTCATCTTCGTACCAAAAAGTAACTCAAAAGGTGTGGTATCTATGCTTCGTTGATATGTTGAATTAATCGTCTGCTGCAGTTCGTTCGTAAGTTTATACCACTGAGCTGGATTCTCTAAAGATAGCTTTGAAAGAACTGATGTGATTGTTTGGTTGATCCTCTCAACTTGTCCGTTAGCTCTTGGCAAACCAGTGGTTATTAAATGGTGTTTAATATTCTCTTTAGAGCAATAATCTCTGAATTCACCAGAGCTAAAAGCTGTACCTCTATCAGAAATAATTTGGTAGGGATTTCCAAAGACTGATTTTAGAGTTTCTAATTTCGAAATGACTTCAGCAGATGTTGTGGTCTTCGTAGGAAAAATCCAAACGAACTTAGTAAAAGCGTCTATAATTGTTAAAATATACTTATAATTTTTATGTGTGCTTTCTAAAGGTCCTAAATGATCAATATGGTATGTGTATAGTGGTACGTCATTTTTATGCAATGGGTGTAATAAGCCTTCTTTCTTTCCTCTTTTGTGATTTACAAGAATACAGTGAACGCAATTAGATATGATATTTTCTACTTTCTGTTTAAGTTTGGGAATGAAATAATGGTCCTCTATGCTTTTCTCTGTATATTTGATTCCAGTATGTCCCTTTTCATGCGCACTTCTAATAATTTCCATCTGCATACTTCTTGGCACAACCACTAACTCCTTACCATCAACAAATTTATAAAGAACTCCGTTTCTCTCAAAATAATCTTCATAACTAGAGATTTTTAATAATTCTTTTATCGTTTTTATTTCATCATCATTATCTTGGGCTGATTTTAATTTCGGTATGATATTATCGCTTGAGATGCAAAATATGTTTACAGGGGATCTGCTTAGTGCGTCAACATGAGTCATTCTTGTACCGGAGCGATGCTCAATACTATAATTAAATTCTTGGAGCAATAAAGCCCAACGAGCAACACGAGTTGACAAATCTCTTTTTTGCATAGTCTTTTCGAATGCGGAACAGTCAGTGACAATTTTAAATGGAATTCCTAATAAGTAAACGCGGAATCTTTTTAACGCTTCAATAATTGCAAGAGCTTCAAGCTCGTAACTGGAATACTTCTTTTCGGCATCTGTTGTCTTTTTACTCATAAAATAGATGGGATGAAAATTTTTATCATTTGGGGATTTCTGTAATAAAATAGCTCCATATCCTTCTATGCTGGCGTCACAATGCAGTTCAGTTTCGTAATTTGGGTTGTATATACCTAACACAGGTTTTTGAGCTAAAATTAACTTTAATTGATTAAAAGAGTTTCTTTCCTCTTCACCAAATTTAAATTTCCTATCTTTCTTCAAAAGATCACTCAATGGCCTAGCAATAATGGAATATTTTGGGATAAATTTCCTGAAATATCCAGTCAATCCTAAAAAACTATGGACCTGTTTCAAATTAAGTGGCTCAGGGAAATGAAGCACAGCTTTAGTTTTCAAAGTAGATGGAAATATTTTCCCTTCTTCGATGATATGGCCTAAAAATTCAATGCGCTTCTTCAAAAAATGGGATTTTCTAAAATTTATTTCTAATCCATATTCGCTCGCAAGATTTAAGACTTTTTCAAGCCGTTCGACTCCTTCTTCAGTTGAGGAAGACAAAATAATTATATCGTCCATATAAGGTAAAACAATACCATCATTAATCAGTGGTCGGAAAATAGTATTAATAAATCTTTGAAACACGGCTGGGGAATTACACAGTCCAAAAGGAACCTTAAGAAATTGGTACTGTCCTTCATGAGTTACAAATGAAGTGTATTTTCTACTATCCTTCTTTACATCTACATGGAAAAATCCATTCTTGAGATCAATTGTACTAAACACACACGATTCCTGCAATCTATCTAATATATCTTCAATCAATGGGAGGGGAAATCTATCTTTTACAATTACTTTATTTAATCTCCGATAATCTATGCACAAACGAGGTGTTCCGTCTTTTTCTTTACGATTACTACTGGGCTACAATATTCTGAAGAACTGGGCTCTATTATACCTTGTTCTAACCATTCATCTATTTGGGTTTCAACTATCTTTTTCTCTGAAAATGGTAATCTACGGGGTTGATTAGATATAGGCTCATTACTTTTTAACAAAATATCTAATTGAACATTAGTTGATTTTGTTTTATGTGGTACATAACTCGAAACTAATTGTTGCAACTTATATTTAAATTTTTTGGAATACTAGGTTCAATGTTCAGTTCAACTTCATTAAAAGTTAAATCAACAGGTAGAATTGATAAAGTATTAATGTCTTTTACACATTGATATTTATTTTTAATCTTAATTCCGTTTTCATTAATTAAGGTTTCACCCTGCATTAGTACATTCATTCCTATGATGGCATCATATGACATAACATTATTTTCAACCACATAAATATCTTCTTCACACTTAAAATCATCTATTTTAATATTTCCCTTAAAATAGCCCAACGGCTTTACAACACATTTACCAAAACCACTTAGAGAAGAATTTAATGAAAATAACTCTACAACATTTAATTTATCAAAGACAGATTTACGAATCAAAGTTACTTGGCTTCCAGTATCTATTAATGCATTAACATTCAAATTATTAATAATTACATCATTCAGTATTGTTTTAACATTAACATTCATTGTTGCTACTTCAGGTTTAGAATTAGTTACTGGACACAATGAAGCTTTATGTCCAAAATTATTACATCGAAAACATTTAATACCCTTCTCTTTATGTTCACAAAATTTAGAAATATGATTTTTTTCACCACAATTAAAACAAATTTTATCTTTACAATCATCAAAATCACTGTATTTCATTTTTCCAAAACCATCATTGTATCTTATTTTATTTACATTTTCATTCTTAGAATTAACTCTATTACTATATTCATATTTTGATTTCGTTTTATCAAAATTATTATATTTATCATGAGAATTATATTTTGTTTTCGTTTTATCGAAATTATCATATTTAAAATGAGAATTATATTTTGTTTTCGTTTTATCAAAAGCATTTTTACTTTTAACAGAATCACTTTTTATTACTTCATAAACTTTGAGTTTTTCTTTAAATTCACTTAAATTCTTACATCCATACAAAATAATTTTGTTTTCTTGTCTATCATTTATTCCATTAATAACATAATGCATTAAGGCAGATTCTTCAATTTTACCGCAATTGCACAACTCCTTCATTTTTAAAAAATACTCCTGCACAGATTCATAATCATGCATTTTCCTTTTACGCAAAAGATCATGTAAGTTAGCTGAGTTTATTTCAAACGAAAATTCATCGATCAAGGCTCGTCTCAATTTTTTCCAAGAATTTATTTGTGGTTCTGTTCGAACGAATAATAGAGCATTTCCTCCTAACGATCTTTTAGCCATAACAAATTTTTGTAAGTCTGATAAATTAAATAATTTCGACATATCCTCAAAATGATCAATCCAATTAATTACATTTTCATGTGATTCTGCATTAAATTTAGTAATAGTGCTTTCGATATCTTCATAATTAATATTAACACTTGGAATAACAGTATGTGCATAAAAATCATTTTCACAAACATTTTCATTCTTCTTAAAATAGTCAGATGCACTTTTCTTTTTACTTATATTGCATTGCATTGAAAAATCATTTCTACTTATTTCTTCTTCCACTTCACTTTCCGAGTCAGCAGTTTCCGAATCCTCTTTAGTGTTTTGAGCTAAGAGTTCAAGGTCACATAACAGAGACAAAATTCTTTCTGCGAGCTCTGCTTTGGATCCTTGAAAAGAAATATTTAAAATGTTCGATGCAGTAATAAGTTCGCCAAGCGAAAACTCATTGTTTATATTTTTTAATTTGTCTCGATACTCATTACTTTCGATATCAAAATCAAAACCATCAAAATTTCTAATTCTTTTACGATTTAATCTATCTCCATCATGATCAAAAATCAATCTATGCAAAATTGTGATTTTATCTGCTTTAAAATTTTTCAATGCAACGCTTATTTCTTTTATATCGTTTAATATCATCATGTACTTTGAAAAATGTTCACGTACCTCTCAAAGATGTTCGATGAGGATCCACGTCTTTCTCTCGTTCCAAACCGATGCTTAACGTAACGTCTTCTTCTAATGAAAATCCTTCTAACTATCTGATGCGATAATTATTCCAATCACTACAAAATTTTTGTAATCCAGCTAATCATTTCAATCTCACTCAATCCCGCTTCTGAGTTTTGTGGGATGGGGAGTGGCCAAGGCGAGATTAACTAATTAACAATTCTTATACAAAGCCTAATATTTAATTAACATGTATTTACAAATATAAATATATACAAGTTTGAGATATTTACAATTAATCATCTTAATAGATTGAAATTTAAAGTTCAAGTTTAAAGTTATGGGGGACAGGAGCAGTCGTCTTGCTGCTATCAAAAAGGAACGTCTTAGCGTCTTTCAGATAATTTCTCTTCTGCCCCGCTCACTGGGGAAGCTGTTGCGCCTCTCGAGCCCCTTCTCAAGTGGGCACTTGAAATAGTGACGTCGGCTATTAAGTGGTTCACCCACCACATATATATATATATATATATATATATATATATATATATATATATATATATATATATAAACTCCTGTTTGTGAAAATTGCAACACCACGAAGGACATACGTGAGTGAGCTGAAATTTTCAGGAAATGTAAAGTAGGGCATGATATGCAAATGATTAGAATTGCAGACCGGTAGCGCATGCGTATGGTGTGCAGCGCCCCCGAACGGCGGATCGAACCGAATATAAATAGACGGCTGTTTCGAGGCGTGTATGATTATCGGTGGTTATATGCTAGTGGTAAACGTTAACTGAATCTTTACTATGCCTCTTCGACGAAAGAGAGCGAAATTTGAGCAAATTTCGGAGTTTGAACGGGGCAGAATCGTCGGCCTTCGTGAAGCTGGATTATCTCATGGTGCAGTAGCCGCTCGTGTGCAGCGTAACAGAAGCACAATCATGCGTGTTTGGAAGCTGTGGACGGACGAGGGTCGGACAGCTCGGAAATCCGGGAGTGGACCCCGGAATGTGACGTCAGCTCGCGATGACAGACACCTGGTGCGTATGGCGCTGACGGACCGCACAGCTTCTTCCAGACAATTGGCAGCACAGTGGTCAACAGCTACAGGTGTGTCATTGTGTGCTTCATCAATTCGGAGACGTCTGCTGCAGCGTGGGCTGCGCGCAAGGGTTCCCTTATACAGGATTCCTCTCACACAAAACCATCGCCGTCTGCGGCTACAATGGGCCAATGTCCATAGGAGCTGGCGTGCTGATTGGCAGCAGGTCGTCTTTTCTGACGAATCCCGCTTCAATATGTGGCACCATGATGGCCGAATTCGTGTCAGGCGCTATGCCGGTGAACGGAACATCCCGGAGTGCATTATCGAACGCCACAGTGGACGAACCCCCGGAGTTATGGTCTGGGGTGCCATAGCATATCATGGACGATCACAATTGCTACGAATTGTGGGCAATTTGAACAGTACCCGATACATAAACGAAGTTTTACAGCCCCAAGCTATTCCCTTCCTGCAAGGATTGCCAGGGGCTGTATTCCAGCAGGATAATGCCCGTCCACATGTCGCCAGGACTGTCATAACCTACCTTGATTCGCAGCAGGTACAGCTTCTTCCTTGGCCTGCGTATTCGCCGGATATGTCACCGATTGAACATGTGTGGGATATCGTTGGGCGGCGTCTCGCTCGTGATCCTCGTCCTGTTGCTTCGACAGACGAACTTTGGTTGCGCATACAAACAATATGGAACACTCTTCCGCAGGCAGATATTCAAAATTTGTTTCACTCCATGCCGCGCCGTGTAGCAGCTCTTATTGCGGCGCGTGGTGGCCACACAAAATACTAATTTCTATCTCTTATTATTGTTTATTTGGTTTGAAAATGTAATCATTTATTTGTATCATTACCACTCAACTGTGTATTAAATTTCATTCAACTATGATGCTTCCTTCATGGTGTTGCAATTTTCACAAACAGGAGTTTATGTATGTATGTATGTGTATGTATATATACATTAAGAAGTGAAAATTAAATTAAATTATTAATAATCTTTTAGAAAATAATAATATATTTTAATAAATTCTTTTTTTTTAAATTTATAATAAAATAAATAAAAATAGAATCGATTTTTTATTTTTTTTATTTGGGAAAACAAAAATATCTCCCTGTGCACCAAGGAATACAGCACAGAGCCCAAAGGTACAACAAATGTACTACATAACAAATCTAAATGGCCGCCCGCCCTGTCTGGTCACAGTCGAGAATTTTTAAATATATCAAAGCAAAACATAATTTGAACTTAATTATATTGCTACACACTTTCTGTGCATGTATAAAATTCATCAAGCTAAAATTTAAAGTAAATGTGATTAAGGGGTTTAGACGAAAGCAATTATAATTCGAATGATGTGATTTTGAATTATCTCTATCATAAAACATTTACTTAAGAAATAATAAAATACAAACAAAACAATTACTTAATTCTAAAAACTTCCCTTCCCAGTATTGTATTTTTCCTCACTGTTGCCTATGCAAAACGCGACATCCACAAAATGTCCTTCAAATCATGTTAAATTTGCACCTACATTTGCGACAGTGAGATGTGCAAATTTTTTGCGTTGCAGAGATCACGTAAATCGTGGATGACCAGAGAAAACTGCAAAAGCTAAATAAAGTGAAATCTTTTATTTGAATTGCGGTAATTTTTTCCGTACGCTTCTTTTTCACTTAAGCTGTTTCATCGTCCTCTGTAGAAGACATCTCTTTTTAGCCAGCATCTAATTTCGACTAACAAAGATTAGTATACCATAGGAATTGCAGAATATTCTTCAAGAATTAATTTTATAAATTGATGTGATGGCAGGCATACTGTTTGCCAGGCAGGGATAGATTGCTCAACTATACTACATAGTAGTACAACTATACTACGTCACAAACTATACTACATATATTAAGTCTGCAGTTCATTATCTGGAGTAGGCTTCTTGTTGATGCATACTTCTTTGTCCTTAACTCAGAGCTCCAGGGGCATCATGCTGCTTCCCGTTAAGATCAGCAAAGTGAAGCTTCATTTTCCGTGGGCAGTGATTGGGAGGGTGACCTCATACTCCTCCTCACAGCGTTGCTGAAGCTCCATGGATTGGGGATGAGTCCACGTTAATCTGTGACATTCAATGTCCTTGCGTTGGTGTGACGTGGATGTGGAGAGGAAAGTGACAGCTCAGGTTTGACCTCGTCACCTAATCGTGGATCAAAATTACGAGGCTCTTCGTAATGGGCGAGTATTCAAAACCCGTTGAGGTAAAGTTAGGGGCTCATCTGCACCCCTGTGTAGATATACCATTAACTCAAAGTTGGCTCCATCAGGTAAGGAAGCTTTCGGGTGCAAAAGAATTTTGAAACCTTGAAGGATTTCCGGAAACATTTTTCACTTTACCCTAAACTAAAAGCAGTATATTGATAAGGATATATTTGTATTAATGGCATACATTGCTAAAATTTTTTTATCAATTATAGAAAAAATTTATCAACAATAACTATTAAAACTGTATTGTTCATAAAATGATATTACTTTAATTTGTGGTCTTCATTTAACAAATTTTCTTGTTCGTATTGAATGTAAGATGGTTCATCGGAAAATTTTGCGTGTTCCAATATGCTTGGAACCATTAAATGTAACTCATTTAATATTTTTCCTGGTTGAAGAACTCAAATCGCAGTAAGAAGAAAAAATAGACATAACAGTATTACAAAATATTAGTAAGATTTATAATGTAACAGTCTATTTTGTTTGCTGAAAAAGCTTCTTAATTTGTTTTCGTTGACAAAAATTGCCTCATAAATCTTCTTGATATAATTATGAATTATAAAGATTGTAAAAATATTTTGAAAGTATTATCTTGAAGCACTATCTTTATGATGACAACATTCTTAGAAGCGATAAATCTATATTGTTTATAAGAAATATTTTTTATTATTTATGAATTTGTATGCATGCAAAAATTTCGAAATTTTAATTTATTTTAACGGTAAATAAGATCATCACGGATGTCAAATGCAATGAAATGATATGAACGAAAATTCATTTTTCGATTATTAATCTTTAACCAGTGTCTATAATAGCTTTCGTCTTTTGAGAGTTAAGGAAGACACATCCATTTTCTTTAACTGTTGAATTATAGTTTCTTCCGCCGACCAACTTGTCTAGTGGTCAGAGTGCCTGACTACGGATAGGGAGGTCCTGGGTTCGAATCCCGGTTTGGGCATGGATGTACTTTCTCTCTCTATCTATCATGTCTTTGTATTTTCCTTGTATGAATGTGGAGTGAATGTTTGCCTACCCTATAAACGGGTCCCTATGGCATGTGTGTACTGAGGATATCGGACTCTACACCAAAATATGGTTCAATTGGAAAAGTGGAGCAGCGCACCCCATATTGACAGTCTAGCTGGCACACGACAACAACAACAACAACAACAAATCTAAGTAAATCATGAGATGAAAAAAATAATAATAAAAGATGGCAGAAAGGAAAAAAAAAGATATAAAAATGAAAAAGAATTAGATAACAGCATAGATAAAATTTTTAAAAAATACAAAATTCGCTTTCTTTAGTAGGTCCACCAAAATAAATAAAGATGGCCCCCCCATCTGTTATTTAAGTCCTCATGAAGCTCCTTTCTTTCTTCTGAAACAGATGGGCATTCAAGAAGAATGTGAGAAGGGTTGCCACTCCCAGCGTTGCACTTGCACACCTCACAGTTTTTAATGTGGAAACGGTGTAGGTAGCTGTTGGATTTTCCATAACCAGTGAGGAATTGCGTAATTTTGAAGTCAGTGTAGAACCTGTGGTTCTAAATTCTTCAGGGAACAGAAGGGAAAAAAGGTTTAAAGTTTAGTCCGCTTACAATTAGGAGAGGAAACAAAACCTGAGTTTTATTCTGTGATAATGTTCTTTTCGGGAGTTAAATTATTTGTATAAAAAAATGAAAAAATAAACAAGATTCGTCGGTTAGATTATCATTCAATAATCAAAATAAAAGTATTCATAAGAATAAGAAAAATTAAAATTTGCATTAAAAGCAGAAAGAATGCCCCTCTCCCACAAACACATAAAACTTAAGTCCTTTAAATAGAGGAAACTAAAATACTTTATAAAAGACAGTAAAATACTTTATAAAAGTTTCAATTGTTAGTTATAGGAAATAAAGTTGCTTACAGTATTTTGTTAAAAATGATTTAATTTTATTTATCAATGTGAAAAAAATGAGCTCTTCATTATTCAACCTATCATTACCATTTTCCATACTATCAAACAAGTTCTTAATGTTTTTCACCTTACTGCAAAATAACAGCCTTGTATTTATGGCAGTGAGATAATAATTAACTATGCAAATTTTAGAATTTAAATAAAAGTATAAAAACTAGTTTGTTTCCAATATTTATGTTCATATATTAATAAACAAGCTGCTGATATACAAAACCTGTGCAAGAAACAAAATATTCAAACCGACTTGCAAAAATGCATGTAAGTATACATTTTGACCGGCCATAAATGTATACTTAGATTTATGGCAGGTATTTATAAATATGGTATATTTATAATATGGTATATAAGTATGGTATATTACTTATATAATACTGCCATACCTGTATTTATAAGTATAATAACAGGTATGGCAGTATTATATAAGTAAACATTATTGTAATTTAAGTACGAGACTGGTATTTTATTAAGTTACTCATTAAAATTAGTATTGGGAAATTCTCTTTCCAGTTGTTGACCAAGATGCTCGAAATAGGTTGATTCAAAAGTAAGTCAGTGAAGCGGCGAATATAACACTGTTTAAATGCAAGTTCCCTATAATAATTTTATGACGAATGACATATCGCCACCCGATAACCAAGATGTCCAATTTACTCTCATTGAATAATAAATTAGACAAAGCGTAATTTCTTGTAATTTTATGACTAAAAACATATCACTATCTGACGACCAAAATGTTCTTATTATATGCTTATTGAAAAGGAGATCAGACGCAGAGAATAACACAGTTATTTACATCGCTTGAATGATAGGTTCCTAAAATAACGTTCACACTTGTTTCTTAAATGCATGAATGTAAAAATATGAATTTTATGCATCAATATGACTTTTACAATTCTTCAAAAATACTTAGATAAAACTTGCAATTGAGTCTCTCTGCAGTGAATATCAGAAAAGGGATTTAAAATCTCAGTCTAAGTGAATTTTCTACCTATTCACAAATATGTTCCAGAATGATATAATTCAGTTGTCTCTTTTTTTAAGTGGATCT
Source organism: Latrodectus hesperus (assembly GCA_037975125.1). Lineage (NCBI taxonomy): Eukaryota > Metazoa > Arthropoda > Arachnida > Araneae > Theridiidae > Latrodectus > Latrodectus hesperus. The sequence goes on along the minus strand of CM075855.1, from coordinate 20,463,452 downwards.
AAAAAATTACAAACCAAACATCCATGCAAAATCTGAGATTCGAGCTCAAGATCAGAATGTGATAGCTTTTGATTAAACATATTTTAATCAAGAGCTGCTGTGGTCTGGTTGGTTATGGCATCGTTCTCGTTTTCGGAAAGTTCGAACCCTAACTTAACCAAAGATCCATGGTGTTCAATCGAGGCTGCTGGATCACTTCTTTCAAAATGTGATCGCAGTGTCATCTACTGGATCTCTGGGGCTGGTAGTCTGGGGTTCTTCAGGGTGGTTCCTGCTTTTAATTACGTGGATCCATACGCTTTTGGAACAACGGTGACACACCCACATTTGGGAACTCAGTTACAGTTATCCAAAATGCCTCTCTGTAATCTTGTTTCCTAGCCTTTATAATGCGAAGTCAAACGTCGCTTGTATGCTGTGTTATAGAAATGTGGGCATCGCGTTTAAGCCATAACATGCCAACAAATTTATGAAATTTGAATAGTAGGAATTTTGCATACTCAAAAGTCGTTGACAAAAATTTGAAAGTTCCAACGAGCACAGATGAAATTGTCGATGACTACGCATTCACTGAACTGTACGTAAATATAATATTCCCAAACCCTGCAAGGAAACGAGAAAATAAGTCATTTAATTTCAAATGGAAGAAAATTCTAGAAATAAATGCTATTTAAAATGTATAGACATAAAAGACTCATCCCCGTTTTCCAGATCTGTTTCAAAGAAAAATTTGCGTCTTGTACTCTAGCCAATACAGTAATTGGGATTCAAACTAATAATAAGTGCTGTAACCTCCTGATGGAATTAACATTCTATTCCATTCAGCAATTGACAAATTAATTCCAGATAAATATTTGGAGGTTAAAAAGAATGAAGTTTTTATTTCTATAGACTAAGAAGATGTATTGAAAGTTTGATACTAATTTCTAACCTTATTTAATGAAATTTTGTACTGGTTAAGTTTTATTTGTCGCTGAACATTTTTTTATATAAGAGAGATAATTAAAAAAACCCTACAGTTTAAACTTTATTCACTAACAATAGTTTTGTGAAAAAGAATTCCATTATTTCTGCATGAATGTACAGAATTTATTTAACATGTTTTGAATTGGTTTTGTGCAAATGGTTTAAAATGGTTTTATGTTATATCTTTGGTGATGCTGCGATTGAAAACATGTCGATCGACCACTTCTTGATTTTAGTGACATATTCGACATGAGGTGCATCTTTAACACCAAAACTGCCTAAACAGGATCGATGAAGTCAAAAATGTATTTTATTCGTGGTTAGAGTACATCGGAACCATGATCACCTGAATTTCAATCACCTGGCTTGTATTTTCACTTTTATCTAAGAAAACTGTAAATTGCGCTGAATTTTCTGTTTGTAGACTTCCATTTTAAATGTGTGTGTGTGTGTGACTTGTAATTCATAAATGTAAGGACCCAGCAAAAAACAACTAAATAATTCTTTAGTGCAAAATGCCATCTTTTCAACGAGTATAAATCAGATATTATTGAATCACTACTTTGAAAGATATTGACCTCTGCAACCATCTACTAAAAAAAATAATGGATTACTTCTTCTCTAAACTAATATATTTTAAGTAAAGCTAATAACTCTGTTATTTCTAATTCCCATGTATCTATAAACTACTATGTTGTATAGCTTATCTAAGAAAATCCTTTAATTTTTTAGATTGCATACAATCGAGGTGAATGCTTTCTCTGATTTGGATTCCGTGGAATGGTTGTACTTGCAAGTCAATCAGTTGACAGTGGCTCCGTATGAAACCTTCAGATCTGTTCTCGACACTTTAACGATATTGGACCTCCATGGTAATTTGCATTACTTACTAATTTAGTTTACAATGTGTTAAAGTTTACAATCCATACATTAAACTCTCGACACTCTTGTATTCAATATTATGACTATCACTCTTATATTCTGCACTTAGCAATTACAGTTCCGAACCTTTGGTGATAGCAAGTAAACGGGATACTGATACCTTGGAAAAATTTCATAACCAACTTCTTCGACTTAACACTTAAGACAATTGATGCGCTTCTCATCCAACACATGAGCATTTAATCAGATATAGAAGATACGACACAATTGTTAACGGAAAATATTGCAGGATTAACAGATTGCTTTCCCCTGGGGAACAGTCTTTTGTCATCATCGATACAGAACCTTAAAACACCAAAGGGCTTCCTTCAGATGGTTTTTGAGATGAAAAAACGACTAGGTTTGAACTGAGAGATAGGAAATCGTCTTTTGTAGACTTTCCCCATTCAATATTCTTGTCGAGAGGTATAAAACAGTTTTTGAGGCGGAGATCTCAGTTGTTTAAACAACTCCAGTGTCAGTTAGAAAATTTTTCAAAGCCTGTCATATTCTTGGACTGTCTTCATCGTCGCAATGCTTCATCTGAAACTCCAAATGTGATATTTTAGAGATTACTCTACCCCTCAATGATTTAACTGAAAAACATGAAGATTTACATTGCAATGAATATCTGTACACTGTTGACTCCAAAGAAATGAAACAGAGGATTCCTTGGCAAGGAAAGCAACTAAACTGTTATAAGTAACAAATAAACTATTTCTTTTTATACCACCAAACGATTTTCTCTAAAAGACTCACTTTTAGAGAAAATTGTTGTAAAAATATGTGAAAGAGGCAAACAAAAACTAGAAAGAGTCGATGAAATTACAAATATTCAACTTTAGCAAAGAGACAAAACCACCTCTCTATTGTCCACAATTGTCTCTCTAAGCATCTATATGGCATAAAAATACTGTCAAGTACTCTTTGTCAACTGTACTACATATGAGAGAAAATGGATGGCAGCCATTTGAGTCATTGTTTTGCACTGAACTCCGTGAGAGAGATTCTGGAGAGCTCGGCACAAGATGAACGTTTTATCGATTTATTGTGATTTCAATTTTATATTCTGAGTTCATGTTATTTTTTTTCTTCGTTATAGTTTTAGCGTTTTTTTATTCTGACTACAGCTTTCTTTTAATCTTCTATTAGAAATTGAAAAAGAAATTCTTGACACATGACATATATATATATATATATATATATATATATATATATATATATATATATATATATATATATATATATATATATATATATATATATATGTATATATATATACATATATAAGATCTTTATATTTCAAATAAAACCATATACTAAATTAATTTACTGTTAATTTACAATCCATTAGATTCAGATACCGTATACATTCGATACATTAACCATGTTAGATTTTTATGGCAAAATGATCTATGTACTCAATTAATTTGCTGTTACATCTTGCAATATCTATGTTTGCAGTTAGAATTTGAAACTTATTTCCATACATGTAAGTAAATAGTAAAAATTTTGGCTGTAGAGTTTATTTACTGGTCAATGTTTTTCGAGTTATCAGAAATACCAATTTTACAATATGGTACAGTAACAATAAATTTAACGTTAACACTGAGAGGAAAATTCAGATATAAGCTACTTCCCCAAACAAAAAATTACAAAAATAGCATAATTGATTCTTTCAATTTAAAAACTCATTATTTTCAAAAGTATTACTGGTACATCTATGAGCTTACTGGTATATGAAAGCATTACTGGTACATTTAAAGAGCCACAAATTCACCAAGTTTGTATTCTGTATATCTGGGAATAAGAACGAGTCCATCAACTTTCCGATAGGTCAAGAAAGTACAACATTATTGGGAAAATCCAGACCAAAGGTGTTAAATATGTTCGTTGCTCGCATGTTATAGTTTGTGCAACACTCTTGTAGGAGAGAGAATATGGAGGAAAAACCTCCGTCTGAAAGCAAGAATTTTATGCTTGAATCAGCATTTCTAGGACAGCTTGTTTGTTTTATAATGTATGGAATGAATTCGCTTATCTTTTGGAAGTGAGTCCTGTCGTCTAATATACACACGGAAAATTTTTTCAGAGGGTGTAAAAATTAGCTGATTTTGCTGTTCTTTTAAAAATCATGCATGTGTGTAATATCTTTAAAAATATAGCCTTTTCAAAATAAATGAATAATTTATATTAACCCTGTATTTTGGTATGATATAGTGAAAATGCCTAAAAAATTCTGAATATAAACACGATTCCAAATATAATAATAAATAGTAATAACAAGGCTTTCAAGAACGTGTGTGTGTTTATTTATACAAATTAAAGTTCCACATCACAACATATAACAATATCGGCACATTACGTACAATCTCTTAAAATATATAGCTACAGAAAAGAAAAACGTACGAACCACTTCATAATCATAAGTTAAATTGTCTTATCTGAGAAATTCACTGGTTGTGTCTAGCGCCATCTACCCACTTAAACAGGGAAGGTAGCTGTAACTATAACCGCTACAAGGACAAATTTGATTTATTACAAAGAAAGGGAAATTTCTGTTGATACATTTGGTGCTATTAGAAAACTACAATGCTCATAAAATCCTAACCGTAAGATAGTCAAAATTTAACATTGCTCCCAATTATTTTTGAGAGATTTTGCTTCAATTACTCTTTAATGTAAGAAATATATCGGGCATACTAATTTTCAAACTGTGAAAGTAATTTATTAACGATAAAGAATTCTGAATTTCAAACTTAGAAGAACCTACTGAATAAAAACACGTTTTCTGCTAGATATTGTTTTGTAAACCTGTAAAAATCAGAATAAAAGTTTAATAATAAGGTGTGGTATTCTCTAAAAATTTGTAAGTGTATGTGTGTTGATCATGAGATGCATTTATCAAAAGCTCACAACATGTGAATTGTAAGAATACCTATAGATTAAAATCAGATTTCTGATAGTAAAGACGTTTCCCGCATTTGTAATTAAATCATTATTGAATATTATATGCTTTATACTGATGTTATTGTACTGCTCTAAGCCACTTAAATAGTTAAGATATCATTAAATTGAACATTTTTGCAGTGAGCTGTTCCTACTGTTGTATAACATATTCACTGGCTGGATAAATTTTATAAATTAAATTAGCCATTTTTTTTCCTGGCTGTGGAAGTGCTTTCTTTATTTAATTCGATTCCCTATCCCCCATTTTGACGAAGTGGGATGTCCTAACGTAGGACTTCAAGAAAACCGGTTTTGAGGGTGAGAGCGAAGAATAAAAGGGACCACCCTGTTGGTAATTCAAGTCTGACGCTTTATTGGAATCTATAAACAATAAAATTGAAATTTCGAAATAATAAAATCCTACGAGTTTAGACGGAAGAGGAAGAAATATATTTCTGTGTAATATGAGTCCAAATGAATACTTCTGTAATACGAGTCCAAATGGAGGAAGCCTCACTGAATAAGTGATTTATCAGGTTTTCGAAGCCCTCTAAATGGGCCGGTCTAGTTCCTGAACTTTTGGTATGTAAGTCAATGTTTTTTAATTTATTTTACCAGCCAGTTGTTTTTTTTAGTGTGGTACCAGATATTTTATAAATTTAAACAATGATTATGATATCTAGTGTAAATTATGAACTCCACGTAAGTGCTTAATCATGTTGTTAGCAAAGTTTATAAATATTTGAAATAATGTAAGTAACTGAGTTTGTAAGAGTGTAAATAGATTTGTAATTTTATGATTTAATCAAAAGAAATTTTTAATTACTAAAACAAAGCCAGTTTCTGCTTCTATTTTTCAGGTTTGAATCTGGGTAGAGAAAAGAAAAATAATAAATACACAACGCAATGTGTTTAAAAAATAATACATTATTTTAATTATTTTTTAAAATATTATTTGTAATAGCTATATAATAACAGTAGTTATATACACAACACTACTGACAACTAAGTACAGTGACCTGGTTGATGACGGCATCGTTCTCATTATCAGAAAATGGTGAGTTTGAAGCCTAACCTAAATAAGAACCCGCCATGTTCCTGAAAAGCAACCTAAAGCCACCTTTATTTTAAGTATATATATATATATATATATATATATATATATATATATATATATATATATATATATATATATATATATATATATATATATATATATATATATATATATATATATATGTCATGATGGCAAAATTCTTCAAATGAAATGATATCCCGGGAGGTGGCAGATTAAGTGAGCATGGGTTTTCTGCACAGTGTTCTGCGAACACTTAGAGCCGCATGCTTCTAATCACTGATAGAGGCAACTCTGGGATCGGAACAGGGAAATATGCTAGTGCAACAATTTTTTAAAACATTCAATTTTATTAATGTTAAATAATAGTTAGTTTGAAGTAAGTTCTATAACACGATATTAGACGGTTTTTAGAATTTTCTGGAAATTCTGCCATGTAATCTGAAACGATTTACATTTTCGATCAAGTTTGTCTACTTGAACAAATATTCCAGATGATCTCTAGTACCTGTTGATCTTTCCAAGATGACACTTCACTTATATGAAATACGGTTCATCATTATCTCGTTATTACATATTTGGTCGAAGAAATATTTAATAAAATTACCGTGAATGTGATAGGCTGACTGTTTTTAAATGCCCGGCTATTATCATCTCAGCCTTTTAGTACAAGAATTGAGTGATGCCACCTGGTGGCTGTGCCATTTAAAAGTGGTTGGGTCTTCGTAAATTAGAAGCGAGTACCAAGCAAAAGAACACCTGACTTGTCTTTCCACTAGTATAGATATTTTACTCCAGGTGCCATGAACTAACACGATGGATTTTTGGTTGGCTTGGGGCTCGAACTCACTACCGTCCTATGACAATAGCTAACTCTTGAAGAAACCAGACGATTGCATCCATAAACTATCTAATATAGTAACAGACAATGTGATATGACGACCATATCGAAATTAACTTAATCAGGAAATTAAGTTATGAAAAACTATATATGCTGTAATAATTAATAACTAGCGGACAGAAACCACCAGCATCTCAGAATACAAAAAATACTGATTTGGAAAACGACTGATATAAATTTAGTTGTGTTTCATTTTATAGATAAGAATGTCTAGTAAATTTTGTTATAATAATCATACTTATGGAGTGAATAAAAATTATTATCAATTAACCTAAAGTTTTTTCTGCGACAAAAGAAAAGCTCTAGACCAGTATTAGAATGACAAAACAGGTTTTATTCATTGAAATAAACGTCATCACCTGCAACTATTTTCTCCTGGTGTGATGCAAGCACCTTAGCTATTAAATGCCCATCTTCAAGAGAAAAAGGAGGATTCCCTTCGGATTACATCTTTCAGGATCGTGGAACTGTTTCGTTCGCTTGTGATTATCCAGTGTGCAGAAAAAGTAATAATCACTGGAGGAAATGTCTGTGGAATAAAGAAAATGCGGAAGAAGTTCCAATCATAAAATAGTAATCGCATTTAGAGTAAAATTTGCGGTTAACTCATTTTCTATTCACCCATGCTGGCTGTTTCTGGAACAATGACTCTTTGACACGTTCCAGTTGTGATGTATACAGAAGCATTAGTAATCTGATCACGTGGATGGAACTGTTAGTGGACGAAGGCAGCCGATGTTCACTATACACATAGCAGCCTCTGAGAATGTAGTCATGGGATCCGCGACCAATGTGAATGCTTGTGACTGGACCCCTTTTCATCTCATGTCAGCGGGTAATGGTTAGTTTGTCAGACGTGAAAGAAGTGGTGACAGATGATTGTTGCCTTCAGTAAGTTTCGTAAAGGGGTGACTAGCTTAGCCACCCCCACACATTTCCCAGTTTGTGCAAGTAAGCATGAATGGTTTCATCATGTAAAGTGGAACATATTTTCAACATTTCAGAAGTGTTCTTTTTGATAAAACTTCAAATCATCATCATTTAAAACGGCTGGTGCACCTGATCGTGGGCACCCTCGATCGATTGATCACCGGAACCAAATTTGCGATGCCACCATAGAGCGGTACATACAGTCACTGCATCGTCTTCGAATTTCATGCATATTTTCGGCATGTCTCAGCAGAATAAGTGCCCAGTTTGTACTCTTATAACAAACAGGCTCTAATAACTTCCTTTATTATGGACATTATTAACCTCTTTCCGATTCACAAACTAAACCGAAATCAATAAATTTTCCTTGTGCGTAGGTAATTACCTGTCTGATATCACCGAAGTAGCTTTATGGTAATTGATACGCGCAAATAGCAGCATTTGAAATCTGCTTTATCTAAATGCGATAGAACTTTTTTGGTTACCTAAGATATTTAATTGGTTTTTAGCTGAATAGGATAAGTATTTTAAAATATTAAATATTTTTCAAATTGAATTAACAACTACACAAAAAATTCAACTTATGAATGTATATCGTATATTTTGAAGATATAGAAAATTTCATTTTGATCATTTTTAAGTTAAGAGGAATTTGGAAATTGAAATTAAGAGGAAAAGTAATTTTTTTCATGATTGAGATTTTAGATCAAAGGCCATGATAGCGTTTAACACACATTCAGTTTATTCAAATATAATATTTACGCGATGAATTTTCTTGCATTTTTTTTTAACGAAAATAAAAAGTTTAGATTTGCTAATTTTTTTCTAGAGTACAAACTTTGTGCGACACACTTTTAAAGAATATTTTTTAAAGTGAAAAATAAATTTTATTCATCAACATTAATTTTAACCACTTAATTATTAGGCTAGTCAAAAATTGTAAATTTTATTTAATATTTATTTTCTAATTTTCCAAAATGATTTTAAAAGCTTTAGCTATGAAAACCTTTCGATTGAATTTTCCTTCAACAAACAGAAAAGGGGGGCAAATGAATGAATGTTAAAACAACTTTTACGGCACATTAGTACCAATCAGTACTTCCCTGAAATAGAAGACTGAAGATCATGTGGTTTCCAGTTCATCGATCATTTGTCGAACTTGCTGCTATTCAGTCCTTTCCTTTTCTTCAATGTATCTGGAACAAAAGTTTTTGAAGGGGAAAAAATGCATGCTGTGTTAATATTTCAAGTTCATTCGCGTGCTGCCGAACAAAGGTCCCAAAGTTAAAATGTTTTCTTCTCCGCAGACTCAACTTCAGAGTAACGACGTGGATTCGTGTGCTCATTGGCTGTGATCAATTCATGCAGTCTGGGTCATTCATAATCTTTGGGAAATGGTTCGCATCAGAAATCGAGAACCCTGCGTGAAATATGCACGGGTGAAATAACATCCTATGCATAAAGGAGAAGGCAAAATATGTGCTAAAAATTCTATCATGCCAATTAAATAATAAATATTTTTTAATACATAAGACAACACCTTATTATAAGTTACTTCTGTTATTTATTCACCATGTTTAAATTTTTGTTAAGCTATTAATAACAATTGTATAACATGTATTTATTGTAAGATTCGTATAAATAAATTAAAAACGTGGATTATGCACTGTGTTTGCAGAATAAATCATGCTACCAAAAACGTATTAGTAAATATATTCCTCCCAGATAAAAATGCTTAACATATATTCAGTTATTTTTAAGCCCATCGATTTCTTAGAAACCGTCGCAGGCTAGCTCTTCTGTGTAACACCAAAAGAATCATCTGACGTAAATGAAAAAGGAACTGGGCACTACTATTTCAGAAAACACCTCCATAAAATGGGACTGTTTCAGCAAGACCCTATCAGCAGGAAATGTTATACGCAAGAGGAAACGGCCAAGCATATCATTTATGAATGCGAGGCTCTTGCCCCCTCCCTAGATGAACTTCTTTAGGCATCATCCATACTAGACTCCATGAAAGGGTTATCGGACTTTATTAATAAAGTGGGTGACCCAAGCAACTGCAACTAGGAAACATTGGGTTTGGAGTTAATAGTAGTATGACCTAGTTTCTGCCAAGTTCCATCATAGGACACAGAAATATGTAACTGATCCTTAGGATTTAAATTTGATTCCAAATATGCTTTCCTAACGTCAGTGTGACTTACTTTTAACATTTCATCACGAAACCCTTCATTTTTTTAAACTAAATTAGAGAAACATTTAGAAAATGATTTTTTATCCATGCTTGCACAATCCAGGGTTCGAGAGAATGATTCTATTGCTGCATGGCCTTTTCCAAAGCTCAATAAAGCTGTCACAACTTTGTTATTGACATCAAATTTTCATGAATAGGATTCTCTATGGCTAGCAGAAGTTGAGGCAAAATTTTCTTTGCAAGATTTGCAGAACATTTCTAGTTTCACTGAGAAACCATAATTTTCCTGAGTGGATTCATCTAAAGAGCAGACACCACAATTACTGCATGGCAAATTCCTTAGAAGACTGGAGAATCAGTTTTTATTCATTAGAATATACTCATTTCCACATGCAGGAAGAATGTCTCATTACGTAAATGGACAGATTCTGGAACATTTACATCGATAAAAGAAAATTTTTGGTCAACTGTTTCCTTTTGGTACAGCTTCCTCTGCAAATTTTGATTGTCTTTTAAGAGTTGATTCAATCGCAGCAAGTTTTCGTTTCGTTAACCTGCCTTTAGGCTTCCTGTATCTTGAACTAATTGCATGCATTATGATGGAAATTACAATGTTCAATTCAAGAGATTATTATTTGAGAAAGTAGTTCTGAAAAGAACTGTTTTGTAAACACTGAATAGCAAACAGAAATGTTAGCTTCAAAATCAAAACAGAAATCAAGCGGTGAAATCAAAATAATGATAGCTGTGAAAAATCAACAAGATTAGTGTTGCTAGATGAAATCATGCAAATAATAAAAACTAAATAATTTGATGTGGCTAAAATACAGCACATTCTAAAACCAGAATTCAGTAAATAATAATTTGAAGAATAAATATTTGCGTGTTGTGAGACGATAGGAAATGGGCGAGGCCATTTGTTTACAAAATAAATAACTTATTTTTTCAAATTTTAACAGTGTAAATCAAACAATTATTAGCCAAAATGTGATATTTGAATCTTATTTCATTCTAGAAATACATATATTTCATTAGAAATTAGTTATTATTCAAATACATTGTCCTCGTGTCACTTGTTTACGTTTTCGAGCAAACGTGAAAAAGGGGCGTGGCAAATTGTTTACTTTATATTAAAACATTAATAACTTTGCCTAAAATTGACTGAAATCAAAAATTATTTTTGTATAATATGGAGAATGATTCATATTTTTTTATAAACTAAAAAAAGAAAAATCGATAATTTTGTCGATTTTTTACATTTTGATAGTCTATTGTCCTCCTAGAGGTTCGTGAATAAAGTTGTCTTTAATGGATCAAATCTAATACCTGGAAATGCTTAATTATTATCAAAAATATAATTTTTAATTTTATTAAAGAGCTATAGAGTTTATTTTTATTATTAACTTCCAAGTTGCAAAACATTTAATAGGTGTATCATAATATAAACTTTATTTGAATTTGATTTTTTGAAATATAAAAAATTTTTACTTTAAAATTTGAAATTTTAAAAATAAAGGAATAAATATTATGTAAAATTACTTGAAATATTTTAGACTTAATTATTGAAAAATGAGTCCGAATTGAGTACCCTTATTTAATATTTCTCTTTTAATGATTGTTGACAATACTTAAGCCACCTTTCATTATGTGACCGAAATCGCGGCTTATAGAAGTTCTGAAATTATTATAATAGCAAATGCATTCGGAGAAATTTCTAGATATGGCGTTATTATTATTATGTTTTTTTGGAAAATTGTTTATAATTAAAGATTTTACGTTCAAACAGGATTTCGTGAGAAAGTGCAAGTTTGACATTAACATTTGCAATAGTAAAAATATTATACAAGTCATTCATAAAACTATTGAAATTAATATTATCAAATTTTGGATATTGGAAATTAATAAGAACTTTTTTAGATAAGAAAAGTTTACTACTTTTTTAGTTTTAATGAATGAAATTCTAAAGTACGGATTGATGTGAAATGTATATCATTTAAACATGAATGTATAAAAATTTACAATAATATTAAATTTCATTATTTTCCTATTAATTTCGAGTGAAAAAATTAATGGGAAAACAATGTAGTTTTTTATTTTCTTCCTCAAAAATTACGATTGATTTGAGGCCGCGGCGTCCTGGCTGGGGAGAGAGTCCCTTATAGGAAGTCAGTGAGCTCGAATCCCAACTCAACCGAAGTTCCGTCGTATTTGCGCTTTGCGGAACATAAAATAAACTGTTGTCACAATTGTCCTCCAAGTGAAGTTGGAGGCCAGGTCATGTAGTCCTCTGTGCTTGGTCCACGCTTCTAAATTATGAAGTATCAATCTCTTTACAGGCTTAAAGCAAAAGTGTTGCCTCTCCTGATGTTGCGTCTCATGACAATCCGCATCCTGTGATCCTGGCCGCTTCAGTTGGGTCGTTACCCGAACTCACATATTTCGATGACTGGAGCCCTGAACAACGAAGCCGCTCAGAGTTTTTTCGAAAATAGGAATATCCCTGGATATTGCCAGCTTTGATTGAAAAAGTGAAGAGTTTTATTTTAATAATATTTTATGAGTCTGACCATTAAAAATTTTCTTAAGTTTCACGTTTTCAACATAGAGTGTTTAATTTATGAAAACACAATGATGATCGGAAATAATATTTTTGGCCATGTTTTTTCCGTATGGACTAAGCCATCCATTATTTTAAACGTCTGCTGTTCTTTTTAACAATTTATCGTGATAAAACAATGATAAAGAATTAATTTTTTGTCCACATGTGTTCAGAATGGATCCACGAGGCATCCAGTGTTTCCGTCATCCGATGGGCTGCAGTTCCTTTGAAAATTTCATCATGATTTTCGTCACCAAATGAATCTTCATGGTTTTGAACGCATGTCCAGAAAGCATCTGATTTTGATGGAGAGCGAATTTATGAAAATTACAAAAAATTAACGTGGAAACTGAATTTGAAAATATAATTTCTGTTTACCTTTCTGGTTAATATTTCATTTTTACCGAAAAAGAAAACATTCTCTCCATCAGAAATGGATATCTTTGGAACTTCCTATCTAGTTAGAGGTGCAATAAACCGTTTCTGAGAGAAGATTTATTGACAAGGGGAGGCGAAGGGTCAAAAATAAATCCCTCGGAAGTGAGATCATCTGGAGGTCTGCGATCTTCTGGAAGTAATTGCTGAATAAAGCTTCATTGTCACTTTTTTATTTAATTCGAAAAGAATATTAGGTAGAATAAATGGAAGAGGGTCTACGATTTCAACAACTATAAAAAATTATTACGAGATTTTCAGAGCATAAATCTTTTTATCTGTGTTTATTGAAAAAATTAAAAAAAAGAAGATATCTTTTGTGCTCAGGATCGTGAAAAAACTAGAATTTATCATGATTACTATTAAAACACATTGCAAAGGCGTTCCGTAACGGAAGGTTATGAGTTTAAATCCCGACCCAACCAAGACCCTTCTTGCTCGCTGACGAGAATGGGTCACGTAAAAAAGACCCACCGAAACAACACCCCTTAGAGTAATAGGCCAAATCTTCTGCTTGGCCTTGCCTCTGCATTCATAGTACCCACGCGCACTTTCGGGACCACGAGGACACACCCACTGGGTACCCCACTCTGTAAGGTGCCAGCACCAGCACTTCTACCGCTAGGAGTGCTATAGCTGGGAGACACAGTATCCGGTCGTTAGATCATTACCAGAAACCAGAGAAGCTACTCAATTTCTCAGAAGAAACACTAATGGAAAAATTTAGGGATATATTTTTTGATTTAATCGTTAGATCGTTAAGAAAAGATTCCAGGTGTTTTAGAAAAGCATGGAATATTTTTCCAAAGAGCTATTGCCAAAAATCGTTATTTTCCACAGGAAACAATTAAAAAACTGGAAGAAAAATTTCCTCAAAGCTCTTCATTTATTCTTAGCTATACTTAAATTACTTAAAATTGCAAAGAGGGATTTCGGTCATTCGTTGTGAGTTAAAATTACCGTCTTCGAAACGCGGCCATTTGTTGCATTACTCCTTCTTCGACCCTCCGGATTGCTCGGTCGTGCGTGGGCGACGGAGGGGAGTGGAATGGGAATCTCGCTCTGATGAGGAATCCACCTGCTGGCAGATTTAAAAATAGGAGCAATAAAAACACCCATGTCCATTAAAGGAAACGAGGAGGCTCATCAAGTTTCCCCCCAAAATTTTGTTATTGAATAACAGAACGTTCAACTGAACTCTCCGCCGAATAATGGCGACCAGCCCTGCAGCTGTATGATTGCTTGTCTGAATGGGGAAATCCAGACAGACGCCCCTTGAGCAGCGCCCCTGCGCAGGAAGCTTCCCTGCAACATGCTTTGACATTAGCAATGTCTCGGTTCAGCAACTGAAGTAGAAAGCGTTAGTGATATTCCTAAATTATATCCACATTAAGCTCTAAAAGGACAATACTTTAATACTAGGGCATTTTGTAATAGTTTTGTTGTGCGTCATGCAAGATATGAAATGTATAAATATATATTTATATACATATATGTACATATAATATTTAATTACATATATGTGTATACATATATACGCCTATATTAGTTTGGTGAAAACGAAATTCCTTATTTTCGCTGAAACTTGCATTAAATATCCTTCGGAATTGCTCTGGGCAATTAGTTTGAAATTGTTTTTTTTCAGTTTATCATTTCAAACCTCACCTTGGGCTTGCATGTTTGTAGTGCTTTGGAATCGTTTTAAAATTACAGGTCTTGATATAGTTAACCCTAGTGTATTAAAAATAAGCTTTGGGCGAAAAACAGACTGCTGTTGTCTTACTGGCGATCATTTGTTGCTTCCTGTACAACAGAACTTTCTGGAGCTTGGGTGTTGTTGTTGATCACCAGTTGAACACTTCCCTTTACCTAGCTCTGAGCTGATCTCCGCCTGTTAGTGAAAGCAGCAGGAGTTTTCATAATTTAGAAGCAGGGATCAAGCCGATACTTGCCCTGCCGACATATTTTCTGCTATGCCTGGATTCGAACTCACTAACTTCCAATAATGAAAACGACGCCCTCACGACACAGTCCATCACGAACTCGAGTTTGTATATTTGGAGTAGCTCTGAACCAATTTTAAGCCATAGAACACAGCCCCCGAGAGAAAATAAATGACCATCAAGTAACAAACCAATTATTCCATCCATCTTTAGCTCCTTGATGATGCTACGCGATGATAACATTCCGATCAACAGTTTATCCTTTTCGACAGCGGGATTCTTCACGCGAGAAGAGCAATTTACTATAAAATCACATCTGAACGCAATCGACGAAGTGGAAGTTGCACAAAATTGGCTGTTACGGTATGGGTGCCCTGTTCCACCTACAATTTCAGCCGCCTGACTTGTATTTTTAACTTTATTAAAGAAAAATGCTGTATGTACCTCATGTTTTCTTTGCTTACTTCCATTCTAAACATTCTGTTACTGTCAACGGAATAGATCAAAGGACTTTTTTAGTGGGAAATACTTAAAACATTTCCAACGAGCTTAAGTCTGAAAATATTTGATCATTACTTCATGACACTTTGATCACACTACAGCCATCTCCCGAAAAAATAATGTATTTTCCTCTCTTTATATATATATATATATATATATATATATATATATATATATATATATATATATATATATATATATATATATATATATATATATATATATATATATATATATATATATATATATATCTGTGTGTGTGTTTGTGTATTATGTCATTAAGATGTATCATCACTTATAAAATCTTGCTGCTAAGGCCTACTGAAAAAGTCTTGACTTTGCACACTTTAGCAAATGTAATTTTGCTTTTCTCACTACGCTGCCATTCAAAAAAATTTTGGATTACTGATGAAAGTTATTTCGCTTACAAAATTTTATAATATAATTGAAATGAATTTCAAAGCTTTCAGCATCTTATTTGGATTATTTTTTTCTTATTTATTATTCAGAATGTGTTACAGAACCGTGTAGTGTCTTGAACAACGTGAAGTAAAGCAATCAATATCATTAACAATTGTACGTGTCTTGAAATCGCAATACTTACGAGAGTGCTTGATACAATTCATCACTGGGCAGAATACCAAAATTGCTTTGAGAATTCATGCCATGAAAACAATTTTAAATAAATTTATTCTATTTAAATGTTATTACTGCTTCCATTATAATAATTACATTCGGATCATTTAAAATTTTTAGTTTACTTAAACAAATGTCACGGAACCATTGAAGCATTCTTCTAGAGAAAGATCGTTCACTATATTGAAAAACAATTTTAGCTACACCATCATGCTCTTCGTTTGCATACAAAAACGACAGCTTTTATTGCTGTTGCCCCTTCTTCTTTTATACATACCACTCATTTCAATATCTTTTTTTATGTTGGCTCGAGAGGAAAGAGTATCTCATAACGAAGTAAAATCTTGCGTTCGCCTACAGAAAAAGCATAGCGTTTACACAATGCCACGAATGTGGTGACGCTTTTCCAAGTAACCCGCGAATCGAAAATGCCTTGGAATGATAATAGAAGAATTTCTGAATTTTATTATTGTACACCTAAAGGGAAACTTCAAGCGTTTCAGTTTACACGTGAGAGCTCTTCTCTAAACACAGTGCAGGGTTTTTGAATAACGTTAGAGAATAAATACCTTTAAAGAATTAAATATTGTTATTCCTTGAAATCGAGCAATATTTGCACAAAAAGCTTATTTTTTAATTGGAATCTATCCTACGCTTATGAACTAACTGAATACGAAAATGGTTAAGTTTATTCATGTCTTGTTGAAATCATTTTAATTAAATTCATTTCACTCAAATAGTATGAGCTCCGTTATGAAGTGCGGTGAGTATCACCTCGACGATTTGAGATAATGAACAGAACTCACTCTCAGCGCATTCATGTGCGGCGATGGATCGCTGGGGATGCAAAGAACAAGACTTTTTTTTCCTGTTAAATTTTAGCTGTCCCATCATGCTCTTCGTTTCAATCCAAAAACGACAGCTTTCATCGTCGTTCCCAGCGGCCCTTTCATGCGGATCTTCCATTTTATTATTTTTATTTCTGAGGCGATAGAAGAGGTATTAATGAGTTTCTTACTACGCTGCATCGTCACTCATAGCAGAGGCATGATTATAAAGGATGCGTTAATTACTTCGGAGTATAATACCCCTCACTTTTTGCCCCTCATTCTTCGTCCCCATGAATATTTATTGCGTATTTTGCTTCGATTGAAAGCTGGTCATTTTTTTGACATCTTACACATCGGCGAACTTTTCTTCTTCCCGAAGAAAGACGACGACAAGATCCTCACGTCAGCCCTGCGCTTTTTTACTTTTCCCTCCCCCCTCTTGTAATTTTCTTCCCTTTGTTTCTTCTTCCTTTCATGCATATTAATTAGAAATTTTTCGATCCTGAAAGTATTTCTGCTGCCTTATCGGGAATAAATTCCCTCGATGTCGCCGTGACAAGGATTCCGGGATGCCCTATCTCGTGACCTCGATCACAGCTATTAAAAGCGTTCTGTTTGACCTTCAGATTCATCATGAATCGGGAATCCATTTTAATGCTTGAAGAACATATGCGAAGCATTTGATTTTGATTTTCACATAGTGAAGCTGCAAACAAATTTAGTCTTTAAAAATTTATCGAAGAATTATAAAAAAGATTGAATTTTTTTATAAAATCATTTTTAAAAGAATTGTTTGAATAATGGAATAATCTAAATCTTTCATTTTATATAATCTAACAATTAATTAAAATTCCCTGAAAAGGTGTTTAACATTGCTGGCAATAAACGTTATTCACGTCTTCCAACATTCAAGCAAACCACCAGTCAATAAAATACGTAGAACCTAGCTAACTTCATCTCACAATTTCTTAACAAATTCATGAACACTTAACTCAGTTAAATCCATAAAATTATTTTTTCATCAAAGAATAATGCACACATTTTAATCGTTCGCAAAATTAAAATATGCATTAATTGCATTTAAGAAGTACAAAGGCATTTTGCAGGTTGGTTACTCAACGGCAGATAGTCGATTTTTGCACGCGGTGGTTAATGTATACCTGGTGTTCTTTACATGATGGGAAAATTCTAATTAAGACACCTATTAAATAACCATATGAAAGCAAATAGTTTCAATTAAACCGACAGTTTAAAATGTGCTTTCCGAATCACTAAAATTAATCAAGTGCGAAGTAGGAAATGATCTCCAGGTCGCCAACTATTTGACCAACAACTGGGCGGTGCTTTGACGAGTGGACTTTGGCTCTGACGTTGAGAATGAATGGATCAAACTCATAAATAATCACAGGACATTCGTTTTTCCATACAGATTTTTTAAATTATTTTTAAAATAGCTGCAGCATTTTTTCTATCGTTCAATAACTGTTCAGTTGCCTGTGTTCAAAAATGACTGTCAGACTTGCCTTTGGTTTAACTGTTCGTGAGTTTGATTCCCGTTTTGTGTGAGCACGTTTGAAATGGCTCACTTTAAAAATTGTTGATTTGTTATAATTAGCTTTTGGAAAAAGTCCCTCATTATAAAAGGAGGAAAAGAATCACTTAGATGAACACTCACTTTTCTCATTCTCAGATAATTTGCTCATTTATGTTGTTTTCAAAATCCTCATAACCTTACATTTTCATGAAGTTATTTTTATGAAAAATACTAAATGTCAAATTTCAAAAAATAAAATTTGCAATTCTTAAAAAATTCGACTATAGGTTGGTGACACATTTTAATTGAGTCATTTGTGTGACTTTCAAATTTACATAAATCTCATATAGCTAAAACTTTATTCGTAATGTTTTCTGAATTAAAAGGGAAATAAGGGCTGGAGTAGACAGAGGTCGTTGCAAACTATCATTTTGGAATTCGTTTTAGTAAAGAAAAGTTTTAATCTATTTTTAATAAATTGAAAAGAAAATTTTTAATTATAAAACAGAATGCAACATAATTTTTTATTTAAACCAGGAGACTTCTATTATTATAAACGAAAGGACATTATTCCTGTCATTATAAGTATTCATTGAAAATTATATATCTATATTTAAATATAAATATATATATCTTCCAGCATCATCATTAATATAGAGATCGTTTATACGATGATTTTGGAATTCTCATCTTAGTAAGGAAAACGTTTTTTATTGTTGATCAACTGAAATTTTTAATACGACCATGACGCCAAATATTTTTAATTAGATTACAATTGATATAAGAATTATATCTATTAATATAAACGAAAGAAAACTATTCCTATTAATATAAAGATTTTAAAATTAATATCTTTACATTAGTTTCAATAATGGTATTTATCAGCAAATATCATTATTGAAATATCGTTGCAAACAATGATTTCGGAATTCGTTTTAAAAAGAAAAAAACTTTTCGTTGAAAAAAAAACGTATTTTTAATTAGATGAGGACCGACAGTTTAAAAAATTATTTCTATCAATATAAGCAAATGAAAATTTTTTTATTAATATAAACATTCATTAAAAATTAATATCTTTAAACCTATTTCAATATAATTGCTTTTATCAAAAAATACCATGCTTGAAATATATAAAGATTATTGTGCAAAACGATGATTTTAGAATTCATTAAAGAAGAATTCTTTTTTACTGTTTTTGCAATAAACTTATAAACTGAAAGGAAATTATTTCCATTAATACAAATATTCATTAAATTGAAGTTATTAATTTCTATACTGAAAACGGTCTGGGTACATTTTAGGTACGTATTGTTAAATAAACATTCGATTTACAATTATATCTAAACATTCTATCATATATAAACATTCTATTTGCAATTATGCAAATTGTTAAATAAACATTCTATTTGTATATAACTGTGCAATTTTTTAAAGAAACATTCTATTTGCCATTTGCACAGTTCCTTTCTTTTAAAGTAAGAAATAAACTTACACCTACTGAATTTTTATACTCTACAGTTTAGTCACGCCAACGGAAAGAAAATCATCTGTCCACCTCTCCTCCATGCAGCTCCCGAAATAAATCAATAACCTCGAATGCGTCCTTTCCCAATTGAAACTATCTGAACGCATGTTACATATCCGAGTGTGTTTGCAATGGAAATAAATTGCCTCCCTCCTGCGTTCGCCTCGCAGCAGGTGAGCCCATGCAACCACTTTTGTACTCCCCAGGAATGTTTTGTGTAACACCCTAATTCGATTTGGATTATTTGCGCATATTTTTCCTTATGGCTAAGGAAGTGTTCCCGCTCCCTTCCTCAGAGTAGTGCGATTTCTCACAATAGATGGTGGCGGTTTATAAATCTGGTTGTGACGGATAGAAACGTGTGTTTCTGCAAAGTTTCTTCTCGGTTCTCTTTTAAACTTGAATTCTTTTATAAACTTATAATAAATTAAAATTTTTTTGCTTGTGATATCATTCAATTAATTTGTTGCCAATATCGTTTAGTTAATAGCGTGAATGTCATGAAATTAAGTAAATTCTGTATTGCTAATATTTTAATGAAATGCAGAAATGAATTCGTTTCAATACACCCGCAGAAAGAGCACACACATGCATGTTTGTGTGTGTGCGTATATTCACATCAAGAATGACGCCTATCAGGCATCGTGAATGTGCAGTCACGTCAACAAAAGAGTTCTCACTTCTCTGTCCCCAACCATGGGTCTGGCAGTCAGGGGGAAGCAGCCCGAAAAGCTCTTCGTCATGTCGAGACAAGCAGAGGACTCATCTCGTGACCTTTCACCTCCAGAGATTCAACGACCACAGTCAAAATCGCTTTTCGCGAACACGACAATACCTTTGGTTAAGCCGGGATTCGAACCCTCTAACGACACTCGTCCCAGCAGACCAATCTAAAATAAGAATATAAAATTCTAGTTATAGGCTTTGTACTTAGACTCAGATCGTAGCATTGAAATGCAACACCCATTAGGAGTTGTCGAAGTGCACGGGACAAAAATGCACATTAATATTAAGTAAGAAATTTCCATCTGAGGGAATGATTTAATGTCGACACATTTGCAAACAGAACAGAAGGCAAGTGAGACTGAAGTCCCCCAGACCTGCAATGGATTCCCTGCTAATCCTTTGATGAGGGCCAAGTGTCGGAAGGAAGTTTTCAGATCGAAGGATAGGCTCTTGGAGGCTACTGGATCAGAGCAGTATTTTGACTGAGCTTGCAGTCTGACAGTCAAAAACTGTCATGATGGATTTTACCAAATCATTTCACAGAGAGTGGGATGGGCTGCACTCATGAGTGGCACTAGGATGAGTTCTGGAAGAAGTGCATCACTCGACTGTGGTTTCTCACTCACGTGAACCACCCATAGCCACGGTGCTTGGCGACCACCTGAGGACCTAAGGCTGTATACTGGTCTGTATTCACGTGTAACAGATGCGTAACATTCACCTCCCATTGTGCAACAGCAGGTGGGATTGAAATCGATTTCTAATTCAACAAAACACGTACAATCCTTACATACGAAATAAAAGTAATCCCTATAAAAGAGAAAAAGAACTTGATATGAGCCACAATCATCAAATGGGATTTGTTGTGATCTAATCATTTTAACACAAAACAGAATTACAATCCTCAAAATTACACATTTAACCACGGTATTCCACTACAGTATAAAAATAAAAAAAGTACAATGCTTCAAATATGACACCTCTGTTCGTTCCACGTCCAGACAACCTTCAAATGTGTTCGCTTGCTACAACGAAACGAAGAGCGCAGGATGCATACTTCATGCCACACCACAACTTTCTAACTGATATATATATATATATATATATATATATATATATATATATATATATATATATATATATATATATATATATATATATATGAAATAAAACTTAACATTCAGGTGTCCCAAACATATTTTTGGTGCCGAGTAGTGTACTAAAATTCCAAAATTTCCGGATGGGGATCATGGCAGTATTTAATGAAAAATAAAATTCTACGTCATTTGCAAGTCTAATATGTTAAAATTTACATTGTATTTAAAATTATACTTATAAAATGCGTAATATAAAATTTACGCTCTCAGTGATGATTTACACTCTCTAATTTGATAATTTTAAACTCTCAGCAATCATAGAAATTCATGATGAAAATAGTTCTTAAAAACTGGTAGAATTGTATACATATTTTTTAAATTAAATAACGATTTATTGTCGTTAAGATCGGGTATATCATCATCTTCATTCTAATTCATGATTGTCTACGGAAAAAAGCATGGAAAAGCCAATCTCACTCAATATTGTAAAAAATTGTTGCCAACAGTAAACAATCTGACTGTTATTTAACTCAGATTATTTCACATATCTCTTTGATACACCCCTTGGTCTATTTGCAAACTAAGTTTGCAGATGCTCGATCCCCACTTCGCACGTGAATGCCTACAAGAGCTCGAATAACTGTAAATCCTAGCAGAGCTCCAGTGGCTCAGCAGCTTTACGCCGCTTCCCGTTAAGATCAGGAGAGGGAAGCATTGCTTACCGTGGCCCAGCCCCTGGGAGAATGACCACCTGCCCCTGCAGTGGGATGCTGGAACTCCGTGGGTTGGGGACATGTCCACGTTAATCGGTGTCTTCCATAGTCCTTTCGGATATACGTCTGGATGTGGAGAGGAGGGTTCCAGCTCAGGCATGACCTCATCACCCATCTGTGGTTGAAAATGACAAGGCGCTTGGTATGGTAATGGGCTAGTATTCCGAACCCATTAATCTTAAGGTTAATGGGTTCGAAATACTCTCCCATAGCACCGCTACGTCTGCCACGTGTTCTACCTCTCACTTGACACCTTACTCGCTAGAAAGTAATAATAAATCACACCAAACGCTTTTTTTGTTGTTAATGTACAATACATTGTTTATCCAAGTAATTCATTAAATAGTTAAAAACAGTTTTACTCTGGAAAACTAGCTATGCAACTCAGTTATATAAAAATGCGTTATAAAAAAGCTCTTTTCTTAGATGTGTAAACCTTGAAGGTTAAAAATCTTTATAAACAAAATTTCCAAATTTTTGTCCGGTATTGAACTCAGAATGAATGTGGGGAATTTAATAGAAACTTTTACCACAGGACGTTGGTTCATGGATAGCCTAAAACATTGACTAGGTTTGACTGTCGACATTTTGAATTCCGTGTTTGTCATTGATTTGAATCATCATTGCTGCTGACTACAGTGTATTCTGTAAAATTCTTGTATGCTTCAATTTAATTCATTCAAACACTTTTCCGGAATTCTGCACGCTTCAAGAACGTAGGTGACTCAGTATTTGTATTTGTTGGTAACCAAATCTTAAAATAGAATCCCTTTTTATTACATTCCCACATCGTAATTTGGGTTGAAATATGCTTTTTATTTTTGAAAATATTTCAATATTTAGCAATTTTTGACTAAAAAGAATTCTAAGCTTTCCGTAACTCATTCCATTTCTTTCCAGCTATAAAAAAAGAGACCTCATTTTTCTGTCTTTTGAACAAAGCTATTTTCTAAACCCAATTTTCCTCCGAAAGTTAAATACACATTTTGCATTAGAAACCATAGGCCGTGAAAAATGCTGTGTGAGATTGGACCATTAGTTTATTCTATTAAAATAAATATTAAATGTGTAAATGTAAACACAATTTTTTTTAAAAAATTGAAGTAAATCTGTACTAAGCAATCGGACGAAATAGAAATGTTTCAAGCAATGCATACAGTAGAACTTGCTCACCAAACATTGATGACGGGAAAATTCCAGGACCTCATGATGCACCGGACGGAAAGTTAATAGCAGGGGACTGGGAAGCTTGACGCCGGAGAGAACAAGACGAACGAATTGAAAGTTCATTTCCTTTTTTGCCCATTTCTCTGTGGGAAAGGCAAAAAACGGTTTGCATGAGCTTTAATGCCGTTGAACACAAATTTACTCTCCGCAGCCATCGATCAAATCCCACATCGTAATGGACAACAACGTTTCCAAAATGGAAAAAGAGCGGAAAGTGGAATTTTCCGTTCCCTTTACTGATAAAATGTTTTAAAAGAAAGAAAAGATCTTCAATTAATTGATTTTTTTTTCTCCTTTGAATTTCTTTTTTTATCTTTAGAATAATTTCACTGATACACAAAATGTATGAAGTTACTTTTTAGACTAGCTGATACTTGGTGCTGTCAAAAGTTTTCATGCAAACATTGTGCTTGTTGACTAATAAAAAACTGAAGTCAAAATAATCGTTTTTTTAGTCATTCATTCTGAGACAAACAAGAATGAGTTATTTATTCTTCTTTGTCAAATGTGAATTCCAATTTATTTTTCATTATAAATATATCACATTATAATATAGCAAATTTTAGAAATGTATCATGTTTCTTTCATATAAATAGTTACGTAATTGCTTAGAACACAAATTATTAAAATAGTATATTTTAGATCAGAAATTAGGTAAATTTGAACATCATCCCTTTTATTTTTAACAAAAATAAAAATGATGGAGATCGATTTTAAAATAAACCTTCTTCAGAAAAAGAATAAATGTTTTATGTCGCTCTTTTAATTCATAATAATCAACTACATACGGTTCCATTCAAGACATAAAGAAGTGTTTAATGTATTGCACCCGTGCAATGATTTGTTAGCATTGTCAAAATAATTTTTTGGGCTATTCTTTGCCAAACCCTGGAAACAATTTTATTATTGAAATACCCTCAATCTATTTTTGTCAGGAACTCTCCTTACAAAAACGAGTTTGAGGACGACAGCATGAAAGAAAACGCGTAAGAAGATATCGCACAAAACTGCAAAGTACATCTGCAAAAGATAGTTTTTGCAACACAATGGAAAAGTGATATTTTTATGCTGTGTATAGGGGCGACATCACGTAGGAGATAGCAGAAAGCCCTGCTGAATAACCAGAGGAATAAACGAAATCAAGGGTGAGGAGTGCTTTCAGGAGCCCTTGCCTTGTAAAGCAGAAAAGCAAACCTAACGAACATGACGCAAGTATTTTGAATGAAAGATAAATGGAGTGCTTTAAGAAAAACTGTTTACAGACTAGAGACTGGAAACCATTGGGTATGTTTATGCCGGGGAACAATTCGCATGCATTGTAATAGGCTGACATAATGCTTATATCATGTGATGAAATGGATATGAACAGTCAAAAGAGCTATAAGGCCGATCTAACCATTTGACTTTTTTTATTGATAATTTCTTCAAAACTATGTTCTAATTGCATTGAAATTTAAATACGCCATTTAAAAAGTTTTCACACAAAAATAATCAAAATTAAGTTAGAGTAAACTACTTTATAATAGTAGTTTAGGAGTCTATATATATATATATATATATATATATATATATATATATATATATATATATATATATATATATATATATATATATATATATATATATATATATATATATAACTGACCCAGCCACGCGTTGCAGTGGCTGAGTTTTTAAAATACATTGAATCAATTTTTTACTAATTCTTGGGTTCAATCAAATTAATATTTTCTAAAAAATTTAGAATAGGTTCATTCATAGGAGATTAAAAATAAAACGTTTCACCAAAATTTAATAGTAATAGGTAAAGTATCGAAATTTTGAAATTAAGCACAAATCAACATATACTTTTTGAATTTACATTTTATTCATCTTATATTAAATTATAGTTTGTAATCAGTGACTTACTTATAAAATATACTATATAAATTAAAGACATCTAAAAATAAATTGTTATAAATGAGGTAGATAACATTGACATCGAACTATTATTATTTTAATTTTAAATTATATTAAAACTAAAAAATTTTTCCGCGACATTATACTGAAATAAAAAAAATTAAAAGAATTTATCATTTGAATAAATAAATTAGATCAAAATGTTCTACTAAATAAATTAATAATTATCAAATTATAAAATAAAAATAAAAAATAATAAAAGGCTATCAAGAAATACTTACATATTTTCGAGGTGGTATGAAAATTAGTAGAGAAAAACAGTCAATAAATAAAATTTTATTTTACTATTTATAATATTAAAAATATTCAAACTGAATACTGCACAATTATAGCACAATACAAAGTATAATTATGAAAATGATTCACGAAAAATTGTTATAGTATCATTATACATCATGAAAATATATGTAAATTCTATATTTAACCACGCGATTGTGCACGCACGATAATTTTCTCGAAGATGGTATAATCTAGAAAAATAAACACGTCGCCATCTGCCGAATACCTGTACAACTTAGATGCTAAACCGCCATCTATTAGGAACTTACAGAACTAAACAATAAAAAAACATTAATGCCGTATAATAAATATTGAAAATAATATTTAAGAGATGAAAAACTATTCTATCTTGTTAAGTTGGACTCATATATACTAAATAGGTTACAAAAATTTTATCAAAATCCGTTCAAGTAGTTTCGGAGGTTTATCGGGAACATACATCATGACACGAAATTTAAATATATATATATATATATATATATATATATATATATATATATATATATATATATATATATATATATATATATATATATATATATATATATATATATATATATATATATATATATATAATTACTCACAATATTCTTTAGTAACACTTTAATCATTATGCAATTTATTTTTATATTTTAATTGCAAAATAATATTTTCCCAATATCTTTAAAATCTGCGTAAATGAAATATTTACTTCGTTAAGCAAATCCATTTCATTTAAAAATTTTAAATACCAAATTGGCTCATGAATTCAGTTAGAAAAATGACCTTGACTGAAGGCGCATCATTCGAGAATACGAGTTTTCCCAGGCCTGAAATTGTGTTGCAATTCCAATTCATTGATCATGAAATTTGCGTTTACAATAAGTGACAGTTGATGACAGGCATCTTGAATACATTCCCAGCATCATGCTATTTTGATGAATAGCAAGAAAACACGGAAGCATGTGAATTTTGATTTATTTACACTGAAATCTGAATTTGTTTGGTCTCCTTTATTCGACTACATTTGTGTATTTTTTGCATGATATTTGAAAATTACAAATGAAATTGACATATAACTAAGAAACTATCACTACAAAATTGAAATTGTTTGATAGGCCATTTAGTTTCTTTAAATTTTTCATATGTATGTCATCGCCTTACCTAAGTATTACGTCAGCCTAAAATATTACATACGTATTGTGACCTCATTACTGATTACATTTATAGATGCAGTGCTTCCAAGTGCCTAATTTATGATACGCATTTATATAATGTTTTTTCCATTTCAAATATATTTATCTTTTATTTAAAATATTTTCATTAAGTTCGCTTTTTTGCCATTACCGGGGTATCGATATCCAGAATGTTTTAACCTCACGCCTTGACTTTTCATTTAAAAATGCAATTCCAAGCTACATCGAAAGGTTTGGAGTTATTCTTTACCAGGGACTTTATTTATGCGATCCTATTTTACTGCATAAAAGAATATACTTTTTATTTATGGCGAAACTATTTTTGTAGCTAAAGTTTTGTTCATTTTTATGCCACCCGCATTCACGCACAAACACAGGTTTGATTATACATATTTCACAGGAATATTCAACGTGTAAAGAGGAAAGCTACTTCTGGCCTTTTTTTGAAACAAATTATATTATTATTGAGTTTTTGAAATAAATGTATTCAATTTTTAAGAAAACTTCATTTTATCAATATTTAAAAATTTTATAACTACGACGAATTTCTATTTGTTCCACACGTCTTTTGAATTTTTGTTTATTTTAAGTAAGCTTTAAATAATTGCTCATTGTTCATTTTTAATAAATAGTTGATAACTTAAATTTTCAAAATTGTGATGTTTCCCAAAATTTAGGTCTACGTTTTATGCATACCTACGTGGTGGTGCAGATGAGCGCCGGACTGTACTTTAAGGTTAACGGGTTTGGAATACTCCCCTATCACCAAACGATTTGCCATTTTGAACCGCTGTGATATCAAGAGATCACACCTGAGCTGGTGTCCTCCTCTTCACATCCCAGCCACACCAGCTGAAGGACTTTGGAATTCACATATTGATGTGGATAGATCCCCGATAGAGGCCAGCTGCGCGGTCAAAATTTCAGGCGAAGTAGATCCGTGGTCGATCCTTCTCGGTGTCAAGAGCTGCAACCACAGGAAATGCGTGGTCATCCTCCCACTCACGGCCCATGGCAAACGATGCTTCACTTTGCTGATTTTAACGGGAAGCTGCGCGCAGCTGCTAAGCTACTGGAACTCTTACGTTTTATATGGGAATCCAAAGCTTGTGCTAGAATGTGAAACTGTGTCTTCTGTAAGAAGAGTGAGCTGGTACCAAAAAAGTTTCTATTTTGACGACTTGAATGCTCCTGTCGTCAAAGAAGATATCCGCTCAATCTAAAATAGCGGAATAGAATAATGAAATAAAATACGAAACAAAAAAACGACACCAATGATTTCTTAGCTTGCATCACTAAATATAAGTGAAAAAAAAGAAATGGTGAAAAATTTGCAAATAATCTAGGAACTATTAACGTGCAACAAATCATACCTCTCTTTATATACACGACTCTTAACATATAATTCAGCACAATTACAGATTCATAAAAGTGGCTGAATAACTTTCAGTGTTTGGCAGAAAAAAACTCTGCTGAACACCACAACAAAAGGGAAATCGCGCCAAATAAAAACGAACGTCACATTTGGTGGTTATTTTGATGATGGAAGGATACCCAGAATAAGTGTATAATACTTGATTTTATTCATTATACTAATTGACTTTTGTTTTTACAGAAAACCCATTTGTGTGTGACTGCCGGATCTCCTGGTTCCGGGACTTGGTGCAGGAGAAGAACGTCGTGAACATGCCAAAGGAGACGCGCTGCCACGCTCCTCCGCTGCTGAAGAGCAAGGCCGTCCCGTACGTCACCTCTGAGGACCTGGGGTGTGTCTCCGAAGGATGCGGCAGGAAGGCGTCCCTCCTCGTCCTCTTCATCCTGCTGGCAGCTCTCTCTTAGTCAGCGTCCTGCAGTGCGCGGCTGCTTCCAGTCAGCTTACATCCACGGCACGTTCTGTCAGAATTTAACAAAAACGCTTACAGAGCGGAAATTCAGCTGTCACTTAAAAAAGTCTAAAGCCTTCTTTTACACAGATGAAAAAAATGTTCGAATTATACTTAAAATAACAAATACAATAAAATCCTAGAAAAAATTTGCGCAACCTTAATTTCCGGAGGAACCAGTTGTGAGGTTGCGAATCGAAAAATTGCATTATTAGAAATGCGGTCCTTTTGCTGACAGATGGTTCATTTGTATTTAAACTAAATTATTATTCTACTATTGCGCTTGTAATTGCGCGAAATGGGTGAAAAGTGAGTGACAATCGGTGAAAATATTGTCAATAATATCACGATTCGACTGTTGGAAAGAAAGTGGTACAATAAGTATAGGGTTGATAATGCGTAATGGGGTGATTGCCAAATTAGGCACCTGCTTTCATTTAACGTGAATTCCTTCTTGCTGTGGTTTTCTGGATTCTTTTAGAACAAACAAAAAGATATTGCTGTCCAATGTTTATTATTAGCTATTTTGTTGATGGACGTTTTTTTTATTTAATGAAATTTATGTTTTTGTTTGTCTTTTTTGTAGTTCCTATATTCATTATAATTTAAATAAGTCATTAATAGCTTATTTTTCAATAAAACATTACTACATCTTATTTATGTTGTTTTGTATTCCATCATTTTAAAATTGGCAGCCATGTTTGCTTGTTGATGAGAAAGTTAATGTCTGCAAACGTTAACAACTTGGCGATAAGTCACTCCGATTAAGGCAGATTTACAGTAAGAAGATATCTGACAACTTAAAGACTTTTTTATACTTTATTTAAATATCTGTTGAATGTTTCAGATAATGAAGAATAATATGACATCACATTATGTAAAACTTATTGGAATTATTTTTACAAAGAAATTTATATAATCTCTTCTTTTTAAACTCAAATTACTACCACACTATTGCAATATTCTTTATAATATAATGAGACGTAAAGGCTTCTTTTCTTAAGTGAATATAAGAACATTCATCAACCAAAGTATATTTTCGACTTTCTTCGGTTCTGAATTGTTGATATGTGTTTTCATTTCTTGGATTTTTTTAACTGTTTGTGAAAAGTATTCACGGCTATGGCATGGAGAATTGATTTATTGCCCTGTACATCCTGATCCAGATAGTGATGCGCTTAAGCAATATTTTTAAAGGAAATTACAGTAATTAATATCGCATGAAAATTTAATCTAGCAAAAACCTGGAAAAATAACGAGAGTGAAGTAATTTTTGGTATTTGCTTGAAAAGATAAAAAATCTTTACTACACAAAACTTTTCTTCTGAATTCAAGTGACTTTGAATTTTAATCCACTAGGTAATCGAATTTACAGGACCACTTGTGACTGAAAGTAAAAAATGCAAATGAGAATAAATGACACGACTGAGGACAAAAGAGTCATGCATAACTTTCTCAAAAAAGGCAAATTTCTCTCTAAATCCATGAGAGTGATGGTGCAAAAATCAAGAACTTCTTGGAGCAATACAATAGATCAAAAATAACCATTAAAAGAGGGCAAATTTTTGATGAAAAATACATACCAAATGAATATATTATATATATCGGTATTAAAAATATTCAGGATTAAACTTCTTTAAGTTATATATTCAAATATTTATCCTTTTTTATTTCATAAAATTATAATCTTTCAGCAGCTTGGAATGTGTAAAAAGAGTAATCTCATCCACTTTGTAGTTGATCTCGAGCAATCAAAATGAAGCAGTATAAAAATGCAATAAAAAAGTAATTCTCTTAACATAGTGTGAGCCGTTTGATGATTTTAGTGTTTTTTCTGAGTGTTTGACTGCATACTATGCAATGGTACGCACAAAAAAGGAATTTTTTTTAGATTTACTATAAAAAGGTAATTAGCATTAAAAATAATTTTTAAAATAATTTTTTATTAAAACAATTTTCACAGAAACACACTTGTGTAAGGTTATTTTAATGATTGAGGACAAGAAATATCGAATAAGTGCGCTCGCGCAGAAAATAGTGCAATATTTTAAATATTTCATTAATACGTATACTTTTTTTACGAAAAATTATGATTATTATTCCATATATGAACGTGATGGTTAAGGTAATCAATCATGTCTCATTTCGTCTATACCAATCGACTGTCAATATCCAAACTCATTCAATCTGTTATATATGTGTGTGTGTGTGTAATGAAACACATGCAGATATATTTTTTTCTAATTTGCGGTTCTTCACCTTTTTTAGCACTGCAAGGGATGGATGTGCCTTTGAACATTGGAGTACCCCATAAAACTGAGTGAATCTTTGAAATGTTTTAGTTGGGACCCCCTTGACTTGCCCTGCAGAGATATCATTTCACGTAGAGGACATTCCAACCACGGTGTACTTAACACGATCCAGCTATCCTTAGTAAGAACGACGGATATTTGTTAGTAATAATTCGAACTTACTATACTTTCCGTTAACAAGAATGACCCCTTACAGTCCAGACTACTGCGCAGCCTATATGCACATATATATATATATATATATATATATATATATATATATATTTGCATAATCAGTATTTAAAATATGTTAAAGCAACCGGATAACTTACTCAATAATTAATTCGTTAAGAAGTTTTGAAAATATGTCTATAGACATAATTTTATTTAATCATAAATCAAAATTACTTCTAATTTTGTATCATCAGATATTTTTCGCTTTAAAAATTAAAAACTCATATAGCTATCAAAAATGTGTTAGTCATATTAATGAACTATTTTCATACCCCGTATTTCCCTTTATGATCACGATGTCTTTATGATACTTCGTGGTTTGATTTTACAAAATGTAAAGATTTTTCTACTACTTTGATTGTATCTTGAAAGTAAAAAATTTGTAATATTCTTAACGCTTTGAGTAAAAGGATAACATAACTGTAGCAACGGCTGAGGGACACATGTGTCTCACCTGAGTATCCTCACGGACACAGGAAGTGGGTAAAAGGATAACCTAACTGTAGCAACGGCTGAGGGACACGTGTGTCTCACCTGAGTATCCTCACGGACACAGGAAGTGAGTAAAAGGATAACCTAACTGTAGCAACGGCTGAGGGACACGTGTGTTTCACCTGAGTATCCTCACGGACACAGGAAGTGAGTAAAAGGATAACCTAACTGTAGCAACGGCTGAGGGATACGTGTGTCTCTCCTGAGTATCCTCACGGGCACAGGAAGTGAGTAAAAGGATAACCTAACTGTAGCAACGGCTGAGGGACTCGTGTGTCTCACCTGAGTTTCCTCACGGATATAGAGGAAGCCTGTCGCAGTAGTGCTGCATTCTTCGAGTCAGTTTCCAACGGTATTTTTCTCAGTGGATGAACTTCAATAAATGTGGGAAATGCTCTTAAAGTGGCAAAAGACTTGGAAAATCTGAGAACGCCGAAAACATTTGTTCAGATTATCAATTTTTTTAAATATAGTTTTATCCTTTCTTCAACATGTCTGCCATTAGTTGACGAGCACGCCATGATCGTAATGATGCAGCAAGGATTCATCTACAGAGTTGTCCTCCAGAAATTTTAGAATAATGAAGCAATGCTTAAAACAGTCATCATCCATGTCCCTCTGGTGACACAGAAGGCAACCAGCCGAATCCTTGACTCCAGCATGATGCAAGTGTTTCTGCAAGCAATCAGGTCCGGGGCGCAAAGAAAGCAAGCGACTCCTACAGATGGAGGCGCGGACCTGGGATGTCCAGTGCTTCTGTTGAGCAAGACGCTCCTTCCTCACAGCTGCACCACGAAACACGGAGGCTGTGCGACGTATTTAATTTACTGTAAATGAATCTTTTGATATGACGTTGAGGCAAAAGAGGCTCCTCTCCATCGAATGACTGAGATTATCTCTCTGAGGAGGGTGAGGCTTTTTTTCTTTTCACGAAAAGAAGGACTTAGAATCAATTTTAGATTCCCTGATTTCATGGATAATACATTTTTGCATTTTTGATTTTTGTAATATAATCTTTGGCAGAGTAGATGCTTGAGCGTTTTTCGAGATACTTCTCGTGTAACTCGCACAACTGCTCTTCATAAGAAAATGTTTCCATAAAATACCAAGCGAAGGACTGCGAAACCCATGCAATAGCATTTAGCTATAGGGCAACCTAATATATATGACGACAATCTGCACGCTTCCATTTCATGGGGAGGCAAATACTTTAACATTTATGTCATTTTAAAGTATATTTCTGTTATTCACTCTTAAACGTATGAAACTTTCTTTTACTAAAAATTTCAAATTATTCGCAATAGTCAAAAATAACGTATGTAAAATTTACAAAATTTTACATTTTTGGATCTTTTTTTATAGAAATCTGAAGAATTTTTTTGCTAAAATTACAGCTATTCATTCCAAGAAAGGAAAGGGGAATCCAGGTGTGTTATTTTTACTAACAACTGCTTCTTATCAGTGCTCATTTCAAATATTCATATAATATCATACAAATCATATGCGTGATATATTTTCTGAATGAAGACACCAAAGTTCGTTCAAATTATATATATATATATATATATATATATATATATATATATATATATATATATATATATATATATATATATATACAGTATGTCCACTAAAGTCCCTTGCCACCCTCTTAACTTCAGAACTGCTGCTACTATATTTATAAAAGTGGTGTCTAGGTATAGTAAAGTGGGCATGCGCTACTGAATGAAACAGACTACTGCGCCACCTCGTGGAAAAATGCGAAGTAAGCATTCCTATCTCGAAAACCGAACAAGATAGTGAGAAAAAGTGATTTACAAAGTTGTAGAGCATCCTCTATTTACTAAGAAAAGATACCTTGTAAGCATTAATGTGAAGAATGCAACGGTTAAAACGCGCATTTGTTGTTTTGTGCTGTGACGTGACAAAACGATCTAAGAAAGGGAACAAAACAAATAGTTATAACAATATACTTTATTTAAGATGTTCAAACTTCTCACCATCAGCTGCAATGCACATTTGGATCCTCGCTTGAAAATTACTTTGCACACGTTGGAATACGCGACCGTAATGTGTCGTTTAAGGTCCTGCAATTTTTGTGGAAGAGTCGCATACACCTGCTGTTTCAAGTATCCCCACAGGAAAAAGTGGAGTTAGATCAGGAGAAAGTGGAGGTCACTCTTCGAAACCGCCATACCCTAGTATTTGGTTGCCAAATTCCTTGACGAGGTACTGCTTCACTGGAGATGTCTAGTGATCAGGCGCGCCGTCATTTTGTAACCGTAGATTCTTAAGATTAAACAACGGCAGGCTCTCCACAAAATCCGGTATTACCAAGATGTCTCTTTTATAGCTGTTTCAGGTGACGTTTCTTACGTATTTGCATATAAATTGTTGGAATTATTTTTAATACTTCCGTTTTTCCCATTTCG
Source organism: Latrodectus hesperus (assembly GCA_037975125.1). Classification (NCBI taxonomy): domain Eukaryota; kingdom Metazoa; phylum Arthropoda; class Arachnida; order Araneae; family Theridiidae; genus Latrodectus; species Latrodectus hesperus. Next base: position 20,428,939 of record CM075855.1, on the reverse strand, counting down.
AAATAAAAGTGAAAAATGTAATCACGAATATGTAAATCGTTTTGTTTCACGGCTAGCGGTGAAAGAAAACGATTTTTTGTTTTTTTAAATATGCACACGTACGATTTGCCACGTCACAGCACGAGACAACAAATGCGCGTTTTAACCGTTGCATTCTTCACATTAATGCCTATAAGGTATCTTTCCGTATTAAATCGAGGATGCTCTACAACTTTGTAATTCACTTTTTTTACCTATCCCGTTCCGTTTTCGTGATACGAATGCTAACTCCACATTTTTCCACCAGGTGGCGCGGTAGGTGGTTTCATTCAGTAGCGCATGGCAAATTTACTATACCTAGACATCATTTTTATGAATATAGCTGCAGCCGTTCTTAACTTAAGAGGGTGGCAAGGGATTTTAGTGGATATACTGTATATATATATATATATATATATATATATATATATATATATATATATATATATATATATATATATATATATATATATATATATATATATATATATATATATATATATAATCAGTATAGATTTTTCAAATAAATTTATTTTCAATTTTAAATTCCTTAGATTTCCCTTTATCACTAAATAATAAACGTTTTAATTTACTTAAATCACATTTTAAAATTAGCAACCATCATTGGAAATAATAAAATACTGGTCGCGTTGAAGCAACAAAATTCAAATTTTATTGCTTCTTTACTTTGGCTTGATTTAGGTTTCGCATTATATTAAAAATGATTAAGAGTCATATTCTTGTTATGTTACTTCGATAACGAGTTTTAGGAATATCTTTGATTTATGTGCATGGGCATAAAATGATAATAAATACTGTGAATTTATAGACTTCACATGACAGAATAGTTACGTATGCATAAGGAAGTTACTAGCGTTAATTTTTGTGGATCATTTTTTTTCCGGTGGAGAATATAAACCTAAATTTTATAAAAATTTCAAAAAAAAAAAAAAAACTTTTGGAAATTGATGTACAAAAATGATGATGGAAACTATAATTTAACGATATTATTTATTTACTTTCTTCTGTTCAAAAAGTCATTTTTTTGCAATGTTTAGGTCAGCTTAAAACAAATTAAATACGGTGAGGAAAGTTTGAAAACTCTTTTTAATACCGAAGTTATTGAATTTTAAAGTGTTTACTCCTTTCATCCATGTTCTAATGCATTTTTGATCGGTGGCTTCATCAAAAAACGGGGAGGGGGACCTTGTAACGCGCGCAGTGGGTTAAAACATAATTTTTTAAAAGCTGAAAGAAATAATAAATACCTTTATTTTTAATAAATAATTATATTGTGAAGAGCTAGCAACAAAGGAGAACTGGTATTTTCCGTTAGCCCCAGTCATTGCTTCGAATCGACCCTTTTAAAAAGGGAGAAAGATATGTTTCATTCCATGAAGTTAGCTAAGATTTGAAAGAATGAGCGTCGCGGTATAAGCAACTTTACATTGGCAATAATTTAATTCAAATTACGCTTTTATTGGGTGTCAGAGAGGGGACCTGGATTGGAGCCCGGAGGTGGTGCTTGAGAGACTGACTAATTTTGGATTCATGGGGCTGGGCTGGTGTGATGGTTCTGTCACGCCAGTCGGGGTTAAGCAACAACAACAAATTACGCTTTTCAAATCAGGAAAAAATTTAGTTGAGACGCATACAAATTATTTTACTTACATAGATTGATTATTTAGTCAATAAATTCGTAGATTTTAATCTAATATCTATTCATCTTCGGAAAATCGATTTATTGGTTGTGCTTGTAATATCTAATCTTAATATTTAGGTACCACAGTACTCTTATAAACTACAGATATATTTATATTTGTTTGAAAAACATTTTTTAAACCATTCTTGAATTTAAATTGGTCAAAAGAAAAAATAGTCGAAGTTGAAGAAGTGTTACTGACGAGACACATCGCCTCTAGTAGTGAGACTTGGAAGTTACAGAGGCTATCTTCAATAAATCGCAAATGACCTTTTGAGAAACAGATGATTAAAGAGTTGAAGAGCAATTGATATTTAATAATTAAAGAACTAGGCCGAAAGAAAAAAATCGCCCGCAACATATATCAGTTTGTTTGCAAATTCAAACATACGTATATACATCAATAGCTTCTCCTCATATCGAACCACGGTCAAGTGAAGGGATAACACCTGAGCTGGAACCTTCATCTTCACTTACACGCCACACTAGCGTACAGATTTTAAGAGTCAAAGATTGACTTGGACGATCTTAGCGGGAGCCACTGGCACTCCTGTCCACTGCCATCAAAGCCACAGTACTGTAAGAGCAAAAGTGACAACCATTCTTCATATTGAAGGCCGTTGGTTCATTGGCTTTCTCTGTTAGTCAAAATAGCAATCTAGAGTAAATTTTATGCTGCAGAATTTTCTGCAAGTACAGTACCAGCCATTAATCTGGTACATATCCTTCTAGCGACTGCTGTAATTGTATGCTTCGGTGGGCCGATTGCAACAAAAATTCATCTTTTTTTTAATCTCTACACCAGTTTATGCATGATAATTCTCAAAACATTTGTTTTGTCCATATTATTAATGAAAATATATTCATGAGAAAGAAAATAATGCGCAACTTTTTGAATCGATTTAATCATTTTCTAGTAAATTTCATTTTTTACACCCTGGGGATGAGTTGAAATACAAAATTTGTTGTAATTTGTAAGAAATGATAATTTTGTGTAAAAAAGTTCATTTTACAATGTTTCCATTAATTTTTTTATTTAAAAATATTTGGTAGGTCAAGGACTGAGGTAACTTGATTTTAACACATACTTAACATCAAGAATCTGATAAAATCTATGCTTGTTAAACGATATTCCCATTTTTACGATCATCTTAAAAATCTTAGCTACACCAAAATATTAAAAACATTTCTTTGTATTATTACATAGTTTTTCATCATAAAATTTTATATAAAGACTGTATATATGATGCCAACAAACAAAAAGGGCTCAATAAATATTTCCTTAAAAATTTTTATGGACTGCTTATCCAGAAAGTTTGGAGACAGAACTTTAATGGAAAATTTTTTAACGAACTTTTATTTTGTTTCCTTGGCCGAGAGGGAAAAATAAATAAATAGCTAATATACGATTCCACTTTTTCCTTCTGCATCATCATCATAAAGTTCTCCGCTGGCCTCAACTAAATGCGCCGTTCGGTCGCCCGCTTTATAGAGAGGGGGGAGGAGAAGGAAAACCACTTGCTCTCTGCAACCCCCTTTTTTGCAAGCGTTAAGTTTCCTTTTTATGGCACTGGCTATCGCATGAGGAGCTGGTCAGAAAAACAGTTTGATGGGAGTTTGAATTTTTAAAGAACTGTTGCCATTCCTGAAAAAGAAAAACAAATAGCAAAAATGCGTGAGATGGAGTACATGGGAAGAATGAGAGAGAGAAATAAAGGGAGAGAGATAGAGAGAAGAACGTATTTTAGCGAGCTGTTGAAAGTTTAAAATATTTCCCCCTCACATGAAACGTAATCATTTTTTTTTTGTTCCCCACATTCAATGCAGCTTAACACATTCCTTTTTTTAAAAGTAAAATAAAGAGACCATAAAAATGAAAAATTGATTAAATCAAAAAATATGATAAAAACAACAAATTTCGTTTGGAAATCAATTTTACTTTCGCCCCCAAACAAACACTCATCGATAGATTAATAAATGATATACATAATTATTAAATTCTAACTTAAGGAATTCAGACATTCTGATGTCGGGAGGCATGCGAAGAAGAATTTCAACTCCTGCCATTAAAATATTTATCGCCTCCATCATCATCATATGACTTTTGTTTTTATTTTAAATTTTTTGTTATAAACTCACCACCTATTTTTGTGCGATTTTTTATTAATGCAGTTTTTGCAAGCGATATATCAAAATTTCAATCAAATTAGAACAATAATTAAACAATAAAAATTCGCCATAAATAAGAATGTCGTTTTCTCGCAATCCATGGCAGATCTGAAAGAACCTCAAAATTGCAAAAACAGCTTCAGCTGCTCTTGTGCACCGGCACACACGTGAACGTCCAAAGCAACAGAACTCATCAGCCCGAGAACTCATCGGCGAGCTCTTCAAGAGCGAATTCAAAGAAAGTTGATGCATTGTCACAAAGGATAGTGGTTATACGTTTTGAAAAGTTTTCTATATGTATGGAAAATAATGCTAATAAAAAATTTTAAAAAATATCCAAATTTTTCTAAAGGCGATTCCAAGTGACTTCGAGGGATTCTAATCAAGTTTTGTGTGTCGTGTCTTGGTTCCGTTCAAAAAGAAAATCCTAGTCACTTCGTAAGGTTCTGAATTACCTTTAATAAGAATTTTTTATTCAATCCCTAATGACCGCACAAAAATCATCTTCTAATTGAACTGCGAAAACTATTTTTAATAGTTTCTCATGAAGTTTTATGCCGTCTTTTCATGTGTTTCATTTTATGCAGTCCCCATCTACCTCCCACACGCACAAAAAGGTTTGAGCGTAGCTAGAATCAGATATTATAATGTGATCCCACTTAAGGTGGTTAAAAAGATAGAAACTAAAAACTAATGTTGTTGTGTCCACACAAAGCAGTGATGCATACACACTGCATATTGCACGTTGCAGTGATGAGTGATTCGTGAGCGCAAGCCTATGATATGTGTCTAGAATCGTATGCGTAAGTTTCAATGATTTTTTCCATCTAGAAAGCGTTTTTTACTAAATATCGCTCATTATGAATGGCAGTTTTTTTTTCAGTATGAATACTTTTTTGAGTTTATTATTGATTATTTCAGGTTTATTGAATCTTTTCATGCTAGTACTTTTCCATTTTGAAATTGGCATGAGGCACAGCTTACAGAAAGTGCACTGTTGACCAAAATGACAGGATTAAAACCGCAATATTCGCCATTCTTACCGTCATTAGCATGACATTCGCACATGTTTTCATCTTCTATGTGATGGGTCGGTGGATTCAATGGTATGCACAAGACGACTCATGGGCGACATTTTTCTCTCGACGACGGTTGTCGCTCCCGGTAACCTTTGCACGGGTGCCTCTTTGGACCGACGGCTGAAGGTGGACTATGAACATCAAAGCTCTAGGAGGAATTCGAATCCATTACCTGTTGAATTGAAGTCCAGAGAACTGAACATTTTGCTAACAAAGCGACAAATTAATTGGTAAATAGTTTATATATATATATATATATATATATATATATATATATATATATATATATATATATATATATATATATATATATATATATATATATATATATATATATATATATATACATACAAACAATTGTTATTTTAGATTCTTCAAAAATGTAAAGGGTGTTTTCAGATTGTTTTTACAAAATAAGAGGGTGATATCCATTGAGACAGACAATCAAAAGATAGAAGCTCAGGATCGTCTTCCACTCTGAGAGCCAAAAAACAGGGCTAGGAAAAGAGAAGGGCTGCCTCAAATGCTCCCCAAAACTGTCACCGGAAATAGCCGTTGATGACGTAGTCTGGCATCCAAGGAGAATAAGCTGCCTGGAATTTCTAAGCAAAATAGTTACTTTTTATTTTTAAGTTCATTTTGTTTTTAATCAGAGTGAAAAAAACTACAAATGCCTCTCAAATATTTAGTAAATTTGCAATTATTATTTAATAAACCCAAAAAAATTATTATTAATATTGAAATTAACTTAAAATTGTATAACCAATATAAAAATATATTTACCTATTAGCTTCAGCTTATCTTGATTTTTTGACTATTGACCCATTTCTTGTTTTTCTGTTGAGCTTTATTATGAAATACTATCGCTGCATTTCTATTTAAATACCTAATTCATATAAATGTTCTCAAGCGACAAAAAAATTTAATTGCCTTTCAATTTACAGTAGGAAAAGAAGACTCTGTTTCATTTATTAATGTTGCTATGACATTTTTCCCTTTAGAAAATGTGTCGCCATGAAATTTGCGAAACATTATGTCCGTTTGTTTTATAGTTTCCATCCATGCTTTTGTTGTAACAGTAAGTCCCCCAGCAGAAATTAAATTAATCCATTCGGAATGATTGGGCATATCGACTGAATTTCTTGATATAGTTCCAAGTGAATTATCTTTAATTTTATAAGCAATATAACCTGCCACATAAACCATAGCTTCTTTTTCAAATGGAGATATATCACAATTTTGATTGGAAGAGGCAAGTTCATTTTCCCAAGATAAAGGTAAGGGATTAATTAAGAATTCACGATTTAATTCATCATCTTGAGAATCAAAAGAAATTCATTTTACAGTCGTTATCAAAAAATATTGATTACGTCGTTTATTCATTTTACAGTCGAAATAAAAAAATATTGGCTGTTTCCACGGGAAAATTAATCCTCGCAATAAAATAACTTGAACTTTACAAAATGGGCCTAATATTTCATCCAATGAAGAGTCGTAACACCATTTCGAATCTATGTGCATTTCGTCAAAGCTCAAAGAACAAATCTTTTCTATATCACTCAAAGTTTCGCAATTTTTTTCATCAATAACATTACATCTTTAAGAATTCCAGGCATGCAACTAAATTTGGAACACCATCTTTTCAAAGTACTTGCACTTGGCATATTTAATCCCATCGTATTTCGCCAAAAATCGTAAGATTTTGAAGATAATGACCGAATCAAAATACATTTTGAAATAGTGTCAGATGACCATTTAGTTCTTAATTTATTTTCTTCATCTTCACGCTTATAAGGGAATAAATTATTTATAACTATCTTCCCAAGTTTAATGTTCTCCTTTTGAAGTAATTTTATTTTCGTTTTTAATTTTTGTTTTTCATTTAAAAGCAATTTTTTATTTGATTTCGATCGTTTAATTATTCTTGTTGTAGAAGTTCGATTTCTTTTTTGCTCATTTTTAAGGAATTTCACTGTATTTTCTGCGCATAATATTCTTTTTTTCAATTCTTCTATATTTTTTAAATATTCATTGCATTTAAGGCACTTAATAACACTATCACACTGATTTTCTGCATCACATAATTTATGTGGACTCACGCACTCAATTCTTTCAATAGCTTCTACTAATCTTCTTCTTTTCGTTTGTCTCTGTTCTCTTGGAGTATTTTGAATTATGCTTAAAGCCGGTAACTTAAGATTAGGCAGAGCCGTCGGTTTTAATATTTTTCTCTCTGGCAAACCAAGTAGTCTATTTTGCATGTCGTCCATATATTCATTCAAATCAAAATGCTCACTGCACACTCTAGCATTCTTGATGTTGATTTTGTCACTTCTTCGACATCGTTGCACCCATTACTTTGAAAGCATTTGATTTTCTTTTGGAAATCGATGAAATATTATGTGTTTTCCTTTTGTATTTCGATACATATTTGAACACGTAGCAATAGCACACGATGTCATGTTTTCCTCTTTAAAAAAATACTCTTGCTTAAAATGAAAACATTAACAAAAAACAAGCCAAAATGGATGAGAAAGCTGCGATCAGACACAAGCTAGCATAGAGAATGCCAGCCAGTTGATGCCAGTGACGTCACGCTCTTCCCCTCTCCGGTGACAAGGCGGCATGCGATACATCAAAGCAATGAGCCAGCCCTTATTTTCCCTAGTCCTGGCCAAAAAATAGGAATATTACAGTTCTTGTGAAGTACTGAGAAAAAGCGAATGAACGAAAGCAATGCTACACAAACAGATTTTTTGTCATCCTAGTTTCCTCCTGTCTCCAAAAATTCTGCTGCAATTATTGCTCACCTCTTACTATTAGGGTACTATTATCACTGCTAATTTATAGAAAAAAATAGAGTCTCTCTGTATAAATAGAATTCCTATTCTGTTTACCCACTGATTTTTTAGAGCAGTTGATTTGAGAATGCTTGCATTGAATGGAATGAAATTTTGTCTGGGTTTAGATCTCCGGAAAATGTAAAATTTTAACCTTTTTTAAATTCCATATTTCGATGACAGACTTTGCAAGTCATTTGAGACTGATGATGATTTTAACACTTTGATTAAGTTAATTTTGAAAAATAGCGATAAATTGAAGAGATGTCAGACTGTTTCGGAATTTGGCCTGCTTCAAGAACAGCGGTAAAAATAAGGATTTCTAAAAGTAGGACGATGCTTAAAATTATTGATTCTCTTTCATTTACGAAAAATAATCTTCCATTTCTGCAGAGAGCGTGTTTTTCCTTTTTGTCATAAATTATTGGAGCTGGAAGGAAAAGAGTCCGGTCTAATAACTAAAAATTTCGTTACTAGTGATCTGCTCTGGGGGACGATCATAATATATTGCTTGAAAATTAATGTAATTATATTAAAATTCTCGACTTAATTTTGTGTGTGACAACTACAGACAAATATCAAAAATTAAAGAAAAATTACAAAAATTAATTTCTTCAATGCATTAGTTTATAAAAGCTTTAATTATTAATTTAGACAGAAATGTATATAAAATATTATTCTTTATTATAAGCTTTAAATATAAAACAATTGCATAAGATATATGAAAATTTGAATCTCGCTGAGGTAGTAGAATTTAGCGCTCTCAAGCACGGGTCCTAGGTTCAATCCTCGGGTTGGGAAGGTCAACTCAGACTTTTATCCCTTCAGCAGGTCAATAAAAGAGTAGTAAGCATGCTTGGGAACTTAAACACACTGGTGTGACTGAGGACGGTGTGCCGTCGGTACCTCTCACATTTCAGGAGATTGACTGAAATATTAAACACAAGAATAAAACCACATGGATTGTCTTTCCTGAGCATCTACCGCTTAGCATGTCCAAGTGCTTCCCTAGCTACTGGTCTTAATTGATAAGAACAAACGGCCATTGCCCATTTCAGAAGTGGTCATCTTAGTAACTTGAAATCCGTCGAGGTTACGAAGAAATTCGAAATTTGCGCCAAGTGTTTAAATGAACAGGCCTCTCCTGAACATATTCTTCAATGCCTTGAACTCTCCAGGAGAGATCTGATGGAGAATCCACTTATGGTGCTGGACTTTTTGAAGGTGTATGTGCTCATGGACCTGGTCTAGCGCTGCTAACCTCAAGGGCATGCAACAACAACAACTTAGCATTTTCACGTTATGCTGGCCACCTAACCGGGGCATATGCTTCGCTTCCAGGGGCCTTAGGGCATGAAAATAGGTACGGACATTGTAGGCTTTGAACCCCATTTGATATAACGTGCCACTGAGTTTAGATTTTTAGTTAAAATTTACAAAAATGAAAAAATTCAACTAAGGAATTTCTCAGCATTGTCTTCCGATAAGTTTCACACAATTCAGCACAGGTTTCAGCAGTTGAAGTGAGAAAACTGTGGTACATTCTGTTGCTAAAAGTCACAGCGATTTTTCCCTCATAAAGAGTTTTTATAGATGGAAGAATATTAAAAAGAGAAAACCATTAATTTTATAAGCATGGGAGTACAGAAAAGATGAAGCCATCGCCAAATTTTTGTTCATGAATAATTGAGCTGGTTTACGGATGCTTCTGTGACCTACAATTCAACAGGAAATCAATCGGTTAGTGTCCCGCTCAGGGTTTAGTTCGGAGTTCTAACTAAGCCGTAGTTTTCCTGCATAATTAATCATAATATACACGAAGTACCTTAAAGCGGTTATCAGCGAGCATTTACATCTAACATCATGCACATGATATCCAAAAACAGGAAGATTGGTGAAAATTGTTTATACCTCCACCACATTAACACACATTAATTATCATCCAAAAGTTTTTTCAAAAATAACAAACTGATTTCACTGTCCCAAGGAAGAAATGCGGAAATCGCTCCGAAAGTCAAATATGCAAAGAAAGCAAAAAAGCAACTTTCATTTTTATTTCGTTGCATGTAAAGAACCCATTACAAAGGGTACGTCCTACCATGAAGAAGATGAGACTCTGAGCTCTTACTTAGAAACTGCGCGATAGGTTTGTTTGTTTGTCGCTCAACGGTCATTTTTTGCACTCGAGAACTAATTAGACCGGGACTTACGGCTTAAAGTGGATTCCGAACCACTACAAACATCCATGCCCAAGGTGGTATTCGAACCCACGAACTGTTGAACCGAAGGCAAGAGCGCTAACCATTCGGCTGCCAGCTCGGCTAGAAACTGCGCGAGGTGCAGCCTCGAGGATCAAGGTTGCAGTCAGTCATTTTAATATTCACCCGTAAATTGAGTTCCTGGATGACTTTTTTACAGGTAATTCGTGTATCTCATGGGAGAAAACTTGCTAAGTTCTGAAGCGCTTATAAACATTCATTTTTTGTTGTTCCACAATGATCGGGCTCAAACCTGGGATCCAAAGAGCAATGACCTGCCTCTTGTCCACTGTGGCTTGGTTGGTGAGGGGGACGTTTTTCTTATCAGAAGGTAGTGAAGTGGAGTCACGACTGAATAGAATATCCATCATATTTAGTTTACTAAATAGGGAAAGCTGAGACACGTTGAGTAGGTCGTTGTCGCAATGTCCTGCAAGTGAAATGATAATTCTAGGGGGAGGTGTGTGTGTCAAATATTAAGCCTTCTACTTCTGCTTGATCTATACTAATCTTCTGCTTGATCCAGTTTGATCTGATTATGAAGACTGCCATCCGGCTGCCTTTCATCTAACTGGTAGAGCTCTACTCCAGATACAGGGAAGTATACTGCTGCAACAACAGCAACCAGGCCACGGTGTTTGACTATGGAGTCTCTCTCTCGTTAAAATTATTTCTTACAATAAGCATATTCGCTTTTTTAAGAATTTAGTATTGGATATAGTATTGGACTAATTTTATATTGCCCGCAAATAATGTTCGTTTTTAAATAACAAGCCTTTCTGTGGTCAAAATGAAGAACTGAAATGGATGTAGCGTGGCAGAAAACCAAAAAAAAAAAAAAGAAAATAAGAACCCCCTTCCTATAGTAAGTCCGGGGATGAAAGAAGATAGCTTAAATTTTAGGAAAGGCTTTCGGAGAGACATGACGCGGGGGCACACTCCCCGCCGAAGAGAAAGAAGAGCGCAAATTTTTCTGAGCGGTGCCTTCCACCTCAGCAGCTTCTGCGGATGTTTGAAGGGAGTGACTCGCTCTCTCTGATAAAACACGAGATGGTGAAGCTTTGGGCAAGGAGATTCATGCGTAGGAAGTGAAAAAATCTTCCCCCTCTCAGGCCACCCACACAAATTCTCATCCTTTCCTCGTATATCAATTCTGGCTTATGGACTAACAGGGCTGCCGGAAAAAGGAAGGGAAACTGAAGCCAAATGTAGGTGATATTGTGTATATTCTTGTAATGTAGGTGATATTAATAAAGAAATGTAGGTGATTACAAATGTAGGTGATATTGTGCATAAAATTGTGTATATTCTTTATAATAAATGTGTAAATAATTAATTTAAAATTAATTTCTAAGTCTTCATTAACCGACTCAGCGCCTCAGAAAATTTCAAGAATCTGCGAAAATCGTTCCACAGCCACTTTCCTAAACTATACAAAAATCGTCGACTGTTTCCCATTCTCATTGGGAACATTTCCAACCCCCTGAAAACTGTCACATCGCTCAATTTAGAGGGAGGGGATGTCACTTACTACTAACTCAGGGCAACTACTCTATCTAGGGTTGTATGCATTTGCCAGAAAGAATTGTACATCCCAATAAAAGTGGTTAAAACGAAAACGTATACCTTTTTTTGTATAAAACTTAAAAATCAAAAATTATTAATAAATAACTGTTTTTTGTGTAATTGAAAATGATTGAAGATATTCCTCAGTGTTTTTAGGTCTGACTTGGTAAATAATATGAAATTTAAAGAAAAATGAGTATCCACAAATTATGATGTTTTAGATTTCTTACGCAGTTTCATTAAGAAAGTTGCTTGCCACATTTTCTTGTATATTTATTATTTTCTGTATAATGGAAATTTTTCGTTTTGAATGAGACACAGAAGCTTTTCAAATTTTTATTACAGTAAGATAAAATAATGTTTGTAAAAATACATTTTCTCACATTATATTTTTCTTAACACAAACTAATTTTTACTTTATATGAATACATCTATGTAGTAATTAGTGTGGTGTTTATATGAAAATAAAAGGCTTAATTATTTTTTAATTTTTATAATGTTATTTTCAAAAACATTAATTAAAGCGTTTTAATTTATTCATCTATAAATGTTTTGAGTTTAAACAATTAAACATAACATTAGAAAATTTGCATAACATTGTGAATAAATATGTGTAATGTTCTTGGTTAATACTATATCTGAAAAATTACTCTGCACTTTATATTTAAATATTTGGAAAAGCTTTTCAGCCCAAAAAAATTAAATATTTACAAAACAAGGATTAATTTTCATTTCTGTATTAATGTATATGAAATAAAACTATTTAATGCAAAATACATGTAGATAAACTTGCATTAACATTGTTCTGTATAAGAAATTTTAACACATTATATTTGCTGATTGTATACTTTCTTAATTATGATATTTCTTATATATTTACATTCTAAAGCAATATTATAAAATCATTTATTACTTTTACAATTTTTTTCTTTCATAGTAAAATATTATTATTTAGATATTTTTAACAAGATATGTATTAAATTAAAGTTGTATTTTAATCGAAAAGAATTCCTAGTGATGGACGAAAAATAAATTGCCTAAAACACATTATTTGTTAAGTATTCAATATACTTATTCTCATTAACTCAAAATAATATTCTATTATTATGAAGGAATCTGGTGAAATAGAAAATGAATTTGAAACTCAAAAGAATTTAAATTAAATTTTTTCAATATATGTGACAACCTTTTTTTAAAAAAACTTTTCCTAAGCACCTCTTCCTTTTTCCTAAGTACTTTAAATTATTTGAGAAAGGAAGAGAGATTATTGTGTGCCGTCCTTATTATATATTTACTTTCATCTGGAAATACATTTTTCTCAATTCTTGGATTTAAACACTTTGATAGACCTCATAATGATTTGAAATATATATACTAATATTTAGTAATTTATACTAATAGAAGAATTGGTGTGTTGCCTATAAGCTCAGAGGATATGTAACATGAAGGCGAACAATTGATATCATTGAACGATAAAAAAAAGTTAGCAATGTACTTCAAGCAACGTTATGAAGTCTCATTTATTCCATTTTAAAAGTTACAGAAGTAGAAACTTTATAATTATTTAATGCAAGTAAATAAATATTTTTCAAACCCTTTCAATATTATAATACTTTCAGCACACATAGCAAGGCTGATTTAGATTATTTATACGTTTCTATAATTCAACAGTCTATTAGAAATATATTAAAATTATTAATTTACTAAATTTTTTTAGCAGAACTAAAAATATACATTACCTATGCTCTTTTTTCATAGATAAATTTTGTATTTTTATTTAAAAGCGTTAAAGCCCAAATTTATTTGCTAAATTAATTTTTTCTACTCGTAATAAAACAAGATAAAATATCACTTGTAACAATACATGAAAATTAACGTCATTTGTCAATCTGAATTGAAATATATATCAGTGCATGTACTAATAAGAAACTTAAACTGTTACATTTAATTTATTTCAATATGAATGGAATATTTGGTTTCACAAGTGCATTAATCGAGTTATTTTTTAAATATTAATCTAGCGCTTATGAACTGAACTTTATGTATAATTATAAATAAAAACAAAAGAATCTTTACAACTTAATTTGGAAAAATTACTGTATGAAAGAAACTTATAAATTTATAACGAGTTTCTATTGACTTATATTTAATTTTACATAATATAATCTATAATAAAATGCTAAGTGGCTATTATTATTCCATTAGAAAAATATTTTCATGAAAAGTTCTTGCATTGGTTATATTTTATTGTATTACAAATTGCTAAAACTTTATATAATTATCATATATCTCTACTATATAAAGTTTCCTAATTAAAGAGACTTTATCTATAATTGAGAATTGTTAAGATTCTTTGCAAATTTTTCTTTTTTTTAATTGATTAGAGACTTGTTTTATTGTCATTCATAAAAAATATTCCATTTTTTTTAATCAAAACAATTATCTTTTCTTTAAATAGGAAACTATATACAATTTAATTTTAAAATCGTTTTTTATGCTTTGCTTTTAGGATTTGATTCATTAGATTTTAGATTTGAATTTTTAAATTTCAAAAACTAACTGGATGGAATTTATTGATTTACTTATGATTTTTATTGATCTAAATTTCCAAAAATACTTTTGAATGTAATGTGCTCTGTTATGTAAGTTCTTAGTCATTATAAAAGTAGAACATTATCATCAATTTGTGGCAATGAATCATGGCGAGAAAGCAATTTCTCATCTGCTTAGAATAATCAGAAAGTTTTATTTACATGAGTAAACATCATCTGCTTTCATTCTTTCCCTGACTAACAGGAAACATGCTTAAATCGTAAAGGGAGTCACACATGAATAGTTTTCTTCCTGGAAACAAACTCCTCTTACGTATATAAGAATCCGTTTGAAATAGTATTGTCGAATACTTATAAATATTTTAGAAAAAATAATTTTAGCCTTCAATATTCAACTGTCTTGATCATTCAATTCGGAAAGGTTTAATGAAATTTATTCACAGTAAGGATTAAATGAATACGTATAATTAAAAATAAAGACAAAAGAATATTATTTAATTTAGCAAAAGCACCAGATTTATATGAAGAAAATTGATAATACGGCATTGCTTTCTATTGACTTTTCAATTCACGTAAAATAATACATAACAATATACCAATAATTCTTTCTTCTTTCATTATAAGAAAGTATTTTTATACAAAATGGTGCTGCATTCGCAACATAATATTAGGCGCTCGTGCGAATGAAATACATTTATAAATTATATCATTTTTCATATAGTCTCTTAATTAAATAGATTTTGTAGATAATATAGTATTTTAATTTAAAATTTGAATTTTGATTAAGAGATATAACTTTTCTTAGTGCATTTATTCTTTCGTTTACTGATTAGAGACTTATTTTACTGTCATTTTTAACTAAAACTTATTTCAATTATATTTTACATGAATTTATTTATATTTTTCATTAATATGATTCAAATGACCCAATAACTCGTTTGTGGAATATACCATTTTATGTTTAAAAGATAAATTTTGAAAATCAATTTTTAATTCAAATAAGAAGAGTAAAGCAGTTGTTTCACGATTTTACAACAAGTAATTCTCTGGTTAAGATTATTAAATTTAAAAATTAATTTTATATCTAATATGGATCTCTTTAAAGATAATTATCTGTAGAAAAGAAATTTGTTTAAAAAAAGTTTATTTGAAATATATAATGCGTTTATTATATTTTTAAATTTAAATAACACAATCAATCGTATATGGAATATACTATTTTATGTTTCAAAGATAAACCAGAAAAATTAATTTTTAATTCAAATAAGAAGAGTAGAGTAAATATATAACCACCTGGAACCAGGGGGTATGCGTACCCCTCTGGGGCTTGAGCTAGCCTCCAGGCGCGTCGGCAGGTGGTGGATCGCCGAACGTCCTGTAGGAATGACAGGATAGCCTTGAATATAGAATAAGAGGCCGCGAACCAGCTCCCGTAAACCCTGGTGTTATGTGATCCGTGCCTAGGGCTAATTGGCACCGCGGTATTGGTGTCTTAACGGAGCCTCTAGTTGCCTGGCAAACTTCTAGAGTAATTTGCCTTGCCCAGTATCTCAGGCAATGCTGGGTGGACTTATATTACCTGAGCTTATTAATTGTTATCTTGTGGCTGAAAGACACAAGAAATAACAAATCTTTCTGCATTTGCAGGTGATGCCTCTGAAGTAGACCTTGCTGAAAAAGACAAGGGAACTCAGAGGCAATCTTGTAAAGGGGCAGTAAGGAATCTTTTACTTGAGGTAGAAATGACCTCCAAACCATCTTCTGGTGAAAGCCAGGAAGCTATCCCTAGCATGACTGACTTTCTGACCAGATGGGACTGTTTCAGCAAGACCCTATCTGCTGGAAATGTCAAACGCAAGAGGAAACGGCAGAGCATATCATTTATGAATGCGAGGCTCTTGCCCTCCCTAGATTAACTTCTTTAGGCATCATCCATACTAGAGAGTTACACCTAGATTCCATTAAAGGGTTATCAGACTTTATTAATAAAGTGGGTGACCCGAGCAGCTGGAACTAGGAAACATTGGGTTTGGAGTTAATGGTACAAAATGCCGATAAAAGCAGAGGTGCCCAATGACATACAAACCCAACCTTAAGAAGAAGAAGAAGAAGAAATATATAACCACATTTTACAACAAGAAATTCTCTGGTTAAGATTATGATATTTAAAAATTTCATTTATACCTAATATGGATCACGTTCAAAAATAATTATTTGTAAAACTAACGGTATTAATATATTTGCTTATTTTAAAAGTAAATTTGGTAATAAAATAATTATTTTCTGTAGGTTAAAAATTTAATTGCTTAGATTGTAGCATTAATATGATTTCGAATCAGTAATACGCTATTTCGATAGGATCATTCCATTTCACACACCTTCTAAAATAAAAGAGCTAAAAATATTTTCTGCATTAAAAAGCTTAGCTCATCTTTAAATATAAAATTACATTATTTTGCTTCTGGATAGTTTACTGTTCAAAAATTTGATTATTTATATTCCTCCTAAATCTATTTTGTTTTAAATCTGCAATAAATTTCTATTAAGGAATATTATTAAATATTATCGTTACGTCATCTAGAAAAATTATTACATGTATGCAAATAAAAAAATATATGTAAAATAAAATGATTTTCACAGCAGAACAAAGCTAATATCAGAAATATTGTAGTTTATTTTTTAATCGTGAAAATTTCTAATATAGTAAAATTTCTAAGAAATAGTATCTTTTAATATTGATATATTAAAATAATGACTTTATATGGTGAAACAGTAAATAGTGTTGATATATTTTTCAATAGTATGTTTCATTAAAAAGAAATAACGCATGTATAATATTCTTGGCTACACACTTATGAGACAATCATGTTATACTCTTGTCTTAAGATGATACTTCAGTTTTATTATCAACATTTGAAATATGTGTAAAAAGAAATTAAAGTAATAACAAAATAAAAAGCAATATGCAGAGAGTAAACTTATTAGTAAATTTTTTCCTAATGCACAAAAATAAAAACGTAAATTAAATGAATTTTAGTCATTAAGGTAAATGTTATTTATTATGGACGACATATCGATTTTACTATAACAGCCATGAGCTCTTTCATTGGAAATTAAATAATTTCCATTTACGAAATTTATTTGTTTATTTCAGTCATAACTAGTCGATAAAAAGTGCCGTCAAAAACAATAAAAACTGAATTAAATTAACTAAGATGTAAGAAATAATTAGCATAAGCAGGAAAATTATTAAAATTTATCTTAGAAAAGAAGGCAAGCTTGTTATTAATTTAAAAGTACATATGGATTTAAAATTTTTGTGTAATAAAATCGTCAATTTCAATTAGCTTAGGAACTAAAAATAAAAATAATAATGTAGAAACTTGCATTTTATTTCTAAAGCAACAAATTTATAGATTATTAAATTTTAAAGTTGAATCTTGGCGAAAAAATAATCAGTATTTTAGATATTTGGCGTAAAACTCAGGCTCAGTTGTAGTCAGCAAGGTGTCAGGGCTAGGGAAAGAGTTTCCCTAGCCCTGGCAAGGTGTAGTGTTTGAGTGATTAAGACCGATCAATCAAACCACCGATTAGGGGGAAAGCAAAAACAAGTGGTTTCTACTATACGAAAATATACGTCGCGGCCGCTTTCGGTGAAAACTCTGCGACGTATCTCTGCCATCGCAGGCCGCTTTTCGACCAGTTTATTGCGACGTAACAGATACGTCGCGGACGCTAAGTCGGTCAAAAAGATGCAGAAATATTAGTTTATATAAAAAGAAATCCATTATTTGTTAGGTGGTTATTTGTGTGTTCGCTATCTCATAAAGTGTCTACGAAACAACTTTAGATTCATGCTCGTTGGAAAACTGACATTTCTCACTAAAAGTTCTTTTACCGTTTTTATTGAGTCCATTCAGTTGTAAATTACATGGTGTTAAAAACGGAAGTGCTGAAAGAGAAAATGCGGTACATTTTATAGTAATAAAGGCGAAAATGATAGCCAGGTGGCAGATATTTCGATAGTGTATACGGTCGTGGTGCTGTAACTGCCAATTATTTAAAATTTCGGTTTCGTCGATTGCGTTCAAATATTTTTGATGCTAAAGATGAGCCTCACACTGGTACTGTCGTCGTCGAATATGTCGTTTAAACCACAGAAATGATCGAAGATGGCAGGCCGATTATCATTCGTAGCATTAACCTTAAGTTCAGCCATCAAACATTTTCAAATCATTTGCACAAATGGAATTCAAAAAAAGTTAAATAAAGTTCTTGAAGTTCACGCAAAAAATATTAGATTTCCTTTTTCCTACTCTAATAATTATAATATGTATAGAGAGGGAGAGAAAGGTTCTGACAATCCCTTATAATTTGACTAGTGCAATAAAAGACTTGTTATATCATTTGAGCTTCTAAAACAAGTAAATTTAATTTTAGAAATAAATTAAAAACATCTTTATACCAGAAATTTCACTTCTGCCCCTATGAACATAAAAAGCTTATTTATTTTGCCATTTTTATTTTCAAAAACACAACCGTCACACAGTCGTACTGTCTCTCTCTCTCTCTCACCTGTTGCCACTCCTGAACAGAGAAACTTACCTCTCGTGACACGACATACATGTTCTCGAATTTTCAGGCTTGAGCCCTTACAAAATTTGATTCAAGATAAACTGTGACAACTTAGTTTTAAGTAAAAATATTTGGAAAATAAATCAATATTTTCAGTAATATTGTCTTCGATGATTCCCTTGATATCCATAGGAATCAACTATAAGCTTAAACTTAAATTTTTAAAAAATTATCAGCTACGAGTACTGCAATATGCTGTACTTTTAACTATGTTATTTCACTACTCATAAAAAGTCCTATTCAGCGAAAATTTTTTAGTGTTTGTATATATTTTTAATGTCAAGGTTTTATATCCTTAGAAAAACTAATTAGATTAATAGGTTAACAAAGAAACTAAGGAAAATGCCTTCAGGCAACAGTGAAAACGCAGAGCAAATTTTTTATCTGACAAACATGGACTGAAGAGTGGCCCATATAAAGACTAGCGATCCAATCTGACTCGCTTGCTCTTTCAGTGATAGTTTATAGTTAGAACTCCATGAGAGATTTTTTAATTAATTTCATTTTACGTTATTTGACATATGTATTATCAATATGTAATTCAGTTTTACAAAAGCGTAAAATTTGCATTACGATACGAAGTACATTTTGCAATTCCGTTGCAATGATGAATGCACTCTGAAGATTTCCCTCTCCCCATGGATCAATTTTATGAATGTTAAACATGGGAAGGTCCGGAAAATCGCCAACTGCGTGAGTGCTCCAACTGTGGAGACTAATGTCCTCTTCATTTCTCTCCCCCCCTAGTGAAGGAAGGACGTCTTCTTGATCCCTTCATGAATTATTCCCCCACTCGATACGCCCCTTATCGCCCCGGCGCAGGAGCTCTGGTCGAAATTTGTCACCTGATTCCAGCTCTCCGCATCATAAGTCATTACACGATGCTTGTTACTTCTGCCATTGTGCCGCTTCGGAACTTTTATATAATCTGGACATGAATATCGCAAGGAAATCCGGGGCTTAGAGACTACCACGTGATGCTCATTCCGGCAGGGACGCTCCTAAGTTATCGGGAAGAGATGAGCGACATCAGAAATTTTGTCAGGACTCAATACAGACGCAGAGCAAATGCCTAGATAAAACTGAATTGTCCCTGTAACACTTCCGTTAACGCATTTCCCCATTTCAAAAAATGCACACTGCAAAGAAAGGAATTGGTTTGGACATTAATATTATTTTAATTCAAATTAAAAAGCATTTTAATCCACGTTCAAATTACTGATTTACTTAAATGTGGATACTTAGAAATATAAGTGTAGCTATTTTTTAAATATTCGTAGCTTACATATGATTTAATCTTACCAAATCATATTTTGGGTTGCATCGGATATTCTAATGAGAGCTGATAATGTAGACGACAGTGGCCAGGATAGTTAGGGCATCGTTATCACTATCGGATGGTAGTAGTACGAATATTGACTTAAGGAAGTTTCATCGTACTCACTAAAGCAGTGATTCTCAACCTGTGGGGCGCGCCCCCTAGGGAGGCGCGAGCACACTAACGGGGGGGGGCGAGCATATCCAAGAGAAAATGTTGTATAAAAAATTGATTAAGTGACTGAAAGAAAAGAACACACACACATACAAAACAAAATACATTTCGACATATTTAATAATTAACTTATTAAATTGAAACACAACTTATTAAACTAAAAACAAATTTAATAATTATTAGTGACTTCCTTGGGCCTGTCTTTCAGAGGAAAGTTTTTTGAAGGATATTTTATAATATTAGAAATCGACACTTTCAGTTATTTTTCTATATTTAGCTGTGATCTATATTTTGTCTTCAAAGAAGCCGCCACAGAAAATCCAGTTACACAAAGGAAAGATGTTGAAAATGGTAGTAGAATGCGAAATGCCCTTGTTTTTAGTGCAAAAAACTCATCATCCACTCCTGCCCGAAATTCAAAGAGTGATTTATTACTCAATTGTCTTTTGGTTTCGCCGCTTGCCGTGAAGTCTATGAAGGTTTCTTCCTCTTCAATTGAGAGTCCTTCGGGAGTATTTTGAAATGGATCCCTCACCCACTCGTAACTAGATATCAGTTTGTCGTCACTAAGAAAGTACTTTTTAAAATTCTTTGCTAGTATTTTTAAATGATTTTCAATGGTTACAAAAACAACTTTTACGTGTTATTCTTCAGCCTTGTAAGTTTTAATACAATCATTCAAATTTTCAAACATTTTTAAGTTTTCTTGTTTTAAATTTCTACTCCTCAATTCCAATTTCCTACAAAAAGCATTAACTTTATCACTCGTATCCAATATATGTGTATTTGCTAATTGCAGTTGAAGATTCAAGTTATTTAATTTCTCGAATATGTCGACCATGTAGTTCAACTTCATCACAAATAAACTATCGCGAAAATTCTCAGCTTCCGGTCTGTTTTCCTCTTTTAGAAAAATGGTGATTTTTTTCCCTTAATTCATAAACACGTTGCAAAAATTTCCCTCGTGATAACCATCTTGCCTCGCAATACAATAGTAACGCTGAATGTACTGCACCCATGTCTTTACAAAGTGCAGAAAATATTCTTGATTTCAGGGGTCTCATTTTTAAATAATTTACTACGCTTATAACCGTAGTTAACAAAATATTCAAACCAGGACTCATTTATTTGGAAGCCAAAGTTTCTCTGTGGATCATGCAATGTGTCCAGACGCACTTTTTGTTTCACAAGTGCTTGAATACTTTGGAATCTTCCGGACATAGAACGAGCATCATCGGTGCATATACCGACGCAATTTTTCCGTTTTATGTTTGCCTCGTTCATAAAATCATTTAAGATAGCAAATAATTGCGAGTGCTGTTTCTTTGAGTTCCATTGATTTGCAGAAAAGAAATTCTTCTTCGAGGGTTACTCTGAAATTTTTGAGATACGTGCAGACGAAAACTTACAAAATAAAAATAATGGTTTAATTTTAAAGTGCAAAGTATTTTAACAAAGAAGACGATTTTTTACTGACTTACTTCAACTTGTTTAGCGTGGAATAAATTTTAAACAGAAGAGAAAATGGAGTTGACGCGAGGACATTTTCGCACTATGATTTTCTACGATTTCAAAGCAGGATTCCATCAAGAAGAATGCGTTCAACGGTTGCAATTAGCATTTGGTGATGAATCTCCTGCTCCTGCTAGTGTATTCAGATGGCTTAGAGAATTTAGAGAAATTTTAGAAAATCGAAATTTAGAAAATCGCATTAGAAATTTAGAAAATCGCAATTTTCTTCAGGATGAAGAACACACAGGAAGGCTGCCGACGGCAGTAATCCCGAATAATGTGTCTGTCATACGAAAAATATTAATGGATGATAATCGCTGTACCTATCAAATTATACAGGAGGAACTTAACATTGGATCCGCAGCCATACACAAAATCATTCATGAAGAATTACATATGAAAAAAGTAGTTTGCCGTTGGGATCCCCATAATCTAACTG
Source organism: Latrodectus hesperus (assembly GCA_037975125.1). Taxonomy (NCBI): domain Eukaryota; kingdom Metazoa; phylum Arthropoda; class Arachnida; order Araneae; family Theridiidae; genus Latrodectus; species Latrodectus hesperus. Next base: position 20,406,677 of record CM075855.1, on the reverse strand, counting down.
AGCATCAAAAGAGGAGCTTGCCAGAATCAGTAAAGAAACTCTTAATATGCTGAATGATGGTGGCCACCGCATCATTTCTAAAATTGTAAAAGGTGATGAAAGGTAAATACCGTTTTTTGACGTTCCAACACGTCAAGAAAGTAAAGTATGGGTCTTTGAAGATGATCTCACGCCGACAATGGTGAAAAAACAAAGCGCACTGAAAAAAGTGATGTATACCATTTTCTTCAGAAGTACGGGATTGGTAAAGCCATCAAGTTGGAACGACAGAAGACAGTAACAGCAAACTGGTATACCACTCAATGTCTTCCAGAAATTCTATAAGAACTGAATGTTAGGGGACTAATGCTTCACCATGACCATGCATCTTCACACACAGCTGGATTAACAGTGGAGTTTCTTAAATAAAAACAAATTAAAGTGATCGAACATCCACCGTATTTACCTGATCTAGCTATGTGCGACTTTTGGTTATTCTTTAATCTAAAAAAGAACTTACGTGGACGTCGTTTTCATTCAGAAGAAGAGATTGATGTGGCTATAAATGCATTTTTCATCTATTCGAAGAAATGAATGGCTTGAGGCATTTAATCTGTGGAAAATGCGTCTACAAGAGTGCATTGATGCTGGAGGAGACTACTTTGAACACACTTAAAATTTTATAAGTATAACTTTAAAAACCTAGTTGTATCTCAAAAATTTCAGAGTGACCCTCGTACTACTGACAAATCATCACAAAATCTAACATAGGCAATGAAATGAACATCTTTATTTCTACCTGTTGCTTCATCGAGTTGTATTCAAAACAATTTGTCACGCTACTTCGACAAAAGGTGACACTCTACATCTTCATCTACATCAGCAATTCGACGGGCAACAGTTTCATTTGAGAAAGGTATAGACTTCAATTGTTTTGCAAAATTATCTCCAAACATAATTTCTACAATCTCAATTGCTGCTGGCAAAATAAGCTCTTTACCAATGGTGTGAGGCTTTTTACATCTGGCTGTATTATATGAAACTTTGTAAGAGGCAATTAAAGCTTTTTCATTCACACACAAAGTTTTTTAAACAATAATTTTTTGTATTTCATATAATTTTAATTTTAATTCAAAGAATTCTCAGGGTTTGTTTACGTACTCACTATGAAGCGTTTCCAAATGTCGTTTAAGTTTATTAGGTTTCATGCTGTCTACCGGCAACATTTTTGAGCAAATGATACACAGGGGCCTTTCTTTTTCATTTACTTCAGTACTGGTGAACCCCAAATTTAAATATTCTTGAGAATATTTTATTGATTTTATTTTCGGAACCACGCTCATCTGTGTACTTGTTGATGCTTGTCTATATAGTCTAATGCTCAATTACGCCCACTTAAAAATTTATCCATAATTTTGCATAAGTCTGCTGCCGTGAATATTTAATACGGTGAATTACAATTACATGAAAATATATATAACATACACATTCAGAATAGATTCAATAGCGATAGAAGGATTGAATAGAATGAGATTGTCTGGAATTGAAATTGGCGCCATAGAACTTTCTCCTTCTCTCTATGATAAAACATTTGTTCACATCTGCGCAAGCTCCTAACTTAACTTTTAAGCTGACCAGACAAATCGAAACTTCTCGCGAAACCGTGAGAATGCCCGACATGGCGGGACGTAAGAGCTATAAAAAGACATAAGATTCTGGTTTTTTCAATGCTGAGGATCGGTGTTGCAAAATGTCAATAAATTTCCGTATTCTTGGTAATTCGTAAAGTTTAAAATGAAGGTTGTAGTGTAGGTTTAGTGCCTCAAAATACATTATTATTGTATACCTTTTGTTGTATGTGTTGGGGAGGGGGAGATGAAAATTATGATTGAAAATTGGGCCGTGAATACTAAAAGGTTGAGAAACACTGCACTAAAGGCAGTTGTGGTACATTCAATAAATAGTGTTTGTAATGTCCTCCAAGTGAAATGATACCTCTTGGATGAGAGCTCTAGTAGTTGGAGATCTTCTGGGTCCCGAAGAGCCTCATCCGGCCGCTTTCACTCTCTGGTAGAGTTCAATTATAAGGAATCTTTTCTTTTCATCTCGATCCTGCTGCTACCACATTTAATAGAAAAACCTCATTTAATTTTATGACTGTGGACAATTGCTCTCAATTGCAAGTTCTATTTCTTAAGGTGATTTTCAGGCAGCTTGTATCGAACCGTTTTTAAAATCAATTTAGAAGATCATCAAGCAAACCTTCGAAATGAAATGCATGCCTTGCATCCGAATTATTTTTATATGTAATCAGGCACGCGTCGCTATTGCTGAAAAACAGAGATTTTCTTATCATGGCCTCATAAGAGGAATTTGTTCGTAATTATGTTCGGAAATTTTTTAATATTTTTCTCCCTCGCAAAATGTGTGGTAGCCCCCATATACATCAGATTGGCGTTTATTAATATAAAATGCTATGAGTATGTGCTGTATTAAACAAAGAAAATATTTTTCGAAACACTTGTGCCAATTCTTCTAAAACGGAAGTGTGCTCGGGCGCCCAAGTGCATGCATGCTTCCGTGCGTGAGCGTGCACGTTTAATCGTATAATCTTCGAAAATTATCTGAGAAAATCATTTTTCAAAATTAAAATAAATTCAGAAGAATCTGATGTATTAAACAGAATATATAATTTTACACTTTTAAAAATATTTGCTCTATGTTAAATTTAGAATTCCCAATTACATAAACACCTGTATTTAGATCATAAAAAATTAGAAAATGAATTCGGAATTGATAATGCATATATTGTGGAATGTTTCATAGTATGTGAGAAAAAGTACTCATGTCCATAAATTAAGGATAATTCAAACACAAAGAAATTGAGCTCTAAAATAAAAATTTCACATGTAGAATTATCACAAACATCTTGAAGAATAATATGCAAATCACAAGAAACCACCAGATGGCGCCGATTGTACGTCACAATGACGAGAGTGTAAGAGAGGGGTGGTATATAAGGAATGGTTGCAAAGAAGTAAAATTGCTCACAAGTGCTTTAAAAGCCTTTCAGTGCAATAATCGCATAGCTATGGCACAAAGGAAGCATTTGGATGATGTTTTACGTGGTAGAATTATCGGCCGTCTAGAATGTTGACGTACCCAACTGGAAGTATCCGAGGAACATGGAATAGCTCAGACAGTCATCTCTTTGCTTTAGCAACGGTTCCAAGATGATAGTAATGTGAGTAGACGTTGCATCACAGGTCGCCCCAGAGTTACAACGCTGAATGAGGACCTGTATTTGGCAGTTACTCCCAAAAGAAACAGATGGAGCACAGCATCAGTCCTGTCTCGTCAACTATCTTCAGCTACCAGTACGACAATTTCAAGGCAGACCGTGTAAAGACGCTTAGGACACATTGGTCTATATGCTCGTGGGCCTGTCAGATGTGTTCCACTTACCGCCACTCACTGTCTGCTGTGGTTAGCCTGGAGCAGAGAGCATGCATTGTTGACACCGCAACAGTGGTCTTGTGTGTTGTTTTTCGACGAGTCCAGGTTTAGCTTTCAGTCTGATTCTTGCTGAACTTTCATATGGAGAGTGCCAGGTACCCGTTATCAGCATACTCATCGGATATGAATCTAATAGAGCATGTGTGGGATATGCTTGGCCGACGAATTGCAGCCCGTCAACCCTCTCCCACATGTCTACCGGAACTTCGGAGAGTATTGCTTGATATATATAAGTGTTGGAATATTCCCCAAGATTCAGAACTAACTTGCATATTTAGAATATAACCATGACAGACCACATTTATCGGGATGTCATTCTGGAATAACAAGTACGTTTGTTTCGGGGCGCAATGTGTGCAGAATTTCAGTTTATGGATGACAACGCCCGTCCTCACCGTACAAACATTAAAGACGAATGCCTTAAATCAGAAGATATCATCCGTATGGACTGACCAGCATACTCTCCGGATTTGAATCCAATAGAGCATGTGTGGGACATGCTAGGCTGATGATTTGCTGCCCGTCAATCCCCCTTCCACATGTTTACCGGAACTTCGGAGAGCATTGCTTGATGTGTGTGTGGTGTAATTTTCCCCAAGATCAGATCGATAATTTGATACTCAGCATGCCTAGGCGTTGTATGGCTTATATTGCATAGTCTGGGGGCACAATATTAACTATTATACCAACGCTGTTATATTGGTTTTCGTAAATAGGTTCCTTTTTGAAACTTGCTCCAGGGAGTAAAAATAACAATTTTTTATAATGATATCAAACATATACCATCTTTTTTGGTCTTTACCCTCTGTTTAATAAATATACTTTATAAATAAGTCACACATGTTTTGCTTCTGTCTCTTTATTACATTACTTACTTTTACTAAAGTTATTCTAAGAATGAAATCTCAAGATTGAATTCTTAATGGAGTTTTAAGAGAAAAAAACCCATGATTAATAATATCGATTTATAAAGTGAATTTAATTAACAACTAAATACATAATTATCAAAGGATAAAAATGATGGTGAAAAGAAGTTCTTTTTTATAAGTTTTAAAATTTATAATAAATAGAAGAAAGAATTGTTTCTAGTAATAGAATATTCTATTCCTATCATCATAATATTTTATTCCATAAATATACGAATAGAGACTTCAAGAAGAATTCTAAATTTTCCTTAAAAAAGGGAAGCTTTAAAGAACAATGGAGTAAGGAAAATTTCTCCGCAAAGAAAAAGTCGTTCTGAAAGAAAAAGCCGCAAACAAAGAATCCTGGAATGTTTTTTTGATTTTTTTACTTACAACTATTCGTCTGTTTTAATTTCATTGAAATTATGCCCTTGAAATTATGCTTCATGCAAAAATTATGAATACCCAAAATATTTTATATTTGGGCAATTAAATATATATAAATTATGAAATTTAATATAATGAAATAATTATTCTTATTTTATATAGAAAAGTGAAAACTGTATTTTTAAAAAAGAGAAAATTTATCACAACTACTCGTTTAAGAACTGTAAGACAATTTATAGAGAAAAAATAACTGTAGTAATAAAATAATAATAATAAACTGAATATAATTTAAGGAAGAATAATATTAAACTGGGATTCTTCGCTTATTCACAAAATAGTTTTAGGCTATTGAATCTTAGTAGTTAACAATAATAAATTTATTACATAAAAAAAATACTTATTACAAAAAGTTTTAGATTAAATTGAATATTGCTTACTTTTCCTAAAGTATAATTGCGTGAAGTCCCATAAAAGCAAAATGGAAATAATTTTCCTCTCAGAGAAAGTATTTTTATGGCTTAAGGCTGTTACTTTTTGATATCATTATTAATTTAAAAGGGTTGTGCGTGTGGCCTTGTACCTAGCCCAGAGTTTGGCCTGACCAGATGCATGGAAGCTGCTGGAGGGCAGTAATCGTAATTAGGAGCAGAGGCCAAGCAGAAGACACCCATAAGAATTGTTTCATTGAGAGGACAGGAGGATCACTACCTATCAAACAAACCCATTCAGCGCACATTCAGGTCTCCGATTGAATTGGAACACACTATTTTCTGATCTTCTAATGAACTAGGCTAACGCGGCCTCCTTGAAAATGTTGTGTAGGAATACCCTGAAAGAAACTAAGGGAAAACTCTAAGAAAAATTTAAATGACTTGACACACATATATGCAAAACAAAGCCCACTATAGTCATAAAAAACATTTATAAGACATTAAAGTTTTTGTTTAAAAGTAATATGAGCACAATTCATGTACAAAAAATTAAAAAATTAAAACTTCTCAGATTTAAAGGATTCACAAAAACTGCAACTATTCCCCATTAAGTGCTCAAATCAATAGTTTATAAAATCACTTTATAGCTGCGATGTATGCTTTTGTATTCTGAGCAAAGAGTATTCCTAATTCCTCTGCATGATGCATTTCGCAAGGGCGTTACTCAGCTATTGCTTCGAAACTGCGTCCCTTTGGAACGTCTTAATTTAGCGATGCATAGGGTCCAGAGTGCCTCACTTGCAAGGCAAAGGCTGCGGAGAGAGGACACACAGCGAGCCGTTCGCTCATCCGAATAGAAGGGTTGAGCGCCATGCGATGCCTTTTTGTTGACAGTCACAGTGATTGGCCTCTACAGATATTCAGCAAAATGGAGCACCAGGGAGTGGAGCAACCACCTGCTCCCTCACTGTGTTGCTCCGTGGACTGGAGACGTTAAACCGTGACGTCTAAAATCCTTCCGTTGATGCAGATTCGATCCGAAGAGGAGGAACTTAGTTGCGATCTCATCACCTGACAGTGGTTTAAAATGACGAAGTGCTTGGTGACAGGAAAGTACTTCAAACATATTGAACTTGAAAGGATTGCCAGGGAGGAGCACTAGAGTTGAGATCCAAATTATTAGCAAACTATTATTTAGTAGTGCAGTTAGGTTGAAATGCCGCATGAGAATCTTCGTACTTGACCTGCCTTTCTTGGAATTATCCTTTGATACCTCCGAGGAAGAACACATTGAAGACATTGCCACTACGACCAATTAAATGTATTCCAGCAACCTTTTCTAACTGCAGTGGAACTTCGGCTTATTCACGACTCGAATCCCTTGCCTTCCGATAATGATAACCAAATAAGTCATCATAGGGCAGTTTAGATCTGGTGCAAAATCATCCGATTTTCTCATTTATGCATCTTTGTCTTTCACAACCTTTACTTCAGTTATATGTCCGATAGAGCAACTACTGCTGGATGCTCCTACAAGCAACTGTCCTTATGTTACACCTGACAGCCTTTTTTGTTCGTATGCCATTCAGTGCCATTAAATCAGTTACTTTTCCGACATCCAGTTTTTTAGTATCTAGAAATCACCTTATTAAAAATTGATCTGATGTCGTAACGAACATCATTCGTCGTCCTAAGCTCTCTGATATAAATTGATTACAAATTGAGATCCGTCGTCTCTGATTAACCGTTAAGGAAGTCCATAGCGCATATAAGCTTCCTCAAGCAGTGTTTTGGCACATTGTGACGCTGTGGCTTCATTAAAAGCAAATAACTAAACTCATTTGGTAGTCGTTTCTTCCACAATAAATATTCATTTCATTCTTGATGGTGTTTCTGAAAGAGGACCAAAGGGATCAATTGCAAGAGTTTCGAATCTTGATACATAAGCAGGTTTTCTAAGCAGTCCATCGAGATTTTGATTTGTTGGTTTATACCGATTTGTTTCAGCACATGTTTTGATATAATCAGAGATGTACTTTTTCATGTCTGGGAAATAATATCTATAAGCTATTTCATTGTAGGTACTTTCCACGGAATTATGATTAGCTGTTGGAGCATCATGATGTTCTTGCAGAATTCTTTGTGGCTCTTGGATGGGAACAACTAATTGGGCATCTTCTGACTCTGTTTCAGCCGAATATCAACTCAAAATACTTTCGTTCATTATATATTATCGACTGATACAGATGCTTAACCGTATCATTGCTTCATCTTTATCATTGCTTTCAAAACAATCGATAATTATCTTTAGACCTGAATTTGCTGGTTGTTCTTTACGAATAACACTGGGTTTCCTTGTCTGCATACCGATCGAAATTGCATGCATTTCACAATTTGTGTCATCATGGAAGTAGGCTGGTCTTGACAAAATATCGGCTACACCAGGCCGACCGATTGGCTGAGTGGTTAGCGTTCCTGACTCCTGAGCAGTTGGTCCCGGGTTCAAATCCCGATTCGGGCATGGGTGTTCCTTCTCTGTTCTCTCTGTGTTTCTCTGTCCTTTTTTCTGTGTTGTTGTATGAATGTGGCCCGCCCTATAAACGTGTTTGTGGTGGTATGGTGCGGGTAACGCTACTCGCCTCCGTAACTTGGTTCACAGGTGCTCGCTGGGTAACGATAAATGAGTAGCAGTTTCTGGCCTTGTTGTGGCATAAGGTTCAGTCACCCTTGTGTGCCCGCCATTGGATAAAAAAAACATTTACTTTTCCAGGTGTATATTCTGTTCTCAAGTTGAATGACTGGATATTTAAAGCTTATCTTGCTAAGCACCGAGGGAGACTTTATGCTCAGAAGCCATTTAAGAGTTTGATGATTAGAAGCAATAATAACTCTTTTCTCAATGCCTAAACTAAACATAAAGCTTCATGCTCATTACTCGTGTACTTGCGTTCTGTTGCAGTCAACAGACGACTCGTATATATTCAATAACATGTTTTTCTGGACTATTTCCTTGGAGAAGGAATGCACCAAGAGCATAGTTACTAGCATCTGTGTGAATTGCAGAACGCATATATCCATCCAGTAGCTTTATCGCTTTATCACAAGGGCTGTTTTCAAGCTTTCTTTCAAAATTTCAAAAGTTTTTTGCTGTTTGAATCTTTAAGACCAATTGACTCTTTTTTTTAGTTAGGTTTCTAAGAGGTCGTGCTATGCCCACAAAATTTGGAACATATCTTCGAAACAATGAGCAGGTTTCTAAGAATGACTAGAGTTCTTTGACATTGGTTGGAACAGGATTTCTTGGAACGGATGCAATTTTCTCTCGATCAGCTTCAATTCCATTTCTTGTAATACAAAATCCGAAGCACTTAACACGTTCGCAGGAAAAATCACATTTATATCTATATGCATGAAGTTTAAATTGCGAGACTTTCAAAAACAGTTTTAATTTTTTAAAATGCTTATCAAATGTATATCATAGGATTATGTTATCATCCTAGTATGAAAGTGCGAAGACATCTTTCAGACCACATCTGAATTTGTCTATTAGGCGTTGAAAAGTGGCAGGTGCATTTCTTAATCCAAAAGGCATAGATAAATAACGATAAGAGTCAAAAGAACAAATAAAAGCAGTTTTGTCCAAGTCATCCTCATCTACTTGAACCTGATGATAACTAGATTGTAAGTCAATCGTAGACAAATAGAATGTCTATGTAGCCTCGTTCAAGGGATCATTTATGCGAGGGAATGTGTAAGTGTCAGGTTTTGTAATAACATTGAGACCTCTTTAGTCTACACATAATCTGAATTTTCCATTGAGCTTCTTAACAAGTACAACAGGAACAGCATATGCAGATTCACATGGTTCGATTATGTTCTTTGCTAACAGTTCATCAATTTGTTCTTTAAGTTTTTCTTTCTTGGCCATATACATACGATATGGTGGAACAGATACCGGAAGATGGTTCAATATCTCTATTCTGCACTTAGTGAAATTAGTGGACTTTCCTACTGATGCAAAGCAATGCTTGTAATTTTGAAGCAAGCAATTTAGTTTTTCTCGTTGCATCTCTGTTAGATGTCTCCCTTCATCCCTTCTCAAATGAACTACAGTCGTAGTTTCTGTCACTATTAAAGTTTTAAGAGTTTGATGCTTCCCTTGTTTTAGTAGATTTCATATAGAATAAAAACTGGCAAAAATGCCAGGTTTCATTTTGAACATCAAGAACAATACTGGATAAGTGGAGAAAATCTCTTCCTAAGAATGTGCTGTAATCTTTGGCTTCAGGTAGAACGGGAAATTCTGTTGTCATAATTTTATTGTCTATTATCATAATTCAGTGATACTAATTATTCTATAGGATTAATGTTTGAAGTGGCCAGTCTAGTCGGTTTTCATCTCACCAACGTCGCTGCGTGACAAGTGGCGCTCTTATATCAAAAGTAGCGAAGATACAACCCGTAATACTGCCAGAATGGAAGCACATTTTCGTTTTGAATAGTGGAATCGGGGTTGAGGCTACCATGAACTAGGATCAAGGGTCCATACCACGAGAAACATCCCCAAAACTTCCAAACTAAAATAAGGCATGATCCAAATCTTGACTCTGACATCCGACTAGTAGAACTGGAACCTCAATTCTTCACTTTACAGAACTTCACACATCTACGGTCTCACCTGTGGTTTAATTTGGACGTGTCTCGCACCCCTTTAACCGAGCATCGTGGTTAGATCTTGAAATCAAATGCTTGTACAAGACAACGGAAACTAAGCAAATGTGATTCCTTGCGGATGGTATTTATCGAAACAATAATTCCGGATGCTTGTTGAAATGGCTGGAAAAAGGGGTCTTCGTATTTATTATATCGTTTTCGAATTGTTTTCGATATCACCCCTAAATTTCAATCTCTTAATTTCTTGGGTATGCCGGATTAAAGTCCTTTCCAACAATCTCCACTCATTATTCACTTCTTAAAAATTAAAGCCACTGTCAGTCTAGGAATGTTAACTCAGTAATGTGTCCCTTCAGGTGTCGCCATTTCAATGATATCTGACCCGAAGTCAGTTAGTTCTGAATTTCGTGGCTTTTTGCTTGCAACTATTGCTAGTACTGTTTCCTACACGATATTTAAAACTATAAAAGGCAGGACGATAATGGACACAATAGATATCCTCATTTGCAGAGTTATCGAAATATTTATCGGTTTGTTTGTTGCCAAACTATCATTTTTTATCACAAAGGCTAATATTAAATAGGTACTTATGATTTAAAGTAGATTCCGAACAACTAAAATCATTCAAGACCGAAGTAGGATTTAAACCCACGAACAGTTGAGTTAAAAGCCAGAGCGCTATCCATTCATCTACCAACTCAGCATATCTATCTATCTATCTATCTATCTATCTATATATATATATATATATATATATATATTATATATATATATATTTATTTATTTATTTATAAATGTATGTATGTATGCGTGGTAAATAAATATTTATAGATATGTATTTAGTTTCAAAATAAATTGAGTTTATAAAATTAGATCAAAATAAATAAATAAAAGAGACATTTAACTGGTCAAATAAGTAATATAGAAAATCAATCATAGAAGTAACTCATAGCTGCTTTTTGTATAAATTTGGACGACAGATTCGATCACTTCCTCAAGTTAAAATATTTGTTACAGTTTGAAATTCGCTTTACGAATATTTCACGTTTACTTATTTAAGGGTGTACTCTCCTTCACTGGGTTGCTGGAACTCCGTGGGTTGGGGACGTGTCCACGTTAATCTGTGACGTCCCAAGTCCTTCCGCTGGTGTGGCGTGGGTGTGGAGAGGAGGGTGGCAGCTCAGTTATGGCCTCGTCATCTGACCGTGGTTCAAAATTATGAGGTACTTTAAAAAAGAGCAAAGTCGTACTTTCACCTTCGTGGTGCTCTGATTAAAACGAAAGCCGCTCCCTATTGACTTAAATTCGCATATCTAACGGCATAGCGAGCTTGGCTTGTCCAAGTGTCATAAGCAACAACAACAACAACTCATTTAATTTTTCAAATATGTGGAAGATTTTAAGTACGTTTCACACGAATGAATCCGCATTTGGAAAATCTAACTGTTCAGTAATGATTATAAGAGTCTCCAAGTGAATCCGTTTCTCTAGTAATAAACAATTAATCATTGAGGATATAATCCTCATTTGACTACACCCAATGTAAAGTAATGGGTCCCTATTATTTTGTGAATTATAAACGAGATGATACTACATTGTAATTAAAAGTGTCAAATAATATATATATATATATATATATATATATATGATATATAAATCGCCGCATGTTACTCAAAATATGCCATGAGGTTTGAAAATATAAGTGTATTCACCTATAAAACACTTACATGATAATTACAACAAAACAATTAAAAATTTAAGTGACAAGTTTCTATAAAACTCAGCAATCATTTCAATACTCTGTAAAAAATTTAAAAAAAGCCGCAGCCAACAAAAGGATAAATTGACTTTAAAAATCATTCTGTACCTGCTATGCTGAAAAACATGTTTGCCATCTTCCGCAGCATTGTCACAAGCACAAAACCTAATGGCCACGATATTGAAACGAAATGTGATTTCTGAAATTCCTGTGTGTGTGTGTGTGTGGTCAGATGATTCTTCTCAAAATCCAATGGTAAGTAGACATCTGGTGATGGAAACTTTAATTACAAAAATTAACAACAACAATTAGGTTAAATTGTTGTTATTAATTTTTGTCTGCGTTAGATCTCAATATTTTATGTATTGTATAACAAATGATTCATTCTTTGGATGTACAAAGCAAAGGAGGAAAAGTACATGCTATAAAATTCAAATTATTGTTTTTTTTCCATTGTTACCTAAACTTTTGCTCTGGATGACTCTCTTGCCGAGCTGGTCACCCAATGGTTTGCGCTTCTTACGCTCGAATTCCACCTTGGGTCCTTTTTAAATGGTAGGTTCCTGCCTAATTAGCTTCCGAGCGTAAAAAATGATAGAAACAAACTTCACCATTGCTGAATCCTTTACATTCATAAACTAGAATTTGAGTATGATTTAATAAAGTCAGAATGATTTACTGACTATGAATTGCAACTTAAATTCTTGAATATTAAAGAGTGATAAGTACCAATATTTTCGACTTGAATTACGAATTACAATTTTTGGGCCATATATTGTACAGAATTGGTTTAAATAATATTAAAATAATGTTTTGTAGTTTTTAGATATTGGATAAGAGTACTTTTTTGATATTGGATAAATTTTTCGCTGTTTTGAAAATGCTCCTTATTCAGTACAAGTTTGAAAGACATTAAAACAAAGAGGTTTAATTTTGGTCCTATTAAAAATTACAAGATTATGCAAATTTTTCCACAATTTACTTTGTTCAAATAGTAATAAGTTTCAAGGAAGCCATAGCGAGTGATTCTTGCAAAAAATTAATATTTATCCAATTTCAGTGACAGATAATTATGAAAGTGTAAATAAATGTCTCTATTGATAAAAATAGAACTGGAAGAAAACATCTGAAATTAAATACTACGATTTTTCTATCATATTTGCTTTTATTTTTTATCATGCAACACCACCATTAAAAAGTACTTTTTGTAAACAGAAGTAAAACTCCCTTATGTTTCTTTAATTAAAATTTATATGGTTTCTAATCTAAAGTTGTCACCAGAGAGTATACTGATATGCACAGCTTTCTGGGACTGTGACGTTTATAGAATCAACATTTAAATTGCCATATATGCGTAAATTGGGAAAGAGAAATGATATACATGCATTCCAATCCTATTTCAGCATTTAAAAATTGTCATTTTGATTATTATTATTTTTTTTAAAAAAACTCTCTTTACTATTTTTTCCTTCTGATTTCTGAAAAGTTTTATTTTAGTAGTTATTTTACTTTTCGGAAAGTGAAAGTGATTTTACTTTTCAAAATTTGCGGCCAACTGAAAAAACTGTTGAAAAAATTTGGATTTCAATATTTAATAACTTGGTAATAAGAGGAAATTTTCAAGCGTTTGATTTGTTTATACCAGATCCAATACAGACTTTTGAGTAAAACTTAATAAATAAAATGGCTTTTTCCTATGTATACGGAAACAAAAAATGCATGGATATTTTTTCTAAAAAAAACCATATTTATCAGGAAACAACTGTTACACATCATTATTATAGGTTGGTTTTGTTGCGCTAGCATGCTACCCGACACTGAGCCAGGAAATGCGCTCTACCAGCGAGTGGGAGTTTTCGTCATTTTAGAAGAAGAAAATCTCCAACACTTGACCTTCCCCACCGAGGTATCATTTTACTTGAAGGACATTGCAATCATGACCACTAAATCTTTATAATAAACACGGCTTATCTTCAGTTATGCTGGGATTCGAGCCTACTATGTTCCGATAAGGAGAACGACGCCCTAACAAATGAGTCCACCTTGGGCACCCATTAACTAGTATCCTTAATGTATATAAGAATGCGGTTAAATATTACGAAAAGATTTTCAGTGGATATTTTTGAATGCGTTTGGTGTTATTTAAATAAATCCCATTCTAACAAAGTAATTTTCACTTTTCCTTTTGTATCCTATTTAGAACACTCAATTCAGTTGAAACCCGCTTAAGTTGCATAGTCGTCTAAATTAAGATGAATTCCACTTTTACTCCAGGGGGGAATTTAAGAGACACCGTCCAAATCTATCCCATATTTAAGTTTTGCTCCACACCACGTGACTCGTGATTCCCCGGTATTAGCAGTGAGCCGAAGTGAGACGCAGGATGAATTATTCCCCACTCCTAGAATGTGTCTTCCACAGAGTAGGATTTAGGAAAGCGTCATAATATACTTGCCTAGGTGGATAAACTGATTCAGACAATTTACTTCAAAGTAAGTAGAAAAAATGGGACGGAGTAAATTGCATACATACATTTTATGTTCTTGAGATGAATTTTTAGTCTTTTAAGCTATCTTTAATATTTTCCACGCATATTTCACTGAAAAATGCGCGATTCCTTAACTCTGATTTCTTCATTAAATGAATTCCTTAAGATTCCTTAACTGAAATGCTTAGTTAAAAGGGTTTTTTTTTTAGATATTAGAGTTTTATAAGCATAAGGAAGTTAATTCCTCACCAGAGAGTACTTTTACTCTAGGTGTCATCCTATTGTTGTTGCACCAGCATGCTTCCTTGAGTTGAGATCTACCACTTAGATGCAAGTAGCCGGGTGAAATCTTCGTGATTTTGAAGCAAAAATGAAGCAGAAAACCCCCAATATTTGGCCTGCCACCCCGCAAACCCCAAATGTAGGTATTTTACAATATATATTTGTGTATAGTAGTATTTGAATAATGTAAATGTGTCTAATTTAACTTATCCATCATTTTAAAAATTGAAAAGCAATACTTTTTAATTTTAACAATGTCATGTCTTATAGTAAATAAACCGTTCACTCATGAACAAGAATCTTTACTGCTAATGGAGAATGTGCATAAAGCTTTCTGAGAAAAACTACGATGTGGAAAAACTACAATGTACTCAAACCTCTTTCTGTGAGGTCTTTGTGCAAACGTATTTGGGGGATTTTTTTTTTTGTGCTCCATATGAAAATCTCAATCAAATTAGAGCATTATTGACGAAATAAACAATAAAAAATTAAATGGCTTGATCATCCATTTTTCTTTTTCGATTTTTCACTGGTATTTCCTCACATTACATGAGTCTTGCGTCTGCCAATTGCATGTATTGTTACTTTAGTACAAGCTACATTTATACATCTGATGCTTTCCAGTAACTTGTTCAGTACTACTCAATATAAAAATTTTATTCACTTTATTTTTCATTCATTTAAATTACTTGCTTCATTTTCGAGAAGTTCGCTTTTCTCTTCTTTGCCTTATCGAGCTCTCACTCTCCTGAATGTACTGGTCTTGTAACTTGATTTCGTTTCAGAAAGAAAGTCCTAGTTATTTCGTAAGGTTGCGATTATTTTCTACAAAAGATTTTCTTAAGCTGGGACCTGTTCCCCGTTTGCTTTTAATGGAAGTACTCGTGATTTTTTATGCAGTTTTTTGATCAGCAGTTTTTTACAGCAGACTTTTTATCCACTGCACGCAAACAGGCATGGGTGCAAATACTTTTGGAAATAATTATTACTTACTTAACATTGTTCAAAACGTTGCTTTATTAATCGACACGTGAGAGATCTCATGCATAGATAATGTAAGTCAAGTGGTCGGTGGAATATCTGAAAATTTTATCAGTCAACAAGTTATAAAATACTGAAGTCAGAATTAACTTCATACTCGTTCCAAGGATTCTCTGACGAGAAGAAAATGTAAAAAAAAAAAGAAAGAATCACAATTCAATGTTTTGGAGCGTTATTCTGGATGAAGAGACACCTGGAATGTTACGGAGAACCACATCAATCATTTCCCAGAGAGATCGAATAATTGTTAACATTTAACTTAATTACAAGCATCATAATGACTTAGCTCACCGTGCCCTAATGGCTGAGAACTTTTCTGCTTAACGAAAGTCATGGTTCGATACCAGCGACTGTTGGGCGACAGCACATAAATATTGCGGTACATATATAGATATACATACATATAAACATACATATATATACATACATACATATATATATATACATATATACATACATACATATATACATACATACATATATATATATGTATATGTTTATATTATATATATATATACATATATTATACTACGAATATGTGAATATATCGCGATGCCAAGGCACAGATCCGAGGTTCGATACGAGGTCAAGGCAAGTTCAAATCATCCTTTCATACCATACTTTCAGTGGGTGGGGAGAAACTGTATACCAATGTGCTTGGAAACTAAACACTAGGGGTTTCGCGTTATGCTGACTATCTAATTGGGACATATGTTTCGCCAGAGAAAAAAGATATAGGCTCTGTAGTTTTTGGCCCCATGTACCACCAAGTTTAGTTAAGGTTACAGACACACACATATAATATATATACATATATATATATATATATATATATATATATATATATATATATATATATATATATATATATATGTGTGTGTGTGTGTGTGTTTGTGTGTGTGTGTGTGTGTGTGTGTGTATTAAACGCTTCCTATAAAACATTATCGGAATTCTAACATTTATGAATAATTTTCTCAAACCTAGTCTTTCACATTATTTTGTCCTCATTATGCTGACTGTAACCGGGTATGATAGAAAAATCCTGATGATAAACATGAGACCAGAAATTCTTTATCAGCGCAGTCCATGCCTCTCGGTGATCCGGAAGATCACCCGGAAAGATGCCGGAAGGGCGGTGCTAAAATGCCAGGTGACAACAATGACTGCTTCGGGAGGAGGACTCTATTTTGTGCGGCATCGATCCCCCGACTCCTAATCAGAACCAGCTTCCATTTGAATGTGTGCAGAGAGGCTGCCTGCATCGGCCGCCCTCCACAGGCCAGCAGGGGGGGGTGTTCCGATGGAAGGGAACTCAGTGACGTATGCTGCGAGAGATCCGAAAAGTAACACATTACAAATCCTTCCCTCCCTGCAAAGTTGACGACAGATATGAATGCTGCATTTATAAAATCCATAAAACAAGAAGTTGAGAAAATTGATAAAAAATGAATGCTTTTTTACTCTTATTGTTTATATGTGTTTTTGCCGTGTTAAATCTTATAATAAATGAAGTTGTTTCCGAATATGTATAAAGAGCTATTTATATCTTTCGGGAGAGATTATCTATAGCTTCGAACTTATTGATAGAGATTATTTACAGCTTTCGAATGAAAACTAGATTCGGAAAGTGGAATTGAACGATTCCGAAAATGGAACATTCCAAATATACTTGTATATATACGTACATTTATATACATATTTTGATGCCATTACATTTTTTTTATTTTTCTTTCTTGAATGGTGACCATGCTCATGCCAACATATCTTTTTTTTTCCCTTCTGTATTGTTCCTACCCATATGAGCCCTGACGGTTCATGCTTTCTCCCCGTGTGGAGTCTTCGCTTTGGTTTGCATTTTTTTTAAAATTTCAACCTCGTTTCACAATCTTTTTAAGTTGATATTTCTTTCGGTAACACCCCAAGCGAGAAGTCTCTCTCAAGACACTGGAGTTGGGAGAACCTTCCATTTGGCTCAGCTTAAAGGGAGTCTCTTCTCATTCACGAAGTTCCTCTCCTCATATCGTTGTCACGCGTCAGCCTCCTGAAAAGTGAGTGGAGCAGGATCACCGGATGAAGAATTGACACAATTGATATATATACATATATATACGTATATATATATACATATATATACGTATATATATACATATACATACATACATATGTATACATCCATCCATCCATATATATATATATACATATACATATACACACACACAGATATATATATATATATATATATATATATATATATATATATATATATATATATATATATATATATATATATATATATATATATATATATATATATATATATATATATATATCAAATTACAGCACAGCTCAGAGGTAGGAAAAAAACAATAAAAACTCAGGATATTAAAAAAAGGGGGTAGTTGTATTAATTATTCCCCATCGAATATTTTAAAAATTATTTTTAAAATTAAGCATTTTTATTAAAATTTCATTAAAATTGATTTTTTGTAATTAATTTCAAATCTGTACTTACTGTGAAGGAATTCCAACTTTACAGGGAATGTTGTTCATCACACATTAATTTTCAAAATCATTTTCGATACAATGTTTGAGAATACAATTTGTTTTATTTAAATTGCTTCGTTATAGCTCATGCTAACTATAATAAATTGCTTTATTACAGTGTGAACTTAAACTATAAGAAAACAACTTATTGTAGTTTCAAAAAGAACAAAAATTTCACAAATTAGCAGCTACATTTACTCAGTTACAGTTACACATCGAATGCAATTTTTCAAAAGCTTTGTTTTTCTTTCTTTAAGGCATTGCTTCCGAAAAAGTATTCGCTGTCTGAATTTGAGAATGTATCAACTTGAATTATAATTATAGCTTTAAAAAAATCAAGCGCTGAAAATTAAAATATAAGACAATTAATAACAAATATAATTTATTTAGATTATTTTTTAAAAATTATTGCACATTTAAATATTGATTTGAAATATCATTTGGGTTGTGATAGGACAGGATGCAAAACACAGTACATAACACAACGTGCAACCCTGAGCACAATAGTGAATGAAGTTAAAAAGCTCTTTTACAAAAGTTCTATTTTCTGAAAGTCTGGTTTAAAAATCGCAAACACCGGGTTAATCTCCACTCTTCAGATATGCTTCTACTTCATTAATCTCAAAGTTTTTGAATTTCCATTTTGGACGACTGCCATGTTTTCAATTCCTTTCAAATTGGGCTTCGTGACAGCAAACGGAGATGCAGCAAACATGTCTTCAGTAGCCTGGACTTCCTCAAAAAAGGCTCTATTTTAAAATAATTTGTGAATAGTTGATTAAATGAATGCATTTTCACAAAAATTACTGTACATTTTTACCTGAAACATGTTTGTTCCAAATGAGTTTAAGATAACTTTCACAAAAAGTTTTGCTTATGTTAAAATTTTGTAGAAATGCGTTCGTAAAATGAGTAATTTTTTCTCAGAAGTTTTAATTGGCTAGCTAATATTTAGTACCATAAATATAAAAACATAGATATAATCTCATAAAATTAATTTAACTCTTTTCTGCTTAACCCCTTAACTGTGACATATATTTCAGAAAAATGGAACAAAAATGGAAAAATTTTTGACTGTTTAATTTTATTCTTTATATTATTATAAGAGTTAGAAAATGCCTTTTTATTACAAAAATAAAGTTTTAAATACAATAACTACTATAATTTTTACATACACATAAGACATTGATTACACACACATGTTATTCATAATGAGCAAACTAAACGAAATATTGAAGCTAAATATAACTAGTATAATATAAAAACACAATAAAATGATTTTCAATGCATAAATTTTACAAATCTTTTACAGTATGGTGTATCCCAAAACAAGGCACTGCTCAAAACCCTACATATTGCACTCTTTACAATAAACTCTTGTCTCCTGCCTTATTCTCTTCCCTTGTTCATCGGTTTTACGCGACAGCATATAAAACACTGCCTGGTTGGAGTACATTTTTTCCCCATTGATGGGATGTATTCTGGAAAGTGTCGACCTGTGAGGTGCAGTAAGCTTACACTAGGACGCCCTGGTCCTGGTAGTTGAACATTTGGTTTATTTAGTTCAACAAATGATTTTCTGAAGTTCCTATTTTTCGCACCTCCTGCTGAAGTATGCAAAATAAAGGAGTTATTTATATAACGCCTGGTGTAGGAGATAGAAAATATTTTTCCAACTCCTTTTCTAGCAACGGGCTTTTCAAGATGTTGATCGACTTTAACATCACCTCCCATAGTGTTGTTGGAGTCATGGACTACCTTCAGAACTAAAGTTGGAATTGGTAAAAAACTAGGACCACTTGTGTTATTTATTAGGAAAATAAAATTTTGAAATAAATATTTTTAACAGTGAAACGATTTGTTACACAATAAATTTAGAAATTTTTTCATGGAATATAAATATTGAAAAGTTCAATGAAATCTTTTAAAATGAAATTCATCATTAAAATTTAAAAATTATGATCAGAAAGTGTGTTTGAAATAGTATTTTCTTGACATACTTATAAAAATACTTAAACATTTATATTCTGAAAAAAAAATTTGCAATCTAACAATTTTTAATTGTGTTTACATTTTTCTTCTTTTTTTAGTGAAAACTTATCCGAAATAAAAATTAAATAAGCTAATCGTAAAGAAAATAATTATTTTAATTTATGCAATGGATAAAAATCTACGTTTTTAACGCTTTTTTTAATGTTTATATTTTAGAGGAAAAAAATTTGAATGAAACGTTAATATATAGCCCAAAATAAGCCTTTGATATTGATAATAAGATTTATCATTTTCATTTTATGACATTAACGATGAACTTTATGATGCTAATAACATTTCCAGGATATTAATCTAGCTTAAAATTTAATGAATTCTATGATTTATGTGAAAATGTTTTCATTCATGATTAAACTAAAATAAATAAATTTATATTGGAAAAACAGTTTGCGATTCATTTTCCTTTTTTATGTGTAGAAAATATATTAAATTTATTTATTGAAGTAAGAAAAAAATCACATTTTCCTGTTGATAAAGATTTGCAGGACAAACAAGAATGCCTCTGTGTCATCTGGAGATTAGAATTTCCTCTTTTATTTAGGGGTCGACAGAATAAATCTTGTCGTGTTGACGGGCACCGAAAAATATGCGAGGGATTTAAATGGTGCAGCACTTAAGTAACAATAGAAAAAAATGGAATAAGAAAGCGTTTGAAATATTTGAATCTTTACAAGTGATATTGCCAAGAAAATAGTAAGACTCACTCGTCTTAAAATAAACTTAACCACTGTGTTCTTACTCAAGGCTTTGGTAGCGAGGGTGGGAGAGGGCTTTAACTCTCGTTATCTGCAGGTAGAACCCGGATCCTACCAAAGATTTATCGTGCATGTTAACGGTGACTGGGGCACGTACAATGGGTCGCAATGACCTCCATGTAAAATTATCTTTTGGGGATGGCAGAGTAAGTCTGTGGATTTTCTGCAGCCACCCACTTTCAGGGCCAGGATGGCCTTCCCAGTGCTGAAAAGGGTGGGAAAGGAATCATGGCAGGTAGATATTATTATAATAACAACATTCTTATTCAACTATAAACAATTATTAAAGCATAAAATACGATAAAAACATTAAAAAAAGAAAAAACCTTGATATCTATATGATAGGAATATAAAAGGATGAGATTTAAGAAATCTAGGAAACAAGTTTTTAGATTTTTTAATGGATGAGTAAGTTTCTTATACTGCTATCCTAACTTAAAGACGTTTTTGATCGAAAGGAAAGCTTGACTCAATCAAAAATCAAGACTCGAGGCATTTTAGAGATGGCACAAAACATGCAGCGAACGCAATTGAAAGAAATGAGTGATCAAAATAATTGCATAGTAGTACTATGCTAGGAACTTGAAAACAATCAATATGATTGAATGTACAACGCATATGTTGTATGTTTGTTGTTGTAACGTTACTTGTGCAATACCACTAACTGACGCAATGCGATCTGATGAAAAACTTAAGAAAAATCTGAAAACTAAACGGCCGATCAAACCATTTCATTTTGTAAAATATTTTTGTCAGTTGTGTTCTGGTTTTATGAAAGTATTCGTGTACCGCCCAAAAGCAGTTTTGTGTGTGCATCCTTCAAAAGATATTTTTCCTTCTATCTGTCATTGATCCGCGGTTGAAACCAGAACACTTGCTGGAAACGACGCTCCTCAAGAAAGTTTCGCCAGTTTTTCGATTGATTCATGTAAACGGCACCTCTTGACCACACAGTGCCGATTTATACTCTCTGTAAATGTGTGCTGAAGAGAAAGATGACTCTCACTGATTCCTACTTCTATTCCAGAATGAGGCCTTGTTTTGTTAGGGCATTGATTCTCCTTATCGAAAAATTATGAGTTCGAAACCCAACCCCACTAAGGATCCATCCTTTTCCTTCATGGCGGCTAGGGGACGTTTACATGGAAAGTCGTGGTCCTAATATTCTTCACGTGAAATGATAGCTCTGGTGGTGGTTACCGAAATCTTGGGATCCTCTGCTTTCAAGCTACGAGCATCCACCGCTGGGCGCCATAAGGGGGTGCCGCCGCCTTCACTTCCATCCTATATATATATATATATATATATATATATATATATATATATATATATATATATATATATATATATATATATAAATTTCGTGTCACGATGTATGTTCCCGATAAACTCCGAAACTACTGAACGGATTTGATAAAATTTTGTAACCATTTATAATATAGTCCAACTTAAAAGATAGAATAGTTTTTATCTCTTAATTATTATTTTCAATATTTATTATACGACATTAGTGTTTATTTATTGTTTAGTTCTGTAAGTTCCTAATAGATGGCGGTTTAGCATCTAAGTTGCACAGGTATTCGCCAGATGGCGACGTGTTTATTTTTCTAGATTATACATCTTCGAGAAAATTAACGTGCGCGCGCAATCGCGTGGTTAAATATATAATTTACATATATTTTTATTATTATATTTTCATGATGTACATATATTTTCATGATGTATAATCATACTACAACAATTTTTTTGAATCACTTTCATAATTATACTTTGTATTGTGTTATTATTGTGCAGTGTTCTTCAGTTTGAATATTTTTAATATTATAAATAGTAAAATAAAATTTTATTTATTGCTGTTTTTCTCTACTAATTTTCATACCACCTCCAAAACATGTAAGTATTTCTTGACAGCCTTTTATTTTTTTTATTTTTATTTTATAATTTGATAATTATTAATTTATTCAGTAGAACATTTTGATCTAATTTATTTATTCAAATGAAAAATTCTTTTAATTTTTTTTTATTTCAGTATAATATCGCGGAAAAATTTTTTAGTTTTAATAATTAAAAATTGAAAAAATAATAGTTCGATGTCAATGTTATCTACCTCATTTATAAAAATTTATTTTTAGATGTTTTTAATTTATATAGTATATTTTATAAGTGAGTCACTGATTACTAACTATAATTTAATATAAGATGAATAAAATGTAAATTCAGAAAGTATATGTTGATTTGTGCTTAATTTCAAAATTTCGATACTTTACCTATTACTTTTAAATTTTTGCGAAACGTTTTATTTTTTATCTCATATGAATGAACCTATTTTAAATTTTTTTAGAAAATATTATTTTATTGTACCCAAGAATTAGTAAAAAAATTGATTCAATGTATTATAAAAATTCAGCCACTGCAACGCGTGGCTGGGTCAGCTTGTATATATATATATATATATATATATATATATATATATATATATATATATATATATATATATATATATATATATATATATATATATATATATATAATGAAAACTGAGGGTTCTTCCTAAAATTGTTTTTATGTCAATCCATGGAGATAGAGCAGGATAATGAATGGTTCTTTTATCTACATATCTAGAGCACTTTTAAAAAAAGTAAAATGCTATTTTTATCGCTATATGAAATGTGCTGCTTTTTCTCCATTCATTGAACGTATTGTCTGATTTCCCTATACATCACTGATCAGGAATGTAGTACAATCGTTTATAAAATGACTTCAGACTTAAAAATATTAAATCATTCCTTACTTCATCCAATTTTTTTACAGGACTATAGAATGGTCGTACTGTTTGGTTTGTTGCTCGCGTAAAGATATATTTTTAGTACACTAGGACTCATTAGACCGGGATCTATAAGTTTAGAAAAATCGGGAAAACATGAAATTTTACAAGATTTCTAAACTTCTACAAATATTCAACCACAGGTGGATTCGAACCCACGAACTGTTGAATCGCAGTCAAAATGAATAACTGATAATAGAATGGTAGTGGTCTGCAAGCTTTGCATTTTGGAATAAAACTAAATAGATAATAGTGTTATTTGTCGCGTGTTTCTATTACGAGAAAGGACAACAAGAAGCAGATGAGGTTGGAACAAGATGGATGGACGGCTTTCTTTTAAAACGGGGATCCACTACTTGCAGAAATTCGGACTTCTTCCTAACCAGTTTTACATCCAAGCCTTACTCCTGATTCGAGCCCGACCCCACTCGGTGAAAGCCGAGGGTCATAACCCCTACACATTGGTGGGTGGCAGACAATAGCGTTAAAAATTGTAAACACAACACCAATTTTAATCGCAAGAACCTAAAATCTAGACTCACCTTATTCCAGGAATGCTTGGAGGCATGTTATCTTAGTTTCAGATAAAATAACTGCGGTATTGTCATTAAAATACTGGAGATAAAAAATATTGTGATTTTATATATATACAATGCTTTATTCATAGTAGCTATTATAACGGTTTGACAAAAAAGAAAAATGATTTTACACAGTTCCAAAATTATATATAGTAATCTTACACACACGCACAAAACCTTTTAAAATTACTATTTATTATCTAAGTAAGGATAGTTTTACGTATTTTCCTTTTAATATATAATATTTAATTTATTCGTAATATGTGTATAGAGTAGGTAGAACGTATATATATATATATATATATATATATATATATATATATATATATATATATATATATATATATATATATATATATATAAATAAATATATATATATATATATATATATATATATATATATATATATATATATATATATATATATATATATGTATATATACATATACATATATATTAAAAAATTCATAAGACCTAAAAATAACCAACATAAAAAATGGGATATAAGTTTAGCTTTGATAGGTAACAAAATTTTTAAGAAAGTCGACAGAGATTGGTATGAATTTCTTGAGAGGCGTCACTCGCAGGGCTTCCTCAGCATCATGACACTTGGATTTGAACCCTCGAAACGATTGCATTATTTTTACTAAGTCCCTTAACTTGCGTTTGCACTTGCTATTGGCCGTTATGTTATTCTGTTTTCTTTAAATAATCTAAGCCTACAAACCACTTTTTATTTAGCTTATTTATTTGGATTTTATAAAATTTCAGGTAAATCTTTCATAATTGATATTACTGCCAAATTTGGTGTCCATTTTATTTGGCCGCAATTTATGGTTCGATATGGTTTTCAAATGACAATATATCGAGACAAAAGTCAAATATTTTGTTGGCTCACTCTTTTTTATTTTCTTCTTTTCTGATTTGTCGCCATTCACTGTGTGTCAGTGTGTTTATTATTTTAACCGACTCAGCGTCCGCGACGTATCTGTTACGTCGCAATAAACTGGTAGAAAAGCGGTTCATGACGGCAGGGATACGTTGAAGCTTTCCTGTTCGAAAGCGGCCTGCGTCGGCAGAGATTCGTCGCAGAGTTTTCACCGAAAGCGGCCGCGACGTATATTTTCGCATAGTAGAAACCACTTATTTTTGCTTTCCCCTAATCGGTGGTTTGATTGATCGGTTTTAATCACTCAAACACTACACCTTGGAGACTTTTCTTTGAAAACTACAACTCAGCCTGGGTTTTACGCCAAATATCTAAAATACTGATTTTTTTTCGCCAAGATTCAACTTTTTATTATTATTATTACTCTTTTTTATTTTCTTCTTTTCTGATTTGTCGCCATTCACTGTGTGTCAGTGTGTTTATTATTTTAACCGACTCAGCGTTCGCGACGTATCTGTTACGTCGCAATAAACTGGTAGAAAAGCGGTTCATGACGGCAGGGATACGTTGAAGCTTTCCTGTTCGAAAGCGGCCTGCTTCGGCAGATATACGTCGCAGAGTTTGCACCGAAAGCGGCCGCGACGTATATTTTCGCATAGTAGAAACCACTTATTTTTGCTTTCCCCTAATCGGTGGTTTGATTGATCGGTTTTAATCACTCAAACACTACACCTTATAGACTTTTCTTTGAAAACTACAACTCAGCCTGGGTTTTACGCCAAATATCTAAAATACTTAATTTTTTTTTTCGCCAAGATTCAACTTTTTATTATTATTATTACTCTTTTTTATTTTCTTCTTTTCTGATTTGTCGCCATTCACTGTGTGTCAGTGTGTTAATTGTTTTAATGAATCGAAATCAAAGTATATTCAAAATCCACATATTGGATAAAAACATTAAAAAAAATACTTATCATCCGAAGTGCAAAATTTTGCAATGTCCATCTTGACACAATTTTAATCATTTTAATGGGAAAAGGATGATTAAATTTATACTTTAATTTATTAATTAATCATTAAATCAAATTTAAAATCAAGCTATTTCATACTGTAACGCGTTTCACGAGACTGACCAGCAATGAATAAGAAATTGAAACATGGAATTCATATATGAAATTTTGAGTGTAGCTTAGAAAATTTATTTTTAAATAAATGTTGTTTTTACAGGACTGAATTTTTATTTTTTAATGTATATGATGCACTTTCCAATGCAAATCAAGAAAACGTTAATATATGTTACTTTTCTTTTAATAATTATAAAACGTTAATATAGGTTTTTTTTTATTTTACTATTTTAAATTTGATTTGCATTTTTCGTTAATGACGTGAATGCTCACGTCGCTAAACGTGAAAGACCATCTCAACCCCATTATGGAAGATTTAGTAATTTTTTAAGTTTTCCCAATGTTATATATACATACGCGTAAGCATTTTAAACACTTTATTTCAACTGCTACATGCTTGCATGTATTTATTTGTAATATGTATTGCAATATGCAATACTTATTCATATCTATATACATTATATATATATATATATATATATATATATATATATATATATATATATATATATATATATATATATATATATATATATATATATATATATATATATATATATATATATATGTATGTGTGTGTGTGTGTGTATATATATATATATACACACACACACACACAAATAATGTAGAAATTTATTGTTATTGTGAAAGATATAGAAAATATTAAAATTTTTTATAAATATTTGTGTGAAAATAAATTCAAGAAATACTTTTTTTCTTTCCTAAATCAAAATGAATTAATTAGATTTGCGAATGAATGGAAATATTTAAAGGGTTTTTTGAAGGGGCTGCGTAAAGAGAGTATAAAGTTTCTTCTACTCAAATCTGTGTAATTTATGCATGTGTGCAGTGTGGAGGTTATTTCATCATAGTCAAACGCAGAATAATTAATTCCTCAGAATAATAAATTTGTTTTCATTGCAAACTTTTTACTCGAGAATGTATATATATATATATATATATATATATATATATATATATATATATATATATATATATATATATATTTGTAGAAAAATATATATTTGGGTGTCCCAAAACGACCGCATAAACTCTGCAAAGCTAGATTCCTCGTCGGGAGTACATAAAAACTGCCCAAAGGAGTGTTCTTGTACGATCTAAAGTTTACGAGAAAAATACGAAAAACAAAATATGACGTCACTTCTGGTGCAAGAAAAAACACTTTATTGTTTTTTCTTGCAATATTTATTCATATTCTTGCATATCATTAGCAGTATATGCACAATTTAAAGCAGATGTTGAAAGTGTCCGCCGTGCATGTCGAGGCAGGCTTGAGCACGTCGTGGAATGGCTGTCTTCACACGTTGCAGCATCGCGGGATCCACCAAAGTGAAGGCAGCATGCAGACAGTTCATTGGTGTTGTCACTGCGTGCGCATCCATGGCACGCGCACATGCATGACGCGATGTGCGAGGGGAACGACTTAAACATTATCGCCTGAAAAGATATGAAAATAGCTTAGTTGAAATGTACAATAAAGTTGTTTTCTTCAACTGGAAGTGACGTCATACTTTGTTTTCGTATTTTTCTTGTAAACTATGGATCGTACAAGAATACTTTTTTGGGCAGTTTTTATGTACTCCCGACGAGGAATCTAGCTGTGCAGAGCTTATGCGGTCGTCACCCTGTATATATATATATATATATATATATATATATATATATATATATATATGATTATGAAAAAAATTTGTATTGATTTTATTTCCTTATATAGAATATTGAAAATTTGAAAAGCTAAGCAGATATCGCCATCTAAATCAGTTTCAGTGCTTGAGAATATGATAGGAATATTAAGCAATTACTTGTTGCTCGGAATTATTTTGTTTCTTTTATAAAGGAATTTTGGTTCTGAAGTACGTCTGAGTCAAATTTGTCGCCTAGGGCAAAAGAAAGTTCGTGGTAACCTTTTTTGTTTTTACATTGTTTCAGATAGATTCGATTGAATTCTGTGGTCCCTGTGTTTTTCGATCCATTAATTGGTCTTTATATGCCAGGAAACTCTTTGCCTTCGCTGATCCCCAGCCCCTTCATGTTTTGCGTCCATACGCCATTCAAACATGCTTCTCGTCTTAAACTATTCCAGTTAATTGTTATTTTATCGTACCGGAATATTCCTCGTATCTTGATTCCATTCTTGAAAAGAATGGAATCAAGATACGAGGAATATTCCGATAGATCGAGAATCAAGATACGAGGAATATACGAGGAATATTCATTCGTATCTTGAAAAGCAATTCCTAGTTGCTTTCCTAAGGTTTTGAGTTACCTCGAGTTATTTATCGAGAATCTACGGGAGACTATTCTTATATGACCTTGCTATTCACCACATAAAAAGAGCTGATGTTACGAAAGCTCGATTTTACAGCTTTATTTCTGAAGATTTGCGATATTTCTATGCGGTCCCTACCCACTGCGAAGAAATATGTTCGAACATTCATGATTGTGGTAGCGATGGCCAAAAAGTTGCACGTAAATTTGGTAGCACTTAAATATGAAAAAATTTGAAAAATGAATTTCGTTTTGCCTCCTATTCCACGTGGACTGGTTACATCTCTGGTCCTATGACGGAGGGGGCGAGCAGCTGAGTCCCCCCCCCAGCCACAAGCCGTCTTCAACCGGGGCTCAAAAGGAGCTCCGATTAACTCTTTATTGTACTCTTTCCAGGAACAATTGAATTACGAAAAGAACTTGTTTGCGGACGTCGTCATGGTAACCAACGCCAACTTCTGCTGGGAAATTAGCCTTTCACGCGAAAATCACAAAGGCTCTCATTAAGAGGAAGGAATTATTTTAATTAGCGAGGGGGGGGGAAAGAAGGGACTCATTACGTCCTAGAGTACGAACCAATAGGGTTCGATAGGAAGCCTTTTGTTCGGGGGCTGGGAGACGGCATCTCGATTCTAGTGTCAGTCGATGGGCTATAAATTCCCGGAAAAGCAGTGTGATTCCGGGGGACTTCTGAGCGTCTGGAGCAATCAATCGGAAGCCGAGTGCAGTGCGGTGGAAAATCATTCAATTTTCTCAAATACAAGAAATTAGAAAAAAAATCCCAATTTCGTTTTCATATTATATCGAATAAATACTAAGAAGTAACTGAAATTAGAGTGATTTTATATGTATTTTAGCAATTTTAATAAATATTTTAAATATTAAATTATGAATACTACCTACTAACTAATAAATAATTGTTACTATTTATCATATGTAATTAATAAGGAATAAAGTTATATATTTTTAAAGTAATAGAGCAAGGACTAGTTAATATTAGAAATAAGCTTGATTTTTAATATATTTTAGTAATTTAAATGAATAGGAAAATTAAAGTATTAAAAAATAAATTGTAGTTCCGTAAATAATAAATAATTATTTTTAATAGGTATTATACAGTTAAATTAAAATTCTTAAAGAGAAAAGTAGAGAATATTAAAAAAACGTATTAAAAAATATAAAAAAATTAATATTAATAAAACGTAATAATTTTAAAAGCCACAATGAATTCAAATTGGAAATTAGATTGAATTTGTACATATTTTAGTATTTTAAATGGATAGAGATTAAATATGAAAATATAAATGTATACTCTCTAAATAATAGATGAATAATTATGACCAGTTGTGAGTTATAACTGGGATATCACAAACAGTTAAATTCTATATTCTTAAAGTAATACAAAGAAAATTGAATTTGTATTTGAAATTAGAATGATTTTGTGTACTTGTTAGCAATAAAATTAATAGAAATTAAAGTAATAAAATATATAAGAGTATACTAGCATACTAAATATTATATTGTTTTGTATTATTTACAATTAATTTCATGCAATTTAAATTGAAATCCTTGAAGCAGTAAAAAAAAGTGGATTCATTTAGATCCATGAAATCTTAATAAAAAAATTTTTTTTTGAGATAGCTCAAGCGAACTGAATGAATTTGAAAAAATATTATTTAGTAACAGCTAAAAATTAAACATTGTAAATAAATTTTGATAAGTCCAGCTGTATAAAAACAGTCGTGCATGAATCGTTCTTGCTTTTTCACATTTTAAGATTCCGATTTGATTTTATTTGGATATTTTTGAATAGTTTCTTTACGATGAAATTTGGTGTTCCTTCTCCACCTGTTGTCCTTCGGCTCGGTTCGCGAGTTGGATTCTCATCTGGGGAATAGCCTTCACAGTGATTCGTAGTCCTGTTTTAAATCCTGTCCAACTATTGCCTGTGGTCAATCAACGAATAATAAACTGCACTCATGAAGTTGTAAAAATATTTTTCAAGAATTTATACAATATATATATATATATATATATATATATATGGAAAAATAGGAAAGAGAACTTCACAAGTATGACGCAAGTTTTTTAAGTGACAAATGAATACAGCTATAGTGATTTGGAAAAAATTATATTCATAGCTACAATACCCCATATTTTCAAACACTGCATATATAAATTTAGTTTTTAGTAACAATAAATGTATGGGGTAACATTACAATAATAATATAAATAATAGGGTAGCATTACATGTGTAATGTCATCGTCAAATGCAATATTTGCGTAATGTGATGAAATTTGTGTGATAAAACGAAAAAAATGGTTGATCAAACTGTTTTATTTCTTATTGACATATGTGTCTGTTATGTTCGATCGAAACTTGTATATAATGCACAAAGAAAGACATCGCAAAACAGATTTCATTGAATTGATTTGAAAAAGCCTTCGATTTTATTTAAAATGAAACGACTGACGCACCAGACTTTCGTAATTGAAAATTTTGTATAAGGTATTACCTATTAGTAGCCCACTAATAAAGTTAGCAAGTTCTGAAATAAACATTTTGTGCAACGCAAACAACGAGTTCAAAAAATAAATAAAATGATAAACGTAGAGGGAAAACATGTGCCATTCTTGATGGATAAATCCAATCATGAGCAATCAAGCTGTGCAACTAACGATTTCGAGGATACTGATTCTGTGACCAATGGTAGGACACAACATCGATCTCATTATCGGAATGCAGTAAGCTGAAACGCAAAGCTAAAGGGCAGATAATGTGCGTCCTGGTTGCCATAAGCGAAACGATAGCCCTGGAGGTGGCGGGTAGAGGGTCGGGGGTGCAGGGAAGCATGCAGCTGTAACGACAATTGATGCCGTAAAAAATATTCTTTCCATGAAAGTTAGTCAAAGACTAATGTCATCAAATACTTAAAGCGTCATGATAATTTTGGTTAAAGTGGATATACATTCGAAAAATCTGAACAAGAATAAGATTTGCCAAATAACTGAATAAAACGCGTGGAAGATGGGTCTTTTTGGAAGCAAATATAAAAATGCCACCCTGTGTTGTTAG
Organism: Latrodectus hesperus; assembly: GCA_037975125.1. Taxonomy (NCBI): domain Eukaryota; kingdom Metazoa; phylum Arthropoda; class Arachnida; order Araneae; family Theridiidae; genus Latrodectus; species Latrodectus hesperus. Next base: position 20,375,084 of record CM075855.1, on the reverse strand, counting down.
CGCAATATTAACTGCTCCTCGTGCGATTTTTATGACTGCTTAGATAGTTTAAAGCATGCAACAACTGCTCTTACATTTTCAACTGCCATACATAATCTTACATTTACAAATTGCCCAACTGGAACATACAACTTTTTCGTTAAAACAATTTCGATGTGGCCTTGCAGAAAAACCAACACAGTAATGAGTCCCTTGTGCATTGTGTGGTTATGAGCATAAGTTACATCGGGGTAACTTAAATTCAAAATTCATCAACAAATTGAATGTTTTGCACATCTAAAAGTTAAAAGCATTCTGCGGTTTTACAGATAGTTTTTGTATTTCTTATTTTTTTCACTAGTTTCTCTGTAAATTTTTTCACAGGTATCACCACTGATCTTTTTTTCACTGCTTGTATTTTTACTCTTTAGTTATTTTTTTACTGCTTACGAAGCCATAACGGTTAATATATAATATTTGAAGTAATAATATTTTAAAATGTTGACAATATAATCTCAAAGTCATGGCAATGACAATGCTTTTGGAAATCGGTGATGATGGCGTAGAACGATTCATCACAACCATTTACTTTTTCTTGATGCATAAATCATCAGCCACTATTAACAATATAAAAACTGGCAATTTTTCAGAATTTCAGGGAAAATTTTTTATTTCGAAAAATTATGTTAGTGACTATTTAGATATATTTACAATTTACTTGGATCGAAAATGAAAACCTTGGGGCAGTTAATGAACCTAAGATGATGATGATAACCTAAGATGAAATGGCACGAGGAGCGGCGACCTTCACAATTCAATGTCGCTGCGGAGCAACGGAATGTTGAAATCGGTACTCCTTTCGTTTGCAGTCCAATGCATTCAGAAAACGAAGTTTATTTTGGAAACCGTGACAGTGCGCAAAAACAACACATTTTCAAATATTGGGAAAAAATAATATCGTAATTTCTTAAAAAAAACTTTACTGACGTCTCTGCTCATGTGCGATATCTGGTGAATATTTTTCTGTGTGCCCCTGGAGAATATGTATGCAAAACAATTTTAAAAGTAAAACGAGCCTTTTTCACTTTTTCAGTTGAGCAGTGTGTGGCATGAGATGCTTCACAGAGTTCAAAGCTACTTTTATTAGGGTTTAAATTTGTTACAAACTCATCTGTTGCACCCGCATACATCTCTGTATCTAGACTAGCGTTGGGCTTTGTCAATTAGGTGGAAGCAGCGGGTTGAAAAGTCCTCCCATTTTAGAAGCAAGCAAGGATCCGGCAGAATAACATTTGACCTGCAGCCCCAATTTCACTTGGAGGACACTGCAACCACGACCTATTTTCTAAATTACGAAGAATCACCCACTTTCGGGGCTTTTGCATTTCCTTAAATTAAAAAAATAAGATGTATGTATTCAGAAGACATTTGCATCTTCACCTTTTGTAATTTTCGGCAGTGAAATGGTAAAGCACAATCTTTATTGGTAATCTACAGAATTTTACGGCTTTTATCTATTTGAATGTGTAATTATTATTTTTACCGAGCGGTATGAATAAGAATAAATTCCTCTGAAATATAGCCCAATGTTTTCGATCGTGAATTAAATGTTTTTCTCATCTGATACACAAACAGAGATTGGTAAAATGAAGTGTTATTAGTGTCTAACACTTATCTATCAGATTTATTCTGAATTATTAATTATTATTTCTTCTTTTTCTTCTTAGAGTTGGGTTTGCATTTCATTGAAACCTCTGCTTTTATCAGCATTTTGTACTATTAACTCCAAATCCAGTGTTCCTCTAGTTCCAGTTGCTCGGGTCACCCACTTTATTAATAAAGTCCGATAATCCTGTAATGGAGTCTAGGTGTAACTCTCTAGTATGGATGATGCCTAAAGAAGTTAATCTAGGGTAAAATATATATATATATATATATATATATATATATATATATATATATATATATATATATATATATATATATATATATATATATATATATATATATATATATATATATTATTAGTTTAAATGTCAATTAAATAATATTAGTACAATATGTACTGAACTGTATTTTTTCTTCTATTCTTAGTTAATTATAAGTTCATGCTGGTTTTTTTTTTTTTTTTTAAATATGAGTGTGCCTTTAAATTTTAAAAGATTATATTGAATGAAAATAACTTTATCAAAAAGGAAAATGAAGTATAATTTCAAATATATGAAAACGACTTTATAAAAAGCAACTGCGCTTTGTCATCAACACGTGATTTGTATGGAAAACTGAGCTCTTTCTTTCTGGAGTTAGAAGAAAACGCGTGCATTGATGTCTTACGCACACAGATCACCTGAAGCTTTATTCCTGTGGACAAAAGATACCACAACGTAAGTGCCTTAAGACTTATTAAGCTTATCAAGGCCTTTATCTGAAAACTAAAATTTTCACGGCTTATTGCATCTGTTTGACATAGCAGTAAATCAGCTCCTTTTTTTCTTGCAAATGGCATGAAGGGGCGATGATTCTTGAGGGGTGGATGAAGAAGGCCTGAATAAACCACCTCCTCCTTCCTGTTCGCGGATCAGACGTTCTTTTAACGCTTTAAGCCATTCATAAAATGGAGTTTTATTGCGTTCTTGCGGCCCTTTAATGATCTCATTATTACGGCAATAATTTTATCTTTACGTCAGCGTAATAAAATCAGAGAGAGAGAGCCGGCCTGACTTGGCGCTTTTTTTATATCGCTCGCAGCGTTGATAGGATGCAGGGGGGGCTCTTTAAACGGCACGTGTTCCGATTGTTAAAATGGATGGCTCCGGATGGAATGATTCCGTGTGCTTCGGAATAACCGCTGTTCTGCCTTCAAGTAATGTGGAGTCATTAAAAACACTAAATTAAATAAAAATCTATAAAAAAATCATGGCTGTTATTCTCGAAACAATTGAGTTGTTTTAACAGAAATTAGTTTTGTCATATTGATAGGTATGTCAAATTATGCATCCCATGTAATTATATATATATATATATATATATATATATATATATATATATATGTGTGTGTGTGTGTGTGTGTGTGTGTGTGTGTGTGTGTGTGTGTGTGTGTGTGTGTGTGTGTGTGTGTGTGTGTGTGTGTGTGCGTAAATCAACATCTCGTACAGTATTGATGAAATTGTTTTACATTTATAGTCCATTTGGAAGGTGATATTTGTCGGTAAGAGATTCTTATGCAGATTTTTGCTTGGTGCATTCAGTTGTGACTTACTCGGTGTCAAAAATGGAATGTCCACAAAGAGAAAATTCGGTACACTTTACAAATTTTCTCTCAGAAAGGCTGAAATGCAAGAAAGGCGGCTGAAAGTTGCTCATTTCGCAGCCAACTGCATGCAGTTTTCGTTTCTTGGATTCCGTTGCGGTATTTTGACATATTTTTAGGAAACATGTCACGCATAGGCCCGTCAGCAGTGGAAAAATAAGAGCTCAGCGCCACTCGGATTAGGTGAGTCACCTCCGCTCTGATAATTTCAGCGCTACTCGGATTAATAATGGGGGGATTGATCTTATCACCAGTAGCAGTGACGTCATGTGTTTGTGATCTAGTTCGAGGCTGTTATCCCTAAGTAGATTGTGTGACTTCATATGTAAACTTGAATCGTGCTGCAATTTATTGAGAAATTTTCAAACTTTTTCTCTGATATTAATACTTTCCTCTATGGGAATAATTTTGAACTGTATATTTTTATTTTAAAAATTGAATTTTGCCAGCTTCGGGACAGAGCCTCAGAGGAGGGAGTCCGCTGTCCTACCCGCTGAGCTACTCGCTCAGGAAATGATTTTTTTGGTTTATTATCAGAGGGGTGATTAGGATTTTTTGGTAGTGATTTTAAAGAGAATTTTTATATTTAAGGAATATAATGTACTTCAAAGAGTGTATAATACAATTTTTTTATTTTTAAAGTATTAGAATTTAATTTCAAATCGAATATATTTTTCATGATTTGAAATGTACACATAGATTTTTATTTTAAAAGGAAATAGATCCTCGATTCAATGACCATAAAAATTTAGTCACTTATTTAGAATGGTAATAAAGTTTAATTATTGGAAAAGATAGAACTTATTTTTAGAGCATTAATAGAATTTAATTTTAGAAAATCAATTTATTTATAAAGTTACTCACTTTAGGAATAAATTTCTATTTTTTTTAGGAATTTTCATCGACACTATTAAGTATTCGTATTATTTTAAGCATTGCACCAAAAAATTAAGTCAAAATAAATAGTCATCGTGTTTAAAAGAATATTTAAATTGAGTAACCATTTAGTTTAATGCTTAAGATTCGATCTCATTGCATAGTTAATGTATTTTTTTAAAATTTATTGAACTATGCAGTAAAATTTCTATTTTAAATGTTAAGTAATTTATAATGTGATTCTAATATTTGACAATTTAGCTAAATATTTAAAAAACTAGTATGGCAGCTTCAGTGCATTTAATTAATCTAATAAAAGAAAACATGAATAAAAATTGAACATAATGTAACAGAAACATTTCAGAAGGTAAATTATAAATAATTAATTTTTGTATTTGTTACATGATTACAATAGCGACATTTATTAGTAATAACATTTTAAAGATTATAATACTTTTAAAGTATAAAATTTCTTTGTTACTAAATAGTATTGCTCTTAATATCTAAATACTTTATAATTGAATAAAAATACATTACAATATTAAAGAAACTAATTGAAACGGTTAATCAAGCGCGTCAAATAAAATGCAGCTAAAATCTGCTTATTTTACGATTTGCTTTTCTGTGAACTTGTTCAGACAAAATAGAACATGAAAATTTAATACATTTTACATTCTAAATTATAAATAACTGTTTTATGCTTTTGTTCGATGATTTATTGTCCTTAATAGCGAAATTAATTTCTAGTAATATTTAAAAGAAAAATTCTCTATGTTTATGGAAGATAAAATTATATCGTTCATTAACTCTAAATTTTGCTTTTAATATAATATATCTAAGCAGTAAACAATTGGATAACTATACATTAAAATAACCTTCGCTTAATAGTGATTTCCATCACTTATTATCAGTGGGGTAATATAATTGATAAAGACTTTTAGATTTTCTATAGTTTAGAACATATCATTTTTCAAGTAAAATTATCGATACTTTTTCTGTGATTTCAATTTAGAATAAATGAACTAATTGGAAATTATACAAAATTCGGCTAAACTGAGTATTACGGTCTTAGCTCGCCAAGCGTAAAAAGTCGCCAAATCTGGTAATATTTGATTTTTCCTCACCAAATTTATTCGCTAAAAAATTACCAAAAGCGATTAGTCGCCAAATGTGTCTCCAAATACAGCGTCAGAATGTTTCGCCACCGCACATCCCAGAAATGCTCGCCATTTTCATTTTGGATTTTTTTTTATCGAATGTAAAGCGCGGCAATTTAATAATCCAAATTTTTCCATATTTATTTTGTATTTCACTTCGGACGCAGCGGAATATAAATATTTATATTCACATTTTTTGTTTCGCTGGGGATATAGTGCCGGAATACTGTCTTTTATATTAGTTTTGTATTTCGCCGTTGGGAAGACGAGCCCAATTCGCGAGGAAGAAGGACGTCTTTTTCCCACGCTCCTGAACTTTCCCACTAAAAACACAAAAATTACTAGACACAACAGAATTACTATACCTTTGTGTGTGTTACCAAACTGTGCACATCCTGTAAGAATTTAACGTAATTCGAATTATTTTTGTGGGTTTTATGAGCATTTCAGTGCAAGTATAACAGCTTTTCTTAGTACAGCGGGACGATCCCGCTAACAAAGACCGCCCAGCAACGGAGCTACGTGTGAAAGATACGGCGGTTAATTTGAAGGTCATCCCTCAATATTTTGTAAAAAAATCTTTAGCAGATTTGTTCTATTATTCAGTCTTCAATCGGCTTAAATTTCGTAATAGTGCGTCAAGAAAAAGTGTGCTTGTCAACCATATTAATGGACACATTAAAAAAACATTTCATTTTTGTGCAATGGATCCAATATTAATCAACTCGAAAGGCTAAATTTAAAGGTGAGTGACCAGGTGTTATTTTGTTTCATGCCGCACACTATTCTGTGCATTTTGATGTGCAGATTATGTTGGTTGGATGATTGGGTGCGAAGTTGTAAATATTTTAATAAAATAAAAAATCCATGTTTTTTTGCAGTGCAACAAAAAATATTCTTCTTCTTTATTAATTAGGCATTGATAACTTCGAACTTAATTGTTCCGTCAACTCAGAATAAATTTTAATTGGAGTGGATATTTTAACGATTTTAAAAATGTTGTCATTATAATTGTATGTTCAATAGTTAATTTTTATAATTTTTTTCAAACTTTTATTTGCAAGGCATTATTTTGTGTTTTTCTATGAGTTTTGATGGTAATTTTCATTTTAAAATCTCCATACATTTTAAATATTAATCAATCCATTCCAATCTTTTCATATTTATTTGGAGCAAATTCCTGTGATTTTGGATATGTTTTAATTTTCAAAAAATAATCGTTAGTTGATTAGATATTCTCTAGTTAGTGTTGTTAAAATCTGTATTTTTTTTTCTTATTTCTGACTTCTCCCTATGGTTTTCATTCCTCCCCGATGTACGTTCATTGATATTTTGCTCTTTCTATGTCCGATTTTACGTACCCTCCATGTCCCCTTGTTCAACTGCACCTTAACCCTTTGGGCACCAAAACCCCTGCGCTTAATTAAATAAACTAAATACTAACCAGCGGTTTTCTCCGCTTCTAATTGTCATAGTGACTTGTGACTATTTTCTAAGTTCCTTATTATTTATTTATTATTTTTTAATGCGCTCCTAACGAGTTCACTCAGGAAATCTTAGTTGATTTTATTTATTTATTTTTTTATCTTATTGTAATTTATTCTTCATTTTTTAATATTTTATTATTATTATTTTTTAAATTTTTTTATTATCATTATTATTTTTTTTAATTTTATCACTTTCAGTCCCTTTCTTGGTCCATTTCCTCCAACTTTTATTAATTTCTTGCTAAATTTGCAATTTAATTTTATTTAGTTATTTTATTATTATTATATTCACTTTTGTCATTTTGTCTGGTGTAAACTCTTCGCAAGTAGAAGCATCTTCGCATGGGGATCTCAACCAATGGTGTTTTCCCAGAGTATTCCTTGCTACCCCTATATAACAGTCTCCCTTTTTTTCCCTTACAGGAGTTTGCGCTTATGGTTTGTACATTGTATGCGTGGGTGGTTTGCGGCTGGAATGACTTGATATATGGGCCACTTCGGATGTATCATTGCTATCCTTCCTTCAATACCTAGCTTTTATATTTCGCAACAGCTCTACTCTAAGTGCTACAATTCTTGAACTCTCTATCAAGGCACTGTCTACGAATATCATTTCCACTCTAAGATTGTCGAAATCCTCTTTGACTCCTTGATCACGGATATCGTGGGTCTTAATCCATTAAAGAATGAATTAAATATTAGATCAATTGTTGAAGAACCAAAATTAACTTCCCCCTTCGAACATACAGCTAATGAAGACACAAATAATGAATTTGTTGACTCCAACATTTTGGAAAACCTTGAGAGCATTATATATTCAAAAACAAGGGACAAATTTAATCTTACGGGCTACAAAAGAAATCAAGCTTTAAACCTATTGGGACAACTCAGGGTGCGCCCCTCTCCAAGCTCAGACAAGCATGCAGAGATGCTACAAATCAATCATCAGCTCGCCCAAATAAATGTTAAAATTGAAGAAGTCAGACAACTACAACAGTCCCTCGTTATCAATAATAACAAAATCCCTCGTTAGCAATAATAACAGTTTGCAACACTCAATAAAACCATCCTACAGTCAGATTCTTAAGCGAAGAAGCGAGAAAGATTTAAAGACAACCATAATCATTAAAGTTCAATCACCAAAATCAAGTAAAATTGAAGAGGAAGGAAAGAAGTTCAGTACTTTATACAGACAAAGCTTGGCCTTTTACAAAAAGGAAGTTTTAAAAACAAAAAATTCTAGAAGTTAGAAAAAATTCTGCACAGAACCATACGGCATTCTACAGAAACTCACCACTAATAAACGTTTACATCCAACAAAATTCCAAGCACTGAACACATTGCAACCCCAAAACTAAGATACTCCATCTGTTTTACAAAACTTCCTGCAATCTGCACTCCCATCCGATGATCCATCCAAAGACACCCCAACGCATTCAAATATCAGAAACTCCAATTTCTCATTTTCTGGACCAGAAGACCCTCCCTTCACCCGATTTGAACTGGAACATGCAATCAAGCACTTAAATATTTCTAAAGCGCCGGGTTTGGGCAGCTTGGACATTCAAATTATGAAATTACCTTACAGCGCCCAGTCTCCTCCTACAATATCTAAATAAATGCCTAAAACTTACACTTCCCAAACACTTCAAAAAAAGTAACGTAATATTTTTTCTGAAAAAGAATGAAAACCCAGGAGGTGCAACGTCTTGTAGACCAATCTGCTTACTTCCTGCCTAGGAAAAAATTTTAGAGCGATTAATATTAAGCAGACTAAAACATCACGTATTCAAAATAATATCATTCATCCAAATCAGTTTGGTTTTATATCGAATTAGTCTACAGAACGTGCCTTACAATCAATACAAATTGCAATCAATCGTAACAAGGACAAAAAACCTCTACTCAGCATTATTAAGCTTAGACATCTCGCAGGCCTTCGATTCCCTGTGGTGGCCGGGATTAATGAAAACACTCGCAACCCTTCAAGCCCCAGCTAATATTGTCAAAATACTTATCAGCTTCCTAAGCGACCATGAATTTTCCACAGCTTATGACGGAGGCCACGTGTCCTGTAAACAGTCAAGAGGATGTCCCCAGGGTTCTGTAAGTGGACCTCTGCTGTGGAATTTATACTTTATCGCTCATCTCAATTATAATTGGACGAACAATACTACAGTAATAGCCTTCGCAGACAACACGGTACTTATTGTTAATGGCTCCATAAAAGAAAATCTCAAACAAAACGGCGATCAGTCTCTAGATATCTTTTCCAAACTGTGTGAAAGTTTGAAATTAGAGATTTCCATTTTAAAAAGCAAGGCTAGGATAATCGGAAAACATGATAAATCTTTATGATCTAATCCAAAATGAACCCTACTAGGTAAAAACCTAAAGCATACAAAAGTATTGCCTTATCTAGGAGTCCAAATATATAAGAATCAAAATTTCCTCGCTCATATCAGATCACTTAAGCCAAAAGTTCTCCCCATCGAACAAAACCTACACTCAATGATTGGATATAATTGGGGATTAAGGAGTAAATTTCTAAAAATAATATATAGCACCGAAATAAAAAAATAATTTCATATGGTTCTTCAGCTTGGGCCTTACCCTGGACCTCAAGGGAAAAAGCCCAACTGTCCTCACTGCATAGGCACTTTACCATACTAATAACTAGGACATTCAAAACGACATCAACAGCTGTCGCAAATGTCTTGGCAGGTCTTCCACCCCTATGTCTAACATTAAAAGCAACTGCAGTTAAGACAAAAATCCTACAATTGTGCCAAGATGCAACTCTTGAAGACAACACTGTCCTGCTCTTCTCTAACATTGAATATCCAAACAATAACGATGAATTACATCCAATTATCAGAAGTCAAACTAAAATTTTTATTCTGCCAAAAGTATAATCTAATCCAGTCATGATAACTACAAGATTCAATGTTTATACTGACGGGTCTCAGTTAGATAATCAAACAGGAGCAGCATTTGTAGTTTTTGAAGACTCCAATCTACTGCATCAACATCTCATAAAACTACACAAGTATAATTCAGTCTTCCAGGCAGAAGCCCTAGCAATAAAAGAGTCACTGCTTTATTCTATCCAGCATAAGCTACAAAGTGTCACAATTTGGACAGACAGTTTATCTTCTCTACTGGCTTTAAATAACCCGTTACACAAATTCCCAATAATAAGATCTATTCAAAATTTACTTTTCACAACCAGAATATGAACATCCAACTAAGTTGGCTTAGAGCACCCACTGGAACCACGAGGAATGAGGCAGCTGATCAAGCGGCAAAACAAGCAGCAACCCATCCAACTCTTCCATTGACACTTATAAAGTGGTCCAGAACCAGTCTAAAATCAAAAATTAAAAATAATATAGAGCAAAGCTGGCAATCTCTATGCCAGCCGACTTAAAGTGTCGGCGATACATTAAGTCTTCTTGTATCGCCGAATGGTCACCATACAAGAAGACTAATACCAAAATATTCCTCAGATGTGCTATATTCCAATCCCTATTTAAATTGCGTTCTGCCCCAGCTACTTCCACAGAATTAACATATCCAGATCTCCATCTTGCATCTGTGGCCGAATTGGTAGTCCTCTAGTCCATTTAACGGGTTAACTGAATCACCATCGTAACATATCAAACACTCATGGAAAAAACAGCCATGGTAAATTGTCTTTCTTTCCTCACAATAACCATCGACAGATATGCCTAAGATCTTTTTTTCCCTAATCTGTTCTTTCCATGATCAATCACTATACCTTCTATATCAGCAAGTCTAGCCAACGAATAGAATCCTGGCTGCATGTTGTATTATTAAAATATCCATGGGAAGGAATCATGCCTATACTGTTTGGAATAATGTGACCCGCTCTGTAAATTGCCATACAACATGACGCAATGGTCACATACATGAAAGGATCCGCATTAGAAATTTCTAGAAACTGTTGTTGAAATTCTAAGCAACTTCTCCGTAAAATATCGACATCTGATCTATAAATAAATAAATAAGTATATATATATATATATATATATATATATATATATATATATATATATATATATATATATATATATATATATATAAGAAAAATTAGGAAATATGAGGAAGAAATAATAATTGAAAATGAAACTATACCTGCAATATTCCAAAATTTCTTTTTTGAAGTTGAATGTCTCTTTTTTTCTCTTTTCATACCAACAGAAAAAATCTTGTCGTTGGTTCAAGGTCATAGTGTCCGGTGAATAATACAGGGCATCAGGTACATTTCCAATATAGTCTTGGTTACTTTTTGTATTGAACAAATGGGGAAAATATCCCTTTTGAAGTTCAATAAAACCAAATGTTTTTGGGAGTTTTCCTAGTGACATGGGCAAAAAATTGAAAGAGTCTATAACTCTTATATTTAAACTTTTTAAGTTTATTGCCATTATTTTTGAACCGTTAGGAATAATTTTCGGTTGCATTCCTTGCCGTATCATCCAAGATAAAAGAAATTGTCCGTCAAAGCCTTTCATATTATGGGCAATTAAAGTATACCCATAATGTTGTGGAGAAAATATATACTTACAAAAAATTTCACATGCATCATATCCTGAAAATACTTTTTCTTCTCCATTGGCATACTGTAAAACTGCCAAATTTACTTCATGCTCACCCGTTGACTGATCTGTTTCAAAATCAAAAAATATTAATTTATCATTCTTTTTAATTGGATCTTTTTTCTCAAGAAAACATTTATGAACTGATAAATCAACATATTTCTTACAAGAGGAACATTTGATCGTCCCACAGCGATGTTCTATTTTTGGACAATCGCGTCTTTTGATAATTTTACAGCATTCTCGACATTGATAAATTTTCTCACAAATTGAGTATAACTGACACCCTGGAGTACTTTTGTGTCTTGAAAAGCATTCTCTTGACTGACATAATCTGCAACAATCGAAACACCGCATTGCATCTCCGGGACAACAATTTAAATCCAAACATATATTGCATCGAAATGAGCAATGATGATCAATTTCATTTTGGTAGGGCTTATCGCAATCCTCGCAGTAATAATTGCAACCGTAAAACCCCTTCACAGATTTAATTACATCAAAATGCTCATCGTGATGCCATAAATATATGGTAGGCGATTTTTTGTTATTGGTCTTATACACCACTTATTGTAAAAATAAATAAATAAATAAATAAATATATATATATATAATACATTTTTTTATTTTTAATTTATTTTTTTTAAAATTTGGAAGTACATAGATACATAGAAAAAAATAAGTAAATAATTTATTTATTTTCTTTGATCAAGAAAAAAGATTAATACTATATATATATATTCTCATGCATTTAAATCTTTGATTATTTTTTCCATCTTTTTTAATTTATTAATGATACGTATCTTAAAAAACTTACCTTATTCATATTGTTTGCAGACACCGCCACAATTTTAATATCCAATATGTTGGCAAACAACTCAATTTCTCGTAATCCACAGCCGCCTCGTGGTATTCCAGCTTTATCATATAAATCCTCAGCCTTTCGTTGTAGAGCTGTTCGTCGACGATCCCTTATAAGAGCCATCATTTTTCAAGATCGCGAGCGCCATCAAAGCTGCTTTACCACAACATAACCCTGATAGGTATTGTAATGATAGACTGCTTACGCAAGCGATCAACAGCGATGTTAACTACCTTCCGATTTGTTTTCCCCGATCCAACAGGTCTCTTGATTTTCATAATGTCGACATGAAATCCATCATCTAGTACGATCGCATCTTTACTCTGGGAAACTTTAATTACTGCTGCAAGTATTTTTTCGACTTTAATATCAGACACTTTTGTCAGACAAGTTGAAATTGGCTTATCCAAATGATCCGAAAATACACAAAACCTAATTAAATCCTCTGGTGCCATATGTTCAGTTTCCTGCGTCAATAGTAAAGAGACCTAACAATAGATCCAATCGAATGGAGAGGCGCGCTTCTAACATGATCAGGCAGGCGTTCTGGACTCAGCCGCACATCATAACATGCTTCCTCAGAATTGTATTTCTTATTTGGACGCCTGGCTCTTTCTTTAACTATTAGACAATTTCGTATCTATAATAAATGAATGCTATTTTACTTAGTTATTAAATAGATATAAAATATATTATTTTTTAAAATAAAAACTTAAAAACTGAATATACCTGATCATCTGTAAATTCAACTTGGTCACCATTGCCATTACCATGCATAGAATTTTCCTATTAAATAAAATTTAATGAATAAAATTACAATGATATTTTTAATTTTTTTATACTTTATAGAACAGTATATTAGTGATTAAATCCTTACATTTTGGTTATCAGAATCATCGTCATAATCTGATAAGGGATTTTCTAAAAAATTTGTGAAGTTTCACTTAACACCTGATATAAGAGAAAAAATATGTATATATTTTATTTATTCATTTTAGGAAAAAATCATAGTCCATATAAACTTTATAAAAAATAAATAAGTCTTACATCGTCATAATCAGAATCATAAAAATCTCGTGTCAATGGACAAGAATATTCGGATTGACCATTACTCTATATAAAATGTATAAGTTATTAATATTTTTTGTCATCTATATAACTATCGATATCATGCATTTATATAACAGTGAAAGACTAATAGTAAATAATTAGAATAAAATAATAAACATACCTCGTAATATTTCCTACGTTTTGAAGACATCTTCATGAAAAACGTGTTTTTTCAAAAATCAACGTGCAGCAAGAATTCAAGTATTTACAGTAGAATTATTTTACAGGCTGGTGCAAAGTACAGTTAAAAGGTTTCCCTCCTTGAGTCTTTTATACTCAGTCACACAGAATCCGTTGCCATTCTCTTCAAGATAATTCTCTGTTGCCATCCCATTCAAGCTAATTTCTTTCAATATTTGAGTTTGACTTATCATGCAAGTGCTTCACCATTCTGTATGTTACTTTTACAACATCAACACTGTATAACGTCCGTTTGACATGGACTGGTGGGAGAGTGGTTTAGTACAATGTAAAAACCACTCTCCCACCAGTCCACTTTTATCGTCAGATCACGCGTTTAAATCCTCGAGCTGTCTTTTTATTTATAAAAAAATAAAAATATTATAAATATAGCCTATTTTTTAATACATTAAATTTTATATATTTAGAATATATATATATATATATATATATATATATATATATATATATATATATATATATATATATATATATATATATATATATATATATATATATTTATATATCATTTAATATCAATAATTAATTTAAAGTTTAATTTTTTATTCATTTATTTATTTTTTGCCAATTCCACGTTGTTGCACAAATTCCGACACGTTGTTGTACTAACTCCGATAACGATATTAAGTGTTGCCACTCAAAAAAAGAAAAGTTTAAACCGAAATCTTAAAAATATCAAAATACATAAAAAAGCACACGTACAACTAAACTCAACTCTATTTACAATTCCACGTTGTTGCACAAATTCCGACACGTTGTTGTACTAACTCCGATAACAATATTAAGTGTTGCCACTCAAAAAAGAAAAGTTTAAACCGAAATCTTAAAAATATCAAAATACATAAAAGAGCACATGTACAACTAAACTCAACTCTATTTACAATTCCACGTTGTTGTACAAAGTCCGATATCGATTTTAAGTGTTGCCACTCAAAAAAAAGAAAGTTTAAACCGAAACCTACAACTCAACCACACAAGTAGTATGCAGAGGATTCCATTAGGCGGAGGGGGCGTGGCACTTCCGCCTCGCGGAAACCTCTGCATACTACTCACTACTGCATTATATCGCAGAATGCCTCCAAACCAAAGATCTACATATCAATAAATCCTCTAGTCAAACCAACTACTAGTTCCTAAAATTCTGTACAACGAACAAGTTCTCAGATCACAAAAATTAATTCAACTAATTAGTTTCCTCCATGAAAAAGGACTCCAAATGTGTAAAGATCTGGCTGTTCACCAACAGGATGGTTATAACTCAGAAGCAGAATCAACAGATCTCGAAGATTAACTAAATTCTTCAATTCAAGTAACAAACAAACAAATCTTATATTTCCAAAATTTTACTAGTACTTAGTACACCTCTAAATTTCAAGACATGTAAAGATTGCATTTTATTCCTATGAACTTTTAAATTACATTAACTATAATAATTCCTGCTCATAAATTACGTAAATATTTTAGCCATCCTAACTTAAATTTAGTTAGATCATGTTAACATTTATTTTTATTTTTCAGTTGATCCTATATTATTAATTCTGTTATTTCAAGCCTACAGTAGATCACTGTAGGCTTGAAAGCCTTACCTTTGTAAAGTATTCGTCCCTCAAAAATGTAGTCGTGCGTTCTGAGGAGCCTCTTAAGGCTCACACTCCCAGATTACGGTTCGCAGCGGGCACCTGGCACTCCGTGCAGATTGTCTGACATCCTAGACTCAAGTAGAGGCACAATCTGATAGCCAATAGGAATAGAACAGGGCCTCTTCTTCTCGTTGTCTGTCTGTATTTCGCCGTAGATAAGGTAAAAGATTACAGAGCTGTACAGGTTTAGCGTGATTTCAAATTTTCGCGCAAAGCGCTCTACGGCTATGTCGTCAACCCAAATTACGTCACTACGCGCAATATCTGGCTACCAATACCGATCGCGTTTGAACTTCAACTTAGAGAAATTTTTTCGAATTCCATCCATAAAAATTTCGAATATTTCAATATAATTAAGTACTATAAAAGTTTAAAATTTTAATAACTAGAAGCAAAATTTTTAAAACTTGAATTTTAATATACCGTCTATGCGCTCACCTAAAAAAACTTCAGTGTAGCGCTACCTACTATAGTGACAACTGGGCAATAAAGCTAAATTTCTAACGTTAACAAATTTCATTTTTTATTTAAACTCGATTTCTAATATACCGAGCTATGGCACCCACCTTAAAAAAGCATCAGTGTAGCCCTACCTAGTACAGTGACAACTGGGCAATAAAGCTAAATTTCTAATGTTAACAAATTTCATTTTTAATTTAAACTCGATTTCTTATATACCGAGCTATGGCACCCACCTTAAAAAAGCATCAGTGTAGCCCTACCTAGTACAGTGACAACTGGGCAATAAAGCTAAATTTCTAATGTTAACAAATTTCATTTGTTAAGCAAACTCGAATGTTGATTAACCGGGCATGTGACGCCCACCTTCAAAAAATTTCTGTACGGCCCAATTCGACACTAACATTGAACACTCAATAAAGCTTACTTAAAGATGTATTTACTTATGTAAACATGCATTTTTATAAAAACTAGAGTTTCCAATAATCGTTTTGAATGAAATTATAATGAAAAATAAAATAACTCACCCTGCCGAGAAAGGAAATTTTGAGAGCTTTGAAGAAAACTACTGCATTTTCTTCATGCTTTCTCTGCCATACATACTCTGCGATATTATGAATCAAACTGACCGGGCGCATTGTTACACCCGTACAGATCTTAAATTGGCCGACCAAATGAAAATTCAAAATAATATAACTTTTAAAAAAAATTCAAACAATATGGTTTTCAGAATTTCGAAACAATATTTTAAAAATTATAAGCAATAAATCTTCCGAAAATTCGAGATAATTTAACTATAAAAAATTCGAATTCCTATAGCGGGAACATTAACGTAGCATATCTTTAATTGTAAACAAATAAAATTACTCATTAAAAGCAAGGGTTGCACATAAAACGAATTTCGCGCATGTCACACGATCACCTTGTCATAAAACGAAAATGTCGTCATGAAAACGCATTCCGAACTGTTAAACCAGTTTGGCGCACTTTATTGCACTCTTGGCGCATTTTACCCTCTGTACAATTTTCTACTCTTTAGCAATAAACGAAATTATGAAATCGTTCCATTCTTTTTAATTGTTCTAGGTTTGTCTACTTTTATGTAGTAATGATTTCTAACATTCTATATTAAAAAAAATCACTGAAATTCATTATTTTATTTCTTTTTAAGAAGCCCGGTGGCTTAGTGGCAGCGTTTCACGCTCCCATGACACAGGTCCGAGGTTCGATCCTCGGGCTGGGCAAGGTTGACTCAGACTTTCATCTCTTCAGTTGGTCGATTAACTGAGTACCAAGCATGCTTGGGAACTAAACACTGGTGGTTTCGCGTTAGGCTGACCACCTAATCGGGACATATGCTTCGCACCCCAGGGCCCTCGGTCATGAAAACAGATATGAGCACTGTAGGCCTTGGCCCGCATGGGCTGTCATGCCATGGAATTTAGTTTAGTATTTCTTTTTAACTAGATGTTATTAAATGTAATTACATTTGCTTCTTTATTTCCTTTGATTTTAATTCTGAAATATTTTTAAATTAAAACTTTTATCAATTCTTATTATGATTACTGTTTTCTTATATACCTTTTTGGCTTAGCAATTTGAAATCGGGAGGGGGGAACCCCGCTTTATTTACATAGTTGTTACTATTGTTTTCTTATTTAGTGTTAGGTGGGGAGAGGGGGAAACCCGATTTCTTATGCCGACCGGTGTCCATTCTGGGTTACATTCTGGGTTGGTTAATTTCCAATACCCTCTCTCCTCCACTTGGCGAAATAATTTTTCGCCGATTTTGCCAAGTTGAGACCCTAATATTCAGTTTTAACATTAAAAGCATTTTTGACCTGAGAATTACAAATTTAATTGTTAAAGCAATGTTTTATTTATATTTCTTATTTTTCAACCACTTAGTTTGGCAAGTTAAGTATTTTGTTTTGTTCTATTCTAATATTTTTATAAGTGTATTATTATAATAAACAGAAACACTTTTTTTAAAAATTTAATCATTTAAATAAAGGAATGATCTTGGGAAAAATTATGTTCAGTTTTTATTTCATTTATTACAATAATTTAATTTAGATCTTTTAACACAAATGTTAAAATTTTCCAAACAACTGTCAGATAGTTATATAGTTCACTGTGGTGCAATTCAAATAAATTGAACATTTGTCGTAATACATACTAAAATGTGAGTTACTTAGATCACCATAAAGGAGACGAAATAACCTGTCGCAGTTGAATGAATCATCATAGCGGTACAGTCTTGGCCTTGTCTTCAGGGGTGTTGGATGAGCCAGCCCTTCTCTTTTCCCTGGCCCTGGCTGAATCCTGCTGCGAAACCCCAAGAGGTTTATGCAAAACTGAGAAATAAGTGACATGGAAAGTTAAGTAAAAGCGTTGTCTTCTTGCAAGACTGTGTAGCATCATGGGCTCTCCCAATGACAGCAAGAAAAATAAAAGGCCTAACAACAATCCAGCGGTATTTAATGCTCTTAACTTCCTGAGGCTATAGAACAACCTTAACAGCGGCCCCAATGCAATAACAGGCATCCCGCTATTACATCTTCAAATGGAAAAAGAAGCGCTAAAAACAAAAATCCTCCTACTAAATACACAAACTACAATAGATGGAAAAACATACAGCCCGGAAAATTTTGAACATAAAACTCATAAAGATAAAACTCATCCAAAGATCAAAAGCATCATAATAAAATCAGATTCAAAACACCAAATTCTAAATACCACCCAGAAAATAATCCCAACAAAAGTAAATTATTATACAGATGGCTTGAAACAAGAAAATGCAGTAGGTGCGGCCTTTATAATTCTCGAAAACAATCAAGAAGCACACAGTCAGCAATATAGGTTCAATGAAAACAACTCAATTTTCCAGGTGGAAGCAATGATGATACTAAACTCAATAGAAGACGCAAAAGCAAAAAATACAGAAACAATAAGCATTTTTTCCGATAGTCAATCAGCTTTCCTAGCAATAAAAAATCCACAGCATAGGAATCCATTAATCAATAAAATACAAAGCATTCTACAAAGCCAGATATCAACGGACAAAATTCAATTAATATGGACAAAAGCACACATAGGAACTATCGGAAATGAACTGGCAGACAAAAAGGCAGCAATAAATAGATCCATAGAAGAAATACACACAAATATTCCTCTCCCACAATCATACCTGAAACAAGTACACACACACTTCAAAATAAATTAATAAAACAATGGCAGGAAAATTGGACCACCACCCAGCAAGAAAAATTAATACACACAAAATAATACCCAAGTAACAATAGAAAGATTAATTTCAAACCCATTCAAAGTGCAGCTCATCACAAACCACTGCTCATTTCCCACGTATGTCAACAAAATTAAGAGAACAAGAACATCACAATGCATCTGTGGAGAAACTGGAACAGCTCTGCATTATATTGAAAACTGCCAGATAAAATCTAACTACCATATCAAGAGAAGTGCAACCCAGATAAATGACGCAAGCTTCATAAAATTCTGTGTATACAAGATAAATACCGACGAAACCAATTCACAAAACTACTTATTCTATTAAATGACAAAGGATCTGTGGATCTGTGCAAGGCAAAGACACAATCCCAACAAGCATAGAGACGACAAGCAATAGTGAAAGAGATGAAGATACAGACTAATTCTAATCAATGTAGCATCCAGAAAATCACACCAACATCAGTTTACAATAACACTAATATACATGAAAAAGAAATTAGGGAACAAGTTCAGTATCCCCATACACTGATTTCTCGCCAAATCTGGTAACCGTTGTTTACGTTGTAGTGTTGCCGATTTCAGCTTTTGTTTTTATTGTAGTGTTGCCAAATTTAGTTTTTGTTACTATTTTCATTTTTTCGTTGTCAGATTTCGTTTTTCTCGTGTTTTAAATAATTTTTACGTTATATATGTGCTTTTTTTAGTGGCAATAGCTTTTTTAGTTTCACTTCGAGAACTTTCCAGAACTTTCTTTGCTAATTGTTCTACGTTTCAATTGGTAGTCATTTTAATTTCGTTTACTTTTGCTGCTGGAATCAGTGGATTTCCCGCTGTTGTGTTTCGTTGTCGCCAGTGTACAAACATTGTAAATTTTTCTTTTTTACTATTTCTTTTTCATTATTATTTTTATTTGGTTTAATTTTAATATATTTTTTTATTAAATGATATATTTTATTTTATATATTTAAAACCGTTAAATATTCTTTTTTCCTTATTTCGTTTTCTTAATTTATTATCATCTTTTTATTGTTTTAATTACTTTATTTTTTGTTTTAATTTAAAATGTCTCATGTTCAAAATGTTGTTGAAAAATATCAACAAATTATTTTAGCAAAAATTAAAGATAATAATGATGAATTATTGCTTAGGATTCCAAATTATTAATTAATTTAGGATTCGCAAATATTAATTAATTTTTAACGGAAATTGGATTTGGAGAAGGTGTAATTATTTTATTTAAATTCTATTGCTTACATGTATTTTTTATTGTATTCGTGTTTCATTTTTATTTACTTAAAATGTGTATATATTTAAAAAATATTTTATTCATGTTTTTTTTTAAATTTTAAAAAATGTATATATTTGAAAAATAAGTTTTTGCATGCTTTTTTTTAAATTTTATAAAGTGTATATATTTAAAAAAATATGTTTGCATGCTTTTATTTGTAAAATTAGATTATTATTTTTACTGAAATGTGACACTGATGACAAACGAATAAAATGTCGAAATAAATATACCAATCGGCAGGTCAGCTTAACTTCATATCAAGTAAGTTCATTATTTATATTTATTTCCCTTTTTAAATTTTCTGAAATGATAATTTTTCGATCGAACTTAGGGAAATTTCCCGTTTTAATAAACGCGCGCCTAGCTTGGCGACAAAAAAATTCGCCGCGTCGCCAAGTGTATGGGGATACTGAACTTGTTCCGAAATTAGTTACTATCCACCATAGAAAACAATAAGCAAAATTGCACCTTTGGCATGTTTATGCGAACAATCAAAAACTAGTAATACTGTTATAATGTTAAATACTAGCGCAATTTTATAATTAGAAATTACATATATTACTAATTACAAAATAATTTTAAACTAAGCATGTAGAAACAAATTTACAACAATTAACGCCCTCAAATCAAAAAGTAAGAAACTGCTTATGCCAACAATTGTGGAATCTTGCAATCACCATGAAAAATGTGATTTTAAAATATTAAAAGCAACAAACAAATTCAAACCACAGAACTAACACAAAAAAACACAGCACATACAAAAATTGCAAACATTGTCTATTCATAATTTACGCCGTTAATTCAAAAACAAGAATCTACAAATGACAGCAATTGAAAATCTGTATCCTACTTAAGACACACTCTAAACAAATAAAATTTGTTAGACATTGTCTATTCATATACACCTTATATTATGTGATTTCACATCTCTCATGCTGATAACAACACTCAAAAATTCGAAACAACAGTGCTTGCAGCTATTTTGAATACGTCTATGACTCTATCAAAGAACACAGTATACAGTTACACAAATATAAAGGTACTAACAAAATGTTTATACACACTAACAAAATTGTAAATATTACTAACACAACTAGCAATTACTAAGGAATAATGCATTAAAATAATAGAATTGCAAAAACAGAATATAAATTACTAAAATGCTTAAATCAAGCTACAATGCAAAACAAATGGCAACAAATAACAAAAGAATAACATTAAAGAAAATGTTATAAAAATAGAATAATATAAATAATGAATAATTCTGTAGCAAAGTGTACTCAAACCAAGGAATTGTAATTGCCTCGCCATTGTGACAAACCAATCATCATTGGTTTGTTACAACAAAAATGTAAAATAAGCAAATGTACCAGCAGGCAAATGCCTTGCAACATGTAATTGCATCAGCGGGCAAATGCCCTGCACCTTGTAAATATATTTAGATTTACAAATGTTTGCAGCGACTGGAAGATTTTGTTGCGAAATAATTTGTTATATGTGTGTCATATTGTATTACAGCGCACTTCTCAGTAATTTTTTTGACTTGCATTGTTTGAGTACAGCTTACTTTTTGTACGCCCTAGTAATTAAACTTACAATGAAAACAAAACATGCCAAGCAGTTGAATAGTTAAAATAACTTAACAATCAGTTCAATTATATAAGTGTTTGATTTCTTAATTTTGGTGGGCACGTATTTTATAATTGCATTTAAAGCTAATAACGCATAAAAAATTCAATAATTTAGATACTGGAAAAATTTTGTACATAGAGAAATCCTTTTAATTAATTTCAATTTCATTTCTTTAAAAAAAGGGGTATTGGTAATTATTTGTAACAAAATATATGCATATTGATATTTCAGTATATATACGTACATATTAAATAACGCAAAGTAGCATATACGACGATACGAAAAATTAACATTTATTCCTTTTGATTGAAAATAGTGACACAAAATTGAGCTAATTGAAAACAATTTTAGTTGAATAACATAATTGGAATTCTAAACACTTGAGTTCAAGAATTCCGTGCAATGTTGCAAATTGTATCTATCTTAGATTTTCAAGATTATAATAGAAAAATGTAATCCATTTATAACATACACTTTGCATTTTATATAGTTTAAAGAATCATACTCTGAAATAATAAAAAAATATCAAAAATAGTTAATAAAATATATATTAATGATAATGAAATCATTTTTTACAAATAAACTAGGATTACAGATAAGTAAAGTTGTAAAATCAAAGTAATTAAAAAATGTACGTCTGAATTTTGAAACAAATTCACAGTCATTCGGACAATATTCTGTGTTGAACGTCATGAACTTGGAATTTAAAGCTTTTTCATGAGGACTGTTTCTAGATCCATGAAAAAAAATTATGTCAATTAATTATAAGAAGATACAAATTTTGAATACATCCATTCCAGTTGTTGCCTAGAAAATATACATCACAAGTAATTTAAATGAAATTATGTTTTAAAGTCTGAAAATGATATTATAAATTATTTACAAATAAAAGTTTAATATAACGTTTTAATTCTTATTTTATCCAAAGCATTAAATTTATATTAAGTCTATCATTACTAGAAATTAAATAATTGATCATGGTACGATTTAAATTCTACATAGTTTTACTATGTATCAAAATTAGTAACTTGAAGAAATAAATTATCCGATTGTAATTCCCAATGATATGGAAAAATAATAAGGAAAAACGCATATTTATGCTTAGATATGCTCATTGACCGAGACTGCACCTAAACATTAAATACCCGTTAAAATAGGTATTGTTCAATATACCTCTTAATAGAAATAAATTTTCAAAAATGAAAACGTAATTAATCATCATTATTTTTTACCCTTAAATATTTTATATAAAACTCTAAACAAAAACCTAAAAATTTTCTCTATTAAACATTATAAAAATAATTATTCTTAAAAAAATATAGAATGAATCTTAACAAATGAATTTGATTTTAGAGTCGCCAATAGAGCTTACAGTCAATGAAAAAAACATTACAAATCCTGCTTTATTTATCAAATGTGTGGCAGATGACTTTTCATAATATTGTTTTCATCATTTTTTGAAAAAAAGGTTATTTTAAACGACTTAAATTAAAGATATATTTATTACATTATTAGATGTATCTTTAAAATTTTCACAATTGACTCATTTGCATTTTCAGAAATTACATAATTTGTAAATAAAATCTTAAATTTTCTAATTACGAAAAAAGTTCTTATATAAAACGGAAACTTATTTCGCTTCAAATATCACTTAAACGATTTCAGAAATTAATGGTAATTTAATTAGAGAGTTATTAATATGATTTCAGAAACGTTTTAAAATTTCAATAATTAATATATAAGTTTTTAAATGCATACAATTTAATTTTTTGAAATATACTTTGCATCAATCACAGGCAAAGAGATAACTTGGCTCAGCCACCGAGTTAACAGCTGTTGTGCGCCCTCTGTCCACGAATCCTGGAAAGGGAGGGACTCTCGTGTGTGCTCGGAAGACGTTGAGTCCAGACAAGAATGAAATGCTATATCCAAGAGGACAGACAGACATATTGCATGTAGGCCAAGTTTATAGCAGCACTGAAAAGAACTGGTTTCGCAGCTTCTGCCGCATGGCATCTGCGTGCTCTCTCATTGGAAAATAGCTGCTTGTTCCAAATGTAAGGTGGTTTGACACCAAAGGTTTTTTGCATTTGTATATGGAACAGTAAATATGTGCTAAATTATATCCTATGCTGGGTGTGGGGTATAAGAAAAACGTTTTAAACCTTAAAATTGATGAATGACATGGGAAAATATAAAGATCAGTTTAAAGTAGAATATATTTATAATAAAATGCATTTACAAAAGTAAATTTCTTTAACAAATTCGCATTTTGCGAGTAGCCACAAAAAAAGAAAGAAAAATGTATAAATAAAGAAACATAACCAAACTATTTCTTTTGTGTATTTTGGCAACAAATTGAGTAAGCAAAAATAAGATATAAAAATATTTTAAAGGTATTAAGCAATCAAATGAATAATGCTTAATAACGATTATTATAATTAAATCTTTAAAAATTTTGAAATATTAATAATTAAACAGTAAATCTTCTATTATAAGGATGCGTCAGCGCCAACTTGTTTTTGTTTGGCGACGTGAGCATTCATGTTCCCAAAAGAAAATGAAAAAGAAGCCAAAACTATCATAAAACAAGAAAAATATTATACATCCACGATTCCATGAAACCCTCAAAATATCAGATGGGAGATTTAAGTTTTGATCTCATAATCATTTGATATCAGTCTTGGGAAGCCCAGGCACGTGAGGACATGAAATCAGTTTTAAAAATAATAAATACTTAATTGATAAAAAAGGTTATATAAACTCAAATTAAATTTTTTTCTCGAAAAGATGATTACCTTTCATCACAAAATTTTGAATATTAGATAACAAATAGTGAGTAATTTCCTCCAATATCTGGCTTTAAATGAAATCGTTTAATGGAATAAATTTCGATAAAAAATAATAAAGACAAAACAACTTCAACCAAATAAAACTGTTGACTTCCATCAAAACTGTTGATTTGAATCTCGATGTATGTCATGAAACACAGGAGAAGGGAGAGCGCGCAGATAAAAACAGTTGACAATGGTTACCCTGATGAGCGAAATTTCACCTATTTTCGCTTAATGCATTAAAATCACTAAGTATTCGTGCAGTTTAGAAATACATGAAATTGCATAATGAATTTATAAAATTAGAATTAACTCTGAAATCTAAACAGATAACATTTTTTTAACTACTTTTAATGTCATAATATATGAATTTTATACTACACAGAGTATACTTTATTTAAAACCAAGTTGTTGTCTAATTTATATTCAATAGTTATTAAATTTTAATTTTTTAAAAATAAATTTAATTTTTTTTATTTAACTTCAACACATTAAAGAGAGTGAAATCAAAATTAGTAAAAATAAAACTTACGACAAAATTATTTAGATGAGCAGTGTCCTTGTTATCATTTAACTTAGTAAATCTTTACGCAAATCTATATAGTAGGAAACAATTTATGTTTTCAATGTACATGTATTCAAGTCTAAATACATTATTTACTCAATATATCTTCTCGACCATTTAAAATTAAAAAAATATTGTCGCCAAATGTATGTGAAATTGTATTCATCACATTTTTGAAAACCAAAATGTGACGAGAAAAACACTGCAGATGAATTATATTTTCATTGAAACAAATAGATTGAAACTATTGTTGATTCAATTCCAATTTTTCAATCATTAAAACTTGTATAATTTAAAATTGAGAACAACATAAAATATAAGTTTACCGTGATCTGTAACGGGAGAGCAGCCACAAAGCTGCATTATTGGACGGTATATTTTTCTTTCCTGGAAAAGTCAACATATTACGCAAGTACTTTAAATAATAAAGTAGTATTGTTCCATGAAAAAGGTTCCTTAGATACGTTCATATTATTTCCAAATTTATGGAATTCTATATGATTTTAAATTAGTTTCTCAATAAATGTGTCAGATTTCTACAGAAGTTGAAAAATGTGTATAGTACTAAAAACTAACATTTTTAGTATTATATTTTAAAGTATACACAATTTTCTTGTTTTAAATACAGAAATATTTTGATATTTATTTAAAGACCATCATAAAAATATGTGTGTGTGTGTATTATTATTTATAATACATCTCAAATATTTTAAAATATACTTCATTATTTAAAAAAAAGCAGATGTTTGAGGAGTATAAATATTTAAAACATTGTATTTCTATCAGACAAAATATGTTGTACATTTCGATCAAAAAATACAATCGACTTAAGAATAAATGATAGCAAAAAAAAAAAAAAAAAAATTAAAAACAAGGATTAAAGTATCACACACCATTTTAATATCACAAATAAATGCTACAAAATCCTATAATAAGTTTAATGCCAATAAACATTTCGGTGGTTTCAAATCCAATATTTATAGATTATCATTTACAACGCGAGCTTGCTTCGTAACAAACAATAAAATCTAAGAAATAGGTTCAAGACTTGTAACAACCAAATTCTAATAGAAATTGCGAAATGGATAGTATATAATTTATAATTTTATTAATTTATTAATTTAAATAAAATGAAAAAATGCTTCAATACAAATGCTCTTTTTATTCCTAACACAGTGATGACGCACTTGCTAAAACATAAATTGAACTAAATTTTCCAAATGTCTCTACCTTGTTAGCATATGAACAATAATTAACAAAGCTTTCTTAGCAATGAGTTACGTATTACAATAAATATATTATATTTGATTAAATAACGTTTCCATATCCTGATAAAAACCACAATAATAAATGTGTGCATATCTTACATTTCTTTTGCTTCCCTGAAGTAACATTGAATTCTCCGCCTTTACACACGAATAGCTGACAAAATCAGCTTGCAGTTTTTTACGTCATATGATGTCATACTCTCACGCGGTATGAAGAATATAAATAAAGAAAATCTACCTGAAAAATAGTTTTTCGGGTTAAAAGGTTCTCTTTAGTACCTTTTAACCCTAAAAATTAGTTATGTGTGAAATTTATAAACATAATTGTAAAAAACTATCTTTATAAGAAAATAGTTATTGGCAATAAAATTAAAAGGACAGTAATAGAAATCATTTGTCCTTATTTTACACGCAAACAGCTTCAGGGCCACCAATAAGCAGAATCTGTTTTCCCTCTACTTATCATCCAGCTTCGTCCGGATTTATTTTGGCCAGCACTAACCCGTGACCGTAATGTCCGGATCTGAGCAATCCTATGAAAATGAGTGGCTTGCCGTGACCAACAAAAAACCGAAAGCCATTTTGTCCGCAGTGTGTCGGAGAGCAGAGGCTTCGATGCTGGAATCTGGTTCTTCAACTGGAAGAATTCACGTCAAATTACCTAAAATGCTGTACTTGATGGAAATGTTCGAAGGAGGGGGACAGCTCAAGTGTAGATTTGAAGACATAAAAATGTTTCTAAATTACGGTTGCAGTGAACAGAAAAAGTCAGGAGGAAATATATCACAAAAAATAAATGAATAGCTTTTCTTATAAACATATCCATCTCTTGCATTTCATAAAATAGAGAACTTCCATAGGCTTCAGGCACACTTGATTCGAAACATTGAACGGACATTTAAACGCGGTTCAGAATAGCAGCTCTAAACAGCTGCAAAAGTGGACTCGCAAGTGGGTCTGCGACACTTAGAAGCAGGGACCAAGCAGCAGAGCCCAGAAATTGGCTTCAGCCTCGAGGTACCATTTCACATGGAAGACATTGCGACGATGAGCTATTTTACGCGCACCATGAGTAAATACAACAGAACTTCAATTAGGGAGGGATTCGAACTCAATACACGCTCCCTCTGCTTATTTTTCCACGTTAAATGTCCCACTGTGGAAATGAGGACATCCACGGAGAGCTTATATCAGAAAGAAATTGGACATTTATTGAAACAAGTGGAATGCGAGAATTCCACAGAAAAATATCGATTTGAGGCGAGGCAAGCAAATATTCCAACAAAAGGAATGGGATTTCAATTTCTCTCCAAATGTTGGCGACCGCAGAGTTAGATAAAAAAAAAAAAAAGAAAGATCAGGAATGTTGGCCGATATGAGGGGAGGGGGGTGTACTCGCGATTTATTGAGTTCAGGGGTCTTGAGAAAGTCACCAGATGCAATCTCCCCTGACTCCCCACTTCCGGTCAATACGACCTCGCGGCCAATTATCTCGGTCTCCTAATAGCAGGGCCGAAGAAGAAAACGACCCCGCGCCTCCTTCGCAAGCGGAGGATAAGGGGAAAAAAATTGTTTCTCTTTCCTACGGTATGGTAACATGACATCATGAAGCGGGATGGATGGCAGTGATCAAAAGTTAGTGGCATAGAGAAAAACGAAACTTTTCGTCATGATTCTTTTTCTCCAGCAAATGATGTGGAAAAGTTTTCGAATTGTTCACTGGAGCGAATTTTAGCAGCTGTACTGTGAAACTGCTATGGTTTGAGATAAATTCTGTGACATTAAGAAGAAAGAAAAATTAACTTCGTCAATTGCAGGTGGGATTTGTTGTGCGAAAGTGTTGTAACTATATAAATGATGGTCTCTAGTTATAAGCTGTTAGAATTTAATAGAAGGAAAAAAAGAGCTGGGAGAAGTTTAAAAATATTTTGATTCTTTTACATTTTGCGAAACTGATTTACTATCCATTATGAATCGATTGAATATTGCATTAAGCGATAAGTACATTTTAAAATAAAAAAAGTTTAAATTTTAAAAAGTAGTCAAAATATAAATATATTTTATTATAAAATAGTTTGTTTTTTACAATTTGTAATAGATAAAATATATATATATATATATATATATATATATATATATATATATATATATATATATATATATATATATATATATATATATATATATACATATATATTAATAAATGATATATGTTTAAAAATATGATAAATGTTAGATTCAATTTTAATGGAGCTAATGGTGGAGGCACTAAAAAATCAAAATTAAAATAGCTTTAAATACTCGACATATAGCTTTGACGTCATATAAAGTTTCAATTGAAGCTTAGAGAAAGAAATTATACAGTTTATGGAACTTGTATACTACAAAATTTAAATATGCTTAAAAAATATTTTACATCACTCACCATTTGTTGTAGTAATAGAGGCAGATGAAGTTATTTGTCCTGGCACTGATCTTATACTGTCAATAGCACATTTAATTTCTTCAAAAACATAAATTGCACAACTTGTATAAGAAGCACATTGCATAGTTTATACATTTTTAAAGTTTAAGCATTTTATCAAGAAAAAAAAATAAAAACTCCTATTTATTCTGAGGTTACGATAAAGGTACCCTACATTTGGAGCGTTCAGGTATATCAGAAGCTTAAGGTTTGTTGTTAAGAGATCTTATGAATGATAAAGCAGTTCACATACAAAAAGTAAATTTCGCAATTCAAATTTAAGAACAAACAATCCAATGAAACAATGAATGTGTTAGGCACATCTGAGAAATGCACCAGTGTTAGGAAGAACAGTTTTCATGGATAGTCTAAGAGAGAATGGCGCAGAAGGAGGAGCCATATAAGTAAAATTCAATCACATTAAAAGAATTTTTTGAATCTTTATAAGGAATAATAACTAAATAAACTGTAAACAGTAGTTTGGGGAAATAGAAATCCATTATTCTGCGTGAACTTCTAGACATTATTTAACATGCTTGTTATTCACTTTCTATAAAAGGTTTAAAACTGCTTTATATCTGATCTTTACCTTTTTGGTGAAGCTACGTCGTGTGTGTGTTAACTTGCCATTCATTTTCCTCATTTCTGTGATTTCATCGACAGTTTCGACGATGGGCCTACTAGCTTGAGGTACATCTTTTACATCAAAAGTATCTGAAGGGAATAGATGAAATCGAAATGTCACGTAACTGGTCGTTACTATATCGCAATGGTATACGCACACCATCCACATGTTCAGCAGTTTCCTTTATCAAACTAAAATGTATCGAATTACTTTCTTTGTTGACTTGCATTTTAAATTCTGTAACTGGAATGTTATCTCATACGGCAGCAAGTCATCTCTAGCCACTCTCCATACATCTTTAAAAGCTGGAGGATGTGTTGATACCATCCTGCGGCCGTTTGCATAACACTCCATGCCACGTCGTTCAAAGAACAGATCCCAACAAGGTAATGCCGGGTTCCATGCCATTTATTTGCCCCAGGTCTGTCTATATGCCATTAATACAATTCCTTGGCCTGCAAAATCAATAGAATTTCCACCAATCGAATGAATCTATTAAGTGGTTTGGAAGATCTGAAAAAACTACTGGTGAATGCCTGGAAAATGCATCATAATGTGGCATGAGGGGCCTCTATCACTGCTTGCCTTCTCAATCATTCGTTGTTGGAGCCACCAGGATCTGTTCCACCAACAATTGATTTGAATATTCAAGCTGTAATCGTAAGCCATGAGCTGGTATGGCCTTGATTTTTTTTTATCATTTCATTATCTGTCTCGGTACACAAATTTAACTTCATTTAAAACAAACATTTTCTTCTTAGCGCTTCGATTTATTTATTTATTTTTATTAATTAATTAATTTTATTTATTTTACAAAAGAATTTATTTGAGAATCTTAATTAGTTACAAAGAAATATCCCTAGATATAAGAAATTAGGCCATAGAAATACATTAAGAGGAAAGGATTCTTTCCGTATAACTTTCATGCTATACTATTTATACCTTATATGATATGCTATAGTGTTATATGATATACCATAAAATGATATTCCTAATGTAAAAAATACCACAAAAATAGTTGTTCATAGAAATTTGAATCGTATAAAGGAAAAAGGAAACTTTAAATACTAACTATAATATATGGCTAAACTGGAAATAATAACTCTGAAATTAGGGAAAACAAATTATTTTCTCCTGCAACTACTTCAACACTTTGAGTGTGGACTTGTGGGAATGCAGAAATATGACCTTTACCAAACTAAAATATTTATTTCACAACTGGGAACTGAAATTTCAGTTTTGTTTGTCAAGAAAAGCAATGCCAAACTTATTAACTCGACTCTTTTGAGGGCAAGTCCAGTAATTCCGACGGATGTATGGCCGCACCCCTTTCGTGATACTTTCCTGAGACTTCTAGCGAAAAGGCCCAAACAAAGTGAAACTTTTCCTTTTTTGCAAGACCACACCCTTTGCTTGTATTGGAAGGGTTATTAAAAAGGATGAAAGTCCAAAGCTAGACCTGGATTTAGGGTGAGAGCCGGGCCATCCTTTTGAAGAGGTGTAATTTGGATCATTATGGGTTTTCTCGGAACTCAGAATTATCCGACTTGTAGACATAATTATCAGCCGCCACCCCGATTACCTTCCGGTCGTCGGGCGACGAGGAATGAGTGCGGGATGAGGAGGAAGGATGCTTAAAAATTGAATTTAAATCATGTCTTTGAGTTCCTTTTTAATTAAATTATTTGGGAAAATGAATTTTTACCAAAATTTAAAACAAGTTGTTTTTCCCAACGCTTATAAAATTGCCCCTTTTTGCTCTTTTGTAAACAAATTGAATGAATGAAATTCAAAGCTAATTTTGTAACACCATAAATTCTATTTTGTAAAATAACTCATTCCGTGACGCCCGTCCACTAAGAACGGTTCATTTTATTGCAAGTAATGGAACCGATGGCAGCTTTCGCAGTAGTGTACCGAATGACTGACAATTCAAGATTATTTTCATTAAGTTTTCAATGTATTTCCGATATGCGGCATATTGGAAAAACAATAAACGCGTTTCTCGATCCGCTGTAAAACATTTTCATTTTACTTTTCAAAAATTATAAAAGAGCGATATAGAGAAAAAGAGAGAGATTAATAAGTTAAAAAATTAAATGGGAGGCAAAATCTGATGCAGTACATATTTTTCTTCAGCAGTTGCGCATAAATGGCAATTTAAACGGAACCAAAGAACTACAGGCCCCATTTCTGTATCTATCAGAATTCCAGAGCGTGGTGTGAAAACAGTGAATTCAAATCAGCGATCATAACGGTGCAATCTCCATCAAAGTTTCGAAAGAAAGCATAACTTCAGTCTTATGTTAGCCAGAGACATACGTCTTGATGTCAGATACATTTCATTCTACGCAACTCTTCTCGATCCAATCAAGGAAAAAATTACATAAAATAAGGCTTTCATTCATATATAGTTTCAATGCTTTAAGAGTTCCCGAAGAGTATTTTCAGTTGACAATATGTAACAAGAGATAGCATAGTTTATTAATTGTTAAACATGTATAATTTAGACTATCTGACTTATTGTTGTTGTATTATTCTCCTGGACATGAATCTTCTACGCAATTAGAGGAGTGTTCTGAGCGCTGCAGGTGATCGGGCGAAGTTCTTCCTCAGCTGGTCCAAAGAGATTCCATTCTCCAGCCTCTATTCAATAACTTTATCATCGTTAAAGGTAAAGCCATCATCATGAGTCGACCTATTATAGAAGGATTCATTTTGGATAATATAGCTTTTGATGAGTGACATTGCTATTTTTTTAAAGAGCAATAATTAGTTAGAGATTTGAATACTTTTTGCGAAGGGGGTTCACTACCTGAGCGTGCCCCTGATCATCTTGCGCAAGGGATCAAAAAGTAAAGCACACGACGAAAGAATAAATGAGTTTCTTCAGATATTACCCAGAGCACCGAAAGGCAGGAGTCTGAGTTTGTCCCTAACCTGCAGATTTAAGTGTCGATATCGACTTGCTCAGGATAAAGAAATGACCATCATGCCTACGGTACCCTATCAGGAGAATGTCCCCCCCCCCTTCCGGCCTATGCCAACGTATCGCCACAATACGGTGGTCTTGATTTATTATGCGACTGAATGCTTATTTCCTCGATACTCAGTTATGGTGCCCTGACGGTGTCACTGAGCTCATAAAACTCTCTTAAACTTGACGCGGAGAAATAATCTTGAATAAACTGTTGCGTTGGTATAAAAAAAACTGCGTAATTATATGCAATATAAGAAATAAATGTCTGAAATTGATATTGATGAGCAATAGTTGAAAAAAAAGTACTGTACCGGATTCCATCATTTTTTTTTAATTCTCATAGTGTTATGTTCTTCTCAAAAGAATATTAATGATTTCTGTTTTAAAAAAGTAGCCTAGCCTATGGCAAGATATGTATTTGCTGTTTTTTCAATATGGCTATTATCGGAACTACATTAGAAACTTCATAAAAATAATCTTGACTTTGAATTGAGTGTCAAAAAGAATTTTAATCACTTAAGCAATTTTTTTAATCTGATTTATACGTCTGATCTCATTTCGGGATGTAAAAGAGCATTTTGAATAAAATAAGCAATCTTTGGGCGGAATTACTTAAATATAGCTAAGACTATTATTTTAATAATAACCGTATGTGATGTTTCGATGTTTCATGAAGATTTCATAAAAATGTGTTACACTTAAAGTGTTATTCAGTTATTTCAAATAATTTCTTGCTATTTCATGCAAATAACTAGAAAATTTAGTTAAATTATACAATCGATAAAAATTTTCATGCTTTATCTAGTAATTCTATGTAATATATAATTATTCAATGAAATAACTGATGATACCGTTAAAGTGGCAAATTGAAACTTCAAATTTATATGAATTAAATAATCATAAACAGAACAATAAAATGATTTGAAAATATATTTTATAGATATATAATGGATAGTTAATAGATAGAAAGTTAGGAAAAGAGAGAAAGCAAGTAACATAATTTATGTTCATATTGCTCTAACAGTAGATAAACAGAATATGCCACATAATTCTACATCTAAAAGCAACTGAATCAAGCGTACACACACACACATCATTGCAAAACAGCTTTAAGAGGTCCAAAACTGACTAAATTCAACTAGAATCGGATCAAAGAACTTTTGTGTGTGTGTGAGTTGGACACTTTAACTTTCAAAAAAGAAATCATTATTCCATAAAATATCTAGTTAAATCGTTTAATTTAATGATTTTATGTGCTTATATTGATTTGTCTGGTAAATTCATTAAATACTTAGTTATGTTATGAAATAATGGATTTCACACTTTAACGGTAACGAAATTAAAATCATGACTTACATGGTTTCAGAACCAGAGATGCATTTGTGGATGGTTCCTGAATCTGAAGTGTAATGTTCCAGAAAAATGGTTGAATTAATGAATTAATCGGAATGGTTTGTGCAACTGAAATATCAGGAAAATAATTGAATTACTGAATTAATCTGACTCGTTTATACATCTGAATTGTTCCAAAATAATACACTGCTGGCCACCCAAATTACAACCCAAGAAAGATAAAAGATATCACAACAAAATTTATGTCGATAACATGTTGACCAAGTATCAAAAGATTAAATTTATAGTCTTCTGTAAGGTGTGGTTCCTGCCAAAATCAGTTGTCCAAATCAGCAGCCAACTGCTATTGTTGGAGATCACCGCTGCCACATGCCTCAGCATTTATAGAAAAAGACTTTGGATGAGTTCTTCGGTTCCTGCAGACAAAGCAGCTTCCACACGTTGTCTAAGTTGATCTGGTGTGACAGCTGGGAATGTAATCTGGGCCGATCGTTGAGCAACCATGGACCACATGTTTTCTATCGCCAGAAAATCCAGCAAGCGAGACGGCCAGCTCAGCAATTCAATCTGGTGATTGACGAAGAAGCCTTGGCCAATGCGCACCACGTGTGGTTGTGCATTATCTTGTTGAAATATGGCTGTGGGAAAGCCCTGAAATTAAGGAAAGACAACTGGCTCCAACACCTCGGAGCTGGCTATTTAGTGCATACTAGAGAAGTGCGAAAATGATATCCAATACCGCCCAATACCTTAATACTATACCTAGTGCAGGACCCGTGTGGAGTTGCATGATACACATAATGCAGCTGTTCAGTAGCTTCTCTTCACGATGTCTCCAGACTCAAATGTGACCATTAAGGTATTGAAGACAGAAGCGTGACTTGTCAGTAAAGACAATTTCATTCCATTCTGAAGTCCAAATCCTTCTTTCATCGCATCATTGGCGGCGGAGACGTTTGTGGTTTTGCGTCAAGGGTGAAGAAGCAATGGACGTCTTGCTGACAGACCACTCTGCTATAAACGGCGTTGAATGGTACGTGCAGACTTACAGACTGAATGAGATGGGCTATGGTTCGTAATATGGCTGAGCAATTCGTCACTGCCATGCGCACAATTTGCTTGTCATCCAGTGAAGTGGTGTACTGAGGTGGATCCAATCGAACACGTGGATCCGTCGTACCCTCCTGCATTAAAAGATCACATATTCACATTACAGTTTTTTGGTTTCATCCAATACTACTGAAAGATTATTCATAATCTTTGAAGGCCACTATCCTTAATTTGTTGAACTCGAATACTCATATCGCTGTTTTCTACGAGGCATAATTGATAATTCTTTTGAAAAAACCACAAGAGAAAACACACCACGTGAAAAATTCAGTGTTTCATGAGGCGAAACATCAACTTCCATATTAGCTAATGCTCGCTTATTGCTCAAGGTCACCGCTTGATTATCTGAATCAACTTCGACAAGCATGTCTCCAGAGCACAACTTACGGACGGATCTCACTTCCCCAAGAATTCCGGATATGCTTTTCTGAATAAAGAAGGCGGATACTTTTTCAAATGTGCCCTCCTTCCGATGCATAACATGAAATTTCGGTTTTAAAATATACAATTGCTGCTCTCGCGCCAGAAAAGAAGTATTTTTATTCTCCAATTGTTAAAGATAAAATTTTGGGTCCTAACCGCACCACCCACCACCGTGTCCCTCAAGGGGATGCAGATCAGTTGCACCAGTGCTAGCAAGGTCCTATACGCTCACAGTACGTCTCTGAGATAGCCTCCACCCTTAACGAGTCACCCAGTAGATGTACCGATCGCTTGATCCATAAAGCCGATTGATGTGCTGAGGACCACAACACACCTCCCGTTTACCTGAAGCAGAGGCCAAAGTAATGTGTTGGTCTCTGTGGGCCTCAATCACCAGGATCCTCCTTTCCAGGGACACGGGTCTCAACGCACGGCAAACACGTGGGTGATTTAGTCCCCAAGAGGAGCTCGTAGCAACAGAGCGGCGAAAGATGCTCAAGGGGAGTCCTCAACCTCTCTGAAGGAGAAGAAGAAAAAATCAGAAGAGTAGATGAGAGAAGAAAAGGAAGAGGACAGATCCCCCTGGGGTACCTGGGGATTGTGACACCCATGCTTACCTAAAGAAGGTAAACCTTTGAGGGGATTGAAAGACTTGATTGATAACTGTTTTTTTTTCACATTTATGTCTTTTAATTTATGTTATTTTTAAACTTTTCCGTAAGAAATTTTAATATAACAGCAATGTTTAACTTTTTATTTCATTGTCATATAATTAAAAATACCTGACTGCAAAATGGCAGATTATGTCTGTAATATTTAAAAAATAAAATGATTGTCGAATTTTTAAATCTTTTCTCATTTCTTTTGAAATTTATTTACTGCGTGGGCATGACTGAATTGTTTTAGACTAAGATGTTTCCCCAAATACGAGAGTTAGTTGAAATAGAAGACATTCAATGTGTTTGAAAAGAACTCTAGAATGTCTGATTAGTGTCCTAATCCCGGAATTCTCCAGGCACGACGAACATTAAAAGCATTTCGAATATCGAATGTCTCTCATATATAATTTTCTGTGAGCTTTATCTCTTTTCAATCATTGAGTTAAACAGATAGTGCGCAGAGGAGCCACGGTTTTATTTATCGCTTCTTACTTCATGAGTTTTCATTTTTATAAAATGCGTCATTCAGAGATTTTTGTTTTAAATAGCACTATCATTTCGATTAATAATAAATCAGGGGAATTTTCAGGGAATGCCATAGTTATAGCCTTCATTATTACAGTAAATTGTTACACTAAATACACTTCTAAACATAGGTCTTATCTGATATTTCTCTCTTTATCCGCTTTTATTCTTATAAAGTCATCAAAGTTTCTATTGAGCACTCTCACTTTGACTAACAATGAATGATGAGAAAGTTTTTGGAGTTTATAGAGTTGATCATTAAAGTAAAATTCTGCAGTAAATCGTCCTTTATATATCTATTAGCTAAGTGTATATTTACTCCAAACTCTATTTCCTATTTGAATTTTTTCAAATATAGCATGTCTTTATAAAAGACAGCATAATAATAAGAAATAAAAAAACTGAAACGAATGTGTAGCATTATAAACGCGTTGACAGACTACAATTTATCTATTTTAATCTTTGAACGACCCACTTCTTATAAAGCTGGCATTGTTATTGCTATCGTGTGCCAGCTAGGCTGGCAATATGGGGTGCGCTGCTCCACTTTTCCAACTGAACCCTATTTTGTGTGGAGTCCGACTTCATCAGTACACAAATGCCAAAGGTACCCGCTTATAGTATAGGATAGGTAACCATTCACTTCACATTCATACAAGGAAAGGACAAAGACAGGATAGATAGAGAGAGAAAGTACATCCTTGCCCGAACCGGGATTCGAACCCAGGACCTCCCTATCCGCAGTCAGACACGCTGACCACTAGACAAGCTGGGTGGCATGTAGCTGGTGTTGAAATATCCAATAACTTGAAAATTGACTAAATTTTTTGTTTTGTGAAAAATGCATCGAATTTCATTAATTTTCTTGCAATCTTTTTTTTCCGAGTTAAGCGTGATTGAATTAAAAGCTGCATTAATTAAGAATCACAAGTTGTAAAAAAAATAGATTGTATTATTATTTTGCGCGTGTTTATTGTATTTATACGGTAAAAATAAATTACATTGTTATAAATGTATGCTTAACATTTTTAAATCCATTATCACATAATAATTTTTCTATTCTTAAAAAGGACTGCGAACATTGTAATACACCATTTTTAATACAATATTTCTGCGAATCGAAAAAGATGAACTATCTTCTATCAAAACTGATATTAGTTTGATTTAATCTCAGCTAATAATTTCTTTATACTCTTACGTTATTCAGATAAATGTTTATGAATTTTTGTATTAGTGAGAATAAATTTTAAACTGAGGACAGCTGCGAAATTATTTTGTCTGAATGTGTCACCGGAGAGTGAAGGAAAAAAGAAACTACTTAATATATAGACTCTTTGAGAAACGGTCTTATATAATATATTAAAATATATATTCAATAATAAAATATTCAATAATTTTTTATATATTATTTTGGGTCTTATGGCCCACGAGGCGGAAATGAGGGTGGGAGCTCCGCGTGAGCAGGATGCCCAGAGGTATCATTCCACGTGAAGGACATTGCGACCCACTGAACGTGCCTCATCTGCAGTGAGCGAGCACGACAGATTATTAGGGCTGGTTCGGGATTCGAACTCGCTACTTTTCGAAAAGCGAGGACGAACGCCCTCACTCAATAGGTCACCGCTGCCTCGAACGCTCAGAAGCGCTTATTTCAATGAATGAGTTACTGTTATCCAAAATCGGTATTTTAAGGGGTCATCCTGAAATAGCTGTGTCTGAAAACAATTCAAAAGGGAAACTATATTTGGAGTAAAAACACATGACTAACGCATGACTATGACTCAGAGGATAGATATTT
Source organism: Latrodectus hesperus (assembly GCA_037975125.1). NCBI lineage: Eukaryota > Metazoa > Arthropoda > Arachnida > Araneae > Theridiidae > Latrodectus > Latrodectus hesperus. The sequence continues at coordinate 20,336,605 of CM075855.1, read as the reverse complement.
TCATTTGATTTGATGTTGACTGCTGAAGAGAAAAAGTAAGGGGGAAAAATTGCTCCATAAAAACTTTCCTTTTATCGATTTCCTGTTGGGCGAATGGAATTTTCCGAGTACAACTGTTTGGTCCTCTTGCGATCCCCCTTTGCAAAATAGCCTGCGATTGTTAAAGGGTAAAAAGAAGAAAATTGACTTTTTTCTCCTTTTTTTGCGACACAGTTTGACCTTTAAGATGTTGACTTCTAGCTGAAGGTTACGACAATAAAGTCGAGGAAATATCTAACAACATCGATTTTTGGGAACATGCTTCGAATCGGATACATACGAAAATGAATAATACGGAAAATTCCGTGTTGAGTAAATATTCTTTTCGATTTAAATCTTTTCTGGTGAATCGATCGCACTCAATATTTGCAGGAGCATCTCTTGATTTAAAGTCGTAAGTGCATGAAGAGAAACACAAGTAACGGAAAAAAAAAACATTTGAATTAAAAAAAATTGTAAAAAAAAGTGATATTTCTAAAAAGTATAGTTACATACTCTATACTATTTTGCATAGAATGACGCGGTTTTACATTTCAAATCCTGTAGCAGTCATGCGGAAGTAAATGATAACAGTTATGTAGAACTATACAGAAAAAAGAGTGCATCAATTGAATATATTACAATTTTCCTAATAATTTTATTGTAATCCATCAAAATATCACGTTGCTGTATCATTGTTTTTTTGTTCATGAGGGACAAAAAATGAGGATACAGCAACAAAAGATAGGAATAAATCAAGTTCTGCACTTGTAAATAGATACTGCGCACTCTGCGCTCGAGGTGGGAACCAAATGAACTGAAGACACTTTGATTTATTGGTACCTCTACATGAATATATTTTTAAAGAAAATTATGTATAGAATTCATATATGAAAGGAAAGATTAAATACAAATAAAATATAGAATTAGAAATTCATTCAGTAGCCCAAAAGCACAAATGTATATAAATACATACATACAAACATATATATATATATATATATATATAAATTACGGCTTAAGTAGCCACATCCTGCCGTCGCGTCGACGTGAAAATGAACCTGCGAAATAATGAACAAAAGATAAAATGGAACAAGTTCAGTATCCCCATACACTGATTTCTCGCCAAATCTGGTAACCGTTGTTTACGTTGTAGTGTTGCCGATTTCAGCTTTTGTTTTTACTGTAATGTTGCCACATTTAGTTTTTGTTACTATTTTTATTTTTTCCTTGCCAGATTCCGTTTTTCTCGTGTTTTAAATAATTTTTACGTTATATATGTGCTTTTTTAGTGGCAATAGCTTTTTTAGTTTCACTTCGAGAACTTTCCAGAACTTTCTTTGCTAATTGTTCTACGTTTTAATTGGTAGTCATTTTAATTTCGTTTACTGTTGCTGCTGGAATCGGTGGATTTCCCGCTGTTGTGTATCGTTGTCGCCAGTGTCCAAACATCGTAAATTTTTCTTTTTTACTATTTCTTTTACATTATTTACTTTTATTTGGTTTAATTTTAATATATATTTTTATTAAATGATATATTTTATTTTATGTATTTAAAACCGTTAAATATTCTTTTTTCTTATCTCGTTTTCTTAATTAATTATCATCTTTTTATTGTTTTAATTACTTTAGTTTTTGTTTTAATTTAAAATGTCTCATGTTCAAAATGTTGTTGAAAAATATCAACAAATTATTTTAGGAAAAATTAAAGATAATATTCATGGATTATTGCTCAGGATTCCAAAACATTAATTAATTTAGGATTCGCAAATATTAATTTTTTAACGGAAATTGGATTTGGAGAAGGTGTAATCATTTTATTTAAATTCTATTGCGTACATGTATTTTTTTATTGTATTCGTGTTTAATTTTATTTACTTAAAATGTGCATAGATTTAAAAAATATTTTATTCATGTTTTTTTTTTTAATTTTAAAAAATGTTTATATTTGAAAAAAAGTTTTTGCATGCTTTTTTTTAAAATTTTATAAAGTGTATATATTTAGAAAAATATTTTTGCATGCTTTTTTTGTAAAATTAGATAATTATTTTTACTGAAATGTAACACTGGTGACAAACGAATAAAATGTCAAAATAAATACATCAATCGGCATGTCAGCTTAACTTCATATCAAGTAAGTCCATTATTTATATTTATTTCCCTTTTTAAATTTTCTGAAATGCTTATTTTTCGATCGAACTTCGGGAAATTTCCCGTGTTTATAAACGCGCGCCTAGCTTGGCGACTTGGCGATAAAAAAATTCGCCGCGGTCGCCAAGTGTATGGGGATACTGAACTTGTTCCGATAAAATTTATTTGATTGTTGAATCGACGCACGCATGCACAAACACACACATTTATATGGAGACATAGGAACTTGAGTATCCTAAATGACCCACAACAAAAATTCTCTGGCAATCTGGAAGGCAGTGTGTTTCACAGCAGATTTTGGAGGCCTGGCCCAGTGAGGAAGATTGGGAACGAACTGAGACATCGACATTAATATTTGACTGTAATTCCGGAATAGGAATTTGATGAGTTGTTATTCAGACAAATTTTGAATGTCGTCTTCAACTAGCTAAAATAAACTATTGAAAGCAAATACAATAAACTTAAGTATTAGGGATCTGGAGTGAAATGAGATTGCAAGGTTATCAAGAAAGATATCTCAGGAAAAATCGAGGGCACAGGTGTCGTATAATCCATCATTCCAAATTCTGAATTTTTTTGGCAATGAAGAAATGTTGCCAAAATGACGTAAATACTAGGGTTACCAAAATAGAATTTTCTGCATAATTCTTATAGGTCTTCATATGTATGGCGTAACAAAAACGAGGTTGCCAGAAACATAAGAAAATCCGCCAAAAAATCGCAAATCTGAGAATTTGGCGTCGTGGATTATTCAGCACCTGTGCCAAATCGAGAAAAGGAAATGCACTCATAATCTTATTTAGCACCCTTAGATTCGTAATTCAAGATAATAAAATAAAACACTGAATATACTTATAAATATGACACTTATAAAACATTTAGGACGTTATCTGTAAGAATCATATTTTTAGATTCGTTTTTAATAACACCTGGGTATAAGGTTTTCTTCCTTATAGCACTGCAAAGAACGGCACTTTACATAGTGCGGCATCTACCGGATGATCCATCGCGACACACAGAAATCTCTTGGGGGGGATATGTCATACTTTTAAATTTAAATTTTTAAAAATTTCATTAATGAATAGAATTCTAAATTAATATAATTGCAATATTTATAAACAATCTCTTCTAAATTCTAACACTAACGCCTTACTTATTTCAACAATAAAAAATTTAAATTCTTCAATAGCAACTAAATTTTTTTAGATATATCTTTTAAATCATATTAGAAAGTTTCAATAAGTTATCTCAGTAATAGTCTAATATGCAATTTAAAAAAATTCAAATAACGAATTACCATTAAACTGAAGTACTAAATATCGATCATTTTGTTAGATAGCAATCATAGAGGAAATCAGTCAGTTTGCTTCTCGCGTTAACTACAGGATTATTCCACCTGTTGAATAGACACCTGACAGCAGTTATATTTATTTTACATTAAGAGAGGGTTCTGAAAACATAATAAAAGCATACATTTAGTTTTTGGGTAAAAAAGACGATAACGTGCTCACACTCAGTTTGTAGCACAAATATTTGGAGGAATATATTGCATAGCGCGATCTAAGATTAAAAAAGAATAAATCTGTGCATACATGCATTTGAATGAAGAGAATGTGAAATTTTTACGTGACTGAAACTAAGCACTTCTGAGATGTGGACTGTTGTGCGCAGCTTCCTCCTGACTACTTATTTAAGTATCGACACAGATGAGGGGGATTCTGAGTGTGTACATCTCAACAGATGTGCCTAAAGAATACAGCATCAAGCTCTCATTATTCAACAATGGCTGGATTTGAACTCAAGACCTAAATCTTTGATAACCATGATTCAATTATTACCTCTTAGTAAACCCTAAAACTAATCACTGGTACATATTAACACAATCCATTTTTAATTAGGGAATCATATATATAAGCATGTTAAGATGTATATCTTTGATAACAATGATTCAATTATTACCTCTTAGTAAACCCTAAAACTAATCACTAGTACATATTAACACAATCCATTTTTAATTAGGGAATCATATATATAAGCATGTTAAGATGTATATCTTTGATAACCATGATTCAATTATTACCTCTTAGTAAACCCTAAAACTAATCACTAGTACATATTAACACAATCCATTTTTAATTAGGGAATCATATATATAAGCATGTTAAGATGTATATGAAACTTTTGGACTTGTCAGTCAATTAGAATTGTCTGCACATCCACTGATGATATTCAACTTCTGGACGTCGTTCAAAATTTCATCAGAAACGCAAAATAGATAATTACACAGTCCATATTAAATAACTTTTTAAACTTTTACTTAAAATTAATTTTATTGATACATCAATTTCTAACTTATTTTTTCAAGTAATATTAAATTCACTTCATAGCCAATTTCGAAATACCATAATAATTGCTTTCATCTCGCATTTTAACGTTTATAATTCATTGATTTGTAGATACTTAAATATAAAAGGAAATTAAAATCTCATTTTCATTTCAACATTCAATGTTCAGTTTCATTGTGTAAGAATTCTAAAAATATCAATTGAATCAGAATATTAAAAGGAAAAAAAATTTTTTTTATCACATTTACAACGGAGTTATCACAGAGCCTGAAAAGATTGTCATCTCTCTTTCGCTTCAACGAGTTTTTAATTTATTTACTAATTTAAAACTTATCTGAGTTTGTTGAGCACTTATATGGATCTAAATCAGATTTTAATTACGTTGAAACCTGTCTTGGATCAAGTTAAATGTTATTAACATGCGCTGATTTATGAGCATCTAAAAATTTTGCAAAGCACTCGCTTTTAATAAACCCAGAGAAAGAGAATGCCATTAAAGCAGAGAATAAATTACTTTTGTCACAAAAGTCATTAATTCGCCGAAGAATTCGAAACTCTCACTTGTAAAGTACTGAACAAAAGCAATCGCTTCTCATTCATTCGAATCTCCACCTTAGTGATTAAGCCCTTGCATTATAGCTGTGATTTTCCATTAAAAATTCGAGTCCCGAAGAAATGAAAATAAATTTCCATTTAATTCCAAAAGTGAACTCGATAAATTCTAAAAGTAATAAAAACTTATATGTGATTTTTCTGTTGAAAAATTCAGTTTCTTACTAGAGAATAAATTTTATATTGAACCATTTACCTCAAATTAAAATTCTTAGGTTCGACGAAGTTTCTAAAATAAAATAATTTATAAATTAAATATTTAAAAATTTTTTTATTTGTTTAATAATAATGAAAACATATGGAATCATTTTCAAGAATTCATTTGGTTGAGATGAATGTAAACTGTGCTCTTTTATGTTTTTATTAGTAATCCTCAATAATTTAATGTTTTGAGTGAGCAATTTCGAAAAAAAAATTTGTTATTATAACTCAAAAAAGAGCTCATTTTATAGTATAAAATGAAAATAGTTCCTTATATAGGCTATTCACACACTTTGTATCTATTTTAATTTTCTTCATGGAATGAAATTTTAAAATAAAAATATAATTGACACCAAATTTTTGTAGGGCTTAATTGTCGTCTGCAGCATTCAGAATATTCTTTGCTTTAAAAGAGGGCTGAAAAATAAAGAATGGATCAAAGGCGCAATCTTTTTGTGCTAACGGAAGAGTCTCATTCAATTATTAAAAAAAAAAGATGTGAAAATCATGATTTTAATATTTATACGCTTAAAATAAGTGACTCAATCAATATGAAAGGAAAAAGCATCAAAGTTTACATTTGATTGGTAAACAGGCAAAAATATGTATCCAAAAAAGTTATGTACATCTTTTTATTAGATTAAAATTCTCATCTCATGCTTTTAAAGGAAGATTTTACTACCCTATTAACTATCGCAAAATTTGTAAATGTCTCTATTTGAACTGTGAACCATATTATAAAATCCGATTTAAAATCAATCAAAGCAAAAGAAGCACCTAGCCAATCACCTAACACCGAAACATATATTTTCCAGGGTAAAACTATGCGTGGATTGTTGCATAAAAATTGTTTGGTAGTTGTAAAATGAGAAATCTGCCTTTGCAATTGATGAATCTTGGATATATTTATCGGATTACAACAAAAAAGATCGAATTCCTGCAAGAAAAGAAAAATACTTACATTTGTTTTGAAATCCTCTTCATGCATTGGATTTCTTGTTAGTTCACGGTTTCATGGATTCGGGTAGATTAAAAGAAAGAAGAAATTCCATTCCTTCATCCAATGAATCTTCACTGTGTAAAGTTCCATCATGCTCATCTGTAGGCTGCCAGCCATACGTATAAATCCATGTTTTGAAAAATGATGCTCTATTTTTTGAAAAAAATGAAGTCGGTATCGAACCTTTAAATGCATCCCATTCATGGGTCACCGGACATTTAAAAACAAGTTCTTTGTGAGCGGCGTGGGACAGACTCTTAGAAGTCGGTGGAGCGTCTTAAAAAGGGCTTTTGTCTAGATGTAATGGAATGGTTCAGAGAAAGGGCCATCAGACTGAGCACGTTAGAAAATGAAATATTTATGTTTATTTATTTATATGTCTTAGAGCAAAATCCCTACATACACGTGTGAAAACCCTCGGAGTATATTTTAAATCATGTGGCCTGTTTGATTGGGCTGTTCGTTCTCACCATCAGAGATCAAATATCGACTCAACTGAGTATATATATAATAGAATAGATCTCTAATGGCTTAATAGTGATAATTTCTGCACCAGTTCTTCAATCCATCGATGGTAACAGAAATCTAAATAGATAAAGATGTATGTTTGTGGTATATCATAAATATTTGATTGATACACTTAGTTTGTCAAAATATGTTTTGTTTGATTCCCTGAAGCAAGATTTTACTTGTCAATGAGAATAATATTCGAGTGTCCAAGATTAAGTGAAAGAGTCTCCTTTCCCCGTATTTTTAAAATTCTCGCCCTGTTACGTAAACTAGTATTTAACCAAAAATATACAATATAGTTCCAATATTTTCTAAATAAATTTGCAAAATAGGCAGCCATGGTCTGGTTGCTTAGGGTTTCGCGTTCATTACCGAAAAGAAGTAAGTTCAAGGGTTGACTTAACCCACGATCCGTTGTCGTTACTAAAGGTGTCTGGGACACATTCAACAGGAGATATTCGCAATGCCCTCAAAATGAAAGATGCCTCTAGGGGTGACACATCAAAGATTAAGGGTCTTCTGCGTTTAGAGGATGGACACTCCCTCGCCTCCCCCTCACCGGCAGCCCCAAACGCAAAAGAGCTGCAACACATCAGGATGCAGGGAAAAGTTTTCTTTTGTTGAATCAACTTTCATTTGTAACTCATGTGGTTTTGATTAAGTAATGGAAAAACATGAACTGATAATTTAGAATGAAAGTTCTATCCTAATTTCAAGCATAAAAATAAAGGCACAAAATACTAAAAGAAATTTCAATTCGAATTGAATTTTTCTCTCTCTCATATAACAGTGAAATCAAATCTAAACATCCGTTTTTGAATCATTCAATAATAATTAAAAAATGAAACTCTATCTTAATTGACTGAGAAATTGGACTCATTAAAATGAATTAATATTTGCCAGACAATAATTAAAGCACGTGTTCAGTTTAATTTTTTCGGAAATGAAAAAGTGACTGCAGAATGTATTTTTGCAATTTAAATTACTTTATTCATGTTTGATCATTCAACTGCAATTATTGTATTTCTTGAATAAAATCCTTTTTATTTAATGTAAGTAATATGAATCGATTCAATTTTTAAAATACTTAAAAAAGATTATAAGACCTTATAACAGAGATAATTGGATGACAGTTTTTACATTTTTTAGTTAAAATATTTTATTAATCTAAAACACAACTAGATCCATTTGAAGCAGTTAACTCTTTTCAAAATTATTTTAAAAGGAAATATATCTCAGATTACTATTTCAAGCATAAATATTAACATAACATTTACCTTTTATTCCAATTAAATGTTTCATGTTGTTAAAATTTTTAACCATTTGATAAATTATATATATATATATATATATATATATATATATATATATATATATATATATATATATATATATACAGTATCTCACAAAAGTGATGGGACACTTGTGCTTTACAAAAGGAAACTGTAATAAAATTAGTTAAAAATATATGTGGTGACAAATTTTTTGTGGGTGTGCTTCACATTTAAAGTTAGTAACAATTATTACATAACATATATTTTGTCAAAATATTAAAATATATATATAATTATATAATTAAATAAAAATACAATTGCTTAGAACGGAAGAAAAAAAAGCTCACTTAAATGATGGGACACTTACTTTTCCATCCAATATTTATCCAAAAATTTTACTTTCTAAAACATTTTAATATTTTGTTGCTTTTCCTTTCACTTTTAAAACATGATTTAATCTTCTTGGAATGGATTTGACTAATTTTTTTTGTGATTTCTGGAGTGATTTTACCCCATTCTTCTTGAAGCACCGATTTTAGTTGCTGTTTTGAAGAAATGGTGTGTTTTTGAATTCTTGATTCCAATTCTTGCCAAATATTTTTTATGGGAATAATGTCTGGAGATTGTGGTGTGATGTTTTTATTATTTCAGGACAGCTATACAGCAGCCAGAGTCTAACTTTCAAAGCAGTGTGGTTGGGATCATTGTCCTCTGGTAGAATTTAAAATCGTTATGAAGTTTCAATTTTCGTACTGAAGATTTCAAATTTTGCTTTAGAATGTCAATATACTTGTACTGATACATTTTACTGTCAATAAAAACAAGATTACCAACTTCAGCCGAAGACATACACCCCCATACCATAACTTCTCCTCCACCATGTTTTACTGTTGGCACCAAGGTCTGTTTACGATATTCTTCCCTCGGTTTTCTCCACTCCAAGATTCTACCGTCAGAACCAAATATATTAAATTTACACTCATCATCTAATATAAACTTTTTTCCAGTAATCAGAATTTTTATTTATGTTGGATTTTGCGAAAGCCAGTCTGAGTTTTCTATTCTTTTCACTTACGAAGAATTTTTTCCTGGCTACTCTACCGTGATATCCAGCAGATCGAATTACTCTTTAAATAGTCTCAGGATTAACAATTACTCCATATAATGCTTGTAAATCAGCAGCAACTTTAGGAGCACGCATTCTTGAATTTTTTTAATAATTCGAACGACAATTCGATTTATTCCATTAGATAGCTTTGATGGTCTATCTTCTTTTATTCTGAATCATATGATTTTTTTTATATCATTTAATGATATTGAACACTGTTAAATGACTCAAGTAAGCTGTTTAAGCAGTTTCTCTAATAGATTTTCCACTTTCAATATCCAAATGAATAAATAATTTTCGAATTTCAGGCGAAGTTTCTTTTTGTCTAGCATTCATAGCTGCACACATCTATAAAACACAAAAATTCCAAAACAATCTGGAGAGAAATACGGCAGACGATTTCATAAATTATTGCAAATTGCTTTTGAGTAAAAATAAAACACCCAAAAAATATTTTTATTGCTTATTTCAGACGATTCTTGTTGCATATCTAATGGTGTCCAATCACTTATGTGAGCTATTTTTTGCTCCGTTCTGAACAATTATATTTTTATTAAATTAATATCTTAATATTTTTCAAAAATGTATGTTATGAAATAATTGCTACTCAATTTAAGTATGAAACACACCCACAAAAAATTACTACATGTATTTTTTTATTTGTTAGGAGATACCTCCATAAAGGGAACATCTTCGGCAGAACAGCCATTCCCAAGCCACTTGCCACAGATGCTAATGCCAAACGTCGTGTAGAGTGATGCCACAACCACTAAACCTGGTTGATTGATGAGTGGAAGACTTATATGGACAGATGAATCTTGTTTCACACTTTTCCCCACAAGAGGATGGGTACATATCTGGAGAACACCTACACAAGCGTATGATCCTGATTGCTGCCTTCCAACTGTCAAACATGGAGATAGATAGGTCATGGTATGGACAGCCATGACAGGGTTTTTTGCTGGTCCAATCGTAATCCTGAAAGGAAGGATCCCTGGGGAGAAGTACAGGAAAGTTTTAGTTGACCAGGTCTATCCTATGATGTAAACTCTGTTTCCTGCAGGAGATGGAATTTTCCAAGATGATAATGCCCCCATTCATGCAGCCAGAACTGTCAAATCATGGTTTTATGAACATGAGGATTAAGTGGAGCATCTACCCTTGCCTGCACAGTCCCCAGACCTCAATGCAGTCGAACCATTGTGGTCTATTTTAGAATTTTCAATCCAGAATCCATATCCTCCATTGGCATCTCTCACGAAACTTTCAGAATATCTCCATGAAGAATGGTACAATATTCCTCTAAGCACCATTCAGAATTTGTACTATTTGATTCCCAGGCGAATCCAAGCTTTATTACATGTCAAAGGCGACATATTATTATAATACAATAATACGACATATTATTAAAGGATTTCTTCAAAATCTAAGGTGTTTCCATTATTTTGATAACCATTTGTATAAATACATATACATACATACATACCTATATATATATATATATATATATATATATATATATATATATATATATATATATATATATATATATACATAAACGTGTGTATATATATGGATAACAATGAATATAAAGGAATTGCTTTTATATATAATGAATTAATTTGGTAAATTTTGATAACTAATATTCATATAAAATTAATAGTTTCCACAAGAAGAGAATTTCAAACATAATTTTATTAAAATATTAAAAACTTTCTAAATTTAATATTTTAATAAATATATAAATAAAATAAACTAAAAAAATTAAAATTAGGAACCAAATAATTAAATGTTTGATGAGTTGTAAATCTTTAATAAAGAACTCTATTTTCTTATGGTATAGAGAGAGATGACTTGTACATTTTAGGACCGAGAAAAGAATGTATTGAAGAAATGTAAATGACTGAGATTTATAACATTTTATCATGCAGTTAAAAATACGAAATTAATTTATAAATAGAGAAAAGTTTTTATAATTCAATTATTAAAATTCTAGATACCAATGAAAATTTTCACAATATTCAATTGATTTATATATATATATATATATATATATATATATATATATATATATATATATATATATATATATATATATATATATATATATATATATATATATATATATATATATATATATATATATATATATATATATATTTTATTATTATTTATTTATTCACGCATGGTTTATAATATTACATTTTTCTATTACTTGAAAATATAAAATCAAGTCAAATTAAGAGAGATCAGAATATTAGTATCCTTAATAATAAATTTTATAATGCAGAAATACAGAGGGTATTAACACATTTTTAAAACGATTTTGATTAAGAATTTTAAAAAAGTTAATATTTTAAAATAAAAATTTTTGGCAACAGCTTATTATTTGAAATGAGAAATATCGTCTGCTACTTTTATATTTATTTTTCTTTCAAAATGTTGCATGTAAACAAGCGGGGGATTGAGGGATATGTTTTTGGGCTCTCCGAAGAGAAATATTCTTATTCCAGGATTCAAAAACCTTGTGAAATGCATGGTATTAAAATTTTTAAGTGCAAAATAAGCAACATTATTAATCGAACAGGTAAAAACCGTCAACCATTATTTCTACATGGAAAGAAGACTCCAAATGAATACCCGAAAAAAATACGTACTGTTTCAAATGTTCCAAAATTGAAATCGCTGGTAACAAGAGAAAATCCATCAACACAGAAACCAATTGCAAAGTCTTTAATACATCTGTGTCAACAATAAATAAAATAATAAATCAAAATTTACAACTTCAAAAAGCTAGGAAACATAATGTTCACCAGCTTTTGCCAAGACATGCGACTCAACGCAAAACATTTTGTAGAATCCGGTATGAAAACCATTTAACCGGAGATAAATGGAAATACATTGTGACCCTTGATGAAGCATGGGTTTACCTAAATGACTGCAACAAAAAAAGACTATTTACTATAGGAAACGAGGAGGAAAAAATATACAAACCTGGTTCCATCAAAGTGAAGAAAGTTTCAGTAAGGGGTTTATGATTGTCGCAGGTTTCTCCTACAATGGGAAATTAAAAATAAAAAGAGTAGAGAAAAAATTTTTAAAATCAACTCATCATACTATCAGAAGAAGGTTTTACGTCTAATATTTACAGAAGAAATTCTACTTCTTTATCCCAAAGACTTTCAAAGAGTGAAACATCAACAAGACAAAGCTACAAGTCATACTTCGAAAACTACCACTGTATTCCTTGAAAAAATGAAGACTAATACAGGTATTTCATATATACCTTTTCAACATATTCCTGTGAAGTCCCCTGACGCTTCACCTATGGACTATTGTGCCTTTGGTCTGTTAAAAAGAGCTCTTTCTAAACGCACACCCAAGTAGATGGACTCCGGAAAATTGTGGAAGAGGAATCGAAAGCAATAACCCTGGAAATTTTACGAAAAGCTCTTATATCATGGAAATCACGATGCAGACTTATAGTCCAGAAAAAAAGCTATCAGATCGAACATTTAAAAAAATAGTTTTTACATTTTAAGCATTAATTAAACGACCCCAAAATCGTTCTAAAAATGTGTTAATATCCTCTGTATAATGCATATATTCTATGATATGAATTGATTATTCAACGAAATTTCTGCTGTCGTTGTTTGACGCAATATTCAAATAATTTCTTTAGTTAAGTAAATGTGGATGTACTCTGTTTGAAGACACTAAAGAGAAGTAGCATTATTTTACTAACTAAATCCACCATCACATAGAGTAATTATCTGATATTATTCAACCAGCTGTTTTGAATTCGAGAATGTTGATGGCTTTACAAATCTAGGTTCGATTCCTGACAACTGTCTCTGGAAACATCGATGTCAGAGTCATGAAGGATGTCTGCATTTCATACGGATAACTATTAAAAAACCAATCAATCTGGAAAGCAAATAAAATAAGCATTTATACAATTACCATCCGTTTCGTGGCAACTTACTGGCGAGAGACTTGGATTCTGACACAAAAGATAATTTGCTAGTTTTTGAGCGAAAGATACTTCGAAACACAATAAAATTAAACAGTAATTGTGAGTGGTGACGAACTGCAGTTTCTAAGCAAGCATAAAAAGAGTCTTCGCATAGGCTTAGACAAAACGAGTGTCTGCGATACGCTGGCAGAGCTTTTGGCGTAACGTTGTGCCCAATTTTGGAGGCAATGTCGACAGAGAAGGCAAAATACTCTGTATTTCCAGGAATCTGAGAAAAAGTCCCGAAAAGATTTCAAACGCACGTTTCTATTATTACAGGCGGAAAAGCAATACTTATTTTACCGAACTATAAATTGGCTGGAATCGAATCCGAGATTATACATTCCGTAGAGTATTATACCCCCATATGGTAACTTTTAGCTAATAATAAACGTTGTAAGTGCTAAGCAATGAATAGAGGATATTCTTGCAGCAATGATAATCAATAAGATTCATTCGACACATTTAATAGTATGACATGATGCTCCATGAATTCATTTTCAATTTGAAATATGCGGTTAAAAAATCTGAATAGAATTTACAACTTATTAACAATCATTCTCAGTAAAGCGTACTTTTTTAAACTTAAGTGATTTAATTTATCACAACTCACAAATGATTTCAAAAATCTTCATCAATCTTACCAATGAAAGCGCCTACATTGTCTTTTTTCTTGTATCATGGCAAAATATAAATATCTTAAAAATATAAATACTCACCTGTTAATACAACTAAACAGAAAGAATTTATTACAAAGATGATTTTACATCGAATTTACGATCTTCACGTAGGAGACTGTCGAATTGTTTTATGTTAAAATAATTACAAAACTTTGTACTGTAAATGTAATGCAAAGATATTTGAATTTTGTTAAAATTTTCTTAATTATTTATATAGCTGTTTGTACTGCGCTTCTCTCTCTCAATGCCATATTCATTACAACTTTAATATATAGGTAGCTGTGGCCTGATTGGTTTGCGTGTCGTTCTCATTATGGAAGGTAGTTCTATAATCCCGGATTACCCTAAGATTCACCCTGTTCACTTAATTCAGCGTGGTTGAAATGTCCTGCAAGGGAAGTGATACCTATGGGAGTGGCAGGTCAAGTATTGGGGGTCTTCTGGTCCCTGCTTCAAAACTCCACTCGGTTGCTTCTATATAAATGGAGATAGAGCCCAACTCAGAATTAGGTACAGGGAAGCATACTGGTGCAACAATAAATTTATATATATATATATATATATGTTATATATATATATATATATATATATATATATATATATATATATATATATATATATATATATATATATATATATATATGTTATATATATATATATATATATATATATATATATATATATATATATATATATATATATATATATATATATATATATGTTATATATATATATATATATATATATATATATGCTCTTTATTAGTTTTAAATTTTTATTTTACAGCATTTTCTTTCTTTTCTTATTTTTAGTCCATTGCGTGTGCTAACTGTGTAAGTTCGTCTAAGTTTGAATAAGTGATATATTAATTAATTAAGCTCATTCCTTAAGAAATATTCTTAGCAACTATGAACAGAGAATTAATATCATTTTAAAATTGTTTAATATTCACCTATTTAAATACTGTTTCATTAGCTCATAAAAATTATTTTTAACGTTTTAGTTTATGCAAAATTATTAGATTTTGAATTATGCAAAATTCTCGATACTATTTGATTTCACCGGTGCAGATAGTATAATAATACATGGTACTATTATATCTTTTTTAATTACAATAATTATATTTTTTATTTAAAAAATTAAATATTTTAAGTTATTTAATTATTCTCACAGTTTTGTCGATTTCCAGCGTAATCCTGTAATAAAATAAATCAAATTAGAGCTAAAAGTATAGTTAAAACAAGAATCCATTTAACATGTTGCCTTCTATCAGCAGAATTTGAGGATACAATATTTCGTAACAATCTTTTTCTCAAAAAATTATAATAAAAGAAAAAAAAACTTTTGGAAAATTTTTAATTTACTGAGAAAGGAGGAAGGCATCGTTTTTCTCTGGGACTGCATGTTTTACATTTCAATCGAATGGACATGAAGTGAGACTCTGTAAAAGAGAAATTGTGTGGAAGTGGAACGTGATAAGGAAAAGGAAACATTCAGGATCATCCTCCGGAGTTATCGAAAAATCCCTCCGCTAAGATTAATCAATTAAGACCGTATTAAAGAAAACAGGAATGCGCCCCCGAGTGAATGCGAGAAGAACACGCGCTTCATAGCCATTCTGGTGATATTTGGGTGGCAAAAGGCAAACATATTTTATTTTGGACAAAGTGGCAGCGGCAGCCTGGATGGTTAGGACGTTCGTTCTTGTTATCGAAAGAGAGTGAGTTCGAATCCGATTTAATCAAAATCCGTCCTGACAATGATCTCTATATGAAAAGATACATATGAGGGTGGTAAGGCATCGTTTGGGAGCCTCCTGCTTCTAAATGATTTGCCTCATCGCTACCTAGAGGGCGCATCCGATGCTGCACAACGACGAGACTCGAGCTCCTGCCGAAGAGAGTTGACAGGGCGCTCCGTGGATGAGTGGTCTAAAGCATCACCGCTAATCGCTTGAGAGCGTAGGAGTGTGGGTTCGATTCCCACCGTGGCCCTGGGTGTTTTCTTCGTTATTCTTCTGTGGTTGTACATCTGTCATTGTGCTATTTGTCCTATTATCGACGAAGACTTACAAGCGGATTTCAAGAATCAAGCATACAAGTCTGAATATATGTAATGTAATAAAATAAATAAATAATAAGAGAGTTGACATTACTAGGAGTTGTGCATACGAAGGAAAAAAATATGAATA
The DNA here is from genome assembly GCA_037975125.1 of Latrodectus hesperus. Lineage (NCBI taxonomy): Eukaryota > Metazoa > Arthropoda > Arachnida > Araneae > Theridiidae > Latrodectus > Latrodectus hesperus. The sequence continues at coordinate 20,320,500 of CM075855.1, read as the reverse complement.
AATTTCAAACAGCATTAAAATTTTCAAGTCTCTAAAATAAAATGTATTATTATATTTTTACTGTCTGTATTCCGTGCATTGGCAGTAAAAATGATGTTTCGGTGAGAATTTTGCCAGGGAAAAGGAATACCATATTTTTTGACCAAAATATTTAACACACTTTTTCTTTTTGAAGCTATAATTTTATTAATCAATGCCGCATGATGTCATATTAAGATAAATTTAGTGACCAAACAACAAGGATGGTGAAGTGTTTGATTAACGAAAGAAATAAGTTTATGGAGGAAATACTCCTGAAATCTTAAATATTAGTTTTTGGAACTATTTGGTTTATTCCCTGATATTAAAAGTATTTTGAATATGAAAAATGAGTTAAATGATTCTGTCTATCGAAACCGCTGAATACTGTTTATTACTTTCGCATCCTATTCAAGTGACGAAGTCGATATTTGAACTGGCACACTTTTCTTGATACTAAATCAGCAGAAAGAAAATTAGATTTTAAGAAGCGTTCAGTATGGTTTCATCGCGGTGCCCTTAACTAAGTGGATTCCGAACCACTAGAAACATCCATACCTAAGGTGGGATTCGAACCCACGAACTGTTGAACCGAAAGCAAGAGCGCTAACCAATCGGCTGCCAGCTCGGCTTATAATAATGAGGAGGGATAATCTTTGAAATATATATCAAGTTAATTATGATTGTATAAATTTATGGTATTATTATTATTATTAAAAATGACTTATTTATTTAAAAACAAAGAGATAAAATAATTTTTTATAAAAATTGTAATATTTGTACAGTAATTTAAGGTTAACCGTTCAAACTGTGAATTAATGAATCGTGCTTGAATATGAACTGACAATAAATTTGAAATATGAGAAACCAGAATTGGGGTGTCACACTTATTTCGTTTCCTTACTATTTTAGAAGTATTTCGAATCTACATGTGACCTAAGCGAATGAAATAATTATGAAAAAAATCAAAGCATATTTATTTATCGAAAGCTAGGTAGTTAAAAGTGACCTTCTTTCATAAATTTAAATTTGATTTTTTCACATTTCTCAAAACAAATATTTTCCTATTATGGCTATAAATTTGTATCATAAAATTATATTTACATTCAATAGATTTCTTTCATTCTTTAACTAAGGTAAACCTTTCGAAACCAATGCTTCGTGGGTTTGAATCCCACTTCTGGTTCGGATGTTTGCAGAAGTTTATAATAACCTTTAGACCATAAGTAGCGGTCTGATTAGCCTTTATGTGCAAAAATGATCCTTGAGCAACAAACAAACTTTTCTAGTCCAATCTTTATTATACTGTGTTCATTCATAAAATAAATGTTTCCATGTATGTGTGTTAACTTATGTCAATTATCCACATTTGAAGCGAATGATATTAGAATTTATACAACAGCCTTAAGGGTAAGAACACTTGGAAAAGATACAGCAGTAAAAATTATACATGTATTACTTAAAGTATTTATAATACTCTCCCAGACTGTTGGCAATGATATAATACTCTTCTGCAAATAGTCCGGCTCTGTCCCTATCTTGTAGTGGCCCTGGCCCTCTTCAGTCGGCTCTCTGCCGGTCTTGCTCACCTTCTGACTTGTCTAGGCACCTCTAAGAGACACCAGGGGGATACGTAACAACAGCATTTATAATGCAGCTTATTCTATATAAAATAACGTTACAGAAGTAATTCATTATTAATGATATATCATCATCAGCATTGGCACGACAGCCCTTTGTGGGCCTTGGCCTTCTTCAGAAGTCTCTGCCATTCCGCCCCTTTTCTATAAATCGACCTCCAGTTCTTGACTTTAAGTATGTTGAAGTCTTCTTCCAGGCAGTCCTTCCATCGCTTTTTGGGTCTTCCTCTTGGTCTACTACAGAAAGGGGTGGTGTTGAAGAACTTTATTGGTGTTCTCTCTGTACTCATTCTCATGAGGCGGGCAACCTATCTCATTCTAGATAGTTTTATTGATTTAATGATGTCTTCTTCTCCATAGATTCTGTACAGTTCAAAGTTATACCTTTTTCGCCAGGTGTTATTTTCCAGGACAGCACCAAAAATAGTTCTTAGGATCTTTCTCTCAAACATCAGTTCTTAGGATCTTTCTCTCAAACAATTTTTGCTCTTCCTTCATCGTCAAGGTCTATGAGACGTAGGTTATAATTGGTTAAATCAATATCTTGTACAACAATTAATGATATATATATATATATATATATATATATATATATATATATATATATATATATATATATATATATATTATATATATATATATATATATATATATATATATATATATATATATATATATATATATATATATATATATATATATATATATATATATATATATATATATATATATATATATATATACATATACATATATATATATATATATATATATATATATATATATATATATATATATATATATATATATATATATATATATATATATATATATATATATATATATATATATATATATACATATATATATATATATATACATATATATATATATATATATATATATATATATATATATATATATATATACATATATATATATATTTATGTGCGTGTGTGATAGAGAGAGAGAGAGAGAAATGACATGCTTAAAAATTAAATATTTAGCTGAGCAATTAAGTTTGAGGAATAAACAAATTTAATGATATATAATAGTTGTATAAAAGTGAAATTAAAATAAAACGCTATAAATTTGCAGCACGATGACATAGAGAGAATTAATATTTCCTTTTATTTTTTATTTTTAATATAAAATCAGTATCTAAAATTTAAAGGAGAATCCTCAGTTCTAAAATTGTTAGATCTTCATTAACATGAGCAAAATAAATTTTTGAATGAGTCAGAAGTTATATTTTACTAGGGAATTCTAAATAATCAACGAAACAACCAATTTGGGACAAAATTTATATTTATGCTATATATGTCATCCAAAAATGCGTGCCATAAATCAATACGCGCATGAAACACAAGCTTCAGTTTGACGTCAGATGTTTGAACCTTAAAGTAATTTTCTTTTTCAAGCTTTACAAAAAAATAAGCATTTTATCATGAAAATTCCTTAGTTAAGTTACATAAATGTTTGATGCATTCATAAGCTATAATATTTACATCAACATAAGCTCAATGTTTTTGTCATAGCAACAGAACCAAGTGTGAATCGATCAGAAAACAAATAAAGTATTCAAGGATGTCCATTGATCAAAGTTTAAATAAAAAATACAAACTTCTTTTTGTGTGGTAGATAAAGTACGTATAAAAGAAAACGCATAAAAAATATAGGACGACACTTTAATATTACAGCAACAGAAAATAGTTTCCGCAACTAAACAATTAACACACACAATTAAAAGTATTCAGTAAAACACAATTAAAATAAGTCAAGAAAAATTAAAAGCATTCTTTATGTGAAGGATAGAGAGGTCATGAAAAAATTCTCCGCCGCTAGAAAACAGCTGAAAACCTTACGAAATATCTAAGAATTGGAAACAAGATGAGCCTCGTACATGTAGTCGAGCAATACACCAGTAAGGTAAATCAGAACACAGCGAGCTTAACGAAGATAGCACAATTATTTTAAATGAACACACACACACACACACACACACACACACACATATATATATATATATATATATATATATATATATATATATCTTCTTTTCTTCATAGAGTTCGGTTTGTATGTCATTGAGCACCTCTGCTTTTATCAGCATTTTGTACTGTTAACTCCAAACCCAATGTTTCCTAGTTCCAGTTGCTCGGGTCACCCACTTTATTAATAAAGTCCGAGTCCTTTAATGGAGTCTAGGTGTAACTCTCTAGTATGGACGATGCATAAAGAAGTCAATCTAGGGAGGCGGCAAGGGCCTCGCATTAGTAAATGATATGCTTGGCCGTTTCCTCTTGCATGACATTTCCTGCAGATAGGGTCTTGTTGAAACAGTCCCATTTTATGGAGGCATTTTCTGAAATAATAGTGCCCAGTTATGAAGCCTACGATTAAACGTATCTTCTGCCTAGAGCATCTTAGAATTTCAGAGGCAATCCTCGCTGATGATCCACAGATGATTCTGGTCAGAGTCAGTCATGCTAGCGATAGCTTCCTGACTTTCACCAGAAGAATATGGTTTGGAGGTCATTTCTATCTCCTGTGAGGGATTCATTTCTGCCTCTTCACTAGATTGCTTCTGGGCTCCCTTGTCTTTTTCAGCAAGGTCAACTTCAGAGGCTTCACCTGCAAATGCAGAAAGGTTTGTTATTTCTTATGTCTTTTCAGCCACAAGATAACAATTAATAAGCTCAGATAATATAACAGTCCACCTAGCATTCCCCGAGTTACTGGGCAAGGCAAAAAAAAAAAAAGCTCTAGAAGTTCGCTAGGCAACTAGAGTCTCCGTTAAGACACCATTACCGCGGTGCCAAATAGCCCTAGCCACGGGTCGCACAACACCAGGGTTTACGGTAGCTGGTTCGCGGCCTCTGATTCTATATTCAAGGCTATCCTGTCATTCCTACATGACGTTCGGCGATCCACCACCTGCCGACGCGCCTAGTAGCTGCTCAGGCCCCAGGTATATATATATATATATATATATGTATAATTTACAATATAATGTCTTCCTATCGGAAAGTCAGGAAGCTCGCTTCAGATGCAACTGTAAGTGGTCAATGCTTCTTACTCACGTTTTTAGTCACTTGGACTTGCTGATTGGGAGAAAAAACGTTGAAATAACGGGTTGCAGATAGTAAGAAATAATTGAAAAAAAATTAGAATATAGCTACGAAATGGAATTGAAAAAAAAGGCCGTTTCAAATCAAATTGAGAAATAGAAAATGCTTACGAAATTATATACATAATGAAATACGAAATTATATATATCATTATCATATAAAGAAAAGATTACTTTCCATAAAAGGAAATTTTCAGTTTTATTTGATATAGCGGGAAAACATATGTTTTTATATACTTGAAATGAGTTGCAATGAGAAGAGAATGTCATCTGCAGACAATCTGCATGCAGTCGATTCTTCGGAACAAGTTCAGTATCCCCATACACTTGGCGACGCGGCGAATTTTTTTGTCGCCAAGTTGCCAAGCTAGGCGCGCGTTTATTTAAACGGGAAATTTCCCTAAATTCGATCGAAAAATAAGTATTTCAGAAAATTTAAAAAGGGAAATAAATATAAATAATGGACTTACTTGATATGAAGTTAAGCTGACATGCCGATTGGTATATTTATTTCGACATTTTATTCGTTTGTCACCAGTGTCACATTTCAGTAAAAATAATTATCTAATTTTACAAAAAAAAGCATGCAAAAATATTTTTCTAAATATATACACTTTATAAAATTTAAAAAAGCATGCAAAAACTTATTTTTCAAATATATACATTTTTAAATTTAAAAAAAAAACATGAATAAAATATTTTTTAAATATATACACATTTTAAGTAAATAAAAATGAAACAAGAATACAATAAAAAAATACATGTGAGCAATAGAATTTAAATAAAATAATTACACCTTCTCCAAATCCAATTTCCGTTAAAAATTAATTTATATTTGGGAATCCTAAATTAATTAATAATTTGGAATCCTGAGCAATAATCCATCATTATTATCTTTAATTTTTGGTAAAATAATTTGTTGATATTTTTCAACAACATTTTGAATATGAGACATTTTAAATTAAAACAAAAAATAAAGTAATTAAAACAATAAAAAGATGATAATAAATTAAGAAAACGAAATAAGGAAAAAAGAATATTTAACGGTTTTAAATACATAAAATATAATATATCATTTAATAAAAAAATTTATATTAAAATTAAACCAAATAAAAATAATAATGAAAAAGAAATAGTAAAAAAGAAAAATTTACGATGGTTGGACACTGGAGACAACGAAACACAAGAGCGGGAAATCCACTAATTCCGTCAGCTAATGTAAACGAAATTAAAATGACTAGCAATTAAAACGTAGAACAATTCGTAAAGAAATTTCTGGAAAGTTCTAGAAGTGAAACTAATTAAGCTATTGCCACTAAAAAAAGCACATTTATAGCGTAAAAATTATTTTAAACACGAGAAATACGGAATCTGGCAACAAAATAATAAAAATAGTAACAAAAACTAAATTTGGCAACAAAACAATGAAAACAAAAGCTGTAATCAGCAACACTACAACGTAAACAACGGTTACCAGATTTGGCGAGAAATCAGTGTATGGGGATACTGAACTTGTTCCGTCGATTCCTTTGGCCCTGCTGTCACTGTTGGCAAAATCGGAAGCAAATGGCGGCTAACATTTTCTCCCAATTGAAATTAATCCATTTGACGTGGTTTTGAGATTGCTATTTCGAAAGTTTCTTTTAATTACACACTACAGACATGTTTTAACATAAAATGCTAAAAGAAATTTTAATAACTTATGAAAATATATGTTGTAAAATAAGAAGAAAAAAAAACTTGAGAATACAATATCCCTTACATTTATTAAATCATTCAAATGCACATATTTTTCATATTACTTTGCAATTGAAATATAGCAATATATCTAAATCAATAACATAATTCTCAATTAATATAATAATTAGTAACAGGCGGTAAATATCATTTTTAATTCATTTATTTTATTTTCTGTATTATTTGCAGCACACTAACACTCAAGAAACTATCAAGAAAGCATAGATTTAAATCTTAATTTCAAATTCAGAATTAATTATTCGAAAAGTTTTTACTTAACATATTTTTCTCTTTGTCTTCCCATTGCATTCGAATCTTTTCATGGAATGCTCTCGCACACATGAACTCTTGTTCTTAAAATTCACACAGCTGTTCTTATATTCATTCAAAAATAAATCTCATAGCCTAATGTTTGAGTACTATGTTGATGCTTATTCTAAGCAATCGCTTAAAATAAAAATTATTTGTTTGTTAAAATATCAAATCTATGAAAAGAAAATGTTTTTTTAAATTTCTTATTAACTATTCTTAAAAAATACTTGAGCTATAAATATAAGTGTATACTATCTATTTAATTTTTATGTGATTTCAAATATTTTTCTAAAAATATTAATTTTGTCTACGTATTCGTTTTAAACTTGCATACAGTATTAGTTGCGATAGAATCACAATCAATAAACACGCAGTTCGATATTCGCTGTATTAAAGAATCCGGTTTGGCATTGTAATCGGCTGATTTGGCTCCGCATTTCCTTTTGGCGATGGAGTGTTCCCAATGCAACTCACAACTTATATTATCTGTTTATGTGACCGAGATCTATGCGGTATTCTTATAATATGCTTTGAATTATTTGCAAACAAAAATGCTCGGCGATTTGTAATTGCTCAGCAATGGGGATGAATTCGGAGCAAGGCTTTCTTGTACTTTATTTTAACAGGCTTTTACATCATGCGTCTGAATTTCGATGAACGGGAATGCACAGTAAACACCATGTTCGTGAAAAGCCCTCAGTAAAGTACGTCAGCAATCAAAATCTGAAATGAAGACAAGGATTAAGTTGAGACAGTTCACTGTGCCATTTAGATTATGAATTTACTCTTAAAAATATATTCTAATTTCGCACCACAATAGAATGACAATGTCAGCAGTTGTGTTGCTTTTGTTGTTACACCCCTCCTTTGTAAGCTTTGTTACACCCCTCCTTTGTAATACATGACTTCAGTAGCTCTGAGCAAGTGCAATCAAGTGTCAAGTGCACAAAGTGATCCCCCCTAATGAGGTGAAAGCCTTCGAGGATATGGTTAGGCATAGCTTGATGAGTGGTATATGTAGGGAAAACCCTTACATTACACAGTGTGTCATAGACCTTAGTTGATCCCTGAGAATACGGAAAATGACGGCTGCGAGGGAGGAAGCCACCAGGATAATCTCTCTCTCTCTCTACATTGCGCCAGAAGAGACTCGACGGATCAGAGCAACGTTAGCCTTCACGAATATTTAGAATGCCGGGTATTTTTTTCAACAAGGTTGTTTCTTTTTTGGTCAAGTAAAATAAATGAATTTTCAATGAATCCGGCTTTTCTATCTCTCATCTAAGAACAACTTTACGGTTAAGAGTGAGCCTAAGCTTCTGAATATATTCTGAGCTTACAAAATTTGTTATTGGACATTAAATTTACTATTAAAAAATAAGGAAAATTTTTAAAAATATTATACGTATTGGGAAAATATGTTATATTGAAAATAACAGGTGATTAAAATAAAAAAAATATAAATGATAGATCTTAAGAATTATGTACCCAGGACAGCTCTTTTTCTCAGGGATAATAACATTTGAAAGCCTAATTATTGCATCATGTTGATAATGGGAAATTTTTTTTATATTTTTATAAAACGCCCGGGTATGAGGGCTTAAAACCTTCACCACTACAAATATTGGAAGAGATGGCACCCTGTGTAATAGGTGCTATAGGTGTGACATGGTGGCTTCGAAAGAGAATAATTCCTCGTCATTTAAAAGCAAGCAAGAGAACCACAGACTTTGTGTGCATTCCTAGTGGTATATAGAAAAAAATTGCAGCTTTGACCAATTTAATGTGCTTCAGATACCATTAGTGAACACGTCGGACTTTAGGTTGGACCGGGATATAAATAAAACCTTCGGATAATAAGAAGGAAAATCTTAATTAATTAGAGCACTGCGGTCAAGAATGGACATATGTACTGTTTTCGAAGCATCACATTAGGCCATCAGTTATAGAGACTGGGATATGTTGAGAAGCCAATCACTAGCTAGATTTTGATCAGAATTTTTCTGTTGATGCCGTACTGTCTTACAGCAAAGGAGACATTTCTGAATGAGGAAAATTTAGAAAATAATATTAATATGTATCAATGCACTATTCCGTAAAAAAATATCGTTTCACATATCTCGACCAAAGTATAATAGCAAGGATTTTAATAAAACAAAAATGTAAGGTCCTTTGTACAAAATGTCATTATTCAAGCTTCTTGAGCTGGCTGAGACGAGTGTCCAATAGCAATCTTTGGCATCACAAGCACTGACTGTTTAATATGATAATATCGAATGTACACTGACAAATTGCATGTTTCATAATGAGATCAAACATAGATAGAGGAAACACTATGGTACGAATATCTCCTTTAAGAAGGATGATGAATTATTTGTATAAAAAAATAACGTACATTGCACAAAGATCGTCAGGGCTAACAAGGAATGGCGGAGATAAATGATGCGAAACCTACAGCACCACTTGAGCTGATGGGTCAAAATGATGACATCGAAAGCACCTTGACAAAGAACATGTTTCGTGATGAAGTTAAACATAGATGTCACCACCATGGTACAAATATGTCATTGTAAGAAAAACAAGCAGAAATTCGTCTGGAAACATAACGTCCCTCAATTCTTGCTTCCAATGATCACAACAAATAATGAGCATCTGTTTTTAAGTGACGCCGAAAGCGTTAAAGACATGGTCACTGTGTATGTAGCGCGTCAAGTGTCGTGGAATGTTTCTGGAAGAAACGTGTCATCAAAACGAACCTTTTTCATGACTCAAGTCTTAGGTCACCGTTTTGCAATCTGTTAAAGCCTGACATTGAACGCGACGAATTACGCACAAGTTTATTCCCTCTGCTGCTAATCAAAGAGGGCCAATGAGATTTAACACACAGGGTTCCACATAACAATCCTTAAAACTTCAGTTTCTTACTGTGCTGATGTCACCGCTGTAGTCTAGTTGGATATGGAGATCGTTTTTGTTATCGGAAAGCAGAGGGTTCAAATCTCGACCCAAACGAAGATCCATTCGTGTTAGCTGAAGCCCATTAAATACATCCTGTTTACAATGACTTTTATGTGAAATGATTACCCTTTGGCATTCTAGGGATCTCTTGCTTAGTCCCTGCTTTTAAATGATGAGGACCCACTCTTTTTGTGGCCACACTTACTAGGTGCCTCATTACATTGGGTTCTTCCACCTCTTCTAATGCTTCCAGTATTATATATATATATATATATATATATATATATATATATATATATATATATATATATATATATATATATATATATATATATATATATATATCATTAAAACAGGAATGTTTTTCTATAACGCTCATCTATTAAGCCGAGAGTCATATAAAAATATTCTGCTGAAAAACTTAAGATGTCGGTCAACGCGAGTAACAATAGTGCTATACAATAAATAACGAACCCTAAATTTATAAAAACTGCTTCACTTTGGTTAATTAGCAGCCAAATAGTTAATGCGTAATGATTTCGTTCGTCAGCTCATGGGTTCTAATCACTTGGTGGGCTTGGCTGTTTGTGGTCGTTCAGAATCCACTTTAAAATTTAGGACTCATTCAATTAACCCACGTATATCAAAAATAAATGTTAGGTAACAAAACTAGCGTGATATACTATTCTGATTAAAACTAGTTGAATAAAATATTTATAGTGTGTTTGGCAAATGAGATAAATATTTATCGCATATTTAAAAGAAATTTGAAAAATGTAAATTGTAGGATACAAATTAAATATTTATTTCGTTGATAAAGTATAAAAGAAACCATCAATGAATGTATCGATAAATGAGTGGAATATTTATCTTTTTACCTTTAATTCAGTTAACAATAATACAAATTGCATTTCATCAAAATGACAAGAATCATAACCAATTTCTATGATCATATATGGAAAAGTCGTGTATAAAGAAACTGATAAATGATGTATATATTTACCTTTTTTACATTTAAATTAGATAGGAAAATGTAAATCAAACTTATCAAAACCATAATAATTAATTTAAATTATTGCATCTAAAAAAGTAATATATAAACATATTAATAAATGAGATATATATTTAACTTTATGTTTAAATTAGATATGAAAAATGTAAATTTTTCTCATTGTAAAGAGGAAGGAAACATAATGACTTAAATTTAAGATGTATGGGAATGCTAAGCACAAACACGATATTTAATAAATGAGGATATTAACTTAAAATACCTAATAGTGCATAAAGGATAATAACTTCAAGAGTAACGACATTCAGAAAACTAATGCCACACAGTTTACAAAACTCTTCTTTTTCTGGAATGATGGATTGATCACCTCCAGCAGGCATTTATGCTGAAATTCTTACATGCTGCTTCCTCAGTTCTTTTAATTAAAAGGTTGTGGAAAATTTTTCAACCGCGTCCATTCTGACGAAGGTGCATTTTCCCGTTTCCCCGTTGCCAAGACGGGGAAGTTGTTCAAGAAAGTAAAAGCTTGCTCACTCCCGCGAAATGAAGGGCGTCTCTGACCCCCTAGTCAAAGAGAATCAATTTATTTCTTGGGGGGGCGCCTGCATGAAGAACGGCCAACGAGCCGTAATTAACACGCCCCAATCTCTCAATTCCTAAAAGAAGGCACCTGCGCCGCTTCTCATCGCTCGTCAAGCGAGCGGAGGAGCACTCAATGACGATTCTGCGTCCTTTCCTTTTATTTTTCAAGGTTTTATAGTTGATAAAGTTTTATCTGTGGAAATTATCTTTTAATGAAGGTTTCATTTTACAGCAAAACAAATGAAGCAGTTTAATCGCAAAAGTTTAGGTTTCATAGCTATTAAGGAAACTGGATGAACTTGATACACTTTCTCAGAATATAAATTAATTAAACTTTTAAAACACAAATGAATCAAGTGATTACTTATTTTTCATTCATAAACTTTTATCAAGCAGAAATTTTGATTAGGGTTTGATGTTTTTCTTTGCATTCAGCATGTTGAATGATTTTGGAACAAGTTAAATGGTCATGGACCATATTTCTATTACGATCGTATGCACATTAGAGTAAACATAGTGTGGGTATATTAAATTTAATTGAATAGGGTTAGTCATCTGAATTCAGTTGAAAGGAAGAGTCAGCTATAAATATTAAAGTTTCCCCAAGGGAATCCAATCTATTTAGGAATTGTTCTCTGGGTATGCCAGCAAGAACTTTCATTTTTTCTTAACATTTCTATGCTAGTTAACATATTCCAAGTATAGTTTCATTAAGTTAAGGTAATGAGAACACAATAACAGACGTACTTGATGTTTTAAATTCTGTTATATGGGCAGATATACATATTCAAGGAAATCGAAAGTTTAGCACCACAAAGATCCATCCTATTTCTACATTGCTACTGCAAAATTCAGTATCAAAGATAATTTTTCCTATTCCTACTTTGGCGCAGGAAAATTTAATAGCAAAGAAAATCCCGCCAATTCTTATTGTGGTACTGGAAAATTTAGTGCCAAAGAGAATTCATTCTATTACCCCATTGGTACTGAAAAATTCAATGCCAAAGACAATTCCTCCGATTCCAACTGTGGTATTGGAAAATTAGTAGCAAAGAGAGTCTATCCTATTTAGGAATTGCTTACTGTACATGCCAGCAAGAACCTTGTTTTTCTTTGAATCTTCTCATGCGACCAACATGTTGAAATGATATGATAGATAAAAGTTTAGGGTAGAGTTTTTCCACTTTGTCATTCATTGATTTTCTTTTCTAAATAATTTCAAATATAGTTGTGAACATTTTCGCTTAAACGTATATGCGCTTGAGCAATTTTGTTAATGCATCATCATACATATAATGGTAGGTAGGTTATGGCAAACATTTTTAGAGCAGTATGCTGAAAAATTTGTAGCTTATACTGAAGAAATTCTGTGAATCCTTATCATTTAGAAGTGGAAACTAAAGACTGAAGATCCCCACAATTATATTATTTCACAGGAGGATTACGACCTATTTTACGTGCTTTAGCCACCATTTGTGGACTCGACAGACCTTTGGTTGGATATTGATTCGAACTCAATGCTTTCCGATAGCAAGTACGAACTCCCTAAGCAACCAGGCGACCAAGACTTATGTATGATAAACTATGTATAATTAGAGTAATAAATCCACAACCAATTATATATGACACGTGCCGCAATTTTAAGCCGTATCAACAGAAAGCACCGATTGGTCAATTGATTTTTCCTCCCTCAGAGCTGCAGCAACAGTTAAATGTGGTCTCGTGTGTGGCCCTTCACGGATGAGCCATGAGGTATGAGTGCTGCGTATTCTGTGTGTAGTGGCTGTTTGAGATTGAACAGCTTTGCAACAGCTCACAGCAGTAAAGCCTATACACAATACAATGCAAAAGTTATAACAAAATTATGTTGAGAAAATATTTTGCTATCTAAATTCAGTGTCGTTCAAAATGTTACTTTTTATTTAAAGAGTCACGTGACCTGATTGAAAAAGGGGTCGTTCTTATTAGCCTAAGACAGTGATTTCTATTTCTTGCACGAGATCCATGGCGTTCTTTAACGTTCGCTATTAATCATTAAATGGATGGTGATCGCAATATCTTTTCAGTTAAATGATACCTTTGGAGTGGCAGTTCAAGGTTTGGGATATTTAGCTTAGCTTATGATGACTCGAGTATATTAAAAAAAGTGATAATAGTGAAGAATAATAGAATATACAACATGAGTTGAGGCCACGGTGTTGGCCCGGTTGATTAGGGTGTCATTCTCATCATCGGAAGATAGTAAGTTTGAATCCCGCCTTAACCGAAAATCTGTCGTGTTCCCTAAAGGAAGTTGGGACATACAATAGGTCATGATAGCAATACCCTCCAACTAAAATGAAAACCTCAGGGCCCGGCAGGTCAAAGTGTTTGTTTGGTTGACCTCTACTTCTAAATGACGAAGACTCCCTGCTGCTTTTATCCAACTAGTAGAACCTATGTGTTGACCCAACAACAACAACAATGCCTAACTGTCAAAATGTTTCCCTTATTTCAAGCATCCGACTTATTTACCTTGAAAACAAAGCAGTCATGCCTTTTTTACAAAGTTGTCGATGCCACATCAATCTTCAAAAGTGGCGTTCTTATCTTCACCTCGTTTGTCACCCGGGAGGAACTCTCATACATGGAGGGGCACGTGTTGCAAGCGATTAAACCTGAAAAATTCCCGATATCCCTCACCTTCAGATGGGCATGCTTAACGCAAAATTTATCTCGTGTTGTTCAATAGTTGCTAGTGTTGAGCCCGAGACCCTATGTTCTGAAAAGCACATTCCACCATCAAGTAATGTAAAACAACACGTACCAGAATTTCAGTTCTAATCCATATGAAAGAGATTAGAAGAGTAAACCGTATGTAGTACTGATCGTAATTTTTGTCTTATCGAGGAAACAACGAGAATAATTTTGCTTTTATTGTTTAAAATATAATCGAAATAGGTTTCAAATTATTCATCAAAACTTTCAAAAATAATAAAACGCCAAATTTTCTGCTTTTAAAGGTATTGAAAGTACTTCGCCTTTCAGATACGTAGGAAAACAATTTATCAATTTAAACATAGTTTTGAAATCAATTAACTTATAATTTATTTATAAAGGAACAAAAACGCCTGGTTGTGCTAAAAGTAACCAAAGCTTCAGAAGTTACAGAACAACATTTTTTAATAACCAGATTAAATTTTTTTTTATCTGATTACACTTTTCATATAAAATTAGTCGAATATAATTAAATCACGCTGGAGATAGATTAAATTGGTAGTTAAAATCAATTAAAGGAGATTAATTAAACGGAGAGTGTTTAAAAGTTAAGGACTAGAAACGGCTTCAAAAGGAAGAGCAAAAACAAACAATACCTCATGCTCCAAGAAAATTACCTCATTATTGCGTTTGATAGGAATGACGCTAGTCATTTACTCTTCCAAGATGGGTCATTATCCTGCAAGCGCCAGTGTTCTGCTCCTCGCAGCTGACATCACTTCACTCGGAACTTAAAAATAGAAACCATTTTGTATTCTCAGATGATGAAGTTTCAAACATAGATTAAATCTTGTGAAAGTGGCCAACTGTTATCTTTCTCAGAAGAATAAGGTTGCTGAAAAATCTAATGAAAAAGGAAAATCTCGACTTGTAGTTGTTGCCATTTTTGAAATTCCTTTTAAGTAATTATCCTATGTATATATATATATATATATATATATATATATATATATATACATACATACATACATACATACATACATACATACATATATAAATATATATATATATATATATATATATATATATATATATATATATATATATATATATATATATATATAAAGCGAAACAAGCAATTTCATTATAATTTCCAGTCCTCGTTAACTGTTTGTCATTCAAACCTCCGTCATCAAAATTTTGAAATGATTATAATATAGTGGCTGTGCTAGGATCCATTTCCTACATTTTCAGCTCTACAAGGGGTGGAAGTGATCACCCTGAGTCACACCCTGAGTCCAGCCCTATAGGTATGGGATCTCGAAAAGGAGTGGAGCATTGTAATGCAGAAGAAGACACCCTGTTTGGGTTGCCATGTATTATTTGACATAATAGATGCTGCAACCTGTTTCAAGTGACGCCTCGACCTTGAAAGAACGATGACGTTCCTATGGTTGGGAGGGCACCGCGATCCCTCTTCTCAACTAAACACTTCTGAAAATTTGTGGAAAATTTCTAATGTACTGATAAATAAGCTCTTTTAATTCCGGAATAACTAGCATTAAATCTCTACTGAATATGAGTCAATGGACGTGCCCGGCCACTAGAATTTTTATCTTTCCTCAGTACTGCAAATGACAGAAGCCTTATAGAGTATTGCGACCATCTTGAACCCTTGTCATTTAAAAGCGGGGACACATTGGAATACCCTGAGACTTGGCCTGCCATCTTTAGAGGTAATATTTTATTGGAAGGACACTGTAAACATTGTTATTTAAAATACCTCTGCCGTCGTTAGCGTACATGACCTACCTTCGGTTGAGTCGGGATTCGAGCCCAGCACCTTCCGATAGCGGGAACCGAGTTATTTTAAATTAGCCTAGACACCCGGATCTGAGTTTCAATCCATTGCCTCAGTCTGTTATCAGCACAAAAAGCGAAATCATTAAATGAGCTCACACAGCTGGAGCCTGTCCGATGACTCAGTGCTGCCATGACTCACTCCCCCTGCTTCGCTCCTCCAGACTCAGTTGCTCAGTGAGTTCCACAGAAGAACTCGTCGATGAAGTGGCGGATTGTTTGTGTTTTCTTTTCGTCGGAAGTATAAGAAGAGTAAAAAAGCTGCTGAATAAATTTCCTTTGAATAGCAATTTAGAGAACTACCTACTCCGTTTCTCCCCCAGTTGCTGGCACAAAAGAAAATGGTGGGAGATGTGTAAAATCCACTTCCAGACTAAATACGGCGGGAATATTCTCTTCAGTGGCAGATTGTTTTGCTATTGAAGGAGGCTTCGGATGCGAGTCTCCGGGAGAACAATCTCTCCGGAAGGATTATCTCATGCACATAAGATGAGGGAGCCGACTTTTACGCCATCTCCAAGTCATGAATGGCAGATGCAAATGGGAGACTGGAGAGGAGCCAAAAGAAGACGCCACTCGGTGGGAGGAAGGGGGAGGGAAATATTTGCATTCAATCTAAGTCCGCAAATGGGGTGTGTGGATTTCAGAAATAAATAATTCTCTTTCTTCTTCTTGGTTTTCCAAAAGAAGACTATTTCTTTTCAGTGCAACCGCACGTTTTAGTTACTCATCCTTTTGTTTCGAGCGAAAGAGGATCAAGTGGACGGAAAAAGGTTTGGAAACATTAAAATACCATTTAGACATCCTTTTGGTAGATTTGCTTGCATAATTGAATGGGATTTCGCTTTAAGAAATCTCAGAAGGAAAGAAAAAATTTCATCGAAGATTGTGTCTGATAAAGATCTTCTTTGATAAAGGCTTTCTGTTATTTCATAGAAAAAGAAGGAAATAAACTACTTTATTGAAATACATACAATTAGTAGCCTTCAATTTAATAGGTAAGCTTATTTAAGCCTTTAAATTATAAGATACATTTAAAGAGAAAATTCATTTGAATTTTATTATCATTTACTTCACTTCATAAAATGCAAATACTTACCATCTCAAATCATTTGTTTTCATCTCAATTTTGGATCACATGATAGAAAAAGCTTTCGTATTTATCTTTTTCACTTTACATGCGATATAAATCTGAATTTTGATAGCTTTTTTTGAAGTACTTACACTTATTCTAGATTTAAAATGCTCACCAGAATTAATTCCGAAGGACAACGATTTTTTCTTTTGATTTACTAAAATGCATATATTATGGACCTTTGGCTTAGTAATTAAAAAGAAAAGAGAATACATGATAATCTTATATTAATATGGTAGCTCTACCGGTTAAAAGATGAGTCTTTTCATTTAATTTTAGTAATTGTCAAATTGAAATACTGCAGCATTTTACTTTTTCACTTATTATGATTTTTTCCAAATTAACAATGGCAGATGCATATTTATAGGTGTGCATTAAATTTATAATTTAATAGGAAACACGAATTAATTCAATGTATTAAAACATTTTAGTAAACAGAACGAAACAAAAGTTGAATAGTGTACCAACTCAGCCAACTTCATCAGTGAATGTTGACCATGATGGTACATAATATAGTCTTTCCGCAATAATCCAAAACGAAAGTTTAAACTATACCCCAAAACCATACCAAATTAAAAGACAGCAAAAACACAAACAAGAAGAAAAATCAACTGCTGTCAAAGTGATAAACAAAATCCTATCTTAAATCACAATTCCAAAACGTAAAAACTTGTAAACTCAATACACATATTATGATTAAGTGTAAATGACATTGGCACTTTATGCTTATTATAAGATTTTAAAGGCTTGGGTGACTCTTCTGAAGTTTATAAGTCCCAATAGTGCTGACAGATAATCATGTTTTGTGTTTTTAATTTGCAAGGCTTTATTGTTTGTAATTGTGAACTCAACATGGTCATCAGCCCTTGGTGAAGACTGTGTTAGTAAACTATTCCAATTTTTAATGCGTTCTGTTTAGTGTTGTTGTTGTTGCTTATCTCCAAGGGGTCCGACGGAGTCAAACAAAATCAAGGAATCCGTTGACGGAGAGGAAATTGATGACAAGGCGGGCAGAAGTGTAGATATCGTCCCATAGTATTTTCATACAATCTAGGATATGCTCAGGAGAAGCTTAGTGTCCGTGGCATTTAGGACAGAGGGAGAAGTTATTGTTACCCGCAACAAAAATGAGGCATTTCCGGTGACCAGAGGCAAGACGTGCAAGGCAAGTGCTGGATTTCCTATCACAGGAAAGAGCCAGAGAAAGTTCCGGCTTTCTACCTTTGTAGAAGTGGTGTGAGTCAAAGGTACCTGCAATCGGTTTTAAGCCGGGATTTTCTCAGGTAAAAGAGTTCAAGGTATGTAAGCGCGGAAGAAGAAGGAGCAGGATGACCTGAGCCCTCCTTTGCTAAAGTATCTGCTGTTTCATTGCCTCCAATATCCACGTGCGACGGGATCCATTGAAAATAGATATTATGCCGAAGGGGGACTATTTTAAGCTTGTGTAGCATAGAAAAGCTTGTTTGGTCTCCCAAGCAGGTCCATTTTTGCAGATGTTGAATTGAACTGCGGCTATTAGTTAATATCCAGACATCACTATAATTAGTTTCGCTCATGATGGATTCCAATCCGATGTTAATGGCTATTAGTTCGCTACGAAAAACCAATCAGAAGTCGGGATCACGTTGATT
Organism: Latrodectus hesperus; assembly: GCA_037975125.1. NCBI lineage: Eukaryota > Metazoa > Arthropoda > Arachnida > Araneae > Theridiidae > Latrodectus > Latrodectus hesperus. The sequence continues at coordinate 20,301,791 of CM075855.1, read as the reverse complement.
AAGAGAGAATTTGTCATGAGGAGTCTCGAAAAAAACTCCCTGACAGTTCGGTGATCTATTTTGCTGCCTGAAGGGATTGACCAGACTGAAGGGATTGTGCTTCTTTAACGTTTGGAACGGATTCCAGTTGTTTGGATAACTTGACGTGAGATTGCCTTCGCCGTAACTGTTGAGTTTATTGTAATATTTAAACAGGCTAGATTGTCTTCTGATATAGAGAAGTTGTAAGTCTACTTGGAAAAGTACTATTTCTGAAGGACAGTGGTGTTTCTAGCCAGTAATGATGCGTGCAGCACTCAATTGGACTTTTTCTAATTTTTCCAGATTGGAATTAGAAGCACAACAGTAGATTGGGAAGCCATACTCTAAAATGGGTCTGATGTACTGGTACTAGGTAGATAGTTCTTATGGTAGTTGCATCTGCTGTCCAGTGTTCTGTTTATTAAAATGTTCGAATGTATTCCATTTTTAAATTTGTCCTTTACTTTACACCATAATAAGGATACTTCAGAATCACACAGAAATTGAACTCTAAAATAAAAATTTCACGTGTAGAATTATCACACATATTGAAGAATTTTATGAAAAGTATAAGAAACTACCAGATGACGCCGATAGTACGTCACAATGACGAGAGTGAAGAGAGGGATGATTGCAAAAAGAAGTAAAGCGATTTAAAAGCCTTTCAGTGCAATAACCGCATAGTTATGGCACAAAGGAAGCATTTGGATGCTGTTTTACGTGGTAGTATTATCGGCTGTCTAGAATGTGGATGTACCCAGCTGGAAGTATCCGAGGATCTTGGAATTGCCCACAGTGTCATCTCCAGGCATTGGCAACGTTTCCAAGATAACAGTAATGTGAGTAGACGTTACAGCACAGGTTTTCCCCGCGTTACATCGCAGAATGAGGACCAGTATTTGGCAGTTACTGTCAATAGAAACAAATGGAGCACAGCATCAGACCTGTCTTGTCGGCTCTCTTCAGTTGCCAGTTCAACATTTTCAGGCAGATCGTGTACAAACGCTAAAGGCACATTGGTCTATATGCTCCCAGGCCTGTCAGATGTGTTCCACTTACCACAACTCACTGTCGCCTGCGGTTAGCCAGCTACTTTTGCACTGAGTCGATTGCCAATTTCTAAACATGCATATATGCATACATAAGTGGTTATTAAAATAGAAAAACTAAAAATATAAAAGAATTTTTGAAAGTGCTTGGTAATTATTGACATGTTTCGTTGTAATATCTGATTATGTCTTTTTAAATACATATATTCTATTAGTATGTAATAGCTTTATTAAAGCTTTGTATATGTTAGATATTTTCAAAAGGTGCAAAATATCGGTTCTCTCAGATATTCAGGGTTGCCAAATAGTGTTAGAGCCTCTCTAGCTGGAGCGAATATGTGACCGAAACATTTCAAACACTTAGGCGTTTCCAAAGTCACGGCGTCCGAAATCAAGACAGCGTACACACACAGCACGGCTGCACAAGCTCGACGAAGTAAACTAGTGAACGGAAAGAGAGATTCAGGGAAAGAGAACGGCGGCTACTGAAGCGGATTATAATGTCTATAAAGCAAATTACTGCAGCAAATGTGACCACAGAACTCAGTCAGCACCTGGTTTTTCCAGTCGCAGTGACTATAGTCAGAAGGTACTTTTATGCACAGAGCATCTAAGGCAGACCAGCAGTGTCTAAGACGTTTATATCGCAGATGTTAATGCAAAACGTTGTCTTGCCATCGGTGGTATGACACTCACACCATAAATGTGTCAATTTTTTCTTTATGCATAGTTGTCAAGTTCTATATTTGCATGTGTTTTTCATATTTTTCTATCAAACTTATGTATATCAAATCTTTGAATGTACACAGAAGGGTTTGACATATAGACTGTCTATTAGGTATCCAGTTCTCTTAACTATTAAAATAATTGAAAAATTTCATTTAGTAAATCTAACAAAATACTCTTAATCATTTCCAATTCATGGTCATCATAAATAATATTGTTTTGGAGTCTATCAGATCATCCTCTATTTTAAATATATTGTTTGTATGAAGATGAAAAAAAATTAAATTTACACGTTAAAGTTAAAAAAGTCTTAGGGATGAACTTTTGCACTAAATGTACATTAAAATAGCAAAAAATTATTCCAAATTTTAATAAATCTTACTATTTACATTTTTACTTATATTTCATATGATTGGTTTACTTAATGCACTTCGGTATCTTACTTCACTCATGTAACCACCAAGTATCCGACGCAGATGATGGATTCGATTCCCACATAGTTTTTGGAATTGTATAATGGCTCTGAACCCACATATTCTCCAGAATTATTAGCCGTCGGATCTCAAAATTGACCGTTGGGTGACCAAGGAACTATGGGTAGTTTGACTTTGGGCTACAGTACCCATCGCAACACTCAATCACAGCCAAGGTGGGATTCCGGTCTTTGAGCTATTGAATTAAAATATAATCTGCTAACTATTCAGAGGAAATTATTTGAATTATTTTATTTTAAATATCATTTTATTAATTGATAAAGAACTCTCACAAAAAATAGCATATCTCTTTACTAAATTAAAAAAAAATTAGAGTTTTTTAATTAATAATTACTTAAAAATATTTTAGCAAAAAATAAATTTCCATATTTCTTTGAATTAAAATAATAAAAAATTACACACACACATACACAGTCTGCTGTAATATATTTTCCTCTGAATAAAAATCCTAGCGGCAAAGTAAATTTTCTTTCAAATTATTTAGAAAACAAAAAAAAATAAATAAATAAATAAATAAATAAATAAAAAAAATTACAATAAAATATTTTAACTGTTTTTTTAATTGTTTTTAAGGGATTCTCTGTTATATAGAATATTATTAATGAAACAGAATTCTTAAAGCTGTAAGAATATTTTTAATGAACTTTTTTGAGACAATTTTTCTATAAATTTTCTATTCTCAATTTAATGTTTGCTTTTATTAAGCGTTTATTACAATATTTTAAATTACAAAAATCTTTTTACATTTATGCTGTAAAAGAAAACTTTTTTTATTATTTATATACACTTAAGCTTTACTCTTTCAAAACAACTGAGCTATAAAATTCACGTAAAAATTCTTTTATATTGAAAAGTTGATCACAATAAAACTGCTTGTCTGAAGAGGTAGTAGGTAGGTTATGGCGGGCACTTTTGGAGCTTTATGCTAAGATGCTTGTAGCTCTCATTGAAGAAGGTATTTGAAGAGGATTTACAAAGTCAATCGACTAACATTATTTAAGTAAAGTCGACTGAAGTCGGTGAACACTAAGATGTCTTGATATAATCAGAAAATTCAGATTTATAAATTAGTGTTAGAAAATAGTTCAAGGGTTTTTGAGTTGCATCTTTCATGTTTCATTAAGATTAGAATCTGTTAGACAGGCGTAGAAAATCTAGCAAGCAAGTATTTTAATTCCCAGATTTGTAGATAGTTCTAGTATCCAAGAGAATGATAATGCTCCTATTCCTAATTTTTTTCGTAATTGATTCCTCAGATGTTCGTATAAAAGACAATCTAGGAGAATATGATCAATGGTTTCAGGTTCGCCACACTGACAGCGGTCTGTATGCCAGAGATTAAACCTACATAAAATTGAATAGGTACGAAAAGATCTTGTTCTTGCTCTGGCCAGCCATACGTCTTCTAGTCATGATTTCGTTAACAGCCAATGATTCTTGCGAATAGATGTAAGATGAGTGAACGCTTCAGCATATTTGCTATTTATCTATCGATTGAGAATTTCTTTAAAGTAATATTTCATGATGTGTTGTTTCAGATCTTCAGGAGAAATAGATCATACAGCATATGGACTCAGTGTTCTGTTTTCGCCAATGAGTCTGCGATTTCATTGCCTGCAATCCCTGAATGTCCGGGAACCAAAAGTAACTGTATTGACAAGAACTTTTGAGTAGATTGAATCATTTGGAATCGAAGAAGTTTAATAATAGTTGGTGATGTCCTGAAATAATCCAAAATAACAGAGATTCAGGAAAGTGAATCTGTGAAAATGACATATTTTTTGGTTTCAGTGCAAATTTTAGAGACTGCAATAAGCAGTGCCATAGCCTCTGCCTAGAAGATGGAGTTTATGGAACTAATTTTCCCTGTTATTGATAAACTAGTTGTAAAATTAACTATTGCAATGCCCACATTTGATCTCTGCTTGGAAACATCTGTAAAAATCCGCGTATCTGTCTGCCATGATGACTCACAAACTTGGTGAAATAGCTTACAAATTATATCTTTTGGCAATGATTTGGTCTGAAAAGGGAGACCCGAGGAACAAATGGAAATTATTTTTTGACATTTCTGGCCAGTCAGTTGGGACTTTTTATATGCATGAGGTACTTATTCCTTGTTGGTCAAGCCATAATTTGGCTTTAATGGTCAGAGGATGATTACGATTAACTCGATTGTAAGCTAGCTTTTCCCAAGCTGAAACACAAGAGATAATGCTGACTTGCTTAAATTCCGAATGTAAATGTTTAAGCAGAGCATTTCATATCAAGAGTGAAGAGAAGTTGTTTTTTCTCCTGCTTCTTGTAGAATTATCGTTATGGGGGTCCACTTAGGAAGACCTGTAGCAATTCTTAGGGCAGTGTGATATACAGTTTCAAGGATTTTGCGATTTATTGTGTGTGTATGCTAAAGTAAATATATTACAGCTATAATCCAGACTGGAGAAAATAATGGATTTTACGATTTGAAGATGAGTGGTACGAGTACACCATCTATTACCTGCGATACCTTTTAAAGCATTCAACTTTTTTGATATAGCTTCTCTCTTTTCATGGAAATATTGACGGAAAGATAAATTGTGTGAAAAATGTAATCCAAAAGTCGAATATTTGTATTCCAGGAAATAGGAGGATTGTTGATGAACAACTTGAAATTAGGTTGTTGTCGTTTTGAAGAAAAGTTAATCATAAAGCATTTTTGTGGGTCTATAGATAATTTCCATTCTTGACACCAATTTTGTAAAATTCCGAGTGCAGATGTCAGTTTCAGCATCTGCACTTGGTCACAGATGTCAGATCAGATGAAGTTTTCCCAAGTTAACAGATTCATATAGTAGAAATATATCATTGGCGTACATGAAGCATTTGATGTCAGGGGGAATATATCGTAGAGGTCTGCTGTAAGCACTGAGAACAGGAAATGTGATAACACGCTTCCCTGCGGAACTCCCCTATATAAAGTGGCTGATGAAAATAGCTTATGTCTCCACTTTAGTTGAAAATAGCGAGTTGTGATGAACTGTTGAATCCATAAAGCAGCATTTCCTTTGATGTTTGCTTGAAGTAATTTATTGGTAAGGCCATCTGGCCAAACTGAATCATAGGCCAGAGAAATATCCACTGCAGCCCAAACAACAAATTTTCTTCAGTATCTGTCAGAAATTATGGGATGATGAATGATGGATAAAATACTGTCACAACCTCGATGTGGCAGAAATCCTTGGTGATTGAGATGAAAGAAAGATATGGTTGATATATGGTGAATAAATCTCTTCAAAATCATTCTTTCCATTAATTTACACATGACATTGGTCAGAGATGTAGGACGGTACGATGCCACAAGATTGGCCATCTTTCCCGGTTTTAAAAGTGGAATAACACACAATGGAGGATTTCCATATTTCTGGTACAATACCTGCAAGCCACGATTTATTTATCAGGGAGAGGAGGTAGTCTAGGTTTGTAGTAGTAATGCCTTTTAATATTCTTGTAGATATCTTATCTGGACCAACAGATGAGTTTTAGCATCTGGCCAAAGCTTCTTGCAGTTCAGATGCAGTAAAGGGTTTATTGTAAGATTAATCTTCACTTTTACTTAAATCCAGTGGAACAACCTCCAAAACTGGTAAACGAGTGTAGAAGTCTGTAAACATATTATCTTGATGGGTAAGATCTGTCACTGGAGAATTATTATGTAATCGAATCATATGTGAAGTTGGAGATACTGTAACTCTATTTTGGAGATTTTTTAATAAGTTGAAAATATTTTTTGATGTTCCAGATGAAATTATTGTTTTGTCCCAATATTTTCGAGAGAGATATATGAGTAGTCGATGTAGTTCTGCTGCAGTTCTTTTATATGCCTTCCAAACGTACTTATCACATGTGCGTTTAGCTTTACGTCAAAGACGTCTTTTTTGGCCCAGGAGATAATCACATCTAGAAGACCACTATGGAGGATAAGGTTTACATGGCATTTTCTGCCATCTTCGAAACTTGTAAAGTTTATTTATGCAGAGATGATTGAATTGTTCAATAGAGTGAAGATTAGAAATTTCATGATCAGTATTAATGGAAGCAAAGAATTCTTTCCACAGGATACGTGATCTGTTCGGTATATGGTGATTGATATCTCCAATAGCTATGCTAGTTTTAGATGGTAAATGATCACTTCTAAAACAATCTGGGTGAACTTCAATATGACTTAGGTGATAAATGTCTGGTGATACAAAGGTGAAATCAATGAGTGAAGGTTTATGATGTGGACCGTAATGTTTTGGAATTTCAGAGTTCAAGAGGCAGCAATTCTTTTCCTGAATCCATTCAAGAAGTTCATTTGCCCTTGATGAAGTTGAACAGTTTCTTCATGATGTATATCTAATATTTAAATCTCCTATGATGATTTAAGGAGGCTGAATTCCTTGATTTATGCTATGAAGCCACTCTGAAGAAAATTTGCCAGGAGAAATGTAAACATTAATAATAGTTATTGTAGTCGTTGGCACTGTGATCTTGACTGCTAAGAGTTCTCTGCCATCATCTGAGGGACGGATAGGAGAAAATTGCCTTGTTGGAATGTTTTTATTTACAGCTAGGAGAAAGTCGCCACCTCGGCTATCTTCTTTATCTTGGCGATTATTTTGTTAAATAAAGATATCTTGCCAACATTTTTAACCAAGTTTCTTGAATTGCAATAACGTCTGCGGAGTTAAAATAATGAAGTTTCATGTATGGGTGCTTATTGAGAACACTACGAGCATTCCACGAAATTAATGAGAACATGAAAAAATTTACAATTATTATGATTACAATTTGACTTCTGAGAACTGATGCACTCAAGATAGAAGTTGCGTCCCATCTGTTAGGAAATTTTATTACTTCCCTTTCTGAATTTTGCATTTTCAATTATTTCTGACTGCTCTTCAGAAGAAGTTACTAAAATTAAATATACTGTTCACAGGTAAATTGGATTGAAATTAATGTCACTATTACTAGGGTTTGATGATTGTTTTTGGATTCGACTACTTTTCCGAGTTTTCTTCAAGCAGGGGATGACGAGAGACTTCTAGTTTCAAAAATTTTGTACAGTTTCTTCAAATTTTTGGAAAATAGTATTAATAATGACTTCTTATTAGGTTTGAATAGCTAAAATTTTTTTGTCTACTGACTCTTCAAACTTCATAAGTATTGAGGTGACTATATCATTTATTTTAGCATGAGTAATTTCTGATGTTTGATTAGACTTTACAATTGTAGCATTTACTGGTTTTAGAGCTTTTAAATTGTCTTCTTGCTTCAATAAAAGATAAATGGTTTATTGCCTTAAATTTTAAAAACCGAGTTTCTTCTCCATGAGATGAACATGAAGGATCATCTGAAGCGTGAGGTCCTTTGCAGTTTACACAATATGGGACTTTAGTTGAACAAGGATCATTATTGTGATGTGAGCCACAGAGTCTGCATAAAGCTGTTTGTACTTTACATTTTTTGTTGCATGTGTAAATTTAAAACAAATTCCACATTGACGAACTTTATCCACAAAAATCTTTACGTTTACAATAGATAAAAATACTTTTATTTGAGACGGGATTTTATGTCCATGGACTCTTACCAATATAATTTCTGAAATTTCTGAAGATTCATTTTTATTGAAACGTCGTATTTGAGATACAATAAGGCCGTTATTTTCAACTTCTAATGCTAGATTTTCTAGACTTTCGTCCACTGATATGAACGGGATAGTAAATTTCGTAGTGTATTGTTCAATTTGTATTTGGGGAATCACAGTGACATTTAACTCTGTTTCGATTTTACAAATTTCTGTTGCAGTTTTAAATCATTTGTAGTGATAATTAGTTTTCCGTTTCTGGTATGTCTGACTTCTTCAATCCCATTTTTGATGGAAATAACTTTTAATAGTTCAGATTTTAACTGTGAAGGCCTCTTTGGAACTGAGGCATATCCTGCTGTAGGACACAAAAACACTGTGAAATTTGAAACTCCAGCTTCTGAAGCTAATTGTATAGCTAGAGTTGTATTATCATCATAGTCTAATATAGAGTTCGATGCATGTTTTGGCATGCGATATTCACATTCAATAAATGGTATTTCGTCTTGTAAGTCTGTCATTTTGAATATAGCATCTTGTACGTACTTGAGGAAATAAACTATAGAACTACTTGAGCTTGAAACTAATAAACAAATTAATCTTATTAGAATTCCCGAATTCCTACAAAATTAAGTAAATTAAAATAAATTGCGTGAGTTCTTCTCAAAGCTAAGAAAGTTCGTAGAAGTATGTACGTACCGGTAAGAGTCTGCAACATTTTCTCCACACAACAATGCCCGTCGTAGCAAGCAAAATCTCCTTTGGATGGGATATCCATCCTTAAGTGACAGACAAGTCCTGAGAAGGAAACCTCTTAACCCATCAAGGTCACAGCTTACGATGAACGCAGGAAGAGATCAAACACAACTCTTAGGCGAATGATCCTTAATGGAAGAAACAGTTTTGGACTGTCCAGCTCTGAATTCTCAGCCAGGAAAAGAACTCTGGACTAGATCGAAAAACTCATGATGGCGGAATTTGGACCTGTTAGCCAAGCAGTCTATCTACTGTGAGTTTCGACCTATTGATTCACGTCATTTCATTTCAAAACTGCACCGCCCAGTAATGGCTGAAGAAGTTTTGAGTTTGTATGTCAATCTGTTAGCAAATATAAATTTCTTAAAAAAATTTATTATCAAATTTTTATCTGTGAGACATTAAAATGAATATTTAAATCAAATAGTACTTGGTTTTGCTGATATTAAAGCAAATTTATAAAAATTATTTCTATTAGTCTTAAAATATCTCGGACAAATCTGACGTACTCAGATTTTGGATAAAAAGCGCGCAATTTAGGGTATTCTAGGTTAAAAACGGCCTTTCTAGTCATTTGGTGATCTTTGGTAGAATTTTTGGTTATTTAGCGAAAATAGGTTTTTCTGGAAAAATCCATCAATGAAGCATTAGAAACAATATTAATTATCAAATGGATAGCCTAGAAATTTCCAGAAACGTGAAGAAACTCTTAATTTTCACACCAAAACAGGCATAAATACCGCCGCTCGATATCAGAAGAGCGAGGGAAGGCAACCAGTTTTAAGAATGCTTGTTCAGTGCGTAGAAGCTGTTGTCTTTGTCTGGGGTATCAGAGACTTCTGTGTTTGAAAGCCATTTCCTGTTGTATTAGATGAAGTGGGGCTGCATAATTGTCACTTCTTCTGCTGGAGTTTCTTGCATTGTCTTGAAATGCTACGAATAAAAGTCTTGTGGTTTTTAAGAGGTGGCTTTATCGACTCTCAATCAACACGAACCACAACAGTATTTAGTATAAAGTATAAATAACTCTTTGGGTTGTGTTGCAAATAAGTTGGTGCAAAGTATAAAATCCCCTATATACTTTATATTGTTAGAATTCGCTAGGTTTCCCAGTATTTATTGAGTTTATTGTGGGATTGATCGAATGATATAATGTTTGACACATTGTAGTCAATTGTTAAAGATAAGCTAATGTAAACTGAATTTGTCAAAAAGTTTCATAAAGTATTCACTGCTGATTACATATAGGGTGGAACAATGTTTATTACTGATGCATTTCTAACACAATCAACGTTAGAGAGTTGCTTCAAATTTTTAAAAATAAAAATTTACTGTAGATCTGTCATAGAAACTTTTAATTGGGCTACACTATACAAGGAAATACTTTATTGCGTTTAAATATTTTCCGATAAAATTATATTGAATCAAGTAAACTTGACATTTATTCCAATGCATTTCATACCCGATTTAATTTCTTAATTGTTTTTGTTAGATTAACTGATTGTCTTCAGTGGCTTTCTTTCTTTCTTTTTTTTTTGCAATGATTATACGTTTTCCATAAATAAGCCTGTGTTGAACGAAAAGCTTACTATTACAGGATGACAACTTTATTCTGTTGACAAAAATATTGTATTAAACTAAAAACATGGAATTTCTTTTAAAAAAACTAACTTTACGTAAATCATTTGTTACTTATATGCAACATATTTAAGTATTATCGAAATGGAGCCATTATGCATCGATGCAAAGCCTTAAACGTCAACCGAAATTTTCTGCAATGTTCCGCAGTTCATCAAATGTTAATTTAGCCCATTGCTTCTTAAGAGTAGCCTTTAGGCATTCCAAACTTTGAGGTAGATTAGAGCATACTCTTGATTGAAGAATAGACCAAACTCTATAGTCCATTAAATTTAAGTTAGGTGAATAGGAGGGCCACATTCCCACAGGTAGGAAATCGGGCAGATTTGCTTGACGTCAGTCTTGCGCTGCTTTTGCTTTATGAGAAGGGGCAGAATCTTGTTGAACTGTCCAGATACTATTTTAAAATGCTTTTGAGCTCAAGGAAGTAAAACCGATTGTAAAATCTCATTGCTGTACAGGGTCTTGTTCATTCTGACGCCTTGATCTATGAAAACCAAAGGAGTTTTTGCAGATCACAAATGTCTCCTCTAACCATAACTAACTGGAGTTTTTGTCTACCTTCTTCTCCAGTAGATGTTCCAGGGCGATCAGGTGACCGGTAACGGTCATTTTGTCGATTATAGGATTGTCCAATAGTGAAAATTTTTTCATCCGTGAAAATGAAATGCTTACATGCGCCTTTTGCGGGCTTTCGAAGGAGAGCTCGACATCTTTGCAACCATGTACGCTTATTTTACTCAGTTAGTTTCTGTACTTTTCGAAGTTTATATGGCTTAAGTCAAGTTCTTCTTTTACACTTTTTCTAACTGATTCTCTGTCATCCCCTATTTCTTTAGCTATTTTTCTCATTGAGTTTCTTGGATTTCAGTTAATTCGTTTCTTGATAATTTCGTGAATTTCATTTGTATTCACAGTTCTTTTTTTTTTTTTTGGTTTTTGGGGTCTATCACCGTCATAGCCACTCTAAGAATCGTTTTATAGTATGTGATACCGTTTGTCTGTGGATATTCAGCTTTCTAGCAGTCTGAATTAGCTTTTATACAGCCTATATCCTTTTCAGGACGGGGCGCCTCTGTTTAAGACGCGCGTTCAGGACGAAGCAGAAGCGAAAGGAATGACGTTACAGGACGGGGGGGTTTTCTCCGCTAAGCCTAACTTTAGAAAAAAATTCGTAAAAAATAAAGTTAAAGTCCTACCGCCATGATTTTTGGTACCATTTTATATTATCACATGATCTATCTTATAACATTAAAACTAGACTTTAATAATGTTTTTCCTTCAATTTATATGAAAATATATATATAAGAAAGTTGCTTACATTGGGAAATAATTTTCGACAGTGCAATTCTTGTTTTTCCAAAATTTTAAGTGACAAAACTCTTCAACATATTTTCAAATTAATAAAAACTATACAAGGGTTATTTACAAGAAAAAATAACAAAATTTAAAATGAAGACTGAGTATGGAAAATCTCAAAGCACGGATAAACGTAAAGTCCGACATTGCATCTGTGTCAGAATCGCTAGAAATATCATTTTCTAACTCTTTAGCAAATAAATCATCACTTTCATCTATATCACTGAATGGTTCATTTACCATACGTATATGTTCATCCTCTGTTAAATAACGCTTCGCCATAATAATCTGGAGTCGAGAATTTTCGAAATAGCAAGAAAAGTGAGAAAATAAAACCGAAAGCAGTAAAAACTGTAACGAAACTGACGCTAAAACCCCTAAAAGACCTCCCATAGTAGCGAAAACAAAATAAAAAAAGTGTTCGGAGAGCTATCAGAAGCGAGAATGCTTAAATCACGTGGAAAGTTGAAGAGCCGAGCTGTGTTTGTTTACATTGCGAATTCCTCTCTCCCCAGCCACAGCTAATAATCAAAATACCAAAAAAAGCAGGAATACGAAAAAAATGAAGGTCAGAATACTAAAACTACGTTCAGTTTAAATATAATGGACATATAGTGCCATCTAGCGATTATTAAAAATTGTTCCAGCTTAAAATGCATATATGCACCGCCCGGCCTTCACTTTCGTCCGTAGGAAATGCATATATGCACCGCCCGGCCCTCACTTTCATCCGTAGGAAATGCATATATGCACCGCCCGGCCCTCACTTTCATCCGTAGGAAATGCATATATGCACCGCCCGGCCCTCACTTTCATCCGTACGAAATGCATATATGCACCGCCCGGCCCTCACTTTCATCCGTAGGAAATGCATATATGCACCGCCCGGCCCTCACTTTCATCCGTAGGAAATGCATATATGCACCGCTCGGCCCTCACTTTCGTCCGTACGAAATGCATATATGCACCGCCCGTCGCGAAGAGGATATAGAGCAATTATTTGTCGTCGTTGGTTTGACATATTATTTTAAACAAGGAAACAAAAACTACCGATTCACTTTACTAACATCAAGATCTCTGAAGCAAATGAAATTGTTATAAAATGTTGTGGACATGAATTAAGCCAATCAAAAGTAGTACAATTTTGTCAACAGTATAAAGTTGTCACCGTGTATATCGAAACATAAAAATAATGTTATACATTCAGACGATAATTTTTCATAAATGTGTTCAGGAATTTACAAAGTTAGACTTCCAACTGTTTCATTGTAAGGAGAGAACAAAGATATACTCTAATTTTGTTTGCTTTTGTCCAAGGTATATTTCATAAAATATGTGCACTTATTTTGTGGTGGTATTACAATAAACTCCAAATATAATTTAGTTAAATGATCTTAAAATCATGCCTTTTCTTATGTGATTTTTTATTTCTAATACCCGGGTACCACTAGGAGGTTCCAGTCATTTCAGCAGCACAGGGGGCGGAAGGGATGATGTAGGGAGCACCCAGTGGGTGACCCATAGTGGCCTCGAAAGTGGGTGTGTCTTCGTCGCTTAAGAGCTGTGTCACAGCAAATGGCTTTCAGTCTTAGCCTGCCACCTCAGAGGTATAACTTCACATGGAGGGCATTGCGAACAGAAGCCTGTTTAATGTGCTCCAGCCACCTAGGATGAACACGGTGGATCTTCAGTTGTGTCTGAATTCGAACTCACTGTCTTCTGATCACGAGATTAAATGCTCTCACCAACCAAGGGACCGTGGCCTTTCTCAGATATTTAGCAGTGGAGGCAACATTTTAATGAATGTTTCTGTTAAAAAAGGATTTTCTTTTCTTCTTCTATTTTTGGAAGCATTTCAACGCTACTAAACTTAAAATAGCACAAATAAAAATTATTGTGTACTATATATTTGCGGTTGAATCATTCTTCTTCGATCAAATGTTTTTATAATTACTCCGAAATTAAAAACGCATTTTGAACTTACAGCAAAGCGTGATTGGTTCTAGAATCATTTGTAAAAAATGATATTATATATAAATATGCAAATTACATTTCAGCTACATTTTTATTGGCTACATTTTTATGAACTTATCATGTCATATTATCAATTATTATCTGTTATTGACTTATTAAACTACTATTTGATTTAATATTGTGTAAAGTATTAATACAAAAGTGTTCTTAGAAAGTAAAAGGATACACACGAATACATTAAAAGTATTGATGTTCGAGTCCAAATTGAAATGAAATGTATGCCTAATTCCAACAAAGACAATTGTGTTGAGAAGCCTATGTTCATTTCAAGATCTTAAGGCTTGATATATTTGTATTAGTGTATTCTGTTAGTAAAAATGATAATATCAGGTGTCATTATTTCAACATTTTTTAAAATTCTGAGTAGGTTTCTCATAGAAACACTTGGAGAAAACAAAAAGCTTGTTATATTGTTTAGTGATATTTTTTCGAAAAACATTTTTGAGAAAGTAATGAAACAAACATGTATCAAAGTTCTAAATGAATGTACTCTGCTCCTGTAGGTCTGCAAAATAGATTGATTCAAATAATAATTCATCTCAAGATTTATACAAATTTAACCTTTTTCAGTCATAATGTCTTAAATATTTTAATCAACTGAAACGAGCTGTTTAAAAAACAAACATAAAATAGCAAAGAAACTAATGTGAATCCGACTAAGTTACTTTCTCGAGAAGAGAGAGATAAAAAAAGCTTCATGGTAAAAAGAAACATGCTTACAGAAATGAAATTCAAAGGCTTAAGAGAGCGATTTGCATTCCCATTTCTTTGCTGAACTCCTCAGTGTCTTCCTGCAGCCTCCGTAGCTGAAGAAGACGAACTGCAATTTCTGTCCGACAGGAGTAAAAAGAAAAGTTCGTCACTGGGATTGCACGGGGATCCCTGCTGGGGTGTGAAGATCGGAGAGACTTTTTATTCGTTCCTCAAGTGACTGAAAAAGGAAAACCAATGAATTTGGAATAAGGAAAAAGAATTCTGTCGCGTCAAGCAATTTTTCTTTCTACCCTAGATATCTGAGTATGGAGTTGTGTATTATTTTTTGTCGATTATTGTAGGAAGGCAATATTTGATCCTCTCTCTCTCGGGAAATACATTTTCAGGTTTTTTCTGCAGATGTTTTATCATGGCGTTATTTTTGGTCTTCCAACCAATCATAATTAATATGTTGACAGATAATTCTAAGAATTTTTCCATGGTTTCAGACAGAGGAATTTCAACGTGCGTTTCCTCTCTTGATGGTGACTGCTAATACTGACGTTTGGGCAAGCAACAAAGATTTCTCGAACATCGTGAAAGAAATTATTAAGGGTTTTTAGATGCTGTGGTGCCATTTATAGTATTTTGTTTGGTATTTTACAAAATAAAAACACTCGCACAAAAATTAGAAATAAAATAGGTTGGTAATTCATGTCCATAGGCTACATGATACATTTTGTTTATATGATTTTGACTCTTATTCTTTATGCATAGTGAAAAACGTTTTTTATTAATATTAACAAAACAATTTTCCTGTTACAACATGCTTATTTTTATGAAAAAAAACATAAAAATTTTTCCTCATGAAATAAAGCACTTGTAAAAATAATCTCCTATATTGCAGTCCTAAAAATGTATTTTATACTGTATATTTAAGTTTTTTATAAATATTTCACATTGATTGATAAAAAAAACATATTTATTCACCAAACTTCAATATATATATATATATATATATATATATATATATATATATATATATATATATATATATATATATATATATATATATATATATATATATATATGCATACGGCCTTACATTTCTCTTAACAATGAGAAAGCTCCACGTCCCCGCAGGCAAACGATGTTGCCAAAAATTCCAGCCCTTTCGCAGTAATTGGCGGGCAGCATGTAAAATATGTGCTGGTATTTACTCTAATCCGCTTATAACTATGATAATTCCAGCAAAATATTCGTGTAGGTACTTAAATATGAGGGTATATAAATATATCTGCAAGCTTTTTCAGTATACTGAAATATAGTTTTTTTAATTAATAATTTATTCAAATTCGTTTTCAATAGTGAAAACATCTAGATATTTATCACATATTACAAATCTTCAGCAACAACTTTCAAAGATAAAAAAATTTTAAAATCATTTTTATTTTTTTTAAATTTAAAATCTAAAAAAATTCACATTTTTCTTAAAAAGTAAAAATTTAAATATCACTTTTTAAGAAAAAAGTGAATTTTTCAGAATTAAGCAAATAAATGCGGAATTAAAAGTAAACAATAAAGAGTGTCTGTTCCATTGTTGAAATTTTCTACTATATAAGGAGGTATGCGATAACATAATTCAGGCACATAAATATCTTAATTAAAAATGCAGTTACAGTTATAATTCATTTACATTAACTGAATATCTACCATGAGTTGTCAGATTTGAGTGATTTTAAAAAGCACCATATTCGATGAATGATTGAAAGAATTTTGTTACGTGAACAAAGCTTTGAGCTGAACTGTAATGTTCAGTTGTAATGATGTAAGAACTATCTTGATCAAATTAATGAATATATTATTTCAAAAAATATTTTTATTTGAAGAAAACATGTTACATGATGAATGGCAACTATACATTACAGAGCTATTAATGCCAAAAACTAGCAAAATCATCAGGGACATCAGATCTTAATGCAAATATATATATATATATTTGCTGAGAAATATTTGTACTAATAATAAGTGGTGTCTTATCAAGTTCTGCTTTAGAAATTTAGATTACTGGAATAGGAAATTATGGCATTTTACCTTGCTATCTATGGATGCTACTAGAATTTTAATGCACAGTATATATATATATATATATATATATATATATATATATATATATATATATATATATATATATATATATATATATATATATATATATATATATATATATATATATATATATATATATATATATATATATATA